>CM060903.1:931848812-933160687 GCA_030737815.1 Allium fistulosum
CGATCGTAAGGTCACACCCTAGATCTGAGACACCTTTATTATATTAGATTTTCATCATGGGATTTTAGTGAAGGGTGGTTAGCCCTTAGGTTGGGTAATCTTGGCATTTTTTTGTCACCTAGGTCAATAGTCTGTTACCGTAGGGGCGTGATCCAGGTCATGACTAGGAGTCCTCGTCTCGACGAGCATATTAGGAGGGTATAATCACGATACCAAGGAGATAAGCTGAAGACTGCAGGAGCCCACCTTGGTGGGTAGCCTAGGGCTCTTGGAGCAAGCAAGTAGCTGTCAATCTCCCTTCTGGTTCCACATGAAGTGATAAAAAGAACATATTATTTACGCACCTCACTAAGTATAGTTATGGGTGGTGTAACCCATACATTATGATATGACTCTACTTGAGACCTTGTCTATTGTACAATCAATTCCCATCACTATTTATTTCTATATGAGGGGATGAAATTATATCTATGACGTGATATGTGTCTAGAGTATAGTGGATTCTCATATCTTCTATTATATATGAGTCTTTGATAGATGGCCTATATTTCTATATTTTATATTAATGCTGGTATTTTATTATAAAGAATGAGAGATATATTTGGGTAATGTCGCGTGCTAGCCTGGTTATACTTGGCGATATCTCATTTATCGATGATTTCTAGACTTTGATGATTATTTCTGAATATGGATGATTCACCCATTTGATGTTTATTCCATGATTTCTAATTTAATATGTTTCTCTATGGGTGATAACATCTTTACGCATAGTTTTGTGGTATTTGATGTTTTGTGATACTTTAGGACTGCCTATGATATTCTAGTTATATACCATGCATACATTACTGCACATATATTGATATCATTGATGATTCCATGAATTATTCTGATGGTGTTTTCAGATTTTGACACCCTATTTATATTGAGTTACATATGTATTTTGACCCACTGATTTAGATATAGTCTGACTCATGTGTTATTTTCGTAATGCTCGGGCCAATTCGAGACATTTTAGGTTTAGGGACAGTAAGACCAGCTTGTGTTTAATAGACTTAGTGGAGGCTTTATATTCATGATTGTTGTGTATGATATTTAGGTAAGCTAGACTCTTTATGTATATATATAACATTGTGTTGTATATTAGAAATACTTTGCATATTTCATATTGAATCTTATCGTTGCGATTCTAACTTTATATTCTCAGTTATTTATTATATACTGTGTATTGTTTTATTCTAGAGGCATATGTGTTTATTGCTTTGTACTTAGCCCATGTACATTTATGGTAAGTATTATATGATACAAGATATGTACTGGTGTTAGTCCAAGGAAATATTTACTTATATCATCTCATTTCCTGTGTTATCCGATAGTATTACCCAGCAATACTCTTAGGTAGTATGGTTATAGAGGCGGGGGTGTTAGATCTTTGGAGGTTCAGATTGACAAAATAAGGGTTCACTGTAATTAATAGTTTACTGTAATATGATATTTATAATTAACATTTACTATAATTGAGAATGATGATAATTAACAAACAACGATAATTAAAATACACAGTAAACACCATAATTGATTGACAGGCTCACTGAAACCGGTCAACATCAAGCGATCGATCGGTCTAGTGACCAACGATGGATTAGTTAATGTTTCATAGCCGAGATTAAACCTCATCCTAAGGCCCAAGTTATTAAATGAATTGTATATATATATATATATATATTATATATATGTCGATGTTAGTATAGTAATGAGTTACTTCCATATGTGCGCCTCTAGGACGTTACAGGACGGAATGGATGTGTATGCTGGCAAAAGACCCAGACACTATTTATCTGGAATGGTCGACTTTCAATTAGGGTGATTCTATCGCAAATTGCACTCATAAGAGATTCTATGGTGTACGCGTACATTGACGATGTTGCGTGGCTAAGTGTGTGGCCCAGCACCAACTAGTGCGATAAGAGGCATTACGTTACCATTGAGAGGTGGACACAAATGCAGCAGATGTCTTTGGCACGAGTCGGCATTACGAGCTCCCCTTAATGCATAATTAAGATACATGTAGTCGTAATTTGGGAATGTGATCCCAAGGATGACATTGTAGGTAACCCTATGTTAGAGTAGTTCTAGTAGCAATTAGCTGATCTGTAGTAGTTTTGGGGCTCGATTAGTTATTCGACCCCGAGTATAAGCCTTCAAAAGAGGTGGCGTAGGTGTATCTAAAACCATACTCTTAGGTTAGCGAGACATTCCTTAGTAAGAGGTTCACGAACACAAGTATAACACCCTAGGTCACATAGAATATTAATGAAGCTAGTTGCATGTGATCACCATATATTAATGATGTAACTCATTCACCAGATTTTTGTCTGACCTACTTCTTTCCTTTCTTTTCCCCCATCATAAGAGGATAGGGCAGCAGGTGATAGGCCAAGAGATTAGTACGTGGAGAGGTGAGCTTGGCATTAGAGTTACTTTCTATTTTCTATTACTCTCCATGTAACTATTTATCATACTTAGTACTTATCAGACTATATGATGTATTTTTGTATACTCTACATTTTGACCAAGTACTATATTGAGACTATTTTCTAAGATATTTTCTGAGATGGTTATTTTCTGTAAATATATTTTATTTCCTTCCACTGTGAGATCTAAAAGTGTAGAGTTTCTTAGATTTTATCCTAATATCTTTAGTTTATGTAATGTTTAAAAACACGATAGCTCATGCTTATTGGCACCAACGTGAATTCAAAAGTCACTCTAGGCTTTGGATTGATGTGTTGGGAGGTGTGGTTTCTCACACTTGGTATTAGGGCTTAGGTTTGAAATTCCTTAGGGATTAAGTGCGTATTGAGAGAAACGTACTTAAAAAAGTTTTTAAAATTTTTTTTTCCAAAAAGGTTTTCAAAATGGATTCTAAAAGTATATATGCATATATAGGTAAAAAGTTTTTCAAAGGATTTATAGATAAATATAATACGAAAACACTTTAACTTATTCTTGCCAATACTGTATGTGAAAAAGTGGCTAATAAATTGCTAAATCACAGATAGAAAGGATGAGCAATCACGCTGGTTGCAGCTCAGGTGATGCGGCTAAGATTCCAAGCGTTAACGTCCCAATTTGGTTTCGTTGTTATCTGCAAATGAGAGGATAAGCCGAGCTTAACCCAAATAGAGGACCCACAGAGTAGGCGCCAGGTGTAGTTCCAGCCCACCCACCCACCGTCAATTTTTCTAAGCTATGTAAGGACTTTGCTTGCCAAAGGGAAAGTCGTATATGGGGATCGAGTCGTATACGAACTTGAGGGAATGGATTCATACTTGTGAGTAGATCTTTGGGCCGATGACTATTAGATATGACGTTAGGAGACAACTTGCCATTTGGCATTCACAAGGGGAGGCTCTGAATTAGTGGGATGTGGCAGTCACGGAGGTCGATGAAGGAGAGATTACTTAGGGTAAGTTTAAGAGATGTTTTGAGATGAAGTTTCTTTCCGGGGCCAAGGAGGGAGTACTGTTGGAGAAGTTCATGCATTTGCAGCAAGGAGAGATGTCGGTGAAGGAATACGTGAATTGGTTCAATGAGTTAACTAGGTTTGTTATAGAGCTAATAAATAACCCTCATAAGAAATCTCTGAAGTTTGTAAAGGGACTGAATCAACATCTTCAAGGTTTGGCCCTTAGTCATATTCCGATAGGTGCGACTTTCGAGGGTTCAGTGGAGATGGCCTTGCTGAATGTTGTTTCCAAAGAGGAAGTGAAGAGTGAGCCCAAGAAGTTAGGAGGAAAGACACCCTAGCAGAATCAACGCAAGGGCAGAATGAGACCCGAAGGGAAGATTAAGAACAAGTGCTGCAGTGTAGGAGATGTGGTAAGAATGGGCATTTTGCGAAGGAGCGTAAGACAAACAGTTAAAAGATCAAGTGTTACAACTGCAGGGCATATGAGGCGGGAGTGTCCAGCGCCACATAAGACTTCTATCCATGTGGTTTCAAGTTACGCAATGGATGATGTTCCTAGCTTGAATGCGCCTCTAATAGTGGATAAGGAGAAGAAGGTCATAATTGAAGGTGTGTTCATTTTATTTGATTTACCTGTTTATACCTTATTTGACATGGGGGCATCACACTCTTTTATCTTGAGTAGACTTGTAAATGAGCTGCACTTAGACACTAGCATAGTTACATACTCTTAGTTGTTCAAACCCTGTTGGAGAATCAGCTTGTTTATCTATGATATGTAGGGGTTTGAAATTGTTTATTTTAGGAGTCAAGTTCGACTGTGATGCTTTTATCTTAGGATTCTAGGTTTGGATTGATTTTGGGTATGGAATGGATAACCGTGTATGGTGCGATCTTAGATTATGATATGAATATTGTTATTTTGGGTACTTATAATGAATGTAGTTTAGAGGTTATGCGATTCCATAGGTTCAGTTATGTTGAGTTATTTATATTCTTTAGACCTATCACACGATGAGTTAGATTCAGTGTCAGTAGTTAGAGACTATCCAGATGTCTTTTCTGAGGTCACCAATCTTCCATCCTGGAGAGAGATCGAGTTCTAGATTTATCTTGTGGAGACAGTAGACCTGTTGCCTTACTTTAAGGAATATGGCTCCTAAGGAGAGAAGTGAGATAAATAAGCAGGTGAATGAGCTATTGGAGAAGGGCTTCATTAGGAGGAGTATTTTAGAGTGGGGAGTACCAGTTGTCTTTGCTGCCAAGGCTGATGGTTCTCAGAGGCTTTGCGTCAATTACCGTGAGCTGAATAAGCTGACAAAGAAGAATCGTGACCCTTTCCCCCACATAAATGATCTCTTAGATCAGTTGGTTGGAGCAAAGGTGTTCTCTCAGCTTGAATTGGCTACCAGATTCCATTAGTTGCATGTGGCTGAGGATAGTATTAAGAAGATTGCTTTTCATACACCCGATGGACTGTACGAGTTGTTGGTCGGGCCTTTTGGACTGACCAATGCATCGACCTACTTTATTGATTTGTTGAGTTTTTAGAGGGTTACTTAATACATTCATAGTGGTATTTACGGATGACATATTAGTCTATTCAAAAAGCAAGGAGGAACTCATGTTGCATTTAGAAGAAGTGCTCAATATACTCCATGAGCATAATTTGAAGGCGAAGTTTTTCAAATGTCACTTTTGGCGTGAGGAGGTATGCTTTTTGGGATACGTTGTCCCTGAATGTGGGCTAGCAGTTATCCTAGTAAAGCTGCAATATAGGATTGGCAAGTGCCATAGAATGCCACAGAAGTGAAGAGTTTCTTTGCTTTGGCAGCCTACTATAGCAAGTTCATTAAGGACTTCGCTCAAATCTCTGCCCATTAACCTACCTTACCAAGAAGAAATTGATTTTCTCACGGGACTCGAAGTGTGAGGATGCTTTTGTCAAGATAAAGGAGGCATTGATTAGTGCACATGTTCTAGTATTACTCAATGGTACAAAGGCATTCACGGTGTATACCAACGCTTGCAGTACGGTGTTGGGTGTGGTCCTGATGTAGGAAGGGAGAGCTGTGAGGTATGCTAGTCAATAGTTGAAAGTCCACGAGAAAAACTATTCTATCCATGATCTTGAGTTGGCGACTATTGTCCTTGCGTTCAGGTCATAGTGACACTATCTTTTTGGAGAGCAGTTTGAGCTATATACAGATCATAATTCTCTGAAGTATTTATTCTTTCAGAAGGATTTGAATTTAAGGCAGCAAAGGTGGATGAAGCTTTTGGCATTGTATGACTTCGATATCTTATATACTCCGGGCAAGGGCAGTGTTGTAACCAATGCCTTGAGTAAGAAGCTTGCGGTGTTGAGTCCTATGTTCTTAGAGTGGAAGCACTTGGAGTTCATTTCTATGTTCGATTTCCAATCATTGTCAAACATCACTTCGAGATTATTAGTAGCGTTGGATGCACTGTCTACACTTATGGATCGTATAAGGTTAGGTTAGAAGCACGATAAGGAGTTAGTGGATATTTTCGCTTGAAGCTTAGTAGAGGAGAGCCGTCGAGTCATTATACCATTGACTCGAAGGGATAGTTACAAAGAGATGGTAGATTATGCGTTCCTTTCATTATGAATTTGATTGACATGGTATTGGCCGAGTCTCATCGTTCTAGGATGACCATTAATCTCGGTGAGGACAAAATATTCCATGATATGAACAGAGTCTTTTATTAGTCTAGTATGAAGAAGCAAGTGGCAAAGTATATGGCCCGATGTATGTCTTGCCAAAGAGTAAAGGTGGAGTAGAAGAAACTGGGAGGATTGTTACAGCTACTAGATATTCCAAAGTGGAAGTTGGAGAGTGTTTCTATGGATTTCATTAATGTTTTATCTAAGAGCAGGATGGGGAATGAGAGTATTTGGGTCATAGTCGATTGATTGACCAAATGCGCTTATTTCATTTCGGCTAGGAGTACAAGGACTGCTGCGCCTTTGGAGACACTATACCTGAAGAGGATAGTTAGGTTACATGGAGTTCCTTTTAGCATCGTCAGCGATTGAGATCTGCTTTTCACCAATGAGTTTTGGAGGAGTTTGTAGGAGGCTTTAGGCATTAAGTTGAGCTTGAGTACCGCTTATCATCCACAGATAGATGGAGAGGGTGAATAGGGTGTTGGAGTACTTACTTCATATGTGTATCTTGGATTTCGAAGGCACTTAGGAGGATCACTTTCCATTAGTGGAGTTTACCTATAATAACAGCTATCAGGCGAGTATTGGGATGGCACTGTTTGAGGCGTTATACGGGAGGCCTTGTTGATCACCATCTTCCTGGTAGGACACTATGGATAGGATTATTCTTGGACCAGATATGGTGAGGGAGACATTAGAGAAAGTAGACTTGATCTACAGAAGGATGAAAATCGCACAAGATAAGCAAAAGTCTCATGCTGATAGAAGATGCATAGTGTTAGAGTTGGCAGTGGACGTCATGGTTTTTGTGAAGGTCTCACCACTTAGGCATGTTATAAGATTTGGTAGTTCGTGAAAGCTAGCACCGAGGTTTGTAGGGCCTTTTTCGATCAATGGTAGAGTTGGGAAGTTAGCATATAGGGTGAAACTTCGAGAGAAGTCAGTGGGAGTACACAACATTTTTCATGTTTCACACTTGTAAAAGTGTCTACACGATGTAACCACTGTAGTCGAGCCGAGTCAACTAGAGAAAGTGAAAGTAGAGAGGGAGTCACTTGTTCGCTGTGCATCGACTTGTATATTCTTGAGCATGGTACAAAGCAACTTCGCAATAAAGTTATCAAGCTTGTTAAGGTCCCGTAGGGAGATGATCGAGCGGGGAGTACATGGGAGGCTGAGGAGAGGATCCGAGCCACCCATCCGCAACTATTTTCTGGTATGTTTCCATTTTAGTTATAGAAGTATAAACTACTTATGTGTTAGGTACTAGCTTAGTATACCTCATAGGTAGGGATTATTGGGTACTAGGAATGGTTACAAATATGTCATTAGAACATGTTTTGAATGATGGATGCTAATGGATGTATATATTAAATTGATCTTTGCACAGTTAGGCAAATATATTCTCGAGTTAGCATACACTCACACCGTCACTTGTTTTGTTTCATTAAGTTGTATGCATATGGTTGTTTCATATGGATTGAATGGTTGTGCATACATGCAGAATTACCAATATACTTACATAGGATGTTGCATACATTTTGGACACATTGCATAAGCTGTTGCATTTCAGAAGGTCAATTGAATCAGGAGACCACCTAATTTTGCATTAGTATAGATTTATTTGCATTCCATGCCTACATGTATGTACTACATTAGAATTTAAACTATGGACAAAGGTTGCTAGTGATTGATGGATGAGTAGATGGTATAATTATTGATTTCTGTACGTATGAGTTGCAATTTTCCATTCCTAGAGATTTCGAGGGCGAAATCCTTTTAAGTAAGGAGAATGCAACACCCCAAAAATTTAACCGAAAATTTAATTAAAAAATTTAACTAAAATATAATAAGGGGAAAATAGAATTTTTACAAAAGTACAAATCTGGCTTAAAACTTGCACCGTTGCGTTCGTAGCGATTTTCTGGACAATATTCATATATGATGTTTAAATCGGAGCTAATACAAAAAGTTATTAACATTTAAAAGTCTCGAAATCAAAAATAATTGAACAACGAGCTTGACTGATCAACCCCTAGCAGTCTACCGCTCCAAGCCTAGCGGTCGACCGGTCGACGTTATTGTGTTAGGATTTTGAGTGGCCAAATTGTTCAAATTATATAATATTAAATCCAACACCGGGATTAGATTCTACCCCTATAAATAGAATCCTAGGCTAATTATCAGAACCGTAATTCATGTACTATACGTCCAAACTTCGTCTCTCTATAACCTGAAATTTCTTTCTCTTTAAATCAAAGTTTCTTCAAAACCAAATAATAATTAAATTAGAGAAATTGACGAAGAAGAGATTAAATCAAATCAAGAGGAGATCTACACAAAATGGAGGCAATTCCAAACGTGTTAAGGAAGGGATAGCTTTTTAGAGCTGAGTGGGTTCATGATTAGTAAGATGATTTATACCCTACTTGGTCTGGGATTAAATAAATCAAATCAGAAATATTGTTTATCGGGTAATTTTCATAGGTTTGAATTTGAATAAGAATTTAATCTATTTGAACATGATTCTCACCTAACCTAGATCTGGATAAAGTAACCCATTGAAAAAAATTGGCTTAGGTTGAAAACTCTATTTATTGAATTGAATATAAACTATATGTTAATTCTAAATTTGATTTAATTCGTTATGATAAACAAACATGCTTATGAAGTTGTTAGGGATTGTAATTAAAAACTTCGAAGGTTGTAGATTGACAAAATAAGGGTTCACTGTAATTAATACTTTACTGAATATGCAATTTGTAATTAACATTTACTATAATTGAGAATGACGATAATTAACAAACAACGATAATTAAAATACACAGTAAACGCTATGACCAGTCAACTAAGTCGACCACTCCAGTGACCAACAGTCGATCGGTTAACATTTCATGGCCAAGATTGAACCTCGCCCTAAGGCCCAAGTTATTGAATTAATTGTGTATATATATTTTATATATATGTGGATGTTAGTATAGTAGGGAAGTTAGTTCCTTATGTTGGCGACCTTAAGACGTTATGAGACTGTACGGATGTGTATGCTGGCAAAAAGACCAAACACTATTTATTTGGCGTGATCGACTTTAACAGGGGCGATTCTATCGCAAATTGCAGTCACTGGAGTTCTATGGTGTACGTGCCCACCGACGATGATTCTTGAAGAAGCGTGTGGCCTGGCACCAATGGGAGTTCCTTGGTAGCACGGTTGCGCGGATGTGATGCTATGTTGTTGATGGATTCTACTACGGTGCGATAAGAGGCATTATGTTGCCATTGAGAGGTGAACACGGATGCAGCAGACGTCTTTGGCGTGAGTCAGTGTTGCGGGCTCCCCCTCAATGTGTAATTAAGATACGTGCAGTCGTAATTTGGGAATATGGCACCAAGGATGATATTGTAAGTAACACTATGTTAGAGAGGTTCTAGTAGCTATTAGCCAATCCATAGTAGTATTGGGGTTCAATTAGTTGTTCAACCCTGAGTATAAGCCTTCACAAGAAGTGTAGGCATGTCAAAAACCATACTCTTGGGTTAACGAGACTTTCCTTAGTAAGATGTTCACGAACACAAGTATAACACCCTAGGTCAAATAGAGTATTAATGAAGTTAATTGCATGTGATCACCATATATTAATGATATAACTCATTCGCCAGACTTTTGTCTGACCCACTCCTTTTCTTTCTTTTCCCCACCATAGGAGGATAGGACAGCAGATGATAGGCCTAGAGATTAGTACACAGAGAAGCGAGCTTGGCATTGGAGTTACTTTCTGTTTTCCTTTACTCTCCATGTAACTATTTATCATACTTAGTACTTATTGGAGACTATATGGTGTATTTTTGTATACTTTGGATTTTGACTACCTACTATTTTGAGAATTTTTTTTTTCTGAGATATTTTATGAGATGATTATTTTCTGTATTTATATTTTATTACCTTCCGCCGTGAGATCTAAACGTATAGAATGTCTTAGATTTTTTCCTTATATCTTTATTCTCTGTAATTTTTAAAAACCTAGTAGCTCGTATTTTTTAGCACCGACGCAAGTTTAAATATCACCCTAAGCTTTGAATCATTGTTTCGAGAGGTACGAGTTGTCACACAAGACGAGCAAAGAAACCACACAACTAGAGGACCAAAGAGAAAAATTGTCACTTCCCTTTGTATTTCTCTAGAAAGAGTATATTTTATCACAAGGGAATGATTTGATTAATAGACTTCTAAGAAAACCCCAAGAAGGGAAGAAAAACATAAATGAGGAGAATATTGACACTATCATGAAGCAAACGGGCGTGGTACTAATGCTATAAATCTTTATAAAGGATCATCAAATATTATATAAGGGAGAATTACAAGAATTTGTCAAATATAGGTTTTCACAAAATTAGGAAAAATGACAAACGAGGACTCAAATAATGAAGGATGAAGTCAATAATCAAGGCGCTGCTTTCAAATAAAGCAGACTTTGACTGAAATGGAACAAAAACCAAGGAAACGCCTTTGGCCCTGCCCTAAGTTCCGACCGAAGCAGCCATTAAAAAGTAATGGTCAATTAAGCCTTCAATCCCGCTACCAGGCCTGGTCAAAGCACCCGTAGAAGGGAGATGGTCAATTAGGCCTTTGATCTTATCATCAGGCCTGGTCAAAGCACCCATATAAGGGTGATGGACAGGAATCCTTTGGTCCTGCTACAAAACTTGGCCAAAGAGACCATCAAAAGCATGATGGTCAACTTATCCTTTGATCTCGCCGTTGAGCCTAGTCAAAGCACCCACCCAAGGATGATGGAGGAGAAGCCTTTGATCCCACCGCAAGGTCTGGCCAAAGCAACCATCCAAAGAGTGACGGTCAATTAAGTCTTTGATCTCGTCAGGCCTAGTCAAAGCACCCATCAAAGGGAGATGAATGAGAAGCCTTTGGTCCAGCCACAAGGCATGGCCAAAGCAACCATCCAAAGAGTATTAGACAATTAAGCCTTTGGTTTTGCCATCAGGCTTGGCCAAAGCAACCCTTTAAGGGAGGTGGATGAAGGAGGATAAAACCTACTTCAAAGCCTTATTGAAAACATCTATGTAAAAAAATATAAGTGATAAAGTTTTCTAACTCTATCGTCCACTATAGTAAAAGCATCAAAGGGAGATCATAAGGGATATATTACGAGGTACAAACTAGCAACTCATCAAGAGGCACTATGAAATAGGTAAAAAAAATTATCACACAAAAGTCATATCAGATAATGATTTTTGTCTTTACAGTAAAGCATTTACAATAAAATATTCCCAAAGTTCACGGCTCTGAAGGATGAGTATGAGGGTGGTGTTGTTAGACAAGCTCTTTTCCTTTTCCTTCAACCTCTAAGGTGCAAAAGAGTATTTTACCGGTAGAACCGTCTTCCTTGTGCAAGATTGGACGACTCCCAATTTCTTAAGAACATCAGAGCACACCTTACCAATTTTTTTTGATACCTTGATAACTAGAAGTGACGGCTTTCCTCAACCGATAATTTCTTTTTGAGCCTAAAAACGAGAAGTCAATTTTAAAATCAGAAGTAACTATGACTTCAATTAAATAATATACTAGTGAATCAAGTTGAGAAGCCCTACCAGAATAAAATTTCATTAACCCTAATTGATCTTTAAGCTCCTTTACCTCAATCATTAAAGTTTCTAACATAGTGGGAGGATCGATGTAGCGTTGAATTACTATAATAAGGTATTTCTTCAACTTCTTTTCCGTATGATGAATAACTTTAAGCAAGTCAATAGAATCAATCTAAGCTTTTAATGCCTTCTCATAAGTTTTATTGGCACTTCATAACTAAAAGACTTGATGAAATAAGCCAAGTTGGTCATCCTCAAGTTCCTGAATCATGAGTGTAAATTCATTCTTTCGATGCTCAAGCATCTTATTTTCAAGCCTAAGCTACAAGAAAGGTTCGATGAACTTTTTGTTCCAATAATATTTTATTTTTTGGCTACACTCCAACTTGAAGGATCTGCTCAATCAAGCAAGTTCACCAGATTTCTTTTCTAGAGTTGAATCAGTTACGCCACTACCACGCACTGAACTACCCTAAGATAAAGAAGAGATCTGTAAAGATACCTTCTCGGAAGACTTAGCCAGAGTTGGAGTAGGTAGTCATTTCTCACCCATAGTTAGTATAAGTTTGTATGACTGACTCCCATTCTTAGACTTTATTAATACTATTTTTAAATCGAAAATAAGTTTATTAAGTTGATCAAAATTTCATCAACTTTAAGAGGGCTTTTATAAGCTAGACTCAAAAAGTAATCAACCCATAGTCCTTTATTAAGTTTGTATGGCATGGATATAAGCTAGACTCAAAATTTCATCAACTTTAAGAGGGCTTTTCTTCTTGAGAACATTGACCATCTCTTGGGAAGATTTAACATAGACATTACATAAATATACTTCCCATACCATTTATTGGCCTCCGCATTATCAATAGTCGATGAGCCAAAAATGGAATGAGTGGGGCGACTCTCTAAAGTTGTCACTAATTTGGACTGTACGTTCCCGAAGTGCTGACTAAGGCTAAGATCATCAAGAGATAAGGGTTGTCCTTATCCTAAATTAGAAGATGAACGATCGATAAACTTCAATAAAATAAAGAGAAGTAATAATAAAATTTTATTAATAATTGGGAGACAACCAGAACCATTACATTCATATGAAAATAATAACCATAAACTTTATGCATATCATAACATTGATAATCCTTATAACTAGAAAGGACATCTCGATTTCTCAAAAAAGAAGAAGGTGAAATGGAAAATGTAGTACAAAAGGAGCTTCAATTCCAAGAGGAAGGTTAACTGGGGGAAACCCCGGATAATCCCATTCTTTGGAAGGAGAACTAAGTTCATCGCACAATAACTTGGCATAATTAGTTCAAATTTCATGAAGAAGCCGATCTCTTTGATTTCCCAAGAAATTGAAGTCCAAGTTTGAAATTGAGTATATATATGGTGAAGGTCGCGAAGGAATTGATAAATGAAACTTGTTAATCGAGGAATACTTTTTTTTAAAATACCATTTAAGCCTAACCAATTTACTTAAAGTGTCCTTTGAAACAGGAGATAAAGAAGAAACAGAGGCTAATTAGGGGCTTGCACATTAATGAGCAAAAATTAAAATATAAAGCCAACATGAAGGTACCATTACAACATCAATTTAAAAAAACAAAAATTATCCAACAGTATTATCGAGGTTCGCAAAGAACAGACTCCTTATAGCACTTGGTAATAAATATATCCCTATTGAACTTAATCTTATCAGGAGGAAGAGAATCAATAGTTAAAGAAGTAGTAGGAACTTTAGGTAAGTTCCAACACTCCTCTGGATAAGGATCCGATCCATGTTTGTCCAAGGATCTCTTATGAAGACGCCTGATTAGACCTCCACAATCATCACCAAAAAAGGAAAAGTTGGTCATAGGAAATTGGATATAGACTAGGTAAAGGCATTCCATCAATTTATCTTTATCCCCAATTAACATCCAAAAAGGGTAGTCAACTCCCCATTCTCCTTGCAAAAGTTGGATTGGTGGAAGCGAGATTTTTGAAGAAGAGGCGCAACTCATTTACCGTTAAAATCCTTAAGATATTTGAGGGGTTTTAAGAGCCTCGCGTACTTCTCGTTCCATTCATTTAAGTCTTTGCATAACTGCTCTCCTTCTCTATTAAGCTTCAAAATTTCATCTTTCTTTTCATCTAATAAAATCTTTATATAATTTCTATTTCTTCTTCTATGTTGATAATTATGTAGTATTAGGAATTATCAACTATAAAATCAAATAAACTAGGGGATAGAGCTCAAAAAAGGAATTACCTTTGGAGGAGTCTTTGCATCATCCAATTTAAGGGGTTGAGTTTCATGTATTCCAAAAGTAGGTTGATCTTGTCAACTTGAGCCGTGATGAGTTAAGCCACCATGAGGATTTACCAAAGGAGGTGTACTATGAAAGCCCTTATCGATGCAAGGAGAAGATATGTCGACTACATGACTTGAATCTTAAGGAGCTTTTATGGTTCCACCTTGACCTACATCATTATCTCCATCCCTTGTCGGAGGACCATCATGATCATAACCCCTCGTATTATCATTCCCTCATCATCATCATTATCTTCAGACTTGTCTTCTTCACCACTTTCTTGTTCATCGCCATTTGAAGATGGGTCGTCAAATGCCAAAAACTTAGCTGGGTCGATGGGCTGGTCATCCCCAAACTCGGAAAGAATTCTAGAAATTGAATCAAGAAGAATGTCGAATTTCCTTTTGTAGTTCACCCTAATAAAATGAAAGGAAGAAAATTCATATCTGGGCATCGTTCGATGTTATCCTTATAAGCAGTAAAGAGAATGGTTTCGGAGCTGTGATCTTTCCAATAGGGGAGGGCTTTGTTCAAAAAAGATGACAACTTAGATTTAACATCATGTAAAAAAATCTAGATTTCATGAGAGGGAGTTTCTTCTTTACAAAATCCTTCTCTAAAGCTGAAAGTTTAGTTGAAGCTTCAAGTTTAGCTTGCTTTGTTTCTTCCCGACTCGAAGAAAGTTCTTTTTCCAAGGTCTTCGGCCTTTCCTCCAAGTCATGAGTCTTATTCTTTTGTAAATCAAATAGTGTCTAAGTTCGACTGTATTTAATAGATAATGAGTTATTGGTATTTGAGGTCCGGAACATCTTTCTTGAGAATTGCTACCTTCTTAGATAAAAGATAATTCGCTTATCATAATGATAACATGTCTTGAGAAGAAGATGAAGATGATTAATGAAGTAGGAACAGATGTTTTTTGATCTAAAGATAATTCAAAATAGTTAGAATTAAATTAGTTAAGCAACATGACACGAAGAAAAGGTATGTATCAGAATGAATTGTTGAAAGAGAGAGACAAGAGCTTCTTTTGAAAGAGATCGAAAAACTTCAGTTGAGTCCAAGGAAGCAACGATAGGAGATTACAAGATAGGAGTTAGTAACCCCTCTAAAGTTGAGGGGAAAAGAGTCTCTGAGCCGGAATCAAGAGTAGGAGCATTATGTGGCAATGGAGAGTCAAGTCCCAAATCACGATGAAGAAAAGCTAGGGAATCTTTAAATGGAGAGCCCATGATATTAATAGTCTAGCTTTGACCAGGAAGTGGAGAAGAGGTGGTGACCACATTATAAGTAGGGACAAAAGGCAGGGTAGAAACGGAATCACCCTCTCTAGGTTTCTTCGGAAGGGGCTCAAAAGGAGCATGCAGATCGTTGCTACTCTTTCATTTTTTGGTCATCGTCAATGAAAAGATGTCCCTTACTGCAAAAGTTAAGACCGGTGAGACAACTTTGGAAGTATAAGGAAAATGAGGCTTCTTGGCAGCTTTTGGAAGGTTAGGCAAGTTTGAGTGGTCCTTATCCGAAGACAAGGAAGCTAAGTCGACCAAGCGCACATATGAAATATAGGAAAAATATAAGTGATATTGAAAGAAAAGCTATTAGTTATTTAAAAACATAGGAGCAGAAACGATACTTTGAGAGTATCCCGAACTATCAGTTATTGCACGCAGGACCAGTGAATATGTGAAAGTCTATATGAGGTGGATCGTGTAGTGTATATGCAAGTATATGTGGCAAAATATATGATGCAACTAAAACAATATTAATCTAAGTAAATGTAAAGTAATCACACTAGGATTTTATACTGGTTCGGACCTCCCGTCCTACGTCCAGTCCTGAAGCTCCTCTTCGGAATTTCCTTTCAACTAACCCTCACTTCACCCGGAGGAACAGGTTTACAATAGCAGAGTTTCTTTGTCAATTGTGTGTTCTCTATTACACAGATTTTGACTATATAGTACAAAAGCTTCCAATATATATCTAGAGAGTATTTTCTATGAGGAACTGTATATTTGGAAGAGTAGAATACAAGTATAGATTGCTAGAGATCAAGAGTATATGATAGAGTGTATAATCAGAGAGCATAAGTCAGTAAAGTAGTTAGGTTGGTTCTTTCTCTTGATTCTTGATGATATATATAGTTGTAGAGAGATTCCTTGAGTAGTTGCATCCATTAACAAGTGTTCTATGGTCGCTTCTGATGGTGATGAAGAGTTGCAGCGAAGAGAAGCAAAGATGTCTTTTCAGATGTGACAGTTGAACTTTGAAAATACACAGTCGAGCCTATAATCAGACGTCTGGAAATTGACCTCAGACGTCTGGCCTTCGTATATTTTTGTGTCTGGTAGCATTTCAGACGTCTGTGTTTATTATCCAGATGTCTGGTCTTCATTTCTGTTTTATGTCTGGATGTCTTTCAGACGTCTGAGTTCAGGATCAGACGTCTGTTTTCTTCTGAGTTGTGAACCAGAGACTTTCTCCAGACGTCTGATATATTAACCAGACGTCTGTTTCCTTAGGATTTGTAAACCAGAGGGATCATTCAGACGTCTGGCTAGTGCATTCAGACGTCTGAATGTGTGCATGTTGTTGTATCTGTGTTTGTGCAATTCCTTTTCCAATTCTATCGACTTGTAGCCTCTTGATACTTCTTTTGAGTCTTGTTCTTGTCTCTTTGGTGATGTTACTTTATCATCTTCCTGTAAATGTAGATATATATATGTACATTTTTTTTTCATTGTATAGTTGTTGTCATTAAAACCATAGATTTGATTTCCTAACAATCTCCCCCTTTTTGATGATGACAACTATACAATGTTCTTATATATAATTTTTATAAATCACCCCCTGAATATGTGCTTTCCATTATCTCTCCCCCTTTGTCATTATCAAAAAAGAATGAGGGAATCATATTTGCAAATTCCAAAATCTTTTCTTTTGTTTCTCTAAGTACCTGCAATAAAAAAAATCATTTTTTGGTACCCACTTACTATGTTAGGGTCCGGGGGGTTAGATCTTTGGAAACCATACCCATTTGGGTGTGGTTGAACCTTTATAAATATAATTTTCATTATTAACTACCATATTAAAATAATCATCAATGTATTTTTCTCTATTTTTCCAATTAACAGGAACCCAAATACTTAGATAATTTTTATTCATATTTCCGTTCAATGATTTTGTACTTCTAGAGAAATTATAAATATTATTGACCATAACAGTATTTGAATTTCTATAAGAATTTGATCTAGGCTTTACTCGAAATCTAGTACTAGCACTAACATTTTTTCTATACATGAAAGCGTATCTAGTGTTATTTCTACGATCAGTTTTATTATATCCAAAACCACTTTTGTCATGTAAAGGTCTAGAACTAGATAAAATCATGTTTAAATCGTTTTGACCTTTTTTAAATTTTGTGAATTCAGTGTTAAGTTTATCAAATTTAGCTTTGAAGTCAAAATTATTATTTTCAAAAGAAATATTACTATTTTTCAAAATATCAATTTGCTTGTTTAATTCAGAATTTTCCCCTTTTATCGTACAGTTCTCATTTTCGAGAAGAAAAATTCGAGATTCTGAATTATCTAAAGATGATTGTAATAAATCATTTTGTCTTTTCAAATTCGTAATTTCTTTTGAAAAATTTTCCTTTTCTTTATCAAAGATAGTATTTTTATTTTGCAAAACATTGATTTCCTCTAAAAGACCATTGTTTTTATCTTCTAACTGCTCATTTTCTTTTTGTAGGAAATCTTTTTGTGAAACAAGTTCTTCTACGGTATTTTCAAAACATTTAGTTTGTTTTATCAAAAAATTATTTTCCTCTTTTAAACTGGAAATTTCTTGCTCACAATCTTTTAACTTATCTAAAGCAATTCTATTAACTTTATTCAAGGTTTTACAATCTTTTAATAATTCATCATGTGCTAACAGAAGATCTTTATATAAAGAATCTAAGCATACCGATTGTGATCTGAGTTTAGCCATGAAGCAATTGTTTATTTTCTCCTTTGATTCTTCTTTATTTCTCTTCCTCTTCCTATTGCCTTGAGTAGATCTCTTTATAGCCATTTATTCTAGGATGTTGTTACGATCTCTAGAATCCCAGGCTCTGATACCAATTGAAAGTCTATACGGGGTGGATCGTGTAGTGTATATGCAAGTATATGTGGCAAAATATATGATGCAACTAAAACAATATTAATCTAAGTAAATGTAAAGTAATCACACCAGGATTTTATACTGGTTCGGACCTCCCGTCCTACGTCCAGTCCTGAAGCTCCTCTTCGGAATTTCCTTTCAACTAACCCTCACTTCACCCGGAGGAACAGGTTTACAATAGCAAAGTTTCTTTGTCAATTGTGTGTTCTCTATTACACAGATTTTGACTATATAGTACAAAAGCTTCCAATATATATCTAGAGAGTATTGTCTATGAGGAACTGTATATTTGGAAGAGTAGAATACAAGTATAGATTGCTAGAGATCAAGAGTATATGATAGACTGTATAATCAAAGAGCATAAGTCAGTAAAGTAGTCAGGTTGGTTCTTTCTCTTGATTCTTGATGATATATATAGTTGTAGAGAGATTCCTTGAGTAGTTGCATCCATTAACAAGTGTTCTATGGTCGCTTCTGATGGTGATGAAGAGTTGCAGTGAAGAGAAGGTAAGATGTCTTTTCAGATGTGACAGTTGAACTTTGAAAATACACAGTCGAGCCTATAATCAGACGTCTGGAAATTGACCTCAGACGTCTGGCCTTCATATATTTTTGTGTATGGTAGCATTTCAGACGTCTGTATTTATTATCCAGACGTCTGGTCTTCATTTCTGTTTTATGTCTGGATTTCTTTCAGACATCTGAGTTCAGGATCAGACGTCTGTTTTCTTCTGTGTTGTGAACCAGAGACTTTCTCCAGACGTCTGATATATTAACCAGACGTCTGTTTCCTTAGGATTTGTAAACCAGAGGGATCATTCAGACGTCTGGCTAGTGCATTCAGACGTCTGAATGTGTGCATGTTGCTGTATCTGTGTCTGTGCAATTCCTTTTCCAATTCTATCGACTTGTAGCCTCTTAATACTTCTTTTGAGTCTTGTTCTTGTCTCTTTGGTGATGTTACTTTATCATCTTCCTGTAAATGTAGATATATATGTACATTTGATTTTCATTTTATAGTTGTTGTCATTAAAACCATATATTTGATTTCCTAACAATATGCAGAGAGAACCTCCAAAGTTGGGGAGTCGCATTTATGTCTCTTTATATGGGGTGGTTTACCTAAAATTTGATCGGGTAACTGAATTAAAGAGTGTCTACTTAACTTTTCTTCAGTAAGAAGCCTCAGCAACTTCTTAAATACTTAGTTGCATCACCAAGCAGATCGATGTTGGCTAAAACCTTGGGATCAATGTCTTTTGAGATAGAATATGATGAAAATAACGAAAGAGAAAACAAGAAAGTAGAGCATTCGAAAATATATCGAGGATAGAAAAATCTCCCAAAATTCTCTGGAGAAAAGTATCTAATAAAGAAAAATTGATGACTCTAATCTCTTGTCTTGTTAATTAAATCAGAGATCAACCCTCAGTCGGCGAGACAAAAGTAAAATATCATGCCCTCAGGTTGATATTTGGCTATCTGAAGAGTATCAAACGAAAATAGGATGGCAGGGGTTAGGTCTTCTATCTTGAGATCCTTAAACAAGATTAAAAGAGAATGGACATAACTATAGGAGTTTGGTGTGAGCAGAATTGGAGCAATCCCAAGGAAAGTTAGAACCCTAGTGATAAAGTCATTAAAGGGAAGGTAGCAAGAGTGTCAAATGTTTATTGGAGTGAAAGTGAAGAATCCTTCGAGAGTAGTATTAATCCTATCATAAGAGGCAGGTACCCTAATTCAATTCTAAAGATCCCAAAGTGCGTTGTTTTGAAAAGTATGACTAATAGTTAGTGTAGAGCTTTTCTTCGGATGGTTCCTTAGGTTTAGAATAACTAGGTGATACTTTGAAGTTTCCTTTTTTGTTCCCAGCCATGACGCCTGCATCATTTACTTAGACATATATAAATGTGTATATATACATATATTGTACATATACATATAATAAAAAACCTAATCACTTAATGGAAGTTTAATGATAAATCACTTTTCACCTAACTAATGAAATTTTAGTAGATTAACATAATAATATATAAGAAATTATGAATTATATTATATAATTGGTGGATGTAGGTAAATGCTTAAATATACAAAATAATATAAATAAGTCTTAACTACCTCAGCTTGAGTGTTGATAATTCAAGCTGTCACATGCTGGTAGTATAAACTATTGCATGTTGGGCAACTACAAGTTAAATAAAAAGTAAATATAGTGGGTTGACATATGCTAATTTATCATTAAATCATTAAAGTAAGTTATCGTGTATTGAGCTATCTCGCGTTGATAATGAAATAAATAAATGAGCTGTCAAGTGTTGATCGTGGAATGAATAATGAAAAAGAAATGAAATATCGAAGGTTGAGAAAAGAAGGTAAGGTAAGTTATTATGTACCAAGCCATCGCGATGTGAGTTACAGAAAACAAATTGACTTATCATATATTGAATAGGATAAGCTATCGCGTGTTGACCCATCACAAATTGAATAAACTAAATAAAGTGGGTCGTCGCGTGTTGAGCTATCATGTGTTGATAATAAAATAAATGGGATAAGCTATCGCATATTGATCTATTGCAAGTTGAATAAAATAAGGAAAATAAGCTATCACATGTCGATTGTCACTTGTTGATAACAAAACAAGCAAAGTGAGCTATCGAGTATTGAGTTATCGTGTGTTAGTAATAAAGTGAATAAAATAGCCTATCGCACAGTGACCTATTGCACATTGAATCAATAGATATGGTGGATTAATATCGAGTTAAAATAACCCAAGACCCACTAGCAAAAATAGTGGCTTAAATGAATTAATAATGGATCAAAATGAAATTTAAAGATGAATCTAAAAGAGAACTTTAAAAACCACGAAATTATCAAACCAACTAAAACCTAAACTAATGAAGATAATGTCGAATCAAATAACAATAGTGAAACCAATAATATGATCAATCTAACAACCATGTAGAAGTCATTATCAAAGGAGAATCTTCAGGAAATCGGGGTTTATTGGGAAACTAACGACAATTTGAAAACTGGGTTTTCTTTTAGAAATCAATAAAAGAGAAAAAGAAGGAGAATGGTATTTATAAAAATAATGGAAAAATGAATTAGCCAAAGGATCATGAGAAAGAAAAAAAAGTCTGTCAAGATAAAGGATCTCAAGAATATGAAGAGCTTTATACTAAAGTATAAATAGTTTATTATAAAAATAGGGCCAATTTTATACCCGAAGTGTACCAGCTATCGCAGGTTGGAGATGAGTCATCACAGGTTAGAAGGAAGCTATCGAGAAACGAGGACACAAAATACGCCATCGAAGGTTGATGATTCCAGGCTACAGCATGATGATAAAACAAGCTATAAAAGGTTAGTGATTATAAAGCTATCGCAAGTTGACTAGATAAGCCATCGAAGTTTGGTGATTGCAAAGCTATCGTAAGTTAACTAAATAAGCCATCAAAGGTTGGTGATTACAAAGCCATCGCAAGTTGACTAGATAAGCCATCGAAGGTTGGTGATTATAAAGCTATTCCAAGTTGACTATGTAACAACCCGAAATTTCGGACACTCATATTTAAATATCTGAATTATTTAAATATTTGAATCTTGGATTAAATATTATTAAAATAATTTAATAAGATATTTAACCTCCTTTTAAATCATAAGTAATAATGGTAAAATTATTTTGGAAAAATGTTTACAAAAATAAATATTTTGAAAAAATATCGATAATGTGACCGAAAATCATTTTATCGATAAACAGCTTTATAATCGTCAGAAGTTATGCAGATTTTTTTTTACATACACTTAATTGCTTAGGAATTAAAGAAAATGAAATAAAAATATTTTTCCATTTATGGAAATAAACTTTATGGATGATGTCATGCAAGAGGTAAGGGAAGATATTTTGGAAATGAGCTTAAATGGAAAGTCTTAAAAGATAAGTAAATGATAAAGAAGAAGTGATGTTTGTAATTAATGTCATAAGAGTTTTGAGAGTTTTAGTTCTTTTCCCATCGCATTCCTAAGCCTATAAGGATGGGTGCACCCTTAGGAAATAATCACAAATAATTCTCAAAGCTTGAGATGAAGTAGGAGGGTTGAAAATGGTGAAAGTGCTTAAGCACTAATCCGCTTATTACTCTCTGACTTTTTCAAAAATTAACCAAATCTTCTCAAATCTCTTTTAAACTTTGGTTTTGAGCCTAAAACATCATGGGAAGCATGATTAGCAAGTGAGAAGTGGGAGGAGGTGAGAGGAAGAGGGGAATCCATGGAGAGCCATGAGCATGGAAGAAGGAGGAGGAAGTGTGTCTTAGTTTGGAAGTGCTAAAGGTTGGACCTTTAGGCTTGTGTTGACGGAAGGAGGTGGTTCTTTGATTCTTATAGCTTTTTTCTTGGGTTGGGCATGGATCTAAGTGAGTTATCGCACTATCTTAAGTATATATTGCGTATATATATATGTTGTGTTTGGATTATAAATTTAAAGTGACATTAACTAAGTAAAGTTATAAACTTTGGACTCCTCTTGCTTTTGAAAGAAAATGATAACCTTATATTATATAATCACTTCTATTACCCTCTTAAACATGTGGCGTGGCCCTGACTTTATGTTTAAATGGTTGTTTAACTTGTGTGTTAAATTGAAGAAAGTTTGAAAGTGTTTGAAACGAGAATAGTCGTTATAAGTGCACTTCTGAATCCCTTGTTTTCGGGAATTTTTATAAATAAATGAAAAGATATTCTTGGCGATTTCTTTCCATGGTATTTAAGTACCCTATCACTATAAAAATTTCGGGTCTTAATCATTTGTTTAAGTGGTTAAAACTAGTCGCAAAGATTGTGCTTTTCAATGTTGTTTTAACAAGGACTTTTAACAGCATTATTACATGTTGTAGTAAGTTGCTTATTGCTTTAAGTGTTTAAAATGCGACATTTTGGCTATTTTTTCATGATTTAAATGGTTTAGAAATTCTTTTCTTTATAAAATCTTTTTATATATGTTTTAAGCATCTTTAACCCTTTTTTATTATACTTATGAATGTAAATAGATCTTGAAAAGAATGTTTTGTATATAAGCATAAGTGAAAATGTTTTGGGTTTGTAGTGATAATGTTTAAGTAACATTAGTCTTAAACCTTTTGAATGAATTTGTGAAGGTACTTAGATATTTAAAATGGATATTTTGAAGGAAATTATAAGTAAGGAATCTTTTTGAAGTGTAGAAAAAGTAAAGGTTTTAAGTAAGAAATCTTGTTAATGATTTGTGAATATACTTATGCCGTTTGAGATAAGTATATTAAAACTTTTTGAAGTATTGAAAAGAGTACAAATGAATAGTAGGGGTCTATAAACAAAGTTTTATTAGATAACATTAGTTTTACTAATAAAAGAGGTTTTAATTGAAAAAAGGTAATTAAATAAAAAGGGGATTAAAAGTTGTTTATGTGACTTGATCGTGCTTTGTGTGACTTAATCGTGCTTTGTATGTTTACTCGTTTATGGAAAACATTTAGTCGTACACTTAGCACTAAAAGCCGATCAAGTAGGCTTGTGTATATGTGGGAATTAAGACTGATGTTTGTGCAGGCATATGAGCAATAAAGCTCTCCTTCACTCTTGATCAAGGGATAGTGTGAGAGGAAAATATCAGAAACATGATAAGTATACGAAACTTGGTTTCCACATGCGATCGCTCTCATTATAGTCGAATGACCTCGTTGATTCAGTCTCAGAGAGACCGGGATCGGTAAGTGTTTTACTTATCAAAAATATCTTCAAGGCTGAGATACGTGTTCTGTCTCTTGGAAGTGGATATGTTCGAGATGTTGGAATCCATATGTGGTTTTGAGATCTATTCGAGATGCGAGGATCCAATTTGGGATTCGTGTTCTGTTCGAGTGATGAAAACTCTTATGAAAGATGTCGAATGTGACCTCAACATAGAAAATCGCTAAAGGCATAGTAGGATGCACGATCTGGGGTCTTGCAGTCCCACGACAGGGTATTGTCAACTCCATTTCTAGAGTATGTCTATCGATGTTGCGCGCAGGATTTGATGATATTTGGTACCACGTGGTTCATGTTTATATTCGGACGTGCGCCATTGTGTTTACCTTATGGTATATTTTATCTAGAGATATACAATGTCCGGAAGGTATTTTCTGATCCTTATGCATGGAGTTCAGATTCAGCTCCATCGAAGAGATCTCTGCGGAAATCCAATATGCAAACGTTCCTTATTGGGTTTTGATTGTACTCATAATATGTTGTTTAATGCAAACGATGTAATCATTCCAGCTATGTTATAATATTTATATTCTTTACCCTAGACATTATCTATTATATCACCTTATGTACATATTAGATGGTGGTTCTTTTGAGGAGATAATCATTATGGCATTCCATGCAGTCCGAAAAGTTTGTTATATGATGATAACATATTTCTTGAGTTTCTCATACTAGACTTATATCTGACGGTTGGTTTTTATTTTTCCTAAATTCCTCGCATGCTCTTTCGAATAGTCTGAGAAAGGAAGGTTTTCGTTGATGTACTTTGGAACCAAGAAGACAAGCTGAATGTTTCACCTATCGTAGCGTTCCTATTTCTACTGCATTACTATTTGATGTATCAACATTTGTGAGGACAGGTTGTTATAATTGTCCAGGCTGATAATAGTACTTAGGTTTTGATAAATCTGAAATTTCTATATTGGAGTAACCCTTTGTATTGTTCCTTTGATATTATATATTATCATTCCGCTGTGAGATTATGATATTGTATTCTCTTCTTCCTTGTTCTGTTTCTTTTTCTTTTTATTTTACCCTAACTTTTCATCTTTTCGGCACTTAGGTGCTCGGCACGTGAATACCGTAGATGTATTAGTGTCGACATTTAACGGTCAAAAGGGCAGATCGTTACAGTTGGTACTAGAGCTGAAAGTTAAGCGAGAACCTTGGCTTTGATGGGTATGACACATTAAGATATATGGTAATGGAATGCCCTAGCATGACTTAAGTGTATTATACATATGAAAGCGTATTTTATTTGCTATAAACATGTACTTTAATGGTAATTATAACTGCGAAAATTATATATCTTATATAAGGTAACTTGTATAAGTGAATTGTCAAATTATAGTTTAATTAATGTAGGGGTTAATGATGTTTATCTATTATCCCTTGTTAATTAGTTTAGTTATGCTCGGCCAGTTTATGGGCATTAACTATCATTTATTGATTGTTGATTTATACTCAACCAGCTTATGAGCAGTTTTACCTCGTATTACATGGGTAGGGTAGACAGTAAATTGTAGGAACATTGAAACGAACACCTTGTGAATTTAGTTTCACGATTTGACTATAAGGCGTTCGGTGATAAAGTTGGGTTAAAAAGTTAACTCTTATAAAAGTTAAATTTGGTGAAAGGTGTTTATTTTAATCTGAGAAAATGATATTTTGGGAATAAACACGTGTGAAAAGAATTTATATAAGAAAGTGGTTCTATAAAAGTTATGGTTTATAAAACATGATTTATAAATAAAAAGAATTTAACTAATATTTTGAGAACTTAAATCCCGATGTCTTTGAAAATGTTTTTCAATACTTTGAAGAAAATAATAGTAGTATTATTTAAAAATATGTATTTGGGAAATTAGTTTATGAAGTTGAGATCATGGTACTTTGTAAAAAAAATTACGAAGTATTTGATACCATTTTGAAATGATTTTGGTTAAGTCCAAAAGGCATCAATTGGATGTACTGAACTCACTCCTATCGCTTGATAATAATTTTGTTGACGACATTAGCATCATCGGCGTTCACTTTTGGGTTTCTAAGTGGAGAATGCTACAGGTGTTTTAGTAAAATAGATTTCGATTTAAATTTCGAAAGTATGATTTGTTATACAAAAGATATATGTATATATTATTATTTCAGAATAATTTGAAATAAAACCAGGGTGTTTAGTTCTAAATTTTTCTTTAGAAAGAGATTTGATACGAACTTTTTAATGTAGAAAAGTTTTATATGTATAATATATAGGGTGCCCGAGTGGCAGTGGCATAACCTGGAATAAATGTTTGGAACTTTATAGGTTTTCCCTTTTTAGGTAAAGCATGTTTTTGATAAATTATTAATTAATTATTTAAAATTTTAAGCTATTTTATGGACAAATCTAGCCTATGCATTAGGATTGTATGATACGTGCATCATATTATGATATATTGTTTAGTGGTTTTCATTTGTTAAAATGAGAGGGATTTTCGATAATTTTGGACAGTCGGGAACTTCTGAATCGTATAGAATTTGAAACTAAGTGTTTTGTGAAAATATAAAGATGAGTTTATATCACTACAAGAAAAGTTGTCAATTATAGCACTAAAATATTGTTAAATACGGCGTTTCAATGCTATATGCTATTTTTAATCCTTTTCTAACAAAAATAAAAATAAGTAAACGCTGTTTTTTCGTTTCCCTCGCAAATTTTTAGAAGGCCGCTAATTTTTTCATTTCAGCGGTTTTTATCCTTCCTATTTCGGTTCCAAGTACCTTCGTCCCCCCACCTCAAAAATGATGAAACTATGAAGAAATCTTCTCTTAGACCTAATATTGAAAGCCCAACACTAAAGAATTCTTTTCTCGATCTTGCCCTTCCAGTTCTCTTTGATATCTTCGATTTTCTCAGCTTTTCTCCAGTTCCGATGGTCTTCTTCTATTTCTAGGCGGTGATACAGTTTCTATTTCGCTCTTCTTACATTCCTTAGTGGCAGGGTGATTTTCATTGCCATCTTCTATCTCATAAAATAGAGCATTTTAGTCATTCTTCTCTGCATATTCGTAGATCTACCCTCAACAAGTAATTTTGGCAAGCATTCATCTTCATCTCATCAGAGGAGTCCAAGCAATGATCTTATGAGGTTATCTTAATGCGACAAGCAAGAGCAGCTGCATCGACAACTCCATTCAACCCAGATAAGTATCGAATGTTTATTGATTTGCCCTTAAATTACAATTCCTATGCTAGTAATCTTCTGAAAATAACTTAGGGATTTGGCCGAGATAGAACACCGATCGAGTTACATCTATAAATCTGAGCATTTACTATCATCAACCTTTTGTTTTGGTTTTATGATTTGTTAATGTCCTTTTTTTTATTACATAACCCGACACAAATTCCACTAGACCATTGTTGCATTCCGCAACTATTGTGATTTTACACCAAAAGCAGGTGATCTTGTGAGTCTCAACCCATAAAGGTAATTCATTCATCTATAGTGTTTAGATTTATGAATTATTACTAATTACTCAAACATATTCAAAAATCATTAGTTAATTCATTTTTATATAATAGATAGTATTTTAGTGTTGTTGCATATATGATAAACCATCAACATCAAGCAATGCAACCAGTTGATTTATCTACGCTAGTTATATCAAGATAATGGAGGAAATTTTTTTTCATTTATCTGGAGCTAATTCAGCCTTACCAGCCATGGTCCAAATTTTTGCAGAATTTGCCACCACTAAAGGTTGGGCAACTTTTATTCACTTCCTTATTTCAAGTTGCTAAATAGGGAGCTTGCAATTTTAATTTACGATTTCAATTCCATTTTTTGTTTATGTTAAATCTTTGCAGTTCACTCCACGATTGAAAGATGTGCTTTTGAGGATCCTACCCATATTAGGAAATGTATGTGATATTCACCGACCAATTTTCGCGAATGGTAAATTTTCAGTCTTTTGATTTTTACCAAGTTGATTGACAAAATGCTATTTTATGTCAAATCAAGAAATTCTTTTTTAATATCTTATAACTAGTATTTTACAATAAAATTTTATTTTTGTGATTATTGTTTAGCATTCAAGTGCTGGTGTCAAGAAGGTTGGCAATATCTTGGTGATTTCCCTTCTGAGCGATGTCTTGATAGTGATGTAATTTAAGGAACATATTTTGTGATTTCTTAATATTTGAAGACACAATCATTCTAATTTGGTACGTATTTTCTTGCAGGTCATTTCTGAACTCTGTTTTTTGAACCGCTTCGAAGATCTTGGGCAAGTTTGTGAGACTTAAAGGTATTCTAAATTTCTAATATCATTCCTTGGTAATGTTATGTTAGATCCTTCCAATTCTCACTTTATTTTGGTTGTGCTGAATTTATATGTTATCATTATCCAATGGTG
This sequence comes from Allium fistulosum, assembly GCA_030737815.1. Taxonomy (NCBI): domain Eukaryota; kingdom Viridiplantae; phylum Streptophyta; class Magnoliopsida; order Asparagales; family Amaryllidaceae; genus Allium; species Allium fistulosum. Next base: position 931,877,218 of record CM060903.1, read on the forward strand.
CTTGCCTGCTTGAGGTGTTATTTTTTGCTGCCAACTGTTGCTTTATAACCTAATTACATGCGTTATGCACCAACTAATATTGATTTTTAATGTGCACAATTTTCATCTGATTACCCTCGTACACAACACTTCCTTGTTAATCTAATTAGGTTTCTTTCTTTCTTGTAAAGACGTGTCATACAAACAGTCCATACTAATATTCTGTGTTACAAAGTTATTTTTATCTTTTAATGTACAAATTGTGTAATATGAAATGAATTCTAAAATGAAAACTGGAGAAAGTATTCAAGTGACTGTGATGTGTAGGGGAGTCTTAACATTTATTGAGGCATTTGATGATAAATATTTCATGGAGTTTCACTAAAATAAATGTATTTTATATTCTTAAATTTGACATCTTTTTTATATTTAATTTTTAATTCTTTTGTGCATTACTTTATCGATTTTGTTACTTATGAAATAGAACAATACAAATAGAGCTGAAATTTTTGAATATTCAATATTTGAGTTTTCTTTAATGGAAATATAGTTTCTTGGACTGGAAGCGAGAAAAGTAACCACCATCTTGCTTCATAAACAAACACAAAAAGTAAGAATAATATAATTAGTTAGGCACATCCAAAGTGGATACTCTGAATGGAAGTCAAAGAGAATTGATCTAGTCGCTTCTCATGCAATATTGACATGTCAAGCAACAAAACTATTTCTAAAGCAACCAAATTTTTACATACATCTATAATTATATATCAATTTTTTCGAGGCCGCTTGGAATTGGATATTCCAATCGTTTGCTTAATTTAATACTGGGCCAGCCCTGGTGATGTGGAACGCTCTTATTTTTATTTTATAGTCGACTCTTACATATTTCCATTTGTATATTTCATTTTAAATCTCCACATTATACATTTGAGTTAAAGATAATTAATCTAATTTTTGTTGAAATTTTTTTTTGTTATCTGCCAGTTAAATTTTGAGGCACACAGTTGCTTCTTGAAATAATTTACCCCCACATCTTCTTGAAATATTTTTAGTTACATAGAGATATTAGTGAACAATCCATCAATGCCGTATTATGTATGTAGTCATCAAACTGGAAAAAACAAAATTCAGTGTAAAACACTGTTTCAACTAACTATAATGTGTTGCATTCGCTTATTCATGCTTTCGATATTTGAATGGAAATACAGGATGGTCTTTTATGAATTGAAAATTGCTCATTGAGCAGAGTGTATATAATCAACTGCTAATCTAAATCGAGTATTTTTTACATTGCCCCCCTAGTAATTAATTTATTAGATTTTACCTCCAATTTTATATTGTTACACTAAGCATCTTTACCTTAAATACTACAAAACACGGTATCAGTATTTACCCACAGGGGTGTTGAGTCCAATATAACTAACACTGAGTGTGCGTGCGTGTGCGCACACGTGTGTTAATATTCTAATAGGTATGATATTTAGTTATGTTAACAAAAATCCCATATAAATGTTATGTAATTAGTGTGTCCAGATGCATTTTTGTACTTGATGAACCGGCTCTTTTATATTATTGATGTTCTGTAATATATTGCCAGCATATGTAAAACAGGTTCGTCTTTCTTCAGTTGATGCAATAGGGTAGATGCTTGGACTGATCGCGAGATCACAGTTAAAGGCGGTGCTCCCGAAGCTTATTCCGACCATACTGGATCTGTAAGCACAAAATTATAGCCATTAATTTTTAAAATGGTCAGTTTTGCATTCATTTTTCTCTCTCTATTCTTTTCCTTATTCCATTATACTTTTTTTTTCATATACCAGCTATAAAAGAGATCAGGGGTGTGCATACCTTGCCACACAAAGTCTGCATAATCTTCTTTCCGCTTGTTTATTGTCAAAGAATGGACATCCATTACTTGATTTTGAGGTACTTAAACAGGATTTTCTCAGTTTTGTTATTAATAACACAAATTTACCTTTCTTTTTTGTTGGACTTGATTCTTCATCATTAAGTATTTGGTCACATCTAACCAACACCTTACATAATATAATCTTTTTATCTTTGTATATTGGAAAGGTGTGTTAAATTAATTTAAGACGATCAAGTCAATTTTTCTAGTATATACAACTTGTATTATATAGTTTGTTGAAAATACTACGGTACTTTCATGTTATTTCATGTACTTATTTAAATTTATTTTACAAAGCTTGATAAAAATCAAAATTTTAACTGCTGGAACTCAACGGCCCCTTTAGTGCTCTTCTTCCCGTAGCATTTGTTACAGACATCAACGATGACCATTCAAACTTTTCTATTGCTCTTAAGGTGCATGATGTTGTGCATTTATTACATCTGAAAGTACCTTTGTACTAGTTGTACTAGTAGATATCTCCTATTACTTATCTGCAAGATGCTTTGATTCCAGCTATATACCAAATTAGGAATAAATTGATATGCGACTTATTTTCACTATACATTATATAGCATAATTTTACTAGTGGGTATGTGACAGGCTCCAATTGTTTGGGAAAAAGGTAAAGATGGTTATAATGATGATTTTATTAGTGGGTATACTTGATCCTTAATGTATGCTGTGAGTATTTTTGGAACGAGATAAAAGGTTAAGGGATGCAGATTGGAATGGTAGATTAACTAGCTATATGGATGCAAATTTGATATCGATAAAACAACCAGGATACCTTCAAAACTAAAAATATAATTTGGTGATGCAGTCAACTGATTTATGACATTACTTTAGAATTATCATTTGTTCAACTGCTTTAGCAGTCGCTATTATTCAACATGTCTTTAATGTCAATTATCATTTTCAAAAATTGCATTGGCACCTTTATGTTCTTCTTCTTCTCAATGTTTAATCTCTCTTTCATGCCTTTATTTGCCTTTTTTGTATGTAGAAGTTACTACTGGTGCATATTTGTGAATCATGCTCTGTTTGTTTTGCAGACTTATAACGAAATTCAGCATTACTGTTTGATAATTGGCAAAGTGTATCCCGAGGACATATACACATTCCTTTTGACTGTGAGTTCTCATTACTATGTTCATAAATTACAACTAATGACAGTAGAACTTCATTAAGTCAATTTTCTTTTGAAGTCATAATATTAATTAACAAAATTTATTTAACTTATTTTTAATTTTGCATGCTTAATTGTAGAGGTGTCAGGCTAAAGATGAACCTTCGGTTGTTGGTGCAATTTCTGTATTAAAGCATTTGCTTTCGAGGTTTAAACTTTTACAGTTTTTGTTGTTAAGTAATGTCTTTGTTTCAAAACACGTAAACATACTCAAATAAACTTGTCTCAAAATCACAAATCAATACTAATAAAATGTAAGCAATTTCTTAGATTCTTGCACAACCAAACAGTTAAAAACTTATAAATACAATTGACAGACAAGAAAGGAAGAAACTTACAGTAATTTCCCTTCTAAATTGTATAAGTCTAGTAGGAAAATCCCTATTTATTTGGTGAAGAAACAATGGTGACATTTTTTTACTTCAGATTTAGGAATAATAAAAACCTAACCTGGGCAAGTCTTACCAAAAATCCTAAATCTGACCAAACTTGACCCGGTTTTCCTAATTAACAATAGCATATTTGATTGACCAAATTTGTGTCTTCTAGCCAATCATAATATTTGGCTTTAGAACACAACTTTTTAGCTTCTTAAATTTTCTTTTCAGCACCGTTTCTTCATATTTTCTTTTAAGTCCGTCCTTTTATAACTTTTATTTCTTCATATATTCATAATTTAAATTCATGTCGAGTAAGTCTCGCCCTCATTTTATAACTTGTCGAGTAAGTCTCCCTCTCTCTTTCATTCTTTATGTTTCGGCATTAGGAGGCTTGTCAATTTTTTCTATCTTCTATCATGAAGTATCTGCTGTACGATACAAACCACTCGCATACGACGTCATGAATAACGTGGTTGTGGATTCTTTATTTGAGGTATTCTGCATTGCAGCACACTCTTTTAGATCTTCAAGTACCAACTGCAAGATTTTCTATGCTATTTTATTTCAAAATACACCAAAAACTATGTGAAAACTTAACCAAAATTACAATTATTTGTTGATAAAACTGCCTGCACTGTCGCTAAACCAAATATTCAGTCAAGTCAATAACAGGAAATAAAAGCAATACACCAGAGAGAGACAAGTGATCTATACTTTCTCACCCTGTAGATTGTGGAGATATAATTCACTGCTCACTTTAAGCATATGATTATTATAAATGAACAGCAGTTTTAAAGAGGTACTGATCCAACAAGCTCTATGCAGCATTTTTTTTCTTTCTCTGAACTCATGTGGTCTCCTACCGGATCCTTTTATTTCAGAGAAATCAATCTTCTTTTAGCTCGCTTCTTCTATTTATCACGTCATTTTCCCATTTCTTCTTTTAACTCGTTATGTGTCCCAACAGTGTTCTTGTAACAAAATATAACTCTAGTGGTAGTGTAATTTATTGATACCTACTTTATTAATGGATCATTCCTAGGTTTCTGGAAGCATGGCATGGTAAAAGGAATTTACTTGTTGAAACAGTGCAATCATTGTTGGATGAACAGAGTTTAACTATCCAAAAAGCACTCGCGGAGGTAAGAACCTATGTTGATCTACTTAATTAAGAACTTTCTATCTTCTCTTCGAAATTTAATCAACAGAATTCACTCAAAATAATATTTTAAAACACTGAAGACTGCTGGAAAAATTTCGTGAACAAAAATGCTTCTAAATTTTCCATATTATTTTTCTTGCCCTCTATTTTATGCCCAGTAGAATATGCTGCTATAGAACTTTGACACAAGATACATCTGAGGGAAATATAAAAGAATATATAAATCATGTTTTTGGTATAAGTAAAAGAAAATACAAGTAATTTCAGGGATAATTTCCAAGTTACCTTTGTCCAAAAATTACTGCAACTTGAAAAATATGCATTAAATATATCACTGTGCAAATATTGCATAGAACTTCCAGTTACATGTTTATTGAAAAACACATTTTTTTTCAACTGGAAATTGTACTCTTTATATTTAACTAACAGTTATACGTCTAAAGCTTACTGTAATTACTACTCACAGGATGTTGACAAAGCCATGGTTAGTGATAGCTCAACAACAAAAAGTCAAGAAAAAAAGACGGAAGGAGGAATCTTGCCGAGTTCAGACTGCCCTGTTTGCAACAATTCAGTAAACCAATGTCTAACTATCTTCGTACTGCCACTTTTCATTTTCAGCCTGTATTTGAACTACTTTTATGCACGTTTTGTCTAACTATCTTCGTACTGCCCTGTTTATGTTATGTACATTAACTGATTAAAATATAATTAAATGTAGTTTATATTAATGATATGTGTGAATATTGCAATGGTACAACATTGCTGTCAATTCTTTGGACAACTAATGCATATTCCTACGACAACGTTTATACATTGCTGTCAATTCATTGGAAAAAAATGCATATCCCTACGACAGCGTTTATACATTGCTGTCAATTCATTGGGAAAAAAATGCATATCCCTACGACAGCGTTTATACCTTGCAGTAGAAAACTATTAACATCGTTTATACCTTGCAGTAGAAAAATTATTAACAGCGTTTAAAAAACGCTGTAGAAAGTGGGTTTTTGACAGCGTTTATATTTTGCAGTTAAAAATTTAGGGGCAACGACCGCATGTTGTTATACAGCGTTTTTAAAAACTATACAGCGTTTTTAAAAACGCTGTGAAAAGTCTTTTTTGTTGTAGTGTATAACACTTGAATTGAGAAGTTAATAAGTTAAAAACTAGTTTTGAATTTGTTGAACTTTCTTATTAAGTAAAATAATTTTGATGTTTTGTATATACTCTTAGGATGTAATAGAGTATTATACAAATATGAACTTAAGTTATAACTATTTATAAACTTGAAGTTATGTTTTATGAAATGGTTCATAAATAATTAATTTTAGTATTGAATGAAACATATTATGTGGATAAAAGAATATGATAAAAGATAGTGGAGTAGTTAAAAAACCAATAGGATAAATACATAAGTTGCATGTAGATCATTTTATTCGTATAACTATTTTTGATCCAGTATTCGAATACATGATTTCGAGGTGGTTTACACCGGTCCGAATAAGAATTTTTCAGTAGATTCTAAATAGCGAACACTTGATACGGATTTTTGATAAGATCCCAAAGTTTTCTATCATAGTATATGGATATGTAAGGAGAACAGAGGTTTCTAATCAAGAAATTTGATCGGAGTCCACACTAGAGATGTCAAGTGATCTATACTAGTTGGGAAGTGAAATTATATGATCGAGCAAGTGATCGGAATTGATATTGTGTACGGATGGTCCATATACATCGTGCAGGCTTTAGTATTTGCATACTATGTTTGTTGTCTTATGGAGAGTTTAGATCATGATTCTTTGGTTTGTTATGAGGTATCATGAATGGGCTACTAAGTAATTACCTGAGGCTATTGAGCGTACGGTATGCTTAATAGGTTGTTTATGTCCTTGTGTGATGAGAAGTTCTTGAACTTGAGTAAACCATGAGTTTTGTTTGCTAAGTGATTTCAAATACTGTTACGCATTGCTATGTGATTGTTTCTTTAGTTGCTCGTGTTAGAATTTCAAGGATGAAATATTTTAAATGAGGGAGAATGTAACGACCAAAAATTTCAGACGCTTCGTATTGAAATATCTGAATTATTTGAATATTTGAATCTTGGATTAAATATTATTAAAATGATTTAATAAGCATTTTAACCTCCTTTTAAATCATAAGTAACGATGATAGACTTATTTTGGAAAAATGTTTACAAAAATAAATACTTTAAATAATACCGATAATGTGACCGAAAATTGTTTTATCGATAAACATCTTTTCAACCATCAGAAGTTATTCAGATTTTTTTTACATACACTTATTTGCTTAAGAATTAAAGAAAATGAAATAAAAATATTTTTTCATTGATGGAAATAAACTTTATGGATGATGTCATGCATATGGTAAGGGAAGAAATTTAGGAAATGAGCTTAAATGGAAAGTCTTAAAATATAAGTAAATGATAAAGGACAAGTGATGTTCGTAATTAACGTCATAAAGGTTTTGAAGAGTTTTTGGTCTTTTTCCATCATATTCCTAAGCATATATAAGGAAGGGTGCACCCTTAGGATATAATCACAAATAATTAACAAAGCTTGAGATGAAGTAGGAGGGTTGAAAATGGTGGAAGTGCTTAAGCACAAATCCACTTATTACTCTCTAACTTTTTCAAAAGTTCACCCAATCTTCTCAAATCTATTTTAAAATTTGGCTTTGGTCCTAGAACATCATGGAAAGCATGATTAACAAGTAAGAAGTGGGAGGAGGTGAGAGGAAGAGGGAGATCCATGTAGGGCCGTGAGCATGGAAGGAGGAGGAGGAGATGTGACTTAGTTTGGAAGTGCTAAAGGTTGGACCTTTAGGCTTGTATTGATTGGGGGAGGTGGTTCTTTGGTTCTTATAGCTTTGTGCTTGGCTTAGGCATGGATATAAGTGAGTAATCTCACTATCTCTTAAGTATATACTGTGTATATTTGTTATGTTTGAATTATAAAGTTAAAGTGACATTAACTAAGTAAAGTTATAAACTTTGTACCTTTCTTGCTTTTGAAAGTAAATGATAACTTTATATTGTATAACATGTTTAAACGGTTGTTTAACTTGTGTGTTAAATTGAAGAAAGTTTGAAAGTGTTTGGAATGAGAATAGTTGTTATAAGTGCACTTTGGAATCCCTTATTTTCGGGAATTTTTATAAACAAATGGAAAGATATTCCTAGGGATTTCTTTCCATGGTTTTTTAAGTACCCTAATGGTAGTACTTATTATAAAAAATTTAAGTCTTAAAACATTTGTTTAAGTGGTTAAAATTAGTTGCAAAGATTGAGCTTTTCAATGTTGTTTCAACAAGGACTTTAACAGCATTATTAAATGTTGTAGTAAGTCGCTTATTGTTTTAAGTGTTTAAAATGCGACGTTTTGTCTAGTTTTTCATCATTTAAATGGTTTCTAAATTATTTTCTTTATAGAATTTTTTTATGGATGTTCTTACAAAATGTGTTGGAGTATGAAAAAAAGAATAGAAGTTTAAATATAGTTTTACAATTTATTTATGAATTTTGAAAGTAAACTGCTGCAAAATGCAAAACATGTTTTTAATCAAACTTCTAAATTAGTTATTTTCAACTAAAATTTTACTTAGATATTTAAAACCTATTTACAAGTATTTCTAAAGTAATATTATATATATAAGTTTTGAAAAAGGTGATTGACTAGGCTCAACAGTAAAAGCCGACGAGTAAACTTATCTATTTGTGAGATTCAAGAATAAGGTGTCTAGGCAAGGCTTGGAGCAACCAGTTCCCAAACTTACCTGGCTTCACTTTTGAACGAGGGACTGCATAAATTGAAATGTAAAAAACGTATTAATCTTGTTGTTTACTTACTTGTCTAAAAGGTAACCAACTTTGCTTGACACTAAAAGTCGAGAAGTAGGCTTATCTATTTCTGAGAGTTAAAGATTGATGTCGAGTAGAAATGGAGCAATAGAGCTCTAACCTACCGGTTTCCCTCTTGAACGATGAATAGTTAAGTGAGGAATGTCAGAACAGGTTAACAAAGTTGTTTGTTACATGTTTAGGGAATTCATTAGTACTACACTTAATACTAAAAGCCGATGAAGTAGGCTTATCTATTTCTGAGAGTTAAATATTGATGTCGAATAGGGATGGAGCAATCGAGCTCCAACCTACCAGGCTTCCTTCTTGAACGAGGAATAGTTATGTCGGAAATGTCAGAAACGAGTTAAGTATATGAACATTGATTTGTATAAGCAATTGTTTTGATTAGATGATCGATTAGTCGACTATTAAACTTAACCTATTATTATGTTAGATCTTTAAAGGAATGTTTTAAAGAGAATACAAGTATGGAATGGTTTATGGGTTTGTTGTGACAATGTGTTAACAACATTCATCTTTAACCCTTTTTGATTATACTTATGAATGTAAATAGATCTTGAAAAGAATGTTTTAAAGATGAGCATAAGTGAAATGGTTTTGGGATTGTAGTGACAATGTTTAAGTAACATTAGTCTTAAACCTTTTGAATGGATTTGTGAAAGTACTTAAATCCTTAAAATGAATATTTTAAAGGAATTTTTTTTTTGAAAAACCCAGAAGAACCCGGCGAGCCGGTAAACTCCTGAGGAGGGTATAGTAAAGCCGTCCGCTGATCCAAGCCCCCATATGTGAATATACTTATACCGTTTGAGATAAATATATGAATACTTTTTGAAGTATAAAGTACAAATGAATAGTAGGAATCGATAAAAAAAGTTTTATTAGATAAAGAAGTTTTACTAATAAAAGAGATTTTAATTAATAAAAGATTAATTAAATAAACAGGAGATTAAAAGTTGCTTATGTGACTTGATCATGCTTTGTGTGACTTAATCGTACTTTGTATATTTACTCGTTTATGGAAAACATTTAGTCGTACACTTAGCACTAAAGTCCGATGAAGTAGGTTTGTCCATCTATGGAAATTAAGACTGGTGTTCGCATAGGGATATGAGAAATAGAGCTCTAACCTACCTGCTTCACTCTTGATCGAGGGATAGTGTGAGAGGAAAATATCAGAAACGTGATAAGTATACGAAACTTGGTTTCCATATGTGATCGCTCTTATTATCATTAAATGATCAAATTCGTCGACTCAGTCTTGGAGAGACCGGGATCAGTGTTACTTACCGAAAACCACTTCAAAGCTGAGATATGTGTTCTATCTCTTGGAAGTAGATATGTTCGAGATGCTGGAATCTATATATGGTTTCGAAATCTATTCAAGATGTGAGGATCCAATTTGGGATTCATGTTCTGTTCGAGTGATGAAGACTCATGTGAAAGATGCTGAATGTGACATCGACATCAGAAATGGTAAAGATGGAGTTGGATGCACAATCTAGGATTTTGTAGTCCCACGACATGGTATTGTCAACTCCATTTCTAGAGTATGTGTATCGATGTTGCATGCGGAAGTTGATGATATTTGGTACCATGTGGTTCATGTTTATATTCAGGCATAGGTCTTTGTGTTTACCTTATGGTATATTTTATCTAGAGATATACAACATTCAGATGGTATTTTTTGATCCTTGTGAATGAAGTTAGGATTCGGCTCCACCGAAGAGATCTCTGCAGAAAATCCAATATGTGAATGTTCCTTATCGGGTTTTGATTGTACTCATTATATGTTGTTGAATGTAACCAATGTAATCATTCCAACTATGTTATAATATTTATATTCTAATATTTATATTCTTCATCCTAGACATTATCTATTATATCACCTTATATACCTATTAGATGGTGGTTCTTTTGAGGGGATAATTGTTATGGCATTCCATGCGATCCTAAAAGTATTATTATATGTTGTTCACATATTTCTTAAGTTTCTCATACCAGACTTATGTTTGACACTTGGTTTTTATTTTTCCTAAATTCCTCACGTGCTCTTTCGAGTAGTCTAAAAAAGGCAAGTTTTCGTTGATGTTATTTGAAGCTCGAGAAGACGAGCTGGATTACTATTTAATGTATCAGCATTTGTGAGGACAGGTTGTTATAACTGTCCAGATTGATGATAGTACTTAGGTTTTCATAACCCCGAAATTTCTGTATCAGAATAACCCTTTATACTATTCCTTGATATTATATATTATCGTTCCGCTGCGAGATTCTAATATTGTGTTCTCCTCTTCCTTGTCCTATTTATTTTTCTTTTTGATTTACTCTAACTTTTCATCTTTCCAGCACTTAGGTGCTCAGCACGTGAATACCGTGGATGTATCAGTGTCAACATTCGGGGGTCGAAAAGGCGAATCGTTACATACTAGATAAGCCATTGAAGGCTAGAGATTATGAAGTTATCCATATTGACTAGATAAACAGTCGAAGGTTGGTGATTACAAAACTATTGCAGGATGGTCGATGAAGCTATCAAAGGATGATACCTTAAAGCTATCGCATGGTGATCAAGGGAGCTATTGAAAGGTTATATTCCAAGGTTATTTTATGGTGGTCAATCGGGTTGTCAAGGGTCGATGCTACTAAGCTATTACATGTTGATTTGATATGTTATCGAAAGATAACTCTACTAATCCATTACATGTTGGTAAGGCAAACCGTCAATTGTTAGTACTCTTATGTTATCGCATGTTGGTTAATCCACATGGAATCTGCATCCAGCCAGCCATTTGGGAAAATCTGATTTGGTCAGGAGCACCACATAATTGTGACTCTAAGAGAAAATTGTGCCATATATCACTTCGAACATGTGCCATGTTAGCAAATCATCACCGTTCATTCTTAACAAATGACACATGTCATAAATCTAACAGCCTAAATCTTCTATAAATAAGCATGTATCCGCTACTAGAAAGGGACCGAATTCTAAATAGTCCTTCTTCCTTATTTTTCATTTTTCTTGGGTGTATAGAGAAAAACTTGTGATTGGGATTTTCATGGCTATTAGGTCAAATTGAAATCGAGACTTTGCAATTAAGGACTTGGATTAATGAAAATTTGGATAGTTACCTTTATATGGAACTTTGCCTTGCATACGAGTTTGTGATTCACCTCTTGAACAAAAATGGCTAGTTGTTTTGGCTAGCGTATTAACAATCCTACCTACTTTTATACTTGGGCACTAGAATATTTGGACTTTCTCCATTTTTCCTTATAGACTTGAACATTTTATTTTATACAAACCCTAGATGTTTGAAAAAGAAAATAGACATCTGAATCGACCTAAATTACTTTAGCTACTCTTGGGTTGTAAAACTTTGAAAATAGTCCTATGTAAAATAGCATTAGACATTTGAAAAATGCTCTCAGATGTCTGATTGGCATCTTCAAGCGTCTGATTCACTGTTTCCAGATTTTGAATAAGCTTCACTTTTTTTGTTGATTTTCTACTTGGTTTTAATTTCAAATTTAGTGGTACATTTTCATAGAATTTTTGATCTAATTCGCTAACAGCAAAACAATGATCCATGAGACATAGATTTCATGCAACCACGACTATCAAGGAAATATACACTGGGGTTGTTTCCAATTGTCGAACAGTAACGAATAGGCCAAGTCAGACTAGTCATGATTAGTGCCTCACCTTAGTAACTTGTTTCTTTATGAATAACAACCTCACCCAATATAGTTTAGGCCATGTGCTTTTTTCCAATGTTTACACATAGTTTTCCATCAAATTTTCTATAAGTATTTAGAAGGGTTATGTACATATTTAAATCGATTATCATGTATATTTTACTATGAATTGAATCGAATCGAATCAAAATAAACATTAGCAGATATGTTCATTTATCTTTATCTATTATTTCAAGTTCATCATATAAATCATATCTTTGAGATTGAGGGTAGTTTTGTATCCAATTTTTGACCCGTTTTATCAAAATTTATCATTTAGTAAAATCTGGATGTTTCAATAGCTTTCCGATGACTTGCTGAAACCAAACTTTTATCATTTCTGCTGCTCTTCTTTCGCTCAAACCCCTATACAAGACAAACCGTTCCGATAATTCCACATAGAAAAATATAATAGCAAACCAACACAATATCATATCCAAATATATGTAGAACAAAAAAATAATAAAAAATACATAGAAGAAAGTAAAGCAACACCATAAAAATTCCATAAAAACAACACATACATGTCTATACATAACATCGTGTCCATACTACATCATGTTCATACACAACATCACATTTCAACATGTCAATACAGCAAACAACATCGTAAATATATACATCATACATCGTGTCCATACAAAAAAAACTCACAATTATGGTGGCGGTGGTGGCGGGTTTCCAAATTGTTGGCTTAACATTTGGTACAAGGCTTCAACTTGCTTCCTTTGTTCGGCCATCTCTTCCCCCATGCCTCCCCGTGATCCCCCTTTATGTCGACATCTCATCCTTATGCTTCTAAAGCAGGTATACATGCTTTCTTGTCATCTCCACCAACTCAGCCTGGGTCTACGTTTAAGTCTGGGTAGCGATATAGGAGGAGCCTCTCTCATTGGATCGACATGGTAAATCAGTCATGTTATCTCCTCCAACTCGCTCCTTAATCTCTCATTCCTAAGAAACTCAAATACCTACATTGGTTGGACGACATGGCAGTGTGGTAATATTGAGAGAAGGAGGAGCCTGATGACAAGATAGAGTTAGGGGTGTGCCTTAAGGGCAATTATGTAATTTAATACATATATCTAACTCGATAACAATCTTGTTCAAAATAAAAGGTGTTTCTTTTTATTGTATACTTGATATAATGTATTATATCAATTAACTAATTTAAATTAAAGTATATTAAATAGAAAATATGTATTATGATGGTAGTTACAAAGTGTTGTAACCATGAGTAATTTATCACCATAAAATTAAACATACTATTTTAAATATTCCTAGTTAAGGTGTATCAAGACTGGATATCGATACATCCGTTGAGATTAGAGTACATAATCCCCTCCAAATGTTAGGAAGTGTATTACTCATGACTGCTGGGGGTACCAAGGGATTACATACTGATAGTTATTGGATAGTTATGGAATGCCCCACTCAATAGTTTTCTGTTGGTTAATATAACTAAGGTCAAACAAAAAATATCGATGTAACAAAATTACACAGTACTTTTGATTTGAGAATAATGTTGATCTTCAATGTGAAAGCTTTGCTTTAATTATAGTAAAATCGTGGAACGGTGCCCATCAAACGCCTATAGTTGGGTTCAGTGGAAGCATTAAAAGTGAAACACTATTCAAGAGAGGATTCATCTCCTCAGTAATATGAGGTTAGTACCATGGTCAACTAAAGTCAACTCAAAGTCAAATTCTCTAGGCAGATCATTTCAGTAAATAATAATTGTTATTATTGAACCAAGGACCTTGTGTTTGGTCTATAGAGTTAAATACGGATGATATTAGAATTTTGACCAATACCAATTTCCATCAATCCAAAGTGATATAATTTTGACAAAGAGAATTGATGTAAATAATTGTCACTGCCAAGTAAAGCTTAATAAAGTAAAATTGGATTTTTACTAATACTCAATAAGCGACAAAATTGGCCATAATGTCACACCACCTACTAAATGGCGTGTGAAAATTAATATTCAAATTGTTCAATAATATTTGCTGACCAAATTTACACCTCAGAATTACACAACCAAAATGTTGAATACACATGTTACCACCCAATTCAATTAAATTGTAACCATTATAAATTAATTAAAGTACTTAATATTTATGAAATATTAATAATTATTTTTTTGATGTTGAACAAAATTAAACAGTGTGTATATAATAGTTATAAATATATTAAATGATATACGATATCGATACGCGTTTAAATTAGATTTAAATGCAACAAATATTGTTAGTGCTTGAAATGATTTTGAGGCCCATATGGGAGCTTGGTATAGCCAGCTATAGAAGAGCACACGAGGCTGACCATGTGATGGTTAGGATGGGGTTAGATTTTTAATTAAAAAAGGAGAAAAGGTAAGAGAAAATTAGGGATCCGAATCCACATTTTTCTTCTTGGTATCTCCCTTATTAAAAGCTTTCTAACCCTTATTTTTTGTAGAATTTTTACCTCTCCACTTGATCATATCAGGCCGCCACTCCTCCTTCCTTATGTCTCAAATTATCAAGCTTTAAAACATCAAATTAAAGAAAATTCGATTGTCGGAGGTAGCTGCTTTCGGGAAGGTAGCATCTTTTGGATACAGAATTCAATTCAAGAAGTTTAGATTCAACATTGCAAGGTGTGCTATCTTGGCAATAGGCAGAGGTATACTCTTATTTATAATTTTATATGTTATATATATTAATCATTATGCCATATATGTTTTAGTTAGAAATTAAATATCACGAATCTGCATATATTAGTGTTGTTACCATAGGATGGTTTGTATATGTATATATGTTTGCCTAAAAAGAAAAAAACTAATTTTTTTTTATATATGTATCATAAAGCTCGTGGCCATATTAAAAACCCTATTTTTTTATTTCTTTAATGTATTATTAAACTGTTTTTAAAGAATGGATAAATTAAAACAATATAAATACATAATGTAAGTTTTTATTTCATATATATTCGCATTAAAATATGTTTAGTATCTGGGTCTAAAAATATTTTTTTTTCCATAATTATATTTAAATCAGATTTATAAACATATATATATATATATGTAAACTAAATACATTTGAAATTATATTATATATTTATAACTACTGTAATATAAAGTGTAATTGCTTAAAACTATTTTCAGATTTCAAAATTATTATTTTTTAAATTTTATTTATATAATACCTTGTGGAATTTGATTAAATGAACAAGTTTAAAATTATACATATATAACCTAGTATAACCGAGAGTAATTTTAAAAAAAATTATTAATAAAAATAATTAGATGTATTTATTTATGTTATATATATATAAATTAGTTAAACGTTATTTAATATAAAAACAATAATATGTATGTATGTATGTATGTATGTATATTACTTTGTACTTTTGAAATATTATATATATATATATATATTTCAAAATTAATTTATTGCAATAAACTCATAATTGTTTCAAAATACATGTAAACATTTAAAATTAATTTTATTACATTAGATAGTATTAATTAATGTATATATATTATTTTATAATACTTTATGTTTTATAATTAATGTTTATAACATATAAACTTATATATATATATATATATATATGTATGTATGCGTGTGTGTGTGTATGCACCTTAAATATAAATATATACACTGACAACACTCATGTATACCGAGGGACTAGCATGTCCGTTGCGATGTAAATCCCAACATCTATATATAGGCACATTAAACTATATACACCTTATTATATTGCACATAGGCATACACACATATCTGTAAATGATACACATATCATATAATTCAATAAAAAATTCAATTATAAGTAAAACTTTATTTATAAATTCAATAAAATATTGATTTTATTTAAAATAAAATTTAGAAAAGTTCTAAATAAAATCTAAATATGCCCTATAAAGATCCAATAATAAAGTATTTTTTAAATTTATCTAATTACTTTGTTGTGGGCTGACCCAATTCCAATAATAACATCAGAGCCAAATAGCCTATGCGATCTAAATTAGTCATATTAGGGCTAACTAATAAGCTTATAACCCAGATAGTATGGTGTTTGAGAAAGGTAGTGTCCAGGCAGGATTGTTGGATAATTAAGTACCATGTCCTACCTACCTACCGGTCTAGCTCGAATTGTTATGTCGGCCCAAAGGTTGACCCTAATAGAAAAGACACAATTTGAATTGGGCCTTGGGCTAATTTCAAAAAAAAAATTGAATTAAAATTAAAAAATAAAAAATTAAATTTAAAACAGGACAAATATTATAAATGTTATAATATGGATTTTCAAATTGTTTCGAAAATTAAAATAAAAGTTATAAATTTAAATGCTAAATGTAACATAAAACACATATAATAAAAGTTATATTATACTTTTTCAAAATGTTATAAAATTAATTTGAAAATATTATTTAGTAATAAGACTAATAAAATAAGCGAACTGAGTAAATAAGTTAATCAATTAAATATATATACATCCATAATATATACAATGATATATTTTATGTTGTCTTGAATTATTTAAAATGATATGAGTATACATGTGTATATAAAAGAATTTTCGAAATTAATAAAATTTAATTATTTGTTTAATTAAATATATTAACTAAAAGTTAATTAATAAATTAAAATACATACATATATATAAGATATATGTGTATTACCACAAAGGATATAGTGTATATATTCAATATAATATATTATAATTAAATAATATAATAATTAATTAAAGTGTTAATTGATTAAATTAATTAAATAAGATTTAATTAATATAATGTTATACGTAAAATATTATATATGTTAAAATAAAGTATAAAATTATTTAATAATAAACGTATATTATAAATGTATAAACTAAAGGTGGAACATTAAAGAAACCCTAAATAGACTTAAGGAATAAATAAATATGTAAAAGTACGTATGTCGTGATTTCGGATATGTCTGACACTTGAATCACAAGGGTATTGCATAAGAAATACATTATTCCATATGTCGATATCACTCAATTAAATATATTAAAGATTATGAACCTTTGATATTATTCTTGTCCTCTAGCATTTATATATTAATAAATTACTTGCATATTTCTGGTTGTTGAGCAAACTCAAGCTATAGATGTTATGTGTAGTATTATCAATAGATTTAATAGACGAGTTAAGATAATTGTATGTATTTATTAAGCAAATTCAATGTACATATACTATACTTAGGCCACCATGAAATGGTAGGTATGAGTGAATAATTTCTTTCAATTTGTTGAGCAAACTTAAGGTCGAAATGAGATTAGGACAAGGAACCATGGGTTATGAGTTGTATATGATACAACCGATAAGGAGTTATCCATTATTTGTGAAGCTATGACTTATTAAGCAAACTCAAAGTTATAATCCTAAGAAAGACGAGTCCAAACACCCACTAGTAAATTCAAAAGACTTCTATGTTTCAGCTCAAGGTTTGGTGAAACATAAAAGAATAGCGGAAGCCTTATTTGGAAAATGAAATGGTAACAGTTAACCTTTATAATATTATAAGAACTTATGGTATATAAACTTATAAAAATATACATTGATAGATTTGTGCATAAAATATAATTGATAAAATATTTATCAGTTAATTTATCAGTTAAAAGATATAAAAATGAACTGAATCAGTATTGGCAACATAAAGATAAAATATGCTTACCAATAAATTTTTGCATGTTGACCCATGCAAGGGCCTAATTATACAATCACTAAATATGTTCGTAACTTGGTCAATTACGAGTTTACTTGCCTGAGACTATGTATTGCCTTTAATGAGTTTTGAACTCTAAAAGCAATACAAGAATATGGATATTTGATTCAAATATGATCACATATAAATGTTATGATGAATGGTCACAAATTCACAACGTACGAAATCTTAATGAAATTAGTTTATTGAAACATGTAAACAAACTAAAGGCTACATGATAGATTTAGGAATTCGATCACTGCAATGTCAGTTTGATCGGTTTACGTAAAGTGTAATTCAGTTGATACTCTTAAAAGTTAAGGATGACCAAATGCACTTCTGTAAAGAGTTTGTTATGATGTTGTAGCAAGATTTCCTTTGAATGATTCAACCATTTAGAAACGAAATTGAGCGCATAAGAGTGGATGTAACCTAAGGCATGGTTGGGATACAGAGCGTGAATGGTCATATTTGCTTCATAAAGAAATTCATAAACGAGAACTGTAAAATAATACTAGATACTTAACATCGGAATGAGAAATATGATTTTTATTCCAAAAAGTATTTTCACATAGAAAATTGTTTTCTATGATGTTTATTCTTTGAATTTAAGAAACTTGATTTGAAAATTCTCGACTGCAAATCAGTTACAATAAATGAAATAAATAGCTTATATTAAGTGGTTGAATAGAGCTCTGTATTTCATACACTATTATAGTAACGGCGGAAATAGTGGGAGCATGTCATATAACACTTATTGGTTGCATCAAGTTACGTACTTTTTTCCATAAAATGTACCAAACATTATTTGTGAAATAACAATTATTTTTTAGTATTGACTGAAAATTAGAAATAGTTTTATTTCAATATGAATATCGTTACAAAATAAAACCATAGTATTGGTATTTGTGATGCATTGGAAAATACAGAAGTATCTAAATTTATTTGCAATTATTTTGGAATTATAGACTAAGCTACGGTTTTGAGAAATAATTTGATTATATGATTATAAATCATATGATGATAGTGTATAATATCTCACACAATTAAGGGCAAAGCACCCGTTCAGTGGGAGCATCATAAGAGTTGATGAACTCTATGGATTGATACATATAGATATATGCAATCGTAAGTCTAATAATTCTAAAACGGTTCCATGTAATTCGTTATATTCGCTGATGAGTTGTCATCGACATGGATATGTATATTTGATACACATGTAGTATGTCTATGATAAGCTCATAGAGTATAAAAGGGAAGTAAATAAAATAATGTGCAATAGAAAATAAAATTGATTTGATTTGATTGAATATGTGAGTATATTGGAAAGAGTTCCGAACGTACTTAAAAATGAATAAAGATTCGTATGAAAAGTCACTGCTTCCTATGATGCATAATGATATATCTATATGGAGTAATCGAACTTTGTTGAACAAAGTATGATTGATGGTGAGTGAAGTTGAGTTAACTTATTTCTATAAGGTCGTATACTTAAGAGTAGTACACGGGGTTAAAATTAATTTCATTTAAAGAATAGTTTACGAAATCATGCACGTAATCTTACGTAAGGGATCTTGTATGAATCACCCTAAAAGAATTTGGGAACGATTGGCATTGGATGACCTATTTTTGTTTTGAACGTTACTTTTGTAAACTAAAACCAAATTAATTTTATATATAAGGCAATTCATAAAGTGTTTATGAATACCTATTATGTTGCACTAAGAAACATTGTTGTTTCAAGAAATGCTAACTTCGTAGTGAGGGAATTTCTTCTAGAAATTATTGGTGGTAAAATGGAGTTGGACATGATCAAAGGATAAAACTGACTACAGTGTATGGAATGAAATCAGCCAAACCTCAATGAACTAACGCATTAGAATGACTAAAAAATATTCTCGCACATTGAAGAGAAACAATGATTTTCTTATCAATTCAAAAAAGATAATCCTCAACTGTCAATTAAACAATTAAGAGTATTGACTCCATGATATGGTATGATGCGCAAATCCAAAGTGAATTTCAAGTACGTTATCAAAATATGATTTTGGTAGTAATACCCGAAAGGATATGATCCATCGGCCATGAATGTGTCTTCAAGAGCAACATTGATGCAGTTGGAATACAATGAGGAACATTGATAGGAATAATATCGTAAATTTCAATTGTCGAAAATAGCATAACATATACGTTATCAACGTGCTCAAGTTAATTCGGATTTACTCACAAAAATATCGCTTGGTATGACTTTGTGCTTTGGTACATATGCATTGAAGTGGGAAATTTAATGATTTAGAATAGACTGTTTGCATATAACAACCAAAGTGTCTCGAAGTCAATGGGAGCGATACTGAGTTTATGGGTATTATAATATGAAAGTATCATTTTATAAGCATCAAAATTGAATAAGTATTTTGATAAAAATGTCAAATAGTTTGATCTTTAGTCAAAATGCCGAGGAAGCATGTGTTCATAATAAAGAACCATTAAAAGGTGCATAGTATTTCTAAATTACAAATAAACAACATACCGTTGGTTGTTTAATGCTCGATATTGGGTTTGTAAATTATACCTTTTATAATAAGTATAAAGGATATTGAGAATGTCCCAAACGATATGCAAAGATACCATATTAAAACGATTAATATGGAATATGTAGGATGGATTCTTATGTATTGACAATAGAAATTATCATACATATTGTATTGTCTTCAATATCATATACTGCTTATGTATTTGATGCATGAAGCAAATATCAAATCTAAATTAAGATTACTAAATTGTAGTTTAGACTGTACTTGAGTATTTCCGAAATACTATAGAATCGTTTACAGAAACAATGAACTCCAGAAGGAGTGTTCGGACTCAAACTTCATAAGTGCCACTGAGTATAATATGCTAATAGATTTGTCAACGGATGCTTTCGGATGCGAATAGTGCCATATATGCATCCGCATCCAAAATCGTTTTCGGATATCGGATTTCCGCATCCGTAGATACGAACGGATATTGGATATCCGCATCCGCGGATACGGACGGATATTGGATAATTATCCTATCTGCTAACGACCGATAAATCAAGAATTATAAAAAGAAAGTTTTAGTTTAACATAAATATTTTTCAATCTCATTGATTATAAAAGTGTTAAAAATTAACGAATATGATGATAATAAATAGTTTAGAGTAGTTAATAAGCATTAAGTGCATATAATATAAACTACTAACTTAATAAAATAATAAACAGATATCTTTCACTTCACTAAAATACACATAATTTCAACTATAATCTTGTCATAAACCGGACGGATAATTTTCGGATGCGGATGTCTTTGTATCCGCATCCATTTTTCCGGATATCTGATATTTATCCGCTTTTCAGATGCGGATGCAGACGGATTTTGGATTTTTCGGGTATCCATTGATAGCCCTATATGCCAAAATTAAATTCATGTTCAGACCATAAATAAGAAGCTTAAGTAGGAAATGTTCTAAACAAAAGGTCATGACTGATTCAATGAAAGGCTAAGTACATCGTCTTGAATAGCACCGCACCAAAAGCAATGTATAAATATAAATGCACAAATTTATAACAGAGCTAAGAATGATTCCAAGTATTGAGAATACTATATCACTATTATATGATAACATTGTCATAATAAGAGCTTATTAGAAGTCGAGAAACGTATCTTGACTAGTTCCGCATGATAAAGTTGGTTTATCAGCATCGGAGGGAGTTGACTGACAGAGTAGATAATTAATACAACATAGAAGATCCATTCACGAAAGGTCTAACTCGATCGGTTTTCATCAAACTAATCGAAGGGATAGGATAGAGATTTCATAATTTGCCCCAAGTACAAGTGGGAATTGGTAGAGTTAAAGGTATGCTCGAGGGGCAATTATGTAATTTGTTATATATATCTAACTCGATAACTAATCTTGTTCAAAATGAAAGGTGTTTTCTTTCTATTGTAGACTTGATATAATGTGCTATATTAATTAATTGATTTAAATTAAAGCATATTTAACAGAAAATTTATAAATGATATGTTTTGTGATATTAGTTACAATGTGATGTAACCATGAGTGATTTATCACCACGAAACTAAACATACTGTTTTAAATATTCCTAGTCAAGATGTATCGAGACCGGATATTGATACTTCTCTTTAGACTAGAGTATGTAACGTTTTCCAAATGTTAGGCAGTGTATTACTCATGACTACTGGGGGCACCAAGGGGTTATGTACTAATAGTTATTGGATAGCTATGGAATGACTCACTCAATAGTTTTCTGTTTGTTAATATAATTAAGGTCAAACTGAAAATATCGATGTGGCAAAATTACACAATTCTCTTGATTTAAGAATGATGATCTTCAATATGGAAGCTCCGCTTTGATTATAGTTAAATCATGGCATGGGGTCCATCAAATGACTATAGTTGGGTCAAGTGGAAGCATTGGAAATGAAACACTATTCAATAGATGATTCATCTCCTCGGTTACATGAGGTTGGTGTCACAGTCAACTGAAGTCAACTCAAAGTCAAAGTCTCTAGTCAGATGAGTTCGGTTAATAATTTTTTTTATTGAATTAAGGACTTTGTTTTTGGAATATATAGTTGAATATGGATGATATTGGAATTTTGACGGTTACGAAATTCCATAAGTCCAAAGTGATATAGTTTTGACGAAAAGAATTAAAGTAAATAATTGTCGCTACCGGATAACGTTTAATAAAGTAAAAATGAATTTTACCGATGCCAAGTAAGTGATAAATATGGCCATAATGTCACACCGCTTGCTAAGTGACGTGTGGATGTTAATAATTGAATTGTGCGATATAACTGTTGATCAAATTTACATCTAAGAGTCACACAACTGAAACATTGAATACTCATGTTAGTACTTCACTTAATTAAATTATAATAGTTATAAATTAATTAAATTATAATAGTTATAAATTAATTAAATTAATAATTGCTATAAATTCATTAAATTAATAATTATGAAATATTAATTATAAAATTTTATTTGATGTTGAACAATATTAAACAATGTATATATAACAGTTATAAATATACTAATTGATATACGATATTGATAAGCATTTAAATTGGATTTAAATGCAACAAATATTGTTCATGTGTAACGACCCAGAATTTTGAACAAATTAAATTGAGAATATTTAATTTATTTTAAATATTTGAACGATGATTTAATTTGAATCCCCGATTGAACTTTGATATTTGCGATTAAACTTTAAAATTTAATCTATTGAAAGTTGAATAAAAATTTATATCTTCAATTTTAAGTTGAAGAAAAATATTTCGAAAAGCTTTTAAAATTCGTATTGATAATACTGAAGATAATTGAAGCTTCAGAATCGAATTTGGAACTACTTTGATCAGTTTTGAAATTATATTGTTCGAATCGATATTTAAAAATAGCCGTCCGAGGCGCAGTCTCGGAATTCGACGAAACGAGTTCCATTGGATCCATAATATTTTATTATTATTATCGGATTTCAAATTTCGTATTTATTGGAGTTGTTTTGAGATCGTATGATAAGCAAATGCGTTGAGGATTAAATTAAAATTTGATTTAAACTTTTGTACAAATCAAATCACAGCCACCCTACATCTGAACGCGCTGATCTATTGTCCCCTTCTGTTTCTCTATCACGCGAGCAGTTCAAAAGAATATCATTGCGTTCAAAGAAAATCTATCTGTTTTCGTTCAAAAGAAAACTATGGCTTCCCCCTCCTTAAATCAAAACCGCGACTCTCTTCCTTCATTCACGAACGACGAAATCAAAGAAAAATAAAAATGGCCGAAGTCGAAAACCCTCCCTCTTATCAAAATCAACTCGTGTAAATCTCGAGCCTGCCTCAGTTTCGATTCCAGTTCATTATGAAGGCGATTCAGGGGGGCGACGGCAACAGTTCGATGGCGAGCTAGGGCTTGGGGGTTTCGAGATAAATTAGGGCGTTAGTCGAGGCTGTAGCAAGGCGAGTGAAGGCGATTCGCGTGGCGCAGCGGCGTGTTCGTCGCGAGGGTTGGGAAGCGTGTGGTGGCCAGCGTGGTAGCGGAGGTGGAGTCGCGATCGAACTCGCGTCTGCTCGAAGTAGTGGGTGGCACGCTAGCTCGTAGGGACGTGAGGCAGTGAAGAGGGTTGTTGCAAGTGGAGGCCGCGATCGATGTGGTGGAGCAGTACTCATATTCGCGAGCATAGCTGGGTTCTTCAATCTGCAGTGGGGTAATCCTTTGTTTAGTCTCGTTTGATTTAGAAAAATAAGAGATAAATATGTATATGTATAAAAAAACTGGAAAACATTTACAGATGGAATTAAATCTGCAGTAAGATGTGAAACAAAATATAGAACGTATATATATATATATACAGATTTCTAATTTGCTAATTTATTTTAAAAAGAAAATAATAATAATAATAATAATATGACATTTTGATAAATTAAACATAGAAATTTTAAAATGTTAAAGTAGTTATATAAGATCAAAACCCATATAGTTTATTTTTATGAGTATGCAATTATGGTTTCGAAAGAAAATATTTTGTTAAAAAAGAAATTAGTTAAAACTTAATTTTTGAGTTGAATTGAATCAATTGTAATTAAATTCATAAATGAGGATTTAATAGTTCGATTAATTCGAATATTAATAAAATTGTATAATTGTTTATACAAGGTCGAATACAACGAAGAAAAATAAATCTGGATTTGGGATGGATGGCAAATTAAAAGCTAAGGTGAGATTTTTCTCACTCAAATGAAAAGTGGAATTTTCAGTTATTGTTTGTTTGTCTGTTTGGATGTGATATTAGATATAGTAGGATATATCTATATATATATAGCAATATATACATATTGGCATATGTATATATTGGATTGATGATTTTCCCGCCTCGTATAGCGGATGAGACCCTATTGCGCCGTTAGTAAGCGGATATTTTTATAAAACCCATATACCGCGATATTCCACCTTGAAGTGGAATTGGTATTGTGCTAACGTCTGTGGATGCAGGGAAACAGGTTGGAGGGTTCCAACTGGATTCCTCACCAGTATTTATTTATTTACAGATATTGTGATGTATTCTGTTATCATATATTGATATATGATGTTTGTTGTTGTGATTGACTAGTTGGTGCTATTGCATCATCGGATTCAGTTTTGAAATTTAAAAATAACGACTTTTACTTTAAAAAGATTTTAAAGTGATTTTTGAGAGTGGACGTTTTATTGAATTTTTGAATTGATTTATTTCAAATAAATAAACGTCTAAAATTTTAAAGTTATAAAAGTTAAGATTTTTGTGAAATAAAATCAAAGTGTGATTTTTGAAATAAAAGTTAAGAAATTTATGAAATGGGTTAAATTGGGATTTTTTGTACTATAAACGGTTTATTTAAAAGATGTACAAAAATGGATATTTATAAATTTGAAAAATTGGGATTATAAGACCAGTTTCTATAAGTGTTAAAATGAAGTATAAATGGGATTTCATAAGTTAATGAAATCTGAAAGTTTTAAATTTTGTGAAGTTTAAAAGAACGATTTCTTTTAAAATAAATGAATTATAAGTTATATTAACTTATAAATGGAATGGGTCATTAAAGAAGATGTATAAATCGAAGTTGTTATAAAATGGAAATAGAATTTATAAACGTTGTTTTTATAAATTCGAAAATAAAT
Organism: Allium fistulosum; assembly: GCA_030737815.1. Taxonomy (NCBI): domain Eukaryota; kingdom Viridiplantae; phylum Streptophyta; class Magnoliopsida; order Asparagales; family Amaryllidaceae; genus Allium; species Allium fistulosum. Next base: position 931,902,895 of record CM060903.1, read on the forward strand.
CAAAATTGATTGATTTTAGATATAGAGATTATTAAGGGAATTTTATCCACGATTTTGGATAGTGGATAATTCTTGAAAATATAAATGTGTAGAAAAGATTGAAATGTGGTTAGTGAAGTATATTCACGATTTTGGACAGTGAATACATTATTGAATAAAATGGTTATGTTTGGGAAAGCGATATTATAAAATGAAGTTAATTGTTTTAAAAGATGTTTTAAAACGTGTTAAGTATCGAATACATAGATTTCAACATTCATTATTGAAATAGACGTTTTCGAGAAATAAGGAAATGATGGACTATAACACTGTTGTTATAGTAAATGATTTTCGAAAGAAAATGTTTTATGTAGTATTGGGATTTATATATCTATCTTAAAATCTGAATCCCAATACTAGTGATTTTGAGTCGTCGTAACGATGTTTTACGCAACATTCGTTTTGACTCAAATAGATGTTAAAATTTATGATTTCCTTAAAGAATGAATATATACTTAATATTGATTTAAGTATATCGAATATTTTCAAATGTTGAAAATAAATAGATTTGTGAAATACTTATTTTTAAATAAGTATGGAAATGCTTTTCCAATATGAAATGAACTGTTTTGAGATTTTATCTTCAAAGATAAAATGAAATGTGGAAATTGATTTGAAAATTGTTTTCAAATGGTGAAGTGTGGAAATTTTATATCTAGTAAAGATATTTTAGAAAATAAATAATTTGGTAAATTATTTGGAATCTGATGATGTTGCGCATCTTTATTGATAGTTAAATAACCGACTATCAATAATTACCTTGAATGGGTATTTGTTGTGAATTGGATGAATTTGAATGCCACACTTATTTTTGAATAAGCGCTCACTATTCGGGTTAGCCGGGAAAGGACCATGGGGTCGTATAACCCATTCCGAATATGTGATACGTCGTTATGAATTGCATTTGAAGACCGGTGTTGAAGACCGGATATTTTTGAAAACGGAAGGATTACCGTCGAGTTACTCTACATCGGCTGATCTCCGGTTTAGAGGTTTTATCACCCTTAGTGACGGGAAGTCCGGACGTGATTGGAAATTATCCGGATTTGCAAGGGCTTCGTGAGAAGTGCCTTCGGTTCTGTTCGATCCCGGAACAGACTTGTATGGATTGTGTGTCTGACATTACACTTTGAGATATAAAGCTGATTTCTTTCAAATACATATCTGTTGGTGGCGGAGAATTTATTCTCTTAGCTTAACACCCTTCTCTGAGACGTACGAGCTCAGAGGTTATGTAGTTGAAGTTATCAGCGATATATCCCAATTTGGTAATGTGGCATGCTGAGTGTTGCTGTGTGATGATCAGTGTTTGATCATTTGTGATATGATCATTTGTTTGATCTTATATCTTTGTGATCATAGGTTGATCATTTGTTTGACCCGAAGCATGGCTTTGTAGAAAGCGTAGCTTTGTGGACGAGACTTCGTCAGGGCCTCAACAACCCGGAAATGGTCGAAACAGGAATGTTGCGGCAAGGTTATGAGGGTCGCGCCCTTTAGGGTATGTCATTTCCTTCTGGAAAGGGGTGGTATCATGGTATGGAGCCCAGATACTTACTCATGTGGATACACTTTCTTTATGATGTGTGATGTTGGTTACCGAGCGCTCGGATAAAGGTCCCAAAGGACCGGGTGATGACATATTCGTGAGTTACCTGTTACAGGGGTAACCCGGCCTTGTTTGGCAGAGAGCAGTTTGTCTCTCGGGACGTCCAGCCAGAGGCGATCCTATTCGGCAGGAGGAAAGGAAGTTCCTTAGCCTGACCATTTGTTGGAAATCCATTTCCCAAATACGAAACTTGTACGGTTTTAGTTGTAGAACCTGCTACCTAATATAGCAGCTATAGTAGGCATAGTATAATGGTACCTATGCTGGCTAAGATTAATATTATACTTTCAAAATGTTTTCCACTATGCACTAATGATAATAATCCAATGATTGGGTAGTAAGCATCTTTGACTATCATAAGAAGAAATCTCCTCCAATTCTGCGTTTGCATTGTGTGTGTGGCGGGAGGTCTTATGGTAGTTTCATTTTCCAAAAGCATTGCGAATCTGATTTATTTTCTTTGTGAAAAATAACTGTTTTACGATCTCACACCAGTCACCATGACTGACCTGGAGTTTATTGTTCCCCTTCTAAACTCTGGGTGCCCACCAATTTCCACACGGGCAGTCTAGAGTTAGGTTATCAGGACATTCTGGATATTCTGTAGCTTTGGAGATAAGCTGGATGACGAGACGTAGTATTTGTATCTGATAGTATTTATTCCGCTGTGTATTCTGTATGAGGACAAGTTTTATATAACTGTCCATTGTTGTATTGAGTCGTATATTGACTCTGATTGATGTATGTATAAACTGATATAGTTCTTTGTTTTAAAAGACTAGTGATTAGCTATTATATATTGTTCCGCTGCGATATGTGAGATTCTGATATTGTTTCTGTTCTGATGTTGTTCTGTTGTTCTTTTCTTTTTCTTCTATCTTTTCTTCTACCTCTTCTTTTAAACCCTAAGAATTCGGTTTTCCGGCATTCGTTTGCTCGGCAGTTGATACAGTGGACGTATCGATGTCGATTTTCGGAAGTCGAAGAATCGGGTCCTTACAACGTGGTATCAGAGCATATGGTTAAGCGACAACCCTGCTCTGTTGGGTGTTACTCATTAGAGATAGAGTCAGTATTACTCTAGAATGAGTGTGAGTGTAATAATAGATACGAGTGCGTATTTGTTATTGAATATAAAAATTTGTTTTGTATTGTGTTGACTTATCGGTTGATTGTTTATAAATTCTGGTCGGTGCAGTCTAGCTAACTGTAATCGATAGGGGTTTCTAAATTCTTAAACAAGATAAACCGACACGGTATTGTTTTAAAATAGGGTAAATGAAATAATTTTGCCCAAAACTATTTTTGTATGATAAAGAAACGTTTTTCTATGAATTATCATAGTATATGGATGTTTGGTTGTTATAAAACAATAACATTGAATTATTATCATTGTTATATGAAATGGAATGAGAAATTAAAATAATAACCAAAGATTTGGAGATAAATTCAATTAACAAATGAAATTTATAAATGCGAATTGAAGCATAAGGAAATGAATTCACATACAAATGAAATTTGAGAATATAAATTATAAATGTGATTTGTAATTTGAAACGGAATTCTAGAGAAGTTTTTGGAAATGTTTTGAAAGGAAATTTGAGAATTTTGGAAATTTGGAAAGTTTAAATTCCTTTTTAATTTGAAAATGTATTTCAAAGGTTTTGAAAAGCATTTTGAAGGAATGAAAAGCTCTAAACTCTTTTCGGTCGCTGGAAAATAACTTCGGTAATGACTGCAGCATCATCGATGTTCATTTTCGGGTTTCCAGAAGAGAAATTGCTGCCAAATTGTTTTAAATGGAAGTTGTTTGAAAAATTTGGATTTGGTTTTAGAAATTCAAAGGATAAATTGAATTGATTTCAAAATGGTTTTTGAAAGGGTGAAAAGACTCTGGAATACTATATAAAAATCCTATGGAATATTATTAAGTTGATAACTTATACAAATTGGATTTTGATAGAATAAATTAACTTAAAGGATGAAGTTAAATTAATGTAAGTACAAGTGAATCAATTTAATGAAAGTAAATTGAATGTTGAAAAATTCATTTCGAATTTGTAAAGTAAAGTATTGAAATAAAATTAGTAACTGAAACTAATTGAAGAAATGACAAATTAATATGGTTTGAGATGAATTAAAATTCATATGGAATTTGAAATCCAGTTTAATATGAGTGGTTATAAACCATAATAGTGAATTGAAGATAAATATAACGTGTATATGGAATATTTATATTGAACCTAAGAAATGAAGAGTGAAATTCTTAAGTAAATGTGATATTGAAATTATTCTAAGTTGATGATTGAATGAAGATAAAACTGGAATTGAAACTGAATGTTGAAAACAAATTTGAATAAAGTGAATTGTAATTTGTAATGAATTAGTAATTGGAACTAATTTAAAATAGTGCAGTTATGAAGGAAAGATAATTGATAAATTCAATATTCAGAAGTAAACTGAATCCAAATCAACTTGAAAGTGTAAATTGAATTCAAATGAAATTTGAAATGCAAAATTGAATGAAAATAGATATATAACTTCAATAGTGAATTAGAGATAATATAAGAAGTATATATTGAAAATTTTGTAATGAAATTTGCAAAATAGTTTGAATGTTGTAACTAGATATTATGGCTAGTAGAATATACAGGTGTATAAAGGAATTGAGATTTTGATTTTGAAGATAAATTTGAATTTCTCGACAAAAGGTATGTATTTTAAATTTCTATATGAGATTTGATGACTTTCTTGTCCAGCCGCTCGGTTTTTTCTTTTCTTTTTGAAATCTGAGAGTCCGTAGGGACGTTTTGTAGTCGTGCCGTATTAGCCGCGCAAAGGAGACGCTGGCGAAATTTTTCGAAAATTCCGAGTGTTAGAAAATTTTTGAGAAAATTTGGAAGTTTAAATTTGAATTTAAACTTAAAATTGAATTGTTTAGGAAACAATGTTGTTTTGAACTATAATTGAAGTTGGAAAACTAGTTGAATTGATAAAGAATCTTTAGTAGAAAGATTTGTTTTGAAAATTCGATAAAACTATTGAATTGTGAAAAATAGTAGACGAGTTAAGGACCATTTTTCCTAACTTGTAATTTCGAGGACGAAATTCTTTTAAGGGGGGAAGTTTGTAACGACCCAGAATTTTGAACAAATTAAATTGAGAATATTTAATTTATTTTAAATATTTGAACGATGATTTAATTTGAATCCCCGATTGAACTTTGATATTTGCGATTAAACTTTAAAATTTAATCTATTGAAAGTTGAATAAAAATTTATATCTTCAATTTTAAGTTGAAGAAAAATATTTCGAAAAGCTTTTAAAATTCGTATTGATAATACTGAAGATAATTGAAGCTTCAGAATCGAATTTGGAACTGCTTTGATCAGTTTTGAAATTATATTGTTCGAATCGATATTTAAAAATAGCCGTCCGAGGCGCAGTCTCGGAATTCGACGAAACGAGTTCCATTGGATCCGTAATATTTTATTATTACCGGATTTCAAATTTCGTATTTATTGGAGTTGTTTTGAGATCGTACGATAAGCAAATGCGTTGAGGATTAAATTAAAATTTGATTTAAACTTTTGTACAAATCAAATCATAGCCACCCTACATCTGAACGCGTTGATCTATTGTCCCCTTCTGTTTCTCTATCACGCGAGCAGTTCAAAAGAATATCATTGCGTTCAAAGAAAATCTATCTGTTTTCGTTCAAAAGAAAACTATGGCTTCCCCCTCCTTAAATCAAAACCGCGACTCTCTTCCTTCATTCACGAACGACGAAATCAAAGAAAAATAAAAATGGCCGAAGTCGAAAACCCTCCCTCTTATCAAAATCAACTCGTGTAAATCTCGAGCCTGCCTCAGTTTCGATTCCAGTTCATTATGAAGGCGATTCAGGGGGGCGACGGCAACAGTTCGATGGCGAGCTAGGGCTTGGGGGTTTCGAGATAAATTGGGGCGTTAGTCGAGGCTGTAGCAAGGCGAGTGAAGGCGATTCGCGTGGCGCAGCGGCGTGTTCGTCGCGAGGGTTGGGAAGCGTGTGGTGGCCAGCGTGGCAGCGGAGGTGGAGTCGCGATCGAACTCGCGTCTGCTCGAAGTAGTGGGTGGCACGCTAGCTCGTAGGGACGTGAGGCAGTGAAGAGGGTTGTTGCAAGTGGAGGCCGCGATCGATGTGGTGGAGCAGTACTCATATTCGCGAGCATAGCTGGGTTCTTCAATCTGCAGTGGGGTAATCCTTTGTTTAGTCTCGTTTGATTTAGAAAAATAAGAGATAAATATGTATATGTATTAAAAAACTGGAAAACATTTACAGATGGAATTAAATCTGCAGTAAGATGTGAAACAAAATATAGAACGTATATATATATATATATACAGATTTCTAATTTGCTAATTTATTTTAAAAAGAAAAAAAAAATAATAATAATATGACATTTTGATAAATTAAACATAGAAATTTTAAAATGTTAAAGTAGTTATATAAGATCAAAACCCATATAGTTTATTTTTATGAGTATGCATCTATGGTTTCGAAAGAAAATATTTTGTTAAAAAAGAAATTAGTTAAAACTTAATTTTTGAGTTGAATTGAATCAATTGTAATTAAATTCATAAATGAGGATTTAATAGTTCGATTAATTCGAATATTAATAAAATTGTATAATTGTTTATACAAGGTCGAATACAACGAAGAAAAATAAATCTGGATTTGGGATGGATGGCAAATTAAAAGCTAAGGTGAGATTTTTCTCACTCAAATGAAAAGTGGAATTTTCAGTTATTGTTTGTTTGTCTTTTTGGATGTGATATTAGATATAGTAGGATATATCTATATATATAGCAATATATACATATTGGCATATGTATATATTGGATTGATGATTTTCCCGCCTCGTATAGCGGATGAGACCCTATTGCGCCGTTAGTAAGCGGATATTTTTATAAAACCCATATACCGCGATATTCCACCTCGAAGTGGAATTGGTATTGTGCTAACGTCTGTGGATGCAGGGAAACAGGTTGGAGGGATCCAACTGGATTCCTCACCAGTATTTATTTATTTACAGATATTGTGATGTATTCTGTTATCATATATTGATATATGATGTTTGTTGTTGTGATTGACTAGTTGGTGCTGTTGCATCATCGGATTCAGTTTTGAAATTTAAAAATAACAACTTTTACTTTAAAAAGATTTTAAAGTGATTTTTGAGAGTGGACGTTTTATTGAATTTTTGAATTGATTTATTTCAAATAAATAAACGTCTAAAATTTTAAAGTTATAAAAGTTAAGATTTTTGTGAAATAAAATCAAAGTGTGATTTTTGAAATAAAAGTTAAGAAATTTATGAAATGGGTTAAATTGGGATTTTTAGTACTAAACGGTTTATTTAAAAGATGTACAAAAATGGATATTTATAAATTTGAAAAATTGGGATTATAAGACCAGTTTCTATAAGTGTTAAAATGAAGTATAAATGGGATTTCATAAGTTAATGAAATCTGAAAGTTTTAAATTTTGTGAAGTTTAAAAGAACGATTTCTTTTAAAATAAATGAATTATAAGTTATATTAACTTATAAATGGAATGGGTCATTAAAGAAGATGTATAAATCGAAGTTGTTATAAAATGGAAATAGAATTTATAAACGTTGTTTTTATAAATTCGAAAATAAATCAAAATTGATTGATTTTAGATATAGAGATTATTAAGGGAATTTTATCCACGATTTTGGATAGTGGATAATTCTTGAAAATATAAATGTGTAGAAAAGATTGAAATGTGGTTAGTGAAGTATATTCACGATTTTGGACAGTGAATACATTATTGAATAAAATGGTTATGTTTGGGAAAGCGATATTATAAAATGAAGTTAATTGTTTTAAAAGATGTTTTAAAACGTGTTAAGTATCGAATACATAGATTTCAACATTCATTATTGAAATAGACGTTTTCGAGAAATAAGGAAATGATGGACTATAACACTGTTGTTATAGTAAATGATTTTCGAAAGAAAATGTTTTATGTAGTATTGGGATTTATATATCTATCTTAAAATCTGAATCCCAATACTAGTGATTTTGAGTCGTCGTAACGATGTTTTACGCAACATTCGTTTTGACTCAAATAGATGTTAAAATTTATGATTTCCTTAAAGAATGAATATATACTTAATATTGATTTAAGTATATCGAATATTTTCAAATGTTGAAAATAAATAGATTTGTGAAATACTTATTTTTAAATAAGTATGGAAATGCTTTTCCAATATGAAATGAACTGTTTTGAGATTTTATCTTCAAAGATAAAATGAAATGTGGAAATTGATTTGAAAATTGTTTTCAAATGGTGAAGTGTGGAAATTTTATATCTAGTAAAGATATTTTAGAAAATAAATAATTTGGTAAATTATTTGGAATCTGATGATGTTGCGCATCTTTATTGATAGTTAAATAACCGACTATCAATAATTACCTTGAATGGGTATTTGTTGTGAATTGGATGAATTTGAATGCCACACTTATTTTTGAATAAGCGCTCACTATTCGGGTTAGCCGGGAAAGGACCATGGGGTCGTATAACCCATTCCGAATATGTGATACGTCGTTATGAATTGCATTTGAAGACCGGTGTTGAAGACCGGATATTTTTGAAAACGGAAGGATTACCGTCGAGTTACTCTACATCGACTGATCTCCGGTTTAGAGGTTTTATCACCCTTAGTGACGGGAAGTCCGGACGTGATTGGAAATTATCCGGATTTGCAAGGGCTTCGTGAGAAGTGCCTTCGGTTCTGTTCGATCCCGGAACAGACTTGTATGGATTGTGTGTCTGACATTACACTTTGAGATATAAAGCTGATTTCTTTCAAATACATATCTGTTGGTGGCGGAGAATTTATTCTCTTAGCTTAACACCCTCCTCTGAGACGTACGAGCTCAGAGGTTATGTAGTTGAAGTTATCAGCGATATATCCTAATTTGGTAATGTGGCATGCTGAGTGTTGCTGTGTGATGATCAGTGTTTGATCATTTGTGATATGATCATTTGTTTGATCTTATATCTTTGTGATCATAGGTTGATCATTTGTTTGACCCGAAGCATGGCTTTGTAGAAAGCGTAGCTTTGTGGACGAGACTTCGTCAGGGCCTCAACAACCCGGAAATGGTCGAAACAGGAATGTTGCGGCAAGGTTATGAGGGTCGCGCCCTTTAGGGTATGTCATTTCCTTCTGGAAAGGGGTGGTATCATGGTATGGATCCCAGATACTTACTCATGTGGATACACTTTCTTTATGATGTGTGATGTTGGTTACCGAGCGCTCGGATAAAGGTCCCAAAGGACCGGGTGATGACATATTCGTGAGTTACCTGTTACAGGGGTAACCCGGCCTTGTTTGGCAGAGAGCAGTTTGTCTCTCGGGACGTCCAACCAGAGGCGATCCTATTCGGCAGGAGGAAAGGAAGTTCCTTAGCCTGACCATTTGTTGGAAATCCATTTCCCAAATACAAAACTTGTACGGTTTTAGTTGTAGAACCTGCTATCTAATATAGCAGCTATAGTAGGCATAGTATAATGGTACCTATGCTGGCTAAGATTAATATTATACTTTCAAAATGTTTTCCACTATGCACTAATGATAATAATCCAATGATTGGCGTAGTAAGCATCTTTGACTATCATAAGAAGAAATCTCCTCCAATTCTGCGTTTGCATTGTGTGTGTGGCGGGAGGTCTTATGGTAGTTTCATTTTCCAAAAGCATTGCGAATCTGATTTATTTTCTTTGTGAAAAATAACTGTTTTACGATCTCACACCAGTCACCATGACTGACCTGGAGTTTATTGTTCCCCTTCTAAACTCTGGGTGCCCACCAATTTCCACACGGGCAGTCTAGAGTTAGGTTATCAGGACATTCTGGATATTCTGTAGCTTTGGAGATAAGCTGGATGACGAGACGTAGTATTTGTATCTGATAGTATTTATTCCGCTGTGTATTCTGTATGAGGACAAGTTTTATATAACTGTCCATTGTTGTATTGAGTCGTATATTGACTCTGATTGATGTATGTATAAACTGATATAGTTCTTTGTTTTAAAAGACTAGTGATTATCTATTATATATTGTTCCGCTGCGATATGTGAGATTCTGATATTGTTTCTGTTCTGATGTTGTTCTGTTGTTCTTTTCTTTTTCTTCTATCTTTTCTTCTACCTCTTCTTTTAAACCCTAAGAATTCGGTTTTCCGGCATTCGTTTGCTCGGCAGTTGATACAGTGGACGTATCGATGTCGATTTTCGGAAGTCGAAGAATCGGGTCCTTACATCATGCTTGAAATGATTTTGAGCCCTATATGGGGGCTTTATATAACCGACTGTAGGAGAGCACATGAGGCCATCCATGTAATGGTTAGGATGGGTTAGACTTTGAATTAAAATACGAGAAAATGCAAGAGAAAAATAGGGATCCGGATCCACATTTTTTTCCTTGGCACCCCTATTAAAGGCTCTCTAACCCTCATTTTATTATTGACTTTTTGCCTTTCCTCTTGATCAGACCTCCACTCCTCTTTTCCCATATCCCAATTATCAAGCTTTAAAACATCAAATTAAACACAATTCAATTGTCGGAGATAGCTGCATTCGGGAAGGTGACATATTTTAGTTACATAATTCAATTCAAGGAGTTTAGATTCAACATTGCAAGGTGTTCTAGGGAAATAGCGAAAGGTTTATTCTCATTTATAATTATATATTTTATATATACTAATCAGTATGTCATATATGTTTTAGTTAGAAAGTAAATATCATGAATTTGCATATATTAGTGTCATCACCATAGGATGGTTTGTATTTGTATATATGATTGCCTAAAAAGAAAAAAAAAACTATTTATTTTATATATATGTATCATAAAGCTCACGGCCATATCAAAAGAATCATTTTATTATTTTTATATAATATTATTAAATTATTTTGAAAGAATGGATAAACTAATACACTATAAATAAATACATAATGGAAGTTTTTATTTCATATATATATTCACATAAAAATATTTAGAGTATTCGGATTTAAAAATAATTTTTTTAATATATTATATTTAAACTAATTTATTTAAAATAGATAAATTCATTGCTTTGTTTAAATAAAGTTACATACATACATACATACATACATACATACGTATATATATCCCTTTCAGTATATATATATATAATACATTAGAAATTATATTATATATTTGTAACTATTATAATATAAAGTGTAATCACTTAAAACTATTTTCGAATTTCTAAACTATTTTTTTTATAATTCTGCATGGAATTTAATAAAAAAAATTAAGATTATACATATATAACTTAGTATAGCCGAGGATAATTTTTTTTCAAAACTTCTTAATAAAAATAGTTACATGTATTTACTTATGTTATATATATATATAATCATTTAAAAATAATTTAATATTGAAAAAAATGATATATATTACTTTATAATTTCAATATATATATATGTATATCTGTGTGTGTATCAAAATTAATTTATTGCAATGCACTCATAATTGTTTCAAAATACACATAAACATTTAAAATTAATTTTATTATATTAAATCATGTTAATTAATGTATACATGTGTGTGTGCATGTGTATTATTTTGTAATACTTCATATTTTATAATTAATATTTATAACATATAAAATTATATATGTATATATATATATGCACTTTACATATACATATATACACTGACATCACTCATGTATATAGAGGAGCTAGCATATTCATTGCGATGTAAATTACAACATCTATATACGGCAAGATTAACTATGTACACCTTATTATATTGTACGTGTACATACACACATGTATGTATATGATACACATATCATATTTACATAGGCCCAATAAAAATCCAATAATGGATTTTTTTTTGAAATTTCCCTAATTACTCAGTTATGGGTTGGCTCCGTTCTAACATCACATATGTGATAATACTGCTATAACTGTTCATGTGGTTGGGATAGTGCTGGTGGCGGTACTGTTACCACTTGTGGCGACAACCTTCAACATTAACTGTCAATGACTCCAATGTTAATAGTATCTCCTCCAACACTATTCCAACCAACCACCAACAGTTATAATAGCACTATAACGTACGTTCAGATGTCTTCCCTATTGATACTACCATGCTATCATGCTGTGCAACCAAGGCTATGATTGGAGACATGCATGGTGGTGCTATTATAACCGATGATGGTGAACAGGGAAATGCTAGTAGCGATACCGCTACCATTGATGGTGATAACTACCATCACAAAAAACAACTCCGGTGTTAATAAAATCCCCCAGCACTTCCTCATCTGCCATCACCAGTTGTATTAGCTCTAGGCCTGTCAACTGATGCTTTCAGATGCGAATAGTGTCATATCTGCATCCGAAATCATTTTCGAATATCGGATATCAGATAATTATTCTATCTGCTGACGACCGATAAATCAAGAATTATAAAAAGAAAGTTCTAGTTTAATATAAATATTTTTCAATCTCATTGATTATAAAAGTGTTAAAAATTAACAAATATGATAATAATAAATAGTTTCGAGCAGTTATTAAGCATTAAGTGCATATAATATAAACTACTAGCTTAATAAAATAATAAACGAATTTCTTTCACTGCACTAAAATACGCATAATTTCAACGATAATCTTGACATAAATTGGAGGGATAATTTTCTGATGTGGATGTCTTTGTATCCGCATCCGCATCCGTTTTTTCGAATATCGGCTATTTATCCGTTTTTTCGGATGTGGACAGTTTTGGATTTTTTGGGTATCCATTGACAGCCCTAATCAGCACTAATACCATTCTACTTGGCTTTATACCAAACGCGTGTTGCTCAACAAACCTGCAATATATCAGAGCAAACAATTATGTAACCGAACAAACAGATCAATTATGAGCATGTGGCTAATAAACTAAATTTTTATTCTAAAAATAAATTAATACCATGTACATACGATATGGCTACACAAATATATTTTTATCTACATAAAATAAAGTTATTATCACGATAAAACTATCATGTACCAAAATACACATCGTTTTTCTTTATATTTATAATATTTTTCCAGTTTTCGAATACTGACTAAGAGGGAAAAATTGCAAAGTATCACAGCCTACCTATAATGAACGTAAACAGCGATAATGTTTTAAAGACATAGGGTGTGTTCTTTTTTTAAACGAAAGGGGCTGGGAAAGGGGTAAGTTCGCAAAAGGGAAATGTGTTCTTTTTACGAAAGGGTCAACGCGAAAGGGGCAAAATTATTATTTATATTATTATTTTATTTATGTTAATTATTTTTAAATAAAATAGATATATACCGAATACAAAATACAGAATACATAATACCGAATACATTTTAGAATTCAAAATGCAGAATACAAAATGCGAAATACAAAGCAGAATCTACAAATACAAACTACAGAATGAAGAATGCGTAATAAAAAATACAGACAATTCTTAACGTAACCCAGCATCAACTAGTTCATTTCGTATAGTATCTCGAACTAATGTCATAGTAGTTGTTGCTGCAGTTCTTTGAACTTGTTCACGATCATTATTTCCACGGTTCCGAATGCTATAATACACTTCCAGATATTCTTCAGGCACCAGATCCGGATTATCATCATATGCCATAAAATCAGGATCTCTGGCATTGTACATTCGTATGAAATTGTGAATAGCCATTGTAGTAGTGACAATTTGTACCTGAACATTATATAGGTATGTTGGCATGTTACGTAAGATTGCAAAAATTTTCTTCCAAATTCCAAATGTTCTTTCGACTTCCATACGCTAACTCAAATGGCAGTAGTTGAAAACTTCATTTTCTCACTTTGGTTCATTCTGTGTATCATTAAAATCTGGAATATGGTATCTTAAGCAGCGATAAGGAGGTAAATATCCATCCATTAGTGGATACCCTGAATCCGCTAAATAATATTGTCCTCTTGGCGGATGCGGAAAATTAAAACTTGGTGTATTTACAACTTCACTAAAGATTCTAGCATCATGGACAGTTCCTTCCCATCCTGCCCTTACAATGTAAATGTTAAGTCAAAAGCACATGCAGCCATTATATTCTGTAAAGAAACACCTTTACGTCCTACAAATCGTTGCATATCCGCTTAAGGAACATGAGCCATTACATGTGTACCATCAATACCTCCAATACAATTTCTAAAGAATGGGTAATATCGTGGTGATGAACTGATTTGTTCTGGAATTCTATTAAATTGAGGATCTATTGGCTTAATAACATCCACAGACATTAACAAAACAAAATCCAGAATTTTATGAAAATAACGGCTAACTGTGTTAAGTGATCGTTGAAATCTTTCAACAACCTGCCGTACAGGAATAGCCAAAGCGGTTGTATATAGAAAGACGGCTACCATTTCTCTAACTATAATGTGCGCCGCCGGCTGCAAACCATAACTTTCCAACCGCTCACGCAGCGACATAAAACAAAGTTCCTTCATTTGGAAATTTCGTTGACACCGTTCTGCATGGCCTGTAAGCATATCATTAATCCAATAAATACTAGTAACTTCAGAATCGTGTATCCGGATCGTTTGAGGTCCACGTGTGACATAATATAGTCTAAGGAACTGGATATCTTGCAAATCTTCAAAATTAGAATCATCACTTTCTTCATTTGAATCTGCCATTAGAGATGAAGAAAGTATGAGAGAAGAGAGTAGAGTGAGATGATGAAGAAGCGGAAAAAAGTAGGGAATATACATGGGAGGTAGTTCGGGTGAACCGTTGTAGGGGAGCCGTTCGCGTCAACGTCGCGTCGGACGCGTCCGGACGCGAACGGCTCCCCAACAACGATTCACCCGAATCGGGCAAACTGGTGGGTCCCACGTTCGCTGCGTCCGACGCAGATGCCAACTTCACCTGGCCATTTCAGCAAAAGAAAGATACCATAGCATAAAATTAATCCTTTGATTAGCAGCTGGGCTGCATTTTATGTGGACACTTGGTGTAAATAACTCTATGGGTCAAACTGAAACTATGGGCTGTATTTATTATATACAGTGTTTCATTGACCATATCCGCTGGTTAATAAACAACTCACTAATTTTGTGCTACAATTAGATGTTCTGATATTTTATCATCTAAACTCGGAAATTTTCATCAGATAGTGAAACGAACGTAATTGACAGTAGATTCTTCAGAATATGTAAGAACCTTTTCTATGAATATTCTAAAGTTGATTGAAAATTTGAAGCAACTAATATATATAAATTGTTTAGATGTTTCTTCGTATTTTAATCTGTTGCTCATCTACCATGCGCTATGATATTGGTTGTCAAAAGTAGAATGCTCTAATATATCTCTTCCATGTCGGTATATGTATAATCTAATGTGAACAGATATAAACAATTGATAAAACAATTGGTTATGATTGTACGAGAACACCCTAAGTCGAATCTATGTATAATAATCGCATAAATGATTTATATTTTTCGAGTCTCAGTATCAGGGTTACCTCAGAGGTAAGCGTGGTGGATGACAAAAGGCTCTTCTCATGCCTGCAATGTACAACGAGCATGTTCTTATCGGAGTATAGTGTTATCTCATCAAACCTGTAATAGTTTTGTAACACATAGTAATGGGCCAAGCCCATATAAGCCCAAGTCTGTGTATTTACTTATAAATACATTATGTTGTACTCGTATTCTATATTCAGAAATAATACAATCTCTTTTCATTTCAATACTCTCATAATCTTTACATGGTATCAGAGCTTGTTAATGCTTAACAGCATATAATTTGAAAATCTCTTCTCTCATCAGAAAACTTTCATCATCTGAGAGTAAAGTATACAGTTTAACAACTGTATACAAATCAACAAGAAGATTCATCATCTAGTGCTGTGCCGTGCCAATAAAAGATAATATCAGAGGAGTATCATCATATATCATCTTCTTGGCTGCATCAGACTATCAGAATTCAAAAGATTCAGTTTGAATCATACCTGGAGTGCCTTGCCAAGAAACTGCTGTCAATTTCAATCATCCAGTCAGTCTCTGGCTGCAGCTCCTCTTTCTGGTAATCTTTTTCCATAATATTGCTTTCTTGCTTTGATAATGGCCGAAGAAAATGATGACAGTGCTGTCTCTCCCACATCCGCATCCAAATCCACCCAGAATCAATCCAGCAGTACCCAAGAACTCCTCAAAACCATCATTAAACCACATAGCCAAATCATAACCATCCCTCTTGATGAAACCAACTATTTGCTATGGAAATTTCAAGTGGAAACTGCAATAAAGGCCTATGGTCTCCAAGAATATGTTCTTGGAACTATCAGTAAGCCTCCAAGATTCACTGCAGATACACAAGGAAAGTTAACTGATAATCAAGAATATGTTATTCATGAAAGGCAAGATAGTTTAGTCGGTTCTTGGCTATTATCCTCAATAAGTGCAAATCTCTTGCCATAGCTAATTGGATGCAAAACTGCATATGAAATCTGGCATACAATAGAGCAAAATTTCAGCTCTCAATCTGGTGCAAGAATTATGCAGTATAAAAGACAACTACACAACTTGAAGAAAGGCAGTCAAACAATGAGAGAATACTTGTCTAAAACTAAAACCATATGTGATCAGTTAGCTTCTGCAGGACACAATGTAAGTGACACAGAGCAAGTATTGTATCTACTAAGTGGATTAGAAGAAGAATATGAATCTGTTGTAGCTGTAATATCATCAACAGAAAGACTACCAAATCTACAGAATGTTCACTCTATACTATTGGCACATGAAGGTAGACTTGAACAAAAAGGATCATCAAATCCTGAATACTCAGCAAATTACATTGCTAGCAATAGAGGAAGAAATCAAGACAGAAATTATGGCAACAGAAATCAGCCCAATAATGGTCAAAGAGGTGGTCAGAACAACAGATCAAGGGGAAGAGGTGGCAGATGGAACAACAACAACAACAATAACAGGATAAGATGTCAAATCTGTGAAAGATATGGTCACACAGCAAACAGATGTTACTTTAGATTTGATGCAAATTACACACCCTCTCAACAAAGCACTAACAACTCAAGACAGAGTGATCCTAGTGCTAATATGGTTAATGTTCAACAAGGAAATAAAGAGCAATCTGAATGCACAACCGATCATTTAGCAAAAGCAGAAGACATACAAGACAACAGCTGGTACCCAGACTCTGGAGCAACCAATCATGTCACAAACAATCTCAACAACTTGAATCTTGGAAACAAAGAATACAGAGGTAAACATTCTTTATATATGGGTAATGGTAAAGCAACTCACATAACACATACTGGAAATGCAAGTATCACAGGTGCAAGAAAATTATATCTCAATAACCTTTTGAGAGTACCAGTTATCAGAAAAAATCTGATAAGTGTTTCAAAATTCTCAAAAGACAATAATGTATACTTTGAATTTCATCCCAAGTTTTGTTTAGTAAAAGATGCACTAACAGATGAAATTCTTTTGCAGGGTAAAGAATGTAGGGGTTTATACAAATTTGATGTTGGCAACTCAAGAAAATTTGAAAATAGAAAAAATTGGTGTAATATGTCTGAAACAAAATGTAATGAAAGCTATAACTATGATATTTGGCATGCTAGGCTGGGTCATCCTAGCATGAAAATTGTAAGACATATCTTGAGCAATAATGAGATTCATATTAAAAATATTCCCTCATTTTATAATTGCACCTATTGCCCCATGGGTAAAAGTCATAAACTTGCATTTCCAGACTCAAACACTGTATATGATCAACCACTACAACTTGTTGCTACAGATTTATGGGGACCAGCTCCAATATCTACTGATTATGGTTACAAGTATTATATCTCATTTATTGATGCTTTTTCTAGACATGTATGGATCTATTTTTTAAAGGCAAAATCTGAGACTTACAATGCAGTAATGCAGTTCATATCTAGTGCTGAAAAGCAAACAAGTTGTCAGGTAAAAATTATTCAAACTGATGGTGGTAAAGAGTTTTTACCACTCAAAGAATTCTTTCAATAGAAAGGAATAAACCATAGAACAACTTGTCCTCATACCTCTGAACAGAATGGTCTCATTGAGAGGAAGCACAGGCACATTGTGGAAACTGGCCTGACTCTTCTTGCACAGGCATCTATACCTCTGAAATTCTGGCCTGATGCCTTTTCCACTGCTGTACATCTTATCAACAGATTACCAACCAAAGTTCTACAATTTAAAAGTCCAATTGAGACACTAACAAAGGTCAAGCCAGAATATCAGAGTTTAAAGATGTTTGGATGCCTGTGCTTCCCCTGCCTGAGACCCTACAACACACACAAATTGGATTTCAGGTCTGCTCCCTGTACTTTCCTAGGCTATGCAAACAATCAAAAAGGTTACAAATGCCTTGATAATAAGGGTAGAGTATACATATCAAGGCATGTAACCTTTAATGAGTTTGAATTTCCATTTATGAAATCTGAATATAATACTACAAAGAAACTATATAACCCAAAAATATCAATACCTGCTGTACCTGAGATAGTCATACCTGTCGAAGGACAGACATCTCAGAGTGAAAACAATGTTGCTCCACAACAACAAGTAACTAGAAGTATATCTAATCATGATGAATCTGAAAGCTCGTATCAGCTACCACATCAAGACCACAGCAGTCAAGCAGATCACTACCAAATATTGAATGGTACTCAACCATTCAATACTCAGCAGGAAAGCACAGTGGAGGACACAGCTCAACAGACTAATCCTGCAAACAGTGGTCATCACATGGTAACAAGGTCAAAAAGTGGCATATTCAAACCAAAGATATACAATGCTGAATTATCAAATGAGGAACCAGTTACTTATTATCAAGCTATGCAACATGAGAAGTGGAGAACAGCCATGATGGAGGAATATAATGCACTTATAAAAAATAAAACCTGGACTCTTGTCCAATTACCTGAACATAAAAACATCATAGGCTGCAGATGGACCTATAGACTTAAGAAAAATCCTGATGGTACAATTCTAAAACACAAGGCCAGGCTGGTGGCAAAAGGATACTCACAACAAAGTGGATTTGATTTCACTGAAACCTTTTCCCCAGTTGTGAAACCATCCACCATCAGAATTGTATTAACTATAGCCTTGTGTAAGAATTGGACCATTAAACAATTAGATGTAAATAATGCTTTTTTAAATGGTGTATTGCAGGAAGAAGTTTTTATGGAACAACCACCAGGATTCAAACAACAAGGCAGTGAAAAACTAGTGTGCAAGCTAAACAAAGCACTTTATGGACTCAAGCAAGCACCAAGAGTGTGGTTCGACAAGCTAAAACAGACTTTAGCCAGTCTTGGCTATATCTCAACAAAATCTGACAACTCTCTCTTTGTTAATTTTTTCTAATGCAACAGTCACTTATATACTTATTTATGTTGATGACTTTATAATTACAGGCAACAGTGAAGCAGAAATCAGTAAAGTCACACAACAACTAAACAAGGAGTTCTCAATCAAAGATCTGGGAGAACTAAGTTATTTCCTTGGTATAGAGGTCAAAAGAACAAATGACAACAAGCTACATCTATGTCAAAAGAAATACATCTCAGAAATTCTGATAAAAGCAAGAATGGATAAGGCAAACCCTCTTCCAACACCTATGACTAGCAGTTCACACTTATCAAAAACAAAAGGTGAACCTATTGAAAATGAGAAACTTTACAGAAGCATTGTTGGGGCACTACAATATGCAACAATAACAAGGCCAGACATATCTTTCTGTGTAAATAAAGTCAGCCAATTCATGCAACAGCCACTAGATGATCACTGGAAAGTAGTTAAAAGAATATTGAGATATCTCAAAGGTACCATAAATCATGGACTTACTCTATATGCAAGCAAGACACTCAATATCAATGGATATGCTGACGCTGACTGGGCCACTAACAAAGATGACAGGAGATCAACGACTGGATACTGTATTTTCTTGGGTAAAAATTCAATATCTTGGTGTGCTAAAAAACAACCTACAGTATCTAGATCTAGCACTGAAGCAGAGTACAGAAGTGTGGCTAGTGCAACTGCCGAAATCATGTGGGTAGAATCTCTACTAACAGAGTTACAAATCAAAACTGACACTACAGCAATCATTTGGTGTGACAACCTAAGCACAATATCTCTCACTGCAAATCCAGTTTTACACTCTAGAACGAAGCACATAGAACCGGATCTGTACTTCATTCGAGAGCAAGTCATAAAGGGAAAACTACGTGTGAATCACATACCTTCCTCTTACCAAAAGGCAGATGTACTTACCAAAGCATTATCTAAGATCAACTTTACCAGATTCAAGGGTGAACTGAATATCAACGAGGCAGATCCAGGTCCAAACCATAAGATCTCAACCTACTTGCCAGCAACAGAAGGATCTGTTCATCGAAGTAAAGCTACAAATCCTCCAGATCCAGCTGTCTCAGCAGATCGTCAAAGTAAATCTGTGGTCTGCTCGTCTAAATAGAGCCTCAACTCTTCCAGATCTAATTGTCTCTGCTCGCAAGTGGATAAACTCATGCTAATATGGCTTCCTCAACCTGATAAACCACCACGCAAGTGGAGATTTACCAGATTCAAAGAGCTTTCGGACAAATCTTTCGAGAAAACAAAACTCTCGTGGCGGCCATTAAAACTCTCGAGAAACCCTAACCCTATCACCGGTTTGAGGGGGGGTATCGGAGTATAGTGTTATCTCATCAAACCTGTAATAGTTTTGTAACACATAGTAATGGGCCAAGCCCATATAAGCCCAAGTCTGTGTATTTACTTATAAATACATTATGTTGTACTCGTATTCTATATTCAGAAATAATACAATCTCTTTTCATTTCAATACTCTCATAATCTTTACAGTTCTCTATCGATTTTGACTCTGGTAAAGATGCTAATTCAATAGGATAGGATTATGATGCTCATAGAAGCAAAACATATATATTAGCACGTATTACCCTTCTTAAACTAAAATTCATATCACCATGCAGTACGCCGTTGTCAAATTTAACTAAATTACATCGACGTACGAGTACATTAACTATTGCAGCGCTAAATTTATCATGTTTATCAGCAGTATTTTCTCAAATTCGACATGAATAATAAATATATATTTTATATTTATTTTATTGGTTTCTGATACATTTTCGTAAGAAGATATAAAATCATCATACACATATCTTGTTGATTGACTTTTGATTTTATTTTTTGAGGGACTTGATCATTAATTCTTTGTGTTTTACAAATCTCTTAGCTGTAACTTTTAATATTCAAAACTTAGCTTCATCGACGTAATTCTCACTTTAACCGGAAAAATTAAGAAAACGAAAAAACATAAATCAGCAAAATTCTATGTTATCTTAATGTATATGCATTGTTGATTCCTAACTATTTGAGTTGATGGACGTTGGGGTTGTGCGGGAAACGGTAAAGCATAAATTATACTAGTGTGAATGGATCTTATGGATACTTAACACTAGATTGGAGTGAATGGTGTTTCTAACTTATGTAGAACATTTCTAAATAATTTTCAAGTTTTAAATCCAAACACAAATATATATTAACATGGAGTCAAAGGTATATAGTAAAAATAAAGTAGAAGTAAAAGAGATGGCACCAGTAGTTTTATACTGGTTCGGACTAACCAATCCTACATCCAGTCATGTACAATGTATGTACATATTTCCTTTCAAACGCCTACTTTAATCAGATAGCAATCAAACCAGAATACAATCTTGATTTCAAGACAACAAGATACACGCTCGTGATTTTCCAATCTCATAATAGATTCTCTTAATTTAACCAGGCAATAAGATCACTCACTTGATTTAAACAATTTGAATGGACAACAAGCACATACACACAAATAGTAGTAGAGAGTTGTTGATTCCAAATACAAATAGTTATACTTTGGATACAGAATATCATATAGCCTTTTTGATAGCACTTTGATATTTGAATTGAAGAGAGAATACTTGCAAATCAATGAGTAGATTGTAAAGAATGAATGTAATAAAGTAGAGATTAAATTTGAGTGGATTTAAAGAGTATAGAACGTGGATTTTATGAAATGTACAATGAGAATTTGGAGTAAGAAGAATAGAGAGGACGTAGTTAATAAAATTTGTTTTTCAGTCCCTTTATATAGTGTTTGAAGGGACATGTCTATTCGTAAAGAGATGAAGCCAAAAATCATAATTACTCAAAATTTAAAAGATATACCTTCAACGGTACATATGTCGACATACATAGGAAGCCTATGTCAACATATATTTGTATGTTTGGAAAAACAATAATATATTTAAATGTTATAAAATTCTAATATTTTGTAAAATCATTTAAAACTAGTTTTTAAATAATTTTTAATATATATAATATCTGTAGAAATATATTTTGAAAATAAATTAAATATTTTGATACTAAAAATAAAATAAATATCGATAAGAGAGTTTCAAAGAAAAAAAGTTGTTATTCAATAACTTTACTAAATTTATCCAATGTCTATTACTATAAACTATGGTCTGGAACTCTTCATGTCTTTGTCTTTAAACCCACGAGTCTTCAATTATCTCAATCATCTCTAAATCTTGATCTCTGTTCTTTTTACTAATCAGTCTTCAAATTCAATATTTTTGTTCTTGTATAAACTTATGTAATATCCTGGCAAATATTCTATACAACTTGGAAAAATATTAGCACCTATATTTATATGGTCATTGTCATCAAAATCAGTATCTATGGTATTAAGAAATCTCCTCTCTTTTTATGATGACAACCATGTAATTATATTTATTATAAAATATAACAGAACTCCCCTAAATTGGTTAACTCCCCTTAGTATATGCATATATTATATTTTATATTTTTCTCTCCCTTTATCATCAACAAAAATGGCTAAAGAAAAATAAACTTGCCCTAAAATATGACGCACTAAATACTATATGAAATGTGATAATGTTGTATATAGAATCAAAAATTAATATTAATTGTGAAATGATATTTCTAAGATACACACACATACATAATTACATTTGTTTCAACCATACATTACAATCTATACACACTTACAAAAAAGTACAAATTATAACTAAAGTTAATTATACAAACTAAAAATGTACAGATAAATACATATTTTAAATAAAAATAAAAATTAGATTTTCTTGGCAATTTCAACCCATCCTTCAAATCTAAAGATTGGATTTGTATTGATAACTTCACAATCTGCATATTTTGTTTTTGCCTTAGAGTTCGAGCATTCCATAGCATTACTTTGAACTTCTTTGGTGAAACAAGAAATCAAACATCAAAGAGAATCGAATTGTTTTTTTTTCTTTGATCATTTACATTTGACTCGACTCCAAGTATCGTTGATTTCGAAGAATTAAGCAAAGAGCTTCCTTGAATGATTAAAGAGTTTTTTCTAGATTGTCACTAAGTTTTTGTTTTGAAGAATTGATGTTTGACTTCATTTATATGAAAATAGATGTGTAGAGAGGAATACAATAAGAAAGTGAATTGAATTTTGAGTTTTTCTGGAAGAAATATAGTTTTATAGAAGTGAAAAGTCGGATTAATAACTAATCCCTTCAAAAAAATAAATAATTTATTTGAATTTCAAATTTTGGAAATATCACAGTATGTCAACATACATATATAGCCTATGTCGACATACATGCATACTTAGTATGTTTTTGTTTTTAATTATTGTTTATATTTTATATAATTCAATTTATAATTCCAGAGAACAAAAGAACATGATTAACAACAAAAATGAACTCTCTAATCAAATTTCATTAATAAAATAGAGAAATACGTAAACATAATGAAAAATACATGAAAATGATATAAACAAAAAACAAAAAACATAAAGATAGATAAGTAGATCTAAAAAGATGGCGAAGGAGAAGAATTTCCATCAAACTTTCTCATTATCTTCCCAAAGTATTTGTCGACTTTGCTTGAGAGATTAGTGAATTTCTTACTAAAAGAGCGCTTAAGCTTCTTTTGATTAGTAAGAAGCTTCTCTTGATTCTTATGTATCTCTTTGTTTGAATAGCGAGACGGTTTGTCATAGTTTCAAGCGAGGTACCCATTTCCTCTTCCTCCTCTTCTCTTTCTTCCTCTTCTATTTCCATATCATCGATTTCTTCTTCTTGAAGAATCTCTTGCTCTTCTTCTCTGGCTAATCTTTCTTCCTTTTCGGTAGGAGAGGATGTGCATGAGAGAGAGGTTTGTTCTATTGAAAATTTTATAGGGCAAAATGTTTTCATATCTTAGATCAATAGAAAAATAGTTGAAAATTCTACTAAGTTACACACTATGATAAAGTGAGTTTTTATGTCTATAAATTTTCTTTTGAACAAAGTCATCCAAACCACTTAAGCCCAATTTATATCATATTTTTTTAAAATAGCAAAAGTGCTTTGAAAACTTTTTGAGTGGGGTTATTGTAATTCCTCACCCTAGGTGTAATACTTTGTTATAAAAATAAGACTCGTTAATCTTGCTTTTGGCCTAAGATTTTTTCCTTTAAAATCATACTTTTCATTATTTGATAACAAGTCATGCATAACTTCCCTATTTCCATAATCAATTTCAAAAGTGGAGAAGTCATTTCCACTACTTTTACAACCAAGGATTTGATCAAGAATTTCACAATCTAAAAAAAATAGTAATACATTTACACTGCTCCAAATTTGACTTTCTTCTCCTAGACAAAACATTTCATTTAAATTAGCATAAAACATTTTAACCAAATCGGCATAGCAATCAAAATCATTTTGAGATAAATCAATTAAACCAAAAATACTATTTTTTAAAGAAAGATCTTGTAAACCATAAGAATAAAATTCATTAAAATTACCAAATATTTCCGAAAAGACTTTATCATTTGTAGCATACTCAATATATATTTCAATAGACTCGTGATCATTGGAAAGTTGACTTTTGAATCTTTTGGTAAGCTTAATAGCTTTGTATGAAGTGGGTTGGTTTGAGGAAAACATTATGGGTTTGTTTCGGAGGTAAGAGAGTGAAGAATTTATTTCATTTTTGAAATAAAGTGTGTGTAGAAGATGAGGTAAGAAGAAGTGAATAAATAGAGTTTGAATTGCCATGTAATAGGTAAAAACGTGGTTCTTAAATTTTGAATTTAATACAAAAGAAAGAGAATTTCAAAAGTTCAAATTTTGAAAAGATTTTGAAAATTCTGCCAAATATGTCGACATATCTAGGTGGCATATGTCGATATATACGCCTAATTTTTCAAAGTTCACAAATTAAAGAAATATATTTATATCATATATATATATATATATTAATAGTTGAGATAGAAACACATTCTTTTAGTCTGACCGTGAAGTTTCAAAATGTTCTTATATGCAACAAAAGTGGTCAGGAGTTCGAATCTCGTTGTGAACAAAAATTAACATTTATTTTCAAATAAAAATTCAAAAATTAATATTATTTTCAAATGGAATTTTAAAACATAAAAAGGGTTACAATTCAAACCCTATTCCAACATAAAAATCACATCTTTATTTTTTGGTTTATTTATCAAACTACGTAGTAATTAATAGTTGGTATGGAAACACAATCTTTTGGTCCAATCGTAAAGTTTCAAAAATGGCCTTATATGAAAAAAAAAGTGGTCAGGAGTTCAAATCCCATTTTGAACAAAAATTAACATCTATTTTCAAATGAAACATAAACAAGGTTACAAGTTCATATCCCATTCTAACATAAAAATAACTTTTTTCTTTATATTTTTCGATTTATTTTATCAAACTACGTAGAAATTCTAATAACTTTATAAGGGGCTTTTACATGCACATGCATCGCACGTGCCATAAAATCTTGTATATACATATTATATTATATATATTTATATTTATATATACTTATTATTATTATTATAAATAATTTCCATAAAAAATAAAAATAAAACATGAGATGTAAAAAGTACTGATTTTGCTGTTTCCTTTGATTGACTCATTTAATCTTCCATCACCGTAAAACACATGTTGATATTTTTTGTCTTTTGTTCGTTGTCTGTAACAACTCTAATTTTTGAGTCACTTAAATAAAATAAATAATAATTCAAACTCTAGATTTTGGAATTTATTAAGAAGGAAATAATCTATTTTAGAATGATTTATTCTAAATTAGTAAAAATTGATAAATATTAGTGTATCTCCTTGAAATAGTTTGCTTTGGTGGAAAAATGTAGACTTTAGATTGTAAAATCTTTGGTAAAGAATAATATATATAATTTTAGAAGTAGAAATCTCTTTTAAATTATTATTAGTATTTTATTTAAAGTATGATAAATATAACAATTTAATTAGTTTTAAAATGGTAATAAAATAAAAGGTTTGCATTGTAGAATTTTATTGTGTCGGGTTTTATTCTCAAATTCATTGATTGTAAAGGTTTTAAAGCTTTAAAATATGAAGAGGGACTTTTAGTAAATAATTAAAAAAGAATATGATATTTTTAATTTAAAAAGAAATATAATTAGTTCTTATTGGATAAAGTCCATTTATAAGTTTAACAAGAGATAACTTTCCTCTTTTATTTAATGTACGTACGTTCTTTGTTCAAGAATAGAAAATAGAAGCAGTAATCCAGGATTTGCTTCCTCTTCCAAAATTAAATCAAAATCCCCATCTTTAACATAAAAAGAAAATTACAGAAAATCCGATAAATTCAAGGTAATGCTTTCAAACGCTATTCTATCATTTAGATTAATTGATTTCAGTTTTTATGCTGTTTGATTTTGTTTTCTTTGTTTTTGGCTAAGAGGTTTTCTGGGGTTTGCTGGTTTCTAATTTTAAGTTGCTGTAGAAGTTATAGCTGCTTAATTGCAAGGAGAAGAGGTGAGTTAATCCTCATAAAACTATCTCTGAATTTCTAAGTGCGTGCCTATGAATTTATATCCAATGTTTGTGAAACTAGAAGGTTGATTTGTTGCCTCAGTGAATGCAAACCTATTTAATCATTTTCTGTAAAATGCCCTTACTATAAATCAGTTTTTTGCCCCTTTTCAATGTCTAGATTACTATGATCAATTATACTATGAATGCATGTGTGTTTTAGAGTCAATATTGCAAATATAAGTCGGCGGAACGGGTCGAAATCAAGCTGGAATTGGCATACATCGACGGTAGAGAGAATTAATGCCTAGAGCTCACGCCTCAGGCATCCTACCAACCGACCAATCCTTGATGATCGGTCGACCGGTCAACACCTGGTACGTGAGTTCCAGGTGCTATCTTCTCCTCCCCGTTGTCTTGCCTTTTGCTTTGATGATTTCCAGTTGCTCCGCTTTCCTATTTTTTGAGATTTGATTCTACAATTTTAATGATTCTTGGATTGAAGATTTATGAAATTATATTCATATATATACATATATATCTAATATATATATATAAGGTTCGAATACAAGAAAGTAACAAAAGAAAGTTTATTATAATATACTGATTTCAAACTTGTTTCCGAATTAATTCAATTCATTTTGTAAATGGCTATATTAAGTAAATATATATTAAATATAGTAAAGTAGAAATAGTTTTGGATTTAGATGTATGGTTTTGGAATATAAGCCTAAGTTTTTGAAAGTAAATGTTTATATATCTATGTAGCTTTTTGGAATATAGCTTGTAGGCTAAATATTTTTTTAAAGAGATTTTGAATCAACTATATTTATAAAGATAATTACATTTGGATATCAGTTCAGACTTATAATTTATTTTATCTATATCATATATTTATAGTTGAGCGATAAATGAGTTTATGGATTTTTAAAGGAGAAGTTTGAAAGTATATATGTATTGTAATTTAGAAATCATTTCATATGTGGTGAATTGGAAATAATTGCCTTCATAAACTATAAACTCTTCTTTTTTGTTATTATGCTTTGTCTTTGGCTATATATGCCATTTTTACATTTCTTTTGTGACTTTTGGAACTATTACTTTCTTGCAGTTTTTGCCTTCACTTGAATGAGATATCTAATTAAACGATTTAGCAATACAAGTGGTATGGAACATTTGTATTACTTTATCGGTTAATTTTTGGACTCGTTCGATTGAATATTTTAGTCGAGTGGGATTTACAATCTTTTAGTAAATATTTAAGTATCGCTGAGTGGTTATGGTACATTGGGCAATCCTCATTTAATTACTAATTGAGAGTATTTTATACTTATCGATCAGAAATGACCTCTTTGGCATGCGAAGTGATCGTCTCTTTTGTTGGCTTGCGAACTGCTTGCATTTAGTTTTGACTAGCTTTTAGTCGAGTGGGATTTACAATCTTTTAGTAAGTATTTAAGTATCGCTGAGTGGTTATGGAACATTGGGCGATACTCATTTAATTACTAATTTGGAGTATATTACACTTGTCGATCAGAAATGATCTCTTTGGCGTGCGAAGTGCTCGTCTCTTGTGTTGGCTTGCAAAGTGCTTACCTTTAGTTTTGACTAGCGAAGTGCTCGCCTCTTATGTTGACTCACGGTGTCTCTTATTGTAGCTTACGAAGTGCTTGCTTTTACATTAACTTGTGAAGTGGTCGTCTTTTGTATTGACTCATGAAGTGCGTGTCTACTCTTGTGACTTGCGAAGTGCTCGTTTTTTGTGTTAACTCGCGAAGTGCGTGTCTATTATTGTAGCTTACGAAGTGCTGGCTTTTGTTTTGACTTGGGATGTGCTTCTTTGTGGTTTTATCGTTTGTGATTCGCTTTTATGCTAGCCTCTTGGTTTTGACTCGCTTTCAAGCAGTCTTATATTTTCTGAAGTTTGACTTGCTTTTATGTAGTCTCTTTTGTTCTTTTGATTTCGGAGTTAGTTTTCTTATCACCATATTTGAGATGATCGCCATTGATGGGCATGAGAAGACTTGGTGACATGATGGTTTGGTATTGATATCTTTTATTTGCATGTGGCATATTATATAGTTATTATTACGCCTTGTGTATTATGCAAGTTTGTTAGTGGATGATTTTATAGTGATGCCTTATGATGTTTAGTGTAATACACTATACAGATTTCTATATCTTCGATGTTTATGCATGCTCATTATGTGATATCATCTTTTTGATATTTAGAGATAGTCTGACCCATTTATTGTTTTTATAATACTTGGGCCAGACTGAGACTTAACAGGTACAGGGACTCGGTGATCTTAGATGTGGGCTAGTTTAAGAAGTCATTATCATGTTACTTTTAGTTTGATGTATCATTCGAGTCTAGCCTATATACTTGTTGTAGGTTTTTTTTATGATGTAATCTCATGTAGTCATGTATGTTTTTAGACTTGTTATAGTTTATCCATGTATATGGTTGTATATGTGAGTCTAGTATTTCCCTTTTTGCAGACTCACACTATAGAGAGATATTTGGTGTATTATATTTTCATTGCTCTGTGTTGTATATTATGTGATACATTGTTCTCTTCTAATTGAGCCAAAGTATTTATTGCTTTGTGCCGAGACTATTCGGGTTTATATGTATGGAGTTATGAGGTAAAAGGTGATGTGATAGTGTTAGCCCAATGAAATAGACATGGATGACCACTTGTAATATTCTTGGGTAATATGGGCATATAGGTGGGGCGTTACAGGTTGGTATCAGAGCAGAGGTTCAGAACAATATAGAACGTAAAATGCACACGGGCTTCACCATGTAGTTTAGATGGTGCATTTTTTGGAATTTTTAGTTATATGATGTTGAAAATGCATGTTTATTGATCATAATTTTTGTAATTATCTTTCTCTTGAACACTACCAAAAAACAATTTTTAATAAATTTTCTTAACAAATCTCAAAGCACATAAAATATAACTAATATTTTTTAGCATAATGGTTTATACAATAAACTATTACATCAACTATAATTATTCCTAATTCGGTAAGCATTTCATTAATAAGCATGCCTATTATTTAATTTACAAATGTAAGTGATATAATCAACATAATTTTATTCAATGCTTAGTATATTAGTTTAAATATATACACAGTTTGGTTTGATACTAGTGTTCTAAACCTGAAATAGAGAAACTATATTCAAAACGAATTTATATTTAAATTTAGTTCAAAGAAATCGCATTCCAACATTTGCAGTAGCAAACTATAATAACATTAAAGAGTATAACTAAATTAGATAAAATATTATAATAGATTTGAAACATTATATTTTCTAATACATATAGCGTATACGACATGAGAATTACACGTAACATATACATTGTGTGGTTTAGTTTTCAAAATAGCCAAAAAAATTCCCTTCTACTTCAAATATTCATGCTAATATATCACAAATAATCTTCAATATAATTACCAATAATGGAACAAACTCGAACAAAGCAACATAACATTTTATGATGCTACGTTTGTGGACATTTTTAAAATTGGTAGTAATATGTATCTTTTAGATTAGCTTTATGAATTGTTGAAATGAAATGATAAAATTTAGTTCATGTCTACACCGACAAAGTCCAAATTTTACCTTAAAAATCATAAATCCATCTTATAAGTGAAGAAATGAAGTTGTTAAATGTTTGAAAAGAACTAAAAATTGAATAGCCATGACATCGTTGGCATGGATGATTTTACAAAGCTTCAATTTTACTTTTATCGATCAAAACTATTCTAATTAATGAAGTCGATATATTCCACCTAAATCAAGCCTTATAGAAATTGAATTTCTTTTACGACCATACAGTAATCAATAGTACTTGCATCAACTTAAAATTCAGTCCAAAAAATAGAAATAAGTCAACAATTAACAATTAATTATTTATCTAAATTCTAGGCAGGTTGCAACTTATTGTTATGAAAAAAATGAAAATAGTTTAATTTACTTTTAGCTAACACCTTCCAAATTTAATTTTGGGTTGCCATTAGTTCAACTTAAATGGAAATTAAAGATGAAGAAAATGAAGAAGGTAACACATATATAAAAAGATTAACAATTAAACAAACATGATATGTTAATTGATGATATAAAGCTTTATTTTTCTTTCACCATCTAAAACCATGCTACTAAATGAAATAACAAACTTAGCCTAAAGTATGCATTAATTGTTGAATTTGAAATAATTAATTAACTATACAACAAATATTATGTTACGACGAACTAAAATATAAGGGAAAGGTAAATTAAAATTTTGGTTATAGTTGACCCTGTACCTAATTTAATAAGTGCATATGTACGTTTTTTTTAGGTAGTAAACTTATTGCTAAGCAAAAAATATCAAAAAAGAAAGATTTATTTATTTTATGCTAACATTGTCCAAATTAAAATCCAATATGTCATTAATTTAACTCAAAATTAAAATGGACGGTAAAGAAATGAAAGAAAATAAATTTTTGAAAAATAATAACAATTAAATAGTCGTTACATGTTTATTAAAGATTTTGCAAAGCTCTAATTTACTTTCACATTTAAAACCATATTTATCTGAATATTATGTTTTTTCCCTAGGAATATTCTAAAAATACTGAAAAACCTTCAGCCTTTTCAAGATATAGAAAACACCCCTGAAATTTATGAAAATTCAAAGCAGTCCCTCGTTTTTTATGGAGGAATTAATTTAAAGGACAAAGATTTGTATATTTTTTGCCTCAAGGACACAACCTTAATATTTTTACCACAAGGACAAACATTCTCCTAAAAATTATTCATAAGGAAAAACATTTTCAAAAATTATTCATAAGGACAACAAAACTGCTACCAAGCTAAAAACTGATACCTAATTACTGCTACCGGTAACTAAAAACTGATACCTAAAAACTGCTATCAATAACTAAAAACTGATACCTAAAGAAAGTTGTCCTTCAGGATAAAATATTGAAGGCCTGTCCTTGAGGCAAAAACGCTGAGAAATTTTGTCCTTGACAATAATTTCCTGTATTTAAAATGCAACATTAAAATATGTTGAGTTAGGCAAGTAAAATGACATTCAAAATAAAATTAAATGTTATTAACAACGAATTGTTCATAATAATGTGTGTTTATACAAATTAATTGCTTTTATAGTATGTTGCACTATTTATAGTGCAACAATCACGGTTAACAATGCATAATCTGTCAATACTTCATTTTATTGTATTATTATAGTACAATGCGTACAATGGTATTAAATTAGTATGTTTTTTTGCTAAATTAACTTAAGTTATAGTTATTAAAATGTTATATTTTATGAAATCAAATGATATAAACATATTACATGTTAAAAGTTTTGTTTCTTTTCTGTTTATTCCATTGAACATTACGTTTTAAACAATGCAAGTTACTTGATTCATCATTTTTTGCAATTAAAATTTTTGATTTAGATTGCTAATTTTATATTGTAATGAATTTACACATGATTTTATTCTTGCAAAAAATAAGGGCTTAATGTATATTATGAATAGTAATTCTTTACTTGATCGAGAGATTGAAGATTTTGAGTATGATACCACTATCGCTAGTGAATTCATCGAAAGAAATAAAAAGTGAGTTTTGAATTTAGGAATGTAAAAAAATGTGGACTAGAGATGATTGAATATTATGAGAAAACCTATTGATGAATGTAGAGGAAATGGAAAAAGAACTCTTTACATTCTAAATACGGAATGAGTGTCATATGTCAAGAGAGAAATTTAAGAATGAAGAAGAAAGCAAGGAAGAGAACTCAGCTTCAATAGTATAATATAGATTTTATAAAGAAGAGTCAACTTATACACAAACAATGAAACTTCTTAAATCAATTGTATATATACTAAATATAATAACATTAGGATCTAAATACTAAAAAGTCATTTCCAAGTTATATATATATAAGTATTTATTTAAAATTTCTAAAATCACTTTTCTTATCAAATAAAATTTATAGAAGTTGTCCCAAAACTTTCTATAATTAAATACTATTTTTAAATAAATATACAATATTCAAAGTTAATTTTTTATCCCAAAATATATAATGTCATTCAAAACCTCACTTTTGTATTCAAGTTCTTTGATAACTATACTAAAATCACTTAATAACATTTAAGAGTCATTTCAAAATTTTCCAAAATTACAAAATATTTTCATATAAATTTATAATCTGGAAATAGTTTTTTATTTATTCAAACTATAGAATATCATCCAAAATCTCCTATTTGCACTCAAAATTATTGATAATACTCTTTAAAATCAATTAAATTCATTTTACAAATCATTTCATATTTCCAAATGATATATAGAATTTCTAAATAATGGTTTGAAAACTTTAATCAATTTCAACTTAATAAATAAATATCTTTTAATAGTGTTTAATATTAAAATTAAATAAGATTTTTCTTAAATTAATTTCACAATCATAATAAATAATAAATATATTTTAATAATGTTTATTAATGTGTAATTATAATCTCTAACTATATCATATAAAATATGAATTCATTTTTATTTTAAAACGACATAAAAATAAAATGAAATATTGCCTTCAGGTTTCGAAAGGCAGAAATTCACTTTACAATGAATGAATTTTACACTTCTTCCCTTCCAAACAAGCATACATTCAAACAAGATTTGAGGCAATGACTCAAACACCCTTTAATAATTTATTCAATTCATATAGGATTAAATTTCAAATATAATATGGAAAGAGGAGTTATGTAATTAATGAAAATCCATACCAATCAACAAACAAACTTTAAATCAAAGCATGGATATTGCATATCTTAGTTTAGACATAGAATCGTGAGTGTAACTACTCACTAAAACGATGCTTGAATTCCCAAATCAGCGTTTATTCTCGAACTCCGCCGCTGCCAATTGCCATCGTCGAGCAACTAGCAACCGCATCGCATATTTCATCTTTGCTAGCACCACCATCAGCCAACCTCAATGACACCAGCCTTGCCTTGAATGCCTTTGACGTCAGCCCAAAACTCATGTCAGACTACCCTATCAGCCTCAGCTTAGACGTCGTTCACTACACCAAAAATCAAGCCTCCTCCTGTTGATTGCCTGTCACACTTGCATAAGAGTTTGGTCGTGGTTGCTAAGTCGACCTACCACTAAGACGAGCGTGACGTTCAATCTTTTTTCTTCTCAAATCGATTTTTGGTTTGGGTGGGTTAGGGAAAAAAATGGAACCAGGGTTTTGGTTTAGGGTTTAGCAAAGAAATGGGAATGGGTAATAGAAGGTTCCAGGCTAGCTTTGGGTTTAGGCTAAAATTTGGGCTCTTTTAATTTAATTAATTTTTTTCTTTTAAATAATTCTTGCATTATTTGTGATTAAGTTCCAAATCCAATTTAAATTGATTTACAAATTATTCTACAAGTTATATTTCGATAACTGGACAATTTTATTCAAGCATATTTTATTTAATTATTTATTATATCAACGTAAAATAAATTAATTTTCAACTATTTCGATCATATAAAATTATTTACTATGTAAAAATATTTCATATTTATTAGAACATTTTATTTAATTTCAACATATTATCTGAAAAGAATTTATAAATTAAATTTTGAATTTACTAAAATAAAATCTTTTATTTAATAGAATTAATTTAGTAAAAAATTATTTTCAGAAATAATAGTTGTTAAAAATCAACAATTTTATTTTAATTGAATTTATTTATTATTATGGTGTAGAAAGCAGGGTTGTTACAGACCTTCCCCTATTGAAAATTGCATCCTTGTAATCTCTATAGGGAAGACGTCTTTTATAATCCATACCCTTGCTTTCTTCATATTTTCAATCTTCTATAAACTTACTCTATTCAATCCTCTATGTAGCTCTCTCTCTCCAACTTCTCTTATCATATGCAACAATTTAAATAGACTCAATTCAACGACTTTCTATTTTTTCACATATGATAAATTTTATGTGAAAATTTTAAGTGTTGGATTTTTCGGAAAATTTCGACAGAGCCTCCTTTGTACGGAAAGCGTTCCAAAAAATCACAATACGGTATATATACATCTTAATCAATGAGAGATCGTGAAACATGGGAAAACAATATAATACCACATATTTATCGATATAGCATTAAATAATATCTCTATTTAGCATTTTAAAGCGAGTTATCTTGTTTATATGTAAGCAAAAGCGAGCTAACATCACCAATTAGTCCAAACATGCTCCAAGAGTACCCATTCTCGACTCAAGTTCAAATATAAGTCGCATATGAAGAAGTATAAGAACTATGCATACATTCAATATAAAAGCAACACCACATTCATATTTAAACCACTTTCCGACAGACTTTTAAGGGCTAAAAACACCAAATTAAGTAACGATTTCAAAAATTAAATTTTTTTCATAATGTTTTAGATTTCTAAAACAACTTTCAGATTGCAGAAATATGGATTACAACTCGAGTTATGGAGGATTTTCTAAAGGTAAGCTAATCAGGTTTTCCAATATAAGCGCATGCCAACTTTTAAATTTTGTATTTTTAGCCTAAAAACCATCAAAATTTTACAAAATGCTTAGAACAAGAGTTGTTGCTTATGTTCTTAATTTCTCAAAAAGAACAAGTTCATCGAAATCGGACAAACTTTTTGAAAGATATGCTCGAATGATGTCGGCCTTGTTACAAGAAATTTCATTTTCAGGACAACGAAGTCTTTCCATTTTAACTCAAGTTTAAATCATAGTTAGCCTTAAATTTTTACATTGCACTTTAAACAAAAATGGTTCTCCAGTGACATAACTTTCTCACAAATTAAAAATCATTGAAAATGAGCCTATGGGTAAAACAAATTATAGTTTTAATACAAAATTTTCTATGCATTTTCATTTATTTAAAGCAACAATTTTTAGTAGTTAATTTCAAGTTTAATTTACTTAATCTTCGAAATTTGAAATTCATTTAAAGAACATTTCTTATGTTTGTTTATTTTTTTTGGCGACTAATTCTTCTACTAACATTATTGCCTTCTTTGACTCAAGTGTTATTGAAGGTAGACTATTTTATTAATGCTCATCTCAATTTGTTGAATTACCGTACTAGATGGCACAATAATTTCTGAAGTGTTTTTGCACATCTTGAATCAAATGTAAGTTGTGGTAAGTACTTTCCCACCTCAATCATCAATTAAGAAAAGCTCTTTTTGTTTTGTGGCTATTTAAATTATACGGCTATAAACATTGTTAGCTATACATATATTAATGTTATGTTGCTAAATATTTAACTTTATTGATTAAAATTGATTTTATTTGAAAATAAAAGTTCATACTTTTATCTTTAATAATATGTGCATATATACATATAAATGATTTTGGAGCTAGTATATTCGTTCAACTATCATTAATTGAAAATATTTTTTTTTTCAAATATCAAATTCATATCATTATTCCACTTTATATTTCCTTTCCAAAATATTCTATTTATTAAAATTTCTTTTCCAAAATCAAATATTTCATACTAAATTCAAAAATGACAAATAATTTTCATTTCAGATTATTAAACGTTAGTTGAATTATTATTTTATATTATTTGAAAACTTTGGCCAACATATTAATTCAATTTTAAAAATCTTAAACCTAAAATTTCAGTTCATAATCATTTTTTCAACTTTTTTACTTCATATTTCAAAACTTAACTCCTGTATTTATTTTATCAATACTTATACTAGTATAACCGCACAACGGTGGGGAAACCGACCGTTGTGGTATTTGATATCAAAGAAAAACGTATTTGTTAAATTTTTTTCTTTATTATTAATTTGATGAAAAATTAACTGCATTTTAAAAAAATGAAAATAATTGAAACTGTGTAAATCCAATTATATCAAAGATTTAAAATGTAGGCCAACTTGATACTAAGGATGTGCTATCAATGTATTGATATGAACTACCCACAGACACACACACATATATGTATCAAGATGGTTCAATATACTCTTAATTTTGAGCTTATTTATAACTCTGACTTATTAATGAATTTGGAAAAAAAATCAAACAAATGTCACCTTAACATACATCATCATATTTTTCAATACCTAATTAAAGAAGATGAAAAATGAAAAAATTGATGTAATAAATAAATCTCATATTATTGAACTACAGTGTTTAAATAAATTACCTAAAAGTACCATTATTATATGAAAAACTAACATTGCTGAAGTAAAAATAAGAAAAAAAACTAAAATTACTGAAACAAAAAAAATAAACTTTGGATTCTGCCATTGTTGATATTTCTTCTAACAAGAAGCTTGATTCCGCCACATAATCAATAACTGATTGAGACATAACATTGATTCTTTGTTTTTTTTTCATTCATGTACTCAATTTGGACAACACCAACTCTGAAAATACGAGGGGTCCATAACAACTCCTTTAGTTTTTGTTCGTATATATCTTCACCTTCATCATTCTTAATCTTATAAAGGTCATCAGCACTGCAACCTATGATTTCCTCTGCTGGTTCATTAAAAGCAGTAACCCAAGCTTCAGCGGTTGGATCATTAATTTTCATTACCATAATATATCTACATTAAACAAACATATTATTACATATATTACTGATTACTATAAATAATTAACTCAGCTTTGATGTCAGAGGCCACAAGTTCGAAACTTACGTAGCGTGATTCGAACATTTATTCACATGAGATATGTTATCCCAGTGATATGTTGTGTATAAAGTACCATTTCAAATAATAATAATAATAACAACAACAATTATTAGCTCTTAAATTTTTACCTCAAAATACAAGAGCTTTCATTCTGTTGGCATGCTTCACACCAATAGCCCGATCCTGCAGATTCAATTACTTTTTTTTGCAACTATTACAGGCTTGATACCATAATTTCTGACTCTTAATATAAGTTATGTAAGCAAACACGCTGAAGAATGCAGACTATGTATGGAAAAAAAATAAACAATCAATATGAAATTATTAATGTACAATATAGTTCGAAATGATACGGACAAACCTTGTCATGACCCAATGTTGGATCATTTATTATATGAGAAAGCATAACTCTATCGTAAGTGGTAGATGAGATTTTTGTATTTTTGCCTTCACAATTGTACCAACTTCTAAGCTTTTTAGCTTTTGGTATGTTTGGATTTATAAATAAATTGCTTTTACTCAATGATTATAAAGATAAACCTGCATTAGGATTAAATAATCTTAAAAAATGATGGCATGGCAAGGGCTAAAAAATAGAACAATTTTTACCTTGAAAAGCTCCAATTTTGGCATATTTAATAGCTACTATAGGACATTCATCAACCATTTGTAGCAGCTCAGCACCGATTTTCATAGCAAGTTCTCCCCATAAAGTCACATTAACAGTTTTACTTCTGTAATTTAAATCTAAGCATAAATATTTTAAGTAAACAAATTTATTGGTTTATTATGTTTACTTACGAATCATCTGCAATGGTTATATCATGTTTTGGAATATTCTCATTGTTGATTTTTCTTCGAATACCTTTGATTGATGAGACACTTTGAACAAGACCGATTACATCTAAAAGATACTTATGTTAAGCAAAAATACAATGAGTTATAAAAAATTAATAATATGGATGCATTACCTACAACTTCCTTTCCTGCAATATATTTTTGAAGTTGGTTAA
This sequence comes from Allium fistulosum, assembly GCA_030737815.1. NCBI lineage: Eukaryota > Viridiplantae > Streptophyta > Magnoliopsida > Asparagales > Amaryllidaceae > Allium > Allium fistulosum. The sequence goes on from CM060903.1 coordinate 931,941,234, forward strand.
TCTTTACAAAGTTGTATACGATATCGGGTATAATAGAGTTCGCATCATCCATCCATTCGACTAATGAGTACTCATTAATAATAATCTCGTACTCATTTTTTATAGTACTAAATTCCTTATTCGTAAGCTTAACGGTTCCTTTACAAATCTATACTATATTATTATTAGTGAGTTCAATTCCAAGCTCATAGAGGCCTCCTTGAAATTTGGCAACTGAACCGTCTCCGAATCTATACATACATGTATTCTTATCAACCCTTTTCGTACGTATTTTTATCTTCCCTCTTTTCGTTCACCAAAACTAACCTAAATCGCATTTCTTGCCCTCAAATCACCGTCGTTCCTCGATTTTCTAACTGCAGCGAAACCCAAATGTCGACGAAATATGGAACAGGCAGGACGATCTGCCTTCGTGCTGCTGCCGACGACAAATAAACAGGCTATCAACATCAAGTTTTAGGACTGCTGTAGGTATTAGGTACACTGTGGATCTGACTTCGTACTACTTTTGACATTAATTCTGGTTTTTTTGGTTGGTTTGTTAGTTTTAGTTTAAATTGATATTAACTAGGTTGAAGAATTGGATTTTAGTTTCAGTTTAAATTGATATTAACTAGGTTGAAGAATTGGATTTTATACATCCTACTTATAATTATTTTGTTGTTCATACACCCTAACTTAGGTTGGTACAGAAACTTGACCAACTGAAGAAACAATATAAGTTGAAGTTGTATCAGGTAAGATATTTAGAAAGATAAAGAGGTTGTCATAAAGGTAACTGAACCTCTTTTTGTCCATACTTTTGGCTCAGAAATATAATAATGAACTAAAGATATATATTGAAACCGTTAATATCGAGTTATTTATATGTTGGTTTTGTGGACAACTATAGTGGTATAAGAAAATACTGGCTTGAAACCTATAAAGTAAAATGTGTTGCTATTGTCTTGATAATAATAACAGTAAGTAATTGATAAGATGTGCATGCTTATGTAGTGCATTTGAATGTGATACAAGTTGGTTTATTTCACTATGTTTCAGAAATGGTTCGCTTCTACTTGGATCTTTGCACTGTAATTTTAAACTTGGTACAACATGTGATGTTACCAGCTAGAGCTTCTAATTAGAAAAGCTTTCACAACGAAGATTGTTTTCTTATACGTATGGAAACTCATGCTTATGTAGCCTCTAATCGGATCATCACTTTAAATGCTAACCTGATTAATTACAACTCCTTGAGGTATGTGAATATATAATTTGATCAACGGCCTTCCAAACGGATGAAATCCGCACCATATACAAAATTTTAACTACTGAAGATTTGTAACTAATAGCTTATAATCAATTAAAAATTAGTTAGCTTCAAAATGAAGCATATTTTATCATGATATAACGAATTGAATTAAAATGACAAAATGATCAGCTTCTGAGTAAGTGGCATATTAGACTTTTAGTCTTTGTTATATACCTTCAATGTTCAGTTTTATCTTTTTAAAGGTCCACAAATCCTTACAATTCTTTCGTGATGCACTATCATCACCATGCTCCATACTAGCACAGCTATATCAATATTATTTTCTTTGTGGTAATATCAAGACATCTTTTTCCTACTATAATCAAAGTATACTTTCACTGTTATTTTCTAATTTGGTATATTTGAATAAATAGGGACAGACTGCAATCATTGCAGGGAACCAGGATGGCTTTCATGTTAGCTTTCAATGCAAAACAGGAAGTAACTGAATAATAGAGATATTACAGAACAGAACTGAACAAAAAATGCAAGTGCATGTAGCATCATATTGGCTTTCAATGATGAGTTTACCAAAGATTGACTGCAACCAAGATGGTTTGACTGTAAAACAGGTAACGAGGCAGTGGAATAGAGGTGTAGACTAAACTATGCTTTGACTAAATAACTGGAAACAACCAAGTAAAGTAGATATAGGCTGAACCGTCTCTCGATTGCAACACATACACTGGTGGCGACGCAGCTGAGACAAGGACAGGGTGGATCGTACAAATACACATGGTAGAGCCTGAATGCAATGCAATGCAAAGGATCGATAAAATGCTAGATCAAATTATGAAGCGTGGACTAAGCGATATGTAGCAGTGGATGAGTTGTAGTATGTATCATGTGGACTGACCGACTGAGTAGTGATATGACGCAGTGCAAGAAGCTTGAAGTTCACGGTTAGATAATGAATGAGCTGAGAATTGCGTGACAACTTTGCCTGGTAGGAAGGGCAGATGCAAGCAGTGGACCATAACTGCAGTTGGTAGATAAAAAGGTAGATGCCTCAGAATTGAAACAAAATGCACAGAATAGAGGAAATGATATGCACACTATCTGTCAAGGTATAAATTACTACATATCCGGTATATATTCACCCAAATATCAAGTAGTGTAGATGCAGTAGGGTGTGACTACTACTGTTTTAAAGTGATAGAGGGCAGTTCAGGACTGAAGTGGCAATGTGAAATGCAATATTGAAGAAAATGCAAAATTGAGGTCATTTCAAAACTGATATGCCTAACGATCTAAAGTGGCATAGAGCATTCAAAACTAATGCGACAATACTCGAGCGACATCATGAAGGCACTAAAGCTATGCAAGCATTTTAAAACTGATGCAACAGAAATTGAGCAACAACACGTTGGCACTGAATCCATGCAAATAGGGTGTAGAGGTGGATGACAGTATGAGTGGGTAAAATAATTAACATAGCAAAAATTGAGGACAACATGACTGCATGAGTGAGTAGCATACCTAACAAGAGAACTTAAAGAAAGAGGAAGAATGTCTGAGAGGTATAATAGAAATAAGATGCCAATTGAGCACATTATTCAGGCAGAGCATAAAACGGGAAGTGAAGTAAATAAAGTGGCTAATCTATATAGTCGGAGCTCGCTGAGTGTAACCAAGCTGAGGATGGGGAGCTGCAAATGAATAACTACTGCTTCAACTGTAAGTGGAAAGCATGCTGCAAGAAACCTGACTGAATCATTGAGGTAGTTTTACTGGAGTAAGATTTCTACTGGTATGTTGGGTTACCAAATTTGCTTTTGTCTGCTATGGCTACGACCTATTTTTGAATAAACAACTGACTAATCCATATTTTTGTCTCTAATTTATAACCTTAACCGTTTTGGTAGTGGAAAATGTCTTCCAAAATTATTTAGAAAAAGAACTTATTCCACAACCATCTCTCACGCTTCGACATTTCAGGTGTGAATCGGGTTTCAGCATAAGTTTTATGCATATAATGCTTCTGATTTTTATACTAAAAACATTCAAGTGTAGAATGTAGAAAAAAAATCTTTTTTTTACAAAAATAAAGGACTTTCAATTACTTTATACCTTGACAATATAATTCATTTCATAATTGGAGCATTAGACAGTTAGTAATAATAAAATCAAAATAAATAAGTAAATAAACAACTAAATTAATCAGAAATGACCCGATGTCATAAATACCCACCTTCATTGCTTAAACATGCCTTATTGTTGGCATATACATCTGAATACGTTAATGCGACTTTAAATTTCATGAGATTATGAAAACAAGGAGCCCGATGAAAAGTGTGATGGTTAGTCATGAACAAACTTCAGCCACAACATATGTGCTCCTATATATGATCCAGGTGAGGTATCTCTAAATCATAATGCTTAAATCCATCACCCTCATTCTTGGGAGAACCAAAATTTGTTGGTCACTTATACATACCGGAAGAGTAGTAGGAGTACTGGATTCTACTAACATCGATACAATAAGATCTCTGACTTAAATGGCTACTCCTTAACTGTGAGTTATTGCTATCATACTCTTCTTGCTTACACAAATTTGTTTTCTATCCTACTTCGTACTCTATGATGTACCAAATAATCTTCATGTTACATAATCTGCCTGCTCTACTTTTTTTATAAATCACATGCATGGTTTATGAATAATGGGGCAATTTAAACACAGTTGTAGGTAAGCTCAGAAATTCCTGTTTAATTACATTTTGAACTTTGATAAGCCCCATTGTATTTCATTTATGTAGTCCACTAACATGCTAAAGATTGATATACTTGATATACTTAGATTTAATATTGCAGATGTCATTTAACAGGTATAAAGGTTTATTTTCATCATCCTTACTCAAATTTGAACCATTGCGAACAGTAAATATGACTGCTTTAGAATAAATGTAATAGGTAGGTCCAGTTTGTTAAATTTGCCAGTAACATTTATCTATACTATATTATTATTAGTAAGTTAAATTTCAAGCTCACACAGGCCCCCTTGAAATTTGGCAACTGAACCGTCTTCCTATTTGTCTTTTTCCATGATGTCCGTATTTTTATCATTCCCCTTTTCCTCCACCTAAACCTTATGTTCTCTCCAGCCCTATTCCCCTCCTCCCAATTTCCTCCCCCGAAATCGATCGATTCCCCTTCCTCTTCTCTCCTCTTCCACTTTTCCTTCGATGGGAATCGATAAATTCCCTTCGATTTCTAGCTCAGCCGTTCCTTTACCCCCTCTTTCTGCCCCACATCGTCCAGTATTGTACTTTTAGAAAGTGACAACCGCTATGAATTTCATTGGATTTTAATGGACAAAGGCAAATGAAGTTATTGTATAAGGTCTATTTACCTAAAATTAGTTTGTTTATGTTAGTATTTTGGTATTTGTTAGTGTTGGTGTCTTTGAATTTTCATCATAATAAACTGCTACTTCTATCAGTAAATTGAATATATTCACCAATGTTTGTGATAATTTATCTCATCGGTTTTTTGTTCATAGTTGTTTGATTTTGCAATATGAAAATTTCCAAGGTCGACATCAAATAATATGTTATTTTAGCTAAAAGGAATTTGCTTTTTGTGCATAGCAAATTACTTTTTCATCAATCTCATAATGCTTCCACGATTTTTACATGCTCGATGCATATAAAAATATCAAAACCTGATTTGATATGGATGTGTCCTATGTATTCATATTTCAATGTATACAAGATGTAACATATTTAGCAACTATATACGGTTTTCCTTGGTCATAGTCTATTGAAATGACTCTGATGGTGAAGCAGATTGTTTATGGTTTTTTGTGGTGGAGGTTTCGGATATCATTGATTTCAAAGGGTTGATTGGCTAATGAGAGACAGGGTTATACTATGTCAACTTGAGAGAGAGAGGATTGGATGGTCCTAAGTTGGCTTATTACAGTTTGGAAGGGACAAGATGATGAGAAACTAACAGTATTTAGTTATTAGGTTCATTTAATGAGCCTTGGGAGAGAACTTTACTAATTGTCAATATTTTTTCATTATCACAAATACTTAGCTACTTTTTTTCAACTTAGTTTTTATAATATACAATCATTGTGAAAATAAAGTGATATTTCAGTTCGTTGATAATATTTGCTGCTACTCCTTAATTTTAAAGTTCCACTGGCGTTGCTTTATTTTATTAGAATTAGCTTTCAACCCTTCTTTATATCATGTATTTTGTACTGTCTTACAATATGCACCCAAATACCCAATGCACGATGTCTTACTATTACTCTCAGTTATGTTTATATGATTAATACTTGCATAGGTTTCAATGCAAATAATTAACTATTAGCAAGGGCATTCTTAATACCACTTTTGAGAGTTTGAGTTCAGGAATGATATTTTAAAAGCAATTTTGCCTTTCCAAATATATAATTAATAGTTGATGTTTATGTAGTGCCATGTTAGGTTTATGTCACACAGTCATGTATTGTTCTGTAAGGTGCTTTTATTTATTTGTTTTACTTTCACCGAGCCAGTTGATGTAAAGCATACATAAAATTATTTCCATTTTTTGTTGTATCAAATAATGTTTTCATTTCTTTTTATTCCTTTTTCTACCATTTATAAAGATATATAATTTTTCAAAATAAATTACGTAGATTTGGATCTGCAAATATAATCGTTGTACCTAATAATAATTTGTTTCTTGGAAAAATGATTATTTTTCTTCAAACTTATTTTTTTCATGACTATACACATAACCATTATTTATGATATGCTTGACACTGATTAGATTTAAATGAGTAAAAAAGGAGCCTATGTTATGTAAGAATTAATGAGATTTGTTGAATTATAATAGTTTTTATTGGATATTATGTTTACTCCGTGCGGTTTGTATAGTTCTATTTTTGTTTGAGATTTTAACCTTTTGATACTATTTTATTTTTTGAAGCAGATAGCTGAGTTGAAACTTGGCAAGGATTTGGAATGATGCCCACCAACATGAATATTTTCGATATAGATACAACTGAGTTTGTAAAGTTCTGTTTATGTATGAATGATGACCACCTCAGTGAATATTTTCAAGGATATGGAATAGTTTGAAGCTATGATTGTGAAGCATTAGACCACCAGACGTGCAAGCAGCTTTGGGTTTGTTTTACTTGCTGATTATGTTAGTGAAAAGCACTTGATTGATGGACTACACTATTGAAGATGAGTCCCTCATCCTCTACTCTCAAAGCCCCTCAAATCTGGTACATGCTTCCATTTAGGTGGACAAGCGTAAATTTTAATCATTTTCCTTTTTTCTTTTAATCACAAAATTCCAGTCTTTTTTTCCTTTCTATCTCTTGCTCCGGTTCTAAATCCTATCTGATCTGAGGAAGATAACCTTTCTCTATTCGAAGACCACCAAATCCCGAATTCAATTTCAAGCATTAGAGTTGGATGCGAGTGAAGATTACAATTGGTAATCTCTGAAACAGAGTTATAGGTAAATTTATAATTTCGACTGGATTTCTTTCTCTTCGGCATCCCAAATCAAATCTGCTTTATTAACTTCATTTAGATTACATTTAGGTGTTGGACGTCGCTTAAGGCATCGTCATGGTTTCGACATGACATTTACCGACGTCGAGCCGATGCCTTTTGGCTTCGGCAAATTGCCTTATTTTTATTGCGATAAATATATTCGTTCGCAAAAGAAAAAAAGAAAAAAAAATTATGTACAGTCTCGAACCAAGCCGGACGATGTACGGTCTCGAACCGAACCCTATGTCGGACAATCGTATAAAATTTCAAATAATTTTGAATGGATATAATTTCATATATTTTTATTACCCTAATTGGTGTCCAAAATGAAAACTGGATGGACATAGGCCGAACGTTGTATAGTCTCGAACCGAGCCGAACGTTATACAGTCTTAAACCGAGCCAATTGTTATGAATTAAAGTAAAATTCAGCTATAAATGGTATTAGCTAAATTTGATAAGAGATTGTGTTAATCGGTATTTTTAGTAACAAACTTTAGACAACAAACAATAATAGAGATGGCAAGTTAGCTCTCATTCATCAATTACTCATTAGTGTTGTCTATATCGCCCAAGAAGTTAGGTACACGACATGATTTGAAAATGCATACAACAATGATGATGATAAATACCAAAAATTTAATTTAAACGTTCTTAAATATGTAATAAGTAACTACTTTCATCGATGAACATTAAACAAGGGTGAATAATATGTGATGATTTTAGCAACAAATTGTAGTATGCAAAATAAAAATGTTTCTAACTTTTCCAGATTATCTTCGCATCTTTCTCATGGCTTTATAGAATCTTTCTCATCAATGATAAAACTAGACACCAAAATACCAACAGCAAGACATTCAAAATGTAAAATGAAGATGTACAAAATAAATAATTGATTTACTGTTATATCCTAAGAAAAATGATGTTTCTGGTATCCACAAATAATCAGACAAGGATATTGAATGATGAAATAATATATGTACACTAAAACTAAGCCACACCCAGATTGTGGTTGTTCGAATTCAAATTCTTTAACGCTACCAATTCTTCTAGCCATTTTGATCCTACAAAGTCCAACTCCAACATCCGTATACAAAATAGAAAATGGTTTTCATGACTGGAAATTTTATTATGAGGTGAATCCTAGATCTACAATCCATCCGCCGAGGGAACCAAAAATTCAAAACTACCATTTGCATCTTTCTCTACTATACATATTTTACTGTTGTTTTTTTACAAAATCATATTTCTTATAATCATGCTTTACATGACTATTAATCAAAGTGCTTATGTCTCATAACAGTAAGGAATTTGTCAATGATTTAACATTTAATATTTCAACTTCCAAAGCTCAGCCAAAAATTAAATGATTATTTACACATAAATGTCCTACCATTGTTAAAAATTATTCTTTTCCTTTCAAGTTTGGAATTAATTTAACACACGTCCATGGTTTTTAATTATGACAGCGGTTATAGGCCACTACGTACCATGTAATCCTTTCTTTATTACCATTTATTTACTCTGCTTTGTTAAAATTTTATATTCCCATACATTTTCATATTTAATAAGATTGTTATTTGTTCAGTTCTTTTATGGATCTGTACTGTGTATAAAATATTGAACTACTTTTGTCCTTTTATTAGGCTTTCATTCTCATTTGTTTAAGTCGGGTGGATTTTTTTGACCACTAATTGCATACCAATATATGAATCCAGTACCTACCTATTGCTTTTACATCGGACAACAGTTTATTTCCATATTCTTTATTATCTTAGTTAGACAAAATTTCTTAACTGCATTATTTTGCAGAGCTGATGCCATTATTATCAATTGATTATCCCTTCCTTTTTCCAGATAGTTTTCTGCTATAGTTTCTTTGTTTAATCATAAACCACCATTAATAATAAACATATATTTCCTAAAAATATATCACCTCACACAATTTAACATCCTATAATGTTGTCGCTTGCCATTGATTCATATTTGTAAATTTAATTATTTTTGGTTATACACCAGTACCTGTTAATCGTTGGAAACAAACTAAGTTCAAAGTCCATGCTTGCTTCATTTAAAACCAGTTTAAATTTGGACAATAACTTGGTTTCTACATGCTTTATTAGAAAAATTATCATATGAATACAGATAGACTGAAGAGTTCTTCTATTTACATATTGTTTTATTCACAGAACATGTTGCCCGGCTACAACTTATTATTTTCATCAACTCAGAATACATGGTCCCCAACAAAAATCTTGCTGATAGAAACTGAGTATTTTCATTAATTTGTGATTGCTACTGCTATTAATTATTAATCAGTTGGCTTTTTTGGTTAGTTAGCTAATAGAACTTTTACATTTTTACAGCTACAAAAATATGAGAGTTCGCATAATGAAGCCAATGGAAAATTGAGGAACCACTTTACAATTCGAAGTTAGGTTTTCATATACAGAGAAATGTGTACTGAAACAAAATATATTAACTTTTATTGACTTTGCAGATAATAGGTAAGCGACAATCCTCCCTGTTCAGCATTTTTTTAACTCAGTTGGTTCCCATCCACTCTCTATGATATACTTAATGCTCGGATATTCTATAACTTAGACTATGATGTTTAAACAATTAAATCGTGCATGCATTACTTGAAGGTTTGTAGAATGTCCGGCTATTAATACTTTTCAACTGAATTCTTTTTGAAGCTATTACAAATTTGTAACTGGAGTCTAAACACTTTTGGGTTACTTAATACCAAGTTTTATCATATGTTTACGTCAATAAAATTTCTAGCAACATCCGTGTGCGTAGCACGGGTTCACACTAGTATAATAAACTTTTCCACATTGAAATATAGGATAGTATTTGTCTGCAGCTTTATTAAACATTGTAGCTTGAATTTGGGTACTCTGTGAATTTGAAGAGAACAGTTATTATAACAATAACTTAATGATAGCACAAATAGAGAAAATATTATTGAAAGCATTAAGATAAAAAAACTTACATCTTCATCGATGAGTTCTATACTAAACACGCAACCTTCTCCTTTAATATTTTTATAAGATCTCAAATTACCTTTATTTGCCACTCGAACTTTGATGATCCAATTACGATGGTATGGATTCAGTAGTGTAAGAGGAAGAACATTTGTACCCAAATCCATTTGAGTAATAGAACTAACATTGATTAATATAATATTAGAAAACAGAATAATATAAAAAAAAACCGACCTACTATAGTGTCAAGATCTAAATAGATTATGGATCGTGTATATTATAAACTGTGCACCAATTTCATACGCAACCTGTTGCAATTCTAATAATTTAAAAAAAACAATGTATATTATAAACACGTAACTTCGTAATTAATTTATGTGTGCTTGATATTTTTCTATATGGACGGATATTATAATGGGTTTCCCACCTGTCCAATAACCAGGTTATGACCATTAACTACATAGACCTTTTTACATTATATATTTGTTCCCCAGCGGCACGTAAGGTTACACGTCATTTTTATGCCTGAATATGTCCACTTTGTTTTAGCATCCCCTAAAGATGACGCAATATAATAAAACGAAGTAGACATAATTTGCAGTAGCGGGCTAATATTTGCTTATAAAAGTTGATTATAAAATTTTAATATGAACTGAAAAAGTTGCGTATGAGCAAATAAATGTATTTGAGAAGATATGTAAGATATACGAATGAAAAAATACAATGATGGAGAAAGGTACCTGTATAAAGTGCTACTGTCTAATCAACAACAGAGTATTGGCTTTTATATTTGCTGTAAATAGGTAAGGATCTGTATTAGTTGGAAATTCAAAAAAATATCAGTGTAGACCAAGTAAAACATGCTTATCCATTTGAAAATACATTTTTTGCTGTTTAAATTTAGATAGAATTGCTACACGGTCAATTCAAGGGCAATTTCTATAAATATCAACAGATGATGTCAATGGATGGTACGAATGTGGTGGGGGCGTACGAAGAAATAAATACGCGCATTTAATTGAGAAACTAACACACCATCACGAACATCATACTTTCAAAATGCTAGTGTACTGCATTTTAATATTATAAATATCAGAATGATGTTAGCAAAATATTGAACATGTCTACAACGCCTTACAAATGCTAGTGTACTACGTTTTAATATTATAAATATGTTAATATTTTAGACATCTGCCAAATTATTACTAAAAGCTGATGCATAACTTCGCGAAGGAAATTTTGAAATATATGAGTGCGTAGTCTCCGTTCATAGTTACACACACTTTTCAAACTAGCCGTGATAAGTTACTATTTACTTTCAAGTTGTTATTTGGCATCAGTTGCTTCCATAATATCTATGTGCCAGTAACATTACGTATGCTTACTAGTATTCTTTAGTATATGCATCAGGCCTTGTTCGGTTTGTAAATCATTGTTTTCTAATATACTATTTGTTGGAAAGCATATGTACAGTCATATAACATATGATATTTGTTTAGATTAGTTCTTATACAAGAGTAGTGACCTCTTATAGACTAGTTTGAAATTTCATTTACTGCACAAACAGTGATGTTGATTTATGGTTTAACATATCTCTCTCTATGTTGTGCAGTAGCTGTGATTGCATCATAGTTAACTGAAAGTGAATATGGTGGATGCAGCGTTGGCAAAGTGAAAGACCTATTCAGTATTGTTTGAAGCATTGCTTCTTTTAGCAACAAGAAATGGAATTATGCTGCTGAGCCTGAAGCTCTTTAAATTTCTAATTGTTGTCTTAGGGGTTTGGGATCTAACTACGACCATGTTTAATCACTGAAATATGTTATTCCAAATCAGAGCACTGAGCACAACATTAATCACTGAAATATCAGATGAAAAGTTACAACATACAAGCTTCACAGTACATTTACAATCAACATGAACATCACAGATGTAAAGTAGCAAGTAACAAAGTAAATTCAATAATAAAACAAGAAAAACACGTTAAAAGTTATCCCTCATACTTATATTCAAACTGTTCCTCTTTGTTCTTCTTCCAACTCCCATATTTCCCTTCAGCATCATAATAAAATGAGCTGGTTTTTTTCCTACGTACACATGCATCTCACCTACGTGAGTACTGGTTTTTAAAAGCACTTTATTCACTTGCCTAAGCGAAAGCTAAAAAGTTTATGAATAAACAAACATACATAATACTTCATGAGCAGTCAATTGTTGTGAAGGAGGAGAACAAAGCATTTTCTTGATGAGATCTGTCGCACTATCAGAAATCAAAGGCCATGGGTCGGAAGCAAAGTCAATGACTCCCTTCAATACTGCATCAAATATTCCTTGTTGTGTTTCTGACATTGAAAAACAACAAGTTTAAACATATGCCTGATTATACAGATAAACCTGCTTTGAAGTGCTAATTTAAGCAATGACTGATATAATCAAACCTGCCCAAAAAGATGGTGCACCACTCAACAGAATGTAGAGTATAACTCCTACAGTCCAGACATCAGATTCTGGTCCATAATGCTTACGTAGTACTTCAGGCGCTACGTAATATGGACTCCCAACTACATACTTGAACACCTGACCTGAGATATCACAAGGAGGTGAGTATTTATTGGATTATTCTAATTGTTATGATATCATCATCTCACAATAAGCAACCAAATCTTATGCAGATGGGTGAAATGGCTATAGTATTTGAGATGTATGATATCATGTTGTCTTCTGATGCTATATGTCCCTAAGAGACAAGAAAAGGCATATCCAGCAATCATATATATCTCATTATTGACTATTCTTGGGTTTTAAACTATCAAACGCCTATAATATCAGGTCAAACGTTTTAATTTAAAATAAAACATAAATATCAGCATTAATTTTTTTTAAGTTTCATAAATTGCTAATTTTACATAAAAGAAAATTTTTATTTGAAATTTTGAAAATAATAATAGTTGTTTTCACTTACCATTTATTCAGCAGACATTGCATTCAAACGTTCTTCCTCTAATAATCTAGAAGGCGAGCCTTTGGATCTTCCCATCTGTGCAAGTCTTTCAAAAGTAAAAATAGGATTGAAAGCAAGATCCTCTAATTTTCTAGTTCTTGATAATGCAACAAACGTTAAACCAAGACTTTCTCGATCGCCGATATTAATGATTGCTTGATCAAGTATCAGTCCTTGACTTTTATGTATTGTTATTGCCTAACATAGAGCTAAAGGTAACCGAGTTCTCGTACATGTTATACCAAAAGAAGTTTTCCAATTTATTGTTTGCAGAGTTACTGGAATAATATTTGTTCCCTCACGAAATGGAGTACCACGATATTTATCAAAATCGACTATGACCGCTAGCGGTAGATTGTTAGGAGAACTTGATGACTGTGAATATACAATATCCATAACAGTACCCATTGCACCATTAACCAATCCATTTTGCACAAAAAGATTAGATCGTAACATCACTCGAGCACCTATAGAAAGATAAATACATCGTTCTAAACCTTTTGCATCATCAAATGAAGCATTAGATGCTGCTTCACAGTTATTGAAAGAAGGAATGCGTGCAATAGGTTTTCCAAGTTGAATCAAACAGTTTTTGTTATGTTCATTAGCAGCAATTCTTGTTGGAAAAGACAAAGAGCATTCTTAAAGGTTTCCTTCTCTTTGTTCGATAAAATTGACCAATCTCTGGTTTTGAAAAGTTTCCAATCGTCTAAAGTAGATGCACCTCTACTCGGTCTTTCTAAAGCTCCTCGTAAAGGTGCTTGCTCATCTCCAACTTGACGGAATATATACGATAGTCTTACACACTTATCAAAACTCATATATGCAAGTCCACCACGTTGTTGCAAGAGATTACCACCTTTCAACTATAACGAACTATCACAAACAGAAGGTAGTTGTCGCATATCACCGACTAAGACAATAGAAATGCTACCGAATAAGTCATTTAATTAATAAATATCACGACACCGTAAATCAATATTTGCCATCATTGTTCTACCAAGCATACTATATTCATCTATTATAATCAAATTTGTATTTTTAAAGTCATCTTGCATACGATGACATTGCTCTGATGATAGTTCTTTGTAGGATGATTTTCTTTCCGTGGAGATTAGAAGTTCATGATGAATTGTGCTACCATTAATATTAAATGCAGCCACTCCAGTTGGAGCCATAATGCGAACTGCTTTGCTGGTTCCAAAATGAGCAACAACTGTTCGAACAATGGCATTTACAAGCGTTGATTTTCCTATACCAGCACCACCGCATATAATCATTCGAATTGATTTTCCTTTAGATATTACTGTAAATATCACACTATGTGCAATCCTCTAATCTATAGACAAGCTCTCAAAAGGAACAACAGTGGAACTGTTTATGGTCTCACTTTCATGTTCCATAATTGAACGTAAATTGCTATGGATAAAATTACGTTCAATATCTATATTAGGGTATCTCTGAAGTGCTTTATTCCAATTATTCAAAGTATTGAATTCTCTTAAGCCCATTTCTGTCTCCTCTCCTGAAATAAACATTGGACCCATCGCGGCTGCTATCATCCATTCATCCTTTTGATTTTCTTCTACATCATTGTTTATACTATCATCTTCGAAATCATCTTCTATAGCATCTGGGAGTGATTGATGTTGAATCAAACCTAAACTAACATATCTATCAGACCAAACATTGAAGTTTCCTTTTGCTTCATTAAGATTTCTATAATGATGACGTAGTAGTACCTATATTCATATTAAAAAACAAGTTTACTTATGATTTCATATTTTAAATATAATTAAAATCAACGTAGATTTTGCCATTCAAAACGATACCAATAGTCCTTAATAGAAAATTCTTGCGTCAAAAAATCTAGTACAAAAGTTTTAACCCTTGCTTGGAAAAACCATGCAGTAACAAGTGGATTTTCATTTAGTAACCGTGCCTTTCTTTTTCTTTGTTCACTGTAGCTTAATTTTTGCAATTCATTTGTTTGATTGAGAAGTTTATAAAGTTCTGGCCATTGCAAATCTACTGAACTTAATGTGAAAAATATAGTTGGCGCACCTAATTGTTTAACCATAGTTGTAAGCTCTTTTAATCTTGCAGACCAGTAAGAACGGCTTCCACGAATGCCTTTTGCATAGTAAGAAATGTGTTGGGACAACTGCTTATCTCCCGATTTTAACATTTCACAGATATCATTTATAGATAAATTCCCATCATCCGGGTTTTTTTGTACGTAAATGCTACCAATATCTAACGCGGGCCACCTGCTAATTGAATTGTAGGCAAAATATCTAAATCTAGAATCTTTTACAAACCTTTGATCATGAAATTTCATTAAATATTGAAAATATTCTAAGGGTCTAATTTTTCTTGGTCGTGCTTGTCGCAAATCAGCATTTCCTAATGGAAATGCCATCGAGATATATCCAGGAGTATTAAACTCATCAATAGCAAAAGAAGAAATAGGCATCTGAACAACTGTTTCATTTATTTCTTTGTTTTCCAAAAAGGATAATATATAGGCTTGGTGGTTCAGTTGTACTGAAGCCGTGGCTGCACCTGATATCTCAAATTCACCGATGTGAGTTATTTCGCTTTCGAATTCTGGAGGTCCTAGAAAATCGTCATTGTGAATTTGTGTTTACGAATTATCATGAATATGAGGAAGATTTAAAGGTACACCGTCCTCTGGTAATTCATGGAGAGATATTTCATTAATGTGCACATCGAAATAAAATATATTATTAGATTTAAGCCAAAGTAGTGCATGTCTTACATATTCACGCCTTACGCGAAACTCTTAACTTTCATTCGTTCCACTTCTGTTGACAACTAATACTGCCGATAAATAATTTGGCCTGAAAGGGAGAGAACGTGCTATTGCATTGATATCCTAAGGGAAATTAATAATATTTCCACTATATTTATATTGTTGTCCTTTAAAACGGTAAACTGACATAACTGGATGAATGCACGCAATAAGGATTTGCTCCAAGTTAGTAAGGCAGGATAATTCAGGTGGAACAGGACCAGGTTCCATTAGATTTTGAGAACTAAACTTGTAGGGAAGGGCATGTTGTGGTTTATCAGTACGACAATCAGAGCATGAACTTGACGTAACAATTAAATCCGAAAAAAATCGAGAACAAGTCTTACAACTTGTCCAATTAATCTTTTGGCACGAGCTTATAAATTTGTAAGCATTTGTAATTTTTGGAACTCGAGATATTAAAATTGGAGTGTTGATGTTTGAGGATTTGATATGAGTTGCTTTTTCTTTATGTCTTGCCACATCAACCGCTTTTCTACATTGTTTATGTTGATCAGTTTCTCTCAAACGTCTAGCTCGTTGAGTGGATGACCGATTTTCATTGTATTTGGCCATCATTTTGTCATATTGACGAAATATAGGCGAGTCTCTATTATAAAATATGTATATTCAATTAAAAAATAACTCAAAAATAGTAGGAGTAATAATCTATTATTTGCATATTATAAGTAAATGTAGCATTATATACCTTTGTAAGGTGCATGATAAGTCTAAATGACAAATTGCATCAAATGACTCTTTTAAAACATCGTGTGAAGTTGAACCGGAAGGGGTGAATAAATCAACCTTGTTGGATGCATCAAAAGGAATAGAATCTCCATACAAAGCATAAGAGAACGACAATGGATCTTCTACGAGGATAGGTTGACGTAGTACATCATGTGGCATCTATGCAAGTATACAGCAATTGAAAAATTAAGGAAAAGGGTAATATGGGACATAAACTATCAAAGTATCATTAAATATATATACTATAGTATTATGTTAGATTATTGTAAAAATTAAACATTAAAATGAAAATACATGTACTTTGGAAAAAAATATAGTATGGAAGTTCACCTATGTCGATGACACTTCTTGCATATTATCGACATAACCTGCTATTGATTGCTCCTCATTGTCAAGCAAAGGTGGTGCATTCAGATCAATACAATGCATATCAATTGTACAGGTGAAGACGAATAATATTAATCCTAATAAATTTAAAAACATCACAAAAACTTAGAATAAAAGTGATAACAATTAATTTTTACAGATATATTATACAATTGTACATTATGGTAAAAGAGTCACCTTGATCGTTAGTTTGTGTCTTTTCTGAAGTTTCTTCAAATAGTGCGGCAACTACTGATGATCTTGGATGTTCTTTACATATTGCTTCAACCGGATTCTAAACATTTTAGTGCAAATATCATCAAAAAAATTATCATATGACCGTCAAATAATCTTTTATCGTAAAGATTACAAATAAAACATAAATTTGACAGAAAGACAAATAAAATAAGAATTATAGAAAATTTACCGTATGGAAGTTCGACTGCGATGTTGAAACCATTTGCATATGATCAACACGATCTTTAGATAATTGCTCATCATTAGTAGGCAATGGTGGTGCATTCAAATCAATAGGACATATATTATGCATCCCATTTTTCTGAACATGTGAAATAAATTAGTGTGCATGATCGATCAAAGTAGTATTATCATTAGTACAAAAATATATGTTTATCCATTATTTTATATGGCATTAATGTCTTTTTATGACAATAAGTTCATTGAAACAAAATAAATATATCCATGCTCACGGTATGAATTATCAATCATTACTCATATACAAGCTTTATTGTTATACATGTTAAGAATGAAACATACTCATATACAAGCTTCATTGTAATATATTTTAAGAATGAAACATGCAATTATTGAGAGATTGATAATGAAAATGATTACCGTATCAAAGATTGATGTTGATACCACATGCTTATCATCGTCATGATCTTCAAATGGTTCCTCATCATTGTTCATTGAAGGCGATGTATTTAAATCAATATGATACATATTAATTGTCATATATGCGTGAACATGGTAAAAGGTAGTGATTAATTAAACAAAATAAATACATTAACTCATTTGACCAAACAATGTAGTTATGCCAAATAATACAATAAAAAGTATGGTCTAATTTGATTTCCAATGTACTTTTTCACAAATAGGCTGAAGAATAAAATAGAATAATAGATCATATTTCACAACCTTTTTCACAAAAGGTTATGAAATCTTGTGAGGAAAGGTTGAGGTTTAGGGCATGATGCAAGGGGCTGTAGCCACTACAAGCTCGGTCTAGGTGGAGAAAAAGGAATTTTTAAAATGATTTCCGTATTTGGTAACGTGATCTTTTAAGCTTCTGTCAATACTCTTTTGCATATAGTCGGTTTCAATGGTGTAGCCACACCGACTCCACAAGGGTCATGTGATTGCGATCATAAGTGGTATTAACATTGTCTTGTTAATTATAATATGATCGATTAGAAATTTTGTACTAATTATACACATAGTTCTAACCCCTCAAATTTTGATCCCCACTGTTGACTTGACACGGCAGAATAAAAATATGAAGTATATGATAATATCTTCCAATAGTAAGTTCAGACATATATAGATATAAAATTTGTATCATCTTTTACTATGTTTACTTATCTTTTTGTGTCCTTGTGCATTATGGTTTGGTTAATAGTTCACTCACTACACTGATCCAGATTGGAATCCATAAATTTTTAGAAAAAACAAGGAAAAAATCTGCTAAAGAGGAGGTTGAAAACAAAGAAGCTGAAAAGCTGGAAGAAGAGCAACACCTTGTACAAAAAAAAGTCAAGACCTTGATAAAAAAGCAATAGTTGAACCAAGTAAAAAAGATAGTAAAGGAACAAGATGAATCCCAGCCTTGGGGCCAAGAAATTCAGGCCAAGGTTCCACTCCTTTCCTTATCAATGTTATATTCTCCAACTTAATCTCTATCTAAATAAACTGCATGTACTATAATTATATTTATATATAGGTTGGGAGCCATCTTATTGAGCTGTTGATGGACACAGCTTTCTTTCAACCTCCTCTTGATCAGGGAGCCGAGTGTACAACTGACATTAGGTCTACGTTTAGAAATGCGTCTAAATTTTTTTCGAAGTATGATTTTATATTTGTGCATTGGTTAGTGGTGGTGTTAATATAAACTATTACCACTACTCAAAGGTTTTTGTTTGCAGCGATGATTTAGAGTCAAGTTCATTTTATCAAGATGAACTAATAAATCTTGGATGTGCTTGTAAATCAAGGTGATTTAGAGTCAGGTTCATTCATTAGATAGTAGAAAACACAATACTACATGATTCAGAAGAGCTTTATTATATGAGACATTTTTTAAACCATGACGTAGACACGAACAAGTATAATGTATAATTATTATGAATTTGACGAATTGCTATTAGTTTACAATACATGTTCTTTCTATGTATAACACCCAATCTCCGTTGAGTGACAATTATTTTAGAAGCCAATTTAGACTTTTTTATTTCAATCAAAAGACGATAGCAATTTATGCACATAACGCGTATTATAAGTAAATAGCGCCTAATATTATACTGAAACTCGAATATTACTTGAGAAGGAGTTGATGACATGCATTGTTTTCTCTTCTTTGAGTACAAAGACAGTTCCAATTCAGTCTTCGATGCTCATTCAACACCAGCTTCAGCTATGACATTGAACATAATAATGCAAATGCTTCACCATGGTGAAGCTTTTTTGTAGTACATAAATCTCCCTTAACATAAATCATTCATAACAATTAAATCCCTCTTTATCAAGAAAAGAAACAATCTACATCCTATTTTAACAAAACTTTCCTTCTTTTCTTATCTATTTATCTACCATATAATGCAAATACTTTACCTTGGTGAAGCAATTTTACAACACCTAAATTGTTGTTAAAACAAACTATTCATGACAGCTAAATCCATTGTTAGAAAAGGAAATAATCTTCATTATATTTTAACTCGATATTTTGATTCATATTTTCTACAAGTGTGATAGGCATAGTGTGGTAGTCATGTGTTTGTGGTGTTTAATTTGGTTATTTATAGATATTGATTGTGTACATACTAATAACTACAACAGGATTTGATCTAACCATGACAACACCGACATAACCATCTTTCATCAATGCAAAAATAGCAGGAGATCTATGATGTGCAATCTCGTATACATACTTTATTGTAGTCAGACAATTGGGTAGATACAAATATCAACGGCATGCTAGCTTAATTATAGCGGAAATTATATTTTATACTATCTAGTCCCTAAAGTCGAGTACCCAGTTTTCAAATCATATTCAGTTTTATAGCTGAAACTGGCTTTGCTTGCCATAAACATAAAAAGATGGTGGAAAGAGATATCATGCCAAATCATCTCCGTAAGCATTTTCAAAGACCTTTTTTTAAGTATGTTAAGCGATTTGCATGAGTTTATCCAGAGAGAACCGACAATAAAATAAAAACTATCTGGTGCTCCTCATATCAATATCTTATGTAAACTATCATGGCATCTGTAGAACTTAGCTTGTAGCAACAACAACCCACAAGCAAATCTCAGAGACGATTAGGTACTATAAACAAATTAGCACACACAATATCAGTGATTTCCTGTTTTAAGCAAACAATACCAGGGTTTCCATTTGTGGAGAATAAATTTTGGCTGATTGAGCTTTCGTAATTTATATAATGGTAAATATGGTAACAAACTGCTAGAATAAATAATTGGAAAATGATAGATTTTTCCATGCTTAAACGATATCATGGAGTTATTGTTTCTAAACTAACATAAATTATAACTCCAACGATCAATAGTTAATGAAATGTAACATGATCAAAAAAGTTGTATTTACCTTGTATAGTGAACAATTGTCATGGAGTTATAGCCATATATTACTAGCTCGACTTTCACTTATCACCGAAAATGCACGATGCTTGCCAGGGCCAAGGGATCCTTTTTCAGAAAATAGCCTAATGCCGAATGCCACGACACTTGCTGATGCTCGAGTAACATGTATCAAAAAGCAGAGTTGAGTACAATAAACATTTAGGTGGTAATTACAAAGGGGGGCAGCATGATGTACATGGTTGGAACTTGGACATGTCCATGTCAGCCATAATTAACATGTCATGGGTAGTATATACTGTATGTGGTAGGTTTTTTTTTCTTTTTCGGTTATAAAAAAACGTCAGACTTATAGCACTTAATGAAAGAAGAAAAAATATAGATGCTGATGTACCAAGGCACATCCTTATAATTATACACTGAATAAAATTGTCCTATATTATGAGTATAAACATATTCAAAAGAAGCACTTCAAACTAGCTTTACCTATATCTGATGAACTATCATATCTTGAGATATAGTATACACAGAGTTTGAGGGGTTGTTTCAAAATCATGCAAATGATGAGAAAATTAACACAGTTATCAGTTGTTGTTAGCTTTGAAATATTAACCGTGTCGTTATTTTAGAAGCAGCTAACTATGACCCGTTTGAAGTTGTAAAATATAACCTATATTTTCTTCTTGGAGAAGATTGCATCATCTTTCTTCCGTGTTTGGATTACAAAAGTTTAGTTCAGGTTAAGATTTTACGCCTCTTGTGCACATGCAATGATACATTGCTCCTTGCATACACATAGTTATATTCATAGTTCATAATTAGATCATCCACTTATAACAAATGTGCTGATGCCTTTAAAGAATGCAAATTTTAGATATAACAAACTAATTTTACAATTGTAGAAAATATGAAGGACTAAAAAGATCGGTTATATTGTTTTAAAAAATTACACCTAAATAGAATGTATAATGTCATATTAACATGGTATTAGTAATTAATCTACTTTGTGTATCAGCATAGAAGTATAGATGAATTTTTATATGCTTTTCTTTTCCTCCAAATAATCGAAACGAAGCATATACCAAATAAACTAGGAATAAAAGAATTATCTTTGAATAAAAGTGAAAAAAAGAGCAGAGTCAATTGCTAATTGTAATTACTGACAATCACATATTTCAGAAATTCTAAATCGCAACCTTCAAAATCTCTATTTTCACTCCAAATTAAATGAAATTTCATTTTTGAAACTCATTTTACTGCCAATAAATCAGACTTTTAATAACAGATTCAATTAGCAATAAAAAGTGAATAAATTATGAGAACCTGGTTATGTGGGTAAGGTAATGTGCTGATGCCTTTTAAGAATGCAAATTTTAGATATAACAAACTAATTTTACAATTGTAGAAAATATGAAGGACTAAAAAGATTTAAGAATGCCGATGTACCAAGGTAAAAATTGTCAACATTTCCAAAACTTATATCACATGAAAAAAAACATTTAAACAACAAAGTTGTTTATCCCTGCACTATTAATGTCAAAATCTATTCCATTTCATTTAATAACTTCAAAATCAAGCCAAGTCTATCAAAATTTTGCCAATATTAAAAATATTCTTAGTTTCCTACAAGTTAGACATCAGGTTATGAATGACAGCCACGTATTCAGTTCTCAAACAGTACTTAATTTTAATCTTAACCTTAATTCTAATCAGGACTTCTAATTGAATTAAACCACGATAGTTTAGCATAAAAATCAGCTTATAGAACTGTGTACAAGCACATCCAAAAGTAAGACATCAGCTGCTTTCTTACGATGATTCAAACAGTATCACCTAAACTAAGCGACCAAATAATAGCTACTATTCTTTATACTACATCAGAACTGAGAAAAATATTACTAGCTTCAAATCATTAACTTAACCCAACCTAAATCACGTAATAACATAAAGAACCGCATAGAAATAGGAAACCATCTAATCCTAATTTGAAAAAAAAATAGCATACTGCATACTGCATAAGCTTTAACTAACGCTTATAAGTAATAATTGCAATAACAAATTCAATTACCAATAAAAAAAGAATAAACCGTAAGAACCTGGTGATGTAGTTGCGGTAAAATAAATAGGAGGAGCGAGACGAGAAGCGTGGTCGAACAACCAGGGGAGGGTCGAGAGGAGGAGCGTTCGAGAAGAGGAGCATGTCGAACAATCTCTCGTACTGGATTAGGGTTTATTTAGTTTAGGGAGAAATAAAGAGGAGACGGAAGGGGAAGATTGACCGGAGAAAACGGAGGTGAAATTTTCAAAGGGAGAATACGCGGTGAAGAAGAGAAAATTTGGAGGAGAAGTATACGGGAAACAAAAACGAAACAGCGGCAGCGTTATTTTGGCTTTAGAGAAATTGATTTTGGCTAGTGATAGTAAGCAAACCTCCCTAATGGTCGGTTTGATAAAACAACGGTGCAGTGCCGATGCAATTGCATAAAATAATGGTGCAATTGCATAAAAAATCAACTAATAACGGTGCAATGAGTAAAATCCTAATCTCACCTGTGGCGGTTGTCTCTTTATTCTACTACTTCTTATTTTAATTCTTCAAAATTTCTCTTCTAACCTCCAATCTCTTTGAAGTATATTACTTTATCGTGGGTTTTCTGTTCTTCAATGGATCCAAGTCTGATAAGGGGAGACGAGGATGGCTAGGAAGAAGTTAAGGGTAGAAAAGGCAAGGCTATTTCTAGCCGTAATGGGGGGCCAAAGGGAAACCCCGGGAGGGAAGCAGAGGATAGGGGCTTCAAGCGTAGCAATTTGGGAGGTAGAGTCTCATCTTGGAATGCTAGAGGAAGCAATTCGAAGCATGAGTTTTCGATGGCGAAAGACATCCAGAAATTGATATATTGTGAGGCTGTCAAAGGAGATTTGAACCAACTCTCAACTGATTTGGAATTTGTGGAGCTGGGTATTAAAGATGGAAATAGAAAAGGGTAATTTCCTTAGATGTAATCCGAGAGGCAGAAGGCAGCTGGGATGATTGCTTGATCTTGTATGTGGTAGGTTATCATCTTTGTTTCAAATCATTTAAAGCTTACTTAAAAAGACATGGCAAACTGAAAAGGGATTAGAAGTGCAAACTAGGGCCAACGGTTTCTTTGTTGTTCACTTTGAACTGGGAAAGGAGTATAATTTTTTTAAGGGAAGGTCCTTGGTTTTTTGATAAAAAGTTAATAGTAATGAAAAGGCTTTCTCCTTCAATGAAGACAGATAGAGATCTCCTAACTATTATGCCTATGTGGGTAAGACTTTAAGGATTAAGATTTATACTTTGGGGTCCATGCACTATTAGTGCACTAGTGAGCACTATTGGCATATCTATTAGGATGGATGAAGCAACAAAGAATAGGTCTAGAATCTCATTTGCTACAATTCTAGTAGAAGTGGAGGCAGAGTTTGGCTTTCCTAGCTTAATAGAGGTTGTAGATGACTATGGGAATTTACACTCTCAGGAGATTATTTAAGAAAACCCTCATCCTCTATGTGATAACTGCGAATGCTTTGGTCATTTGAAGATGCAATGCCCTATGAGTAAAGCCTAGGTACCAAAGGAGTCCCATAATATTGATGACATAAAGTAGAGGTTGACCCTGATTCACTCTGATTATGAAGGGAATGGTGCTGCAGCACTGACGACTGGCTTAAAAGATTATGAAGGTGAGGTGAAAATGTGATCTCTAAATGCAGACAAGCCTGACCAAGTTGAGAAGGATCTATAAAAGAAGATGGAGCTGGATGAGGAGAAAATAGCGCCGAGGTCTACTGAGGAGGCAATAGCGGATCTCGAAAAAGTGAAACAAGCCACACCTCATAGTATGATGGGTAAAGGCACTAGCAGGTCAAAAGAGTTAAGCAAGGGTGGTAACTTGGTAGCACAAAGGTCCTCAATAAGATGCTTTGGCGAGGGGGGGGGGCGGCAAGTCCATCAACTTTTAAAGAGGGTCATGTTTCTCAATTTCATAATGAAAGATCCAGTAAACCTCCCAGAAGTACTGGCTCACCTACTTTGCCCATTGGAATTTTAAAGCGATGTAATTCATCACTGGATATGATAGATGTGGAGGCACTACAAGAAAACTAGCCTTTATTTGCATAAATTGGTGGCATTTATTTGTGAATGCAACTAAAAACATTTCACCCTATAGTCAAAACGCGGCAAAAATTATTTTACCTTTCGCGCCTTACCAAAATCTTTTTGCCTAAGTCTAATAAACGTAACCAGTACATTCCCTATCATTAAATTATCTAACACTTATAAATTTTCTAAACCTAAGGAACAAAATTTCCCAAATCGCTTCAAAATAATTTCCCAAATCGCTTTTTGATTCAACCATTCCTCTCCACATCATTCATCTCCACATCGTTGTTTATTTTCATCGTTGCATCTACTCCTCTCCACATCATCGTGGTAGCTCTCCAACCTGTTTTTCTCCTCGCAGTGCCTTAAATAGGTATATTTAGGTTGATCTTTATAAATTGATTTTCTGATTGTGATTAAAGCTTGCGCATAAAATTGTTTGTGAATTTTTCTAATTGTTCGTTAGGTTTACTAATCTATTGATGCTGCAAGTTATTATAGATTATATTGCAAGTTATTTTGTGATTGTTTGTGTTTACTATAGGTTTTATTTTGTGATTGTTTGTGATTACATCTTAGAATGTAATTGTACAGTTTATTGTTTTGATATTTTCAATAAAAAATAGAATTTTTACTACCGTGTTAAAGAAATTTTGTGATTGTTTGCATTGTAATTATTGCAAGGGTATCTCAGTTATTTTGTGATTACTGACGTCATTACTGCAAGGGTAGCTCAGTTATTTTGTGATTGTTTGCATTGTGATTTATTAGTTAACGAAACCGAATAAGCAATCTATTACTGGTTGGAAACATGTGTTTTTCTGGTTCTACAAATAGTAAAATTTGATAGAAATGATACAATACTACTTAATAAAGAAAGCAATTTGCCTGCCTTTTATTTTACAAGGAAATAACAAATACAAATATGTATTACCATATATTCATTCACAGTTTGGACCTTGTACACCATTTCTGTTCCTCAAAAGTTATAGGTACTTTCATAAACTTCAATGCCAAGATTTACTTTCACTCATGAAAGCTTTTCTTGCTTAGTTCTTAAAATAAATCGTTCAACATGGCTGGGAGAACAATTTTTAATGCAAAAAGAAATAAAATGATACTGTCAAGTAGACCTTAGTAGTGGTTGTCTTTGTAATGTGGACCTTAGTGATGGACAAGTAGAGCTATATGGATGCAACAACTAATAATACAAGCAACCAATGTTAACACACACTTATAAAATTCATACTAACATCTTTGATATTTTTGAAATAAAAATAAAGGATGTGTCCATATATATTTTGCAGTAACAGCAAACTCTCAGTAATTTTAATCAACTTTAGTTTGGTATCATTCTTACACAAATTTGTTAAGTATTCAAATTGTTGTTGCTGTAGGCTGCTTGAAATATCTAGATTGTTCAAACTGCTTTTGTTCATTGCATTTGCTCCTGTACAAATGCAATTTTAATTACCATTTGTTGAATGGCTTCATATTTTTGTGCATTCACAATATAAATAATTTTTCCGGCAGATGCGTTTACATCGTCACATGGATTTATCTCACTGATACATAT
Organism: Allium fistulosum; assembly: GCA_030737815.1. Lineage (NCBI taxonomy): Eukaryota > Viridiplantae > Streptophyta > Magnoliopsida > Asparagales > Amaryllidaceae > Allium > Allium fistulosum. The sequence goes on from CM060903.1 coordinate 931,967,493, forward strand.
CTATATGCGTTATATTTTCAGCAAATGCGTCATAATTTCGGTCACCAAACGAAGAAAAACAAATCTATGTAACCTTGTGAACGGGGTTTGATTCATGTGTGCAGTATCCTAAAAATAAAAACTATCTCTGTTATTTCATTCACTGCAGCACATGCTATCTCTGTTATTATTCATTTTATGTGGTTTATTGTAGTTTATTATCCTTACTATGGGTGTGTTACCAATGTTCGAGATAGTGCATTATTTATAAGATGCTTGGATGTTTTTTTGGGTAATAACTTCAACGTCTAGTTATTTTTTTGATTACAACAGATAACCAATTTATACGTCAAAGATTGGAAACTTATTTGCCTTCATATGTCGAAAATGGAAAAAGACTGGGTTTTTTTAAGCAGGTGATAAAACCATGATTAACTTAATATGTATTTTGAGAATTATAACATATAATCTAATATTAAAGCTCAATTTTTTTATTTGTTTTACTTTTTTCATAGAACTAGTATAGAGTACCGACAAGGAGCAATGAATTTTGTGAATGCTGCAAAGAGGAATGCAAGAAGTGTAGAAAATTTTTTATGCCCTTGCAAGGATTGTCGGAATCTTAGTCGTCATGATGAACAAATCATCGTTGAACATTTAATTATAAAAGGAATGGATCCTAAATACATGGTTGGTGTATGGTTTAACCATGGTGAAGAGATAAATGTAGAGAAGAAAACAAATACGTTTGATGTATATGATATATTCAAAATGATTCACTATGAAGATGAAGATTTTTTGAATCAAGATTTTTTTGATGATGATAAAGATAATGTTAATTCTCAAAGAAAAGAGGATGAGTTACTCAAGAACTTGGAAGATGCAGAAACTCCATTATATCCTGGTTGCATAAATCACACAAAATTATCTGCTATCACCGTCTTGTATAATCTTAAATGTGAGACTGGCTTGTCTGATAGTGGGTTTGATAAGCTTTTAACTATGTAACATTTATTTCTGCCGAAGGATAACGTGCTTCCCAAAAACTTATATGAAGTAAAGAAATTTCTTAGAGCATTCGACATGGGTTTTGAAAAGATACATGCTTGTGAGAATGACTGTTGCCTTTACAGAAAAGAATACAAAGATTTAGAAAGTTGTCCAAAATGTGGTTCTTCAAGATGGAAGAAAAATCAAGATACTGAAGAGGTTATACAAGGTATTCCAGTTAAAGTATTGAGATACTTTCCAATAATTCCGAGATTTAGAAGAATGTATAGATCTCAAAAGATGGCAGAAGATTTAAGATGGCATTTTAATAATACAAGCAACGATGGAAAAATGCGTCATCCCGTGGATTCTACGACATGGAAAATGGTGGATGAAAAGTATAAATCTTTTTCATCTGATCCACGCAATCTTAGGCTTGGTCTTGCTACAGATGGATTCAATCCATTTTCCATGTTGAGTTCGAAATATAGTTGCTGGCCGGTGATGCTTGTGACATACAATCTCTCGCCTATGTTGTGTATGAAGAAGGAAAATATTATGTTAACTTTACTTATTCCAGGCCCAAAGCAACCCGGGAATGATATTGATGTATATTTGGCGCCTTTGGTGGAAGACTTGCATCATTTGTGGTGTAATGGAGTTGATGCTTATGATGCATTTAGTAAAACTTTGTTTAAACTGAATGAAATTTTGCTATGGACGATTAACGATTTTCCGGCTTATGGAAATCTTGCTGGATGTCGTGTGAAGGGGGGAAAAGCTTGCCCATTATGTGGTGTCAATACCCATTCTCGTTGGTTGAATCATAGTCGAAAGAGCGTCTACATGGGTCATAGAAGATTACTACCTGCTTCAGATATACGGAGGAAACAAAAGGCATTGTTTGATAACACCACAGAGAAAGGTAGTGCTCTTAGAATACTAACTGGGAGAAACATTCATGCATTGTTGAAGGATTATCCAAATGATTTTGGAAAAGAAAAAGAAGAGAAAAGTAAGAAGAGAAAGTGTGTTTATAATACAGAAGATGAAGATGATAATACTAACGATTCTACAAAAATGGAGCTATCGAGGTGGAAAAAAAGATCAAATTTCTTTGATTTGCCTTATTGGAAGGTTAATGGTTAGTTTATTTATTTTTCATTCTTTTAATAGAAGAAAACCCAATAATGCGTTATAGTTTTGGTTTTCACAGGAGCTTCCATTACGTCACAATATAGATGTGATGCATGTGGAGAAAAACATTGGTGAAAGCCTATTGGGAACGATGTTGCATGGTAATAAATCAAAAGATGGAACCAACTGTAGAAAGGATTTAGAGGATTGGGGAATTCGAAGTGAGCTTCATGCACAACCTCATGGGAATAAAACATATCTTCCACCGGCTCCATACATGTTGTCAAAATCCAAGAGAAAAATATTTTGCAAAAGATTGTACGATTTCAAAGGACCAAATGGCTACTGTTCAAATTTGAAAAATCGGATTTTGTTGCAGGATTGCAAAATTAGCGGATTGAAGTCACATGATTACCATGTATTAATGCAATAGTTATTGCCAGTAGCATCGAGAGGATTAATGGCAAAGAAGGCAAGAAAACAATAATTCGCTTATGTTCTTTTTTCAATAAATTATGTCAATGTGTTCTTGATAGAGAGAAGGTAGAACAAATCAATGTTGAGATTATTAAAGTTTTATGTGAGCTTGAAAAATATTTCCCACCATCTTTTTTTGATATAATGGTACATTTATCCATTCATCTTGGAAAAGAAGCACTAATGTGTGGGCCGGTTCATTTTCGTTGGATGTACCTATTCGAAAGATACATGAAGACACTTAAAGACTATGTCAGAAACTATGCACGACCAAAGGGATGTATTGCAGAATCCTACCTTGCAAAAGAATCCATGATGTTTTTCGATGAATTTTTGAAAAAATCAAGACATATAGAGGAGAAAGAAGCTCGAAATGAAGATTATGAAAGCAGTGTAATACTCGAGGGACGTCCGATTTCAATATCCAAGACAGTTAAACTGTCAGTTAATGACAAAGAAAGTGTTCATTTGGCCATGTTAATGAATATGGCTGTGGTGGAACCATTTATAGAGTAAGTGTATGTTATATTGTTTTAATTATTTTGATGTGTTCGTAATGCTATATATAACTTATAATCAATTATTCAATACTAGTTTGCATTTGGAGGAATTAGAAAAGTCAGACCCACGCATGACAAAAAATGCAACCTTACTTTGGGAAACACATACAAAAATTTTTGCCGATTGGATTAAAAGAAAGGTTAGTTAGATTTCAAATATATTCTCTTTTGACTATTAATCTTACTATAAAATATACATGCTAAATAAAATTTGTTGTAGATACCAATTACCTCCAAGGATCATGATGACATGTTAAGATGGATTGCTTTTGGTCCGAAGGATGATGCCATGTCTTACAACGGATATATCATCAATGAGCAACGTTTTCATATAAAAGATGTAGGGAGAGAAACTCAGAATTATGGGGTGACTTTTGATGCGACTAGTATGTGTAGAGCAAGTGCAAAAGATATGTCCCAACTGGTTGATGTGGTCACTTACTATGGAATATTGACAGATATAATTTTATTAGATTATCATACGTTTTATATTCCAGTTTTTAAGTGTCGTTGGGCGTATAAAGGAAATGGAGTAAAAGTTGATGATGATGGGTTCACTCTTGTTAATTTACAGCAAGCATCGTTTTCACGAGATCCATACATACTTGCATCTCAAGCAAGACAAGTATTTTATTCAAGAGAAAATGATGTTTCTAATTGGTATGTTGTAATGAAAGCACCATCAAGAAGTTTTAATGATTTAGAGGATCACGATTGCATCGAGGAAGATATCCAAGTCGTGGAAGATAACGAAATAACCGAAATGGATGATGAAGATGTTAGTTATGTTAGAGAGGATTGCGAAGGCATACTTGAGTAGATTATATGTTCTACTTGAGTAGATTATAAAATTTGTTGTACTATCATTTGAAAAATGTATTACAATCAAGTAGTTTCTTTTCCTTGTTTCATGACAGCTTTGACATTTACCACCTTTGTTCTGTCTACTACTCAAGAATCAAAACCTAGCATTAAACCTTACATATATGTCATTTGAAGATGTATGGTCAGCTTCTGATTGAGGATCTTCATTTCTACTCTCGCATGCATCATTAAATTTGTTCATTCCATCTCAAATATCCTTTTCACATCATTCTAACATTTAGAATCACATTCAAGAATGATTCCCTTATCCTTGTACATTTACTTATTTTCTCTACGACTTCTTTTATTCGTGCACAATGATTTGATAACAATATTTATTTGCCTAGCATGGATGTAGGATCGATTTTTGATTCACGCTTTGGGTAAACTCATTTTTTTCTATTTTAATTTTGTAATATATTTCTTTTTTGTCTGACTCTATTTGGATTTGATATGTCAAATCAAATCCAATATTATGTTTATGTTGAATTAATTCCATTCCTATGCCAAGTTTGTTCCCTATTGCATAATTGTCAAAAGATACCTTTTTCCCTTGTAATAGCATCTTAATTACACCTTACTTAATTTTGATGAAAAATATTTTGTTTTCTCAAAAGGAAAGAAGTAATTTTATATGTGGTTTGATAACCTTTTTCCCTTGTAATAGCGATTCAAGCTAATGTTTGTTTGATAATCTTCCCTTGACATATGTGGTCCATAATTGGAAGTTGGGCATATTTTGTTGTTTTTTGATAGATTTAGTATGTAACTACAACAGTGTATTCATATTGCTTTATGAGTTATATGATATCAAATTATGATTTGGGCATGTCCTCTCCCAGACTCAGATCACAAGTCATTGTAAAACTGTTTATGTAATACAATTTTTCAACTATGGAATATTTTCATTTACATAAGGTGCATATTAATACTATCTTTTTTTACACAACATTTATCTACTATATAAAACAAATACTTGAGCATGGTATTGCTTAAAGTACCAAGTATTTGCTCCATATTAACAGATAAATAATATCAAAGAATCGGAACTCAGAAGACAGTGAGTGATAACCATAGGATAGTGACTGATAAGGTAAGTGGGTAGTTAGTCTACATATGTGTTTGTGTGTACTGTGTTTGTGAGGGTTGTCTGACTGTCTGTAGGGTGAGTTGGGTTTGTGAATATGTTATGTACTATGTGCTTGTGTGAGTTGTGTGTGAGTTAGCATTGCTATGTTTTGTGTTTGTGAGAGGTTGCAAATTTTGTTGAGTGTGTTGTGCTTTTTTTTATTAGATGTTAGGTGCCTTCATTTGTAAATGCAAGCATAGAAAACATATTAATATACATTCATAGAAATTATATGTTTTGATTATTCCATTATTAAGTATTAATGTGATTATTTACAGAGTTTACATTACAGGTTCATATACATGTATTAATAACTACTGTATTCAAGGTTACATAATAGATATTGTTAACTGTCCTTTATATGAAGTATTCTCAAAATAAGTTACTGTTTTTTGTTTCATTTGCAGAAAAAAGATGCATTCAAGCTATGTACGTACTCGCAATCAGAGAAAGGCTGATGAGGAATCTCAGAAGTATAAGTCAAAGCGAAAGTATAATCCAAAGAAAAAGGTTAAGATTCCAGCTGGTGCTTGCACCGACAGTGAAGAACCAACAGTCAACGCTAAGAAGCAAGCCATTGTTTGCAATGAAGACAAAGAACAAGAGCCACCTGTTACCCCCTCCGACCCAAATGAAGAAGGACTTCGCTCAGAAAATGAAATCCTTCCTGAACAAACTGATGATGCTGAGGGAGAAATTGGAAGAGAAAGTGAAGCTGAATCCAGAATTACATCTCGGAAAAGAGGCGGTAGAGGTCCAGCAAAAGCAAAAAGACTCACGTTAAGCAGTCAGGATCAAATTGAAGTTGAGTTCAATGATATAGGTATACCAATAGGGAAAGGGTCAGTACATTTATCCTCTTTTCTTGGACCGCTTGTGCGGGAGCTGGTTCCATACACACTTGATGATTGGAGGAATCTAAGTGATGAGTTAAAAGTTGCTTTGTGGCAATCGATTCAGGTATGAGTTAAAAATTGTTTTTGTTGTTTATACATCTGTTTGCAAGTAGCTACATTGCTACATTGTTACATCACGTATTATAGTTATGGCTGGAAAAAATTGTTTGATGCATACATATGGTTGTTGTTTGATTTTAATATCATGTTTTCATGTATTGTTGCAGATTAGATTTAAACTGGAAGAGGATTGGCAAAGAAAAGCTGTATTTCAACAAATGGGAGTAATTTGGAGATCGTCAAAAAGTAAATTGGTTCGAAAATTAAATAAAGCGGAGAACGAAGAGGAAAGACTAAAACTGAAACCTACCAACATCAAAAGCATGAACGAATGGAGAAGGTTTGTGAAGGCGAAAACAAGTCCGGAGTTTAAGGTAACACTATTCACTATTTTATTTGCTAGAACACTTTAAAAGTTAATGATTGGGATCCAATAACACATATGGTTATTTGCACAGTAGAGTTGATTATCATTTTCAAAAGAACAATTTTATTATCCAATAACACATATGGTTTTGTTTTAGTCTCAAAAAAAAGAAAACATTTTGTGTTTCATTTGTTTTGCATTTATGTTCACTGTGCATTTTTGTTCTTTGTTCTTGTGTGCATGTCAACTCAACACTTTCCATTTTAACTTTGTTCATTCTGTACACATTTCTTGTTCACTTGAATTTAGTTCAGTTTAGTGCTGTGTGTTTGGTTTTGTATTGTGTTATCTTGCATTAAAAAAATTGTTGGATTTGTTTTCATCTTGCATTGGAATTTTCAACTAGTTTGCTATTACATTTCATTTCCTGGCTTTTGCGTTTCGTTTTCTGTTTTACATTGCTGTTGCATTTCATACTTCAACAAGCTTGCATTGCATATACCCAAAAACAAAAATAAAACAAAAAACATTGCATTGCATCTTAGATTTTAGTTTTCATTTTTACATATCTGTTTCTTGTGCTCACTGTTTTCACTTGATATTATGTTCACTGTTTTATTTCATTTGTCTTTTAGTTTCTGATACATTGAATTTTCCTCTACTACAAGCAACTGTTTTCAAGTTTTTGTTCTATATTTACAAAACAAAATATCCATGTTTCTTCTTTACATTGCCTTTATCAAACACTTCTCAAACAACTTCTCTCTGTCACTCTTCACTTCCTCAACCAAGCTGCCATTATCCTATAATAATATATCAACTTCTCTCTGTCACTCTTCACTTTCTCAAACAACGAAGCTGCCATTATCCTATAACAATATATCAACAATATATCTTTCTATTTTACAGAAACGAAGTGAGAAATATTCGGCCCTTAGGGATAAACAACTTCCACACACAACTGGTTGTAAGGGAATGGCTAGATTGACCGAAGACATGGTTAGTTAATTAAGCATAGCTTTATTTAATATTATTTTATACCTGTCCGGTTTTTTATTTAATGTTATCCTAAATTTAGAAAAAAGAAAGTCCAAGTCCACCGTCCATAACTAGAGCTGATGTTTGGATTAAATCTCACATAAAAAAAAATGGTGAACCGGTGACCGCGGAAGCTGGAAATGCTATTGTAAGTCTTTTTTATTTTATCTGTATATAAAAAATTGTCCGAAACTACGATAATTTTACCATTGTACATTATCTATTTGTATTTATTTATGTAGGAGGAGATTAAAAAAATTGGTAGCCTATCACATTCCGGTTCGTCACAGAATGTCAGTGGAGATGCTCTTGTACATGTACTCGGACAAGATAAACCAGGACGGTTAAGGGAATTGGGAAGGGGTTGCACTTTAACCAAGCTAGCTGTGGCCCAGTCCAAAGATAAACAAGTATCGCAGTGTCGAGAGGAAATAGCAGAAATGAAGAGTATGCTGCAGGTTCTGATGAACCAGAAGGTAAACTATTAAAAGTAATTTATATATGTAAAATAAAAAATTCAAAGCGCCATATAATTTAAAATACTAAAAAGAACAAATTTATTCTCTCTCACAAACTTATTATATGTTCTCTGCCATTTTAAGTATGGTCATTTTAATTTTAGCAACTCAATTTTATTTTTTTCACTTGCTGGTTTCGGTAGCTATATTAATTTCATCCCATCATTTATAGCTATAAAATACATTAACTGATCAAAGTCCATTTAGTAGTTTTCGATAGTCAATTAAACGCCTACATTACATTTAATTGAGTGCTTTTAAGATTAAAATATCCTGATATTAGAGCTTTGCTGCAGGGTGTAGAAAGTTCGAAAAGGAGCACATCTGAATTGGTAAAAATAATAATTATATTACTCAAGAAATAACATTTAGATTTTAAATTTTGATCCAGTGATTGCTATAATTTTTGGTTGAATAATTGCAGAGCAATGACGATGTATGTTCGATGTTGAATTGGGATGGAAACTGTGAAGTTGTTGCCAATGGGAGGGTGTTGTCCAGGGACCCAACTGCGGTTGTCAATGGCATTCGTCTTGGACCAAATGCTGTGAGCGTTATTATAGATATCGTGGACAAACTAGATACTTATTTATGGAGGCCTACACCTAAAATGACAGTATTAGCAAACGCTGTGAATAAGGTAGTAGCTTGGCCATCAACTTGCATTAAGATGGCGCTGCGAGTAAATTTGAACAACGTCAGTACGGTAAATTTTACACTTCTCATACTAAACTGTTGAATTACACTTCTCATTGAAACATACTAAAGTTTTAGTTTTAGTTTTTAGATATTAGTACCCCAAATTAATCCATTTGTATATTTATTTGTTTGTTAAAATCTTAATAAAAATTTGAATAATTTTTTTATATTAACAGCACTGTCCACAATATTATGGTTGGAATTACACTTCTCATTTCATAACCTGTGAATGAATTGCTAAGTAATTTGCTGAGTAGAAATTTATTTGTTTGTTAAAATAAACCATCTTTATATTTATTTGTTTGTTAAAATTACACTTCTCATTTTATAACCCGTGAATGATTTGCTAAGTAATTTGCTAAGTAGAAATTTATTTGTTTGTTAAAATAAACCATCTTTATATTTATTTGTTTGTTAAAATTACACTTCTCATTTTTAGAGTAACAGCACTGTCCAAGACGACAAATGCAAGATTTATGGTTGGAATGAGGGTGAAGGGGTAGTTGCCGAAGGAAGAGTCTACTCCAGAGAGCCACAATATGTTGTTAATGGTATTCCGCTCGGTCCGTCTGCCGTTGTGATTTCGGTCGACAAAGTAATAAATAAAGATGCTTATTTGTGGCGACCCACATGTGATATGTCGTGCATTGGAGATGCAGCTGGAAGGAAAGTAGCATGGCCAAAATCAAAAGTTGATAAAGAAAATGTAAATGACAGTGTAAATGGTGCGACTTCTCCCATGAAATCTACACCCATGGTCATGAAGAAATCAGAGCATGTAAGTATTAATTTTCAAAATTGAAGAAATTACCTGTGTATGAAAGTTTATTTATTATGTGTATGTATATATTCTGCATAATAATCTCTTTTTTTCCAACCAATTGCAAAGTTGACAAAAGATATCAAATGCCAGTTGATCGATTTGGGTGGAACAAATGTAGTGGCTGAAGGAACTGTTGCATCAACTGATCCGATAATGATGGTCCATTGTCGTCCATTGGGACTTAATGCTGTAAAAGTTTGGGTTGATATTGTGATAGATGCAAATGCAGAGCTATGGAGACCAACATCGGCGTTGACGTGCATGGAAGATGCACTTGGCGTTCCCATAGCTTGGCCAACGGAAAAAATCATTCTGAAAACAAACTGAAAGGTATATAACTTGTTCATCATAAATGTTTTCAAACTTTGATTCTAATACCCTGACAATATTCCTAGATAATCGACTATAAAAATTAGTTATATTACTCAATAAATATTGGTGTAGAGCTAGAAAGTGATTAATCTAAATCTGTTAATGAACTGAGCATAAACACATACATAGTCCAATAAAATTACAACCACAACTTAATTTAATTTGTATTATCTGCAAAATAATAGTTTTAGTGGTTCTCTTCTGTACATCTAAATTTTTTCCAGTTTGAACCAGACTAATTATCAAATCTAAGATATATTTTCCTTTCGTTTGTTTTGGAAAGTTTTGTTTCATAGTTGATTTGACATTAATTACAAGGTAGTATTTATTACATAAATTATTTGACCTGTGGCTGAGACAAAAGAACATATTTATTCTAGAAATATTCGTTCTTCTACAGTTATATATACATGCACCACTATTCCCCCTTCTCTACTAAAACCAGTATAATATTGGAAGAAGAAAAAAAATGAAGCTTTCTTTGTCTGCGATTCTACTCTTATCCTCCATATTGTTATCATCTCAAATAATGGTTGCTGCAATTTACAACCGAGCTAATTTTCCAGAAGAGTTTGTATTTGGCGCAGGGACCTCTTCTTATCAGTGGTTAATACGCAGAGGCATATTTGTTTGAAGTATTATAGTCTAAGGACTTCTATATATGTCCATTTTTGATCTTTGATACCTTCAACTCACAAATATTTAGTAACATGATTATTATTGTTTACAGGTAGATAAACGTTTGTGAAGAATTCAAGCAGCAGCACTGGTTTTTGGTATGGTAGCAGCACATGTATGTAGTTAGGTTGATTAAAACTGTTATGAAACTAGTATGTATGGTAGCAGCACTACTTTAGCTGCATGTACTATTATGAAACTGTTTATGGTAGTTTGGTTGTGTAAACGTATGGTTAACCTTTTGTCTTGACACTAATGTTATGATATAGTGGTGATTATGTAATTGCTTTTGTTTGTGTTATTGTGGTTCATTGAATGTGTTATTTTTGAACGTGTATGTGTTTATATATTACGTTATTGTATAAGTTTTGAAGTAATTGAATTGGAGGCGAAATCAGATGTAGTCGTGGAACAGCAGGCAATAAAATCGAAACATACGGTGGTGGAGAAAAAACGCCACCAAAAATATTTTTTTGTAGAGTTTAAAAAGCGCTACAGAATCATCTATTATAGTAACTCAGATAATCTCCGTGGCGTTCAAAAAACGCTGCAAAAAATAATAATAAGTGCAACAAAAAAATAAGATAGTAAACGGCACCTTTTCGGTGGCGTTTCTTAAACGCTATAAAAAAGATCTTTAGTAACGTTTAAAAAACGCTGCCAAAAATTCATTTATAGTGGCATTAAAATAAATGCAACAAAAAATCATGGATTTTTAGTCGCATGTTTTCTAGCGGCGTTTATCAAAACGCCACCAAAACTTTTTGTAGCATTTTTTGTGCGCCATTAAAAATCAAATTTCTTGTAGTGAGGGACACTTCTTTACTAACTCTCCTAGTGATAATAATCATCTTTCTAATCAGTCTGAATATTTATTTTGTACTGAAAATATTGTTGACATTGTGCATGATAGGAGGCAAACCTATGATAAGCAAGACAAACCTAAAGTGAAGGGAGCTAGTATATCTATCTCACCAAGATTACCCAAGCAGATTGATATATTAGTCATGCAAACCCAAGGAGGATAAGAATCAGGGTAACGCTTCGGTGAAACCTAAAGAAGTTAAAGTTGAAAAATTAGTCATGCAAAATCCTAAATTTATTCCTAAAGCAGAGAAAGTAAGTTAGAGAATATCAGTTACACTTAGGGAAGAGTCCTTAGAAGCCATAACAAGAAAAAGAATGTCCATAGCTACTTGAAATGTTAGAGGTTTTCAGACAGCCAATAGAATTTGGAGATTAAGAGGATTATTAAAAGTCATAGAGTAAGTTGCTTTGGTGTCATTGGGAATAAGATGATATACCATGATCTTGATAGTATTAAATAGAGGATGGGCATTGAATGGGACATAGTCAGTAACGTATCTTGTTACTTTAAATGTCACATATTTATTCTCATTAACAAGGAAATTTGGGCCTATAACATAATCGACATGATCAAAACATCATGCTAGATCTTGTAAATGTTTGTGGTATGGTTTGTAAATTTACAGTGGTGTATGCATAGAATTTTGATTATTTGAGAGATAGACATTGGAATAATTTAGGGATGGACGCTATCAATATTTTGAGACCCTGGCTCATCATGGGAGATTTTAATTGTATAAGATGCTTGACGGAAAAGAAAGGCGGATATCATGTCCCTTACAGTAAAATGATGGAGACTGACAATTGGTCGTTTCATACTGGAGCCTTGGAGATTCTGATCAAAGAATTTGACTGTTCTTGGTGGTCGGATCTGAAGAAAAACATTTTCACCAAAATAGACAAAGTTTTTTATAACTTGTCATGGATGCAAAAATTTGATAAAACATATGCTAGTTTTCTTCCTTCTATAGTTAGTGATCACACACTTGTTATTGTTAACTTTGTAGAAGAGTTTCATGTTAAGGTCGTTTGTTCAAATACTTAAATCACTGGTATTTATCAAAATGATATATGTCAGTCTTTTATAACGAATGGGAACTGGCTGTAGTGGGAAGTCCTTTATACAAGCTTCTTCAAAAACAAAAGGCAACTAAAAGGGCTCTTTCTAGATGAGGAAAAGAAATTGTTGACATCAGAAAGAAAGTGGAAATTCTTAGAGCTGAATGCTCGTAATGTCAAAGGAAGTTAGAAATAGACAATAATGATAATTTGAAACTTGAATTTATAGAGTTCCAAAAGAGACTTGATTAAACCATGCAGCAAGAAATTTTAGCAGCCAAACAAAAGTCGAAATGTGGTTTGATTCAACTAGGTGATGAGGCCACCGCTTTCTTTTATGCTAAGCTAACTAACAAAAGAAGCAAGAATTTATGGAATTCTCAAATTTTTGTAGAGGTAAGATATGTAATGATGTTGAAGAATTTGCTAGCAAAGCACTCCTTTTCTATATGCTATTTAACCAAAAGAAAGTTTTCATGCTCCAAAAGTGGTTTGTAAAAACATCACTACAGATTATGGTAGGAACTTTTTGAATGAAGATTTTGATCTTGATAGAATTAAAGAAGCAATTTTTAGCACAAGGGATGTTTCAGCAACGGGTCCTGATGGTTTTAACTCTAAATTTTTTTAATTGCACTTAGACAGTTGCAAAGACTCAATATGTGAGACTATTAACGATCATTCTGGTAAGTTGATTAAGGAAATAAATCATACGTTCTTACATCTAATTCTAAAAGCAAAAAATGTCAAGGATTTAAAAGATTTCCGCCCTATCGCTTTTTGCAACATGTTATATATAACATTGTCAAAAGTATTGCGTAACAAATTGAAGTTGATTTTAGGACCTCTAATTTCTAAGAATCAATCCGCTTTCATTAACGATGGAAGCATTGTAGATGGAATTATTTGTGCTCATGAACTGGTTAGAGGTTTGGGTAGATTTGATAATAGATACATATGCATCAAGTTTGATATCAGGAAAGCATTTGATTCAGTTAATAGGGGTTTTGTGGTTCATATGATGCGAAGTATGAAGTTCTCGGAGAAATGGATTAAGATTATCAATGAAATGATTCAAACTCCCAATTTCTCTATTTTCAGGGTCATCCGAAGGGTTTCTTTGACAGTAGTAATAGCCTGAGACAAGGTGACCCATTGTCATCGATCCTTTTCACAATTATGGTGGAGTGCTTTTCCCTTTGCATGGAAGAGAAAGATAATGAAGGCTTAATAAAGCTGATACATAAAAGACTAACAAAATTTCTCACTTGATTTACGTAGACGGTATTTTTATTTTTGTGAAAGCAGATTTAGAGAGCGTTGTAGCTTTAAAAGAAGTTTTTCGCAAAATGTATGATAGCACAAGACTTTAACTTAACGTCGATAAATCAGTTATTTATTTTGGGGGAGGTGTAAGTAGCAAGGTGGATATTACAAATTGTCTGAATTAAAGACAAGGTGTGTTACCAATTCGATACTTGGGAATCCTTTTATTAGCTAAAAACCTTAAAGATAATGATAGCCGAGTATTAGTTGATAAAGTTAAACAGAAAATTGATGGACGGGAAGCCGAATTCTTGAGTGTAGCGGAGAGAATTGAACTTATTAGATCCACTATCTATATGATCATACAATACTGGATGAATTGTTTCAAAATTCCTATAGCCACTATTATAAAACATATTTGTTTAAATTTTCTCTAAAAGGGGGCGTCATAGTAAAATTCTATGGGACATGATTTGTAAAACAAAAGAAGAAGGATGCATGGGATTGAGAAGACTGGAAGATCTAAATACGATTGTAGGGATTAAACTAATATTGAAATTGGTTAACAAACATGGCATTTGGGCAGAATGGATGGGAAGGAAGTTCATCAAGGATAACTCTTTTTGGGAACTCAATAGCAGAAATGATGAATCAAGGATTTGGAAATTTCTTTTAAAGATTATACCAGGGTCTTTAAAATGTATGCATAAAAATATTACAGTTGGTATAACTACTTCCTTTTATGTGCGATCCTCGGATTCAAGGGAGGCGAATGGTTAACAAATTGGGCAGGGGTCTTATTTTCACTTCTAGAACTGAAAAGATAATGGTTGGGGACATTTTAGAAAACCAAGTTTGGAATGTTGATAAATATAGTTTTTTGAGTCAGGTTAAGCTTGACATAGAACAAATTAAAATACACAACGAGTCATCAGAAGGACTTGGTCATGTCCTAAAGATGGAATTTACAAATTTAGATGCATATGGAAAACAATCAAAACAAAATTCGATCATGATGAACGGGAAAAGGTTACATGGGACAAAATTCATATTCTTAAAATGTCAATATGTGTTTTTAGAGCTATTAACAACCTACTTCCAACCAAACATAGACTTAAAGCAAGACAAATGAACGTTGATGTGATTTGTCCCTTATGTAATTAACAAGAAGAGACGATTGATCATCTCTTTTTTCAATGTAATTATACGGCACACATTTGGAAATGGTGCCATCTCAAACTAAATTGGCCAGCAGGAAACATAGAGGTGCTTCATTGATCATCTGAATTGAAAGATTCTCCCATAAATTTAATAGAAATATCTTTATCAAGGATGTTGCATTAGTTGTGCTATCAACTTCTATTTGCTGTATTTGGAAAGAGCGAAATAACAGAGTTTTCGCTTAAATCCTTAACGCTAAACAGAAAATTTTTAAACATATTAAGAGCATTGTGATGACCTGGGCTATTAAATCAAAGCACATTCACAGTTTAACCAATTCAAAATAGCACATATACAATAAATGAATTTTATAGAGATCATACCTACTATCATGTTTGATAGTGTTTTCCTGGTCGAGATTGGAATACTCCTGGACTCTGGGTTGCGTGCATCTAGGTAAGTTTTTCTTTTTCCTGTATTATTATACAATTTTTCAACAATAATAAATTACAAACTATATTTCTTATTCTAATCATCACTATGAGTTTTCAATTCTTTCCGGGCTCCACTTATGCCTACTTTTTGCTCAACCTATAGGCATTAAAATCATTTTTATCAAGTCATAAGACACTTGCATGGATCAATTGAAAGTTTAGAAGCAAAAGAAAGAAAACTTAGCTCATAGCCATTTAGATCCTCCGATTCTTCTAGATCCGCGAACTAAAGAGCCAGATTACTCCTCCTTTGATGTCAAAAATCTCTCGTAATCATCGTGTCCGAGCTTAGTTGTGACCATAGGAGCTCAAGATAGATTATTCAGCTCATAGAGGTGTAGATCAGTCAGATCTACAAAGTTTCTGGAATAAAGAGACTATTAAATGCTTGAATTTGGGATCTAATAGCAAGATCTACCATGGTAGTTTACAAAAGGAAGCTTCAAAGTTTGAAGAGACAAAATAGCTCACACAAATGGAAGCCATTTTCGTAACTGGAGATAGCATTATATCAGATGCTTCGAGAATTTGGGTTGGTTTTGGGTCGAAGCTACATCAAGCTATGTATTTATTTTTTAGTCTTCACTTTAACTTAAGGGCCTGTTTTGTTTTGGACACGTGTGATGATTGCTTGATTTGCAGGCAAGTATTGTATATAGTGTACCATACTTTTCCCCTTTTAGTAATAAAGGAAACAAGGTCCCTTTTTCAAAAAAAAAATCCCTTTCTTAGCTAATATCTATATATAATGGGAATACTTCCATTTGAAGCTACCATAATATCCTTTATGTCAGTTAAAGAAAACAAAAGAATACAAGGCCAGTTATGTCTTTTATTGTTCCACTATCCTATGTCTCCCTGCTTTTCCTTGCTTGCCATAGAGATGAAAGAGAGCGTTCTCTTATCACAAATTGAGGACAACTCAATATTAATGGCAGTTACTCTTTTCCAATATCTTTTGAAAACAGCTTCCATTTCTTGATTACCGCAGAAAATAAAGAACCATTAATTGCTTGAGGCATTAGTTATACATCGCGGTTCCATCAAATTGAGGCATCAGTAATGTCGACTTGGTAATTTGGTCTTATGTCAGAATTAATTTTATTTCTCTCATGGATTTCAAGTCCTCTCTATAATTTGTATGCTCTTTTCAATTGATATGTTATATCCATAAGTTTTTACCAGTCTACTTAGGAATCATACGTTAAAAATTATTCAATTATAGAATTTACTATTTTAAAGTAGACCCTAAACTTATTTCTTAAGCATTGTTCGAGCATCTGATGTAGAAATAACTTACTGTGGTTTACATCATCCTATTTTTGAGTCTTAAATGTTTACTTCTATTTTAACGGCAATAGTGGTCAAATTAAATATGTCACTGTAATTGTATGAGGCTGCTGCTTAATGTTATTCATCGTATAATAGCGAAATCGCTGTAATTTACAAACCCAGCTATCCAAAGCTACATAATAGGAAAGCTACTGAACAATCCAAATCCACATGATAGAAAATTTGCCATAACTATTATACAATATTGCTAAGGTACTATTGTTACTAGATAAATAGTTCAAAATTCTTCCTGATACACAATATTACTAAGGTACTATTGTTACTAGATAAATAGTCCAAAATTCTTTCCGATTAGGGATGATAGCAAGTATTTACAGACTAACGTTACTTACATAACCGTGGTGGGCTATTCAAAAATTGTTTTACTATTATTTTAGTTGTACAAAGATCAATAACCATTGACTATCTACGCAACTATCATATTTAGTGGTGGCCAATATGGAAGAGTTGAGAGTCAAAGTGTGAAAAATGAGGAGCAACAAGAATATTAAGCTGTAAATATTTCTCAAGATACGTTATTGTATAATTCTATTTGCAGTAAATGAAGACTTTTGATGCTTATTGGTTTTTTTCTTTGACTTAAACGCATACCATAAGTTATAGAATGAAGATACATATTATATATTTTTAGAAAGATAGCTATATTTTTCTGAAAATATGAATAATCTATTTCATTGAATTTTAAGTGAGCATCAACAAATTATTTGTTTTATTCTAACATTAGGTAACATGAGTATTTGAATTATAATAGTTCTCATAGTTTTTCGATATGTTGCAAACATATAGATGGAAGATCATTCATCTTAGTAAACCAAATTTTTACATATAGTGAATATATTGAGTTTTGTGCACGTTTGTACATACTATTTTGAACTAAACAAAAGTTAACATATGGTTTCTTTGCATACGTCCAACGGACGTGCCATACGTACTGGTATATACATACATACATACATACATACATACATATATATACATACATATATATATGTATAAGTATGTATATATGTGTATGTATGTATGTATTCAAAAATCAATAAACACTTTCATTTTTTTACCTTTTTTATATTGTATTTTTCCTAATAAATTTTATCTCTTTTGATAATGATTTCGAAACATTTTGACATAATATTTTCCAAAACACGTTTTAAAATATATAACGTGCTCTCATAATTTATTCACAAATCTTTATTAATAAAGTAGCTAGCGTATTTAATTTTATTCTATTTTCTCGATAGAAAATTTATCTTCAAATCAAAACAAATCGATTATATATCCATATATGTTTCATTAGAATATTCTTCTAATTCAATCTTAAACAAATATTTATATTTTCATACAATAATCCACAAATTAATTTTTATTAAAATATATAACGTTGATGTGCCATAGATTTTTAGCAATTCGTTTCGCCAGTTGGCTGCAAGATCAATACCTAGGATAATATATCAATATTGCTTCGCCAATGATCTTCACTTCATGCTTACCTCCAATGGTTGCGCATGTTGTTTAAAATAATGAAATCAAGAAAAATAATATTTTTCATTTTCTATAATAACATACTATTTTATAAAACAATGCAAATTTTAAATAAAATATTTCTTATGCCATTTCTAAAGTACAGTGTCAGACTGCCTTGTATAAGTGTTTAGGAATCCCTATCGATAACGCTGGTCAGATGTATCGATCAGAATTCTAAAACCACTCTACGGACGAACTAACACCAAAATAAATTTCTAAAATATTTTCAATCACTTTACAAAATGATATTCCTATTTTATTAATTCATATGCTCGCTTGTATGAAAATATTTATTATTTTTAAATTTGTACATATATTCAATTCATCAACCAATAATAACAATGCAATTCATCACACATCATTCATCTATAATATCAATCAAACATTCTATTAATTTTTTCATTCCATATTTAGTTATATGTATATATATTATTATTATTTCCTATAGAACAAACAAACATATCCACTCGTAGTTCTTCCATAAATAAAGGAATAACTGACTCTTATTAATATTTGGCTCCATCCATATTAAAGTGGGTTTATGATTTTTTAAGTGATAGCATATACTCTATTCCCACATTATATACTAGACCTAAATAAATAAACAAATAAAACAACTATTAATATAATAATAAACATATCAAACAAACGCCTTCAGCGAAAAGCCATCTATCAGCATTCGCTGCGCACTCTGATCTCTACTAGATCCTTCTACCTAACTTACCACATCATAATTTAGTGTTGTGAAGTATTCATAATGCAAAATTCAGATTAGGAACTTTTACGACTTCCCTAACTGAGCTATTTCAATCTTATTCAAGCCACATAAAGAATAATGCAATATCTCCAATGCTGACACTACTGGTCTGGCTAACTATTCTTTATTTTACTGCCTCCATAAACAACTTAAATTCTACATGGAGACAAACACACAGAAGAGATGTGGATAAGAATAATATATAGTATAAAAATAACAAGTACACCCCCTGATGATTAGCCCAGTAATCGTCGTATACTCATACTATCCCTTTAATATAGGGTAACTACCCAATACACCCAAGGGGACAGGGATTCTAAGTCTCTCTAAGGTCAAGACTCCTGTCTCATATATATAATGTATTATTTCGAACCTGCTCTAATTCCAAAATAAAACACCCCACCTTATATTCATACCACCAAAGAGTATTACTAGGTAATACCGTCCGGTGATACGGAGAATGAGGTGATATTAGGCTTACATATGTGAATATTCCCTTAGGCTAACACAGATACGTATTTCAAATTCGAATAATTCTCACTTACGCACTCAATATCGGCATAAAGCAATAAACACATGCGTCTCCAAAATAGAACAATACACAATGAATAATAAATGGTAGAGAACACGAAGTCATTTTCGCAGTGAAAAGATATAACATGAGATATATATACAAGGTATGATCAATATACATCATAGTATCATGCATACAATGGGACTATATAATACAAAATCATATATATCAATACTGACTGTCTAATCTCCATTATGCCTATAACACAAAAGCTGGTCTCTTCGTCCCTGAACTTGAAATGTCTCAGACTGACCCGAGTATTACATAAACAACACACGAGTCAAACTATATCTAAATATGGAGGTTAATATATATATATATATATATATGATACGCATAGTATAATGGTGATATCTTAAACAATAATAATATAACAAAATGTTAACTACCACGAAACTAAGCATAAGATATCATCACCCATATAAAATAAAGTCAAATAATAAATCATAAAAACAATATCCATATCCAGAATCATCATCAAAACCCAAAAATCATCAATACTCGAGATATCATCAAGTATAGTCAGACTAGCACACAACAATGCCCAAGTATATCCCTCGATCTCAAACAATGAAAACATCATCATCATCACCACCATTAATATATAAAGGATAGGTTACCTATCTGTAAAATCATACAATACAATAGAAAATATGAGGATTGACTATACTTTGGATGCCTATCACAAATATAATTACATCTCCTCGTATAAAAATAACACATAATAAATGGTAACAAGAATTGACTATATGATATACATAAGGTCCCAAGTAGAGGCATATCACAACACGTGGGTCGCCTAACCCATGTTTATACTATGGTGAGGTGTATCAATAGTATATGTCAATCCATCACTCTGTTAGAATCAGAAGGGAGACTGATGGCCCTCTGCCTACTATAGAGTCACACACATGGGTCACATAACTAGACACTACAGTCTTGGTTGCCTTGACAGTCATCGTGACACGTATCCATTAGTTGCTCGTCTATGCGAAGCCTCGGTCACTACCCTTCAGTTGCCTATATAGGTAGCAAACTGCTAGCCTAAGTGACACAGAGGCTTAGGGTACCTACCCTGTGGGTCACCTAACCCAATATACTCACTCAATATGTCACGGATCTGGGGCATGACCCAACGATTAGGCTGCAAGGATGGATGCTAGCCATCCGGTTCTCTCTAATGCATATGATATGAGTACTTCATGATAGAAAACACATAATATCAACAAATATATGCACCAACCTTGCTCACACATATGAGCATCACCTCACATAAGTATTATCTCAACATTACTATTTCCATCAGGTAAGTGTCATCTACTTACATCGAATAACCGACTAAATATCATAATGGCGTCCCATACCACCGCATGATACTCAATCATTTATTCACTGTTCATAAACTACACGTAGTCTCCACAATATTCTATATAATTAGTCCAAATAATAACCGAAGAAATATTGCCGAAAGTCCCATACCAGATGGTATTATAACTCTGTTTATTCGGATTATTTATTACATGGAGTTATAATCAATCGTAATAAGCAATTAAAATTTAAAAAAAAATCAACTTATATAAAAACAATAAAAATACTTAAATCAATTATATATACACTAAATATAACAAAACCATGAAAACATTTACATAAAAAATATTCCATTTACTTCGTTTATTCAATATTAAAACTATGATCTAAATACTAAAAATTCATATCCAAGTTTTATATATTTGTTTAAAATTTCTAAAACCACTTTCATATCAAATAAAATTTCCAAAAGTTGTCCTAAAACTTTCTGTAATTAAATACTATTTTTAAATAAAGATATAATCTTCAAAGTTGATTTCTATCTATTCCAAAATATATAATGTCATTCAAAACCTCACTTTTGTATTTAAATTCTTTGATAACTGTATTAAAATCACTTAATACCATTTTAGAGTCATTTCATAATTTATCATAATTACAAAATATTTTCAAATAAATGTATAATCTAGAAAATAGATTTTTATTTATTTCAAACTTTAAATATTACCTAAAATCTCCTACATACACTCAAAATTATTGATAATGCTCTCTAAAATCAATCAAATGCATTTTAGAGACCATTTCATATTTCTGGATAATATATAAAATTTCTAAATAGTGAATTGAAAACTTTTAATCAATTTTACTTTAATCAAAAAACATCTTTTAGTAATGTTTAATACTAAGACTAAATAAGATTTTTCCTAAATTAATTTCATAATCATAACAAGTAATAAAAATCTTTTAACATTATTTAATATCTTTTAATAATGCTTATTAATGTTCAGTCATAATCTCTAATTATATCATATAAAAATTTAAATTCATTTTTATTTTAAAACCACATAAAAATAAAGAAAATATTGCCTTCAGGTCGCCCACCAGTACGCCGGTGTACTATGCATCAGTTCACCGATGAGGGTTCCGAATGGTGGAAATTCACTTTACAGCGAATGAATTTTACACTTCTTCCTTTTCGAACAAGCATACATTTAAAGATGCTTCGATGTAATGATTCAAGTGCCCTTCAACAATTTATTCAATTCATATAAGATTAAATTTCAAATATAATATGGAAAGAGGAGTTATGTAATTTGTGAATATCCATACCAATCAACAAACAATCATTAAATCAAAGCATATGTGTTGCATATATTAGTTTAGACATAGAATTATGAGTGTAATTACTCACCAAAATGATTCTTGAATTCTCAAATTAGCGACTATTCTTGGCCTTTGTCGCTGCTAGCTACCGTCGTCGAGATGCTAGCGACCGCATCACATACTTCGTCCTTGCATTGCCACCATCAGCCAACCGCAATGGCACCGGCCTTACCTTGAATGCCTTCGACATCACCCCAAAACCTTATGCCCAACTACCCTAGCAGCCTCCGCTTTGACGTCCCTCGCTCTACCAGAAATCGAGCCTCCTCTTGTCCATTGCTAAGCATGCACACACAAGAGTTTGACCATGGTTGCCAAGCCAAGTCGCCTCCAAGATGAGCACGATGTTTGATCTATTTTTTTCTTCTCAAATCAAGTTCTGGTTTGGATGGATTAGAGCAAAAAAATGGAACCAAGGTTCGAGTATGGTATTTGGTAAAGAAATGGGAATGGGTAATAGAAGGTTCTAGGCTAGCTTTGGGTTTGGGCTAAAATTTAGGCTCGTTTAATTTAATTAATTGTTTTCTTTAAATAATTCTCGTATTTATTTGTAAATAAGTTACTTATCTAATTTAAATTGATTTACAAATTATTCTACAAAGTATATTTCGATAATTGGACAATTTTATTCAATTTAATACTTGTATGTTATTTAATTATTCATTGTATTAACATAACATAAATTTATTTTCAACTATTTCGATCATTTAAAGTTATTTAGCATATAAAAATATTTCATATTTATTGAAACATTTTATTTAATTTTAATATATTATCTAAAAAGAATTTATAAATTAATTTTTAAATTTACTAAAATAAAATCTTTTATTTAATAGAATTTAATTAAGTAAAAAAATTATTTTCAAAAATAATGATTTTTAAAAATCAAATTCGAACATTTTTTTTATTAAATTTATTTATGATTAGGTGTAGAAAGCAGGGTTGTTATAGTAAGCGGTACCCGATAGTAACAATTATTTACACCAATTTTCTTCGTTGAAAACTATATCACATTTGGTGTGCATCCACATTTGACTTGATTAGTCCAAATACAAAATCCTTAATTCGATAATAACAATTATTATTGACTATACAGATCTGGCCAGAGACTTTGACTTTGGGCTGATTACTGTTGACTATGATACCAACCTCATATAACTAAGGAGATGATTCTCTATTGAATAGTGTTTGATTTCCAATGTTTCAACTCAGAGCCAACTACAGTCGTTCGATGGAAACCATGCCACGATTTAACTATAATCAAAGTGGAGTATCCAAGTTGAAGTTCAACAGTATTCTCAGGTCGAGAGAACCGAGTAATATCATGACTTCGAGATATTCAATTTGACCTTAGTTATATTAACCAAGAGAAAAATCGAGTGAATCATTTCATGGTTATCCAATAACTATCAGTTTCTAACCCCTTGGTGCCCCATTTGCCATGAGTAATACGCAACCGGGTATTTAGAGAGCGTTACGTACTATAGTCTTAATGGATGTATTGATATATTATCTCGAAACATCTTGACTATGAATATTTAAAACAATATGTTATTTTAATGTGATAAATTTCTCATGATTATAACTTATTATATATGATTACTATCACATAACACATTGTTTAAGGATTTCCTATTCAATATACTTAAATTAAATAGTTAATTAACATATCACAATATGACAAGTATATATGGAAAGAAAAACATCTTTTATTTCAAATGATATTTTATTAGAGTTAATAATTTATAATAAGTTACAGAATTGACCCTAGGGAATACTTCTAATCTATCAAATACAACATCCCTTTATCTCCTGCAACCAGTTTCACCGCTCACTTATACACCGATATGCTTAATGGTTGGAGATGGAACTGGGTATTACTGGCAACCATACCATATTTCAAAGTTGACCCACTGAGGGTACTTCATGATCCAGAACGGCATCCACACTCCAGTACACGGCATCGAGTTCTAGCAAAAGTTGATCGGTGTATGGCATTGAGGGAACCTGATGACATTTATATGAGCCATGACATTTTGGATATTTTCACCTACCAACAGACGGATTATGTGCTTGTTAGATATGACCCATGCTACGGACATTAGGGAGTTACTGAATTTTCTAGCGGAAAATTTGCACGTTGATCGTAACCGTCATTTGTTCATTTTAAGTATTTTTTAAATTACAATGTATCGATATTTTTTTAATTCGATGTTTGTTATATTAGATTATAATTAATTATCAATTATTTGAAATTATTCTATAATATTTAAAATAAATAAAACTAAATAAACAAATAAAAAATAACAAACATTACTCTTTCATAACAAAAAAACATATTTTTCTTTCTTTAACTTTCCTCTTTTGGACTATCCCTTTCGCTAAACAAAAAAACACCCTTAACAACTCCCATGTCTATTAAGCAATAATAAAATAGAGTAATTTTAAGCACTCTTATTAGTTATAGGAGTTACTTCTATTCTTTTTAATTCTCTCCAAGTCAAGATATTTTATTTTCAAAATCCTATAATTTACCACTTTACAATTGTTCTACTATTTTACATTCAAATACTTACACTTTTAGAAATTCTATAATTATTCACAAATCTTTCTCGATTCTCTAGCAATATTCAACACCAAAATTCACACATTTAAACTAATTACATAATCCAAATGTTAAACTAATTGATTGACTTAGTGGTAAATTGATTGACTTGGGAAAATTGGGAGGAGGAAAAACTTGAGCGACATTTTGGAAGGACGTGGCTTGAAAAATAGGCTGAAGGAAAAAGTTAAGATGCACAAGCATATGGCAAGGCAAGCACAAGCGATGGCAGAGTAGGTGAAGACAGGCGCATGCAGGTGAAGGCAGGCGTGTATCGACGAATGAAGGTGGACTGCAGGCGGCGATAATGACTTCGACGACTTTGGTATACAAAGACTTCAGCGACGACTACAAAAGTGGAATGTAGTGTTAATACCATAAATATAGATTTTGATGACAACAACCATATAAATATAGGTATGGATATTTTCCCAAGTTATGCAGAATATTTTGCAGGATGTTATACAGGTTTATACAAGTACACGATAATCGAGTTTGAAGAATGATCAGGTGAAGGAATGTTCATGTCGACGAATAGTGGTGGACTGCAGGCGGCGATGATGACTTCGACGACTATGGTGTACAAAGGCTGCGGGTGTGACTTTAGGAGTGGAATGCAGTGTTAATACCACATACATTGATTTTGATGACAACAACCATGTAAATATAGGTATTGATGTTTTCCCAAGTTGTATTGAATATTTTGCAGGATATTATACAGGCTTATACAAGTACATGATAATCGAGTTTGAAGACTAATCGGTAAAAAGACTAGAGATCTAGATTCAGACATGATCAAGATATTTGAAAACTCGTGAGTTTAGAGACAAGGACAAGAAGAGTTCAATACTATCGTTTATAATTAATATACATTAGAGTAATTTGTTTAAGTCCTTGAATAACAACTTTCTTTTTTTAAATACTCACTTTTCAAAATATTTATTTTATTTTCAAAATAAATTTTGACAAATATTTTATAAAAAGTTTTATATGTTAAGTGTATTTATAAACTATGTTTAAATGATTTTACAAATATCTAGAATTTTGAAACACCTCAAAAGAATATTTTTTTTAAAATACACGTGGTATATCGACAAAACCTACCCATGTATGTCGATATATGTACCATTGAAGAGGTGTCTTTTGAATTATGAATAGTTGTGATTTTTGGTTACATCTCTTCGCGAATAGACATGTCCCTTCAAACGCTATATAAAGGAGAATGGAAAATGGATTTTACTAACTACTTTCTCTATATCCTTCTTACTCCAAATTCTCATTATATATTTCACAAAATTCACTTTCTATACTTTCCAGATTCACTTAAATTCAGTCTCTACTTTATTACACTCGTTCCCTATGATCTACTCATTACTAATTTTAAAGTATTCTCTCATCAATTCAAAGATCAAAGTGCTATCAAAGGGCTATAGGATATTATGTATCCAAAGTACAACTATTTGTATTTGGAATCAAAAACTCTTTATTATTATTTATTTGGGTGTGCTTATTATCCATTCAAATCAAGTGGTAGTGCTTATTGCCCGTTCAAATCAAGTGGGTGTGCCTGTTGCCTTCTTTTAAATCAAGTGGGTGATCTTCTTGCCCGATTAAATCAAGAGAGTCTACACTGAGCTCGGAAAGTCGGAAGGGCGTAACTTGTTGCCTTGAAATCAAGATTGTATTTTGGTTTGTTTGCTACCTGATTAAAGTAGGCTCTGAAAAGGAAATCTGTAAATACACTGTACATGATTGGTTTATCCAAACCAGTATAGAACTCCTTGTGTCATGTAACAACTTGGAATTTAATTACTTTAAATATG
Source organism: Allium fistulosum (assembly GCA_030737815.1). NCBI lineage: Eukaryota > Viridiplantae > Streptophyta > Magnoliopsida > Asparagales > Amaryllidaceae > Allium > Allium fistulosum. The sequence goes on from CM060903.1 coordinate 931,994,251, forward strand.
AATGTTTAATATATTTTTAAATAATTAATTTATGGATTTTATAACTCAAATATACCCTTTAAATAATAACTAGTAATAGTGAAATGGTTTTCAGAATTTGTTTACAAAAATAATTAATTCGGACAAAAATGGAAAATGTAACCCGAAATCGTTTTCCAAATTTTTGATTTTTCGTCGTGTAAAAGTTGTCAAAAATATTGTAAACACTTTATTATACATATGCAAACACATATATTTATAACATATGTGTGGATAAGTTTATAATATGGTAAGAATATATTCACTTAAGTAAAAACGGAAGGAGACGTGACTTTTTTTCAAAACAACTAAATAAAATAGAAAGAAAAAGAAAGTCACGTTACTATGTAACATTATAGTACTAATGAGGATTTTATATGCTAGAGAAAAGGGGGAAGCCTTGCTAGTTGCATGTGCAACAAGGGAAGGGGGAGGAAATGGTGATGTGGCAAGAGTTTAAGGAGTGTAAAGGACAAGGGGAGAAAAGGTAATTTACCTTATATCATTTTATATAAAACACAATTTCATTATTTTCCATCTCTCTCTTCATTTCCCTTTTTCCACTTTTCAAAACCTTCTTCATCTTTATTTCAAAAACTCACTTTTCCATCCATGGCTTCTTTTAAAATTTTAAAATCATAAATCCTTTTTTCCACTTTAAACTTTTAAAACTTGTTTAAAACATCTCTCTTTTCCTTCCTACAACCTCTTCTTCTCAAAACAAGTTCAAAAGCCCCTCAACACCATCATGGATGAGCCCCCATGCCCCTAGGCCTAACCCAAAACCCACTTCCCAAGGTCCCAAGATCTAGGTCGATTCGGAATGCAATAGAAGTTTGGTTTGATTTTGTGAGCTTGTGGGGAGTAAGCTCATTTTTTCAAGTAAAGTTGTAAACTTTATATGGGTAAAAGTATTGAATGGTTGTTTGGATGTAAATAGTGTAGCTTTTGCTTACATACTTGTGTTTATTGGTTATGGTTGTTTAGACTTGGAAAATAAGTCGAAAAATTTAGTTTTAGTTGCAAGTTGTAATTTTTATTTATGTATGTTGTTTATGACATGTGTTTGGTTATATAAGCTTATGTATGAGTGTAGTAAGCTAAAAGAAAATTTAGCACTTGATTTGGGTTGTCGTTGACATCGAGATCCTATGTTTCAAATTTGTTTTACTTATATGTTTCCTAAAAAGTTTATAAGTTTTAAACTTTACCTTAGTTTTCCAAACATTTATTCAAATTTTTAAGTAAGTTAAACAAAAAGGTAAAGTCTTTGAGGGCTTTAGGCAAGTAAACTAGTTTATAAGTTAGGGTACCCATAGAGATAGTCGCTATGGATGCAGTTCATAAAAACGAACACTTTTTGCACACTTAAATGTTTCTCTTTAAGTACTTTTGAAATATTTTTCAAAACATAATTTAAGTATAAAATAGGTAATTATTACTTATTAATTAAGTATGAATTTTAATGATTATTTAATTAATTAATTAAGTTAAGATAATTAGTATTAAATTAGTAATTAAGTTAAGATAATTAGTATTAAATTAGTAATTAAGTAAAGGTGATTAGTACCTAAGTATTAAGTAAGATAATTATAGTTAGTTAATAAAGAGAGTTTTAATTAATAATTAATTAAGTGAAGAGTTAATTAAGTATTAATTTTTATTTAATTAAGGTTTAATTATTTAATTAATTAGGTTTAATTGTTTATTAATTACTGATTGGGTAGGGTTTAATTATTAATTAATTAATTAAGATTTAATTAAGGTTTGATTACGATTGAATTAAGATTTAATCGGGAATTTAACTAAGATTTAATTATTATTAAATAAAGGTTTTATTTTTAATTACTTTATTTATAAGTATCGGTTTTATATAAAAGCATCTTTCTTTTATAAGTGAATGGGTTTAAAACAAGGGATTCTTTTTGTCTGTGTCATTAAGTAGCCAAACAAATATAAATAAGATATTTAAAATGTTGACACGTTTTATTGGAAGTAAGTCATCTTGTATTGACACAAAAAGCCGATATGTAGGCTTTTCTATATATGTGATATCTAGAACTTGTTTCTACGCGAAGGATAGAGAAGTCGAAAAGTCGAAAAATCGAAAACGTGATAAATATAAGGGAGTTAATTTTGATAAATGGGTCATGATAAACTAAGTATATGGAAGATATACCATCATATACTTAACACCAAATTCCGAGGTATGGAAACTTGTCTCCATATCAAGAAGTAAGAACATACGTCGATTCAAGGTTAGTTTTCTAAATTTTCCAACTTCATTGTTAATCAAGGGATAGTACTGTTTGACATCGAAAGGTAGGGATACGTATAGGATCTTATTTTTCATATGCAAAACTATACACACCCAAGATAGTGGGTTTGTCCACTATCGATAACTTGACCCTTTTAAAATTTTCGAATATTAGTTTGAAGAGACCGGGATCAGATAGCATGAGTTATCCGAAAACCACTTTGAACCAATGTAAGTGTTCGAATTGGAAACACCTGGATGATGATGGAATCAAAGACGAAGATCTTGAAGTGCATGGGCTACTTTCTACTAATCCTGAGGGTGATTCCAAAATGGATATAATAGAAATAGTACCTTCGGTTTGTTCATATCCTTAACAACTTGAATGGACGAATGCTAGCATTGCATTATCGCCTGGAGGACAATGTTGGCATTCCAAGTGGGATTGCTACATAAAAGGTAAAGCGTAGCCTCAAGCCTCACAATTAGGAATGACTAAAATAGGTGTTATGATATAAGACTATGTGGTTTGCTGCCATTAGGGTGTGATCATCCCTAATCTTGATCGATATTATTCCTGTTTATGTATGCTTGGGGGCTAAGTGCAGTTGTTGATCATAACCTAAAGATGATCATATTCGGTACTATCCAACAAGGGGTAGGCCGATCTTGACTAGCAGGGATTGAAAGGTTTTCAACTTCTGCACATTTTATCTAGAGGTGTATTGTGATAGGCGATACCCAGTAGCCTTGTCATTGATGGAACCTAACTTCCAATAAGTTCCTTACGGACTTAGTTGTGCTCAAATCTGTTGGAATATGAGATGCAAGCATTTCAGCCATATTCATAATTTATTTTAAACTCTAGACATTATTATAATATCATTGGATATTCTATAGAAATATTTTGGTTATCTAAGGTAATAACCTATCTGTGTTTATGTACGGTGTAGTCTTACGAGATACCTTTGTTTTAAAAGAGTTTTACAAGCTTAATAATTCAGTTGTTTCGAGTTTACTCACACATGATCCATGTCTGATCTAGAGTTTTTCTTTCTTTCCCTAAACCTCTTGGGTACTCAAATTTGTATGAGTAACTAACTAGTTTAGGTTACTACAGATGCATTTTGGAGGAGCTTGGAGACGGTGGCTTCGTCATTATCTAGCTATTTATTTTATTTCCGCTGTGTATATATGTATTTTGTATCAGCTAATGTGGGGATAGGTAGTAATAATTGTCCCTGGCTGAAATGTGTAACTATGTGACTCTGATGTATTATTATGGAAGTGAATATGTATTATCTCATGGTTGACTATTATATGTAATTGCCTTACATTGTTAGATTTTGTGATTCTTTCTTCTTATCTTTCATTTTCTTCTTACCCCAATAGCTCGTCTTTTGAAGTAAGAAAGGCAAATCGTTACAGGTGGTATCAGAGCTTAGGTTTAGCGAACAACTAGACCTTGGTTGGGGTCAACTCATTAAAGATGGGGTTAGTAATACCCTAGAATGAGTTCAGTTTATGAGAGTGTGCATTTGTAATTTTTATTCGTGTGTGTATATATATATATTTTAGTTAGTTATATCATCTTTGATATGTTTGATAGGTTCCCTTTTCCTTAAGATTATCTCGTCTACGTATTCTAAAGAGTTATCTTACTATATCCAGGTAGTAAGAATGAGCAACAGGAATAGACGAGGTAAAGGAGCTAGCAATACCATAACCACCGATGGTCGAGCTTCAAATGCTGAGAAAGTTGGGATTGTTGAAGAGGCGGCACTAGCGCAACCCAAGGTGAATTTTGCAACCATGTGAAAGGATTATACAAATATGGGAGGGAAACCATTCAAGGGAACATAATCCATTGTGGAAGTTCAGGCTTGGCTGCATTCTTGTGAGAAGATGTTAAAAGGGTCTTGATCTTTCGGATGAGCATAAGCGGTTCTTAGCATCTTAGCAGTAGCATGGCGGGACTTTGTTACAGCTATTATGCTGGAAGATGATTTTTCGTAGGTCGGATTTAGGGAGGTATTCGAGGATCAGTTCATGCCCATAGTGGAAAGACTCAGATGTATGGAAATTTCTTGGATCTCAAGCAAGGAGATTTGTCGATGGCTGAGTATGAGACAAAGTTTAATGAGCTATCTCGTTTTGGACCAGAGTTGATTAATATCCCTCTGAAGGATAACGAGTGTTTGTAATGGGAATGAGGGAAGGTTTCCAGGAATAGATAACCGCCCATTTAAAGGGTTATTTCGTGAATTTGGTAGATGTGGCTCTAGGATATGGGATTCAAGAGAAGAAGAAGCCAGCAACAGCACCCGGCACCCAGCAATGGTAACCCAAACAAGAGGAAGTTTGATCCAGGAAGAAGCAGGGGGAAGAAAAGTCAAGGGGCGAAGATTAAAGAAATAAGTTTAATGATTATATTTGTAATAAATGCAATTAGAATGGGCATATCGCTAAGTTTTGCAAGAGTTCTAGAGTTCAATAGCATCAAGTAGGACCCATTTATCTAATGGTTTTGTGTACTCTTTATTTCAACTGTCAGCAACTGGGCCATATGGTGAGGGATTGCTCACTTATGAAGAAGGGTCAACAAGTCAAGGTCTATGCAATCAAGGATGAGCCGTCAACCTCGACAAATGTGAAAGGAAAAGGAGTTCTGGAAGTTACCTTGTTTATTAATGGTATTTTAGTTCAAGCGTTGTGTGACAGCCCATTTCTTCGACCCTCGGAAATCGATACTAATACATACTCGGTACTCACGTGCCGCAAATCCGAGCGCCGGAGAGGCAGATTCTCAAGGGTAAGAAAGAAAAATAGACAAAACAGAATCTCACACAAATGTAATAACATATATTATTTCAACATATATTCTTTACAGTGGAAAATTTTAAATACATTTATCAGAGTTAAACATGGACAGTTATAAATATATGTCCTTACAAATGTGGAATACAATAATACACAAGTGTGGCAGAAACAGATAACAATCCTCAGAAGAATCTTCTAAGTCCATGCTCCGGGCTCTTCTAGATTTATTCTAACTAAACCTGACTACTAGGCCGCTCGGCAATATTAGGGCACCCAGAGTTTAAAGGAAAGGAAAATAAACTCCGGGTCCGTCATGGGACTAGTGTGAAAAACTCAAAATACGCGTTTTTGAAAACAAAGGGTATCTCATAAGATCACGCTGCACATAAACACGAAACGAGTTTTTACCTTATGATAACCAAAACATTTGCTACGTAAAATCATTTAATATTAATTTTAATGGCATTCTTTGAAAAACGTTTGCTACGTAATATCATTTTTAAAGAAATCCTTTTATGGATTCCGAACTGCAAAAACGTGATTTTTTCAAAAACTTGTTTTGTTCATATTTCAAAATCTACTTATAAAAATCTCGATTTTCTTTCTTTATTTGAAACCTTTGTACATAATAGTTCAAAAAATTCTTACCTTAAAGAATTCCGAGCTATATTCCATTCTATATATTCGTTTGACATTTACGACGCGATATCGTGAACTGCCGTTACGCGGCGCATCTATTTTTGACTCAATTTTCTATATTCATTTAAACTTTACCAAAACACTTTTAAATATTTATAAAACGTTTCTAAATCATATTAAACCATTTTTTAGAGGCTTAAACATTCCATATACACCATTTCATTCAATAAAGGAAAGTGATTTCCTTTGTGCTTATCGACGTGTATTAACGTGACATGCATATATATTGAACAACCATATTGAACAACCATTATTAAAAATCATATACAAACATATATCATTCACTAATATATATATAACTATAATTTAGGAGTTTCTCACCTCGGATAAAATGATTAACTTAAAAATTGTTATAGCTCCACTATCTCGAAATCTAAGCTCACAAACACTATCACCCCTAGATGGCTCGGCCTTAACCCTTGGATGCTTGGGTGCTCACGGCTATGACTTGGGAAGTGGGAAAGGCTCGGCCTTTGGCTTGTATGGGGTGGCGGTGGAGTGTTAGGGTGGAAAGGAGGTGATTTGTCTATGTTTGAAGTGAATTTGAAAACATATAGATCTGTATATAATTTGCTAATATTTTTCCATAACCTTTTCTCATTATTTTTCTAAATATGGAAGCCATGGGACTAGCTTGTGGAAAGAGAAGAAGAGTGGAAAAATGAGTTAGGAATTTATGAGAAGAGGGGTCGTATTTATAGGAAAAAAATATGAAAAATATCTTCCATCAATTCACCATGCGCACCATGTCCTCCATCATTTCACACGCCACCTCCCCCCCTTTCACCTCACTTCTCTTCATGTTTGTCTCTCTCCTTAGCCCTTAAGAAATGCCCTTTAGAATGACATGTGTTTTGCTTTGGTTTTAGTGAAGATTTGTTTGATTTTGTATGATAAATATCTAAGATATTATATATATATATACATACATGTGTGTATGTCAAGTGCCTATATATATGGATGTATATGTGTGTGTGTGTGTGTGTGTTCATGTATGCGTGTGTGTGTGTGTGTATGTATATATATATGCATAAGTGTATATATGTAGGAAGAGGAGCCTTGAAAATGAAGTTAACCAAACTAAATATCATGATAATCCATATCCTTTCGATTTAATTATGAAAATTGCGGGGATGCAATTTTTATAAGGAGGGGAGTCTGTAACAACCCGGGGTTTTTGCATCGATTTAATATCGTCATTAAACGATTAAAATACTAGTTAATTGCTCGATTGAGTTTTTAATCGGTTGAAATCCTTTTGAGAAATGGTTAAAAGTTATTCGGGCTTTAAATAAATATACCTTTCTATTTAATTGGCCCATTTGTTTTGATGAAGAGATATACCCACTACCGTTTCTTTTTCTGGCATTCATTCGACCCGTTCCCCATTTTTCTCTTGTGAAACAAAAGAAAAACCCTAATCATCATACGAAAAAATGGCGACACGAATTCGTTTGTTTCCGTTCGTTCCTCATCTCAAAATTTAGGGCATCATAGAAATCAAAGATAGTGGCTGCTAGGGGTAACTTCGTTCGTTTTCCTCGAATTGCTACGGCTTCGTCTCTTCGCTTGGCTCTCGGCTGCCTCGATTGTGACAGAGGTGAGTGATTAATGTCACTCACATTCTAATTCAAAATCAGTATAGTGCTTCGATTGTTTGAGTTTATCTTGCTGATGATAATTTGGGTTTTGTTTTATTTCGATTTAAAATAGCCGGTTGATTTCGTGTTGACAGTTAATCCTTTTCTGACCTTGTCAGTTTCGTGTATTTTGCCCTAGTTCTCACGACTTCGATTTTGAACTGTTAATTGCTTTATCACAGCTGCTTGATGATGTTTAAATGGTTGAGATGATTTATGACTTGTTAAATTCGAATATATTTTTCTTGATAGCTTGATTTACATCCACGGCATCGGTTTGAAATTTCGATATACTTGGTCAAAATGGAATTTTGATTTCTTTTCGTGATGACCACGGCTTGACTATGACTTTGTTCGATGATTTCTTTGACTTAGTTAATGCGATGTTGTTTAAGGCACTTCTGTTCATCCCTGTAACAGCTTGATGCTTGAATGTGTTCACCTGTATTTTATTTTCTGGTCATTGCTCCAAATCTCTCTGTACTTAGCATTGAAACTGTATTTGGGTAGTCTGGTCTACATTATGTGTTTACTTGAGTGTTGTTGAGTTCATCATGGTGTACATGTAAGTGCATTTGTGAACATTGTCGAGTCTGGTTGTATTTGCATTGTATCACTAGATGGCATCAAGTCTGATCTACAGTTGCCACTGTTGTTTACTTTGATTCTGCTGTGTCACTCACTTCCATTTTGAGTCTGCATCTGGTTAGTGAGTTGCATCACTTGATGTTGCCTCTTTCCATCCCGGCAATATTGTGGTTCATGTGTTTGATCACTGAGCACTTGTCATTTGAGGCAGTTTGCTTATTCGATTTGGTTTATTTTGATTTTGATTTGAATTGTTGCTGTAGCCATGGCCTACAGTCTTTACTGCACCCTTCTTTGCATAGTATATTTGTGTGCTTATCACTGGCTTCACTAAAATTGATTCAACTTGAAATTTATTTCAGGAACTTGTTCATTTTCGACCATTGTGCCACCCTGCACCTTGTATCTGTTGTCTTCATGTTCATGAACATTAGTTCTTGCTTCATTTTGGAAATTGCAGTTTCTCTGCATATTGAGTTTTCTTGCTTCACTTTGGAAATTACAGTTTCAATACTGTACACTGCTTGGTTGTATATGCAGTTTTCTTTTTGTTGCTATGCCACAGTTGTATTACCTTATCTTTGGGCTTTTGATTGTCATGTTGAATTTGAGAACTTTGGTATTGTTTTGAGAGTGCTGTTGCATTATAGTTGGACTTCCTCTGATTCATTTCATGTTGTCATCTTTTTTTACTTTTATCTTCATGTTGGACCGCTGCCATGTGCATTCGGTCATTTGAGCCTTTGTGCTCTGTTGGTTCAGGTTGCGTGTTGTCAACCGTAGCCTTTGTCCCTTGATCTTTATTGCTGTATTTCGTGATATTTGAGTCAGTGAGCACTTTTGATCATGTATGCTTGCTGCCTGATCTTTGTTGCTATGTTGCACTGGATTTGGGTCCACTGTCTTGACTTGTACTTGACTCACTGGTTCGAGTCACTTGTGCATGTCACTATGCATTTCTATTGCACTTGAGTTCCATTTTGATTGAGTTGATGCCGTTTGGTTTTGGTTCGTTGATCTTTTGGGTATTTCGGGTTGTAGTGGCGAGGCAGTATACGCGTGCGTATACTGCAGCCCTACCAGAAGTGATGTTTTAAATTGATTATTTTGTTGGTGTCTAATTATCTTTTAGATAATTAGATTATGAGTTTCTAATTAATTATTTAATAATTAGATTTTGTTGTTAATTGCCGTTTAGGCAATTCTGATGTTTTTAAGATTATCTTCATCGATATTCTTTTCACTTATCTTTGTTGATGATTTAAATTTGCTAATTTGTTGTTTAACACTGTTTAGTGTTATATCTGCCGTTATCCGATTTTCTTATCGAAGAGTTGGATATACGAGATTTCTGTGATTGTCGTCTATTTGATATTGATTATTATTGCTTCTGTGCATTAATAACTGAGTTTGAATTAGATTGACCCGTGTATTATTTTCTTTGGAATGTAATACTCGGGTCAGACCCGAGTTATTTTAGGTTGTAGATTTCCTGCTTTGAGTTGCTGTTTGAGCTATGAAGACTTTTCACATCTTTTGGAGTAGTCGTGTCATAGTATAGGTTGATATGTATTCATGTATATTAGTTGATAATGTACGTGTATATATAACTTCCAGAGTCGACAGTTGTAGTTGTATCATATGTATTGTGTCAACTGTATTGTAACTGACATTAGTTATATATATATAAGACTTTTGTTATCTGTGTTCCACATTCTTTTTGTATTTGTGTTATTATTATATATATATTGTCCTAAACTATTATGAACCATCGTAGTTCGTTTTATACTGGTGGTTGGGTATGTCGATGGAAGTAAATAAATAAGAGATGAAAAGTGAAAAATATATATACCACTCCTATCGAGGTAACCAATACTAGTGTAAGGCCAACTACGGATGGCCGCTCCTATCCAGTCTTATTCTTCGTAATAACAGACAGTATTTCTTTTAATACTCTTTGTTATTGTGAGCATAGAGGTGGGGTGTCACAGTTGGTATCAGAGCTTGGGGTTTATGGACATAATATAAAACATAACTTAGATGGAACATATGTTACAACTATTTGTCGATGTTTTATTTGTGTTTTGAGTCAAAACTAAAGTTTTGAAATTTAGATGAAATTTTTAAATATCTTTATTTAAAAATAAAAGTGAAACTGTGTTTTGTTGGTTTGATTAAATTTTGTTCTGTTTATCAGAGTGCGCAGCGGAAACAGTGAAACTGTTTTCGCTGAGTATAACCAATAATCTTTTTGATTTAAAAATCAAAATATGAAATTGAAATAAATTTCATTTATTGTTTACATAGCTGTGTTTATTTTGTTTCTTTGAGAATTTCGAATCCGAATTGAGGATTCGAAACGATTGCAGTTATGTGATTTTTGCTGGTTTTCTTTTATGCTAATCATATATTAATTAGATTTTTGCTGTTTCGAACTATCTTCATTGAAGATACATTCGAATGACTTCTTTGTTCATTTTGTGGTACGTGTAAATTTGAGTTGCACGTTACTGCATTAATTTTACGTTGAACCGATGCTTGGTTATGAAACGTATTTTGTTGCCGTTACTTTTATAACGGGATTTTTACACTAGTGCTATATTTTGAAGCACGGTGTTTTGTTGACAATTTTAATGAATGAAAATTCACTGGTGTTACATTTTGATGTGAATTATTTTGATGAGATTTTGACGTTTAAAAATTACTGTCACTTTGAATTCAGTAACCGTCAAATTTTAAAAGTGGATTTTCAAGCAGTTATACCGCAATGCTGATTTGTGACCCGTTTTTGCGGTATTTTGAGAAGTACAATTTCCTTATCGAAATTGTTACTGATTTGCTGCTATAATCACGTGATTGGAAAATCTTTTTAAAATGAAAATTGTTTTATAAAATTTTTAACAGTTTGCGCTTTCAAAAGAATGAGGAAGCGACTTAAACGATTCAGCAAAATCGAGGACTATGAACCCTTTCTTTTACTGTTTCGCTTAACTCCGGACTTGTCCAGTTGAGAATGTGAATTGTTATTTTTATAAAATAAATAAAATTGTTTTCAGGAATTTTACAGTTTGCGCTTTCAAAAGAATGAGGAAGCGATTTAAACGTTTCAGCAAAATCGAGGACTATGACCCCTTTCTTTTACTGATTCGCTTAATTCCGGACTTGTCCGTTTGAGAATGTAAAGTGTATTTTTACAAAATACACAATTTTGCACTTTCAAGGAAACGATGAAGAGAATCAAATGATTTAGTAAAACATGTGGTATGGGACATGTGCGTTTGCTATTTCGGTTAATTCCGGACTCGTTAATTGAAATATCTGTTGTTTTGATGATTTTGATGATTTTGCACTTTCAAGGAAACGATGAAGAGAATTAAACGATTTAGTAAAACTCATGGTTATGGGACATGTGCGTTTACTATTTTGGTTAATTCCGGACTCGTTAATTGAAATATTTGATGATTTCGTGTGCTTTCGAGCCACTATGAGGACCTTCGGGTCATTTGTTGGACCTTCGGGTCAATACCAGTACTAGACCTTCGGGTCATTTGTTGGACCTTCGGGTCATTTGTTGGGCGCCAAAATTATGTTGAGTACTTGGTAGGCTTCGGCCATTTGTTGATGCACGTGCGGCGAACTAAAAACTCGCCATCTGATGGGATCGATCCAAGCTTTTATGTTGATTTTCTAGTCTTCTTAATTGATTTCTAGATATTTGTTGTTTCCAATTATCTGCAGGTAATTGGATATTTGTTGATATGAGTTCTAATTATCGTTTTTGATAATCGGATATTTGTTGCTTCTAATTATCGCTTGTGATAATTAGATATTTGTTGATATGAGTTCTGATTATCGTTTTTGATAATCGGATATTTGTGTTTCTAATTATCGCTTGTGATAATTAGATATTTGAGATTTAATTATCGTTTTTGATAATCGAATATTTGTTGATTTGAAATTTGATTATCATTTGTGATAATTAAATATTTGTTGAATTGAAATTTGATTATCATTTGTGATAATTAAATATTGTTGATTTGAAATTTGATTATCATTTTTGATAATCGAATATTTGTTGTTTTGAAATTTGATTATCGTTTTTGATAATCGAATATTTGTTGATTTGAAATTTGATTATCATTTGTGATAATTAAATATTTGTTAATTTGAGATTTGATTATCATTTTTGATAATTAAATATTTGCTGAGTTGAAATCTGATTATCGTTTGTGATAATTAGATATTTGAAATTTGATTATCATTTGTGATAATTAAATATTGTTGATTAGAAATTTGATTATCATTTGTGATAATCGAATATTTGTTGATTTGAAATTTGATTATCGTTTTTGATAATCGAATATTTGTTGATTTGAAATTTGATTATCATTTTTGATAATCGAATATTTGTTGATTTGAGATTTGATTATCATTTGTGATAACTAAATATTTGCTGAGTTGAAATTTATTATCGTTTTTGATAATCGAATATTTGTTGATTTGAAATTTGATTATCATTTGTGATAATTAAATATTTGTTAATTTGAGATTTGATTATTATTTTTGATAATTAAATATTTGCTGAGTTGAAATCTGATTATCGTTTGTGATAATTAGATATTTGAAATTTGATTATCATTTGTGATAATTAAATATTGTTGATTTGAAATTTGATTATCGTTTTTGATAATCGAATATTTGTGATTTGAAATTTGATTATCATTTGTGATAATTAAATATTGTTGATTTGAAATTTGATTATCGTTTTTGATAATGGAATATTTGTGATTTGAAATTTGATTATCGTTTTTGATAATCGAATATTTGTTGATTTGAAATTTGATTATCATTTGTGATAATTAAATATTTGTTAATTTGAGATTTGATTATCATTTTTGATAATTAAATATTTGTTGAGTTGAAATCTGATTATCGTTTGTGATAATTAGATATTTGAAATTTGATTATCGTTTTTGATAATCGAATATTTGTTGATTTGAAATTTGATTATCGTTTTTGATAATCGAATATTTGTTGATTTGAAATTGGATTATCGTTTTAATAAGTAGATATTTGATGATTTGATGTTTCCTGATTTTCGTTGTGATAATTAGATATTGGTTGATTGTTGATATTTATTGATATGAGAATTTCTAGTCTCTAATTGAGTCTAGATTATGTTGATTTTATTGAATTGCTATTTTCTATCTATCTCTGTTGATAGTTAGAGTCGGTTGATTATGAAGTTTGTGTTTCTAGTTAATTGTTGGGTAACTAGATATTTGCAGCTTTGCGAATTATGATTTGTGTTTTATAATTATCTTTGCTGATAATTAGATTTTGTTGTTTTCTAATTATCGTATCGACAATTAGATATTGCTGTTTTGTGATTTCTGTATTTCTGATTATCTATTTGATAATCAGACTTTGTTGAGAATTTGTGAATTTCTTTTATGGAATTGAAAGATTTCTTTGGTGTTTGTGTTCTCGAACTTTATTTCTCTAGCTTAACCAGTTTATGCTAGAAAAAAATAATTGTTATAGACAGCTTTAATTATGAAAATTGCGGGGACACAATTTTTATAAGGAGGGGAGTCTGTAACAACCCGGGGTTTCTACATCGATTTAATATCGTCATTAAACGATTAAAATACTAGTTAATTGCTCGATTGAGTTTTTAATTGGTTGACATCCTTTTGAGAAATGGTTAAAAGTTATTCGGGCTTTAAATAAATATACCTTTCTATTTAATTGGCCCATTTGTTTTGATGAAGAGATATACCTACTACCGTTTCTTTTTCTGGCATTCATTCGACCCGTTCCCCATTTTTCTCTTGTGAAACAAAAGAAAAACCCTAATCATCATACGAAAAAATGGCGACACGAATTCGTTTGTTTCCGTTCGTTCCTCATCTCAAAATTTAGGGCATCATAGAAATCAAAGATAGTGGCTGCTAGGGGTAACTTCGTTCGTTTTCCTCGAATTGCTACGGCTTCGTCTCTTCGCTTGGCTCTCGGCTGCCTCGATTGTGACAGAGGTGAGTGATTATTGTCACTCACATTCTAATTCAAAATCAGTATAGTGCTTCGATTGTTTGAGTTTATCTTGCTGATGATAATTTGGGTTTTGTTTTATTTCGATTTAAAATAGTCGGTTGATTTCGTGTTGACAGTTAATCCTTTTCTGACCTTGTTAGTTTCGTGTATTTTGCCCTAGTTCTCACGACTTCGATTTTGAACTGTTAATTGCTTTATCACGGCTGCTTGATAATGTTTAAATGGTTGAGATGATTTATGACTTGTTAAATTCGAATATATTTTTGTTGATAGCTTGATTTACATCCACGGCATCGGTTTGAAATTTCGATATACTTGGTCAAAACGGAATTTTGATTTCTTTTCGTGATGACCACGGCTTGACTATGACTTTGTTTGATGATTTCTTTGACTTAGTTAATGCGATGTTGTTTAAGGCACTTCTGTTCATTCCTGTAACAGCTTGATGCTTGAATGTGTTCACCTGTATTTTATTTTCCGGTCATTGCTCCAAATCTGCCTGTACTTAGCATTGAAACTGTATTTGGGTAGTCTGGTCTACATTATGTGTTTACTTGAGTGTTGTTGAGTTCATCATGGTGTACATGTAAGTGCATTTGTGAACATTGTCGAGTCTGGTTGTATTTGCATTGTATCACTAGATGGCATCAAGTCTGATCTACAGTTGCCACTGTTGTTTACTTTGATTCTGCTGTGTCACTCACTTCCATTTTGAGTCTGCATCTGGTTAGTGAGTTGCATCACTTGATGTTGCCTTTTTCCATCCTGGCAATATTGTGGTTCATGTGTTTGATCACTGAGCACTTGTCATTTGAGGCAGTTTGCTTATTCGATTTGGTTTATTTTGATTTTGATTTGAATTGTTGCTGTAGCCATGGCCTACAGTCTTTACTGCACCCTTCTTTGCATAGTATATTTGTGTGCTTATCACTGGCTTCACTAAAATTGATTCAACTTGAAATTTATTTCAGGAACTTGTTCATTTTCGACCATTGTGCCACCCTGCACCTTGTATCTGTTGTCTTCATGTTCATGAACATTAGTTCTTGCTTCATTTTGGAAATTGCAGTTTCTCTGCATATTGAGTTTTCTTGCTTCACTTTGGAAATTACAGTTTCAATACTGTACACTGCTTGGTTGTATATGCAGTTTTCTTTTTGTTGCTATGCCACAGTTGTATTACCTTATCTTTGGGCTTTTGATTGTCATGTTGAATTTGAGAACTTTGGTATTGTTTTGAGAGTGCTGTTGCATTATAGCTGGACTTCCTCTGATTCATTTCATGTTGTCATCTTTGTTTACTTTTATCTTCATGTTGGACCGCTGCCATGTGCATTCGGTCATTTGAGCCTTTGTGCTCTGTTGGTTCGGCTTGCGTGTTGTCAACCATAGCCTTTGTCCCTTGATCTTTATTGCTGTATTTCGTGATATTTGAGTCAGTGAGCACTTTTGATCATGTATGCTTGCTGCCTGATCTTTGTTGCTATGTTGCACTGGATTTTGGTCCACTGTCTTGACTTGTACTTGACTCACTGGTTCGAGTCACTTATGCATGTCATTATGCATTTCTATTTCACTTGAGTTCCATTTTGATTGAGTTGATGCCGTTTGGTTCTGGTTCGTTGATCTTTTGGGTATTTCGAGTTGTAGTGGCGAGGCAGTATACGCGTGCGTATACTGCAGCCCTACCAGAAGTGATGTTTTAAATTGGTTATTTTGTTGGTGTCTAATTATCTTTTAGATAATTAGATTATGAGTTTCTAATTAATTATTTAATAATTAGATTTTGTTGTTAATTGCCGTTTAGGCAATTCTGATGTTTTTAAGATTATCTTCATCGATATTCTTTTCACTTATCTTTGTTGACGATTTAAATCTGCTGATTTGTTGTTTAACACTTTTTAGTGTTATATCTGCCGTTATCCGATTTTCTTATCGAAGAGTTGGATATACGAGATTTCTATGACTGTCGTCTATTTGATATTGATTATTATTGCTTCTGTGCATTAATAACTGAGTTTGAATTAGACTGACCCGTGTATTATTTTCTTTGGAATGTAATACTCGGATCAGACCCGAGTTATTTCAGGTTGTAGATTTCCTGCTTTGAGTTGTTGTTTGAGCTATGAAGACTTTTCACATCTTTTGGAGTAGTCGTGTCATAGTATAGGTTGATATGTATTCATGTATATTAGTTGATAATGTACGTGTATATATAACTTCCAGAGTCGACAGTTGTAGTTGTATCATATGTATTGTGTCAACTGTATTGTAACTGACATCAGTTATATATATATGAGACTTTTGTTATCTGTGTTCCGCATTCTTTTTGTATCTGTGTTATTATTATATATATATATTGTCCTAAACTATTATGAACCATCGTAGTTCGTTTTATACTGGTGGTTGGGTATGTCGATGGGAGTAAATAAATAAGAGATGAAAAGTGAAAAATATATATACCACTCCTATCGAGGTAACCAATACTAGTGTAAGGCCAACTACGGATGGCCGCTCCTATCCAGCCTTATTCTTCGTAATAACAGACAGTATTTCTTTTAATACTCTTTGTTATTGTGAGCATAGAGGTGGGGCGTTACAGTATACATATGTATATGTATGTTTTAGTGCATGAATGTGTATGTTATATATGTGCACAAGACATATAAACACGTTGCAACGACTTCGAACAACTTCCATTCGTTAAACCGTTGAAAATCGGGAAACTGATTCCCAGTCACATTTTCACTTATAAGTTAACATACATATATTTGTAAACATAGTTTGAAAATAAATTTCTACTCATTACAAAATTAATTAAAATGATCTCATTTGAATTATAAAACCATATAAATTAACATTAGCAATTATTTACAAAATTTGCTATTATATCGATAAGGAGATACGAATTTTCTTATATTTTCAAATCTAATATATATCTTTATAATACTACACTTCATAACTATTTAAAATAAATTATTATCATTTAAAAATAATTTTTTAAATAATTGTAATAATTATTAAATCATTAAATCTCAATTTAAATTTATAAATCAAAATACGATGCCATTATTGTTGATGATGTTGAGTCAAGATTTTTATAGAGTTTTGATTTCTGACAAAGGGATAAGCCGTGATCGACAAAAAGAAGCTATTCATTATTTCAAAGAGACAAGGTTGATTATTTGGTATGTTAGTAGTGTTATTTATGTTAAAATCTATCCTCAAATAATCTCATACCTTCAATCTTTGAATATATATATATATATATATATATATATGAGTGCACATTAACTGTGCAATCTGAGCTAAATCGGTCGACCGGTTAAAACCAGGCGGTCGACCGATCCTGCCCAGAATGCACAGATAACGTGCACAAGTGTACATAACGTATATATATTCAAATTCCTGTCTACTGGTCCATTTTGACCTGTCGACCGTTTTAAAACAGAAAGCAACCTTTCGTACAGACACTTCTTTTTCTTCAACGGTTGCTTCTCTTTCTCTTCACCAATGATCATGACCTTTGTTTGTACCTTTTCACAAAAGGTTACAACTGTTTATTTCTTATATAAACATCATGAAATCATTATTCCAATTGACCAATTCTATTATTCTAGTTTCTATTCTATTGATCACTATCTTGAACTCTCAAGCGCTCAAATTGCTCATATTCTATCATATATCGTTTTGAATCCTAGAATTTATTTAACATTCTTTTGATTCAATACGATATCCACTTCCAAATCTTCATATATACAAATATTCTATTTGAGGATAAGATTATAGGAAGTTTGTACTACAAGTGACAAATCTGTGTTAGCAAGAACACATACAGTCAACAAACAATTATATTCATCTTTGTTGAAGTCCTCGGTGTTGTAAGAGGCAAGTGTTGAAGTCCTCAGTGTATTAGAGGCGTGAAATCCCGTTCGTCTGCTCGGGTATTGTAAACCTGTTCCTCCAGGTGAAGCGAGGTAGTTGGTAGTGAAAATCCAGATAGAAGTTTGGGACTGGACGTAGGACGGTGCTCCGAACCAGTATAAAAATCTCTAGTGTGATTTTTCTATTTTACTGAATTTTCTATTATCTGTGATTAGTCATATATTTGTGTGTTATACATCATATTACACGATCCGTGTGTACTATATTAGCACGTACACATTTTCATTTGGTATCATAGCACGGTCATCATATAACCGTAACACAGTTATTTGATATATTCTTGTAATATGGCAAATAACGCAAGTACTAGCACTCAAAACACCACTTACACGGAAGGTCAATCGACACAAAGACCTCCATTTTTCAATGGTCTTAACTATAGCTATTAGGCAACACGTATGTCATTCTTTATGCAATCAAATAGTTATGATGCCTGGAATGCTACTCAAAAAGAAATAGTGAATCCAACAACTGATTATTCAGAATGGACGGCGGCTGAGAAAACGGCAGCAGCCGTAAATGCAAAAGCAATAAATATGTTGTTTTGTGCATTAGACCAAAATGAATATAACCGTGTTAGTATCTGCACTACTGCATATCAAATTTGGCAAATGCTGAAAACCACTCATGAAGGTACTAACAAGGTTAAACAAGCCAAAATAGCCATGCTGAAAAGTCAGTTTCAAAATTTCAAAATGAAACCGAATGAGACAATCAATGATATGTATTCACGGTTTCAAACTATCCACCATGCACTTATTGGCTTAGGACAAAAATATTCTGATTTTGATGTTGTTTCAACAGTCCTACATTCTCTGACTAGTGAATGGGAAGGGAAAGTATTAGCAATTGAAGAAGCTAATGACCTTTCCGTCATGAAGCCAGATGAATTGATAGGAAATCTAATGTCCTATGAAGCTAACTTGCAGACTAGAAAGGAACAAAAAGAAGAAAAGAAAAACGTGGCATTCCATGCTGAAAAAGACGAAAATGAATCAGAGTCTGAAGATGAAGATCTGGCATTCATTGCAAAAGGTTTCAAAAAATTCCTAAAACAGCGAAAAGCCAGTCGTTATAACAGAAAGAAATCTGGATCAAATAAACCAACATCATCTGCTATAGAATGCTTCAACTGTCACAAAAAGGGGCACATGCACAAGGATTGTCCGGAGCAAAAGAAGAAGTCAGAAAATGACAAATTAAAATATAAGAAGGACAAATCAAAGAAACGAGCATTCTCGGTAACATGGGATGATACAGACTCATCAGAAAGTGATAGTGATACGGAAGATGAACAAGCAAATGTTAGTTTCATGGCAATAGAAGATGAGGTACAAATTCCTACATTTGATGAAGTACTTGATATTAATGCTGAATTGATAGTCAAATATAAAGACATAAAACGACTGTTAAAAGAAGCCAAAGCAGATTTGAGTAGAGCAGAATTTGAATGAGATATGTTAAAAGACGAGAAGAAAATATTAGAAGAAGAACTTGAAAAACTTCAAGAATCATCATCTAATGTTGACTCTCAATTATCTCTTTTGAATCAAGAAATTGAAACTCAAAAAGAGAAAAATGATGCTCTCACTACTGAAAATCATGAGCTTAAGGCAAAAGTCAAAATTCTGGACCTAGAAAAGGCTAGTTTACAAACTAAGTTAGATGACATTACTCAAAATGTTTCTAACTTTAACAAAGGTCGAGAAAATTTGACAAAAATCATTGAAAGTTCACAATCTGTTTCAAATAAACAAGGTTTGGGATATAAGAAACAAGAAACCAAGAAACATCTTGGTAATGAAAGAAAAGAGGAAAGTGGATATTGGACAGTGGTTGCTCGAAGCACATTATGTGTATTAACATATTGTGTGTATATTAACTCTTGATCTATGGTAGTAGTTTTATGTTGCTTATAATCTGGCTTATATCATTTACATCCTCTATTTAACAACTCCTTTTCGTCGATGACAAAGGGGGAGAAAATTGTGCTAACGGTATATATGCAGGAAAATATAGATTTGCAGGCACAATCTCAGGGGGAGATTCATAACTATGTTGTCATCAATCAAAAAGGGGGAGAATGTTGAGTCAAGATTTTTATAGAGTTTTGATTTCTGACAAAGGGATAAGCCGTGATCGACAAAAAGAAGCTATTCATTGTTTTAAAGAGACAAGGTTGATTATTTGGTATGTTAGTAGTGTTATTTATGTTAAAATCTATCCTCAAATAATCTCATACCTTCAATCTTTGAATATATATATATATATATATATATATGAGTGCACATTAACTGTGTAATCTGAGCTAAACCGGTCGACCGGTTAAAACCAGGCGGTCGACCGTTTCTGCCCAGAATGCACAGATAACGTGCACAAGTGTACATAACGTATATATATTCAAATTCCTGTCTACTGGTCCATTTTGACATGGCGACCGTTTTAAAACAGAAAGCAACCTTTCGTACAGACACTTCTTTTTCTTCAACGGTTGCTTCTCTTTCTCTTCACCAATGATCATGACCTTTGTTTGTACCTTTTCACAAAAGGTTACAACTGTTTATTTCTTATATAAACATCATGAAATCATTATTCCAATTGACCAATTCTATTATTCTAGTTTCTATTCTATTGATCACTATCTTGAACTCTCAAGCGCTCAAATTGCTCATATTCTATCATATATCGTTTTGAATCCTAGAATTTATTTAACATTCTTTTGATTCAATACGATATCCACTTCCAAATCTTCATATATACAAATATTCTATTTGAGGATAAGATTATAGGAAGTTTGTACTACAAGTGACAAATCTGTGTTAGCAAGAACACATACAGTCAACAAACAATTATATTCATCTTTGTTGAAGTCCTCGGTGTTGTAAGAGGCAAGTGTTGAAGTCCTCAGTGTATTAGAGGCGTGAAATCCCGTTCGTCTGCTCGGGTGTTGTAAACCTGTTCCTCTAGGTGAAGCGAGGTAGTTGGTAGTGAAAATCCAGATAGAAGTATGGGACTGGACGTAGGACGGTGCTCCGAACCAGTATAAAAATCTCTGGTGTGATTTTTCTATTTTACTGAATTTTCTATTATCTGTGATTAGTCATATATTTGTGTGTTATACATCATATTACACGATCTGTGTGTACTATATTAGCACGTACACATTTTCAGATGACATAAATACATTTTATTTCCAACAAATAAATAATTGATTTTATTTCATATTCTTATTCAATTATAAAATTAAGTGTATGTATCCAACTCCGTGCGCGATGTTTTACGATTATAGAGCTGGTTATTGATAAAATGATTTTTGGTCATTTTATCGGTACATCTTTCCAAAGGAATTATTTTTGTGAACATTTTTCCAAAATAAGTTCATTCTTATTATTTATCACTTAAAACTTGATTATTTGTTGAAAAATAATCTACATTTGAATATTTAAAGTCATTTAAATATCTTTAATTAAAGTGATCAAAATTTGGATCATTACATACTTCCCCTCTTAAAAGAATTTCGTCCCTGAAATTACCTAAAGGCTTTGCCCAAAATATTTATTATTAAACTTACACTCGTACGATGTACCTTGATCATTCATACACAATATCTGATTCGATCTCCTATTCGAATTCACAACTTTACTTCTGAACTAGTATTAATCCTCGATCCTTTAGTGCGGACTCTGACCAAGCTTTTTGATCAAAACTTCTAGTTTTTTCTTGCATAGCTCTCAACTATGATAGAAAACTCAAGTATCCAACCACAAACCCTCATCAATGTTCGTCGTCAAGGATCGAGTGATAAATACTTTTTCGGATCGGTGTAAACACCTCAAAGTTCAAATTATGCGATGAAATAATCCACGTACTTCCTATGAATTTAATAATCTTTCAAAAAATTTAATGAAAACATTTCATAAAACTATCATTCTTTATTCAAACATTTTTATAAAGATGCTTCTTTATATTTACCTGTTTGCTAATATTTCTATGAATTTATTCAAGTTAAAGATAACTTACCTTTTATTATAATATACCCCTTACATTATAATTTGCTCCTTTTAACAAATATTAAATGCAAACACCTTGTATTTAATAAAACTTCTTTTGTTAATCAAGACTTATTTATTAATTAATACTCCTTTTATTAATTATTCACTTATACCAGTTTCAATACATAAAATTATTCATATACTTATTCAAATGTTTTAAGTATATCCATGATTTACTTAACAAGTTTTACTTACTTTAAAATATAATCAAAGAGATTGAAACAATTACTACCAAAACATAGTTATAATAAACGTCTTTTCTTTTATAAATTTAAACATTTTTTATCTTTTTTTATAAAAGATTCCAATACTTGTTATTATCTTTAAAATCCCATTATTAAAGATCTAAATATACCCGTAAGATTTCTTCCAAAGTACCATTCAAGGGTTTAAAAACAAATGTTGCTAAAACATCTTTTACTATAAACCTAAAACCATTCATTAATAACTTTAACCATTTCTTTTAAAGATCAAAGCATACTCATGCTTATCAATTAAGATAATACACTTTGATAAAAATTGACAACCATCAATTAATGTATCAATTAATGGTTCACATTATCCTTTTTAACTTTAGAAAATTATATAGATTAAGTAACTCAAAAATGATACCAAGGAACTGGGTACCACCAATAGTATCACATATTTCCTTAACAAGAAGGGGAATACTGAAGAGAAGCATTTACCATCCAAACACATCTCCTGCCCATTTTTAATTACTTTCGAGCCACTAGAATCATTTAGTCATAAGATTGTTTTTCATTTTCAAAATCCTATTTTAGAAATAATACTATTATTATTCCTTTTCCAAAAATCATTCGAAATTCCTTTCAAAAAATACCGAAATTTAAATTCTCAAAAATTCCCTTATAAAGCACGTTTTATAAATCCAGTTTATAAAATCACTTATACAAACATATTCATAAGATTTATTTATCTTAAATAAATTCCTTTAATCTTAAACCAACATTATTATCTATTGAATACCCCATAGTCATATTATGAAACTTAATCATTATGTGTTCGTACTTAAAATTTTAAATTAAACAACCAATCAATCAACGATAATAATTAAGTATTATCATTTCCTTAATCAAATAAATATTATTTGAAAAATATTCTTTATATTCAAAATATAATCCTAGGTAAAATTATTTCATTTACAAATTTTCAAAACCAAAATCATTTATATATATATCACTAACGAATACGCACTCATATACAATACTCTCAAACTCATTCTAGGGTGTTACTAACCCTATCTCTAATGAATTACTCATCCTAGGGCATTACTAACCCTATTTCTGATGAGACTTTACCCCACCAAAGCCAAGGTTCTCGCTTAACCTTGTGCTCTGGACCTCTGGTACAAATGTGACAGCCCATTTCTTCGGCCCTCGGAAATCGACACTTATACATCCTCGGTACTCACGTGTCGCAAATCCGAGCGCCGAAGAGGTGGATTCTCAAGGGTAAGAAAGAAAAATAGACAGAATAGAATATCACACAAATGTAATAATATATATTATTTTCACATATAATCTTTACAGTGGAAAATTTTAAATACATTTATCAGAGTTAAACATGGACAGTTATAAATATCCGTTCTTACAATGCGGAATACAATAATACACAAGTGTGGGGGAAACGGATAACAACCTTTAGAAGAATCTTCTAACTCCATGCTCCAAGCTCTTCTAGATTTATTCTAACTAAATCTAACTACTAGGCTGCCCGGGAAAATTAGGGCACCCAGAGTTTAAAGGAAAGGAAAATAAACTCTGGATCAGTCATGGGACTAGTGTGAAAAACTCAAAATATGCGTTTTTGAAAACAAAGAGTATCTCATAAGACAACGCCGCACATAAACACGGAATGATTTTTTACCTTATGATAACCAAAATATTTACTACGTAAAATCATTTGATATTATTTTTAATGACACTCTTTAAAAAACGTTTTTCAAATAAACATATTAAAATAGCCGAAATTGTTACATCGGTTAGCTTTACAAATAAGTCAGAAGGCACTCATTGGAGAATGGATTTCCATACAAGGGCAGGTAAGGGATTACCATTCGTATAGTACATCTCTAGAGGAACGTGCTAAGGATACACAAACAATTCTCCGCATCTGGTAAGACCGGTCTATCCCTATTTGACACTCATACATGGCCTAGATAGAAACCGAATATGACATCACCCCGGTTGTTACCGACCTATCCAGAGCCCCATAGCATACATCATATACTCGACATATAGAGATTAATCTAGAAAGGTGATGATCATACCCTAATGGTTGTGAACCACATAGCCTTACGACGTACCCTGTTTATGCCATTACCGGTTGATGAGGCCTGAGGTAGCGATTATCTTTCACATAGCACATTTCACTTTGAATGCCACATTGCAATTCATAATCACACAACTGATTTCTACAAACATATAATTCCTGAGCTCATACATCTCAGGAAAGGGTGTTAAGCTAAGAGAAGTTGCCTTCTCCACCACCAAACAGATGATACGTTCATAGTGATCGATTTATGTAATTAGAAATGCAAAGTCGGACATTCGTCCATACAAGTTGTCCAAGAACAAGACAAACCGAAGGCACTTTCCTACCACATCCTGTTGGGGATTACCCCTAGGATTAGTAGCAAGAAGTCCTTGCATCGAAGGTCTCAAATGAAGAATTACTGCACATAATATGATATGGGAGATTTCTTCCGATGGTCAGTGACAAGCAGCCTTACATTCTATCTTCCAAATCATTTCCATGTCTTTACTTTGAATACGTAAATTGGTTCGAAGTGGTCTTCGGATAGGAATCACCCAAATCCGACCTTGGTTCCTTTCAACCAATCATTGATAAAAGAAATGTTAAGTAAATAGGGAATTATTCTTTTGATTTATTACTTCCTTTTTATCAAAAATATATTCAAGAGATATAAATCTTTAAAACATTTATTTCCGGTATATATGGAATCATTAAACCTCTCTTTGGAAAATCATTTATTTAAATCTTAACAAAGATTTCTTAATTCCAAATCAAATTTTTGATTGAGTTGAAATCATGTTATCTAGGATGTTAGCAGAATCTATAGAAATCGTCTAATTCTACTAAATATTAATTTTCATATTCAACCAGTACTATGGGCGGAATAACGGTGAAATGACCTTTTAAGTTCCACGAATAGTACGAGTTCCCTCTTTGGAATTTAACACCAAGTATAAGAAGATTACCTCCATAAAATCCAAGTTATTTATATTTGGAAAATTATATCCTTTATACTTTAGAAAATTTTAATCCGAGTAAATCAAATTTACTATTCCTTCCACTGGCCAGTCCGGATAGCTAGGGAAAGCAGGAAACTGGTTTTCCAAACTCAAGCCTAGACACTATCTCTCTATCATCCATAAGGCAGTCGAGTTATTTGATCGACTCTAAATCTTTTAGCATACTTAATTAACTTTTAATTATTTATTTAACCACTTTGAAATAATTTATAAATCCTTCAAATTGCCTTTAAAATACTTTATTATTCATTAAAAAACATTTACAAAAGATTTGGAAAAGAATTGTTGCATTTAAAACTATATTTCAAAAGTTATAGAAAAGTGTTGCGAAAAGTGCTGCGAATGGTGTTTTTTAAGCTGTATTGATCAAAACGACTTTTCTATCATTTGAAAATTCATTTTTATAACTCAAATCACTTTTAAAACATTTTAAAAGATTGTTAGAATTTATTTCATATTTTAAAAAAATTTAAAATATTATTTTTAAAGAAATCCTTTTATGCATTCTGAACTACAAAACAACGATTTTTCCAAAAACTTGTTTTGTTCATATCTCAAAATCTACTTATCGAAATCTCTATTTTATTTCTTTGTTTGAAAACTATGGATATAATAGTTCAAAATTTTCTTATCTTGAAGAATTCTGAGCTATATTCCATTCTATGTATTCATTTGACTTTTACGGCGCGATATCGCGAACTACCGTTACGCGACGCGCCTATTTTTAACTCAATTTTCAATATCCATTTAAACTTTACCAAAACACTTTTAAATGTTTATAAAACATTCTAAATCATATTAAACCATTTTTAAGAGGTTTAAACATTCCATATACACCATTTCATTTAATAAAGGAAAGTGATTTCCTTTGTGCTTGTCGACGTGTATTAACGTGACTTGCATATATATTCAACAACCATATTAAATAACCATCATTAATAATCATATCCAAACATATATATCATTCAATAATATATATAACTATAAGTTTAGGAGTTTCTCACCTCGGATTAAACGATTAACCTAAAAATGGCTATAGCTCCGCTATCTCGAAATCTAAGCTCACGAACACTTGTATTATCACCCCTAGATGGATCGGCCTTAACCCTTGGATGCTTGGGTGCTCACGCTATGAATTGGGAGGTGGGAAAGGCTCTTCCTTTAGCTTGTATGGAGGTGGCCGTGGAGTGTTAGGGTGGAAAGGAGGTGATTTGCCTTCGTTTGAAGTGATTTGAAAACATATACATGTGCATATAATTTGCTAATATTTTTCCATTACTTTTTCTCATTATTTTTCTAAGTATGGAAGCCATGAAACTAGCTTGACGAAGAGTAGAAAAATGTGCTTGGAATTTGTGAGAAGAGGGGTGGTATTTATAGGAAAAAAATATGAAAAATATCTTCCATCACTTCACCACCTTTCCTATCACCATGTGTACCATCTCCTCCATCATTTCACATGCAACCTCCCCTCTTTCACCTCACTTCACTTCATGTTTTGTTGCCCTCCTTAGCCCTTAAGCAATGCCCCTTAGAATGACATGTATTTTGCTTTGGTTTTGGTGAAGATTTGTTTTATTTTGTATGATAAATTCTTATGATATTTTCTATACACACACGCACATGTGTTTGTATGTCATGTGCATGTATATGTGTGTATGTGTTCATGTGTGGATATATATATATATATATATATATATATCTGTGTGTGTGTGTGTGTATGTAGGAAGAGGAGCCTTGGAAATGAAGTTAACCAAACTAAATATCATGATATTCCATATCCTTTTACATCACCAATTTACACCACCTTTCCTCCGTCATTATTCACGTTTCCCCCTCCATATCATCATCATGAGCTCGGCCATCATCACCCTCTCATGTGCATGTGATGGTGGTGTAAGGTTTTGATGTGTAAGTTTACTTTTAAGATGCTTAAGTAAGAAGAAAACTAAAATATCTTAGATATTTTAACATGTATATATATAAGTGTATATGTATATCTGTATGTATACATATGTATATGTATGTGTTAGTGCATGCATGTGTATGTTATATATGTGCACAAGACATATAAACACGTTGCAACGACTTCGAACAACTTCCGTTCATTGAACCATTGAAATTCAGGAAACCAATTCCCGGTCACATTATCACTTATAAGTTAACATGCATATATTTGTAAACATAGTTTGAAAATAAATTTCTAATCATTATAAATTAATTAAAATGATCTCATTTTAATTATAAAACCATATAAATTAATAATAACAATTATTTACAAAAATCGCTACTATATTGATAAAGTGATACGAATTTTCTTATATATTCAAATCAAATATATATCATTATAAAACTATTATAAATGATTTATTATTACTTCATAATTATTTAAAATGAATTATTATCATTTAAAAACAATTATTTGAATAATTATAATAATTATTAAATCATTACATCTTAATTTAAATTTATAAATATATTTATAAATATGATGCCATTATTGGTGATGACATAAATACACTTTCAACAAATAAAATAATTGATTTTATTTATTCAATTATAAAAATAAGTGTGTGTATCCAGCTCCTTGTGCGATGTTTTACGATTATAGAGCTGATTATCGATAAAACGGTTTTTGGTCATTTTATTGGTATATCTTTCCAAAGGAACTATTTTTGTGAACATTTTTCCAAAATAAGTTCATTATTATTATTTATCACTTAAAACTTGATTATTTGTTGAAAAATAGTATACATTTGAATATTTGAATCATTTAAATATCTTTAATTAAAATGATCAAAATTCGGGTCGTTACATGGTGTTTGATACCGGAGCTTCTCATGGTTTTATTTTTAAAAAATTGGTAGATGGATTGCAACTTTCCCCTAAATTCATAGAAACCCCCATTTGTGTCTAACCCCATAGGTGGTGTAACAAATATGTTTGTGATTTGTGAAAAGGTGCTAATTACTTATCTTACCCGCCCTTTCTCTGGGACATATATGTTTTGGATTTTAATGGGTTTAATGTTATTTTCGGTATGGACTGGTTATCTAAGTATGAAGTTGTTCTTGATTGTGTCAAGTGGATAGTAGTGTTGAAGGCCGAGTTTGGAAGGGTATTAGAAAGGATATCATGTGAAGAGCCTGTTAAGCATATGAGTAGCTTCCTGTATGCCTTAGAATCATCCCAAGAAGAGCTGAAGTCGATAAAAGTTTTTAAGAATTTTCCGAATGTTTTTGAAGAGGTTAATAGTCTACCTCTGCATTGGGAGATTGAGCTCCACATTGACTTAATTCCTGGTGCGAGACCTGTTGTTTAACCCATACGTAAAATGATGTCGAATGAGAGGGAGGAGCTAATTGATCAAACCAATGGATTATTGAGAAGAGGACCGATAAGACCGAGTCGTTCTAGTTGGGGAAAAACTGTTGTTTTTGTCCTAAAGTCGGATGGTTCTTCGAGACTGTGTGTGCATTATCGGGAGTTAAATAAGAAAACCATTCGGAATAAGTACCCCACCATGCATAGAGGAACTTTTTGACTAGTTTCACGACGCTCAAGTATTCTCCCAGATGGACTTGGCTATCGAATTTCACCAGCAGAGAGTAGCCAAAGATAGTATACTCCTAACCGCGTTCAGAGAACTGGATTTTTTTCTTTGAGTGGTTGGTTATGCCTTTTGGGCTAATCAACGCAGCCGCCTATTTCATAGACCTTACGAATTGCATTTTCAAAGATGTTCTCAATAAGTTCATGTTGGTCTTTATGGACGATATCCTTATCTACTCCAAGACCGATGAAGAGCACCAACACCATTTAGAAGTGGCGTTAGAAACGTTAAGGAAAAATATCTAGAAGGCAAAATTTTCTAAGTGTCACTTTTGGCAGTTAGAAGTAAGGTACCTAGGACATATTGTGTCAGGAGATAGTATCTCAGTTGATCCAGCAAAGGCTGCGGTTGTGCAAGAATGGAAGAAACCACAGACTCCTACTGAAGTTCGAAGTTTCTTAAGCCTGATCGGATTCTATAGAAGATTCATTCAGGATTACTCCAAGATCGCCTCACTTTTGACTAAGTTGACAAAGAAGAATGGGAAGTTTTTTTGGACCTCAAAGTGCAAGGAAGCCTTTGTTGAGTTGAAGAGGAGGTTGACCAACACTCCAGTTTTAGTCACTCTAGATGGAAGTGGAGGATTGATGGTGTATACTAGTACTTGTGGAGTAGGGTTGGGTGCAGTTTCGATGCAGCATGGGAAGGTTATTGCATACGCTAGTAGGTAACCAAAGCCCTATGAGAAGAATTATGCTACACATGATTTGGAATTGTCAGCGGTCATGTTTATTTTGAAGATGTGGAGACATACCCGCTAGGAGAGAAGTTCGAGCTCTTCATGGATTACAAGTCCCTAAAGTATCTTTTCACTCAAAAGGGTCTGAACTTGAGACAACAGTGGTGGTTAGAATCTCTAATGTCCTATGATTTGAATATTCTCTATATGCCAGGAAAGGAAAATGTGATGGCGGATGCTCTGAGCAGGAATGCAGTGTTGGCTCTCTTGGAAGTCACTCTGACTCTTCAGGAAAGGATTGTGAGCAAACAAAGGGAAGGTGGTTTTTTGGTTGAATTTATTCAAATAATTAAAGAGGGTCGAAGTTCGTATTTTTAGATTGATAGAAGTGGTGCTCTAAGGATGAATGGAAGGTTGTGCATTCGAGATGTTGATGGACTTAGACTGGAAGTTTTGATGGAATGCCATAAATCAAAGTTAAGTAGGTCAATAAGATGTACAAGGATATAAAGAGAGTATTTTGGTGGACCGGTTGAAGATGGATATCTCCATCTATATGAACAGGTGTGCGAACTGTTACTAGATCAAGGGCGACCATTAAAGGATTGTTGGGCTACTCTAACCCCTAGAGATCCCAAATTGGAAGTGGAACAGATATCAATGGAATTTACCGATGGATTGCCTCGATCGAGAAAAGGGAATGAAAGTGTGTGGGTTATTATGGATCGGATAACTAAGAGTGGTCATTTTATTCCAATTAAATCGATAAGGACTGCAGCGTCATTGGTAGAGATTTATATGATAGAGATCGTTCGACTGCATGGAGTTTTGGCTAGTATTATGAGGATCGTGATGCCATCTTTACCAATCAATTTTAGGAGGCGTTACAAGAAGCTTTAGGAACAAAGATAAGTCTGAGCACTGCCTATCACCCTTAAACCGATGGTCAAACTAAGAGGGTGGACCAAATCTTGGAGGATCTGTTGAAAGCTTTCATCTTGGACTTTGGAGGAACGTGGAAAGATCATCTACACTTGATGGAATTCTCTTACAACAACTGTATCAAGCTAGCATTGGTATGATTCCCTATGAAGCTCTTTATGGACGGTCGTGCAAGTCACCAGCATGTTGGGTGGAGACCGGAGATCGACTAGTGTTTGGAGCAAATATGATTTGGGAGGCTATGGAAAAGGTTGCGGTAATCAAGAGGAGGATGAAAGAAGCCCAAGATCAATTTAAGAGTTATGCAGATCGGAGGCGAAGGGATTTTGAATTTGCTATTGAAGATTTCGTGTTTGTAAAAATTTCACTGATTGGAGGAGTTGTTCGTTTTTGGAAAGCTAGGAAGTTGGCACCAAGGTCTGTTGAACCTTTTCGAATTTTTGAGATGATTGGGCCGCTTGCTCGCACAGTTGAGTTGTTGGGGTCCATAATGTTTTCCATATGTCCCATCTGAGGAAGTATATGCGTGACTCGTTACTAATTGTGGAGCAATTTGTGCAAGAAGATTTGGAAGTGGAACCTAACCTATGATTAGGCATCCAGTTTGTATTATGGATAGGGATGAGAAGAGACTGCATAATAAGGTAGTGAGATTGATCAAGATTCAGTGGAGTGAAGATCCCAGAGATTGTACTTGGGAGACAGATGATAGTGTGAGGGAAGCTTATCCTGAATTGATGTTAGGATAAATGTTTGCTTGATTGTATGGATTGTATATGCACAGTTGTGATGTAGTTGCTTAGTATGTATCTTTTGTATGGGTTTCATGATATATAATATACGCCTTTTTGAGTTTTTTGACTTATCTTCTTGTGTGCTAATTTCGGGATGAAATTCTTTTAAGGAGGGGAGAATGTAACGACCCGGAATTTAATCACTATAAATATGAATATTTAATATATTTTTATATAATTAATTTATGTATTTTATAACTCAAATATACCCTTTTAAATAATAACTAGTGATGGTGAAATGGTTTTCGGAATTTGTTTACAAAAGTAATCAGTTTGAAGAAAAATAGAAAATGTGACTGGAAAGCGTTTTCCAATTTTTTGATTTTTCGTCGTGTAAAAGTTGTCGAAAATGTTGTAAACACTTTAGTGTACATATACACACACATATATTTATAACATATGTATGGATAAGGTAATAATATGGTAAGAATATATTCACTTAAGTAAAAAGAGAAGGAGATGTGACTTTTTTTCAAAAATATTAAATAAAATAAAAATAAAAAGAAAGTCACGTTACTATGTAACATCATAGTATTAAGGAGGAGTTTATATGTTGGACAAAAGGGCGGAGCCTTGCTAGTTGCGTGTGCAACAAGGATGTGCAACAAGGGAAGGGAGAGGAAGTGGTGATGCGACAAGAGTTTGAGGAGGGTAAAGGACAAGGGGCAAAAAGGTAATTCACCTTATATCATTTTATACAAAACACAATTTCATTATTTTCCATCTCTCACTTCATTTCCTTTTTTCCATTTTTAAAACCATCTTCAACTTCATTTCAAAAATTCTCTTTTGCATCTATGGCTTCTTTTAAAATTTTAAAATAAAAAAATCCTTCTTTTTCCATTTTAAACTTTTAAAACTTATTTAAAACACCTCTCTTTTCCTTCCTACAACCTCTTCTTCACAGAACAAGTTCAAAAACCCATCAACACCATCATGGTCGTGCCCCTAGGCCGAACCCAAAACCTCCTTCCCAAGGCCAAATCAAGTTTTTACTAAGAAGAATCCAAGATCTAGTTCGATTTGGAGTATAGTAGAAGTTTGGTTTGATTTTGTGAGCCTTTGATAAGTAATCTCATTTTTTAAATAAAGTTGTAAACTTTATATGTGTAAAAGTATGTAATGATTGTTTGGATATAAATAGTGTAGCTTGTGCTTACATACTTGTGTTTATTGGTTATGGTCGTTTAGACTTGGAAAATAAGTCGAAAAGTTAAGTTTTAGTTACAAGTTATAATTGTTATTTGTGTATGTTGCTTACGGCATGTGTTTGGATATATGACCTTATATACGAGTGTAGTAAGCTAAAAGGATATAATGCTTACCTCATGTTTTCAAACTTGTTTTACTTATATGTTTCTTAAAATGTTTATAAGTTTAAACTTCACTCTAGTTTTTCAAACATTTATTCAAAGTTTTAAGTAAGCTAAACAAAAGGGTAAAGTTCTTGGAGGGTTTTAGGCAAGTAAACTGTTTATAAGTTATGGTATCCATAGCGATAGTCGCTACAGATGCATTTCGTAAAAACGAATAATTTTTGCAAACTTAAAGTGTTTTCACTTTAAGTACTTTTGAAATTATTTTCAAAACATAATTTAAGTAAGGTAATTATTACTTATTAATTAA
The DNA here is from genome assembly GCA_030737815.1 of Allium fistulosum. Taxonomy (NCBI): domain Eukaryota; kingdom Viridiplantae; phylum Streptophyta; class Magnoliopsida; order Asparagales; family Amaryllidaceae; genus Allium; species Allium fistulosum. The sequence continues at coordinate 932,027,277 of CM060903.1, forward strand.
GTTAGTTTTAATGATTAATTAATTAAGTTAAGATAATTAGTAATTAAGTAAAGGTAATTAGTACCTAAGTATTAATTAAGATAATTATAATAAGTTAATTAAGAGAGTTTTAATTAATTATTAATTAAGTAAAGAGTTAATTAAGTATTAATTTTTATTTAATCAAGGTTTAATTATTTAATTAATTAGGTTTTAATTATTTACTAATTATTAATCAAGTAGGGTTTAATTATTAATTAATTAAATAATTAAGATTTAATTAAGTTTTGATTATGATTTAACTAAGATTTAATTGGGAATTTAATTAAGATTTAATTATTATTAAATAAAGGTTTTACTTTTTATTACTTCATTTATCAAGATCAGTTTTATTTAAAGGCAGCTTTCTTTTTTAAGTGAATGAGTTTAAAACAAAAGATTCTTTTTGTCTATGCCATCATGTAGCCAAACAAATATGAATAAGATATTTAAAACGTTGACACGTTTTATTGAAAGTAAGTTGTCTTGTATTTGACGCTAAAAGCCTATGAGTAGGGTTTCCTCTATCTGTGAGATCTAGAACTTGTTTCTAGGCGATAGATAGAGAAGTCGAAATGTTAGAAACGTGATAAATATAAGGGAGTTAATTTCGATAAATGGGTCATGATAAATTAAGTATATAGAAGATATTCCATCGTATACTTAACACCAAATTTTGAGGTATGTAATCTCGTCTCTATCCCAGGAAGTAAGAACGTACATCGAGTCAAGGTTAATTTTCTAACTTGTCTGATTTCATTGTTAATCAAGGGATAGTACTGTTTGAAATCGAAAAGTGAGGATAAGTATAGGATGTCTTATTTTTCATATGCAAACCAATACACACCCCATATAGTGGATTTGTCCACTATCGGTAACTTGACCCTCTTAAAATTTCCGAATATTGGTTCGAAGAGACCGGGATCTGATAACATGAGTTATCTGAAAACTACTTCGAACTAACATAAGCGTTCGAATTGGAAACATCTGAAAGATGATTTAACCAAAGACGAAGATCTTGAAGTCCAATGGCTACTTGCTACTAATCCTAAGGGTGATTCCGAAATGGATATAGTAGAAGTAGTGCCCTCGGTTTGTTCATATCCTGAACAACTTGTATGGACGAATGCTTGTATTGCATTGTCTCTTAAAGGGCAGTGTTAGCATTCCAATTGGGATTGCTATATAAAAGGTAAAACGTAGCCTCAAGCCTCACAACTGAGAATGACAAAATAGCAGATATGCTTCAAGGCTATCTGGTTCACTACCATTAGGATGTGATCATCCCTGATCTGGATCGATATTATTCCTATATATGTATGCTTTGGGGCCCAGTGCGGTTGTTAATCGCAACGGAGGGATGATCATATTCGGTACTATCCAGTAAGGGGTAGGCCGGCCTTGACTCGCACGGGTTGAAAGGTTTTCAACCTCGGTACATTTTATCTAGAGGTGTACTGTGACAGGCGGTACCCCAGTAGCCTTGTCCTTGATGGAACCCAACTTCCGATCAGTACCTTACAGACTTAATTATGCCCAAACATGTTGGAATGTGAGATGCAAGCATTTCATCAATATTCATAATTTACTTTAAACTCTAGACATTACTATAATATCATTGGATATTTTATAGAAATGTTTTGGTTATCATAAGGTAGAAACCTGTCCGGGTTTTTATGCGATGTGGTCTTACGAGATACCTTGGTTTTAAAAGAGTTTTACAAGCTTAATAATTCAGTTGTTTGGAGCTTGCTCACACCAGACCCATGTCTGATCAAAAGTTTTTCTTTCTTTCCCTTAAACTCTTTGGTACTCAAATTTGTATGAATAGCCAGTAGTCCAGGTTTCTACATATGCATTTTGGAGGAGCTTGGAGCAGGCGGCTTCGTTGTTATCTACCTATTTATTTTATTTGCCCCGTGTATGTATGTATTCTGTATCAGCCAATGTGGGGAAAGGCAGTTATAACTGTCCCTAGCTGAAATGTGTAACTGTGTGACTGTGATGTATTATTATGGAGGTGACTATGTATTATCTTATGATTGACTACTATATGTAATTGCCTTATGTTGTTAGATTCTGTGATTCTTTCTTCTTATCTTTCATTTTCTTTTTACCCCAACGGCTCGTCTTTTGGAGTAAGAAAGGCAGATCGTTACATGTCATCTCTCTTACTCTTACATTATTTTATTATATATATATATATATATATCTGTGACTGTTTATTACTATATATCTGAATTTAAATTTAAATCTTGAAATAATTTAGAAAGGTTCCATATAAGTTATAGAACGCTATTCACCCCTAGTGTTAAAATAGCCTTAAGATCCATTCACATTAGTGTAATTTATACTACACGGTGTCCCATATGCAGGTGAGTGGTGATGGAGTGGAGACGAAGGTGAGTGGTGGTGGTGAAATAAACTATGAAAACGAATGCTATATGAACTTAACATTTGTTATGTTAATGTTATATGAGCTTAACATTGTATATATATAATGCTATATAAATATAGCATTACATATGTGTAATGCTATATGAATATAACATTATATATGTCTGATATTATGTGAATATAGCACTATGTTGTCATTCAAAATAAAATTGATCTCAGATTTTTCCTTTAGGCTAATTCACTCTTATTAATCTATCCTAAAAGATGAAATTTTCAATGCATATACTACAGACGCATCAACAAATCGATATAAAAAATTAATTTAGATACAAAGACATATAAATCACATAGCATGAATTACATACATTAATGATAGTAGCAAATTTATTTTATAACTTATTTACTGAATGATTTTATCATGTATTGTACTATAAAATTCTATTAACATAAAATACCTTTTTTTTTCTTCTACAATTACTTAGAAACCTTCTCGATTCTCTCGTAATATTTTGCATTTGAGTCCATGCATTTAACTAACTATGTAATCGTAAGTTTAAACTATTAAATAAATTTAGTTAACTAATATTCATTGATCCATCTAATAAATCCTAAAAATACGATAATTTCAATATATACAATATTCATATACATGAGAAAAAACGATTAACTTGTCTTTATTTGGATACAAGGACATTTAAATCACATAACATTAAATGTGTACATATATATGTAATAATAACCCTTTTAATTTCTAATTCATTTATTTCAAAAAAATTATCATACATAACATAATTTCATTTTTAACAACCTTTAAAGATAAATTTATATTTATGATGTGAACACACAGATTACACCGATAAAAATTTGATTATGTAAACATTCTCACTTTCAACACGTTATCAGACCATACCTAATCCATAACTTAATTAAATTCTACATTACATTATTTTACAATTATTAATGTTGTAAGCACGACCCTACTACAATAATATGAAAATCCATGTATAACTACAAAGACAAAGTTGTTTAAAAATAAAACTTAAATAATGGATAAAAGTTCACATGTAGATACGGTGGTCATAAGAAGCCCTTCTCAATTACAAATATATGCAAAGCTCTTCTCAATTTTCTCCAAACCTTTATATGTCCAACTCCTTATATATAATTAGTTATGTTGCTTATTAATTCAAATTCAGTTATTTAATATTCATAAATCCATTAATAAATACTTAAAAAATGGCAATTCAATGTATGTACAACAATCATATTAACAAAAATGGTAACGTTATTTATTCACTCATACATATAAAAATATATATATATCACGTAACATAATTGTTTACATATCCTGTATTAACAATTTTAATTATAACGGTTGTTTTTTTAGGACATTAATCGTTACAGAGATACATTGTTAGCAAGGATTGAACTCTTACACTACTAGAAAGGCTTCAGAAAGCGACATAGCCTAGCGACGTGTAACATCCCGAAAATTTTCGACTTTCGAAAATTCAACATCGATACTCACTTTATCGACTGCTGAGCCATCGAATGCCGGAAACCCGAAAAGTTATGGTTTTAAGAAAAAGAAAAAGTAGAAGAAGAAGAAGATAGAAGAAAAAGAGAAGAAAGAAAGAAGAACAACACATCAGAACAGAAACAGAAAACAATATCAGAATCTCACATATCGCAGCGGAACAATATACAATAGATAAATGAATATCATTTAAAACAAAAGAATTATATCTGTTATTACATTACATCACATCATATCATCAGAGTCAATAAACAACAATGGACAGTTATATAAACTTGTCCTCATACAGAATACACAGCGGAATAAATAATATCAGATACAAATACTACGTCTCGCCATCCAGCTTACTCCAAAGCTCCAGAATATCCAGAATATCCTGATAATATAACTCTAGGCTGCCCGTGTGGAAATTGGTGGGCACCCAGAGTTTAGAAGGGAAACAATAAACTCCGAGTCAGTCATGGTGACTGGTGTGAGATCGTAAAACAGTTATATCTTTAAAAACAACCAGGGAATATTTTTAAAGTAAATTCGCAATGCTTTTGGAAAATGAAACTACCATAAGACCTCCCACCACACACACAATGCAAACGCAGAATTGGAGGAGATTTCTTCTTATGATAGTCAAAGATGCTTACTACGCAAAATCAAATCATTTTGATATTATTATTAGTGCATAGTGTAGAAAACATTTTGAAAGTATAATATTAATCTTAGCCAACATACGACCAGTATCGTATGCCTACTATAGCTACTATGTTCAATAGCAGGTTACCGCCACATTCCATAGCAGGTAATACAACTAAAACCGTACACGTCGCGTATTGTTTCTTTGGATTTCCAACAAATGGTCAGGCTAAGGAACTTCCTTTTCCACGATGGGTACGTCCCTGGAATAGACGACCCGAGAACCTAACCGGATCTCTGCCAACACAAGGCCGGGTTACCTCTGCAAAAATAGGTAACTACTGACACGCGTATGTCATCCCCCGATCGTCACCGATCTTCCCGAGGATCCCCGATTCGCAACAAACCACATAGATAATAATAATGCAGTAACCACAGAGGTTAAGTATCTGGGCTCCATACCATGATACCACCTTTATCCAGAAGGAATGACATACACTAAGGGGCGCTACTCCCTAGAACCTTGCCGCATCCTTCCTGTTTCGACCATTTCCGGGGTGTGAGGCTCGACGAAGTCTCGTCCACAAAGCTACGCTTTCTCAAAAAGCCCTGCTTCGGGTCCAACAAAATGATCAACCTATGATCACAAAGATATAAGATCAAACAAATGATCATATCACAAATGATCAAACACTGATCATTTCACAGCAACACTCAGTATGCCACGTTACCAAATTGGGATATATCTCTGATAAATTTCAACTACATAACCTCTGAGCTCGTACGTCTCAGAGAAGGGTGTTAAGCTAAGAGAATAAATTCTCCGCCACCAACAGAAATGTATTTGAAAGAAATCAGCTTTATATCTCAAATTGTAACGTCAGACACACAATCCATACAAGTCTGTTCCGGGATCGAACAGAACCGAAGGCACTTCTCACGAAGCCCTTGCATTTCCGGATAATTTTCAATCACGTCAGGACTTCCCGTCACTAAGGGTGATAAAACCTCTAAATCGGAGATCAGCCGATGTAGAGTAACTCGACGGTAATCCTTCCATTTTCAAAAATATCCGGTCTTCAACACCGGTCTTCGAATGCAATTCATAACGACGTATCACATATTCGGAATGGGTTATACGACCCCATGGTCCTTTCCCGGCTAACCCGAATAGTGAGCGTTAATTCAAAAATAAGTGTGGCATTCAAATTCATCCAATTCACAACAAATACCTATCTAAAGGTAATTATTGATAGTCGGTTATTTAACTATCAATAAAGATGCGCACATCATCAGATTCCAAATAATTTTCCAAATTATTTCATCTTCAAAAATATCTTTACTAGATATAAAATTTCCACACTTAACCATTTGAAAAACAAATTTCAAATATTCACATTTCAATTTATCTTAAAAAGATAAAGTCTCTAAACAGTTCACTTCACATTGGGAAAAGCATTTCCATACTTATTTAAAAATAAGTAATTCACAAATCATTTATTTTCAACACTTAGAAAATACTCGATATACTTAAAATCAAAATTTAGTATATATCTCATTCTTTAAGGAAATCATTCTTAAATCACATTTATTTGAGTCAAAACGAATGTTGCGTAAAACATCGTTACGACGACTCGAAATCACTAGTATAGGGATTCGGAATTTAGATAGAGATATAAATCCCAATACTATATAAAATATTTCCTTTCGGAAATCATTTACTATAACAATAGTGTTATAGTCCACCATTTCCTTATTTTTCGAAAACGTCTATTTCAACAATAAATGTTGAAATCTATGATTTCGATAGTTCACACGTTTTAAAACATCTTTTAAAACAACTTCATTTAACAATATTCCTTTTCCCAAAACATATTGATTTTATTCAATAATATATATTTACTGTCCAAATTCGTGAATATAATCACTATCCCAATTTTAACAATTTCTACACATTTAACTTAAAAGATAATTCGCTGTCCAAAATCACGAATATATCTCCTTTAATAACTTCAATGTTAAATTTATCAAATTCTATTGATTTTGAATTTATAAAACAATGTTTATAAATCCCATTTTCTATTTATAAAACTTCGATTTCTAAATTATCCAATTCAACTTATATAACTCGATTATATACCGGAAGTCTATATTATAAGTTAAGAACTTATAATTCATTTATTTACAACATCTATTCATTTCTCATCTAGATGTCAAAATCCGATTTATAAGATAATTGCTTATAAATCTTTTTGTTTTACAAAATCTATTCATTTAATAACTTCACAATTTATAAATCTATAAATTTCTATCCACTTATGGAATCCATTTTTATTTGACTTTAACACTTAATAAACTCATTTCAAAATTCCAATATTTTTAATTTATAAAAATATCAATTTTTATAAATCTTTTTATATGAATTGTTTAAAATACTTCAACAATTCCAATTTAAACTATTTCATAATCCTTATCAATTGTTTATTTCAAAGATAACATTTTTGTCGTATTTCACAAAAATCACAATTTTACTAACATTTAAAATTTTAACATTTATTTATTTAAAATAAACCAATTCAAAAATTTCAATAAAACGTATATTTCTACAAATCACTTTAAAAATCCTTTTAAATTAAAAGTTGTTATTTTTACATTTCAAAACTGAATCCGATGATGCAACAACACCAATCAGTCCATCACAACAGTCAAATATCATATATCATCATATGATAACAGAATATATCAAAATATCTGTAAATAATCAATACGGTGAGGAATCCAGTTGGATCCCTCCAACCTGTTTCCCTGCATCCACAGACGTTAGCACAATACCAATTCCGCTCCAGTACGGAATTATCGCGGTATATAGGTTTTTTATAAATCCGCTTACTAACGGCGCAATAGGGTCTCATCCGCTATACGAGGCGGGAAATCATCAATCCAATATATACATATGCCAATATGTATATATTGCTATATATAGATATATATCCTACTATATCTAATACCACATCCAAACAGTCAATCATCAATCAATAACTGTAAAAATTCCACATTCAATTTTGAGTGAGAAGATCTCACCTTGATTTCAATTCCGTTCCAGCTTTTTATTTCGAATAAATTAAACAACCGTTTAATTTTATCCAAAATTTCCACTGACTCCAATCGCTTCCAAATCAGTTGCATCGCGTAGTGCTCGAAAAAACGAAGCCAACGCAATTCGTTTCGTAATTTTCTGATAATATATGACAAAGTTACGACATTACAAACTTTATACGAATTTAAATATAAACTATTTACAATTTCTTTTTATAATTAAAAACCCTACTATCATCACCGTTAGATCTGCTTGCATAGATCCAGGGCGTTCGGCCCCTTCTTCTTTCCCTCCCAGTTTCACGTTCGAGAGGATGAACCCACTGCCGCCTCTTCCTTTGAATTATCGAGCCCAACATCTTCACTTCCAGGACGATCAAGCTCCCCTATTCCACTCCCCTACGCAAGCCCTACCTTCGACCACGAACACACGCAACTCGGCCACCCCTAGACATGGGAAACTATGCACGAACTGCACACGTACGCGGCCATAAAGCCACCTCCACCTCGCGTTTAACCACCTCATGACCGTATGGATCGAAAGGCATCGCGAAGTTCTACGATTTTCGTGTTGAACACTTCGCGTAATTCCTTGTGGATTGAGAGAAATCGAGGGATGAATGAAACTAATTTCTGGCCTTTGATTTTGAAAATGGCGGCTGAAACATTTAGAAACCCTAGGCTCGTTTGTTTTGTGAAAAATAGAATGATAAAGGGCTTTTATAGAAAATTATCTCAACACAATTCATCCGAAAAATTTCGAACTCGAAATCGAGCGTGCCGGCTGACGTTTCTAGGGTTTACCCCGTGTTCCGAACGCAATGGAACAGGTTTCGAAAGCTAATTCGGACATCTGTGCGAGATACGGAGAAAAACGATCAATTTAAATTAAACCGATTTAAATCGATTTCGAGGCGTTTTAATTTGTACCGGACAAATGGTAAATCCAAAAATTACGAAATTTGAAATCTTACAATAATATCACATTACGGATCCGATGAAACTGGTTTCGTCGAAATCCGAGACTGTTCGAAAAATGACTATTTTAACTCGCCGAATTAAAATTAAAACGATATCGATGCGTTTCGAGCTGCCACGGTCAAACGATAACTCCGTTTGCTACGAAAATTGAAATCCGATAATAACTAACTATTACGGATCCAATGGAACTGGTCTCGTTCAATTCTGAGACTGTTCGAAAATTGACTATTTTTACAGTCGATAATTAAATATTAAAATATTCAATTTTTACAGATTAACTCCAATTTCAATTTTAAAAGTTCTATAACCTTTCTATAACTCCAGTATGATTTAAATCAAATTTTCCAAATCATTTTAAATCATTTTAAACACGATTTTCAATTATCTCTGGAATTCCACTATTTAATTTATCGATTTAATTATCAAATTAAACCCGATATTCGAAAAATAAATCATTCGACTTATTAAATTCATTTATTAATATTAAAAATCAATTAAATATTCGAATTTTAATTATCAAAAATTCTGGGTCGTTACAAACTTCCCCCCTTAAAAGAATTTCGTCCTCGAAATTACAAGTTAGGGAAAAAAGTCCTTAACTCGTCTACTATTTTTCACAATCTAATAGTTTTATCAAATTATCGAAACAAATCTGCCTACTAAAGATTTGTTATCATTCAACTAAATTTCCAACTTCAATTATAAGTTTCAAACAACATTGTTTAACTTCTCAATTCAAATTCGAGTTTAAATTCAAATTTTTAAACTTCAAAATTTTCTCAAAAATTTCTAACGCCTTAAATTTTCAGAAAATTTCGCCAGCGTCTCCTTTGCGCGGCTAATACGGCACGACTACAAAACGTCCCTCCGGACTCTCAGATTTCAAAAAGAAAAAGAAAAAGCCAAGCGGCTAGAGAAATAAGTCATCAAATCTCATATTCAAATTTAAATACATACCTTTAGTCGAGCAATTCAAATTATCTTCGAAATCAAAATTCCAATTCCTTTTATACACCTGTATATCCTACTAGCCATAATATCTAGTTACATATATTCAAACCATTTTGTACATTCAATTACAAAATTTTCAATATATGCTTATATATTTACTGTTGAAGGTACATTCGTTTTTAAACAAAATGAATTCATATCCATTTTAGTTTATAACCAATTCAAATTGATACAAATTCAATTTATTTGAATTCTACTTCATTTGCAATTGATTCCATTCAATTTAATTTGCATTTCATATTTTCATTCGGTTTATTCTATTAACCAAACAACTTTCATTCATATTTGCTCTTGTAGCTTAGTTTCAATTACTAACTCATTAAAAATTCCAATTCACTTACAATTTCAAATTTGTTTTCAATTTCATTTACAATTGCAAATTATTCATTCATCCACTAATTCATTCATTTTCAATTTGAATCTCATTTCTATCAAATTACCAAATATTCTATACGTTATTAACTTATTTACATTCCATTTTGAATTTTATCTTTTATTCATCTTTCATTTATAATTATTCACTTCAATTCATTTCTTACAAATTTGAAACGAATTTCAATTTTTCAATCTCATTTTATTTAATTGATTCACTTGCAAATTTATTCGTTCATTCAAAATTTTCATTTATTTTCATAATTCAATACTCAATTCCAGAGTCTTTTCAACCTTTTCAAAACCATTTTGAAAACAATTCAAATTATCCTTTTCAATTTCCAAACAAAACCCAAATCTCAAATAACTTTCCATTTAAAATAATTTGTCAGCAATTCCTCTTTTGGAAACCCGAAAATGAACATCGATAATGCTGCAGTCATTACCGAAGTTATTTTCCAGCGACCGACAAGAGTTTAGAGCTTTTCATCTCTTCAAAATACTTTTCAAACCCTTTGAAATTCATTTTCAAATCAAAAATGATTTAAACTTTCCAATCCTCAAAATTTTCAAATTCTTTTCAAATCATTTTCAAAAACTTCTCTGGAATTCCGTTTTAAATTACAATTCACATTTATAATTTACATTCTCAAATTTCATTTGCATGGATTTATTTCTTAACTTTGGAGTTATGTTTTCAATTTCTCATTCAATTTTTAGTGATGATAATTCACTATTATTACTTTCCTAACAACCATGCATCCATATACTATGATAATTTATAGAAAATCATTTCTTTTCTATAAAAAAAAATAGTTTTGGGCAAAATTATTTCATTCACCCTATTTAAAACAATACTGTGCCGAATTGTTCTATTCAAGTGTTTAGAGATCCCTATCGATAGAGTTGTACGGACAATACCGACCAGAATCCATATACCACTCAATAAACCAATCATCACAATATAAAACAATTTTATATTCACTAACAAATACGCACTCGTATCTATTATTACACTCAACTCATTCTAGAGTACTACTGACTCTATCTCTAATGAGTAACACCCAACAGAGCAGGGTTGTCGCTTAACCATATGCTCTGATACCAAATGTAACATCCCGAAAATTTTCGACTTTCGAAAATTCAACATCGATACTCACTTTATCGACTGCTGAGCCATCGAATGCCGGAAACCCGAAAAGTTATGGTTTTAAGAAAAAGAAAAAGTAGAAGAAGAAGAAGATAGAAGAAAAAGAGAAGAAAGAAAGAAGAACAACACATCAGAACAGAAACAGAAAATAATATCAGAATCTCACATATCGCAGCGGAACAATATACAATAGATAAATGAATATCATTTAAAACAAAAGAATTATATCTGTTATTACATTACATCACATCATATCATCAGAGTCAATAAACAACAATGGACAGTTATATAAACTTGTCCTCATACAGAATACACAGCGGAATAAATAATATCAGATACAAATACTACGTCTCGCCATCCAGCTTACTCCAAAGCTCCAGAATATCCAGAATATCCTGATAATATAACTCTAGGCTGCCCGTGTGGAAATTGGTGGGCACCCAGAGTTTAGAAGGGAAACAATAAACTCCGAGTCAGTCATGGTGACTGGTGTGAGATCGTAAAACAGTTATATCTTTAAAAACAACCAGGGAATATTTTTAAAGTAAATTCGCAATGCTTTTGGAAAATGAAACTACCATAAGACCTCCCACCACACACACAATGCAAACGCAGAATTGGAGGAGATTTCTTCTTATGATAGTCAAAGATGCTTACTACGCAAAATCAAATCATTTTGATATTATTATTAGTGCATAGTGTAGAAAATATTTTGAAAGTATAATATTAATCTTAGCCAACATACGACCAGTATCGTATGCCTACTATAGCTACTATGTTCAATAGCAGGTTACCGCCACATTCCATAGCAGGTAATACAACTAAAACCGTACACGTCGCGTATTGTTTCTTTGGATTTCCAACAAATGGTCAGGCTAAGGAACTTCCTTTTCCACGATGGGTACGTCCCTGGAATAGACGACCCGAGAACCTAACCGGATCTCTGCCAACACAAGGCCGGGTTACCTCTGCAAAAATAGGTAACTACTGACACGCGTATGTCATCCCCCGATCGTCACCGATCTTCCCGAGGATCCCCGATTCGCAACAAACCACATAGATAATAATAATGCAGTAACCACAGAGGTTAAGTATCTGGGCTCCATACCATGATACCACCTTTATCTAGAAGGAATGACATACACTAAGGGGCGCTACTCCCTAGAACCTTGCCGCATCCTTCCTGTTTCGACCATTTCCGGGGTGTGAGGCTCGACGAAGTCTCGTCCACAAAGCTACGCTTTCTCAAAAAGCCCTGCTTCGGGTCCAACAAAATGATCAACCTATGATCACAAAGATATAAGATCAAACAAATGATCATATCACAAATGATCAAACACTGATCATTTCACAGCAACACTCAGTATGCCACGTTACCAAATTGGGATATATCGCTGATAAATTTCAACTACATAACCTCTGAGCTCGTACGTCTCAGAGAAGGGTGTTAAGCTAAGAGAATAAATTCTCCGCCACCAACAGAAATGTATTTGAAAGAAATCAGCTTTATATCTCAAATTGTAACGTCAGACACACAATCCATACAAGTCTGTTCCGGGATCGAACAGAACCGAAGGCACTTCTCACGAAGCCCTTGCATTTCCGGATAATTTTCAATCACGTCAGGACTTCCCGTCACTAAGGGTGATAAAACCTCTAAATCGGAGATCAGCCGATGTAGAGTAACTCGACGGTAATCCTTCCATTTTCAAAAATATCCGGTCTTCAACACCGGTCTTCGAATGCAATTCATAACGACGTATCACATATTCGGAATGGGTTATACGACCCCATGGTCCTTTCCCGGCTAACCCGAATAGTGAGCGTTAATTCAAAAATAAGTGTGGCATTCAAATTCATCCAATTCACAACAAATACCTATCTAAAGGTAATTATTGATAGTCGGTTATTTAACTATCAATAAAGATGCGCACATCATCAGATTCCAAATAATTTTCCAAATTATTTCATCTTCAAAAATATCTTTACTAGATATAAAATTTCCACACTTAACCATTTGAAAAACAAATTTCAAATATTCACATTTCAATTTATCTTAAAAAGATAAAGTCTCTAAACAGTTCACTTCACATTGGGAAAAGCATTTCCATACTTATTTAAAAATAAGTAATTCACAAATCATTTATTTTCAACACTTAGAAAATACTCGATATACTTAAAATCAAAATTTAGTATATATCTCATTCTTTAAGGAAATCATTCTTAAATCACATTTATTTGAGTCAAAACGAATGTTGCGTAAAACATCGTTACGACGACTCGAAATCACTAGTATAGGGATTCGGAATTTAGATAGAGATATAAATCCCAATACTATATAAAATATTTCCTTTCGGAAATCATTTACTATAACAATAGTGTTATAGTCCACCATTTCCTTATTTTTCGAAAACGTCTATTTCAACAATAAATGTTGAAATCTATGATTTCGATAGTTCACACGTTTTAAAACATCTTTTAAAACAACTTCATTTAACAATATTCCTTTTCCCAAAACATATTGATTTTATTCAATAATATATATTTACTGTCCAAATTCGTGAATATAATCACTATCCCAATTTTAACAATTTCTACACATTTAACTTAAAAGATAATTCGCTGTCCAAAATCACGAATATATCTCCTTTAATAACTTCAATGTTAAATTTATCAAATTCTATTGATTTTGAATTTATAAAACAATGTTTATAAATCCCATTTTCTATTTATAAAACTTCGATTTCTAAATTATCCAATTCAACTTATATAACTCGATTATATACCGGAAGTCTATATTATAAGTTAAGAACTTATAATTCATTTATTTACAACATCTATTCATTTCTCATCTAGATGTCAAAATCCGATTTATAAGATAATTGCTTATAAATCTTTTTGTTTTACAAAATCTATTCATTTAATAACTTCACAATTTATAAATCTATAAATTTCTATCCACTTATGGAATCCATTTTTATTTGACTTTAACACTTAATAAACTCATTTCAAAATTCCAATATTTTTAATTTATAAAAATATCAATTTTTATAAATCTTTTTATATGAATTGTTTAAAATACTTCAACAATTCCAATTTAAACTATTTCATAATCCTTATCAATTGTTTATTTCAAAGATAACATTTTTGTCGTATTTCACAAAAATCACAATTTTACTAACATTTAAAATTTTAACATTTATTTATTTAAAATAAACCAATTCAAAAATTTCAATAAAACGTATATTTCTACAAATCACTTTAAAAATCCTTTTAAATTAAAAGATGTTATTTTTACATTTCAAAACTGAATCCGATGATGCATCAACACCAATCAGTCCATCACAACAGTCAAATATCATATATCATCATATGATAACAGAATATATCAAAATATCTGTAAATAATCAATACGGTGAGGAATCCAGTTGGATCCCTCCAACCTGTTTCCCTGCATCCACAGACGTTAGCACAATACCAATTCCGCTCCAGTACGGAATTATCGCGGTATATAGGTTTTTTATAAATCCGCTTACTAACGGCGCAATAGGGTCTCATCCGCTATACGAGGCGGGAAATCATCAATCCAATATATACATATGCCAATATGTATATATTGCTATATATAGATATATATCCTACTATATCTAATACCACATCCAAACAGTCAATCATCAATCAATAACTGTAAAAATTCCACATTCAATTTTGAGTGAGAAGATCTCACCTTGATTTCAATTCCGTTCCAGCTTTTTATTTCGAATAAATTAAACAGCCATTTAATTTTATCCAAAATTTCCACTGACTCCAATCGCTTCCAAATCAGTTGCATCGCGTAGTGCTCGACAAAACGAAGCCAATGCAATTCGTTTCGTAATTTTCTGATAATATATGACAAAGTTACGACATTACAAACTTTATACGAATTTAAATATAAACTATTTACAATTTCTTTTTATAATTAAAAACCCTACTATCATCACCGTTAGATCTGCTTGCATAGATCCAGGGCGTTCGGCCCCTTCTTCTTTCCCTCCCAGTTTCACGTTCGAGAGGATGAACCCACTGCCGCCTCTTCCTTTGAATTATCGAGCCCAACATCTTCACTTCCAGGACGATCAAGCTCCCCTATTCCACTCCCCTACGCAAGCCCTACCTTCGACCACGAACACACGCAACTCGGCCACCCCTAGACGTGGGAAACTGTGCACGAACTGCACACGTACGCGGCCATAAAGCCACCTCCACCTCGCGTTTAACCACCTCATGACCGTATGGATCGAAAGGCATCGCGAAGTTCTACGATTTTCGTGTTGAACACTTCGCGTAATTCCTTGTGGATTGAGAGAAATCGAGGGATGAATGAAACTAATTTCTGGCCTTTGATTTTGAAAATGGCGGCTGAAACATTTAGAAACCCTAGGCTCGTTTGTTTTGTGAAAAATAGAATGATAAAGGGCTTTTATAGAAAATTATCTCAACACTATTCATCCGAAAAATTTCGAACTCGAAATCGAGCGTGCCGGCTGACGTTTCTAGGGTTTACCCCGTGTTCCGAACGCAATGGAACAGGTTTCGAAAGCTAATTCGGACATCTGTGCGAGATACGGAGAAAAACGATCAATTTAAATTAAACCGATTTAAATCGATTTCGAGGCGTTTTAATTTGTACCGGACAAATGGTAAATCCAAAAATTACGAAATTTGAAATCTTACAATAATATCACATTACGGATCCGATGAAACTGGTTTCGTCGAAATCCGAGACTGTTCGAAAAATGACTATTTTAACTCGCCGAATTAAAATTAAAACGATATCGATGCGTTTCGAGCTGCCACGGTCAAACGATAACTCCGTTTGCTACGAAAATTGAAATCCGATAATAACTAACTATTACGGATCCAATGGAACTGGTCTCGTTCAATTCTGAGACTGTTCGAAAATTAACTATTTTTACAGTCGATAATTAAATATTAAAATATTCAATTTTTACAGATTAACTCCAATTTCAATTTTAAAAGTTCTATAACCTTTCTATAACTCCAGTATGATTTAAATCAAATTTTCCAAATCATTTTAAATCATTTTAAACACGATTTTCAATTATCTCTGGAATTCCACTATTTAATTTATCGATTTAATTATCAAATTAAACCCGATATTCGAAAAATA
The DNA here is from genome assembly GCA_030737815.1 of Allium fistulosum. NCBI lineage: Eukaryota > Viridiplantae > Streptophyta > Magnoliopsida > Asparagales > Amaryllidaceae > Allium > Allium fistulosum. The sequence goes on from CM060903.1 coordinate 932,043,639, forward strand.
AATCATTCGACTTATTAAATTCATTTATTAATATTAAAAATCAATTAAATATTCGAATTTTAATTATCAAAAATTCTGGGTCGTTACAAACTTCCCCCCTTAAAAGAATTTCGTCCTCGAAATTACAAGTTAGGGAAAAAAGTCCTTAACTCGTCTACTATTTTTCACAATCTAATAGTTTTATCAAATTATCGAAACAAATCTGCCTACTAAAGATTTGTTATCATTCAACTAAATTTCCAACTTCAATTATAAGTTTCAAACAACATTGTTTAACTTCTCAATTCAAATTCGAGTTTAAATTCAAATTTTTAAACTTCAAAATTTTCTCAAAAATTTCTAACGCCTTAAATTTTCAGAAAATTTCGCCAGCGTCTCCTTTGCGCGGCTAATACGGCACGACTACAAAACGTCCCTCCGGACTCTCAGATTTCAAAAAGAAAAAGAAAAAGCCAAGCGGCTAGAGAAATAAGTCATCAAATCTCATATTCAAATTTAAATACATACCTTTAGTCGAGCAATTCAAATTATCTTCGAAATCAAAATTCCAATTCCTTTTATACACCTGTATATCCTACTAGCCATAATATCTAGTTACATATATTCAAACCATTTTGTACATTCAATTACAAAATTTTCAATATATGCTTATATATTTACTGTTGAAGGTACATTCGTTTTTAAACAAAATGAATTCATATCCATTTTAGTTTATAACCAATTCAAATTGATACAAATTCAATTTATTTGAATTCTACTTCATTTGCAATTGATTCCATTCAATTTAATTTGCATTTCATATTTTCATTCGGTTTATTCTATTAACCAAACAACTTTCATTCATATTTGCTCTTGTAGCTTAGTTTCAATTACTAACTCATTAAAAATTCCAATTCACTTACAATTTCAAATTTGTTTTCAATTTCATTTACAATTGCAAATTATTCATTCATCCACTAATTCATTCATTTTCAATTTGAATCTCATTTCTATCAAATTACCAAATATTCTATACGTTATTAACTTATTTACATTCCATTTTGAATTTTATCTTTTATTCATCTTTCATTTATAATTATTCACTTCAATTCATTTCTTACAAATTTGAAACGAATTTCAATTTTTCAATCTCATTTTATTTAATTGATTCACTTGCAAATTTATTCGTTCATTCAAAATTTTCATTTATTTTCATAATTCAATACTCAATTCCAGAGTCTTTTCAACCTTTTCAAAACCATTTTGAAAACAATTCAAATTATCCTTTTGAATTTCCAAACAAAACCCAAATCTCAAATAACTTTCCATTTAAAATAATTTGTCAGCAATTCCTTTTTTGGAAACCCGAAAATGAACATCGATAATGCTGCAGTCATTACCGAAGTTATTTTCCAGCGACCGACAAGAGTTTAGAGCTTTTCATCTCTTCGAAATACTTTTCAAACCCTTTGAAATTCATTTTCAAATCAAAAATGATTTAAACTTTCCAATCCTCAAAATTTTCAAATTCTTTTCAAAACATTTTCAAAAACTTCTCTGGAATTCCGTTTTAAATTACAATTCACATTTATAATTTACATTCTCAAATTTCATTTGCATGGATTTATTTCTTAACTTTGGAGTTATGTTTTCAATTTCTCATTCAATTTTTAGTGATGATAATTCACTATTATTACTTTCCTAACAACCATGCATCCATATACTATGATAATTTATAGAAAATCATTTCTTTTCTATAAAAAAAAATAGTTTTGGGCAAAATTATTTCATTCACCCTATTTAAAACAATACTGTGCTGAATTGTTCTATTCAAGTGTTTAGAGATCCCTATCGATAGAGTTGTATGGACAATACCGACCAGAATCCATATACCACTCAATAAACCAATCATCACAATATAAAACAATTTTATATTCACTAACAAATACGCACTCGTATCTATTATTACACTCAACTCATTCTAGAGTACTACTGACTCTATCTCTAATGAGTAACACCCAACAGAGCAGGGTTGTCGCTTAACCATATGCTCTGATACCAAATGTAACATCCCGAAAATTTTCGACTTTCGAAAATTCAACATCGATACTCACTTTATCGACTGCTGAGCCATCGAATGCCGGAAACCCGAAAAGTTATGGTTTTAAGAAAAAGAAAAAGTAGAAGAAGAAGAAGATAGAAGAAAAAGAGAAGAAAGAAAGAAGAACAACACATCAGAACAGAAACAGAAAATAATATCAGAATCTCACATATCGCAGCGGAACAATATACAATAGATAAATGAATATCATTTAAAACAAAAGAATTATATCTGTTATTACATTACATCACATCATATCATCAGAGTCAATAAACAACAATGGACAGTTATATAAACTTGTCCTCATACAGAATACACAGCGGAATAAATAATATCAGATACAAATACTACGTCTCGCCATCCAGCTTACTCCAAAGCTCCAGAATATCCAGAATATCCTGATGATATAACTCTAGGCTGCCCGTGTGGAAATTGGTGGGCACCCAGAGTTTAGAAGGGAAACAATAAACTCCGAGTCAGTCATGGTGACTAGTGTGAGATCGTAAAACAGTTATATCTTTAAAAACAACCAGGGAATATTTTTAAAGTAAATTCGCAATGCTTTCGGAAAATGAAACTACCATAAGACCTCCCACCACACACACAATGCAAACGCAGAATTGGAGGAGATTTCTTCTTATGATAGTCAAAGATGCTTACTACGCAAAATCAAATCATTTTGATATTATTATTAGTGCATAGTGTAGAAAACATTTTGAAAGTATAATATTAATCTTAGCCAACATACGACCAGTATCGTATGCCTACTATAGCTACTATGTTCAATAGCAGGTTACCGCCACATTCCATAGCAGGTAATACAACTAAAACCGTACACGTCGCGTATTGTTTCTTTGGATTTCCAACAAATGGTCAGGCTAAGGAACTTCCTTTTCCACGATGGGTACGTCCCTGGAATAGACGACCCGAGAACCTAACCGGATCTCTGCCAACACAAGGCCGGGTTACCTCTGCAAAAATAGGTAACTACTGACACGCGTATGTCATCCCCCGATCGTCACCGATCTTCCCGAGGATCCCCGATTCACAACAAACCACATAGATAATAATAATGCAGTAACCACAGAGGTTAAGTATCTGGGCTCCATACCATGATACCACCTTTATCCAGAAGGAATGACATACACTAAGGGGCGCTACTCCCTAGAACCTTGCTGCATCCTTCCTGTTTCGACCATTTCCGGGGTGTGAGGCTCGATGAAGTCTCGTCCATAAAGCTACGCTTTCTCAAAAAGCCCTGCTTCGGGTCCAACAAAATGATCAACCTATGATCACAAAGATATAAGATCAAACAAATGATCATATCACAAATGATCAAACACCGATCATTTCACAGCAACACTCAGTATGCCACGTTACCAAATTGGGATATATCGCTGATAAATTTCAACTACATAACCTCTGAGCTCGTACGTCTCAGAGAAGGGTGTTAAGCTAAGAGAATAAATTCTCCGCCACCAACAGAAATGTATTTGAAAGAAATCAGCTTTATATCTCAAATTGTAACGTCAGACACACAATCCATACAAGTCTGTTCCGGGATCGAACAGAACCGAAGGCACTTCTCACGAAGCCCTTGCATTTCCGGATAATTTTCAATCACGTCAGGACTTCCCGTCACTAAGGGTGATAAAACCTCTAAATCGGAGATCAGCCGATGTAGAGTAACTCGACGGTAATCCTTCCATTTTCAAAAATATCTGGTCTTCAACACCGGTCTTCGAATGCAATTCATAACGACGTATCACATATTCGGAATGGGTTATACGACCCCATGGTCCTTTCCCGGCTAACCCGAATAGTGAGCGTTAATTCAAAAATAAGTGTGGCATTCAAATTCATCCAATTCACAACAAATACCTATCTAAAGGTAATTATTGATAGTCGGTTATTTAACTATCAATAAAGATGCGCACATCATCAGATTCCAAATAATTTTCCAAATTATTTCATCTTCAAAAATATCTTTACTAGATATAAAATTTCCACACTTAACCATTTGAAAAACAAATTTCAAATATTCACATTTCAATTTATCTTAAAAAGATAAAGTCTCTAAACAGTTCACTTCACATTGGGAAAAGCATTTCCATACTTATTTAAAAATAAGTAATTCACAAATCATTTATTTTCAACACTTAGAAAATACTCGATATACTTAAAATCAAAATTTAGTATATATCTCATTCTTTAAGGAAATCATTCTTAAATCACATTTATTTGAGTCAAAACGAATGTTGCGTAAAACATCGTTACGACGACTCGAAATCACTAGTATAGGGATTCGGAATTTAGATAGAGATATAAATCCCAATACTATATAAAATATTTCCTTTCGGAAATCATTTACTATAACAACAGTGTTATAGTCCACCATTTCCTTATTTTTCGAAAACGTCTATTTCAACAATAAATGTTGAAATCTATGATTTCGATAGTTCACACGTTTTAAAACATCTTTTAAAACAACTTCATTTAACAATATTCCTTTTCCCAAAACATATTGATTTTATTCAATAATATATATTTACTGTCCAAATTCGTGAATATAATCACTATCCCAATTTTAACAATTTCTACACATTTAACTTAAAAGATAATTCGCTGTCCAAAATCACGAATATATCTCCTTTAATAACTTCAATGTTAAATTTATCAAATTCTATTGATTTTGAATTTATAAAACAATGTTTATAAATCCCATTTTCTATTTATAAAACTTCGATTTCTAAATTATCCAATTCAACTTATATAACTCGATTATATACCGGAAGTCTATATTATAAGTTAAGAACTTATAATTCATTTATTTACAACATCTATTCATTTCTCATCTAGATGTCAAAATCCGATTTATAAGATAATTGCTTATAAATCTTTTTGTTTTACAAAATCTATTCATTTAATAACTTCACAATTTATAAATCTATAAATTTCTATCCACTTATGGAATCCATTTTTATTTGACTTTAACACTTAATAAACTCATTTCAAAATTCCAATATTTTTAATTTATAAAAATATCAATTTTTATAAATCTTTTTATATGAATTGTTTAAAATACTTCAACAATTCCAATTTAAACTATTTCATAATCCTTATCAATTGTTTATTTCAAAGATAACATTTTTGTCGTATTTCACAAAAATCACAATTTTACTAACATTTAAAATTTTAACATTTATTTATTTAAAATAAACCAATTCAAAAATTTCAATAAAACGTATATTTCTACAAATCACTTTAAAAATCCTTTTAAATTAAAAGTTGTTATTTTTACATTTCAAAACTGAATCCGATGATGCAACAACACCAATCAGTCCATCACAACAGTCAAATATCATATATCATCATATGATAACAGAATATATCAAAATATCTGTAAATAATCAATACGGTGAGGAATCCAGTTGGAACCCTCCAACCTGTTTCCCTGCATCCACAGACGTTAGCACAATACCAATTCCGCTCCAGTACGGAATTATCGCGGTATATAGGTTTTTTATAAATCCGCTTACTAACGGCGCAATAGGGTCTCATCCGCTATACGAGGCGGGAAATCATCAATCCAATATATACATATGCCAATATGTATATATTGCTATATATAGATATATATCCTACTATATCTAATACCACATCCAAACAGTCAATCATCAATCAATAACTGTAAAAATTCCACATTCAATTTTGAGTGAGAAGATCTCACCTTGATTTCAATTCCGTTCCAGCTTTTTATTTCGAATAAATTAAACAGCCGTTTAATTTTATCCAAAATTTCCACTGACTCCAATCGCTTCCAAATCAGTTGCATCGCGTAGTGCTCGAAAAAACGAAGCCAACGCAATTCGTTTCGTAATTTTCTGATAATATATGACAAAGTTACGACATTACAAACTTTATACGAATTTAAATATAAACTATTTACAATTTCTTTTTATAATTAAAAACCCTACTATCATCACCGTTAGATCTGCTTGCATAGATCCAGGGCGTTCGGCCCCTTCTTCTTTCCCTCCCAGTTTCACGTTCGAGAGGATGAACCCACTGCCGCCTCTTCCTTTGAATTATCGAGCCCAACATCTTCACTTCCAGGACGATCAAGCTCCCCTATTCCACTCCCCTACGCAAGCCCTACCTTCGACCACGAACACACGCAACTCGGCCACCCCTAGACATGGGAAACTGTGCACGAACTGCACACGTACGCGGCCATAAAGCCACCTCCACCTCGCGTTTAACCACCTCATGACCGTATGGATCGAAAGGCATCGCGAAGTTCTACGATTTTCGTGTTGAACACTTCGCGTAATTCCTTGTGGATTGAGAGAAATCGAGGGATGAATGAAACTAATTTCTGGCCTTTGATTTTGAAAATGGCGGCTGAAACATTTAGAAACCCTAGGCTCGTTTGTTTTGTGAAAAATAGAATGATAAAGGGCTTTTATAGAAAATTATCTCAACACTATTCATCCGAAAAATTTCGAACTCGAAATCGAGCGTGCCGGCTGACGTTTCTAGGGTTTACCCCGTGTTCCGAACGCAATGGAATAGGTTTCGAAAGCTAATTCGGACATCTGTGCGAGATACGGAGAAAAACGATCAATTTAAATTAAACCGATTTAAATCGATTTCGAGGCGTTTTAATTTGTACCGGACAAATGGTAAATCCAAAAATTACGAAATTTGAAATCTTACAATAATATCACATTACGGATCCGATGAAACTGGTTTCGTCGAAATCCGAGACTGTTCGAAAAATGACTATTTTAACTCGCCGAATTAAAATTAAAACGATATCGATGCGTTTCGAGCTGCCACGGTCAAACGATAACTCCGTTTGCTACGAAAATTGAAATCCGATAATAACTAACTATTACGGATCCAATGGAACTGGTCTCGTTCAATTCTGAGACTGTTCGAAAATTGACTATTTTTACAGTCGATAATTAAATATTAAAATATTCAATTTTTACAGATTAACTCCAATTTCAATTTTAAAAGTTCTATAACCTTTCTATAACTCCAGTATGATTTAAATCAAATTTTCCAAATCATTTTAAATCATTTTAAACACGATTTTCAATTATCTCTGGAATTCCACTATTTAATTTATCGATTTAATTATCAAATTAAACCCGATATTCGAAAAATAAATCATTCGACTTATTAAATTCATTTATTAATATTAAAAATCAATTAAATATTCGAATTTTAATTATCAAAAATTCTGGGTCGTTACAAACTTCCCCCCTTAAAAGAATTTCGTCCTCGAAATTACAAGTTAGGGAAAAAAGTCCTTAACTCGTCTACTATTTTTCACAATCTAATAGTTTTATCAAATTATCGAAACAAATCTGCCTACTAAAGATTTGTTATCATTCAACTAAATTTCCAACTTCAATTATAAGTTTCAAACAACATTGTTTAACTTCTCAATTCAAATTCGAGTTTAAATTCAAATTTTTAAACTTCAAAATTTTCTCAAAAATTTCTAACGCCTTAAATTTTCAGAAAATTTCGCCAGCGTCTCCTTTGCGCGGCTAATACGGCACGACTACAAAACGTCCCTCCGGACTCTCAGATTTCAAAAAGAAAAAGAAAAAGCCAAGCGGCTAGAGAAATAAGTCATCAAATCTCATATTCAAATTTAAATACATACCTTTAGTCGAGCAATTCAAATTATCTTCGAAATCAAAATTCCAATTCCTTTTATACACCTGTATATCCTACTAGCCATAATATCTAGTTACATATATTCAAACCATTTTGTACATTCAATTACAAAATTTTCAATATATGCTTATATATTTACTGTTGAAGGTACATTCGTTTTTAAACAAAATGAATTCATATCCATTTTAGTTTATAACCAATTCAAATTGATACAAATTCAATTTATTTGAATTCTACTTCATTTGCAATTGATTCCATTCAATTTAATTTGCATTTCATATTTTCATTCGGTTTATTCTATTAACCAAACAACTTTCATTCATATTTGCTCTTGTAGCTTAGTTTCAATTACTAACTCATTAAAAATTCCAATTCACTTACAATTTCAAATTTGTTTTCAATTTCATTTACAATTGCAAATTATTCATTCATCCACTAATTCATTCATTTTCAATTTGAATCTCATTTCTATCAAATTACCAAATATTCTATACGTTATTAACTTATTTACATTCCATTTTGAATTTTATCTTTTATTCATCTTTCATTTATAATTATTCACTTCAATTCATTTCTTACAAATTTGAAACGAATTTCAATTTTTCAATCTCATTTTATTTAATTGATTCACTTGCAAATTTATTCGTTCATTCAAAATTTTCATTTATTTTCATAATTCAATACTCAATTCCAGAGTCTTTTCAACCTTTTCAAAACCATTTTGAAAACAATTCAAATTATCCTTTTGAATTTCCAAACAAAACCCAAATCTCAAATAACTTTCCATTTAAAATAATTTGTCAGCAATTCCTCTTTTGGAAACCCGAAAATGAACATCGATAATGCTGCAGTCATTACCGAAGTTATTTTCCAGCGACCGACAAGAGTTTAGAGCTTTTCATCTCTTCAAAATACTTTTCAAACCCTTTGAAATTCATTTTCAAATCAAAAATGATTTAAACTTTCCAATCCTCAAAATTTTCAAATTCTTTTCAAAACATTTTCAAAAACTTCTCTGGAATTCCGTTTTAAATTACAATTCACATTTATAATTTACATTCTCAAATTTCATTTGCATGGATTTATTTCTTAACTTTGGAGTTATGTTTTCAATTTCTCATTCAATTTTTAGTGATGATAATTCACTATTATTACTTTCCTAACAACCATGCATCCATATACTATGATAATTTATAGAAAATCATTTCTTTTCTATAAAAAAAATAGTTTTGGGCAAAATTATTTCATTAACCCTATTTAAAACAATACTGTGCCGAATTGTTCTATTCAAGTGTTTAGAGATCCCTATCGATAGAGTTGTACGGACAATACCGACCAGAATCCATATACCACTCAATAAACCAATCATCACAATATAAAACAATTTTATATTCACTAACAAATACGCACTCGTATCTATTATTACACTCAACTCATTCTAGAGTACTACTGACTCTATCTCTAATGAGTAACACCCAACAGAGCAGGGTTGTCGCTTAACCATATGCTCTGATACCAAATGTAACATCCCGAAAATTTTCGACTTTCGAAAATTCAACATCGATACTCACTTTATCGACTGCTGAGCCATCGAATGCCGGAAACCCGAAAAGTTATGGTTTTAAGAAAAAGAAAAAGTAGAAGAAGAAGAAGATAGAAGAAAAAGAGAAGAAAGAAAGAAGAACAACACATCAGAACAGAAACAGAAAACAATATCAGAATCTCACATATCGTAGCGGAACAATATACAATAGATAAATGAATATCATTTAAAACAAAAGAATTATATCTGTTATTACATTACATCACATCATATCATCAGAGTCAATAAACAACAATGGACAGTTATATAAACTTGTCCTCATACAGAATACACAGCGGAATAAATAATATCAGATACAAATACTACGTCTCGCCATCCAGCTTACTCCAAAGCTCCAGAATATCCTGATAATATAACTCTAGGCTGCCCGTGTGGAAATTGGTGGGCACCCAGAGTTTAGAAGGGAAACAATAAACTCCGAGTCAGTCATGGTGACTGGTGTGAGATCGTAAAACAGTTATATCTTTAAAAACAACCAGGGAATATTTTTAAAGTAAATTCGCAATGCTTTTGGAAAATGAAACTACCATAAGACCTTCCACCACACACACAATGCAAACGCAGAATTGGAGGAGATTTCTTCTTATGATAGTCAAAGATGCTTACTACGCAAAATCAAATCATTTTGATATTATTATTAGTGCATAGTGTAGAAAACATTTTGAAAGTATAATATTAATCTTAGCCAACATACGACCAGTATCGTATGCCTACTATAGCTACTATGTTCAATAGCAGGTTACCGCCACATTCCATAGCAGGTAATACAACTAAAACCGTACACGTCGCGTATTGTTTCTTTGGATTTCCAACAAATGGTCAGGCTAAGGAACTTCCTTTTCCACGATGGGTACGTCCCTGGAATAGACGACCCGAGAACCTAACCGGATCTCTGCCAACACAAGGCCGGGTTACCTCTGCAAAAATAGGTAACTACTGACACGCGTATGTCATCCCCCGATCGTCACCGATCTTCCCGAGGATCCCCGATTCGCAACAAACCACATAGATAATAATAATGCAGTAACCACAGAGGTTAAGTATCTGGGCTCCATACCATGATACCACCTTTATCCAGAAGGAATGACATACACTAAGGGGCGCTACTCCCTAGAACCTTGCCGCATCCTTCCTGTTTCGACCATTTCCGGGGTGTGAGGCTCGACGAAGTCTCGTCCACAAAGCTACGCTTTCTCAAAAAGCCCTGCTTCGGGTCCAACAAAATGATCAACCTATGATCACAAAGATATAAGATCAAACAAATGATCATATCACAAATGATCAAACACTGATCATTTCACAGCAACACTCAGTATGCCACGTTACCAAATTGGGATATATCGCTGATAAATTTCAACTACATAACCTCTGAGCTCGTACGTCTCAGAGAAGGGTGTTAAGCTAAGAGAATAAATTCTCCGCCACCAACAGAAATGTATTTGAAAGAAATCAGCTTTATATCTCAAATTGTAACGTCAGACACACAATCCATACAAGTCTGTTCCGGGATCGAACAGAACCGAAGGCACTTCTCACGAAGCCCTTGCATTTCCGGATAATTTTCAATCACGTCAGGACTTCCCGTCACTAAGGGTGATAAAACCTCTAAATCGGAGATCAGCCGATGTAGAGTAACTCGACGGTAATCCTTCCATTTTCAAAAATATCCGGTCTTCAACACCGGTCTTCGAATGCAATTCATAACGACGTATCACATATTCGGAATGGGTTATACGACCCCATGGTCCTTTCCCGGCTAACCCGAATAGTGAGCGTTAATTCAAAAATAAGTGTGGCATTCAAATTCATCCAATTCACAACAAATACCTATCTAAAGGTAATTATTGATAGTCGGTTATTTAACTATCAATAAAGATGCGCACATCATCAGATTCCAAATAATTTTCCAAATTATTTCATCTTCAAAAATATCTTTACTAGATATAAAATTTCCACACTTAACCATTTGAAAAACAAATTTCAAATATTCACATTTCAATTTATCTTAAAAAGATAAAGTCTCTAAACAGTTCACTTCACATTGGGAAAAGCATTTCCATACTTATTTAAAAATAAGTAATTCACAAATCATTTATTTTCAACACTTAGAAAATACTCGATATACTTAAAATCAAAATTTAGTATATATCTCATTCTTTAAGGAAATCATTCTTAAATCACATTTATTTGAGTCAAAACGAATGTTGCGTAAAACATCGTTACGACGACTCGAAATCACTAGTATAGGGATTCGGAATTTAGATAGAGATATAAATCCCAATACTATATAAAATATTTCCTTTCGGAAATCATTTACTATAACAACAGTGTTATAGTCCACCATTTCCTTATTTTTCGAAAACGTCTATTTCAACAATAAATGTTGAAATCTATGATTTCGATAGTTCACACGTTTTAAAACATCTTTTAAAACAACTTCATTTAACAATATTCCTTTTCCCAAAACATATTGATTTTATTCAATAATATATATTTACTGTCCAAATTCGTGAATATAATCACTATCCCAATTTTAACAATTTCTACACATTTAACTTAAAAGATAATTCGCTGTCCAAAATCACGAATATATCTCCTTTAATAACTTCAATGTTAAATTTATCAAATTCTATTGATTTTGAATTTATAAAACAATGTTTATAAATCCCATTTTCTATTTATAAAACTTCGATTTCTAAATTATCCAATTCAACTTATATAACTCGATTATATACCGGAAGTCTATATTATAAGTTAAGAACTTATAATTCATTTATTTACAACATCTATTCATTTCTCATCTAGATGTCAAAATCCGATTTATAAGATAATTGCTTATAAATCTTTTTGTTTTACAAAATCTATTCATTTAATAACTTCACAATTTATAAATCTATAAATTTCTATCCACTTATGGAATCCATTTTTATTTGACTTTAACACTTAATAAACTCATTTCAAAATTCCAATATTTTTAATTTATAAAAATATCAATTTTTATAAATCTTTTTATATGAATTGTTTAAAATACTTCAACAATTCCAATTTAAACTATTTCATAATCCTTATCAATTGTTTATTTCAAAGATAACATTTTTGTCGTATTTCACAAAAATCACAATTTTACTAACATTTAAAATTTTAACATTTATTTATTTAAAATAAACCAATTCAAAAATTTCAATAAAACGTATATTTCTACAAATCACTTTAAAAATCCTTTTAAATTAAAAGTTGTTATTTTTACATTTCAAAACTGAATCCGATGATGCAACAACACCAATCAGTCCATCACAACAGTCAAATATCATATATCATCATATGATAACAGAATATATCAAAATATCTGTAAATAATCAATACGGTGAGGAATCCAGTTGGATCCCTCCAACCTGTTTCCCTGCATCCACAGACGTTAGCACAATACCAATTCCGCTCCAGTACGGAATTATCGCGGTATATAGGTTTTTTATAAATCCGCTTACTAACGGCGCAATAGGGTCTCATCCGCTATACGAGGCGGGAAATCATCAATCCAATATATACATATGCCAATATGTATATATTGCTATATATAGATATATATCCTACTATATCTAATACCACATCCAAACAGTCAATCATCAATCAATAACTGTAAAAATTCCACATTCAATTTTGAGTGAGAAGATCTCACCTTGATTTCAATTCCGTTCCAGCTTTTTATTTCGAATAAATTAAACAGCCGTTTAATTTTATCCAAAATTTCCACTGACTCCAATCGCTTCCAAATCAGTTGCATCGCGTAGTGCTCGACAAAACGAAGCCAATGCAATTCGTTTCGTAATTTTCTGATAATATATGACAAAGTTACGACATTACAAACTTTATACGAATTTAAATATAAACTATTTACAATTTCTTTTTATAATTAAAAACCCTACTATCATCACCGTTAGATCTGCTTGCATAGATCCAGGGCGTTCGGCCCCTTCTTCTTTCCCTCCCAGTTTCACGTTCGAGAGGATGAACCCACTGCCGCCTCTTCCTTTGAATTATCGAGCCCAACATCTTCACTTCCAGGACGATCAAGCTCCCCTATTCCACTCCCCTACGCAAGCCCTACCTTCGACCACGAACACACGCAACTCGGCCACCCCTAGACGTGGGAAACTGTGCACGAACTGCACACGTACGCGGCCATAAAGCCACCTCCACCTCGCGTTTAACCACCTCATGACCGTATGGATCGAAAGGCATCGCGAAGTTCTACGATTTTCGTGTTGAACACTTCGCGTAATTCCTTGTGGATTGAGAGAAATCGAGGGATGAATGAAACTAATTTCTAGCCTTTGATTTTGAAAATGGCGGCTGAAACATTTAGAAACCCTAGGCTCGTTTGTTTTGTGAAAAATAGAATGATAAAGGGCTTTTATAGAAAATTATCTCAACACTATTCATCCGAAAAATTTCGAACTCGAAATCGAGCGTGCCGGCTGACGTTTCTAGGGTTTACCCCGTGTTCCGAACGCAATGGAACAGGTTTCGAAAGCTAATTCGGACATCTGTGCGAGATACGGAGAAAAACGATCAATTTAAATTAAACCGATTTAAATCGATTTCGAGGCGTTTTAATTTGTACCGGACAAATGGTAAATCCAAAAATTACGAAATTTGAAATATTACAATAATATCACATTATGGATCCGATGAAACTGGTTTCGTCGAAATCCGAGACTGTTCGAAAAATGACTATTTTAACTCGCCGAATTAAAATTAAAACGATATCGATGCGTTTCGAGCTGCCACGGTCAAACGATAACTCCGTTTGCTACGAAAATTGAAATCCGATAATAACTAACTATTACGGATCCAATGGAACTGGTCTCGTTCAATTCTGAGACTGTTCGAAAATTGACTATTTTTACAGTCGATAATTAAATATTAAAATATTCAATTTTTACAGATTAACTCCAATTTCAATTTTAAAAGTTCTATAACCTTTCTATAACTCCAGTATGATTTAAATCAAATTTTCCAAATCATTTTAAATCATTTTAAACACGATTTTCAATTATCTCTGGAATTCCACTATTTAATTTATCGATTTAATTATCAAATTAAACCCGATATTCGAAAAATAAATCATTCGACTTATTAAATTCATTTATTAATATTAAAAATCAATTAAATATTCGAATTTTAATTATCAAAAATTCTGGGTCGTTACACGACGGCTAAAAAAAGCGGCCGTTGCTAGCCGTCGCTTATCGCGTTATACAAACTTGCTACCCGAGAGAAAACATTTCATTTTCCTCTCCCCAAATCCACTCAGATCCGCCCCCCCCCCCCCCCCCCCCCCGCAACGAGCTGCCGCCCTTTGTGACGCCCCACCTCTATGCTCCCAATAACAAAGAGTATTAAAAGAAAATACTGTCTGTTATTACGAAGAATAAGGCTGGATAGGAGTGACCATCCGTAGTTGGGCCTTACACTAGTACTAGTTACCTCGATAGGAGTGGTATATATTTTCATTTTTCATCTCTTATTTATTTACTCCCATCGACATACCCAATTCTAGTATAAAACGAACTACGATGGTTCGTAATAGTTTAGGACAATATATATAAAATAATAACACAGATAAGCTAAATGCGGAACACAACTAATATAAAATATCGTATATATATATATATAACTGAAGGCAGTTACAATACATGTGATACAATACATATGATACAACTATAACTGTCGACACTGGATGTTACATATACAAGTACATTATCGAATAATATACATGAATACATATCATCCTATACTATGACAACGAATACTCCAAAAGATATGAAAAGTCTTCATAGTTCAAACAACAACCCAAAGCAAGATATCAACAACCTGAAATAACTCGGTCTGACCCGAGTATTAAATTCAAAAGAAAATAATACACGGGTCAGTCTAATTCAAACTCAGTTATTAATGCACAGAAGCAATAATAATTAAATAATCAAATAGATGACAGTCACAATAAATCTTGCATACCCAACCCTTCAATAAGAGAATCGGATAACGGTAGATATAACACAAAACAGCATTAAATAGCAAATCAGCAAAGCCGAATCATCAACAAAGATAAATAGAAGTATTATCAATGAAGATAATTTGAAAACAGCAGAATTGCCTAAACGGCAATGAAACAACAAAATCTAATTATTAGATATAAATAATTAGAAACTCATAATCTAATTATCAATAGATAATTAGACAACAACAAAATGATCAAATCAAACCAAATCAAAGTACAATTTCAATTATTGAATTGGACAAACGAAACAATTCAAGCAATTGAAATATCACTTAAAAAGTCAATACTGTGTGGCTACAGTACACGCACGCGTTCACTGTCTCGCCACTACAGTATATAATGTCATCATAACTCCAAATATTAACAGCAAAACGAAACTGCAGAGGTCAAGTCACGGCTATCATGACTCAACACAACTGCAAACAAAATGAAACTTATAGTGCAACTGGCCAGAGGTTCAAGTGCAAGTCCACTATCAGAAATGTAGACTGCAATTAAACAGACCCAAATGCTCAAAGCAACTAGAAGCCAGAGCAGTGTAACTTTTAAATCAAGTGCTCATGACAACATGCCTCGAAGAACAGGCAATAAAAGAGGCAAACAAGTGATGTACAAATGAATGCATCAGTGGCCGATGCAAGTGTATACTCAGGTTAAAGAGGCAGTAGTGAAACTGCAATTACTAAAGTGAAGCAAGCTAAACAAGTCGCTGTAACATGACAGCAAGAAGTGCCACAAAACCACCAAGTTACAACATTTAATATTACAACTCAAAGTCAGTGATACCAGATCACCATGTGTGAACTAAAACCGATGCAAGTTGAACAAATTAATGCCAAAATCACATAATCAAATCAGCTGAAACTATACCACAATGCATCAGATACAAGGATGCAAGTAAACAATGTACAAGCCGAATGCACTAGCCAAAACAAGTAAAACTGCTCATATACACTAATCAATGCCAACAGACTCGATTTGCTAGCCAGAAGGAAATGCATCAGAGGAAACATGGCACATACTGATATGCCTTATTGTTTTTGACAACAAAATGATTATGTAGAAATATTTTCAATGCAATGGTTCTATCAAAATATGCTACAGGAGGATCAAACTCAATGCAAGCAACCTGAATGGTCACAGACATGAACACACAAATACATATATGCAGACTGCCTCAATGGTTAAGACAGCTACAATAAATGATCAAACTCGAGGAATGCTTCAACTACCAATGCACAACAAATATACTTGAAGGCTAGAGTGTGTAAGGTGGAAAATTATATGTGAAATGCAACTGTGACTGGACAGTGCTATCAGAAATGAACTCAATGGTCAGTGGGACTAATATGGCAACATAGCAAGCACCTGATATACAACATGAATTACTGGAGCAAATGCAACTGCAACGCGACCTGATATACAACATGAATTACTGGAGCAAATGCAACAGCAACGCAACCTGATATACCACATGAATTACTGGCAAGAAATATGCACCAGCCTTTCAAACACAAACCAAATTATACCACAAAACCAAACACCAAAGATACAACAATGACTGATACAACCGACAGTGCAAGTTAATGACATGAGCATGCTACGAATCATATCAGTAGACATACATAAACAATGAATCCAACAATGCAACAAGCCACAAGGGTCAAACTAATGATCCATGTACTCGAGCTCAAGATAGTACAACCCAAATGCAAACTGCAAATACATGGGGGATGTGACAATATAATATGAACCAGAGAATGCAACTATAACATCATGTGATACTAAGTGCAACAGAATCTCAAGCATTATCAACAAAAGAATACAACAGTCAAAACATAATAGCCGGATTCATGAAACAGTAAGAAAATCGAACAAGGTCGAAAGTCAAACAAATTCAACATCGTAAAATCAAGTGAAAGCCGAAGCCATCAAAATTCATGAAATCAGAGAACGAAGTCAGAAATCATCAAATAAAGTTCCATGAAATCAAATGGCCGAAAACATTATCAAGTCATGTAATCGCCTAAACAAAGTCAAGTGATTTGAACTAGATGTGAGTGAATAAAATCACTCACCTTTGTCGAAGAACTCAAATCCAACAGTTCAGCGTCGAAGCCGATTCACGCAACCTCGAACTCACTTTGGATGAAGCTGCCACGAACGAATCGATTGAAGAAGCAATCGAAGCACCCACCATCAATATAAGTGGCGACTTCGAAATCACCCAAAACCCTAATTTGTGAAGGAAGAGGAACGAACGAAAACGAGAGCCGCCATTTATATTCTTTTGTATGTTTTGTTAGGGTTGTGAAAAATGAATAATGGGGAATCGGTGTAAATGATTTTCACGGCAACAAAAAGAAACATGGGCCAAATAAATTTTAAAGCCCGCATAACCGCTTAACCCATTTTTTTCAAAGAATTTCAACCGATAAAAATCCCAACAGCAATCAGCATCACCATTAATCATTTAATGACGATAATTAATTGATGCGAAATTACGGGTTGTTACACCCTCCGCCACCAGGAGCCGTCGCAACCTTCCGTCGCTAATTTCAACCTCTCCAAACTTGCCGGTAACTCCTATTTTTCATCATCTTTGTTTAATTTAGGTTTAAATTAAATTAGTTGATGATTTAGGGATTTGGAATTGGATGATTTAGGGGTTTGGAATTGATGAATATATGTTATTAGTTTATGATATATAGTTTATTATTTGAATTGGGTATATAATGGTAAACCTAATTTAGAAAATTAGTTGATTATGTGTTTGAAAATGGTGATTATTGCGTATTAGGTGATGATAATTAGTGTTGATTTGGTGGTATTAATCAGTGAATTTATTGTTTACTATGTTGTTAAAAATTATGGCTAATTTAAAATCCAAAAAATAGTCCATGATTATTGAATAATATGTTTATTGATAAGTTTACGAGAATGTTTGTTATACTGTTGTAGGTGCTAACTACTTATTTAGTTCACAAAATCGTTAATTAAAATTTATGTAGTTAAACAAAAGTTAAAATACGTTTTAAAATTTTAGATTTAATTAATAAATATTTAAATAGTTAAATGAATTATAAAATATTTTTTGTAGTTGTTAAAATAGTAACTCATAGTTCCCATTTGTGAGATAAGGCATATTTTCCGAGTTACTGATAGTTCCCATGGATTTTGATTCATAATTAAACGAATTCTATTTGGCTACATTACTAAAAAAAATTTAAGATCATTATTTCACTACAGACCACTAATACTTCAATATTAATATTTTTAATTTGTGCTTTATTTATGTGAACCCTCAGAGAATTTTTGGCCCCGTCTGACAAGTGTTGTATATGATCGTTATATGAATATTCGTTTTTCCACAGAACAGACATCTATATTCATCTGATACAACATTTGTTGGATTTGTCCAAGTATTTGGACAAGTTACAAACACAACAAAGTAATCATATTTTATAAATCATTTCAGTTTAAACGGTTTAGAAAATTTCGATGGCACTTCCTTTTTTCCCTGTGTACACGCATTTGTGTACGATACAGGGAATAAAGGGAGGTGCTGCCGAATTTTTTAGAATCATTTAACCTGAAATGATTTATAAAATATGATTACGTTATTGTGTTTGTAATGGGAAGTAGGATAACCAGCCGTCAAAGTAAAAAAACAATAAACTTAAGAATTGAAAATTTGAATGCAGTATTTATTTGAATTTGTTAAAATAGTAAAGGGTTATATATGAATTTTTACAAGACTTTAATATGAAACGTGTTATTCAATCTTCTAACCTACATTTTACAAATTAGGAATTATGTTCGATTATTTTCTCGATCGTAGTTGGATGTATGAACCTCGAAAATGTATGAAAGGATCAATAAAAGAACGTTTCTGTAACGGTGTACACGTATTTGTTAGATTTGCTCAATCTAATAATCGAAATAACATAGACATTCGTTGTCCGTGTAGTAAGTGCAAACATCTGAAGCATTGGAAACCAGATGTAGTAGAAGTACATTTGTACAAATTTGATTTTCTGCCGAATTATTACTTATGGGATCGTCATGGAGAACTTGTTCAACCTACACCTAATCTTATAGTGTTAGAGGGCGATAATACTATGACCAATCCTATAGAAAACATGGTGCAAGATGCTGCACGATCAATGTTTCCTACCTTTGACCAAGGTGATGATGGGAACGAAAATGTTGACGTAGAGCCGACCGCGAAAGCTAAATTTTTTTATGATTTATTGGATTCTGCTAAGAGGCCATTGTGGGATGGATGTACAAGCGGAACCGAATTATCTGTAACCGCCGAATACATCACTATGAAATCGAAATTTAATCTTACAGAAGCTGCATTTACAACAGTTGTACAAACTGCAAAACGACACATGCCACCTAGTAATTTGATGTGTGATAGTCATTATAAAGTAAAAAAACTTATGTCTGCTTTTGGATTGCCGTACCAAAAGATAGATACATGTGTAAAAGGTTGCATGCTGTATTGGAAAGAAGATGCTCATCTTACTAAATGCAGAATATGTAACGAGGAAAGATACAAACCAAGAAAAAAGAAAGGAAAAGAAGTTCCATATAAGAGGAAGCATTATTTACCCATCACTCCCAGACTTCAACGGTGATATGCATCTTCTGCTACAGCATGTCATAGGCGATGGCACAGTGTGAGAACACCAGAAGAAGGAACTTTGATACATCCATCTGATGGAGAAGCATGGAAACATTTCGATAAGACTTATCCTGAATTTGCGGCAGAGAGCCGTAATGTTAGGCTTAGCTTATGTACGGATGGATTTTCGCCATTTTCTCAGTTTGGTAGTAAATATTCATCAAGGCCTATTATTATTACTCCTTATAATTTACCTCCATGGATGTGCATGAAAACTCCATATATGTTTCTAACGATTATCGTCCCCGGTCCCGATGATCCGAATTCCTATTAATTTGTTCCATATAATAGTGTGTATAAATTAATAGGAATTATCGGCAAGAAACAAGGCTAATAGGAACAAAATCCTCGCTTTACATCGTGGTGGCTCGAAATCCTTCCAACAACATAGGAGGGAATTGGTAAATGAATTAACCAATATTTATGTTATTGATGTATATATTTACTAGTGTCTCTTCACCATATATTCCATTCTTGTATATAATCTATTCTTGTATATACTCATGCAAATTATCAATATAATCTATTATTGTATATATTCAGTGGGCAAAGTATGAAAGGGAGCCTACAGCGGCTGAGGTTTTCAGAGTCACACATGTAGTGGAGCATACAGATGAGGATGGGAATGTTTCATATGATTGGTCGGACGACAAGGCTACTTCTGTAATGGTAAATATGTTTATTTTTGTAATGAAAATATTTCATATTCGTTTATTTCACAGTAAATAAGTAAATTGTATAGCAATTGTGTCAAATATTTGTTCGTAATTGTAGGAGAGATATAAAGCAGAGCACGTACGAGCGATACAAGCGAGTGGACGAGAGTCGCTTACGGTTGATGAGTCTAATCGGATATGTGATTCAATCATTGAACCGGCAAGTCGAAACAGGCGTTACAGTTTCGTCAATATGGTATGTACTCAACGTTTACACAGTAGAAACCTGTATGCCATGAACTTCTTATTCACTTGAGTTTATTACCAATAACTTGAGTTTTCTTATTGTTATTGTATGTCATGAACTTCTTATTCACTTGAATTATTTCACATGCTCTTAATTTCCAAAGGGCATATAGGAGATCCATAGATGAGGAAGAGATTGCTCGGATGCAAACACAATTGGATGAGTTCAATGATTGGCGGAAGAGTCAGTTGGCGACGCAGATAGATGAGCGTATTGCTGCCTTCTATTTGGAGCATGGGTCAATGCCCGGGGAAGGAGGTGCAGATGCTGATGATGATGATGATGATGCTTAGTTGGTTTGTTTTGATGGGTACGCTTATTATATATATATATATGTACATATTATGATGGGTTTGACATTTGGTACTTTGGATGTTGTGATTGATACTTAGTGTTTTGGTGGATTTGGTATTTTGGTTGTTGTGATTGATACTTTGGCACTTGATATGTACTGGTCGTTTAATTTAGTTATGTGGTTTGGTTTGGTGGATTTTCATATTTTGTTATGTTGATTTTCTTATATGATTTTGTGAATATATGTTGGAATATGCAATATTTGATGATTTGGTTGTGTTGATATTGATTATATAGTATGATGGAATGGTATTATATGTGTGGAATGATGGAATTATATTATTTGGATTGATTGGGATTGAGGGTTGAAGGTGCTGCAATGTGGCAACAAATATATTTCAGTTTTGCAACGGCTAGCAACGACCATATTGCAACGCTTTGCATCAACAACCCGGGAAACCAACAACCCCAACGGTTGCTTCCACGTGGACACTTAGCTGTTACAAGCCGTTGCGAAAAGAACAACGGAGCCGTCGCTTTCTTTAGTTGCAACGAGATATTTTGCAAACGGCTTTTAGCGACGGCTAGCGACGGCTGCCAACGGCTATTAGCCGTCGCTAAACAATGCTTCTTTTGTAGTGTTAGGGTTCGCTCTTTACGAAGCGAACATGACATTTGACCGGGGTATTTAAGTTGGGAAGTTGGTTGAAAGAGGAATGTGTTTGGTGATGCGAACAAGGTATTTAAGCGGAGTATTTTAAATGTGATTTGTAATTTAATTGATTTATAGTTAATTAATTATTTGTTTTTATTGTGTAATATGCATTTAATAATTGCAAATAATAAAAAATAAATTGCTCGATTTCATTAAAACAAACCAATATATTTTAAAATTCAAATGCATTCAAAAAACAAACTAAACTATCGACCACGACCATGCAATAATTCCAACTCGTAGATTATAAATCCTGTATCTTCTGCATCACTCAATTTTTCGATGATATCCAAGCCCGTGGGTTCGTTACGAAAAATTATCATAAGCTCTCACAGCTCAACATGCAGAATAGAAGCCAATAGACCATAACAACGCTGCATAACATTGTTGAAACGATCCATATGCACGATCAACCTTCCACCGCCATGTCTGCTCGAACTGGCATGACCTGTATGCCTATTGCTTCTAGGCTGCCGAGTAAATGGAGTGTCGCGGGATATCCAATCGGAGTAGTTATCCACACTGGTAGCAATAAAAGCTTGAGCATGTGGGTTAAGAGTTATCAGATATTTGCAAATCCCATTTCCTATGCAGCCTCCAAAAAGTTGATCTAACCGTCTAAATTTGAAAACGGTCTCTTTTTTGAATCTTTTGAATCTACGTGCAGCCGTATTCCACCACTCCTCGGGACCGTCCATGTAATCAGACTCTGGAACCTAAATCTTTTCTTTTAACTGTAGTAGTTTGTCTCAGTCAACCCAAAAATGCTTTAGGTTGTTCCATTTGTTATTTATTTGTGTCTGGGACTAGTCCCAACTCAATCTGTCATTAAATGCATTTGTGAGTGATGCATAAGACGAGTTGACAGAACTCCTTCTTTCCGGTAAGAAATCCACGCACAAGTCCATGAAAAGTCCCTCCCTTTCGGACGTACATAAAGCAATCATCTGAGAGGAAGCAGAAGGAACATATCTGTACGATATTCTGAAAAATGAAAAATTACAACAAAAATAAAAAAATCCAAAAAAATATATATTATAGATACAAATAAAATATACACAAAAAGGTAAAAATCTACCTAAGATGATAAGCAGATTGTTCTATAGAAATTGTAGAAGATTCGGTTTTGGGTGTGGAGGTGGAACAAAGGAGGAAGGAATAAATATACGGAAGAAAGAAGGGGAAAAGAATGAGTCGTTGGTGGGAAATGGCATGAAGCGTTCGACGCGTCGGACGCTAACGTTTTGTTTTCCACCAATTTTCCTAACGGACTAAATTCCCCGTATGTAATGTTGGGGCGTCGAATGTGTCCGACGCGTTGCCAACGTTTACGGGGCATTTTTTATATCTGTAAACGGTACTTTAATATTATATTTGAGCGTCAAATGTCATTTTAATTTATGATTAAATACCATAATAAATTTATCATACATTGCATAATAAAATTCTATTTTTCACAATAGTTAGAATAATGTGTTCCTAAAAACACCCAAAAAGTACTTTCTAATACCATTATCTAAATAACACCATGAATAATTACAATACATTCGAACTATTATCAAAAAAATAAAAACATGCACTCAAGCATTAACCCTTATTCTTATGTCTTCCATGCTTTCTTCTTCTACACCCAAAACCTATGTATCTTCAGTCAAATCCGTTGTCTTCTTCTATGTCTTTATCACCGAGGAAATCAATGAAATATTCAACCATGATACGAACTTACCGTTCGACTATATATTTAACCATGCGGTGGAAAACGTTGTGCTTAAATACGTTGCAAGGGAGAAAATCTACTGTTGAAATCGTCTCGTAGGATATAAATCCACTATTTGGCTGCTTTTACAACCGGACGGTGATAAATCATCGAGCCCTAATACATTTGGACGGTGAAAAGCAACCGTGGAAATCATCGATTATATAGCCAACTCAAAGTTCGACTACTGATAAACCATACGATGATTTTTCTACCGTCGTTTAATATAAATGAGCGGTGATTAATCATTGACTTAAAAAATAAAGTGGTATTAAGTGGCATGTTAATTTATTAAGTTTGAATAAAAATTTTTAGGATGTTAGGCAGCATTTTTTTGAGTGTTTTTAGCAATACAGTTAAAATGTAAATGCGGAATTTTAAAAACATTACAGCGTGCAATGTACTTCCCTGTTTAACAATTACTTTCAAAGAATATGCCTACAAAGATCCAACACAACACCTGCCATCTAATATTTTCTCACAAGCCCGTTTCGTGACGACCAAGAACCTCTTTCTATTTACTTCGTTTGCCCACCCGCTTACTTACACCCATACACGTGGACCCCGCTTGCATCTTTAGGTGAAAAATGGGGTAGTTCCAAACAGACAACTCCTTGTCCATTTAAACTTTCTGAACTTACACTTGTCGAATACCGTGCAATAATAATCCGACGGCTGTGTATTCAAATCCAGTGTGCTCAATCCCACTCGACTATTCTATAAATTTCCCCCTCAAATCACTCTTTGTTTCTTCATTCGACAATTCCAATAAACCTTCGTATTTGTCTTTGAAATTTCCTTTCATAAATTTGTAGCGAGCTAGAATTCTCAATGGCAGCTGTAACAATCAAGTGCATCAAGGCTAGGCAAATCTTCGACAGTCGTGGAAACCCCACAGTAGAGGTAATCTATAGATTCCCATCTCTCTTTTACTCGATTTTTACTCGATTTTGGGTGGTTTATGTTAGATCTGAGTTTTACTTTGTTATTGTTGGATGTGAAATTAGGCTGATTGCCATTTGAGCGATGGGACCTTAGCTAGGGCTGCCGTGCCTAGTGGCGCATCTACTGGTATGTTAGATCTGAGATTGTAATTTTGAATTTTATAATGATTTGATACTCTGAATCTACTTTTAGAGGTAATTTTGTTAAATCATTTTATTTTATTTTTTGTAGGTGTGTACGAGGCTTTGGAGTTGAGAGATGGTGGATCTGATTATCTAGGAAAAGGTGTATCCAAGGTTAGATTTATTTTTTTATTATGGTTCATTGCTTGATTGAATTATGCACATGAAAATTGCTGTTAAGTTTTGATATTGTTTGGTTTAAGTTGAGAGTTGATTTGAATCTGGCATTGACGTGTTTTCTTCAGTTGTTTGAACTTTTGTTGGGTTTTCTTGGTTTGACATATGCAATTGGTAATTAGATAATTTAGTTGATTTATGTGGAACGAGCATAGAAATTTCGACACAGAAATGAACGTAGACTATCATGGTAACGTTGGAGTGCCTTTTCTTGGAGTACTAAAATGTAAAGATGGACTGGTGAGATTCACAGAGCACATGGGGGCATATAAACAATTGACCAGAGGATTTGATCTGATCTGTATAGCTTCGGGCGACTGAAAAGTTTTGGCTTATGAACATACTAAAAATATCTGGTTTGGTTTTGGTTTAGTTTATTTGTTTTTTAAATGAGCTAGATTGTTTGATTGCTAAAGGAATATGAGATTAAAACAACTGTCTGAATTCATATCTATGTAAGGATGTGATGATGCTATAAATTTTAGAACAGACTCCTCTTAAAAACATAGACTGAAAGAAAAAAATAATATTATTAATTAAGGCAAACTATAAGACTAATGATATCGATAATTATATTCATTAAATATAATTTAAGTTTTATATTTAATTTAATTGGTTAGTTTGATTTAAAATCAAACCAAATACCAAAAAAAATTAAAGTGGGAACCAAATCTTATAACTAATCTTAACAAATCT
Organism: Allium fistulosum; assembly: GCA_030737815.1. Taxonomy (NCBI): domain Eukaryota; kingdom Viridiplantae; phylum Streptophyta; class Magnoliopsida; order Asparagales; family Amaryllidaceae; genus Allium; species Allium fistulosum. The sequence goes on from CM060903.1 coordinate 932,069,501, forward strand.
TACCATCGGTTCCGTTAGTTTATTTGGTTTGAACTAACTAATAAATGTTGCTACCCCAGGTTATGGTCAAACATAACTAAACCTATCTACTGATAGTATCTGTACCTAAGACATTTTTTTATGTACATGGTTACATTTGGGCGAGAGAAAAAAACATTACACCAGGTTCTTCACGTTGGCAGGCAAATTCTATTTCAAAACATAGCTTTGGGGTTAAACCCCTAAAATAAATTATTACTTTATCTATTTTTCTTCTGTTTTCATAAACACCATCAACAGACAGGAATGTGGCATCTCACAAATAACATGCAGAACATTTTTGTCGTATTTCACTTGCAACATGATGACATTCACCATGCGATCTACCTACATGGTATTTCATATATAAACCATGCAAGACGAATATGTGGTTCAGCTACATAGTATCTCACTTACAGTGCTTGTCCTGCGAAGATGCTTAATCCATGATGGTTTCGTCAAATTTGTTTTTCTACTGAATCAAAAGAAAATTTTCCCTCTTGTAAATATAATTTCAATTTTATTTTCTACCTTGACGTTCACGATGGATATGCCAATGATTGCGCAAAATATGTTGCATTTCTGAGTTTTAAGGATTATTTGAGTTTCAAGAATTATTTAAATTGGATTTGTGTATGGTCATTGAATGCAAGGGTGGAATTTGAATTTGACAAGGTTCTAATGGAGTCAACTAGAGAGCATCCTTCCCTTAGAAAACTTGAACTGTGAATATCTAGGAGTTGAAAACATTGTGGGTCCACCTTTTATGATATGTTTGGTTTTTATCTAATTTTCCCGCTTGTAAATTAGTTTTTAAGTCTTCATGTTCAATTAACTTACTCTTTGTTATATTCATCCATTTTTTCAGGCTGTTGCCAATGTAAACACTATCATTGGGCCTGCATTGATTGGCAAGGTACGTGAAACATTTAGATATACGAGTCTTATATACAGTTCATTTTATGTAAATAGGAAGATCGACATTATGTGTGTTTTTAAAAAATTTTGTTTACAGGACCCAACAGAGCAAACCCAAATTGATAACTTCATGGTACAAGAGCTTGATGGAACCAAAAATGAATGGGGTTGGTGCAAACAAAAGGTAGCGTTGATGATTATTCTTCCGTTGATTGTGTTTTTTTGGGTTCTTTGTGTGCAACTATATTGATATATGAAGTTAATAATACTCCAAGTCCCATCTCGTTTTCAGCTTGGTGCAAATGCTATTCTTGCTGTGTCACTTGCCGTATGCAAGGCTGGTGCCAGCGTTAAGAAGATTCCACTATACCAGGTTTGTTACGTCTTCCTTGTCACATGCTATAGTATGCTATTTTATGTAATATTTTATTGACTAAAATGACTTTCATGATAAATCACGTACATAGTGCAAGTCTAAAGTGATACGCAGTAACATTAATTAGTGATTCATCAGAAACGTATTTGAAGTTCCTTATTAGTTTCTTGTTATATGTTACCTTGCAGCACATTGCCAATCTTGCTGGGAACAAGAACTTGGTCTTGCCTGTTCCAGCATTTAATGTTATCAATGGTGGATCACATGCTGGAAACAAGCTCGCCATGCAGGTAAGCAACCTTTTCATCATTGGACCTGGCTAATTTTTTTAGCTAGTTTCACTGTTTTTGATGTTTGTATCATTGAAACTTAACAGGAATTTATGATCCTCCCCACCGGTGCCTCTTCATTCAAGGAAGCCATGAAAATGGGAGTTGAAGTATACCATAACTTGAAGGTGATTAATTAGTTTAGTAATAGGTCATTTCCATTCTTTTTATATACCGTGTATTATTGTGTAGTTTCATTTTTATATGCCATGTATTTTTTGCAGTCCGTGATCAAGAAGAAGTATGGACAAGATGCTACTAATGTTGGAGATGAGGGTGGCTTTGCTCCTAACATTCAGGTTTGTTAAGCTTTATTTTGTTGCACCTCTTGTTATTGGTACAAGGGCTGATGTTGCTACATGCATAATGAAACATATATATCAATATTATTGAAATATCATGCATAATCAACTGTATGTTTGTCCTTTTTATTTTCTGAGTCTTAATTGCTGGTTTTTTTTTGCTTTTATCCGCGCTCTTAAATTAAAATGTTGTCCTTTTTTTGCTTCCACATTCAATCTTGAAATAGGCGCCTAATTTTTTATTTTTAAAAATCCTACTTTTAGAATTAGAGAATTCGGTAGGTCTGCTTCAACCGACCCCTCGTTTTAGCCGTGCTTTCGCAGAGGCACTTTTTGATTCCAAGATTTTATTAGTTCACTGGAATATAATGTTACACTCATGTTTGAGATTTCAAAAACTTTTTATCAACAACTTGGTGTTGATAATGCGTTTTTTGTAAAAATTTCACCCGATTGATAGTTACACTCACTGGAATATAATGTTGCACAGCTACATGGTCTGGAATTGTGAAAATTTCACCCGATTGATTGTAAAGAGCAGCATTTTTTGTTCATTCTTCACCAATGTATTCTCTATTTCTCTGCTCACGCTTATCTCTTTCTCTGTGCAGGAGAACAAGGAAGGACTAGAATTATTGAAAACTGCTATTGCTAAAGCTGGATACACTGGCAAGGTATTGTATACATTTCTATATCTTCCACATTCTGTTTTGTACTGACGTAACAAATTGTGCGTTCTTTTCTGGATATTGAAGTTGTAGAATTCAAACCGTGTTAATTTTATGTGATGGTATTACAGGTTGTGATTGGTATGGATGTTGCTGCTTCAGAATTTTACAATGACAAGGACAAGACTTATGACCTCAATTTCAAAGAAGAGGTATTACCATGTAAAACATGATTGTGCACTAACTAATGATTTGTATTAATTAATTTATCTGTGGACAATGAATAATTTATTACACTTACCGCAACATTAGACAAATGTTTAAACTAACATTAACTTATTTCTTGGTTGCAGAACAACGATGGATCTCAGAAAATTTCAGGAGATAGTTTGGCTAATGTGTACAAATCATTTGTGGCTGACTACCCCATTGTATCAATTGAAGACCCATTTGACCAAGATGACTGGACCACCTATGCTAAAATGACCGCAGAAATGGGTCAACAAGTTCAAATTGTTGGTGATGATCTTCTTGTCACCAACCCTACTGTAAGTTTAAAATTTATAAATATCCAGAAAATAATTTGCTTGACGCCAGGATTACTCAATATTAGATTAGGTATTATGCTATTTAAGTGTAATCTCACATGAATATGTTTGTTTACACCAGAGGGTTGCCAAGGCTATCAAGGAAAAGACCTGCAATGCCCTTCTTTTGAAGGTAATGTTCTCATCATGTTAATTCTCCAGTATATAGGATATAGAGATATATGAAATGATCGAGTTCTTAAAATGTATAGGTGAATCAAATTGGGTCTGTAACAGAGAGTATCGAGGCCGTGAGGATGTCAAAACAAGCTGGATGGGGTGTCATGACCAGCCACAGAAGGTAATAAAGTTGGTAGTTAATTGATTGAACATTTTTTGCATCCAAAGTAAATTCTTTCTAGGTGTTGGGATGTATTCGGACATCAGACGCTTCGGCCCATGCCAAATTTGTTAATATTATAATGGAACTAACTTGTTAATACCCTTACAGTGGTGAAACTGAAGATACCTTCATTGCCGATCTTGCTGTTGGGTTGTCAACTGTAAGTTTCTTGTCATCCTAATTTAAAATTATGTACGATTAGTTTCTTGCTAATTTGACGTTTTATCCTGTTTTTATGATCGAGCAGGGACAAATCAAGACTGGAGCTCCATGCCGGTCTGAGCGTCTAGCCAAATACAACCAGGTTATAAACTGCATCTGTTAATAAATGATCTCCCTCTTTCCTTTTGAGTTTTTCTTTTTGTTTGCATATTATATTAACTTCTATGTCTGTATGTGTAAATGCAGATTCTCAGGATCGAAGAGGAGTTGGGTGCCAATGCTGTGTATGCTGGAGAGAAGTTCAGAGCACCTGTAGAGCCTTACTAGATTAATTATCTATGGTTGTTTCATAAATTTTGTTGGAGTGTTTCTTTTTGTGTTTAAAACTCGTCAAGAGTCTCTTTGCTGCCTGGGCAGAGTAGTGAATAAAGAATTTTTATGATCTTAATTGATCTTGTAACCGAACCTTTTTGAAGTTTACTTTGTAGAAGATTTTAAACTCTATAATTGTTTGAGCTGTTTCTTGTGCTTGGATGTGGAGCTAAATTATATTTGACTTACCCTCCCTGTTTGCTATTATTATTCCTAGGATGTTCATTGTTAAGGTGTTTTTGAGAGTTAAAACGTTTTGAAAAAGAGCTATGCTACGTCAACCGGCCAAAAGGAAACGAAATGGGTGTAAAAATAACGGAGGATGTTAAGGGACTCTGTTAATTCAATGGCTAAATCTCCCCTATGTAGCACCGTATGTTCAGTTCCTGGTTGAAGTACTTCTTTCCTTTGAAAAAAAATGGATAAGAATGTGAATATTAAGATACCAGTTGTGACATTATTCGTTTGGTTTTTGTCACAATAATAGCACATATTAGGGGTATTTTAGTATAACTTGTTATTCGTAACGTCAGAAAAGTGTTACGAAACTGTATACACAAATTGTTAACAGTAACATTACAAAAGTGTTATGAAATTGTTATAAATTGCAACAACAAACTGTCATAGGTACGTCGCAAAATTGCTACGAGTAGAACTGTGTAGTTAACAAATACAGCAGTAAACTGCGTTAGATTGTCCGAGTCTAGTGTTTGAAAACTGTTTTCTTGAAACAATATTGCTTCCTCTACGACGTTTAAGGATATCGAGCAATTGTTTTTCAAGATGAAACGGATCTTCTCTACGATGCTACGCAACAATCGCAGAGCTCCGACGAACTCAAGAGAGTATTTTTTAAGAACAGTGCTGTGTGGAGAAAGAAAATGCAGAAGACTAAATTATAATTTCACTGTTTTCTATCTGCCTATATATAGGCGCGGGGAGATGCACCTATTCGGTAACAGGTGCCTGTTCAAACTGATACGACTGTTGGAAAGGTTGCGACCATTTACCAGCGGTGCGACCGTTTGAATTTGAACGGACAGAAATAAAACTGTTCGGTCTGAACAACGACGCCAAGCCAATTGCTAGGGGTGTCAAATGGGTTGGGTTGGGTATAAATGGGTTGGTTTAAAAATCAACCCAACCCATTTAAAAAAAAAATAGACCCAACCCATTAGACCCATTTATTAAATGGGTAAACCCAACCCAAACCCACTAATTTAACGGGTTAACCGAACCCAACTCGTTTAACCCAATTTGAATAAAATTACATAAAAACATGTACAATCATTCTTATCAATTCAGTTTGTATAATTGAAGATCAGTATAAAAACATTCAAAATTAGTACAAGACCATTCCAGATTTACATTAGTACAAAGATAGCGAGTATCATTCAAGATCAGTTCAGTTTTCAAATAATAAAACATCATATAAAGTGACATTTCAGATCTGCAGCAAGCAAAGTATCTCATACCGCATCATTTTGTAGAATTTAATGCAATATTAATCAACATATAATTCAAAACTACATAGCATAAAAATGCATGAAACATGAAGTAGTTCAATGAAAGCACTAAATCTATTTTTTTTCCCTTTCTTTGCATCCCTACTGTCCGACCTGCAACTGCATGTAGTGTCCAACCTGCAACTGCATGTAGTGTCCAACCTGCATGTATTTTTTGAATTGTTTCAATAAGAATTAGGTTGATCATAGGTTAGGTACTTTGCATATCAAGTGACACAGCAGCTAAGGCTGTTGTATGACATTAATTAGTGTTGCAAATTCAATCAGTAACATGCAGAATGAGGCATATAATTCAGAGTTAAAAATGCAATTGCTAACAGTAATAAAAGCAAATCAACCAATCCTCTGTATTGCACACACATTCTTCTTGAAAGATGCAAATCATTCATCATGTAAGCAATTTATCTAAAATATCAAACCTGAATTAGTGTAGTTAATCATGAGCAGAGATATATCTGATGAGTTTCTCATCTTCTTCAGTTTGATTTGATAGAGTGTTAAAACAATTTGGTGTATGTCTTGATGAGCTATATGGTACATAATTGAATTGAAATCAAACAATAGTGTTATATTTAAATGCTGCAATCATCACTCTCGGTGGCACCAAATGGACTATTACTCATTCGCTTTAAACGGATGGCTTTAAATTGCATCTGTTTAGCTAAATAGAGGAATCATGTGCACATTTTGATTGACTTTTTAAGTTCATTTATTACAAAATTCTGTAGTATCAATCCTTGGTGTCTATGGAAATTATTTCTAACACAGATGAATGTTGAAATAGTTTAGAAACTCATGGTCTATATTCATATACTTATTGTTGGCTTGTTGCAGCATGCAGCATCAAATAAAAAATATTGGATGTAGCTGCTTGTATTGTTCTCTTAAATAAAGGTGTTGCTTATGCCATTTCATCTTGTTTACATCTAGCAGCAGTGTGTGTGTGTCTGACTATATTGGAGAACCACAGAAGGCAACATCCATGAATATATGAAGCATTACAATTTGTAATTCTTTTGCTTGAAAATTATCAATACAGCAGCAAAATGATAACATGCTGTGAGTATAAATACGCAAACATAATAATAGATCCAACTGCCTTTTCTGTAATGTTAATCACAGTTGAGGTATAAATGAGTTTGTTTCCTACATTACAAAAGGTAAGGTTTAACTGAACCAGCAAAATTATTTATTGTATAAATGTGATTGTAGCGACATGGAAGTCAAATTATTTGTAAAGTATTATCATAACATTTTAAACAATGTGAACAAGCAAAGTTTGGAATTTAAGCATTATTTAAACAATGTGAACAAACAAATTTGGCAGTTAAGCATGTACCTAAGATTTAGGTAGAAATTGTCAACTCCGCATCCGTATGAGATAAAGAAATATCCACATCGGGCTCCTCTATAGCTGACGTTGTCCCGTTTCCATATAGTCAGTCACGTGAACATAACAACGCTTCAACGGTATCTGCCTTCAAAGAACTTCGGTAATCATCAAGAACCCTGCCTCCGATACTGAATGCACTTTCAGATGCTACAGTAGTAACCGGAACCGCCAAAATATCTTTTGTCATTCGTGAAAGAATTGGATATTTATATTGGTGAGATTTCCAGAAAGAAATAATGTCGAACGGTGTTTTAGGATTTAGCGATTCCTCTTCAAGATATGACTTGAGTTCGGATTTACGAGAGCTATTGAGTAAACATACCTTACGATGACTGTAAAATCCTTCTAACATATCCTCACATTCTTGTGAATACAGACCAATATCTGCATCAACGGATTCCACATCTTTTGATTCACTTGCTTCACCTTCCTTTTCAAATTTACTCTCCACCTCATCAAATTCATAACAATTGACTCTATAAATTTGTTCATAACAGTATTTAACGAATTCGATTTTATGCCGTGGATCAAAGATGCATGCAATGGAAAGTATCACACTAAATTTTCTCCAATATTTGTCAAATTTTTTATACATTTCATTTGCCATGGTTGACATAAAATCATTGTCTTTCATACGCTTTTGCAATGTAAAAAGAATCGTCACGAGCTTCGGAAAAAATAAGTTCGATGTTGGATAATTATAACCCGAAAATAAACAAGTAACTTTGTAAAAAACTTGCAAAAAATCCTCAATTTTCTTTGCATCTATCCATTCATCCGGGGTTGGACAATAAGTATAACTTTGATCAACGATTTCCAAACGGCATAGTTCTTGGTGGAAGTAAATAGCGCTTTTAAGCATTAAAAATGTCGAGTTCCATCTCGTTGGAACATCTTATTGCAATATTTTTTTACTTTCATTCATAGAAAGGTCTGATATGCATTCCATAAACAATTTTTTTCTTGATTGGGAGCCCTTAATGTAGTTTATACTTTCCCTAATATTTGTTAAAAAGGAACCAATGCATTTTAGACCGTCTTGTACGATCAAGTTCAATATGTGTGCAGTGCAACGAATATGCAAAAACTCACCATCTGCAACCAATGCTTTCTTATATGTGAGATGAGATTCCAACAATTCAATAAATTTATCATTTGAAGATGCATTGTCAAGCGTAAATGCAAACAGTTTATCTTCGATATTCCACTCAACTAACATACTAGATACCTTCCGAAATATTGCAGCCCCCGTGGATTGTCAAGCGTAAATGCAATACGAGGTCAGATTTGGGTACGGTTTCTTGCATTGGGTTCGTATCGACGTCGTCTTCGATATGGAGTCGGATTCGTTATTGTTTGGTTAGTTCGAATTTTTCAGATTCGACAAAGGTGAGTTATTAAATCCACTCACGCAATACTAAATTATTCGGATGTTAGTTAAATCGAATCATGAAGTGATAAATTTTTATCGATTGTTGTTTGGTGATTTAAATTGACATTTAAATTGAGTTGAATTGACATCGAAACTGAATTGACTTTTAAATTGAAATTGAATTGCTAGTTAAACACCCACATTTGATAACTAGTAATCTGTTGTGATATATTGGTTGATTTGGTTATTGATTGAAATTGGATGCTATTGATTGATATGTTGGATGTATGATTGTTTATTTATTTTGATATATCCCTGTTATCACCCTCTATATTATTGACATCATATAAATTGTCATTGAATCATTTCGAATAAATTAAGAAATGGGTTAAAATGATATATACCTATGACATTTAACTTTGGGTTGAAATGATATATGTCCACCTTTGTAATCAAAATTGAAATAATTGATCACTTGGCCATAGGATATAAAATTATATACGGACATCGGATTGGTTAAATTAAATGATTTTGAATTCTTGAATTTTGAGCCTATTTAAATGACATCGTTTTAAAGGAAGTATAATTGGATTTTATAAATTGAATTATTTTCAAATTTGGGCTTTGGAATTGAAACTGTTTAAAATTGAAATTGTTTAAAGAATTTAATTTGAAATCCTAAAGTTGAAAGTGAAATATGATTGAGATTTATCGAAATTGAATTATTTTAAAGGTTTGAATTTTAATTTGAACTTTGAAATTATTTCTACTAAAGTGATTTAAATGGTAATTCCGAATTTTAGACTTGGAATTGATATAAATTAAATTGTTTAAATGAGAGTTTGAATTGAAAACTTCTAGCCATTTGAATCGAATTGTTTAGGATGAATTTGAAGTAAAGTTGAAATCGTTTTGAATAGAGATTGATTTGAATTGAATTTGAAATTGAAGTTGATTTGAATTGAAATATTGGAAATTAAATTTGTTTGATTTGAAATTTTGAACCTGAGTTCAGATTTGTTGAAAATGGAAAGAAACAGTTTTAATTTGAAACTATTTTCAATGTAAACTATTTTAAATATAAACATTTTAAATTTTCACCTATTTTAATATCCAAATTATTTTGGATTTCCAAACTATTTTAATATGTAAACCATTTTCAATGCTCAAACTATTTTAATATCAAAACTGTCTTCAATCTCCAAACTATTTTTAGATTATTCAAACTATTTTCAATATTCAAACTATTTTAAAGTTGGAACTATCTATACTTAAATCGTTGATTTAAATGCGAATGTGTTTGATATGAAGGTATAACCTATTTGAATTCGAAAATGATATTTTGAAGCGAATATGATATTTTGAAGCGAATATGATATTTTGAAGTGAATATGATAATTTGAAGCGAATATGATATTTTGATATGAAGTTTAATTGTTCTTTGAAATGAAAATGAGTCGACCGGTGTGTAAAATGATGTTTGGTTGTTAAAGAGCCCGAGACCGATTATTGGTATACTTTCTGTCAATACCGGATCCACTTTAACAACTGTGTACGTGGAGGATGATGTAGAATGAAGTGGTTGAATTAGTGAACGTTTACTGGATTTGAAGGAAGTGAACGATGATGGATGACCCCGACACTTGTGTCAATCTGAAATGACTAAAACAGGAGTCGTGCCGGGTCAATGAAGCTAGCAACCTCTAGCGGACACACTCCTTCGTATTACTACCTCTACATTGTTATTGATTGGTGCGCACCCTTGGATTTGGGGGTGTTGGACGCGGTGGACCGTTTGGGGTTACCACCAGTCCGGATCAAGCAAACTGGTAGTATCATACTTTGGGCATTGCCTCACATGCCTTGTCATACAATTATCCTTATTCAATACCACTACGATTTTGGTTTAGTGTTGTCGGATCACGGCGCATCCCTACCCACCGATGTTCTACTGGTGTGTTATATGCAAACTGTACGACAATGCTTGGAAACGCGTTAAGAGGCATCAATGTAAAACCTTAACGCTATGAAAAATATTTATTTTATTATTTGACATTACATATATAGCGTATCTTACTATATATAGATAGTTTGACGGATCCTTAGAAGGTGGAAAATCCTGTAACATCTCTTAAATTATTGCACTCATGTATACACTTGATAGGAGATGGAAAATACCGTAACATTTCTGACGCTATTACACTCATATTTCACGTGATATTTATTTGACTTACATGAAAATATTTTAGTTCTAATCCAAGTGTTTTGTCTTTTCATTTCGCTTGGGTCGGCCTGAGTATTACAATGTATCTAAGACTTATTCTGGAGGATGAAGACGGAGATTGGTATACTATATTTAACTATTACTATTCCACTGCATCATTTTGTTTCTACTGCATAATTCTGTTATATCCATTGTATGTATAACTATGACTGATGTTGTAAAGTGTAATCAAATGTATATTGTAAAACAGCTTTATGAACTGTTTATGTGATTATTATATTTTATCATTCCGCTGCGAGATTCTGTGTTTTGTTTCTCTTCTTTTCTTTTATGTCTTAATCAACTCATTGATTATCTGCCTTCTGGATTGTTTGAGTTGGACATATATGGTTTTTTGTCAACTTGAACCTTCCGAAATGCGGGTCGTCACAGAATGAAAGAGAAGAAGTTGAAGAAAATAAAGTAAGCAAAGATAATGCCAATGATGAAAAGTACGAAAGCGGAGGAGAAGATCTTGTTACTTATGATGAAGCATCAAAAGATAAAAAATAGGGCCATGCAATGAAAGAAGAAATCAAGTCTATTGAAAAAAAAAGATACATGGGAGCTTACTACGTTACCTTCACATAGATCTGTCATTGGTGTAAAGTGGGTGTTTAAGACAAAACCAATCTAAATAGCTCCATCAATATGCACAAAGCACGATTGGTTGCAAAGGGATACAAGCAAAAGGAAGGTGAAGATTTCAATAAGGTATTTGCTCCTATTTCTAAACTTAATACGCTTCGATTGCTAATTTCTTTTGCTGCTCAAAATGGTTGGAAACCATTCCAAATGGATATAAAATCAGCTTTCTTGAATATTTTTCTTCAAGATGAAATTTACATTATGCAACCCCTCGGATTCGTATAGAAAAGTGAAGAACAAACTGGTGATATCTACAAACCCCCTTGGAGTACCTATGTTTTCAAGGAATGTTGTTGCATTGGGAGTTCGAAGGAATTTTGGTTTACGAGAGCCAGTGTTGGGATAAATCAAAATTTAACGACAATTTTAAGAGTTGTGTCTATTGAAGTGTAGAGTCTTGCCTTTTGAAGTGAATAGTCGTGTCTATTCAGTGAAGAGTCATGTCCATTGAAACGAAAATGTGTCTATCTAAAGAGTTGTGTCTATTTTTAACGGTGGACCGTATGTGGTCATTTTGTTGTGTTGGATGTATGTATGAGAAAAAAAGTTAAATTAAAAAGAAGTAATAGAATTAATTTTTTTTATCTACCTTTCCTCTACAATTATATTCCTCTCTTCTCTCGACACACACACATATGTGTGTATGTCTATATATACATACATACGTACGTACGTACGTACACACACACAAATATATATTGAAATTACACTTTGTAAACTTACATAATTTTAAATTTTAAATGAACATTAATGAATTTACTTTCAATCAGTGAATGATTTGAAACCAAGAATTACATTAATGCATAAAATCCATTTTATTAATTTGAATCGGGGAAACACATATATGTTTCCACACACACACAATATGTGATGTTTTAGATGTTAAATATTTATGTAAAGTCCCTTTATTTAAACATATAATTAATAATATATGTGTATAGATTTATTGGTACTTGAAGGTAACGCTTTTGAATCGAACATTTTATGTAGAAAGAAAACGACATATATAAAATTTTACACAACGCATTAGGTTTAGAAAGAAAATGAAATTGTTGGATTTTACACAGAAGTCCACACATGAATTAAAAAAAAACTCCTTTTTTATGAAAACGATACTTAAAACAAATATATTCAAAACATCGATAATGAAATAGAACAAATTGATTTTCAAGATAAATATAAATGATTAACATATATAGTATAAAATTTATAAAGATAGTTTCCAACCAAAAATAGTTTTTTTTTCAAAAGAACAAAAAAGAAAAACAATAAGGAATTGAACAGCTTGGGCATATGTAAATTCGCAATAACAATATTCATATCAAAATAATGTAGAGAACAACTACAAAATATCATAGAAGATAAATGATTTAAATTATATGAATCATAATGGACATACAATAAATGGAGACACTACAAGAAAATTTACTATTCATGGAATCATTAGACAACGTTCAAACTCTTGGTGCTATTAATAATCACTTAAAGGAAAACAATAATGATTAAACATGTTATAAAACATATGTTAACAATTTCACTCGGGCGGGTTCATTAGGCGGTTCACATTTTCATTTGGCAGTAGTATTCATTTTATTCCAGTTCTTGCCGCTTATTATTTTTGATCTCACCACTGTTCCACAGCCTCCTCTCTAATTTCTCCCTCACCATTTTCCTATTCCAAATAAATCGCTAAATCCCCTTTCCACACGAACGCACTTTAATTTCCTAAAGCTCTCGGTCAAGTCCTGTTCGATTTGGACGTTCATTCGACCATGGATGTAATCCTTTATGATTTCAACAATAAGGTTCGTTCTTGATTCCTGCTTTTGACTTCTCCTTATGCCACTCGCGCCTCAGCCTTTAGACTTCTCCTCACGCCGAACACGCCTTCAGATTGAATATTCAACACTTATGAATCTCTCCCGCCTCCTGTTGTGAGTTTTTCTTGCAAGAGTTTGTACAATATTTGGTTGAAGACGATATATAATCTAGTTTTGTATTTTAAGATAAAATTTATCGAGCGCTTACTTCTGTTGTGTGTGGTGGTCTTAACTTTATTTCGTGATCTATTTTGTTTTGATACATCTAAGGTTATATATTGTATTATAAGATCTTTATCGTAAAACTGTGGATGAACCTTTCTTTAGAAATTATCACCTGTAGTTCACAGGTAGAAATTTTAAGAAGTTTTAGTGCACAGTTTAGATATTACTTGTGAACGGCAAAAATTTGATTACAAAATCCAGTTATTTTTTTTCAATAAATAAATAAATTAAAAGAAGAAAAAATGGGAGCAAGAATAATTTTTGTTGAAAAGATTGTGCTTACGGTTCAATAACTAAAAGGCACTTCAACTATCAAAAAGTAACATATACCTCATCGAATTTTGGTTCCTTGCTGTTAGTGCATAGGTTTTTATTGCATAATTTATGTATAAATGATTATAAAACATGAAAATTCTTAGATTCTTTAAATTTTCTAAAGATTATTCTATTAACTTTTTTTTCGGAAAAATAGTTTTGAATATTTGCATTAGATAATTTTAGAACCTACACTTATATTGTTTGTTGTCTAGGTGTGTTCGTAACTCAATATTTTCAGTAATACAATATTAGTCAATGTAGTGCTGAGTTAGATTTACTAGGTAATCTAGAGCAATATGTTGGTCTATTATTGCTCTTTGTAAAATTTTGTTTACATTGTTGGAAAACTTCAATATGTGGGCACATACGTAAAATAAACGTGTCGTGCTATTTTGGTGTAAAGCTAATTAAAGTGATCAAATTATGAATTAAAGTTAAAAGACTTACATGTATAATTGTCATGGTATTAATGTGTGATACTGGGGCAATTCTATTTTGTTGAAGGACCAAATTAGAAAATGCCAATATTATAGATAAGGGGTTATGGTCCCCAAATTACATAAGCTCCAGTTATTCTCCTAATATCTTCAATGGAAATAATTCAGATCTAGGATTAATGTCAATTTGGAAGATCAGGTCAAACTCTTATCTTTTAGATCTATCTCTTTCTCTTAATCAGTTTATGAAAGCAGCAACTATGAATTCAGACCTAATATAAGGTCTAGGGTTTGTGTCAATATGGAAAATCAAACCAAATTTACTTTTCCAACAGCAATTATGAATTCAGGTATGACTTCCGCTAACCCTTTTACTTTCCTCGATTTCTTTTCAATTAGATCAATATGGATCACCTATTTAGATCTAGGGTTTCATGATTAATCAGTCGTAAAGTATATTGAAATCCTAACAAGTGGTATCAGAGCCACCCATCATTGATTTCATTGGAAATTTTGTTTTTTGTTTTTTTTAATTATGAGTAAGTTTTGAATTGAACTTTTTTTTAGAGGTCCTGTAATAATCTTACTTAAGTTTCATATCTGCTTGATCTATGCAGCAAAGACTTTTTGATGATGATATTGGATTTGTTTAGTATCAATTTTTTGTTGTAAATTGAAAAGCTAATTTATGAAATTGTTTTGGTGTAGAAAGATAGATAGATCTAAATGATCTATATGTTATTATGAAACAATTAGAATTTTGAAATCATTAAATTATGAGAAATAATCCAACTTTCTCTAATTTTCGAAAACAACTTATATTGGTTAAAGCATTCACATGTTTATTATTGTATGTTTTATAAATAAGTTGTGAATTTTATGGTGAGGAATGTTTTGGATCTGATATGTACTATCATTTTATTAATGTTTATAAATGGTATAAACAGATATATATAATTTAGAACCATTCATGCAAGAAATATAAATCTAGTTCTATGATTATTTTACCTTACTTAACTTTTGATTAAGTAATTTGGATATTTATATAAGGTATTTGGGTTATTTCAGAAATTTTGGTTAATTGGAAATAAAGTATGCTTCTTTAATGTGTTTATGTTTATTTTTTTATTGAAATAAATTTTAAGATGACACTAGTTTACATTTTGGACCACATAACGGTTAATTACATTTATTTTTATCATAATTGCATTAAATGTGGTTATTATGGTAATAAATTAATTAATTTATTATCGTAAAGGCAGTAAATGTAGTAAATGCGTCAGCTGCAATAAATTTAATGATGCAGCATGTTTGTATTTGAAATAAAAAAGACGTATGGTTTATTATTTGATGCATTTATGTTTAATAGTTACATATATTTTATATGCTTGAACCATGCTTATTGAAAACATGTTTCACTTCCGTGCTTTGGTTAGCATAAAATAAAAGGAGCATCAGTTTCCATATTTTTCCACAATGCATGGTTACTAACCTTAACTAAGTATTCAAATAATAAACTAAACATAAAGTGACACAACAACATACTATATAGCTATATTATGGTTCAGATGTACATTATAACTACTGCATGTTATTTAGTATGGTAGTTACTATGTCATTTATGCATAATTTTATATGGCATTTCAATTCTGGCGTTCATCTGTGACATTTGTTATGTGATTTATTTATGATATATTGTATCATACTTATTAAGAAAATGTCATGAATGTAACCACATACTTAAAGTAAAAGACTATAATAGCTATGATTAAAACATATTGTGCCACATTTATAATTTTGAGATTTTCAAGTGTCATATAGACTTAAAATGCTTTTGGGAGTATTTTATAGCACTTGAAGTATTGTACATGCACTAAGAAATAAATTCAAATATATTTTTGGTGTCTCTTTGCGAACTAATTGTAAATATCCTACATTTCAAGTGAGCTAATTGAAATAACATATCACCAAAGTGGCCTCTCTTATTTTAGTTGTTCATGAAAATGTTTAATATTTGTGTAAATTTATTCATGCGGATGTTAGCCAGCCCAAAGGAAGACTAATATTTGGTTGAATAACTTACGCATGTGTGGTGATAAATATGTGATAACTATAAGGTTTTACAAGTGAATAGCTAATCGGCCCAAAGGAAGATTGTTATTTGACTTGAATTTATTATCAGTGTTTGATCATTACAACAAGAGTACCACTTACAGTTAATATCTGTGCAGTTAATGCCCCGCTATTACCCCGCTATAACTCTGCTATATCTCATAACTTATTTTTACCGCTACGATTTTTCCATATAGCCCCAAATATAGCATTTCCGCTTTAAGCCCCGCTATTTCCGCTATATCCCGTTATTCCCGCTATATTTCGGCTATTTCCGCTATATCTTCTTTAAAAGAAATGAATAGAAAAATGACATTTATACACTATAAAAATTGTGAAATTAATTAATTAAATTGAATTTTTAATATATTTTTAGAAATGAAAATACTCTAATATTCTACTAAATTCAATTATCTTATATAACAGTTTTACGTTTATTTACAGTATATTCGCACTTGTTTTTATTTAAAATTATTTATGTATTAATTATAATTCAATTGAATGTTAATTTTTCATTTAATTACCATTTATAAATTTGTAAAAACATTAAGTACGAGTTTTATATGTTATTTTAGGGTGATCTGCTATATTCCGCTATATCCTCGCTATATCTCCGCTATGACTTTTTACATCTCCGCCGCATTGAATCTGCTGAGTGCTTTAACTGCGCAGTTTAATATTACTGTCCAAAAACTTGATATTAATATTGTGCTAGGTATCTTGAGAAGAGACTTACCAATTATTTGAATTTACTGTGGCTGATATTTGGATATGGGCATATACGGTCAATCCTTAATTTTTGTTTAATTTTCAACTAATTTGGCTAAAATGTCTGCCAATTTTAATGTTATCATCTTATTTGGGACTAACTCAAAGGATTATTAAGAAAACATGTTGTTTGTTCTTAACTTTATGGGTCTAGCTCCTGCAATTAGGAGGGTCACGCCCACTCATATTATGGTTGAATGCTCTTATAATGTCATGAAGAACATTCAAAGATGAGACAATTCAAAAAGAAAGAGTCAAAAGATCATAAAGTAAAATATTTTAGAAGCTTTCAAGGATGTGGTATCCGTAGGGATAACCAATTTTAAGGATTTCTTTATTGAGAATGAAAAGCGTTTTGTTAAAATGATAAGGAGAAACAAGCACGCTTTATATTGCTTGATTCCATAAGGTCAAAATAAAGGAAACATAAATAAGTACTATATGGAAAATATTGCTTCAAAAGTTAAAGGCACTCAAGTTATTGTTATTTTTTCTTTTACTCTCTTTATTCACAGTATAACCATTTTAAGGTTATTATTAATTTTCTTAAGAATAAAATGACCTTTATTGAGCTCATTTCACATTGTGGTAAGAAGAAGAGAGATTGAAGCATGGTAAGATAGAAAATACCTATTTATCGTACATTGTAAATAAATGTATAAATAAGGATAAAGAAGTCGCTAAGGATCTATAAGAAAAGAAATAACATATAAATATATTTATAGTTTTTTCTTTAATAAGATATACACACATATAAAGTAAAGTTTACTATATATTTTTAAGATATTATATATTGAGATTTCAGTAATATTGTTTGGATTTATTTGATATGTTTGTTATGCTGTCATTTAGATAGATCTCGGTTTTCTATTTCTAATACGAACAAATTGGGTTATTATTGTTCATTTAGAAATAATAAGATTGATTTATGAATAAATTCAAACATTGTTGGAATTAAAGCTCTTAAAGTTTAAACTATAGTTTATATATATCTACTTATGCTAAATACCTTTTTATAATGAAGTCTCAAGTTTTAATTCGGTGATTAATATGATTATTTGTTTCAGCTTACTAAATAATTGTAGATTAAGGCACTAAAGATAGCAAATACTTTATTAGTATTCTAAGCGACTTAAAAGCTACAAGTTTTATAAACCCACACTGAGGAAAAATTATTAGATGGGAAGTGCTACAATTTTTGAGGATGTTGAGTTTGGAGGGAGAAATAAAGTACGGATCATCGTCTTTTTGGAGAATCATTATCTTTGATTCAACTACAGTTACTTCTTCGGATAATACATAGAACTTGTTTCCTTTCATTAACAAGAAGTAGATTAAGAACCATAATAAGACAATGTCAAACTAAAATTTTCTTCAAATTAAGGTTATTGTTTCAAGAAAACAAACTCAACAACCTCAAAGTGCAATGTCACTAAGGAAATCCACTTGTAAAGAAGAAATACTATTCCGATGACTATATAGTATTTTTTCATAAAGATAAATATTGGATTGGTGAAGATGATTCTTTGGACTTGCATCAATCCATATAAAGTACTAATTTGAAATGTGAATTTAAGGTATGAATATATAGTCTAAATCTATAAGGATAATAAAGTTTGAGATCTTTCCCAATACCTTTAGGTAACAAGATCATTGGTTATGAATAATTATTCAAAATAAAAATGGATCAAGTAAGTAATGTGGAAAGGTATAAGACTCATTATAGAAAAGACTATACTCAAAAGGAAAATAATGTTTTATTTTTAAAGAGACTTTCACTTCGGTTTTACTAAAAGACTCTTTAGAATTATTTTGAAACTCGTTGTAGATTATGATTTTAAGCAATATCGGAGGGATATTAAAGTCGTGTTACTCGATGGAGACATTGATGAAACAACTAAGAAAACCACTTATGGATTACCCTTTTGTATTAGGAATTCAAATACACCATTATCATTCATGGAGTGCTATTTAGATTATCACAAATGGGCTATAGGCAGATAAGGCTTTTAAAAAAAGGGGGGTTTGGTATGCAAATTGCAAATCAATTCTCTTTTGCCAAAATAGACAAATTTCTCTTATATAGTAATATAAGAACATCCTTGAAGCTAAAGAAATGCAAAAGATTCCTCATGCATTGCGGTGTGAAGTCTAATGCATGCTAAGGCATATATACATATGGATATTGTGTGTATTATTTGGCAGATATCTTACTAACATTAAAAGTGGATCAATTGTTAGTAACCAAAATGGTTACGAGATATCTTTAAGAAACAAAGGATTATATGCTCAAGACGGATTGGTTGGAGATCATAAGGCATTACAGTCCGAATATTTTGGATGCCAAGAGTACAAAAGATCCACTTCAGATAACAATAATAATATTGTTGTTGTTATTAATATTTTTTGGATGAACCTATATAAGGAAAGCTGTCATACAGATACTTATAGTCTTCTTTGTTATTTTCCGTTATGGGGCATCCAACGATGGAAAATAATCGTATAATTTTATCATAAAATAATGGGCTATTGAATAAAGAAATTGGAAGATCATTAAAGTAATATTGTAACAATAAACAAAATATTATTTTCCAGTAAGGGGAGAGTGCAAAATAGATTGTAATTCATAGAGCATACTCTGACAAACTCCACTATGGCGGATCCGCTTACAAAAGGATTATCACCCAAGGTCTTTTATGAGCATCTTACTCAATTGTTGTAACTTTTATGTAAGAATATTTTTGTTCAGGGGGGTTTGTATTTGGTACTGTCATATGATACATTGCTCTATACTTTGGTTACAGATATATATCATGATCAGAAATAAAGTAATAGAGTTTTGTTTGCACTTCAAGTTGTTCAAATATTGAATGTTTTGATCTCACTAAAGTAGGACCAATTGGAAATAGACATGTATAGATCACATTTCATGTAATTTCCACGCTACACGTTCATGATTGATCTATGTTGTATGATTGTGTTGATATATATGACCATTGATTGGTTTAGTTACACTGAAGGTAACGAAAGCCACTTTGATCCTTTATCAACATAGTTAATGGACGAGATTGTTTCAGAAACACCTTATGTTATAAATAAACAATTTTGGAACTCATAAAGTTAAACACATTTATAAGGTATTACATATATGGCCCATGGGGAGATTGTTGAAAAACTTCAATATGTGGGCCACATATGTAAAATAAATGTGTCGTGCTATTTTGGTGTAAAACCTAATTAAAGTGATCAAATTATGAATTAAAGTTAAAATGCTTACAGGTATAATTGTCATGGTATTAATGCATAGATACTGGAGCAATTCTATTTTATTAAAGGGCCAAATTAGAAAATACCAACATTATAAATAAGGGGTTATGGTCCCCAAATTACATAAGCTCCAGTTATTCTCCTAATCTCTTCCATGGAAATAATTCAGATCTAGGGTTTATGTCAATTTAGAAGATCAGATCCAACTCTTACCTTTTAGATCTATCTCTTTCTTTTAATCAGTTTATGAAAGCAGCAACTATGAATTAAGATCTAATATAAGGTCTAGGGTTTGTGTCAATATGGAAAACCAAACCAAATTTACTTTTCCAACAACAACTATGAATTCAGGTATGGCTTCTACTAACCCGTTTACTTTCCTCGATTTCTTTTTCAATTAAATCAATATGGGTCACCTATTCAGATCTAGGGTTTCATGATTAATCGGTCTTAAAGTATATTGAAATCCTAACATACATATATAAATGTTGTAGTGAAGCATCATCATGCCAAGCAACAGTTACGAACTTGCCATTGGTAGACCATTCGGTATCATGATATAATATATCTTGATAGAGTTAGGGGTATGCCCCAAAGGGCAATTATGTAATTGGTTACATACATCTAACTCGTTGACCAATCTTGTTCGAAATAAAGGTGTTTTCTTTCTATAGTATAGTTGATATAATGTGGTTATATTAATTAATAATTTAATTAAAAGTATATTTAATAGAAAATCCATAAATGGTATGTTTTGTGATAGTAGTTACAAAGTGTTGTAACCGAAAGTAATTTATCACAATGAAACAAATATATCATTTTAAATGTTCCTAGTCAAGATGCATAGAGACTAAGATATCGATGTATTCATTGAGACTAGAGTAGGTAATGTCTCCAAATATTTGGTAGTGTATTACTCATGATTGCTGGGGGGCACCTAAGGGTTACGTACCAATAGTTATTGGATAACTATGGAATGACTCACTTGGTATTTTTCTATTAGTTAATATAACTAAGGTCAAACAGAAAATATCGATGAGACTAATTTATACAATTCTTTCGACTTGAGAATACTGTAAATCTTCAATATGAAAGCTCTATTTTGATTATAGTCAAATCATGGCATAACATCCATCGAGTGACTATAGTTGGGTCGAGTGGAAGTATTGGAAGTGAAGCACTATTCAAGAGAGAATTCGTTTCCTTAGTTATATGAGATTAATATCGCGGTCAACTCAAGTCAATCCAAAGCCAAAATCTCTAACCAGAGTAGTTCGGTTGATAATAATTGTTATTATTGAACCATGGACTTTGTATTTGGATTATAGAGTTGAATGTGGATGATCTTAGAATTTTGATCATTACCAAATTCAGTAAGTCCAAAGTGATATAGTTTTGACGAAGAGAATTGATGTAAATGATTGTCACAAATGGATTACGCTTACTAAATTAGAATGAGATTTTCCGAAAATGAGTAAGCTATAAATTTGGCCATAATATCACACCACCTGCCAAGTGAAGTGTGAACGTTAATGTTCAAATAGTTCGACGTTAATCGCTGACCGAATTTACACCCAAGAGTCACACAACCAAAACGATGAATTCTCTTTAGACCAAACAATTTAATTAGTTTATAATTATTATAAATTAATATTTACGAAATATTAATTTTGGATTTTGAATGTGATTTGGGAAATAAAATTGGTGCATATATTTATAAAAGTTATGAATATATTGATCGATATGAGATATCGATAACAAAATATGTTAAATTTGATTGTACATAATTAATTTGGGTTAAGTGGGCTCACAACCCATGAGATTTGGAGAGGATAAGCGTTGTCTTGGAGAAAGATAGGAGATGGCTACAACATGTATGATTAAGTTTTGAGATGTGTGGTTGGGATCATTGTTTGCTCTCTTGTCCTATCCATATAAAAGCCAATCTCAAAACCCTAATTACAAGCTAATTCATTTTTGAGCCACCACTTTCTTCTTCCTTTTCATCATTTTAATGGCAGCAACTTTCCTCCAAAATCATCTCTAAATTCTCAAATCCAATTCGAAATTAAAAATACTATTTTGTAGTAGAAGATCTCCAATCCTGGATTAACAATCTACAGATTGTGAATTGTTCTTAGAAGAGAAATCATTATTCAACATGGACTCAAAAGCTTAATTAGGAGATACACATTTATTTATTATCATTGTTTTTATTTTAAGTTTATCGTATAAAATTTGGTTTACATCTAAATCCTTTGTTTGTATTCAGTCTGTTTATTGTTTAGATTATGTGAGATTTTTGTGGGTACATGTGTTTGTTACAATTAGATTGGTTATGTGCTTTTTGTTTATTGATTTATTGTTGCATTAATTTTTTAAAAGAGGTTTTAATTTTGATTTATAATAATATATATATATGTATGTATGTATGTTTGTATGTATGTATGTATAAATATATATATAGATAGATCTAGATTAAATGTGTACACACCTACAAATTATGAATATGTATAATTGTATATGTGTTTATAAATCATATATATTTAATATTAAATTTTTTATATGATGATTTGTAACTATTATGAATTATAAAATACAGTAATATTTTATTAAATATGTATATACATATTTTATTATTATTTAATGATTTTGTGAATTGTTTATTATAAATAAAATAATTAACGGTTCAAAATTTCAATTTTATATATTTTTTATTTGCTGCACCATTTAATAAGAATACTGAATTTTCAAATATTTTAAACTTAATCTATTATTTTTTAAAATTAATTTACTTTTGGCTTGGAATCATTATTTAATCAAAAATAAAATTTCAACGGAGAAAATTCTAGAAATTTTCCTTAAGGCTTATATGTGTATCTAGAATCTTCATAAAAAGTTTTAGATTTTTATAACTTAATTTATTAATTTTTTATAGTTAATTTATTTTCAAAATGTAATTAATTATTTAATTAAAAATTTAATTTCAGCTGCGAAAATTCCATAAATTTTTTCTAAGAACAAAATATGTCTCAGGGACCTTCAGGAATTTTTTTATAAATTTTAAAACTTATTTCCAAATTTTAAGAATTAATATGATTACAGACTATTATCAATTATTTAATAATAAATACTATTTTAATTGTAAAAAATTCCATAAATTAATATTAAGCCCAAAATGTGTTTTCAGATTTTTAAATTTTTAAAAAACTTATATTATGCTCATATAATTATTTTACATTAATTCGTTATGGCAGAAACTGTTTTATTCAATAAATTATACACACACATATTAGTATTTTGTTTTGAAATATCATACAAGCATATATTTGGACAAATTAAAGTACACAGAAAATGAGCTAATGTGTCTGTTGCAATGTAAATGCCAGCATCCATATACGGACACAATATACCCTTCAGGATTATGATGTTACACATGCACACACATATATTTGTATGTATATATATATATATATCATACATACATATATATATATGTATGTTTGTATACTTTTATAAATAAATAAAATAAATCTCAAACTACAAATTGTACAGTTAGAATATATATGGACATAGTAATAAATTTTGCCATGAATAAATTATTAATAATGACATTTAATGAATCAATCAATTCAAATTAAAGAGAGAAAATAAAATGTTTCTCTCTATTTAATACAATTAATGCTCTCATTTGATTCTTGTTTTAGGGAAAGAAATGAAAGGTTTCATTCTCTATACATTAACACTTATAAATAAATGTTAGGTGTATTTGATACACTATACATTTGAAATTAAACCTCCTTTTAACTATGTAAATAGAATACGATATTTTATTTAAACCAACTTTAGAAAAGTTTTAAATGGAATTTAGACTTCGTAGGCCCATTAAAGATCCAAAATGGTAAATCTTTTTGAAATTCATTCATTTCTTCCACTGCGGGCTGGTCTAGTTCCTTTACATCTAACCTTTTTAAAACATAATAAGCATGAGAATGAATCATTTTTTAGGCCCGTAGAACCTTTCTTCATAGAAATTGCAGTTTTGCTACAAAGCATCTTATGTTTATACTACATATAACTAGTGTTAGGCTGGTGTGTGTGAATGATAGGGGAAAAAATTTTTAGTTTAATTAATAGAAGGGTGATGTGGATCAGGGATGTGCAAGGAATGGACTTAGCCTTTCGAGTGTCACAGACAAATGAGTCTGTCATAGCTTCTAATAAAATTTATTTCATCTTTTGTTAAGGAAAACTTTCATTTATTTTTTTCTAGGTTTTATCTTCAACTCAATGAATGAAAGAAACACAATTGGCAAATATATCATGATGTGATAATTCCTTTATAGTGTAGTGTTTGAGGTTTCTCTTTGTTCTAATTCCTTTTTTATATTGTGTTGTTTCGTTGTTAGTAATAATTCCCATAAGGTAAGATAATGCTTATAGTATTTAGTATTCTATTTGACCGTCTAATCAATTTAGTATCTAATTTATGTTTTCAGGTTAGGATTAGATTACATGATAGATCATATCATGTAGGTTAAACTATAGAATTTAATTTTTTCCTAGAGCTGAAAAATGGAGAATTCATGAATTGATTGAAGGTCCATATTTGATTAGCTATGTGAAAGAGTATATGTAAAAAAATTGGTACTTTTTTTACTAATGTTATTAGTTTGGTGCAAGAACGATAATGATTTGATTGTATCACTTGGAATACTTGTTATATATATTACGAATATGCATATCCCCTAATTGTAATTTTATTCACTGAAGAAAATTACATTTTAGACATTAATGCTTGCTTTTGCGAGTATTCATTACTACATTGCTTAATTCCACAAACTTATTGTATATCTTCCAGCCTTTGAAGGACATATGCATCATTTGAACACAACTTTACGGAGGCACTTAAAATGCTAGTCAATGAATGACACAATTATATCCTCACTATGCTATCAGGTTTGTAGTTACAGCTTACTTCTAATGCCAAAGTAATCATTATCCAACTTCCTCTTTATTCATTGTCTAAATAAAACTAAGTTTTTATAGTTGTTTGGATCATGTGATAGGTGACTGATTAAATTTGATGCTTCGATAAGAACCGAAGGATAAATGTTAATGCATCTTACACATAAAATTGACAAGGCAGTCATCTGCAAATGATTCTGGATTTATATACTTATGCCATTAATATGCACATCAGATATATATACATGATTCCATGACAAGTTCAATCGTCTTATAATTTCACTCAACTCGTCTTGGACATATTTTTGTACTGTGATCATCTTGATTAAGTCATATATGTTATTGAAACATCAATCATTTTCCTAAAAATGCATATCAGACCAACCACCATTGACTTTGGTGTCCAAAATGTTAAAGAAAATAGATGTATGTCTTTATTAACTTGGATAATGCAACTGTATACGGGATGAGAGTTTTCTTCGCATAAAACTTGAGACAACTTAATGGCTTAAACTCAAATTCAGACATTCCATTAAAAAGGAAACTGAATCGCTAATATTTCGTTGAATGGTTGCTTCTGCTCTTTGAAAAGTACATATTAAACCTTCTGTGGTTAATAATGATATGTACAAATCAACAAAGAAAACTACATAGTGTCTTATTTATTTATTCTGCACCTAGATAAAATATTAACTGTCTAATATGGTGCTTTTATATTGTTAATACTTTGAAAAATTGTTAAATACTTAGTAGGTTTGGTATTTGTAGATACTATTCTTAGCTATGTACCTTTTTTCGTCTTCATGAAAAGTTCATGGTTTTTCTTTAAAGTTGCTACACTTGTCCAATAATGAAGGGATTCACATCCAAAAGGCTTACCACTATTACCAATTGTTGTTGATATCAAATTGGTTCAAGATTTATTTAGTGTATATAATAAAATACTTGTTATACAGCTGATGCCCTTTTTTTTTACTGATCAGGTGACTATTTTATTTTTTTCTTTTGCAGAGGTGGTAATTTGGTTCCAACCTTGCAAACACACAATACATTATATTTTTTGACTGATACGATGATACATACTTGGCTGATAATCTTATTATGGAAATTTATTAACCTACATTGGAAAATAGTAATTTTAATATTTTGGTTTGTACGTTTATGATTTTTTTTTAGTTTTGAAAATATGTTTATTTTAATTAGTTTGAAATGTTACCAAAATGTTTGTAGATGCATAGGAGTTATGAATGGAGCTCTGATTGTCTACTGCTCCGTATACCTCAAAATAAATTTTACTTACTCATTTTATTTAACCTACTTTTTCGTATTAATATTATTTTTATTGGACATAAAAAATGTTTCTTGAAAATAACCGTTTCTAGCTAGATACATTGTTTATAAATAGTGTACTACGTACCTTTCATCGTGTAACTTAATCAATTAGTGATGCATACCAAAAGAAACCCAGCCCATTGTTCCAACATTACGTTACTTATGTTCCATTAAAGCGATATATTATGAGGTTGAGTCTTAAATTGAATGCATCAATGAACTGATAGCCTTAGTGAAACCGAGTCCATACCTTAGTCAATATTTCCCGGTATCCTGATAGCCTTAGTGAAACTGAGTCAATTGGCCATTCGTCTTAGTCGGTACATGCCACCTCAGTGGAAAAGGCCTATTCCCATGCAGCCTGATAGCATACACAATCAAGTTCAAGCAGATTTAATTTACCATAAAATTTCAGTTCATGACATACTTATCTATTATTCGACAAACTAAAATTCATGGCGTTGTTTAGTGTGTATAAAACTAACATTTGCTGTATACATCCAAAATGAGATATTTAACTCCATAACACATGCACGATTCTTTGGTTATTATTCATCCTATTGTCATGTAGGTATGGGATTGAAATGTCCACTATTGTATCTCGCTCTATATCCATTCTCTAAGATGTCGTGCTAGAGATGGTTGTGTTCAGTCTTGGAAATTTATTTTCATATTATCCAATTTCATACCTCCTACAGTTAAAGATTGTAAGTGTGTATCTTACGTTGATTATCCAGGTTTATTCATGGCACCGCAACCAAAGATTTAACTAGTGGTAACGTAGTAGCATCATTTATAATGGTGTAATAGCAGCATTTGCAATAGTACTTTATTATTTCCTAACCGGATTCTTGGCATGCATTTCTCTTGTTTTTTATCACCCTTTTTTTTAACTTGGTTTATTAATGTCATTAAGTGTCGATCTTGAGAATTAAACTCGTAACATTTAATCTCGTGGTCTAAATGCCAACCAATTGAACCAACCATGTTGACTTCTTTTTATCACCTGTTTTCTTTACTTTCAATCCAATGGAGAACTAAAGTTTCAAATGAGAACTAAATAAGTTGAAAATAATTAATCAAGTTCACAAAAAATTTAACTAAGTTAACTACGCTTCTTAAAAATTAATTATGTTAAATAAGTTTTATTCACTGTAAATATTATATAAGCTTATAAAAATTAACAAATTATATAAAATTAAACTATATTTTATAAGAAAATAATAAAGTTCACTTAGTTTTATAAAATTTAACTAATTTCACTATGTTTTATAAAAACTAAATAAATTTATACAAATCAATCAAGTTTTATAAAAATTTAATTAGTTAAATTTTTATAAAAATTAACTAAACTAACAAAAATTAAATAACTTCTATAAAAAATAACTATGTTAAGCAAGTTTTATTAAAATTTAACAATTTATAAAAATTTAACAATTTATAAAAATTAAACACATTTATAAAAAATAAATAAGTTTAACAAGTTTTTAACTAATTAAGTTAACTAAGTTTTATAAAGAAAAAACTAAGTTTATGAAAAATAATTAAGTTGTATACAAATTTAACTAAGTTAACTAAAAATTTACTAATTTTTATAAAATTTATCTAAGTTATATAAAGATTAATTAAGTTAACCAAATTTTATAAAGTTAAATAATTTTGTAAAAATTAACAAAATTTTATAAAACTTAAATAAATTCATAATAATTAACCAAGTTATATAAAAATTTTAAAATTACCCTAGTTATAAAAATTAACTAATTTTTTTAACAGTTGACTAAGTTTATAAAATTAATCAAGTTTTTAAAAAAATAACTATGTTTGTAAAAATAATTAATTTAATAAATTTGAACTAATTTTTTTAAAAAAGTTAACCAAGTTTTACAAACATTTGACTAGATTAACCAAGTTTGTAAAATTTAACTAAGTTTTACAAAATTAACCGAGTTCTATAACAATTAAATAAGTTATAAAAATTAACTATATTTAATAAAAATCGAATTACATTAATCAAGTTTCTTAGGAATTTATTAAGTTCCACAAATATTAAGATAAATTAACTAAGTTTATAAATATTAACCAAGTTTTATGAAAATTACATAAGTTCGTGATTATGGATGGTATTAGTATTACAACGAAAGAACATATAGGCGAAGAGAACCTTAAGATTAATATTTTGATGATAACTATAAGATACTAGATTCTGCATTGAATGGGAGAAATGAAGATAGAGCTTCACCTTATGATGAAACTTAATAATTTTATCAGAGGATTTGATCCTATATTTATTTTCCAACATGTTCGGTAATTATACATATTTCATCGATATACGTGAACCGATACACCGGAGAATTTGGACGAACGGAAACCTTCATGTATTACGACAATGTGTACAAGTCGTGCAGTCGAAGAATTTTTAACATCGGATGATCCGGCAGCATGTACGACTTAAAAAGGCCCAAAAATAGCATCTTGGGACACACTTTTGGATTTCGATAAAACTTGTATATTTGAAGCTGTAAAAAAAATCGAGTCATATATACCGATAAAGAATCGTCTCAATTCAACATTTCTAGAGGTCGTCCAACCACAAAAACGTGCGTGTTGTAGTTTCAAAAGAAAAAAGAAAAAAGGAATACATTCAAACTCTAACCCCCCGCTCTATAAATATTTTCCATTCCTTGTACTGCACATTTCATTTTCCTTCAAGTTGCTTCTTCTTCCTTTCATGGCAACCCATATCTCACTTCTTTCTCCTTCTCTTTCTCATGCAAACGTACGCCGTTTTGGACGAGACAAAAGTCGGATCTCTCTATTTTTTCGATTGTTATGCAACCATGGCTTCAGTGCGACCTAGCTTTGACCGCGGTGGCCAAAATTAGGAATTTAGAAGGGGGAGATTTGAATGGGAACCGATTGTATGAGTTTGTTCATCTTGGCAAGGGGAGTTAGAAAACGTAGATGGTCTAAGCCAAATGTGAACGGTGTAGCGGCGAAATAGGAGAGAAGAACCTATTTTTTGGGTTGTTTTTATGCTTGCGTTGCGCATCTAGGAGGTCCGCGCGGATCATTAGTGTTGGCTGGAGGATGGCCGGGACTTGCAGCATCAGAGGAGAGGTGTGCGGTGGCATTGTTAGGTGGTGCAGTGGTGGTGTAGGCAGTGGACGTGAGGAGAAGCGAAAAAAAAAGAATTTGCTACTTTCATTTTTCTTGGTTGGAAGTTGTTAATGGGGGCCGGAGCTGGTGGCGCAGGGTAGCTGAGAGGGCAAGATGTTTTGGTTTTGGCGAAGGTGCAGGCATCCCTGGTGACACAAGGTGGTGGTGCGCGGTGGAGTACGTGCGCTCGTGTGGGTTCATTGATGTGGAGAAGGAAGTGAATATGCAAGAAGGGGAGCACGTGAAGAAGGCCTTATGTGAGATCTTGATCCTTATGTAGACGGATTACCTCGAACCTTATGCGGATGGTCTATTCCTTGATGTTATAGAGCAATAAGAAACGAGCACCGAGTGTTGGAACTGGCCAGCATGTAGCGGAAGAAATGATTGATTTTTTTTTTGCCATTTTGGATCATTATTGGGCCTGTAAAGTCTAATTCATTTAGAACTTTTATAAATTTTCTTTTAAATAAAATCATTATTTTATTTAATTTCATAAATAAAGTTTTACTTTATATTATTTTGTATTATGTTTATGTTGGAATTGTGCTAGCGCGTAGCAGAAGAAATGAACGAATTTCAATTTTGTACCATTTTGGATCTTTATTTGACCTATGAAGTCTATTTCATTTAGCACTTTTCTAAATTTATTTTAAATAAAATCATTTTTTATTTAATTTATAAACAAAGTTTTACTGTATATCATTTTTTATTATGTTAGGATATGTGTATCATATACACATATGTGTACGTGCACATGCAACATGATAAAGCGTGCATGGCTTGACATACCCGTATATAGAGGCTGTGATTTACACTACAACAGACATGTTAGCCCCTTTAGTATTCTATGTGTTGTCTAAATGAATATATATATATATATATATATATATATATATATATATATGCATCAAATGTTATATATATACATAAAATTATACATTTATAAGGTACAATCATATATTTATATATAAATATGTGGAAATAATAATTGTAATAATTTATATAAACTATTTAAGATGTATTTATACAAATGTTCATTCATATTAATTAATAAAATCATTTAATAATTAATATAAAATAATTTTTAAATTGTTTTTAGTTGCTGCTGTGAAATTGAGGACAGAATTAATTTTTTTATATTTTAAATAATAAATAATTATAAATATACAAACACATATGCATATACATATACATACATACATACATACATACATACACACACACACACAGATATATATATATATATATATATATATTATAAAATTGATGCTAGTTGATTTGGAGCTCAAGGCACAAAAAAGTAAAAAAAAATCTCGGATTTATAAAAAAATTAAAGAAACAATTATAAAATAATCTAAAAACCGATCGAAATTAATTATTAAAATTATTAAAAAATTATTTTCAAAATCTTAAAATTATTATTAAATAATTTTTTTAATTAATTTCAAATTATATTAATATATATACGAGTGTTACGACATGCGCTTCATGCGTGAATTTTTTTTATAAATTTTCTATGTCTAAGTCAATAAAAATAATAATTTTTTATTTTCAGATGATATTAAGATTTGTATATTTGTAAAGAAATATTTTGAATTTGCAAAGAAAGTTTACTTTTAGATTCTATTTTTAGAAGCGTTTTAAATTTGTAAATCATGTTTAATTATTAGATTATACTTTTAGGGACGTTTGAATTTGTAAAATAAGTTTAATATTTGATCCTATTTTTAAATGATTAAGATTGGATAATGTATAAGGGGCATTTTTGGTAGTTCAAGTTGATACCAAAAAAGTGTGACACCAAAATTGCATAAGATTAAGTTTAATATTGCATGAGATTAAAGCTATTAAACTATTATTAAAGATATTGCATGATATTGCAGAGAGGGTGAAACCAAAGCAATTTGGTTCAATCGCATCGTATAATGGCGTCCTCTTTCTTGCGATTAGCCTCAGTTCTCCCCCTTTTCCTCTTCGTCCTTCTCTTCCTCTCCTGATTCGTCCACTACTTGCCTCTTCCCTCGTCTCAACTGATGGCTAAGAATCATAAGCAAAAGACTCGATTCGCCGCATCATTTGTCTCCTCTTCTCAAACTAGATCTGTTTGCAATTTCTCTATGTCAGTGACGCTGCCTTCTCTTATCAACATTCCTGAGTCGGATTTCTTTCCTCTGCCCGTCGCTGATGACTTGAGCTCGAGCTCCACTTCTTCAAATCTATCTGCCGAATTAGCGTCGCACCCTGCTGTCCCCTTGTCAGGTATCAAAAATGTCACCCTTACCCCACCTATTTCGATTATGGTTAAGTCTATTGGGAATTGGGTATCGAATGATTGCAGTAATGCTCTTGGGATTGTTCAATCTGATTTGCGAACTTGTGGTTTCGCTTCGGTTGATCCTGATGCCCCCTATGTTGTTGTGTCGAAAAATATGGAAAATTGCTTTTCGAATCATTCTGTGCCTTGTGATAGTTCAAGGCAGTGTGCCGATCTTTTAGGTGATATAGCTATTTCCTTACCTGAAGTTCCTCTGCCAGTACTGTTAAATGGTGAATCCTTGGATGAAAATGTTGTCCAAGTAGTTATTGGAGTGAATTCTAGGAAGGTTGTTGTGGCCGATTCTGGGCAACGCGTTGGTTCTGCGCTTCCAAAATCTTGTGATGTCGGTGCTCCTGCGTCTCCTGTTGTTAATTCCAGTGATATACTGGGTGTTAGTGTCGAAGCAGCTGCAGTTGTAAAGCTTACCTAGTCTTCCTTGTTGAAAACTCTGCCTCGCAACGCTGGTGCTTTCACCCCCCAGCAGTTTTGCACTCAAGTTATTGATGAGATTAGCGTGCTCCCTCCAGAAGTGGTTCAGGAGGCCGAGAATCAGTGGTCCGATCACCTCGTTGGTTTTTTCTAGATTCTGCCTCTACATACTCGGTTGTTCGTGAGCATTGTAGGCATGCATGGAAAATGAGAGGTACTCTACATGTTCAAGTTATTAACTCTTTTTTCGATTTCAAATTTAGGAATAAAGAAGACAAGCTTATTGCTCTTAAGACTAACCCTCTAATTATCGAGGGGAAACCATTTATTGTAACTCCTTGGAGTGTTAGTATTAACAACGCTAGAGAGCAGGTTCTCTCTATTCCGGTTTGGGCCACGTTCTCTAATATTCCGTCTGTCCTTCAACCCCTCCTTGGTCTAAATTGGCTTGCGAGTCTTATTGGTGATTTCAAATGCTTCGATGCAAATACTGTCGCTCGTAAGAATTTACTATATGCTAGGGCATTGATTGAAATAACCCCTCTGAATCTGCTTCCGTCAACTTTGAAAGTTAGAATCAAATATGGTCACGAGATGGAGATAAGAGTCAATTACAACTGGAAACCCAATATATGCACTATATGTCAGTCTTTTGGACATTTTGCGGATAAGTGTTCTAGGATTGCTCCTCTTCCTCCTGCTCCAAAAGTCCCCCTCCCCAGGTCGGAAATGAAATGGGTCCCCAAAGTTAGTTTACCTGTATTTGATCATGAGATACCTGTTTCTCCCTCGGTGGATTTAGTTTCCGAAGCAGTAGATAGCAATTCTGTTGATGGGATCATTTACTGGGAACCGAATGAGGGTTCTTGGGTACACACAGCCATGGAAATGAGATATCACCCTCGGTTGCACTATTATCACATGTTCCTTGGTGGCTATGACGAGACTAGGAGGCTTATTTATCATGTTGAGGGTGATGGTCTATCTCTTACGTCCTCTGTTATTGATGGTGCTTGCAATTGGTGGCAACTCTTAGATCCTTCTTGGGACCGAATTTATCACTACTCTGCTCTCTCGAGATCTTTTGATCTGTTTTTGGCTACGTACTTTTCTTCCGTTCAGCATGTTATAGGTCCTGGTGCTGATGCTGATATCAGTAATGACAGGGGGGAATTTCGTCCTTCCGTGTAGTCTAGACTCTCTGTTTAGCTCCTGTTCTTTATTGTTTTTTGTTTGTATTTAGTGGTCTGTCCACTATAAAAACAGTCTTAGTTGTTCTGTGCATGTGCAGAGCACCTGTTTTCCTTTTATATATATAGTGGCACGACCCACTATAAAGCCGGCTAGCTTTGCTAAAAAAAGATTGTTGCATGCGCGCACGCACACACACGTACACCCACACATACACATACACATACACATATACATACATTCATATACATATACATACAAACACACACTAATACATATATATATATATATATTATTTCTAATTTTTTCCATTCTAACTACTATTATCGTAAGTGTTTGTGTATGTTATGTTCTCAATGGAGTTTATATTTTGAAAAATGAAATCAATGAAATTCGAATAATGATCATGTTTATTTAGTGAAAACATGTAAAAAAATAAGGTCATAGGATTTGAGCTTTGATTATTATTGAAATTTATAAGTAGAAGGAACTTAAGAGGAAAAAATAAAGGTTTTTAAGTGAACAAAGCGATTCCAAATTATATTAGGTAAATCGAGGTTAATAAGATTCGAATTTGGAAGCTTTGGAATAAAGTGAATCAAGGATAGTGATGTTATTCTAATATACATTAGATAAGTTGATACCAAAAAAGTGTGACACCAAAGCTATTACAACTATTATTAAAGATATATTTATTTATCTATATAATCAATTTCTATTTAAATAAATAGTTATAACAATATTCAAATATACAACAAATATAAATATATATTACAATAAAGTAAAATTTGCTGCTGAATTATTGTTGTGCAAAACTAAAATTTTAGAGATTTTAGAATAATTATTATATGATTTTAACCTTTAAGATAAAATTTATTAATTGATAAAATCATATATAATATTATTTAACAAAAAAGGGTTTTTATTTTAATTTTTGGCCGTGAGTTTAATACCAACAAACATACAATTTTTTTAATTTTAATATATAGATGCACCAATGTATTCAACCATCCAATATGTGACAGAACATCGATACATTAGATTCGTAATATAATCTAATAACCTACAATATACTACAATAATATATAATAATAATATTAAATGCATTAGTAAACATGTTGAATACCTTTCACCAAGGCCTAGAGATCTCACTCTGAGATGACTACTTAAATAAAATTCCAAGTTATAGAGTTGTTGGCTCTCGAACTGCTTTACCACCAATGATCGAATCGAAGAATTTTGATCTGATTGGAGCTTGTATTTCTTTTAGGTTTAAATGAGGTTTGCTGGTTAAAATTTGTAGAGGGAGAGGAGAGAAAAAGTATTAAAAAAAGAATGGTGTAGAGAGTGACATATAAATAGGATGTCAAATGAAGAGAAAAATGGATCTTATTCTTATATCTCTCTTACCAATTCCACTATTTTGCCAACATTTGGCTGACCTATCCAAGCTATTTTGGCCGAAATCTGCATGATCCATGTGGGCCTTAAATCCAATTTCAACCCGAACAATGTCTATTGCATTTAAATATAAATTTAAATGTGTACCGGTATCATATATCGATAAAAATATTTATAACTATTATAAATGCATTGTTCAACATTGTTCAACATATCAAATACAAAATTTTGTAATTAATATTTTATAAATATAGATTAATTTAATTAATTTATAACAATTGCAAATTGATTAAATCAGGTGATAAAAGGAGTATTCATTGTTTCAGTTGTGTGACTCTTAGGTGTAAATTTGGTTAGCGGTTAATATCGAACAATTCTAATATTAAGGTTCACACGTCACTTAGCAAGTGGTGTGACATTTTGGCCAAAATTTTTGCTTACTTGGTTTAAGTAAAATTCAATTTTACTTTGTTAAGCGCTACCCAGTAGTGATGATTATTTACACCAATTTTCTTCGTAAAACCTATATCACTTTGGACTTATGGAATTTGGTAATGGTCAAAATTCCATTATCATCCATATTCAACTCTATAGTCCTAACATAAAGTCCTTGGTTCAATAATAAAAATAATTATTAACCCGAACTGCTCTAGCCAAAGACTTTGACTTTGAGCCGATTTTATTTGATCGTGATCTAAACCTCATATAATAGAGGAGATGAATCCTCTCTTGAATAGTGTCAATGCTTCCACTCAACCAAAATATAGTCATTTGATGGACGTCATGCCATGATTTAACTATAATCAAAGCGGAGCTTCCATATTGAAGATCAATATTATTCTCAAATCGAGAGAACTGTGTAATTTTGTCACGTCGACATTTTTTGTTTAATCCCAGTTATATATTAAATAACAAAAAACTATCAAGTGGGTCATTCCACAGTTATCCAATAGCTATTAGCATGTAACCCCTTAGTGCCTTCCAGCAACCATGAGTAATACACTGCCCAATATTTGGGGAGTGTTATGTACTCTAATCTCAATGGATGCATCGATATTCAATCTTGATATATATTGACTAAGATAATCTAAAATAGTATGTTTATTTTATTATGATAAATCACTCATGGTTATAATGCATTGCAACTACTATCATAAAAAATAACATTTATCGATTTTCTATTAAATATACTTTTAATTAAATTAATTAACCAGTATAACTCTTTATATCAAGTATATAATAGAAAAATATACCTTTTATTTCAAACAAGATTGGTTATTGAGTTAGATATATACATAATTGTGCATATCTCTAAATTTATCGATCTCCCCTTGCACTTAGAGCCAATTATGGAATCTCTATCACATCCCTTCGATTAGTTTGGTGAATGGATCTGCTATGTTGTTTTAATTTTCTGCTTTGTCAATCAACTCTCTTCGATGCCGATAAACTATCTTTACCATGTGTAACTATTCTGAGTATGTTTTCCATCTCTAATGAGCTCTTATGATTACATTATTATCATATAACAATGATTTCTTAATACTTGAAATCACCCCAGTCCAGTCATAAATTTATGCATTTATACTTATGTATTGCTTTTATCGTGGCACTATTCAAGGCGATGTACTTAGCCTTTTCGTTGAATTATCCATAATGTTTTATTAGGAACATCTCCAAATTAAAGCTTCTTAATTAAGGTTAGAACATGAATTTGATATTGACATATTATGCTCAATATCACTCATGAAGTTTGAGTTCATATACTCCTTCATAAAGAGTTTATTGTTTTTACAAAACAATTCTCTAGTATTTCATAAATGTTCAAGAATACTCTAAACTACTATTTGGTGATTTTAATTTGGATTTGATATTTGTTTCATGTATTAAATACATAAGTAAATTACTATATTATAGACAATATAACATGTATGATAATTCCTATTGCTAAAGCATAAGGAATCCATCTTACATGTTCCTTAGTAAGTATTTTAATAAGGCGTCTTTGCATATCATTTGGGACATTCCCAATATCATTTATACTTACTATAATAGATACAATTTGCAAATCCAATATCAAGTATTAAACAACCAAAGTATTACTGATTTTAACATAAGTACATCATTAACAATCAGCAATATGTTGTTTACTTATAGTTTAGAAATATTTATGTACCTTTTAGTGGTTCTTTCTTATGGACAATGCTTCCTTTGCATTTTGACTGAAAGTCAAACTATGTGATATTCCTATCAAAATATTTATTCACTACCGATGCTTATAAAATGATACCTAATCATTTCTTAGTTCAAATCCTAAAATGCACAAACTCAATATTGCTCCCACCGAATTCGAGACTCTTTGGTTATTATGTACAAACAGTCCATTCTAAATCATTATTTAGTATTTTCCATTTTAACATATATGTACCAAATAAAAAGTCATAGAAGCAGTAACTTTGTGAGTAAATCTGAATTAACTTGAGCTGAAAGGGACGCGGAAGATGATCTTAAGGCTATTTAACACTAGAGGGGGGGTGAATAGTGTTTTAAGAATTTCTTTAAAACTTCTTTGATTTAAATTGAATTAACTAACTTAATGCAAATACACAATCACAGATCAAATCACAGAATCACAAATAAATGCAAATATAAATAAAAAGCAAGTAAAGGAAAGAACACACCAGGAATTTTATACTGGTTCGGTGTTACCCTACATCCAGTCCCGCACAACCCGTACGGCTTTCTATTCAACAATAATCTAGATTACAATCCCTCGATTCCAAGGCAACGAGGTACACCCTCCAGATTCTCAGGTCTCTGGGTAGAACCACTTGATTCACAGGACACAAGTTCACCCGATCAATTTCCAAGGACACGATCACACCTTTATAACCCCACACAAGTTTCTTTGAGTACAAATGTATCTATAACTCTGATAAGCACTGAGATTCTTTGGAGAGAGTTGCAGAGAATCAAACTAGAGATATTCTGGTTTGATTCACTTAAGATTTCGGCAAAATATGGATAGGATGATTAGAAAATAAGATAAGAGAGTAAAGAGGAGAGAAAATAAAGAAAGTAGTTACTGGAAAACGTTCATAACTGTCTCTATTTATAGAGAATGAATGGATGTGTCCATTCGAAGAGGTTTAAACGAATAGACACTTCTTTTGAAAACAACCTTTGCTGTAACGGGAAGCATGTCGACATGACAGGTAAATAGGATGTCGACATGGTCTAGTAAAAAACGATGATTTGCTTTACTTTGAAAATGATGATTTAAAACATATGCAACTTTATTCAAATGGACTCTATGTATTTGTAGAAGGTATTTAGAAGTAGAAATACTTATGAATGTATATATGTATATATACTAAAATATATTTAAAATCAAAGTAAATAAACTAAAGTAAATATAATATTAAAATAGATTTTGAGGCTAAAATATCAAGGACAATTTTGAAATCAAAATATAACAAAATGATAAATATGATTTTGAGGCTAAAACATTTTTTGGAAATGTGAACGAAGGTTTTTCTTTTGAAAAGGAATATTTGAAAATCATTTTATAAAACAAGAGATAATTTTGAAAATCATTTTGAATCAAAATTAGTGGATAACAAAATAGGGCTACTATCCGTTCCACTAGATATTTCGTGAGTTCCATCTCACTAGGGTTCCATCCCTTTAACAAGAACGAAGTGGATTCCATTCCACGAGTAAATTGGATAAAAAAGAATGATAGTGCTTTCAAGGAGTTTTAACAAATATCTAACCTAACTATATTATTTGTCTTGAACTCTTGAATATCTTGAATCTCATGAGTCTTCAATCTTGAACTCTTGATCTTTGTCTTCATCAATTTTGTTTTCTTTACTGTACAGTCTTCTTTTGTTGATACCCGCATATAGATTTCCTGCACATATATATTTTATAACACTTCTATAGTTGTTGTCATCAAAACCACTATCCTATGAACTAACATTCTCCCCCTTTTTGATGATGACAACCTTTGTATATAAAATATTTATATTCTCCTTATAACTCCCCCTAAATCTAATAACTCCCCCTTAATCTATGCCTAACTAACCTATTTTATACTTCTCCCCCTTTGTCATCAACAAAAAAATGACACTAACTCCCCCTAAATCTATGATATTAATGATAGTGTTATCATTAATAATACTGAAACTAGATATAACAATGCACTAAACATCGTATTCTTAGAATGTTATATATGAGCAATATAAGAATAAGAATAATAAGTGTAACCACAGATTATTTTATTCATTTCAATATTACTATATACATGACTATTTTAACTTATAAACACATAAATAACTAAAACAAGAAAATAAACAACTCAACGGTTGTTTTTGATGATGGGAGACTTGTGGACAGGACAATTTGGGTAATGGAAGCAGAAATTTCCATGTTGTTCCACAATGTTCCCATAAGCATCAAAACAAACTTCCCCTACACATACTGCTTCATCATCAGTTTCTTCCTCCATTGGTTCTTCCTCTTCTTCTTCGTCTTCGTCTTCTTCTCCTTCTTCATTTGCTTCTATGTTAGAAGAATCTTCAATTACAATTGGATTGGCATGATTATCTATGAGGAATTTTTGAAGATTCCTCAGAATTTTCCCTTGTTTCTCTTGCTCTCTTGCCATTCTCAATTGTTGAACTTGCATTTCAGTTAACATCTGCAGCGAATCATTAACTTTCTCCTCTATTTTGATGACATGAGCGAGTATGGAGTTTTGGAAAGGGCCATGTGAAGGAGAAGGGAAAGAAACCGGTGATATTTGATTAGGATTGGATGTGGAAGCCATGGATTTGATGTTTCTAGAAAGTAGAATGAAGAAATAATGATTGGAGGGAAGATAAACTCGGAATGGGTGAGTTAAATAACCACTCATTCAAAAATTAGAGGGAAAAAATGAACTGTTATTTTTACCGTTGCATGTCGACATGACGCATGAATACCATGTCGACATGGTGTTGCAAAATGCTATGGTTAAGAAAACATTCATATATACCCTATGTATACTACTATACTATATATTATATTTCAGAAAGAGAACATATACCTAATTCTCTTCTTAACTTGGTGAAGACAGGTTCTCCTAAAGGTTTGGTTAAAATATCAACTATTTGATTTTCAGAATTAACGAAATCAAGAGAAATTTTCTCTTTATTTACGTTATCTCTTAGAAAATGGTGTCTAATGTCAATATGTTTAGTTCGGGCATGGAGAGTTGGGTTTTTGGACAAACTAATAGCACTAGTGTTATCACAGAAAATTGGAGATTTCGTGATAGATATACCAAAATCATTCAAGGTTTGTTGCATATACAAAACTTGAGAACAAGCTAAAGCAGCAGAAACATACTCTGCTTCAGTTGTTGATAGGGAAACAGTATTCTGCTTTTTACTGAACCAAGAAATTAAGGAATGACCTAGAAAGTGACAAGTTCCACTTGTACTCTTTCGGTCTGACTTACACCCAACATAGTCAGCATCACAGTAGGAAACTAATTCAAATGAATCATTCTTAGGGTAGAACAATCCATAATCAAAGGTGTGTTTAACATATCGAATGATACGTTTCACAGCTTTTAGATGAGTTTCCTTGGGTTGAGATTGATATCTTGCACAGAGACAGACACTGTTCATGATATCTGGTCTACTAGCAGTTATATAGAGAAGTGATCCAATCATTCCTCTATACAAGGTTTGATCTACGTCTTTGGATAGATCATCCTTACTTAACGCTATATTGGTTGCCATGGGAGTTGGTTTTCCACTCACATTGGTCAAGCCAAACTTACTAACTAACTCTCTCGCATACTTCTCTTGACTGATAAAGATACCATTATCTAATTGTTTGATTTGTAATCCTAGGAAAAAGTTAAGTTCACCCATATGACTCATCTCAAACTCTTTTGTCATAATGTCAGAAAATTCTTTGTTCATGTCAGAATTGGTTGATCCAAAAATAATATCATCTACGTACACTTGTACAAGTTGAATATCATTTTTGTTTCTTTTAATAAAAAGTGTGTTATCTACTTTCCCTATTTCAAAATTAGATTGCAAAAGATAAGACCTAAGTTTATCATACCAAGCTCTAGGAGCTTGTTTTAGACCATACAGGGCTTTCTTTAATTTAAAAACATGATTTGGAAATTTTGTATCTTCAAAGAGTGGAGGTTGTTCAACATAAACTTTCTCTTTTACAAAACCATTTAGAAAGGCACTCTTGACATCCATTTGAAAAAGTTTGAAATTATTGAAATTAGCGAAAGCAAGCAGAATTCTAATAGCTTCTAATCTTACTACGGGTGCAAAGGTTTCGTCATAATCTATACCTTCTTCTTGACAATAACCTTGTGCAACGAGTCGAGCCTTATTTCTAACGACCTCACCTAATTCATTTAATTTATTTTTATATACCCATTTAGTGCCTATAATGGATTTATCCTCAGGTCTAGGAACAAGTTCCCAAACATCATTTCTGGTGAATTGATTCAATTCTTCTTGCATAGCAAGAATCCATGAATCATCAGTTGATGCTTCCTTTGGATTTTTAGGTTCTATAATAGATACAATTTATACAATTTGCATAGCAATATCATTTATACTTACTATAATAGATACAATTTGCAAATCCAATATCAAGTATTAAACAACCAAAGTATTACTGATTTTAACATAAGTACATCATTAACAATCAGCAATATGTTGTTTACTTATAGTTTAGAAATATTTATGTACCTTTTAGTGGTTCTTTCTTATGGACAATGCTTCCTTTGCAGTTTGACTGAAAGTCAAACTATGTGATATTCCTATCAAAATATTTATTCACTACCGATGCTTATAAAATGATACCTAATCATTTCTTAGTTCAAATCCTAAAATGCACAAACTCAATATTGCTCCCACCGAATTCGAGACTCTTTGGTTATTATGTACAAACAGTCCATTCTAAATCATTATTTAGTATTTTCCATTTTAACATATATGTACCAAATAAAAAGTCATAGAAGCAGTAACTTTGTGAGTAAATCTGAATTAACTTGAGCTGAAAGGGACGCGGAAGATGATCTTAAGGCTATTTAACACTAGAGGGGGGGTGAATAGTGTTTTAAGAATTTCTTTAAAACTTCTTTGATTTAAATTGAATTAACTAACTTAATGCAAATACACAATCACAGATCAAATCACAGAATCACAAATAAATGCAAATATAAATAAAAAGCAAGTAAAGGAAAGAACACACCAGGAATTTTATACTGGTTCGGTGTTACCCTACATCCAGTCCCGCACAACCCGTACGGCTTTCTATTCAACAATAATCTAGATTACAATCCCTCGATTCCAAGGCAACGAGGTACACCCTCCAGATTCTCAGGTCTCTGGGTAGAACCACTTGATTCACAGGACACAAGTTCACCCGATCGATTTCCAAGGACACGATCACACCTTTATAACCCCACACAAGTTTCTTTGAGTACAAATGTATCTATAACTCTGATAAGCACTGAGATTCTTTGGAGAGAGTGGCAGAGAATCAAACTAGAGATATTCTGGTTTGATTCACTTAAGATTTCGGCAAAATATGGATAGGATGATTAGAAAATAAGATAAGAGAGTAAAGAGGAGAGAAAATAAAGAAAGTAGTTACTGGAAAACGTTCATAACTGTCTCTATTTATAGAGAATGAATGGATGTGTCCATTCGAAGAGGTTTAAACGAATAGACACTTCTTTTGAAAACAACCTTTGCTGTAACGGGAAGCATGTCGACATGACAGGTAAATAGGATGTCGACATGGTCTAGTAAAAAATGATGATTTGCTTTACTTTGAAAATGATGATTTAAAACATATGCAACTTTATTCAAATGGACTCTATGTATTTGTAGAAGGTATTTAGAAGTAGAAATACTTATGAATGTATATATGTATATATACTAAAATATATTTAAAATCAAAGTAAATAAACTAAAGTAAATATAATATTAAAATAGATTTTGAGGCTAAAATATCAAGGACAATTTTGAAATCAAAATATAACAAAATGATAAATATGATTTTGAGGCTAAAACATTTTTTGGAAATGTGAACGAAGGTTTTTCTTTTGAAAAGGAATATTTGAAAATCATTTTATAAAACAAGAGATAATTTTGAAAATCATTTTGAATCAAAATTAGTGGATAACAAAATAGGGCTACTATCCGTTCCACTAGATATTTCGTGAGTTCCATCTCACTAGGGTTCCATCCCTTTAACAAGAACGAAGTGGATTCCATTCCACGAGTAAATTGGATAAAAAAGAATGATAGTGCTTTCAAGGAGTTTTAACAAATATCTAACCTAACTATATTATTTGTCTTGAACTCTTGAATATCTTGAATCTCATGAGTCTTCAATCTTGAACTCTTGATCTTTGTCTTCATCAATTTTGTTTTCTTTACTGTACAGTCTTCTTTTGTTGATACCCGCATATAGATTTCCTGCACATATATATTTTATAACACTTCTATAGTTGTTGTCATCAAAACCACTATCCTATGAACTAACATGAGCAAGTTGAATGATGAATCTATTACGCCGATCTCAATAATTGAAATTTACGATGTTATTCTTATCTCGTTAAATTCCAACTGCATTAGTCTTTCTTTTAAAGCAACAATCGCGGCTGATGGATCACATCTCTTCCCTTATGACTACTAAAATCATATTTTGATAACTTATTTTGAATCATTTTGGATTTGCACATCATACCATATCATAGAGTCCATACTCTTAATGGTTTAATTGACAACTAGGATTATCTATTCTTGATATATTGATAAGAAACTTATAGTCTCTCTTCAACATCCAAGCATATTTATTAGACATTCTAATGTGTTGTGTTCATTTAGCTTTAGTTAATTTCATTTCATCCCTCGTAATCCATTTCATCTTTGGATCGTATCCATATCCATTTTACTATCAATAGTTTCACAAAGAAATTCGTGGTGACGAAGTTGGTATTTTTGAAACAACAGTTGTTTCTCACTGCAATGGCATACATATTCATAAATACTTTATGAATTACCTTATATATAAAATTTATTTGGTTTTTAGTTTATAAAACCTATGTTCAAAATATAACTTGATCATCCAATGATAGCCACTCCCAAACCCCTTTTAAGGCGATTCATAGAA
This sequence comes from Allium fistulosum, assembly GCA_030737815.1. Taxonomy (NCBI): domain Eukaryota; kingdom Viridiplantae; phylum Streptophyta; class Magnoliopsida; order Asparagales; family Amaryllidaceae; genus Allium; species Allium fistulosum. The sequence goes on from CM060903.1 coordinate 932,113,738, forward strand.
GATCCCCCACGAACAATTATTACGTATATTTTTTCGACTCGCACAACCTGTCAATTTCTTGGTCTAGGGTATATTGTGGTTTCTTATAAACCCTTGTCATGTATGATTTTGTAAACCATTCTTTAGATGAAATTAATTTTAACCTCGTGTACTACTCTTAAGTACACGACCTTTTAGAAAGAAGTTAACTCAACTTCACTCATAATTAATCATACTTTGTTTAACAAAGTTCGATTACTTCTTATCGATAAATTATGTACCATAAGGAGGAGTGAATTTTGAGGTTGAATCTTTATTAATTTTAGGTTCGTTTGAAACTTATTCCAATGTACTCACCTATTCAATCAAATTGAATCATTCCAACTGTACCTAAGGTTGCATCCACTCTTATACATTCAATTTCCTTTCTTAATGGTCGAACCATTCAAAGTAAATCCTTACTATAATATCATAACAAATTCTTTGCAAAAATGCATTTGGCCATTCTTAACTTTCAACGATATCAAATAAATTGCACTTTACGTAAACTGATCAAATTGTCATTTTAGTGATCGAATTCCTTAATCTATCTCATAGTCTTTTGTCAAGTGTTACATTTAACAAAACAAGACCATTATTGTAATCAATCATATTGAATAAATGATCTTACACTACATTTTTCTTACTTATTTCAACGAACTAATTTAATCGAGGTTCCACATAATACGAATTGCAACCGTTCACCATATAACATTTGTATGTGATCGTATATGGATCAAATATCCGTATTATTGTATTGCTTTTAGAGTTTGAAACTCATTGAAGACAATACACAGTCTCGGACAAGTTAACTTACAAGTAACCATGTTACGAATGTACTCAGTGTTTGTATAATTAGGCTCTTGCATGGGTCAACATGCAAAAATTTATTGGTAAGTATATTTTAGGTGATTTTCACTATAAGGGCCTGTTAGCATCAACTAATTATTTTCTAGGACACGTGTTCAAAATAATTAGTTTCCAGGACAGGGGTTGAAAATAAACCCACTACTTCTTGCTAATCCATATCTGCCGCCAATTCGAAACAAAACTTGGGCTTAGAAACCAAATCGATTTCTTCTATATCAATTTCCATTCCATTTTCTCTTCCCAATATTTCTGCTTCAGCATCATCGATTTCTGCTTCATCGATTTTAGCTTAAACTAAAATACTTTCATCGAGCAATTTCTGCAATCATCTTAAACTTAAATGCGAAACAAGTAAGCTATATTTTATTTTGATATAAATGTTTTACTTAGAAGATAGATCATAGTTAAATATTCATTCTTACCGATGCTGATACTACTCTTATAATAGATTTAAGGTATTTTAGTTCTTGTTATAATTTAACATAATCGACATTTGTTTAATTAAGCATACCTAAATATTCAATGGCAGATGATACTAAACCCTAGGTGTTAAACTGAACAAGTTATTGTTTAGCTGTTAAAAAAGATAAAGGTATCTATCTATTAATGTAAAATATTTAAACTACATGCTAAACCCTAGTTGTGTTTGATAATTACAATTACTTATTAGATAGGATTTTGTTTTTATCACGATTTAAAGTTATTAGAAAAAATATACAACTAATTTAAACTCCAGTTGGAAAAGATAAAAGCATTTATCTTTTTATCTAAAACATTAAAATACATAATAAATCCTATATAAATTTTTATATCAGCTACTACATATAACATAATAAATACTGAATTTAAGTCATTTGCAGTTGTCCTGAAGGATTTATGCGAAATAAACATACTTAATCAACTTTTAAGTACAAAAAAATTATTCTTCTCTCTTTCTAACATTTCATTATATATGACATTTTTTATGCAGGGTAAAGATGAACACAAGGTCTTCTAAATCAAAGTTATTCATTCGAAAAACTACTTGCATATTCATAAATGAAGGTGGAAATCAATGCATAAACATACGACCTATATCTAGTCCTTTCTGCAACGAGCACAGCCAGAGAACATCATTATCTTCAACTCCATTGGTAACTGTTTTCCTACTTATGTTTCCTATAATATTTAGTTGTACTCTTCAATTTGTATATACATATTAAATTGGAATCTAGATTCCATATTTTAAATAAAAAAATAGCTATATTTTTTGAGCTTGCATTGTTTACCTTTGTTAGTTTGCTATGCTATCAGTACATGTATGTATACATGTGTATATACATATGTGTGTGTGTGTATGTTTGTGCATTCACTTCAAGTAGTTTGTATTGGATTGATGTGCACTGACTTCAGTTGTTGCTTTATATGCAGTCAGTGATCATGTAGTTTGTCTGCACTTGCATTCTCGTCTTGTCGACATGTCTGCATTGGACTCTGGTTTCAATGTGTATGATGCTGCATATTCACTTGATGTTTCACACATGTATATATGTAATGTCTGAACACTTCAGTCAGGTTTGGTTGCTTCATTTGCATTGATCTTGAGTTGTTTTCATGTTGCATTTTTTTATGTGTATGTTGTGCACTTAATTGCACTGTCACTTTTGAATCTGACTATTCGTTCATGTTGTAGCTTGATTCTCTGACCATATGAGTCTGCATTGTGCACTGCATTCATACATATTGTACCTGTTATTACTTCAAGGCTATTGTGATGATGAAATTTTAATAACTGATCACCAATTTGTAATGGCTAATTTGTTTCTAATGCTCTGTTAAAAAAGATAAAAGCATTTATCTTTTTTATACATAATATTCTGATGGCTATTTTGTGTTTCATTCTCTTTAAGTTTTCAGATTTCTAAATGACCATTACTTAAACAACTAAAAAATATAAAGCAGATTATCTTTCTATACTTTGAAAAGAATAAAAAAAATAGCCATCAGTACTACATAGTTACTCAACAAAAGGGTTTATTGGAAATGTAGATATATATATATATATATATATATCTTTTTATAGTTACTTATTTGTTATATACATTAACTGTCAAAGCTTATTGGAAATGTAAATCCCTCTATAATCAATAGGGTTTAAGGGCACCGTTGAATTTACAGCATATTTTTTTATAGACCATATTTTTAGCATTTTATTCACTAGCTTCTATATTATTAACACTACTGTATACAAACTACTTAACAATTCTTCATTGACAAAAAATATCTTAATTCCAAGAAAATACAAAATAATTAAAAAGATAAACCATATTATCTTTTTATACAGACTATTGTGCAGTACGATATTTTTTGATAATATTGCTTTGATTTATGTGCATTATGATTCTTGAGCAAAATGATATTATCTTCATGAATATGCAGAAATAAATGTAGGATCCCAATTAATGATATTATTTTCATGAATGTAGGATGAAGCTGAACCAACACAGCAAATCTCACAAATATCTGAAAAAGAACATCTAACAAACTCAGACGACGAGGGAACAATTTCAGAAAAACTAATTGAAGCAAATTATGATTCTGAAGAAATAAATATTGAAACAGATGAGTCAGATGATGTTGAAAAATATGAGATTCAAAACAGACTGAAAAGACAGAAAAAACATTTGTATAGTGGAACATATAGATGTAATTTAGATGTTGTGTACAAAGTTATGATGACGGTTAAGGAAAAAAACATTCTATCTTCTGAAGAAAAAAGTTATATCAACAGAACGCCATTCAAAAACTTTTTTAATATGTTTCTCACCAATGGCATAGAACGACAAAACATATGGAAAAGCGCATCAAATTTAGACCAAATAATTACTTCTTTCAGTACTAAAGAAAAAGCTTTCAAAATTGGAAACAAACTGCTGAAAATCACACCTGAAGAAGTTAGCCTTATATTTGGAATGCATTTATCTGGAGAGGACTTGTTTCCGATACCAACTTCAAATAAGGCCACAGCAATGGAAAGTTTTTCAGAGTGTCTGACTACAAATTTTGAAGAAAATGACATAATTAGCCAGAAGACAGTCACAAGAAGGTTGAAAAAATGATAGAGGAAGAAAACGGGAATGAAGATTTAGTCAAATTGTTGTTGCTCTTGTTGATTATTACTTTTCTCTTTCCTAACAATCAGAACTACATGCAGTGGGGCTTCTTATCAAAGCTGTTAAACTTAAGAAAATTGAACTCAATCTTTTGGCCGAGAGCAATATGCGAAAATGTCATGAAAAATGTTCAAAAATACTATGCTAATCCAAGAAGCACACCTGGATGTACTATGGTCTTATTGGTATGATTTAAAAACTTTAAGTAAATATAAATATATTTATACTAATGCTTTTTACAAAAATGTTAAATGTTAATGCTTATTTGTATGGTCTTATTAGCAGTATTGGTTTTGTGAAAGAACGCAAATCATTGATGAAAAGGAAAATTTGGAAAGCAAAATCCCGAGGATGAGAAAATGGGACTTGTCAAAATTAAAAGATTTGGACCTCGACGAAATAGACAACGATAAGGTTGCTACTTTTATATATATATATTTCTTGATATACAAAATCATATACATAAGTACATAATGATTTAAGTACAATTCAGTTTCTGCCCAACTCCACAGTTCATAATTAATTTAGCATCACTACCAAAACCACCACAAAATCACCACGAACAACCCACATTCAATTTCTGCCGAACTCCACAGTTCGGTACAATTCAAACTTATTGAACAATGCTATTCAAACTTTGTAAATGGTGCAATATATCAACCCCACATTCAACCACAAACTACTCCTCCTCACCACCTAATTTCATCTTTGTCTACAACCTGACTGAACGAACAACAAACTGCTGCACCAGCCACATGCTACTTGAAACACCTAAATAAATTCAAGAACTCAACCTAATTCAATCAAACAACCTTTTATCAACTCCTTGTCCTGCAAACCCATTACTGCTTACATCACTAAATGTGGTTTTCCAATGATGTTATGTATTCTGTTAACAGATTTAAGTTTTAATTTTACCATGCTTAAAAGCTATAAAAGATAAAAACATTTATCTGTTAATGTAAACGATTTAATAACAAGTTAGGCCTTACTTATATTTGATATATAGTTATACATATTAAACATTTTTCTTGATTTACTCATATTTTAAATTTATTACATAAAATATACGACTAAATTAAACCCTAGTTAAAAAAGATAAAAGCATATATGTTTTTACAGAAAATGATTTAAGTACATAATGAACTATATATATTTGTTGATAAACAAAATTATATGAGTACATATGTTTATATGTGTGTTATTTAATAGGGATAGTGTTCTAAATTTATGTAGTTTGTAGGTTAGTTAATTACATATATATATTTATACGTAACGACTATTGTGTGTGCATTATAGATTTTCCTGGTCTTCTCTCCTTCCCATATGAATGTGCTTACATGTTGTATCCATTTATCAAGTGTCTGAAATTTTCTTACCTGTATATTTTTAATAATTTCTGATTTCTAACTTCATAGTAATTCAATGATATTACATGTCCAAATTTAATTTCAAATACCTTCCATGCAGATTTTAAAGAAATTTGCAAATGTAACTAAAGAGGAAAATACTTTTTTTTCAAAAAAAATATATACTGGGTTGGAAGATGACAAATATGCTATGGACTGCTCTAGTAGCATAAAAGAGTTAGAGAGGAAAGTGAACTTTTTATCTACTGAGATGAAAAGTTAAGCTGAAAAAGGTACGAATAAAAGAAAGATAGTTGGTATGATGCACATAAATAGTTCTGCTAACTTTCCATGTTTTGATTTGATGGAAACTCAAGATTGCATTCTAGAAACCGAAGACGGTTTAAAATCTGAAAATATCAAACAAGATAGTGAAGAAATTGCTGTAGAAAAACCAATTGTTGTTGAAGATGTCAGTCCTAAAGAACAAAAAAAGAAGAAGCAAAAGAATGTTGAAAAGTGTCCAATCATGAAGCATCTAACTGAAGAACAGCAACAAAATGTAAAACTTTTTTTCAAAGTTTTGGGAGGAAACAAGTAAGTAATTAAACTACTTTTCACTCACACAAACTATATATCAACAATCTGTTAAATTAATTATTAGTACTGTTTTGGTTCTGTTTTAGTTTGGTCAACTATCAGTATATCTGTCAACTACTGTACACTCACACACTTGCTCAAAAATAAACAAAAACTAAACAAAACTAAAAAAGATAAATTAATTTATCTTTAACTTTTAATACATACTTCCATAAAGGCTTCTATTTTGTTTTACTACCAAATGCAAACAACATAGTACGTACTAAACTTAATTTCTTTTATTAACAACCGTCCAATTTTCCAGCGACGAAGCATTTAGCTGTGATGATGAAAACTTCATCACCATAACAAAATTCATGATAGAAGACCTCCTCTATCAACAAAGTATTTGTGGTCAAGTAAGTACAACAAACTAAACTTTCCTTCATTATAAATTATATACTTTATCCATATTATTTTTCAAATGTAGATCATTGATTGGTTTTGGTTCCGAAAAACAAAGCAACTAGAAAAAAGCAATAGCATTATCTATGTTAACACAACTATGACAGTAAGTGAACTATATTCTCAAATTAACATTTTTTTATACAACATAAATTTTCTAAAACAATTTTTTTACAGAAAAGCACAACGGATGGAAGCTTGGAAAATATCAAGAAAAAAATGTTCAATCCTTTTATGAAAAGAACACTTTTAGATCCATTATGTTGCAACATATTATTCCCAATACATGGCAATGACCATTGGAGCCTGGTTGAACTAGTTGTTGGAGAATGCACTTGGAACCACTACGACTCTCTGCACTTGACCACGAGATCAAAAACCTGCGGAAGTGGACATACAAAATTTGCCATTAATGTGGTAAGTATAAATACACAAAAAGTAAAAATGATAAATGTGTTTATACTTATTCTAATTTTCCTTCACTGTTTGCAAAAATCAGCAGTAAACTTGTTCAAATTAGTCTTGAACAAGTTAATGCATTCAGAGCACAGATAGCTGCACAAATACTCTCCGACGAACCATACTGCTGGCTTGACAAGTTTTGCAGCTCTTCTTCAGCCCATAAAAATGTAATGGCTGATGAATGAGATGATGAATTTGTAATGGGTGATGTTAAAAATTAGATAATGAATTTGGTGATGAATTTGTAATGGCTGATACTAAATTGATCATAGATTTTAGGGAGTATATTTGAATTTACTGATGAATTACATGATGAATTTGTAGTAACTGATATTGAAAATTTGATGATGAATTTGATAATGAATTTCTAATGGCTTTGTTGATTTGATGATGTTATTCAGATAAATATGGATCATGAATTTGTAATCCAAAATATGATTCTACTGCTCTTTTAAGAAAGATAAATCCTTTTATCTTTTATTGATAATTTATAGTTTTATATTTATTATTATGTTTTCTAATTCCGTTGTTCTACACAGCAAAAGGATGTAGTATGGGCTACTTTTCCTAGACAAGAAGAAGCTTTAAGATTTGTCCAAACACATGCAAACACTTACGTTTTTTACTACCAAGATCATTTGACTGCACAAAGAAGGTTCCTTGTTTCTACATATGATGAGTTCTGGAGAAGGTACAAAACCATGAATCCTAAGTTACGCCACCATTATGAGGTTATTCAAGTCGGACTGCCTTGCCACTTGTATTATGATCTGGAGTTTAATAAAAAGATTAACACTGGAAAAAATGCCGATGAAATGGTAGATATTCTGATATCTATCACCTTCAAAGTGCTAAATGACAAATACAAAATCCAGGGAAATCAAGATTGGGTTATAGAGCTTGATTCATCTACTGAAGAAAATTTCTCTCGACATGTGATCATTTATATCCCAAATATTGCCTTCAAAGACAACTCGCATGTTGGAGCATTCATCTCTGAGGTATGCTCATGTATGATAAATTTAAGAGTAAGTGATCCACAGTTTGAAAAACTGTACATCAAGAAAGATTCAAGCTCATCAAACAATACAGAGCTTCTTTTTGTTGATTCTGGAGTTTATACCCGTAATCATTGTTTTCGTCTTCCTTTCTCATCAAAAGCAGGGAAGAATGCTTTACTCCTGCTAAGCGGACGCTTTGGATGTAAGAATCTGAATGAGGAACAAGTGTTTATCAAATCACTTATTTGCAGAATAGATGCTGATTTTGATAAGCTATTAGAGTGCAAAATGGATCTGGACTGTTGCAAAATTCTTCATTTTGAATCTGAGGTCAATGATAATAGTACCTACACCGAGGGAGATAAGTCATTACATGATTATGGAAGCAATATACCTAAGTCCTATTGTTCAGGAAAATCTCCCTTTCCAGCTTTGGATGATAAAATTTCATCTTTTGCCTCTCATGGAAATGTTTCGGGTAAAATCAGAAGGTGGTACTGGTTTTCTGCACATGGCTACATAATTTATAGCATGTCCAGAAGTCGATATTATGAACGAATTGGAAGAGAACATAAAAGTAATCATGTTATGTACATTGTTAATTTCCAAAGGGGTGGCTACTATCAGAAATGCTATGACCCCGATTGTAGAGGCTATCGCTCTCCAATCCGCCAAGTACCATGGGATGTATTGTCAAACTGTTATGATATTGTGAACCAAGAAGGCAAGACTGTCTAGAACCAATGCATCTGTCAAATGAAATATTAAGTACATAATCACTTCAGTCTATGTTGCTTTTGTATATTGTTAACTAGCAAGTACTTACACAACTGATTTTAAATTTGATAATGAAATTATGGTAATTGATAGTGAATTTGTAATGGCTAATGTTTTTAATGCTCTGTTAAAAAGATAAATGCATTTATGTTTTATTGATAGTATGTTCTATCACTTTTATTGACAATTCTGCATATGCTCTTTTAAAAAGTCTATACATAAGAACATCACTTTTATTGATAGTATGTTTCGGGTAGCAATATACTAGTCATACTTATCTCCAATTGTTCTGTTTGATTTGTATTCCTACTGCTGTGCGTGAAACTCGTGGATTTACAGATGATTTGGTTCGAATATCCGTTGGCATTGAGGATATAGAATATCTCATTGCAGATTTGGATTATGCTATTAAAACTGGTCCTATTTGATACCACTTTGATTTTCTTGTAGTGACCAGCGTCAGGGCTGGAGTTCATGAATAGAAAAGACTATATTTTAAGAATAGACATAATTACTACAGTAACATATAATAACAAAAAACAGACTATACATAAGAATTAAAAAGAAATATCAATTTATCCTTTTTAACAGAACTAACAACATTGTATTCCAAATAACAGTTAAACAAAAATAATTGCATACAACCAAAAATAATCAAAATCAGATCATAACCAATTCAACATATGCAATTATTCAAATATTCAACTCAAAGTATTCATGCAACAACCAAGTATTCATAGAACAACCAATCAAATACTTTGGACTACAACAATCAACTCAATTATTCAACTCAAAGTATTCATAGAACAACTAATCAAATACATTGAACTAAAACAATCAACTCAATTATTCAAAGAACACCCCCTTCTATTATGTCCTAGTTTTTTTACACTTTCCACATCTGTTTTGCTTAGCATGAAAATCAGCCCCTTCAATCCTATTCATCCTAGGCCTACCAACTCCATGAATAGGCTTAGGAGGAAGATCAATAGATGATTCTTCAGCTTCAATTGCTTCCTTATCAAAAGTTGGAATAGGATTGATCAAATGTGAATACGAAGCTCGATAATACTCAACAGTAAAGTAATTCTCAATATATTCATAAATAGAATTTCTGGTTAAAGAAATACACTTCAAAGCATGCATACAAGGAAAACCTGTCACTTTCCATTGATTGCAACTGCAATGCGATTTTTAAGATCAACCTTTTGAGATGTTGGAGAATGAACTTCAAAAATATACCTACAAAACGTAAAATTAAAAACAGGTAAAATATATAAACAAATTGCATTTCCAAAAAAGGATTATTAGCACTATATATATTCTCTCTAATCTATCTAATAAATAAGACCCAATTCATGTGCAGTGAACTAATAGTGAAAAATAAGACTCATAAACCCAAAAAATTAACAACAGTCATACTGTTCATATTCTTAAAGATCACAGAAGTTATGCTATAAGGGAAGAAAAAAAAGATAATGTATATTTGCTCATGAATTCTGCATGTGAGCATTGCTCAATATTTCCATTATATATTTACTGTTAAGGTTTAAATTTATAAACTTGAAAATATCTTGTCACGGTTTTCAGTTATACCAAAAACCATAAATACTATCAAAAATAAAACACTCATGCATGTGAATAAACCCTAAGCAGACACACTAATGCATCATACTCCTATGCACAACATTAGTTTTTACCATAACAATATCTCAAAAATAAAACATTAACATGTGAAATAATTGCAGAAATGAATTTAGAGTCACAATTTAGTTCTACTGAAAATTAACGATGGTTAATGTTGGTTGTTTTGTTTCTTGATAAATACATAATTTAGACGTTTTATTTTTTCTATTTATCCACCAAATGTCATGATACCTACTGCTTATACTGAATTCACCATAATTTGTTATATTTCAAACGATAAATGCATATATGTTTTTATCTCTAACATCTGCAATCTAGTTGCAGTAGTTACAAAGTAGGTACAATTGTTCAATGTACAACCATGCTCCTTCTTATTGTAAATTTGATCCAAAACAAACACTGTAAAAGATTTAATGTTATTTAATTTGATGTACAAAATGTTACTATATACAGGAGTTAAAAAAGATAAATGCATTTATCTTTTAAGATAAAGAATTAAATAACATATTAAGCCGTACTTATATATCATAGTTACTACTACATGTTAAACATATTTATCATTTTTTCATTATTTGAAGTTCTTACATAACGTATACAAATGATTTAAACAGCATATAGAAAAGATAAAAACATATATGTTTTAGAAGTTCGAATATAAGTCTTTGTATTGTATGCATGAATTATGTATCATATCTTTGCAATTTCTACCCTTCCTGCATAGACTACACATTCAAGTAGCAAAATTTAAAAAACCAAAGAAAAAAAGGATGAATTGCCTCTAGCAAATTTATTTTTCCTTTTTTATTTGGGCCGAGGGCATAGTGTTCATGTGATTGTCTACTATTAGATAATACTGTTTCAAACATAGTGCATTTTGTTGTTTCAAATGTACATTAATAAACAGTGAATTATTTATTTTTATTTTTTCCAGGTTTTTTCCCATTAGCAATGGCTCTTGTTCCCAAAGAAAATGAAGAGTGTTGGAGTTGGTTTTTTAAACACCTAAAGAATGCTCTTAGTTGTGATAGAATAATAACTTTTTTAAGTGATAGACACTGGGGTTTATTGTTAATTATTCCAAAAAATTTTCCAAATAGTCATCATTCTTATTGTTTGCATCATATGCAAAATAATATTGCTAGCATTGTGAAAAGTGGAAGGGGTGTTTGGGTAGCTCATTTACTTGAGCGTTGTGCTATAGCTTCTAATCATCATGAGTTTGAAAAAGCCATGTCCAAGTACAAAGAAATTGGAGGTGCCAAAGCTATAGAGTACTTGAATGATAAACCATATGATCATTGGGCCGATTTGTTTTTTCCGGGGAAGCGATATGGTGAAAATAAGTCCAATGTAGCTGAGAGTTTTAATTCTTGGATTTTGGATGAAATAAGTTTGCCTGTTACTGCTTGTCTTGATGGAATTAGGGTAAAACTTATGATGCAAATGTCTAATCGTAGAGAAGAGGCATTAAAGTGGACTAGTGTGCTATGTCCGAAAATGGAAGCTCATTTGTTAAAATTGAAGGAAGAAGGATTTGGGTGGAGTGTTTCTAAATCATCTAGGTATGTATTTATATTTTTTTACATGATGTTCACAGTTTCTGAAAAATGATAAATGCATTTATCTTTTTTCAACCTACTATGTAGCCTGTGTTATGATTTCATTTTGTTGGTGTCGCTTGCTACATATTTTCTCTTTGTCTGCATTGAGGCTTATGATAATATGAATAATGTAAGGACCAAGTAATATAAAGCAAGTATCATTGTGGTCCCTAACGCAAAAGAAACTATAATGAATTGAACTGGATATCACTACATTTGAAACAACCAAATGCACTATATTTGAATCAGTACTATATAACAGTAGACTAATCACTTAACCAAAATGCAGTATGTACAGAACAAAATTCACTAGAACAATCACTTAAAGAAACAGTACTATGTTACATAAATTTATAACAAGGAACTAATGCACACTGTACAAAGTAAATACAACAGCAAAAAAAAGATCAAAATCAGTACCTTGGTTCCCATTTTTTGCAGTGGCAGCCATCAAAATACCACTTCTCCCTTTCAAAAAGGTAGCATCTAAAAACACCATAGGACGACAATAACTGAATCCAAATATACATGCCTCATAACATACAAAAACTCTCTCAAATTGATTAGTGTCAGAATCCACATCCATACTTGAATAACTATTCGGGTTATTTCTTTCCAATGCCTTCAACTACCAAACTAATTCATTGTAAGATTTCTTTTCATCACCGTAAATATCATTCATAGCCAATTTCTTACCCTTATAAGCAAAATAATAGCTCAGCTCCACATCATAATCTCTTCTAAAACTTTTAATGATATCTTTGCTTTTTCTTTTTGGCTCATCATGAATTTGATTGAAGATTAGACTTTTCACATGATCACTATTAATAGTTGGACTACCAAGTGAACGAAATCCACCACCACAAGTATGAATTAGCTGAATTTTTTTAACAAACAGTTGGTCCAATTGCTTCAGTTTGCAAGAAGCATGAATCCTAAAAGGACAACTATCTATAGCACATCGAACTGTCAATCGTTCTTTACAATTCTTAATATATTGTACTTTAAACCCATTCTTCAAACAATAAGCACTAACCGTTCTACGGAATCCAATAGCAGAATCAAACTGTTGACCAACCCCAGTAAAAAATTCCATATTTGAATTCTTCTTCAACAACTCATGTAAATCCTTTTGTTGAGTAAAACTAGAATCTAAATCATCATCATAACCTAACATATTATTACTTGACTCACCACCAACTACTGAACCAGACTTGCTACTTTCACCAACAAAATTATCCGTTGAATCAATCTTCAACCTTATAAAAAACACCAAAAATTCTTCCTTTTTAAACCAAGACAAACACAATACAGCTTGAAGATCACTATCCGTTTCAACAAAGGTAGTCTTTGATTCTCGAATATAAAAAATATCAAAGCATAATGGACTAAAATTAATCCACTCCTCGCAAATCCTATTCCTAACAGAAGAAATAGAAGCATCCAATCCAAAACGAGCACTAAAACAATTGTTATTGAAATCAAATACAACTATAACAGATGAATCACACCTGCAAAAAAAATTGTAAACAAAAAAATAACTATGTGAAATTGATCTGAATTAGAAACTAATAGCATAAAATACTACATAATAAATCATTTTCTATCCCACTTTTCAAAAAAAGATAAAACAATTTATCTTTTACAGATCACAAATCAACAAGACCTAAAGAATAAATAACTTCAACTAATATTATTTCAGATCCAATTTCATACCCAAAGTGAGTACAAACAGAATTGATTGACAAAAATAAATACTTTGATTGCTCAAACCAAATCTGAAGTGATACTCTAAATGTGAGTAATGCGGATTACGGATCTTAAGGCTAGAATAAACACTAGAGGGGGGATGAATAGTGTTTTTAAGAAATTACTAAATCTTTTTGAGTTATTGTTGATTTGTACACAAATGTATGCAATATTCAGACACAGATATAATCACAGATGCAGAAATAAAGTAAATGCAGTAAAGGAAAGAATACACTGGATTTTATACTGGTTCGGGGTTAACCTACATCCAATCCCGCACAACTAAGTACGGATTTCCTTTCAAAAGCAATTCAACAATTACAACCCTCGGTTTCAAGGCTACGAGGTACACCCTCCAGAATCACAATCCTCTGGGTAGAGATACTTGATTTCCGGGGCAACAAGTTCACCCAATTGATTTCCAAGGCTACAATCACACCTTTTCTCGCTTGATTGATTTCCAAGGCTACAATCACACCTTTTCTCGCTAGATAGATTACAAAGAAGCCTATAACTCTGAATAGCACTTAAGAGAAGTGAAAAACCAGAAAAACTGATTAAAAATTCGTTGAAACTAACCCTTATTTATAGAAGAACAACAGTCATATCCATTCGTGAAGGGTTATGACAAATAGACACTTCTTTTGAAATTTAAATTTTGAACTCAACTGTCACCATGTCGACATGGTCGCCATAGGCATGTCGACATCCCAAAGCAATTTTTGATAGTTTGATTTTCTTTGAAAATAACCTTTATCTTATATTAAAACTATTTTAAACTTTATAAATATACTTGACTATAGATAAAATATATAGATAAATATAGAGAACACTATATATATAATTTTACTATAATTTTATATTTAAATCTAAGTATAAATATATTATATTAAAAGATAGTTTAAAACAGACGAAGTTTAAAAACAAGAATATTTAAGGCTAAAACATCTTTTTGAAAAATCATTTGAAAAGATAATTTTTAAGGCTAAAACATTTTGAAAAACAATTTTGAAAATCATTCCGAAGTTGTTTTGAAAAAACATTTTGAAGTAGTTTTGCAAGCTTCTTCCTGTAGAGTATCTCATCATGTCAGGACTCGAGAACTTGTACAAAACTAGGATGTTTGTGGGTTTGTAAGCCACTTGTCGTAGGTTTGTAAGCTACTTGTCATGGGTTTGTAAGCCACTAAAAAGGTAGAAATGGGTTCCATCCCAAAAGAAAAATGGAGTGAAGATTTCAGTGCTATTGTGAAGTTTTAACAAAATTCTAGACTCAATACTTATCTTGAAATCTTGAACTCTTGATACTCATGAGTCTTCAATCTTGATATCTTGAATCTCTATACTGTACAGTCTTCATTCTTGGTACCTGCATGGTTAAATCCTGCATATACATATATATCTAAACTATAATGTTAGTATTTATATTTTATAATCTTATTCTAAGGTTGTTGTCATCAAGACCATCATCTCATGGACTAACACTAAAATCATAATCTAAAGTGAATGATGCAACCAGGCTAAATTCACAATTCTTGTGTTATCAGAATAAAAGAATACCATTCAGAGGCCATTATTCCAACTACATCAAACAAAACCTTCCTCCAATAGATCAAAACCGCCTCCTCTAATAAGAAAAATAGAATAACATCATGAACATCAGAAAACATCGAATTGACAATGAAAACCACCAAATAAAATCGAGACTCACCAAAGAACAAGCAATCCAATAGAGAAAATCGATTAGCCTATCCAAATGAAGAAAATTGCCTCACGATTTCCCACAATTAAAGTCGAATTTGATTTCAGAAGAAACTAACGCCTAATTTTTTCCAAAAAAATCAACGAGCACTTTGATTGCACAAGAAAAGATGGCCTAATTTTGCCTAATTTCCACGAGCACTAGATTTCAGAAGATACGATTGGTTTGAGAAGATGAAGATGCACGCCGCCTAGATATTTGTCCTAGAAAATAATAATTTCAAACCCGTGTCCTAGAAAACAATTGGGCCGTATAATTAGGCCCTTCACACTAATTTCCACTATATTTTATATTTTTATTTGTTAATTTTAATTCAGTTTATTTGTATATTTCAATTGATAAATATCTTATCAATTATATTAATTGCAAAAATTTATCAAAGTACATTATTTTAATTCTATATATCAAATGTTCTTACAATATTAGAAAGATCAAATGTTTTTCCATTTCATTTTTTTAATAAGGCTCCCACTAGTCTTTTATGTTTCTCCAAATACTAAGACGAAACATAGAAGTCTTTTAACTTCACTAGTGAGTGTTAGGACTCGTATATTTTGGGGTTTTGACCTTGCGGAAAGCTCAACAAATCATACTCTCATAAATGATGGATAAATCCTTATCGGTTGTATCATCTACAACTCCTAACCTATGGTTCATTGTCCTAATCTCATTTTTACCATGAGAAAAGCTTAACAGGTAAAAAGATATTATTCACTCATACCCATCAGTTCACAATAGCTGAAGTATACTATAGATACCTTGAGGAAAGCTCAACAAATATGTCTAAGTATCTTAATCGTCTAGTCCATGCATTCATAGCATTACATATAACATCTCTAGCTTAAGGAAAGCTTAAAAACTAAAGTTTATGCAAGTAATTTATTAATATATAAATAGTAGATGAGAACTTTATATTAAAGATTCATAATCTTTAATATATTATATCAAGTAATATTAAATAATGGAATAATGTATTTCTTATGAAATACTCTCACGATTCAAGTGTCGAACACATCAAAAATCATGGTATATGTACTTTTACGTATGTATTTATTTCTTAAGTTTATTTGGGGTTTCTTTAATGTTCCATGTTTAGTTTATATATTTGTATTATATAAGTTTTATTATTAATAACTTTTATACTTTATTTAACTTATATAATATTTTATGTATAATATTATACTAATTAAATCTTATTTAATTAATTTAATTCATTAACACTTTAGTTAATTATTATATTATTCAATTATAACATATTATATTGAATATATATACTATAACCTTTATAGTAATACACATATATCTTATATATACACTAATTTATTAATTAACTTTTAATTAATCTATTTAATTAAATTTTATTAATTTGAAAATTATTTTATCACATGTATACTCTTGTTGTCTTAAACAATTCAAGACAACATAACATACCACTATCAGAGTACAACAATTCACTACATCAATCTGGACAGTTTAATAACTTGTCTTGATATATATAACTCACACAGCGGAAATAACCAAGTACGTGATATACGTCTGAACTCCTCCAGCTCATCTCCTGAGCTCCATAGCATTTTAACCTGAATCTGTAATACTTGGTCTGACCCGAGCATTATAATAAAATAACACCCGAGTCAGTCTGGAAAACCAGCGTGAGAAAAACACACTCAATTTGAATTATTAATTTTTTCCAAAATCTTTTGAAAACAAAGGTATCTCGTAAGATCACGTCACAAATAAACACGATGGGTTTTTACCTTACGATTACCAAAACAATTTTTATCAAAATCATTTGATATTATAATAGTGTCTATAGAAAGTAAATAGAAAATAGCCGAAATGCTTGCATCTCACGTTCCAGCAAAGTTGGACACAAAAAAAACCGTACAGCGCTTCTTGGAGAATGGATTCCATCAAATGACTAGGCCACTGGGGTACCGCCCACCATAGTACACCTTTAGAACAATGTACCAAGGACCACGCCGGGATCCCCTGCTACACAAGACCGGTCTACCCCTAACCTGGATAGACCGAATATGTTATCACCCCGGGTGTTCCCACCCTTACCATCGAGTGCTCCTTCCATGCACAACCAAATCCATAATATAAAGGTTTCCGAGGACATCTAGAAAGGTGATAACATACCCTAATTGGGTGCGACCCACTTAGACTTGCTGCATCTCCCCTGTTTTAGTCATTCCCGGTTGATGAAGCTCGAGGCTAAGCGTTACCTTTCAAGAACAAAACTCTACTTAGAATGCTCATCGTCCTCCAATGACGATGTTCTGATAGCATTCGTCTATATAAGTTGTCATGAGTCTGGACAAACCAAATCACCATCTTCATCATCTTCACGGTATTCATTCGTTACGTTCAAAATGGATCGAAGTGGTTTTCAGATAATTAAATCTGATCCCGGTCTCTTCGAAACGATTAACGAAATTGGTCAAAATTGATAGTCGGTTATTTAACTATCAATAAACATCCAAAAGCAATCATTAGGCCTTATTATAAATTTCCCAAAATTTATTTCAAAATATCTTTATAAGATATTACTTTCAGTTCTTTAACATTTGAAAATAGTTTTCAAATCTTTATATTTTCAACGGAACGTTTCCAACCTTTCCCAATACTTAGAATATTTTCCCCACTTCACTTTATATTCAACACTTAGAAAGTATTCCTTTTATTTCCTATTTCTTTTTCTTAAAATCATTTACAATTTAAATTGTAAATTCCTTGACTAGTTTATAACGAATTCTATAAATTTCGGAATTCTTTAATTAATTTCCTTAATATTTTCAAAACCAATTATACTTGCTTATAAACTCAATTTCCCTTGTACTTCTTTATGAATTCTTTTTCATTTTCGAAGTTCACTTTTATTTAACCACTTCAGAAATTTTCTTACTTTTCTTCCAATTCTATTTTAAGAATTTCCTTATAAATTCCATATACTGAATAACCTATTTCCAAACTTCCGAGAAGGTTTATAAATAAATTTTAAACATTTCAAAACTCTATACATATATATAATAATAAGTATTTAAAAGAATAATAATAATTTATTTTAAGGCATGTCAAATGATTATCTAAAATATTGAAATACACTTTATATATCACTTTTCAAAGCAGGTTTTAAAAAAATTGGGATTTATTAAATAAATATTAAGCATTTGAAAAATTAACTTCTGAAGTATTTAAATCCTAACCGACTTTAAATTACATAGTTTAATAAATAAAATATTCTTTCTTTAAAATTTTAAACTTAACTTATTGATAAAAATATATTTTTAAATCTGGATAACCAAATTTTCAATTTATAACCCCTCTCGATTTTCATCACATCACTCCCATTTCCAGTCTCCTTAACCATCTTCACTTTTAAAAAAAATAGTATCCACTATATTTTCCTCACCCTATTTCCATATTCAAATATAAATTCTTCCCGTAAATTTATATTCCAAATTTATCATCTGATATCACTTTCCTTTATTTATAAACTTCGTTTATAAATTTTTATAACTCCTTTGGGTTTCACTAAAAATAATCTCATTTATAAATTTCATTTTATAAATTCAATTTCTTATAAATTCCATTTATTTTTGCCAATCTATTTTTAATATTGATTTCAACTTCTTTCTATATTTTCCAAATTATCATTTTAAAAATCCAGTCTTTAAAAATTCTTTTATATAATTTATTTTAAAATCTCTATTTAAAATATTTTCCCGCATTATTCAATACGATCAAAAATCCATTATTGCTTATTCAGATCAATCTCTTTAAAATAATCCAAATTTCGAAATACACATTTTTATACTAAAAATCTCCTTTTAATTCCTTAAAAATTTAAAATAATATTTATGGTATTTAATATACCCAGGTTAATTCCCATGCTATTATAACATTTAAAAGTTTACAACACACAGTAATCCAGCAGAATATTCATTCACATCATATATTTCTATATATATAAAAACACTAAATATATTTGAGGAATCCAGTTGGATCCCTCCAACCTGTTTCCCTGCATCCACAGATGTTAGACAATAATAAAAATACCAATCTCACTTCGAGGAGGATATCACGGTATATAGGGTCATCCGCGATTATGCGGGACGCATAAGGTATCATCCGCTATAATATGCGAGAATATCACTCCAATTACTAATATATATACTACTATATATATAGTCATTCAATAGATAATTGCAAATTTATATATCAATCAAGCATCCAATAATTTAAATTTAAACATTTAAATTTTAAATATGGTAATCCAAATGAGTGAGAAATTCTCACCTTGATTTTATTTGCAATCCATTTCTATTTTAAATCAAATTGAACAGCGTTCAATTTAATTTAAAATTCCATCTATCTTCAAAAATTCCCAAACCAATTTTATTGCGTGATATTCTCTGGTACGATTCCGGTGTTGTTAGTTTTTGAATTTATTCGACCTCGCATGAAAATTTATGACTTATATTAACAAATATACATATACACAAGATTCACGAATTAATTATGAAATTATTTTTTTTAAAACCTACTTTGAAGAGTGATGTATAAAGAGTATTAGCCACTATTCTCTTTTCGACCCTCAAAAATCGTCATAAATACGCTCATTGTATAACATGCCGAACGATCGAGTGCCGGAAAGACAGATTGTTGAGGGAAAAGAAAGGCGGGTTGTCACAGGCAATTTCTATTAGGGTTAGCCTTTTAGCTCACATAACTGTTCGGGCCAGACCGGTAGCCAGGTAGGACAAAGTACTTGATTACCCAACAATCCAACCTAGGCACTATATTGGCTCTGATAGCATTGTTGAAACTGGGCCAGCCCGTAACAGAAGAAATAGGCGAGTTTCATAAAATTTACCATTTTGGATTTTTATTGGGCCTTTGAAGTCTAATTCATTTACTACTTTTATAAATCTATTTTAAATAAAATCATTATTTTATTTTATAAATAAAAATTTTATTTTAATTATTTTGTATTATGTTTGAATATGTGTATCATATACACATATATGTATATGTCCACATGCAACATAATAAACCGTGCATGGTTTGACATGCGCGTGTATAGGTGCTGGGATTTACACTGCAACTGACATGTTAACCCTCTAGTATTTTATGTGTTATCTAAATGAATATATGTATGTGCATCAAATATTATATATATATATAAAAATATATAAAATATAATCATACATTTATATATAAATATGTGAAAATAATAATTGTAATAATTTATATAAAATACTTAAGATGTATCTGTACAAATGCTTGTTTATAAATCAAATTGAAGAACTTTGATGTGATTCGAACTTGGATTTCTTTTGGGTTTAAATGGGGTTTGCTAGTCTAAATTTTTAGAGGGGGAGGAGAGAAAAGTATCAAAAAAAAAGAATGGTGTAGAAAGTGGCATATAAATAGGGAGTCAAATGGAGAAAAAAGTGGATATTATTCTTATCTCTCTCTTTCCGATTCTACTCTTTTAAACCATTTAAAAGCCTCCCTCTTTTGCCAACATTTGTCTAGCCAATCCAAGCTATTTTGGCCAAAATTTGCATGCCCCATATGAGCTTTAAAGCTAATTCCAACCTAAACAATATTCATTGAATTTAAATTTAAATTTAAATTTAAATGCGTACCGATATCATATATCGATTAATATACTTATAACTATTATAAATGCATTGTTTTACATTGTTCAACGCATCAAATACAAATTTTGTAATTAATATTTCATAAATATTAATTAAATTAATTTATAACAACTGCAAGTTAATTAAATCAGGTGATAAAAGGAGTATTCATCATTTCTATTGTGTGACTCTTAGTGTAAATTTGGTCACCCATTAATATAGAACAATTCAAATATTAATGTTCACACATCACTTAGCATGTGGTGTAATATTTTATTCAAATTTATTGCTTACTTGATTTCAGTAAGATCCAATTTCACTTTGTTAAGCGTTACTCGATAGTGACAATTATTTACACCAATTCCCTTCATCAAAACTATATCACTTAGACTTATGCAATTTGGTAGTGGTTAAAATTCCAATATCATTCATATTCAACTCTATAGTCCAAACAAAAGGTTCATGGTTCAATAACAACAATTATTATTAACCGAACTGCTCTAGCCTGAGGCTTTGACTTTGAGTTAACTTCAGTTGATCGTGATATTAATCTCATATGACTAAGGAGATAAATTCTCTCTTAAGTTGAGTTTCACTTCTAATGCTTCTGCTCGACCCAAATGTAGTCATTCGATGGACGTTATGCCACGATTTAATAATAATCAAAGTGGAGCTTCTACATTGAAGATCAATAGTATTCTCAAGACAAGGGAACTTTGTAATTTTGTCACTTCAACATTTTCTGTTTGTCCTTAGTTATATTAACCAATAGAAAAATATTAAGTGAGAACCACTTGGTGCCCCCAACAGCCATGAGTAATGCATTGCTCAACATTTGGAGAGCGTTATGTACTCTATTCTCAATGGATGTATCGATATCCAATCTCGATAAATCTTGACTAGGAACATTTAAAACGGTATGTTTATTTTATTATGATAATCACTCATTGTTACAACGCATTGTAACTATATCACAAAACATGTCATTTATCGATTTTATGTTAAATATACCTTTAATTAAATTAATTAATATATTATATTATATCGAGTATGTAATAGACATAAAATACCTTTTATTTTGAACTAGATTTGTAACGACTGCCCTACACCGTCGGCACCCAATATAACTAAAATATATAACAAGTATGCACTCTCTCATATGTATGTAGACACACACACACACCCTCTCTCTCTCTCTCGATCCGGTCTAAGGTGATAACTCCTCTTCTATCTTTGTTGGACCACGGTATCAACTCAGGTTAATCCTATAATCTAAGCTTTAATTCTAAATGTGATGACCGCCCTACATCACCGGCACCCAGTATAACTAAATAGTACGCTGCTGTAGTGCCCGATCAGTGTAGGAAAATCATCAAGGGTTAAGAGAAAAGGAAAAAAATTCATAGAACTTGAGGTATCTCACAGCGCATGACATAAAATATAATATACATTACATATATAAGAGACGGTAATAACCAAGTGAACCAAACATCATAGTACAGATCCACAGAGTTATACAACAGAGTAATAGAGTCTATACAAAACTAAGGTAAACCCAAACAATTATCTCATAGCAATAGTAATAAGATAACACTATCAAGGCTCCACAGTGTTGCACAACGGAATAAGCATAGAAATCCATATATCTATAATATGAGATAGCTCCATCCAACTCGTCCTCTGCACAGCTACCACATCATACCTAGACCTGCTATCTAGTCTACTCATTTAAGAGTACCCAAAATAATAAGAAGCAAAGTATAGAACCTTAGGTCAGACAACAGTCTGGTATGAGCGGTAAGTGAATCTCAAAATACTATACAAGTCGATATAGTAAGGAATAAGGGTATACAAACCATAATTGACATGTCCTTGCAACCAAAGACTTAGCACATAATGAACATAATATGCTACTTTACGAATGTAGTAAAGGTATCCTACAAACTAAGTATGATAATGGGTGTTTAGGTATCCCTATCCTCAATACCTATCTCTAGTGACATCCATAGAGTGATATACTATGGAAGAAAACAATCAAAGCAATCATAACATCTATCAAACAATCCTCACTATCATTCAGTGTGCTCTAGACATATGACGACTTGTATGCTCTTTCACCTGTCAGGGACTAATAGAAATCCCGATTTTCAATATACCCACCTCTAGCTCGAAGCAGATACTAGACCTAAATCCACCATTCTAGGGTATACGAACCGAAACAACCGACTTGGGGTAGCTAAACGAAGTACCCACATGCATTCCTATAATACCCCTGCTTTCGAGTACATCAGAAAACACTCCGAGTATAAACAATCCCTTAGCATGTGCATCCTAGCCCTTTGCATGCTCCACCTAGCTTCCATTATTCTCAAGGAACCATTCCACATTCCTTCAATCCATGATAGAACCATTCAATGTTCTATCCACAGGTCATCCTTTCTATAACCCGCCCTTTGTGGTCAAACATTCTCATGACTTCTTTCAACATCGAGCTGCCATCATCGAAACCAAACTTCATTCACCATCGATTTGCCGTCACCGAAGTCTTGAAGTTATCCTCATGCCACTACATCACCATCAAACACCAAGCAAGCAAACAAACACCTTCAACATGACCTACGGAGCCGAAGCTCCTCCTCTTAGAAGTTTCACCCTGATTCCAACAAACACCAACCTCTCGGTAATACTTAGCCAAATTTTGGCTAAGTTTCTTCCTTCTCTTCCAGAGCTCCATCTTCCAAGTGCCTGGACTCTGACTTCTTCCCACAAAAGCTCTCGACATCAACCCCAAGCCCCAAATGCTAACTCCAGAAGCTCTCGGTATTAACTTTAGAAGCTCTTGGTGCTTGGTCCAATATTTAGTCAAATTTTAGTATTTGACTCCTACTCATCACCCCTAGTCTTTACTTTGAGAACCAAACTTTCACCAAATGTTTTCCCCGAACAAAAAGCTCTCCATACCGAGTGAAAGCTCTGGTTATCGAGTAAAAGCCCTCGGTACCAGGTCCTCTACTTACCTTAAATTTTCATTCGATTTGAATCCTAAGCACCTCCCATACTTTAGAGCCCCTCCTTCAAGTTTCATCCAATTTTGATCGTTTTTACCTTTAATTTGCCAAATTCGCTAGCCTGACAACCTCTTTCCTAACTACCTAAAAGCACTAGAAAATCATATCAAAGCACAACATACAGACATGGAATATCATACATGTACATCCATTCATACATGCAATACATAAGAACATGATACTCAAGCAAATCCTAATTTAAAGCTAACTTTTACACTAGCATATGAATATGAACAAAAGGGATTGCAAAACCATTTGAAAATCATTTAAAACCAATTAAATTTCAGCCATAAACATGTATAAAAGTTTTATTAAAGCTAGAAAACATTTTAAGACCAAAAATCATGTTAAAAACTTCAATTTTAACTATATAAACATGTATAGGATAACAAAAGGTCAAGAACCACTCACCGAATACTTAAAATACCAATTTCTCCCCTAGATCTGAAGTGGAAAACAAAGGAGAGGAATGCAAATTAGAATAAATGATAATCTCAAGTTCTTCTATGCTAATTACCCCTCCAATTATGATTATGGCTAAGATTAGTAAGGAAAATGTAGGCTTTTTGATGAAATCAGGGTTAATGGTGATTTAGAGCTATTTTAGGAATGGAAATGACTTAGTTCGGTGCCTACAGCCTTCCCTTAGCACAATTTTCAAGATAGATTAGTGTGCCTAAGTATGGGTTTAGTTAATTACCCACTAATGCAGGCTAACTGCAGCCAAAATTTAAAACAGCTATAACTTTCAAATGATAAGTCCGTTGATATATTATGACCACTCTGCAGAATAAGAAACCATCATCCTAAAGCAATAGAAGTGGTTTGACACTCTAACTTAGCTTCAATCAAATGTTATAGTCCATACAAGATTTTTCAGGGTCAAAATGGTCACATAGAAATTTGGCAAAAATCATAGATGTGGAAATATCCCTAAGAGCCACTTTCCAAAATTTTAGAGCCACTTTTCAAAATTTTAGAGTCATGAGAGCAATAAGATATTTTATGTCATTCGATACATAAAATATGGGTCATCACAAGATTGGTTATCAAGTTAGATATACGTAACAGATTACATAATTCCCCCATGGTGTACCTATAACTCTATTAGTTTTAATTTGTGTATCATATACACATATGAGTGCACGTGTATATGTAACATAATAAAGTGTGCATGATTTGATATGCATGTATATGTACTAATATTTACACTACAACAGACATGTTAGCCCCTCTACTATTCTATGCGCCCTCTATATATATATATATATATATATATATATATATATATATATGCATCAAATGTTATATATATATGATATTATACGTATGGAAAATATTATCATGCACACATACACACATACAAATATGTGGAAAAAATAACTATAATAATTTGTATAAATATTTAAATTGTATTTGTACAAATGTTCTTTTATATTAAATAACAATATCATTTAGCAACTAACATAAAATATTTTTTTTTATTAGAATTGCTGCTACAAACTTAATAACAAAATTGATTAATTTTTTTTAATTATAAACATTTATAAATGTATAAACATATATGCAAATACTAAATATATATATATATATATATATATTTCTATTTTTTTAAATTAATACATAATAACTTTAAGTTCACAACACAAAAGGTTTAATTTTTTTCGGATTTATAAAATGATTTTTAACTAAACAATTATAAAATAATTTAAAAACCAATTTAAATTAATTATTAAAATTAATATTAAATCATTTCTGAAATCTAAAAATTATGTAATATTATCATGCAAAATTTAATGCTTAAATTCCCATTATATGAAACAGGAAATTATTGTGAAGGACAAAATTTCTCAGTGTTTTAGCCTCAAGGACGGACCTTCGGTATTTTAGCCTGAAGGACAACTTTCTTTAGGT
Source organism: Allium fistulosum (assembly GCA_030737815.1). Lineage (NCBI taxonomy): Eukaryota > Viridiplantae > Streptophyta > Magnoliopsida > Asparagales > Amaryllidaceae > Allium > Allium fistulosum. The sequence goes on from CM060903.1 coordinate 932,139,805, forward strand.
ATCTGTTTTTAGCTATTAATAGCAGTTTTTAGGTATCAGTTTATAACTATCGGTATCAGTTTTTAGGTATCAGTTTTTAATTCGGTAGCAGTTTTGGAAGAATGTTTGTCCTTATGAATAATTTTTGAAGAATGTTTATCCTTATGATTAATTTTTAGGAGAATGTTTGTCCTTGTGGTAAAAATATTGAGGTCGTGTCCTTGAGGCTAAAAATATACAAATTTTTGTCCTTTAAATTAATTTCCTCTATATGAAATTTATTTATTTATACATAATTAATTTTTAGTTAAATAAATAGTTATATTAATAATTAAATATAAAATAAATATAAATAGATATTAAAATTGAGTATTTCTTGCAACCAAATTATTATTACACAAATTTTTTTTTATAAATTTTACCTATGCTTAATCTTTCTGAACATTGTCCCCTTATTCTAAACTTTGGAGGTGCTGCCGTTGACAAAAAAGTATATTTTAAATTTTTTGATATATGAATAAATGATAGTAGTTTCTTGCAGGTTGTTATGGATGTTTGGGCTATGCATTGATTTGGTAACCCCATGTTCAAACTTCAACAAAAGCTTAATAACATTAAAAATCGGCTAAGGCGGTGGGCTAAAGACAGGTATGGAAACGACATGAAGCTATCTTCTTTTATAAAAGAAGAGTCGGATTATACTCAATAGCAAATCATAAACTCTTTCCTTGGTCCAATATTCTCTGTTCTTGAAACTAGCTTATCTAAAAGACTTGAAGATGCTTTATCTGATGAAGCTAATATGATAAAACTGAAAGAAAGAAAAAAGAAGCCTCCCTCAAAATAAAGAAATCTAAGCTTTCATCCATATGATATCTAATATGAATGGCGTTAACTATTCCAATCCTTCTGATGTTAACAAAACCTTTCTTGACTATTTCAATTCCTTGCTCAGCTCTACGGATGAAGACCCTTTTAATGATTCTTTTACTTCCTTTCTGTCTCTCTTGGTCCTTTCTGATGATCAGCAACTTCTCCTAACTAGCCCTATATCTGATGAAGAGATAAAAGATTCTATTTTTACAATGAAAAAATTGACTTGCGAAGGCCCAGATAGGTTCAATACAGTTTTCTATATTCATTGCTAGCACATTATTTCTTCTGATGTTCTAAAAGCAGTTTACAACTTCCTCAACACGAGCAAATTACTGAGCTCCATTAACTCAACAAACCTTGCATTAATTCCCAAGTTAGACAATCCTACGGACATATCCCATTCTAGACCTGTGGCATGTTGCAACATTATATATAAAAGTATCTTAAGAATTTTGGCTTCTAGGCTAAAGCTTGTAATCAACTCTTTGATATCTCAAAATCAAGTTGTGTTCATCCCAAGTAGGAACATCCTTGAAAATTTCCTCTTTTCTCATGAATTACTGAATGGCTATTCATTTAAATATATATCACCCAGAGCTATGCTTAAGACTGACATAAAAAGGCTTTTGATTCTATATAATGGGATTCTCTTATGCACATAATGAAGAAAATGTGGTTTCCATCCAAATTTTCTAAATAGATATATTAGTGCATTTCAACTGTAAGGTATTGTTTGGTTTTTAATGCATATTCAGTAGGATATTTCAAAGGTGTGCGAGGGTTGAGAGAGGGGACCTGATCTCCCCCTATCGTTTTATCTTGATAATGGAAACTCTGACTTAAGCTTTTCAACAATAGGTTCATGAGAACAGATTTATTCTTCAACCCAAATGCAAATCTCCCATGATAACATCTCTGGCTTTTGCTGATGATTTAATTATATTTACTAAACCAACTATTGAATCCCTATCTTCCATTGTGGGAACATTAGATGACTTCTCTAGATTCTCATGGTTAAGTATAAATTCCCAAAAATCTGATATATTACTTGCTGGGATCTTTGCTGGGATCTTTGGACCTTTAATTCAACAGTGTTCAGATATAACTCACATGCTCCCTCTTCTAAATAACAATATGTCATACTTTGGAGTTCCTTTGGCTACTAAGAGAATTTCCTTACAGCAATGCATCCCTCTATATAAAAAAATAACTAAAGTTATTAATAGATTAAAGAACAGATTCTTCACCCAGCCTGGAAGATTGGTGATAATTAATTCTATGATCATGTCTATGACAGTATATTGGTGCAAAACTTTCATACCACCTTCTGAACTCATATCTATGATAAGAACTGCCATGATAAGGTTTCTATGGTCTGAATCTATTTCTCACAGAAAACTCTCCCTTATTTCTTTCTATAAAACAGAAATGCTAAAGAGAAATGGAGGTCTAGGAATTAGAAATTTAAGAGCTTGGAACTATGCTGCCTTTTCAAAACAGTTTGATTGCCTGATCAATAAGAAGGATAACATATGGGTAAAATGGTTCACTGCTCACAATCTTAAGAATGATGACATATGGATGATAAAATCTAAGCAAGCTCAGAGATGGGTTTGGAAATTTCCACTCAAGATAAGGGATATTTATCTCCCTCATTTAAAATTTATTCTGAAGCCACGTAGTAAAGCAAAATTTTGGAGTATGCCATGGATGGTAAAAGGCCTGATACTTATGAACAATCTCTTGCATGAAGAAATTCACCAAAGTGGTTTCCTCGCCATTTTCTAGTAATAGGAGAGTTTTAATGATATGGAATAAATACAACAACTCTAACTATGTCTTCTCTGATGTGGAAGTATATCCAGGCCCGGCCCAAAGAGGAGGCGAGCCAGACTTTCGTCTAGGGCAACACCACCAAAGACGGTGAAGAGGGGCAACAAAATTTCTAGCGGCTTTTAAAAAAATCGATTTAGTAAAGCAACAGGGCAACATAGATTATAAAATGAGCCGGTAGCACGGTGGTTTCTGCACATACAAAGTCTCTTTCTGCGCGGGTTCAAGTCCTGAAGTTGCTATTTTATAATTTAACCTTCTTTCTCTTCAAAATTTGAAATTTCGCCTAGGGCAACACACATCATTGGGCCGGCACTGAGTATATCTATGGTTGAAGGATATGAAATATCATTATATTGCTAGTGCATACAAGGACATAACAGATGCCTATGATCTCCCTAGGTTCCCCTGGCATGGTAGAGCATGGAACAGATATATTTTAGAAAAATTGAATTTTATGTTATGGAAAGTTATTAGGAATCCCATTAGCACTCTAAGCAATCTTGCTTACAAGGGGATTATTACCACTCGATGTGTGTTCTGCAAATGCAGAGACAAGCACAATCTTCACCTATATTTTAAGTGTTCTTATTCGTTTTTCCTCTAGAAGAGAATCAAAGCTAGGGGTAGTTATGCAAATCCTATATGGGACAGTAAAATTGAATGGACAAACATATATAAGGCAACAAAGGGGAAAGGTTCTTACTCATATCAAACTACTCACTATGCTGAAGGTTTTTGTTTCAGTCTTATGGAAAGAAAGGAATGGGAGAATCTTCAATAACAAGCACAAGCTAAGGATGGAGTTGTACAAAGAGATGTGTAAAGAGATATACCATGCCATGAAATACTCTCCTTTAATTATAATCACAATGAAACGGAGGTGTGGGAAAGTAACTGACTATTTAGTCTTGTGATTTTTCTCTTTTTTATTTTCCAGTTTATCCCTCTTTGTATTCTCGGTATTCCTATTTATACTTGTAAGTATTTTTTTGCTAGTTATGAATAAAATGGCAGAGGACCATTAAACCTCACCGGCTTTGCCAAAAAAACATATATAATATTATTTAATTAAAAAATGTTTATTTATTTATTTTAGGCCATGATTTTAGTAGTAATATGTATACAAAATGAATTTTTTTAACGTATATGTAGATGCACTAATATATTCAACCATCTAATATATGATAGAACAACAAAATACTAGATTCATAATATAATCTATCAACCTATAATATAATGCAATAATAGATAATAATATTAAATAAATCATTAAATAAGTTGTGTACCTTTCATCAAAGCCTAGGGTACATACGTTAAAATGTTGAAATAAGCTTCTTAAATCTTATCACAATCCAGAAGATGCTAGCTTTAAATTACTGATTACCGACTATCGGATAACTTTGATTTTATTTGATTTAAGCCTGGGAGGAGGAATATAATTTTAAGCCATCAAGGGGATTAATGGAGGCTCCAAAACTAATTTTATGTTAATTGACTTTTTGACCAAGTGGATTTTCAACTAGAATTAGAACGTCAAGGTGAAGACGAAACGATTTACAGACTTGGAAACATGCTTAGAAGGGCAATAGAAACACACTCAAGAAATTCTAGAAGATTTGGAGCAAAGTGAAACACTCAGTACCGAGAGGAACCACTCGGTACCGAGAGCTTTTTACTCCATTATGGACCTCCAAAACCACTTGTACTTGAAGCACCACCTCAGGTGATTACCATGGAGTGCTTTTCTCTAAGAATGGATGAGAAACTCTAAGGATTTTCTGACTAAAGGAATGCAAAAACAAGTGGTACCAGAACCTATTTGAAATGACTAAATCTCAAAGGAAAAGTGTTCGAAATGCAATAAATCGGAGGTAAAAAGCAAAGTAGGAGGAGGAGGGAAGATTTCCCCCCATGAAAACCAATCGGTACCGAGAGGTGTTTATTAATGTTTGGGCCACGAAGCCCACTTTCGAACACTTGAACTTAGATCTGAACTTGATATTTCTTGAACACTCGGTTCTAGTAGACGATTTTCTTATAAGTAGCAAATTACCTGCAACATGCAGAGGGCTTTCTTCTTTTTGGACTTTTCGCACTTTGATTTATTTTCATCTTCTTTTTCCCTAAATACTCCAAACACTCTTAAATCCAAGATCCACTAGATTGTGGTCGAATCTAATTGAGTTCATTGTAATCTAGAGAGAAAACAATCAATAACAAAGATTAAAGTGGACTTAGGCCAGAGTATTTGCCGTAAAACTATAAAATTGTGTCTTTTCCACAGCTTTTACATTTATTTCATTAGATCTCTACATTTTTTGTGCTTTCAATTGCTTCTGGGGTATTTGTGCTATTTTTGGTGCTAACATTTTTGGTGCTTTCACTAAGAAAGAGCTAGATTTCACAACCTAAAGCTTGGATTTGAAGTTTGGAGAAGATGAAGAGACCTGACACTAGATCTATGATTGGAGGAAGACAACAAGAGTATGAAGGCAGGCAAGAGGTGTCCTCATGTTCTAATCAATCCATTTACGTGACCGGAGAGAAGATGGAGAGAATGATGAAAGAAATGCATGACGTAATAATGGATTGACAATAGGAGATGCTAGATGGATTCTTCAGAAGGATGGGATAGCAAGCTACAACCGGAACAGTTGGAAATCAAAGGCCGGGAACTAATGAAGGAGCACCTGGATTTGGAGTAGTGAAAACTGGAAAAATTCTCCCATGACCAGAACCAATCGGTACCGACCTCAATCCTCTCGGTACCCAGAGGAATTTACTCAGGGGCAATGTTGGTTAGGGCTTAGAGGGAGCTGGAATGCCAAGGATGGACGATGCTGGAGACATAAATGCAAGTTAGAACACAAATGCATAGTGACCGGAGGAGTATGTGCCAGAGCTTTCCCTGTAGGAATGGTGGGCATAATGAAGATGGAGGTGCAGATCGAAATGCGAACATGCAACTAAAGTAAAATGTACCAAAGTTTCTCAGTAGGAGCGAGGGGCAAATCATAGCCATGAATCGGAGACTACCATTTGATGGAAATAACCGAATAGCTGAGATGAATAGAAGGATATGAAGAGGTGGACCCCTAGACCAGAGTTTGGAGGACATAAATAGGAATCCATTTACTCCTAACATCTGGTAAGGGAGGAATCCTCCCGATTTCAAGTTTCTGACATTGGAAATGTACAATGGAAAAATAGATCCAACGGTTCATCTAATGAGGCACATCCGAAATATGGAAGCGTTGGGTTCTTTTGAGGAGGTGATGCGACGACGCTTTCCATTATATTTAATGGATTTAGCAGCAATGCGGTTAAGATAGCTGGAGAATGGGTCCATAAGCACGTGGACCGAGCTAGTGAATAAGTTCAAGAGGCGGTTCAGGGTTCACATTCATGACCAAAGAATGTGATGACGCTATCCGAAGAGGCCCTTAGGAGTTACTTGAATAGGTTTAATGCGGCAGCCACTATAGTTTATAAGTTGGATCCATCGGTGATTCTGATGGCAGCGATTTCCAGAGTTGCGAATAAGACAAACTTTAAAACTGGCTTGGAAAGGGATCCAACGATGGATCTTATGGAATTCTATCATGAGGTAGAGAGGTACTTGCGTCAGAAGGACGCTGAAATAAATGATGTAGATAACGGAGGACCGTTTGAAGCAGGATATGTGGAGACAAAGGAAAGCGAAAAGCTAAAGATAACTTTGGAGAACCCAAGCGACCAAGGAGGAAATCAAAATTCTCTTCATACAATGGCCTAACTGAAACCCTAAAGAGGATATATCTCTATACTAGGCAGTAGATCCTCTATAGAAAGCCAATTAAGTGGGAACCAACGAATTGGGAGAAAAGGTCCAGGAAATTTTTCTTTTTTTATGAAATGGATGAACATGGAACAAACAAGTTCTGACACCTTTGTGATTTGATAGAAGAGCCGGTTTGGAATAACCAGCTACAATAGTACGTAAGAAACTAAACTGCAATGGTGTGGCTGGAGCAGCCACCATTTGTAGTGAACACATCAAGGCGCGACTAGGGATCTGGGTCGAGATTGGTAATCCCATGATCAGGATGGTCAGGAGTCAGGTTCATTTCCTATGCTTTGCTTTCCATTTTGAATAGTTAAGATGATAATAATCTCAGAGCGCTTACACGTGTATGAGACCTTGATTGTCTTTAGGTAGGATTTGAGTCGGATGTCTGAGATGAATAATTAGGATGTTTGCTTGATTTCTTTGATTTGTATATTTGATTTTTGAAAAACCACTTGAACGTGATGACTAACATTGATCGTCGTAGTCCCATCTAGAGAGACGGGGCGATGACCGCAAGATGCAAGTTCCCTTACCGGAGAGCGAGTGGAAGGAGTTGTACACAAAAGTAAGTCCCATTACCAGAGTGTAAGTGCCTAGACTTGCTTGAACGTTGGGCCTCCTCGTCGAAGAGCGAGCGAAATAGGCTCAGCAAGGATCCGAAAACATCAAAAGTAAGTTCCCTCATCAGAGAATGAGTGGATGGACTTACTTGGATGTTTAGTCGCCTTGCCAAAGAGCGAGTGGAATAGGCTCATCAAGGATCCGAAGAGATCAAAAGTAAGTCCCCTCATTAGAGACTGAGTGGATGGACTTGCTTGCATGTTGAGTCCATTTGCCAGAGAGCAAGCAGATTGAACTTAACAAGGATCTAGAGAGATCGAAGTCTAAATTGGATGATAAACGATCCAGAAAGAATGAATCTAAGACTGGGTGATAAACGATCCAGAAAGAATGAATCTAAGACTGAGTGATAAACGATCCAAAGAGATCGAATCCTAGATTGGATGATAAATGATCCAAAGAGATTGAACCCTAGATTGAATTATAAATAATCCAGAGAGATCAAACCCAAGATTGGATGATAAACGATCCAGTGAGATTGAACCCTAGAATGGACATTGACTTGATATAAGGATTTGAACGCCTTGAAATCAAATTAAAATAGATAGATCATGGGCAACACGTGGTGATTTTGATATATAATATGATATCTCCAAATAAAAGATAGCTTGATCATGATTGATGGTTGACACTTAAACAAGGGCTGGAGTCCTCAACTATAACGGATCTGGAATGAGCTTTTATTTGCAGGAGAATCCAAAGGAACTAGATGATTCACCAAGATCAGGATCGATGGATGGCCGGAGTGCTCAACTAATAAAGATTGGCTACTGCTAAAACATATTCTTGAGCAAAGCACATCTTACATATAAGGCATACTTTAGGGGGCAAGTGTTAACCGGCTTTTTGACCAAGCGGATTTTCAATTGAAATCAGAACGTCAACATGAAGATGAAATAATTCACAGACTTGGGAACATGCTTAGAAGGGCAATAGGAACACACTCAAAAAATTCCTAAATATTTGGAGCAAAGTGGACCACTCGGTACTAGGAGAAACCACATGGTACTGAGAGCTTTTTACTCCATTATGAACCACCAAAACCACTTATACTTGAAGCACCACCTCAGTTGATTACCATAGAGTGCTTTTCTCAAAGAATAGACGATCAACTCTAAGGATTTTCTGACTGAAGGCAAGCAAGAGAAAGCGGTACTAGAACCTCTTTTAAACAACTAAATCTCAAAGTAAAAATGTTCGAAATACAATGAATCGAAGGTGGAAAGCAGTGTAGAAGGAGGAGGGAAGATTTCCTCCCTATAAAATCCAGTCGTTAGTAAGAGGAACCACTCGGTATTGATAAGTTTTTATTAATGTTTAAGCCCTAAAGCCCACTTTTAAACACTTGTACTTGGATCTAGACTTGAAATTATATAGACACACGATTCTGCTAGATAATTTCCTTATAAATAGCAAGCTACCTGCAACTTTGAGGGGACTTTATTCTTTTTAGAATTTTCTCTCTTTTTTCTCGTCTATCTTCTTCTTCTCCAAATACTCCAAACACTCATAAATCCAAGGTCCACTAGATTGTGGCCAGATCTTATTGAATTCATTGTAATCCGAAGAGGATCAATAACAAAGATTAAAGCAACGTTGACTAGAGTATTTGTCAAACTACCATAAAAATTGAGTCTTTTTTACTACTTTTACGTTTATTTCATTAAGTCTGTACGTTTTTGGTGCTTTCAATTGCTTTTGGGGTGTTTGAGCCATTTTTGGTGTCAACATTTCAGAACGAGGGTTATCAACCTTATATAAAGGAGAGACTAAAGAGAGGAAGTAGGATCAAGATCCTTGTTTTCCTTTTACTCATTCTCTAACTTTTAAAATATCAAAACTCTACCCTTAAGGCCATCATATGGCCTGCCATGCCATGAGCTAATCATGGCTGAATATCCTAAGCCCAATACGATCTTCAAACCCACTTTAAGCCCGAACAATATTTATTTCATTTAAATCCAATTTAAACGCTTATCGATATTATATATTGATTAATTTATTTATAACTACTACAAACATAATTTTTAATATTGTACAACATACTAAATTAAAACTTTATAATTAATATTTCATGAATATTAGTTAATTCAATTAATTTATGACAATTGTAAATTAAATAAATCATGTAGTCAAAGGAGTATTCGATGTTTTGGTTGTGTGACTCTTAGGTGTAAACTTGGTTAGCGATTAATACGAACAATTCAAATATTAATGTTCACACGTCACTCGGCAGGTGGTGTGACAATTTATCCAAATTTATTGCTCACTTGGTTTCGGTAAAATCCAATTTTATGTTGTTAAGAGCTGTTTGGTGTTAATACCTAAGATATTGATTTTGATGATGGCAACCATATAAATATAGATGCTAATGTTTTGCCAAGTTGTATAGTATATATTGTAGAACATTGCAGAGGTACATAATGATTAAGCTTGAAGACTGATCAACATGAAGACTAAAATTCAAAATTCAGAGATGATCAAGACTCATGAGTTTAAAGATAAATATTTGAATAGCTCAAGACTTTAGTGTATAGTTATGAGTCATTAGAATAAATTGATAGTCCCTGATAGCATATTCTAATCTTTATCACTTAATTCTGATCTTTGATATTTTATTATAATAAGTTATTTAAAATTCAAAATATATTTTTACAAATATTTTATAAAAAAAATTATGTGTTCAAAGTATTTAAAAACTATGTTTAAATTATTTTACAAAACTATAGAAGTTAGAAAACATTTTAAAAGAATTATTAGTTTTTTAAAGTTAACAAAGATATGTCGACATAGGCCTCCTATGTATGTCGACATGTAGACCGTTGAAGAGGTGTCTTTTTAATTTTAAATAGCTGTCATTTTTAACCACATCTCTTCGCAAATAGACACGTCTCTTCATACACTATATAAAGGGGATTGGAAAGTGAATTTTATTAACTACTTTCTCTACTTTCTTCTTATCCAAATTCTCATTATATATTTCAAAAAATTCACTTTCTATATTCTTCGAATTCATTCAAATCCTACTTTACTATATTCATTCTCTATAATCTACTTACTAATTTGGAAGTATTCACTCGTCAATTTAAAGATCAAACCACTATCAAAAGGGCTATAGGATATCTTATGTCCCAAGTACAACTGTTTGTATTTGGAAATCAACAACTCTACTCTTAGTTGTTTAAGTGTGCTTATTGTCCATTCAAATCAAGTGGGTGTGCTTGTTGCCCATTCAAATCAAGTGGGCATGCTTAGTAGCCTGTCCAAATCTAGTGGGTAATCTTGTTACCCAAAAAATCAAGATACTTTACCCCGGGCTCATAAGATAGAATGGTGTATCTCGTAGCCTTGAAATCGACACTGTATTCTTGTTTTCTTGCTACTTGGTTAAAGTGGGCGATTGAAATGAAATATGTACAGTATTGTACGGGACTGGATGTAGAATTGGTTATTCTGAACAAGAATAATATTCATAGCATCATCTCTCTTACTTTACCTTTTGTTACTGCTTTTATATATATATGTGTGTGTGTGGGTGTGTGATTGCATCTATGACTGCTTTATTAGTATAGATCTATGTTGATAATCTGTGATTTGATTTAAATCTTAAAACAAATTTAAAACGGTTCATAAAAGTTATAAAACACTATTCACCCCGCTCTGCTATTCAAGTAGCCTTAAGATCTGTTACACTGTAACTCACATTTAGTGTCAGAGCATTAGGTTTTCAAAAATATGTAATTTGATTTTAAAAAAGTATAAATGGCTAGTAACACTGGTAGTTCACTTTTTAATAATTTTGTAGAAAAACAAAGTTATGAAATCTGCATGTTACTATTAAATGGATTAGAAACTAAGGCCCTGTTTGGTTTCATTTTGAGTTTTCAACATACACTACAATATACAAGAAAATGTGGAATTTTTTTACAATTCTTAGCCATCGCGACGATGGACGGGAAATGGAGGAGATGAATTGTTTTCCATCCTTTTGTTATGTCTCAAAACATGAAAAATCAAATAAACTTGTTTTCTATTTTCTATATAAGTTTCATTTTTCAAAATTGTGTGTTTTTCAATAGTACATAATAAATGTGAATTTTTCTTTAGACGAAAACACAAAACTAAAAATAGCAAACCAAACGGGGCCTAATTATCCTAAAAAGTCACTTGATGTTTTAGAAAGTTATAATATGAAATTGCAGGAGAAAGTATGCTATATGGCTAGTGTTGAATAGGCACTTGATATTTATACATCATAAATCAAGAAGAACAAATGGATACTAGATAGTGGATACTCAAGACACATGACTGCAAATATGGAGATCTTAATGGATATAGTTTACAAAGATGGAGGATCGGTTAACTTTGAAGATAACTCAAAAGGATATGTGATTGGTATCGGCAATGTTGGTAACTCTAAAACTCCTATTATTTCTAATATTTTTGTAGTTAGGAATTTGATATATACCCTGCTTAGTATTAGTCAATTATGTGATAGGGTTTTAAAATTAAGTTTGAAAAAGATATTTGCCCCATCGAGGATAATGAATATTAAATTATCTTTGAAGGTGTCAAGAAACGTAATATTCACATTTTATGTATGAAAGTATCTAATATAATCTTTGTCTTTTTGTTGAATCAAATGACCCTTGGATTTGGCATAAAAGATTTGGTCATTTAAATTTTAAATACTTATCTAAAGTTGCTAGATATGAACTTGTTAGGGGACTCCTTAAAATGAGTTTAATGTCAACAACCTAAGTGATGCTTACCAATCGGGAAAACTTCATAAAAGTTCTTGTAAATCAAAAGGTATGATTTCAACTTCTCAACCCTTAGAACTTCTTCACTTAGACCTTTTTGGACCATCACAAGTTCAATCAATAAATCAGAATATATATGTTTTTGTAATAGTAGACAATTTTTCAAGATATACTTGGACAATGTTCCTTAAATATAAAAGCGATGCATTTGAAATGTTTAAAATTTTCACTAAGAGAATTCAAAACCAAATGTCAATTTAAATTAAAACAATATGGAGTAGTTAAGGAGGAGAATTCAAAAACGAGAATTTTGAAAACTTTGGTAATAGAAAGGAATTATATATAATTTTCATTCCCTACAACAACCCCGACAAAATGGAGCAGTAGAACGTAAAAATAGAACTATACAAGAATGTGCTAGGACTATGCTCAATGATAGTGATTTACCTAAAAGTTTTTGAGCTAAAGCAATTGCTATAGCATGCTATATTTTAAATAGAATTCTAGTAAGACATTTGATAAAGAAAACTCCTTATGAATTATTTAATGAAAAGGCTGAAGTATCTTATTTTAAAGTTTTTGGAAGTAAATGTTTTATATTAAATACAAAAGATAATTTAGATAAATTTGATGCTAAGTCAGACAAAAGAATTTTTATTGGCATTCTTACAGAAGTAAAGCTTATAAAGTTTTTAACATAAGAACTAACACCATTGAAGAAACATTACATGTTTTTTTTATGAAAATTTTAAAGTAAATAATACAAGTATTGATGAAGAAGAAAATATCAATCCAAATGAAAATAATGAAATTATAAATAATGAAACCGCTAATGATGAAAATAATGATAACTTTGAAAACTCAAATCCATATAAAAGAATAAAATATTTAAAAGATCATTCTACAGAGAATATTCTAGAAAATACAGAGTCAGTCGTAAAAACAATAAATCGATTAAATAAAATGAGTAATGTAGCCTTTATCTCAACTAATGAACCTAAAAATCCAAAGGTAGCATCATTAGATGATTCATGGATTCTTGCTATTTAAGAACTGGATCAGTTTACTAGAAATGATGTTTCAGAATTAGTCCCAAGACCTGAAAATAAATCTGTAATATGAACTAATTTGGTCTGTAGCAATAAAATGAATGAACAAGGAGAAGTCATGGAAATAAAGCACGTTTAGTTGCTCAAGGTTACAGTTAGGAGAAAGTTATAGATTTTGATGAAATCTTTACCCCTGTAGCTAGATCAGAGGCCATTAGAATTTTATTTTCTTTTACAAATCAATAATTTTAAATTATTTAAAATGGATGTCAATGTGTCTTTTTGAGCTTTATTAAAGATGATGTTTATGTAGAACAACATCCACTTTTTGAAGATGAAAAACTTTCAAATCATGTTTGTAAATTAAAGAAAGCTTTATATGGTTTAAAATAAGTTCCTAGAGCCTGGTATGAAAGACTTAAATCTTATTTAATACAATCTAACTTTAAAATAGAAAACATGAATAGTATACTATTTATTAAATGAAATAATAATGATATTCAACTTATACAAATATATGTAAATGATATTATTTTTGGGTTAACAAATGAACAGTTAAATAAAGAATTTTTTAATATAATGATTAAGGAATTTGAAATGAGTCATATGGGAGAACTATAACACCCTGTATCTGGAGGCCAAAAGCTAAGCACTACAGATGCTGCAGTCATCTATAGTATTAACTTCTGATGACCAAATACGGTAATGCTAAAGGTATTCATAATATCAGAGGCACATGAATATAAAATAAAATCATCACAGATTAAAATAGCTTTTTTGATTACATCTCAAAACAATATTTCATATTCAAATTACATAATCCCATAATCGTTTCCCAGGTTCAGATCAAATATAATCATTACATAAATACACCAAGAGCGACATATGAAGATGTCCCCTTTGTTTACCAGAGTACTATATAGTCATAACTGACTTAATACAACATAGCGGAATAAAACAAAAACGACAACTCCTAAATAGCTATCTGTCAGCCACCTGCTCATCTCTGGAAGTTTTATTTGCCAACCTACTAAAACCTGTAAACCTCAACCCTCATCCTACTCAAATCAATTTTGGGCACCTAAGAGTTTAAGGAAAAAACATAAACTTCGAGTCAGACATAAAGCCTGGTGTGAATAATACTATTACATCTCGGTTTACTGATATTAATTAAGACCACGCCGCTTAGCGGAACGGGTTTCCCCTCATTAATATCCTTTCAAAACATATCTTTTTGCAAATTAAAATCCTGCAACCAAATTGGTTAATCAAACTGATTATATTAATAATAGCAATATCATACATGCTCAAAACAGGTAATAAATGGACCATCTGTCCAAAAAACTATAGTTTTGTTTGTCTAACTACTAACCTTTGGCTGACTTGGGCCTACTAGACAAACTAAACAAATTATCTAACACATGTTAGACATACTTCTGGACGGTATGCCCTTATCTTATTTCTCCAAGGGTCACCTGATCCTAATGGTTTTATGGGCTCACCAATAACCTATCTCTGTACATATATATTCTTTTTTGTGTGTAACCATCATTTAAGTCTTACCTGTGACTAAATTCTACACACTGGAATTTTGGACTAAATTAGCTAGGGGCCTACACCAGTCCCATCTGGTATTCTAATCTGAGTCATTTTCTTAGGGTTAACTACCCGTTAAATTTTCCTTGAAAACCTTTTCATAATGATTTAATCCCTTTAAACCATTAAATTGATTTAATCCCCTTAAATCATACTTAAACTAGAAAACATACTATTGTTTTATTCAAAACTCTTTGCCATGATATATACTTTACTCAAAACATTGTTGATGAAACATTCGAAACCTTTGTTTAAACCTTTAAACAGTTCTCTTTCGAAACTATTGAAAGTGCCCCTTTCGAAACCATTGAAAGTACCCCTTTCGATATAAGTAAACTACTCCACTTTATAACCTTAGGCTGAAAGGCCAAAGCATACCCTTCGAAACCATTCTTAATAATCCTTTTGAAAACATTGAAAAACCTTCCTTTCGATAGCTTTAAAACCTTTGACATCCTATCTTTAAAACATTTATACATTGCCTTTCGAAAACCTTTCGAAACCATTGGAAAACCACCCCTTCGAAACCTTTATCATAAACCTTTCAAAAACAATAAAATCCTTTATAAACATCACACCTTTCGAAAGTATTTGGATTAAAGTAAAACATGTGGAAACCTTTCGAAACCTATAAATACTATACCTTTCGAAACCATTGGGTTCTACCTTCAACAGAACAAAAAAGGGTCATAAAATAACTAAGTCGAAAGCACACTTTCGAAAGCAATTCCTAAGTAAAGAAGTGATGGTGTCGAAACTAACCCTTCGAAAGCATTGGACAAGTGGCTAAGTTTATAAAAACAAAGTAACCCTTCCAAAACCATTTGCTTCGAAAGGTAGAAAGAGGCAGCAAGGGGTTTCGACCCCTTTGAAAGTATTTACTTAAAACAAAAGGCGCAACCTCATTCGAAACCATTTCTTAAATCAATTTGACCCAGTCGGAAGCCAACCAAGTCAAAAGCATTCATTTCGAAAGCAAAACAGGCGCATTTCCATTTGAAAGCAAAATAGTGCTTCGACCTCATTGGAACTCCAGGTTTCGACCCAATACCTTCCGCCTATATCCAATTCACTATGTACGAAATCATTGATACTATGTGCATTGGTTTCGATAGTGATGGAGACGGAAGTACCCAGTCGGAACCTAGGTGCCGAAAGTGGTGAAACATGTAAAAAGCATGTTTAAACCGATTTTTAGCTTTTTAAAGTAATCTTTTCAACTAACCTGCCTTGTTTGTCAAAATATTATTTGTTTCCAATTTCTTTTCTAAAAGTGCTTCCAAAATTTCAGAAGTAAGTAATTTAAATAATTTACAAAATGCCCCTTCTTCTTTTATAAATATATAAAACATTCAAGTCCAATACCTTAAATAATTTTATATATTCATTAAAACACTTAGGAAAATTCTATAAAAATTTCGGTAAATCATTTTTAATATGTTTTCCAACATGTATAAATTTCAGACCCAAAACATATATTATTTAGCAGTAATTAATTTTAAACCCAAGTAATTATTTTCTTCACTAAAAAATTAATATTAAACCCATATTAATTCAGAAAATTATGAAAATTGAAATCCATCTTTAAAATATCATTTCTGATCTTATTCTAAAATCGAAAGGCATTTGGATGCCATTTAATAGGGTTTTCACATTAAAACATATCATAAAATCTATATGAATTAGCGTAAATCATCAACAAGCATATGTAATCATTTCAACAATCAAAACACGGCAAACAACTTTGCAAAATAGTTCGAATTCAACTTAAAACTGAAAATAATAGAAAACATGAGATGTAGCCATTATTCACCTTAGCTTTGAGATAAAGAGTTGAGATTTGATCTTGAATTAAGTTGATTTAGCTTCTTTCTTTAGCTTATCTTTCTCTTATCCTTAATGCTGGCCGGCCTCTTATATTTAATTTTTGCAAATGAACGTATGAAATGAAGATACATGAGGGTTTAGGGTATTAGAATGTGTCTTTTCCTATTTTACCCCTTATCTATTTGCCTTTCTTATTTCATTTTGGTTTCTCTTTAGTTCATTGGTTATATAGCATTGCTACCCCCTTTTAATCACAAATATCAATCCCCTAATCATTACATTATTATATTTTGTTTATCTAATTAAATATCCTAAATAATGTTAACCAAATTAGGGTCGTTACAGGAACTAATTTTCTTTTTAGGATTAACAAATAAGACTGTTAAATAATGATATATTTATAAGTCAAGAAAAGTATGCTAAGGAACTAGTACATTTGGTATATCCAATACTAGTGGTAAGTCAACTCCCATGGCAACTAATGAAAAACTAAATATGGATAAAAATTCAAATAATGTAGATCAAAAACTATATAGAGGTATGATAGGGTTTTGCTTTATATAACTACTAGTAGACCAGATATAATGCATAGTGAATGTCTTTATGCAAGATATCAATCTCAACGTAAGGAAACTCATCTAAAAGCCATAAAACGTACTCTAAATGTAACACCACACTACAATATGGACCCTTCTACCCAAAAGAAGACTACTTTAACTTAATATCATATAGTGACGCTAACTATGCTGGATGCAAATCAGACCGAAAAAGTACAAATGGAACTTGTCACTTTTTGGACCCTCTTTTGTTTCCTAGTTCAGCAAAAAGTGAAATTTTGTATCTCTATCCAGAACAGAGACATAATATATCTTAGCTGCATTAGCATATTCACAGGTTGTCTATATACAACAAACTTTAAAAGATTTTGTTTTAACTCTAAAACAGTCACCAATATACTGAAAATCAAATAGCCAACACCTTAAAGAAACCTTTAGCACAAACTCTTTCATTAAACTAAGAAGAGAACTTGGAATATGTTCTTTCATATAAATCTAAATATAATAGCTTGATTTGTTATAGGTTTGTATATATGGTTTGGCCTGGTTTGTTTAGGATTGTTTGCTTGTGTGTTCGGATTGTAAAATTGTTTGATTTGTATTTGGAAAAATTAATAAAGTTTGTCTTATTTATTTAGTGTCATCAATATTTAATCATTACTCAATGTATAAGTATATCACATTTAAATATTGATTTTGACTCAATAATTCATAAGTATATCATATTAAGAGGGAGTTTTGTTTTTCACCCATTTTTGTTGATGAAAAAGGGGGAAAACGTAAAATATAAACATGTATATACTAAGGGTGAGTTATTTAACTCGGGGGAGTAATATTATATTTTATATAGAGAAATATTTACGTAGTTGTCATCATCAAAAGGGGGGAGATTGTTAATACTTTGGATATTGATTTTTATGACAACAACCATATAAATATAGATATTAATGTTTTGCCAAGTTGTATAGTATATTTTGCAGAATATTACACAGATACAGAATGATTAGGCTTGAAGATTGATCATATAAAGACTAAAACTTAAAAGTCATTGATGATCAAGACTCATGAGTTTTGAAGAGCTCAAGATTTAGTTTATAGTTATGAGTCATTAGAATAAATTGTTAAAGTCCATGATAGTAGATTCTGATCTTTATCAATAAATTTTGATCTTTGATATTTTATTAAAATAAATTATTTAAAATTCAAAATATATTTTTACAAATATTTTAAAAAAGTTTTATGTGTTCAAAGTATTTAAAAACTATGTTTTAATTATTTTATAAAAATATAGAAGTTTGCAAATATTTTAAAAGACTTATTGTTTTTCAAGTTAACATAGATATGTCAACATAGGCCTTCTATATATGTCGACATATAAACCGTTGAAGAGGCATCATTTGAATTTTGAATAGTTATGATTTTTAACCGCATCTATTCACGAATAGACACGTCCCTTCATACACTATATAAAGGGTACTGGAAAACGAATGTTATTAACTGCTTCTCTACTTTCTTCTTAGTCTAAATTCTCATCATATATCTCACAAAATCCATTTTCTATACTCTTCGAATTCATTCAAATTCAATTCCTACTTTACTATATTCATTACAATCTACTTACTGATTTGGAAGTATTCTCTCATCAATTCAAAGATCAAACCACTGTCAGAAGGGCTATAGGATATCTTGTATCCTAAGTACAACTGCTTGCATTTGGAAATCAACAACTCAACCCTTATTTATTTAGGTGTGCTTGTTGCCCATTCAAATCATGTACATGTGCTTGTTGCCTATTCAAATTAAGTGGGTATGCTTAATAACACGTTTAAAAACTATGTTGATTGATCATATAAAGACTAAAACTTAAAAGTCATTGATGATCAAGACTCATGAGTTTTGAAGAGCTCAAGATTTAGTTTATAGTTATGAGTCATTAGAATAAATTGTTAAAGTCCATGATAGTAGATTCTGATCTTTATCAATAAATTTTTATCTTTGATATTTTATTAAAATAAATTATTTAAAATTCAAAATATATTTTTACAAATATTTTAAAAAAGTTTTATGTGTTCAAAGTATTTAAAAACTATGTTTTAATTATTTTATAAAAATATAGAAGTTTGCAAATATTTTAAAAGACTTATTGTTTTTCAAGTTAACATAGATATGTCAACATAGGCCTTCTATATATGTCGACATTCAACTCTTATTTATTTAGGTGTGCTTGTTGCCCATTCAAATCATGTACATGTGCTTGTTGCCTATTCAAATTAAGTGGGTATGCTTAATAACACGTTTAAATCTAGTGGGTGATCTTGTTGCCTAGAAAATCAAAAGAGTTTACCCCGGACTTGTAAAATAGAAGGATGTATCTCGTAGCCTTGAAATCAAGACCGTATTCTGGTTTGCTTGCTACCTCGTTAAAGTAGGCGATTGAAAAGAAACATGTAAAGTATTGTATGGGACCACTACACCAGAAATAGCTTTTAGGAGCATTGAAAAAATGCTACCGAAACATGTAGTGGCATTTATAAACATTGTTACACGACATGCAACTAAAAGTCTGAAACTTTTTGTAACGTTGTTGAAAATGTTAAACTTAACATATTGTGGCATTTTGAAAACGCCAAAGTTTATATCAGCAGCGTTTATCAACTGCTACAAAAGTTTATTTTTGTTACGCGTTTTATATGCTAGTATATATATTTTTTGTAGCATTTTTTCACTACCACAATAAAAAAATTTTGCAATTGTTCTCTGCTACAATATTTTTTTTAGTTGTTTATATTTATTTCTTAGCATTTTTAAAAAGGTTCTAAAAGTTATTGAATGTTTTGCAGCATACTGTACACGCCACTATTGCCTATTAATGGTTTGTATCATTTCCAGCAATCGCTCACATAATAGTGGTATTGAAACCAACAATCAATCACATAATCTTCATATTCAAATTACCAATCAATCAATTACATAATCATCATATTCAAATAATTTAAAAAAACACATTAATCGCATAACGAAACATGATATCCATAACCATTTTGATATTAGTTTTTCGATAAAATGAGCGAATTCATTTACTATAACCATTTATAATAAGTTTACGTACTAACAAAATATTATAATATATATAACAACTAGTACAAACCAATATAAGAAGACAACAATGTATTAAAGTCTAAAATCAAAATTATGTATTGCTCACACCTAAGCTTGAGTTCTAGAGACAACCGTGCAACAACATTTAAAAGCCTGGTCGATCCACTTCCCATTCTCCTCCGAGTACGCCATTCAGAAAAATTACATATTCACTACTGAAAGTTATAAGCTGTATTAAGTAAGTGGAACTCTATAAGTTGGATCAGCCAACTTCAATATAAACAAGTTTCCTTTGTCATCTCTAAAACTCTACATAATTACAAAATAGTTAACTTAAATTTGATTATAATTTATTCAAATGCTTAAACTAAATTATGTAGACATATAAATCTGCACTTTAGAAGCATATAATCAAAACTTATTAAAACTCATCATCTAAGTATGTGATTTCAAGTTCGCCTAGCGTAGTGTCATGTGCTTTTATAGGTATATATTCATGAAAGAAGGAAAAAAACATATATTTTCTTGAAGCTGTATATTGGAAAAAAGGATTGAAAAATAGAATGAATTTGAAAATAATCAAATCATATACAAACCCCAAGTTTGAAAGTATCAAACTTAACATCAACTACTCTTGAGTTAATAGGAGTCAGTATCAGATCATCGCTTCAGTTCATGCTTGTTAGTCAAACTCCTTTCAATCATGCCAATTTGCACCAACAGCTTCAACCAGGATGACCAATCACTTTAGATTATCACTTCACAATCAGGTTTATGCACAAGCACTCCTCTCCATAATTTTTAAGCTTTTAAATATTGTTGTTTTGCCACTTGGCATAAATTTGTTACAGCAGAATCTTGTAAATGGTTATAAATATTGGCATAATACCTAAAAAGTCTTAGACATGGTTGCTTTAGTGCAAAGGTTTAATTATTATAGCATAGTAGGACATCTAGCTTGGGTTGTCAATGAATATCCAAAAAATCCAAAATCCGTCCGTATTCGTATCCGAAATATAAAAAATTATCTGATAGCTCTGGTTTTTTATCAAGAGTACAATTATTTTTTTGTGTATTTTTGTATATAAAATGATTGTCATTTATAGACAAGCACCATTGTCTCAGTGGCTGAGTGATTTGGCTTTGGTGCGAGAGGTCACAAGTTTGAAACTTGCGTAGCGTGGTTCGAACGTTTATTGACATATGATATGTTGTCACGGTGATTTGTTGTATATAAAGTACCATTTCAAAAAAAATGATTGTCATTTACTATTTTATCTAGGTAAAATTTTTAATGTGTATAAAAATCAATATTTGTTGCCTAAAGTTATTTTCCTTAGCATATTTTTTTTTGTACTTTTAGTACTAAAATAAATTTATAATGAATTAAAATTTCTATTTATTTATTAGTTGTGAACTGGCTGAAGAATATCTTATATCCGTCCGCATCCACGGATACATATACAGATATGGCAACATCTGAATCCGTATTACATACTGTAATTTCAGGTCAGACCATGGTTTGACACGTGATATTAATAGCTTGCCATGATTACAGCCCACATCTCGTCCAAAATAAATGGACACGTCAAAAGAAGATTTTCTTAATAAATGGACAAAAACTCTGTTATGCTTTTCATTTTAGGATATTCGCATATTGTGGCAGCTAATGAGCTTACACATGTTCATGACCTTTACTAACTTCGTATAAATTTGTAGTGGTATGTCTTATTTGTGAGATATCAAATCTGAATATTATGTTTAATTACTTTTTTCACTTAGCACAGTTCAAAAACTGTAGTGCAATTCGTACCGCTAGGATTAAAAACCAGAAAACCAATTAGCTAAGTCATACCTTGGAAGCTCCAACATGAATAAGAGAAATACCAACTAAGCCAACACTAGAACCAACCTGACAGAATATGGAAAAAATAGTCAAAATGTTGGTGAACCTTAAATATATGAGCTAATAGAACTGGACAATGAGCCGATATAAAAGTATTTTCCTAATAAGATGGACCACACTATGTTAAAATGATCTTATTGGGGTGTGTTCTCCCATGCTGTTTACAAGTTCAAACGGAACATAGTTCATCATCTGAACATTGAAACCATAGCTTGCTTAGTTGCTTGTTTAACCACTTCACCTGCACATCAAAAAGGGATTTTACTCGAAATCATGTCATAGTAAATAATATCAGCACCAACAAAACCATAATTCTGGAGAAATGAGGCATGGCATAAGAATTATACTGGACAAATACGGAGATAAAAATGAATAGACAATAATGTTAAATCTGAACTATAAAAGAAGCATGATGCATAGTACGCTTATATACAGTGTCATAGAAAATGCAAACAAAAAGTAAATGCCAAAACTTTAAATAAATAACTAACTTATTCAAATGCAGATAATGAACACATGTCATAGTAAATAATATTAGCACCAACACAACCATAATTCTAGAGAAATGAAATGAGGCATGCCATAAGAGTTATACTGGACAAATACGGAGATAAAAATGAATAGACAATGTTGAATCTGAACTATAAAAGAAGCATGATGCATAGTACGCTTATATACAGTGTTATAGAAAATGCAAACAAAAAGGTAAATGCCAAAACATTAAATAAATAACTAACTTATTCGAATGCAGATAATGAAACCCACTCAAGACAGTTACCGCCACATGGCTTCTTTGAATTTTCTCGGCTCAGTGAAGATAAAAGTTTAATATCAATAGCCTACAAAAGAAAGGAGCACTCTTAACATATAAATAGAGAACCACCAAAATAGAGAGTCCAAAAGCAACGTATACTGCTAAGGTACCCGTGGAAAGAGAATACAGTCTAGAACAACCAAAAAGAGAAAGTCTCATTTCGTTATGTGTTTCAGATTGCATTCGTGCATCCATGTGTGGGATTAAACTAAAATGGTATCCAAAACCACTTAATACACTCTAATTATTAATGGATTCAGTAACATCCTTGAATATCAAATTGTTTCTGTAATATATTATATTCTTATAACACTACCCATCATTTGAGTTCTTGTCATAATCAGTAATGGATAATATATAGATTAAATGGTTTCTAAACTTAAGACCTAAAATTTGAATTTCTATCAGACTTAAAACATGGTCCATAGTTGACTATGTCCATCTTGGATAAGCGATACCTTATCACAATAGCATGTCCAACACTATATCAACGTTGATAGATGGAGCAACCTTTTTATGTGCATATACCACAGGTCCTTATTCATTTGTCATAAAAGCAAGTTATGTAGTTTTCAACAAGTAACCATGACCATATCACATTTAACTAATTTTATATCATGTAATGTTTTAATATATATGACAATATCAAGTCAACAAGGTTAAACAGAAATATTTGGTTCTAATTTATTTGATCTTTGAAGTAAATATTTAATAATCCATCGAGATGAAATCAACCTATAACTCATTCATATCCATGACTTAAGACTCCTAACGAACCTACCCTTAAATTAAAATCACATATACTTCTTTTGATAGAAAAATAAAAACTGTGTTATAACTTATAACGCTATATCAGGGAAGTATACGCATTATGATGTAGCAAATTACTCAAATACCCATAGTCCTTGTAAATTTTAATTGGGTCCAAATAAAAAATGTGTGCACAGACACATACACACATATATATACATGTATATATGTATACATATACCATTAAATCCTCTAATAGCACATGAATCCATACATTATAACATAATGTATATCTCTTCTTCAAAATGAAATACTGAACGGTAAAGGAAGTAGTAGTGATAAAACAATGGGGAAATCTTCTTGATAGAGTCCAAGGCTATTCAATCCTATATTCGGATGATTTAGGGTAAAAAAAAGTATGCAATGGTAATAATCTTATGTGAAATCCTCTACCAAGCCATCAAAGTAAAGATGGATCAAATCATAATGTTATCGTACTTGCTAATTACTTGAGAAAGTGAAGATGGATCAAATCAAAATTGATTATTATTTGAGGAAATTTACCAGATATGCAAACAAGATTATGAATACATTGACAGTTGAGAGGCCCACTGATGTGGTAATAACTTAACTTTTCATGCTTAAAATAACAAAGTTTAACGAATGAAATTATGCAGCAAATATTCCTTTGTACGTTCAGAAATAATTAATCTCACTGGTTTACATATTTTTATAGTGAACTGCTTGAATGCGTTAAGAGTAAGGTCATAATAAAGTTTAATACTTCTGTTTCTCAAAATGTTGACACTATATAAATAAATTGTACTACTTGTAGAGTTAGAATTTCAATTCTAATATTTATAGAGTTAGACTGTTCTGTTCTAATATTCAGAGAGTTTCTATAAGATTGCCCAGTTCTAATAATAAAAGAGTTTGACAGTTCTAGCATTCATAGAGTTAATTCATACAATGATCTATATACATGCATTTTTGTATACAAAAGAAAACGCCATCCTTGTAAGAAAAACAGAATTGATATGTCACGTTTTGGTATTCATAGGTGAGAACACACACAGATACACACATACACATACACATATACATAAAGTTACAAGCCAAACTTCATCGAAGCAAAGTGCTCATATGCTGACTAAGATACATTAACATACATTAGTAAACTGACATACAGAGCATCGACATATCATATGAACAAACTTTCCTTACCAAAATGCATGAATAGATAATACTGAATTCCATTTGTACAGACCAAGACTGCTCACCTATTATTAGCATCAGAAATATAAAATTTTATTTTGAAAGCAACCAAAATGACAATTAGAAGTTCAATTGTTGTAATTAATATAGAAAAAGTATACCCCTGGTTCTATTATTGACTACCGAGCATTCCTTGCCCCTGAGAACCAAGGACTCTAGGTGAAGAAGTACTACTCGGTTTCAAATCAATCAAGTCATCAAGCAATTTATTGGGAGAAAAATATGTTGAAACTTTTTAGGAAAGTCTAAAACTGAGATAAACTTGATCATCTTGTAGGTAAAGCTTTATTATCACATTAAAATATTAGCAAACACATGATAACTAACATGTATAAATTACCAAATCATCTTGTAATTCATGGAGACTTAGTTCAGATTAACATGTACCGATACAATATTCATAGTGATGCTGCCACAACATATGTTTCTGAGTGTATATTACAATTTACATTGTATAGGCGAGAAATATTTTCTAGCTTCCAACCCAACTAATGTTAGCATAATTTAGATTCAATTCCTTTCTTTAACATTCCAAGGTATTTTATACTTTGTATCATTGCTTAATATTTAAGTTTGTTGGGAGCAACCAAAGCAATTAGGTCCGATCTCATTACATTGGCATGGTATTATATATCTTGCATTTTTTATCTATTTATTCTATTGTAAATTTTAACACTGTTATGTATCTCTAGAACTTTTTCATTCTTATCTTGAAAACAAGAACCAAATGAAAGTTGTAAAATTAAGCAATATAAGTTGTGTAAAAGAGTGCAGACCCGGTAATTTCTTATGAGTATTATGGCAAATTATTACATGGCCATATATAATTCTCCGCATTTCGAACAACTCTAGTTAAAATCATTTTGTCATAAAAATACAAAATATATCTCAAATATTATTACTAATTCTTGTTAAAACAATTTCTCTAAAGTTTCCAATCATACTACATTCTTTTACAGTTCAAGTTAGTTGCTACATTATCCAGATTCATAATTTATGCTTTCAACCATCTTATTACTGGACAATCTTATAAAAAATTAAAGAAAGATGCCAAAAATAAAGTGCTTGGTTTAGGTTTAGTATTTTAACATGTGTGGTGCTACAGACCGAAAGACTTTGGTGGAATCCAATGAGGAATCCTCCCACAATCAACACACAACCCTAAACTAAGTGTATAACAAAGAGGAATTCTAGCACGTTTTGGTGGAATCCAATGAAGTTGAGGCATGAAACTTTCATGAAATTTAAAAAAAACTTAATATTCATCACTAAAATCTAAAAAACAACACAATATCAACCAATTGATATAACTAAAAAACCTGGAAGTCTTTCCACAATCAACACATAATCCCTGCTTTTTTATTACAAACAATAAACCCTACCAGCTTTATGATATGACTTTCAGGAGGCGAATAGTTCTGCATAAAACTGCAACAAACACGAACATAAATTAAGTTTGAGAAGATTTGTGGTTCAGATAAGTTGAGAAGTAAAGAAAATGTTTACAAATTAGGAGATTCAATGATGATGATGCTGGAGATGAAGGAAATGAGGCAAGACTGAGATTCCAAGAGAACATGCCAAATTGAATGGAGTTAGAAATTGAGAAGTTGGTTTAGCGTTTTATTTTGTTTTTGGATAGAGAACAAAACGAGGTGAAAATACATGGGAAAGCGAAACTCAGCCTGTCTAGAAATATTTGTTGGAATTTATACCATTTCATCGCTTCAAAGTCGCAGAAGCAAAGATTGCTCGGTGGAGTGGGAAGACCGGACGATAGATCTCGCCCGGTGGTAGCTGCTGCCGCTCCAGTTGGAGCGGCAGAGAGGTGACCGGACCAGATATTTGGTTCGGTGGTGGAGGCTATTGGTTTGGAAGAGAAGCGGCATTGTTTTGGAGCGGTGTAGAGTGGAGACCGAACGAGGATGGCTGATGGTTGGAGCGGCAAAGGAGATTTCGTTCGGTGAAATGAATGAGAAGTCATTCAATATTTGGTGAAGGTGAAATGGGGAATACCAAACCACATATTTCGTTCGGTGTTTGCCGAACCAAAAGCATGTCGGTCCAAATTTTTCGCATTTTACCGAACCAAACCAGATGCATGCCGAACCAAATCTCAGGGCTGTTATATAGCAGCTATCCCTCCTTATTTCTTCACTCTACAAATAAAGTAGCTTCTGGACAACAATGGCAGCCGAAATTGAGAGCTAATTTCAGAGCCATCCTAGAGAGCTGAAACTCTGCAGAATTTTATCTGTATTGTAAATTCTTCTTATGTATAGCCTCCAAAAGTGAATCAATCTTGTAACTCTAATCTTTCAGTGATTAATAAAATCTCTTCTCCCCAAGTGGACGTACACTGCCTAGCTGTAGTGGAACCACTATAAATACTGGTGTTATTTTATTTTTTTGCATTGCATATATCTGTGACTGTCTATTCTGGATTCTATCCTGTTTGTTCCGTCTCACTACAATCACAATACAATTCGTTGTTTTTTCGCTGCGTTGGGTTTTTATTCCCTTAGACTGATCATTTGAAGGGATTTTCCCCAACAGTCCGGTATCAGAGCTGCAAGGTTTATTGAGGAGTGTTAGACGCTATGGCAGAAGATGAAGCGACTCCAGTTGTTACAAGACCTTATACTAGATGGATGTATATCGCGTCGGGATCACAATTGGCAATAGAAAAATAGAATGGGAATAAAGACTTTGAGAAGTGGCAATGGAGGATGAAGGTTGTTCTAATGAGGATTGAAGTCCATCTAGTAGTGTTTGCCCCGGAGGAGTTGACGGCTGACATCTCAATCGCGAAAAGGAAGTAGATGGAGAAATAGACGTTTACTACTTTACAGCTAGCTATAGGAGAGAATGTCATCTCAGAGATTAGCAGTGAGACCACTGCTAGGGGCATTTGGACCAAGCTGGAGAATCTCTACTTGAAGAAATCTCTGACTAACCATCTGAAATTGTTGAAGACATTTTTCACCATGTGGATGAGATGGTACTTCGGTGAAGGAACATCTTAATTTCTTTGATGATCTCGTGATGAAGATGAAGACTGTTGGCTTGAAGATGGATGAGGAGCAAATGGCATTGATTCTTTTGTGTTCTCTTCCGGAGCGATACACAGGTTTCGCTAATAGCCTTATTTATGCTAGAGATACATTGACAGTAAAAGATGTGAAGTCAAGCCTTCTATCTAAGGGCTTGAGAGATCAAATGAAGGAGATAAGTGAAGAAAATAGAGGTGGAAGTAGTAGTCACGGCCTGTTTGTTGAAAGTGGTAGAGAAGATAAGAAGAATTGGCACTCTAGAGGGCGTTCCAAGTCAAGGAAGCTCGGTAATGGCATGAGAGGAAAGTCTAAGGACGGGAAGTGCTTTATCTGTAAGAAACTCGGTCATTGGAAAAAGGATTGTCCAGATTTGAAGAAGATGGAAGAAGACGGATCTTCGTCATTTGCGGTGGAGAAGTCTATATCTGACGATGTGTTGTCTACAGTAGTATCGGATGTCTCAGACCATTGGATGTTGGACTCGGGGGCGTCTTTCCATATGACGCCTGATAAGGATTACTTCAGTTCTTTCGTTGGACGAGAGGGAAGCTCTATTCTTATGGGTAATAATGCTAGCTGTAGAGCAATGGGTGAAGGTACAATAAGGATCAGAATGTTTGACGGAGTGATACGCACTTTGATAGGTGTTTGATATGTTCCAGATCTTCGGAAGTCCTTAATCTCTTTAGGACAATTGGCATCTTTAGGATGCAAGGTAACTATCAAGAAGGATAGTCTGAAGGTTTCGAGAGGTGCACTAATTCTTATGAAAGGAGATGTGTTACGAAATCCGTATTTGCTGAAAAGAACCACAGTTCTTGGAGAGTTGTGTGTTGGAGTAGATAGTTCTCGTACTTTCGATGCCATAAAGCTTTGGCATCTCAGGTTGGGTCATATTTTGTTGAATATGCGAGTATATGATTTTTGTTTGATGATAATAAACATATATATATATATATATTCATTTAAATGTATTTGTTAATGTACTATTTTATTTTTCACATAATTAAATAAATATTTGCTGAATAAAATAAAGAACACAGAATTTAAATTCAAACGGATATTTTATTCAAACAAATATTTATTACAATTTTGAATAGTACAAATTTAAGCTCTCACTATATATACACAATTTCAATTACAATACAATTTTGACTACATCACAATTTTCATTTACAATGTTCTTCTCACTATATTTCACTCATACACTCGTATTTGTTCTTCAACTCTATTCCAGATTGAATCCAGCATCTGAGCTATCAGCAAAAATACACACTGACGCAGTAAAATTGAAAATGAAATATTTTTGCAGTGTAAAATAAAATGATTTTTGAAAATATTATTTGCCTCGTTTATTTGGGTTGTTCGTCATCATTTAATTCTGAATTCATCAAACACGAACAGCTTGTGACATGCACAGTGTATCACTATACATGTCACAAGGCCGTGCACACCGATATACACTTGATAAATCTACAGGGACATGTGAGCATAAGGTCAAACCCAATTAAAAGTCGAGTTAAACTGAAGTGCAATAAAAATAATGGTCAAGACAACTAAAACAACTCGACCAGTCCAAAATCAAAAATGAACAAGTACAAAAAGGGATGAACAACAATAAAGGAGGCAAACAAGTAATGTACACATGAATGCAACGGTGGACAGTGCAATGAAGACCACAAGACTCAAGTCTGCAACATAACAACATGAAGTCTAATCATAACTCAAATGCCACCAGACAACAGAAGCTACCACATGAAATCAGGCAATGTCGAGGACAATGCAGGTGCAGACAAGCTACATGATCACTGACCGCATATAAAGCAACAACTCAAGTCAGTGCACAACAGCCCAATACAAACTACATGAAGTCAATGCACAAACATATATATACATATGTATATACATATGTATACATACATGTAGTGACAACATAGCAGACTAACCAAGTTAAACAATGCAAGCTCAAATTGAATCATGTACAAGTGTAGTCTCAGCAAAGAACTGCAGTTCAAAACAATGCCCAACAAAAATGTACACAGTGAAGACATGAATATATACATGAGTGAACACGAACATATATGTGCAGTGAAACCAGATCAAAATCAGTGGCTCGGCATGTGCAAGCAACCAACCAAATACAATACAACATTTCAGAAACAAGTACACAATGTCAAGATAAATGCCGCAGTCATGCAACAGCAGGTACAAGTCGAGTATGCTACAGAGATGAACAGAAGTGCCAAAGTCACATATTATCACAGCATTAAATGACCGAAGTCAGGTGATGTCAAAAACCAAGTCGAAGCAGTGATAAGGCCGAAGTCAAAAAGGAAATATTTTTGCAGAGGAATAATCCAAACAATATCATCGCATAAACAAAGTCAAGGCCGAAGTCAAAACGGAATCAAATTCAAAGTACCAAAGAATCGAAACCGTGATGACCAAGAAAAATGAACAGTTCAAAATCGAAGCCGTGAGAATCAAGCAACGAAGTATACGAAATTGAAGAAGTCAAAAATCATCACAATCATTCAAGAATAATCATATGGCCAAGGAATTATCAAAACGAACGAAAATAAAGGGATTTGAACCCTATATAAATGTTTAACATCATCGACTACAAATCCATCGAGTTCAAGCAAGCAAATTAGTAGAGCAAAAGCAACAAATTACATACCGAATCCAAGTTCGAACTCGATCAAAATTGAAGGAGGTGTGTGCAAAGAGAAGAGAGCATCAATCGAAAAAGCAAAGGACGTAAATCTTCATTCGATCGAGCTACTAAAGTCGGCGTCTTCAATTTATACAAAGCCCTAATTTCAGAGCAAAGAGGAACGAGAACGAGCAGCCATTGTCAAAAAGGATACCAGCCTATAATACAAAAGAGAGAGAGGATTTAATTTTATCACCGAATTATTTTTGGGCCGACCTTGTTATTAAGGGCTTCAGATTTTAAAATTAGGGTTTTGTTTTATAATTGTTTTTTTAAAAAAAAAAATTAAACGATTGTATTTTCTAGTCGTGTGACTAGGGGACAAACTACGTAGCGTAGTTTGAGAATTCGCAACTCAGTGGCTGAGTTGTGACAGGGTTTTGAGCGTAGAGTTAAGGTTAGTCGATAGCGGGTGTCACGAGTTTACGTGTGTAAGCGTCTGACTACTTAATTTCTAGTAGAAACCTTGGAGGCAGCACGTAGGCAGGGTTTTGCCGAAGCTGGGTAAATCTGGGTGTCTATTTCTGCATTTTTTATTCTGCTATTATCTGTGCTGCTGTTACACGACTATTACCTGTGCTGAAATTATTTTACATATTTCTGCAATAAATTTTTATAATTTATAGTATCACCCTATTCACTCCCCCTCTAGGGTGAAATTGATCCTACAAGTGGTATCAGAGCTAGGAACAGAAAGCCATTTTTTGTTTTAAAAATTTGATTTTTCAAAAGCCAATTTTTATTTTAAAATTTTGAATTTTTAAAAATGGCTTCTTTTAATAATGCTTTTTCTGAGGGTCGGTCCAATATTATTCGTCCTGTTTTTGATGGAACAAATTTTTTGAATTAGAAATTAAAAATGGAATTGTATTTAAAATCTGTTAATATTAAATGTTGGGATATTATTGAAAATGGGTGTGATATAACAAACGAGAAAAATACTTCGATTAATGCTCTTGTTATGCATATACTATATTCTCATATTGGTCAAAATAATTTTAACTTTATTTCTCATTATGAAAATGCACAGGAAATATGGAATACTTTTGATGTAATATATGGTGCTAAAGTCAACAGCAATGAGAAGTTCTCCACAATCAACTCAGAAACGTGCTTTACAGGACTAGCAAAATGCAGCAATGATGAAGATTCAATAACCGATGAGATAAGTAACTTTCCAATCAATGATTTAATTCTCTTGTGCCAAAAATTAATCGAAATTAATAAAGCTCTTGAATTGAAAATTAATAAGTTGGAAAGGGAACAAGCTAAACTTCATCAGAAAAATAATGATTTGGAAAATGAGCTTAAAAATAAAAATTGCAAAAGGTGTTTGAATCATGAAAAATAATTTGCATGTTTTCATGAAAAATTTCAAAAGTTGGAAAACGAAATTTTAATTCAAGAGAAAAAAAAAACCGAATTAATTTGTAAAAACAACATTTTGCAAAGAGAGTTGGATAGCTTTAAGAAGTCAGAAATTTCTAAATGTGCGATTTTTGAAAAGAATTTAAATGAGATCAAAGGAAATTTCAAAACCCTTGAAAAAGAAAATGTGATTTTGAGCAAATCTAAAATTATTCAACTAAATCACGAATTTAAAGAGATTGAAGAAATCAAGGATTTGGAAAAGATTGAATTTAAAAAACTCCAACTCTTTGAAACTGAGATGCTTGAAGTTGAGAATAAAATTAGAGAGCTTAAAAAGGAAAATATGGACTTGAAAATGAAGAATTTTGAAAAGAGAGATAATAGCATTAGTTGTTGGTCGAAGCTGATAAATGAAAATAAACTTTTAAAATCCAAAATTAATAAATTTGAGTTGGTTACTCAGAAATTTTTCACTAGAGATAAATCATTTAATATACTCTTAAAAAATCAACACTTCGAGAATAAAAGGAATGCATTTGGATTTTCAAGAGTGTCAAAATATGGACAAACAACTAATAACACTATTAAAGTGAAAAGTGTGATACCCAAATACGTGAAAACTATTCCAATTTGGGTTCCAAAAGGCACGAATATAAAACACTCAAAGTTATACAAATCTGGGTGCCGAAATTGAATAGTTCAAAATCAAAGTCGTGAGAATCAAGCAACGAAGTATACGAAATTGAAGAAGTCGAAAATCATCACAATCATTCAAAAATAATCATACGGCCAAGGAATTATCAGAACGAATGAAAATAAAGGGATTCGAACCCTGTATAAATGTTTAACATCATCGGCTACCAATCCATCGAGTTCAAGCAAGCAAATCAGTAGAGCAAAAGCAACAAATTACATACCGAATCCAAGTTCGAACTCGATCAAAATTGAAGGAGTTGTGTGCAAAGAGAAGAGAGCATCGATCGACAAAGCAAGGGACGTAAATTATCATTCGATCAAGCTACTAAAGTCGGCGTCTTCAATTTCTACAAAGCCATAATTTCAGAGCAAAGAGGAATGAGAAAGAGTAGCCATTGTCAAAAAGGATACCGGCCTATAATACAAAAGAGAGAGAGGATTTAATTTTATCACCAAATTATTTTTGGGCCGGCCTTGTTATTAAGGGCTTTAAATTTTAAAATTAGGGTTTTGTTTTATAATTGTTTTTTAAATTTGTATTTTTCTTTTTAAATGATTGTATTTTCTAGTCGTGTGACTAGGAGACAAACTACGTGGCATAGTTTGAGAATTCGCAACTCAGTTGCTGAGTTGTGGTAGGGTTTTGAGCGTAGAGTTAAGGTTAGTCGAT
This sequence comes from Allium fistulosum, assembly GCA_030737815.1. NCBI lineage: Eukaryota > Viridiplantae > Streptophyta > Magnoliopsida > Asparagales > Amaryllidaceae > Allium > Allium fistulosum. The sequence goes on from CM060903.1 coordinate 932,173,088, forward strand.
AGCAGGTGTCGCGATTTTATGTGTGTAAGCGTCTGACTACTTAATTTCTAGTAGAAACCTTGGGGGCAGCACGTAGGCAGGGTTTTGCCGAAGCTGGGTAAATCTGTGTGTCTATTACTGCATTTTTTATTCTGCTATTATATGTGCTGCTGTTACACGACTATTATCTGTGCTGAAATTATTTTACATACTTCCGCAATAAATTTTTATAATTTATAGTATCACCCTATTCACCCCCCCTCTAGGGTGAAATCGATCCTACATATTTAAGATAAGAGCTTAGAGTTGCTTCAGAGGCGGAAGATGATCAAAGGAGAAAGCTTCGACAAGATGGACTTTTGCCAGGAGTGTGTGTGAGGCAAGCAAACTAAAGTATCTTTTGGAGTTGGACTCCATAGATCGAGACAAGTACTTGAGTACGTGCATACAGATGTCTGGGGACCAGTTGCTACTCCTTCTCTTGGAGGAGCAAAATATTGTATCTCTTTCATTGATGACTTTTCTCGAAAAGTATGGATGTATGTGATGAAGGCCAAATCAGAGAGTTTTGAGAATATCAAAGACTGGAAAGCGCTTGTTGAGAACCAATCGGTTCTAGGTTGAAGGTGCTGAGATCTGATAATGGCGGTGAATTTGTCTCTAGGGAGTTCCTCGACTTTTGTACACAGCATGGCATTTAGAGATATTTTACTACACCTGGAGATCCGCAATCCAATAGGGTTACAAAAAGGATGAACATGACTCTACTAGAGAAGGCTCGTTGCTTGAGATTGACGGCGGGCTTGTCTAGAGGCTTTTGGGCCGAGGCATTATCAACTGCGGCGCATATCATAAATCGAATTCCGTGCTCAGCCATAGATGGGAAGATTCCAGAGGAGAAGTGGAGAGGTAAAGCAATGTATCTTGGTTACTTCTGAATTTTTGGTTGTCCTGTATATGTTCACCATACATGTGATGAAAAGTTAGAGGCTAGAGAATACAAGGGCATACTATTGGAATACACTGATGGTATCAAAGGGTGTCAAATTTGGAACCCTATTGATCGAAAGATTGTTCATTCTAGACATGTTACTTTTGATGAGTCTGCTATGTTCAATCTGAAAAAGAAGCTACCTACCACATTAAGAGATTCTGATAGGCCTAAGGAGATGGAAGAAGTTTCAGTGTTCCAGCCAAATAGTAGAGTTGTTGTTGATGCTGTCGAGGAAAACGCAGTTGATGAAACATCATAGGATAGTCCATAGGTACCTTCTAGTAGTGCTAGTGATGCGCATGAATCTAGAGGAAGTTTAGTTCAAGGTGAAGCTGAAAGGAGTTTAGGCGAAGCAGAATCTACCCAGGTCAATCGTAGGACTATTAGGCTGCCTGAAAGGTATGGTGATTGGCAGTTTGCGAACCTTAGCCTTGGTGGTCAGTTTTACTATAACGACCCAGAATTTTGAACAATTTTAAAATGAAAATATTTAATTTATTTTAAATATTTGAATGATGGTTTGACTTGAATTTCAAATTATCAGAATAAATTGGCGATTAAATTTTAAAATTTAATATATTGTAAGTTGAATAAAAATTTGAATCTTCAATTTTAAGCTGAAGAAAAATATTTCAAGGGCTTGTAAAATTTATATTGATAGTACTGAAGATAACAGAAGCTTCAGAATTAAATTTGAAACTGCTTTGTTCAGTTTTGAATTTTTATCGTTTGAATCGATATTTAAAAATAGTCATTTTTCACACAGTCTCGGAATTCAGCGAAACCAGTTCCATTGGATCCGTAATATTGTATTATTATCGGATTTTAAATTTTGTAATTTTCAGAGCTATTGTGTGATCGTACAAGATAAAAACGTCTGGACCATAATTAATCGATTTAATTTAAATATAAATTTATACACTCAAATCACCAGTCACCCTAGTCTCTGATTTGCGTCGACCTACTCTCTGTTAATCGCGTACGTTTGTCCCTCTTTTCTCCTTTGTAACACTCGTACTTAAAAGAAAAACTTTTTCGTTCAAATTTAAAAATGGCCGATCCATTTATCTTCCCTCTCTTCAAATGGAATACGTGAGCAAGCTATCTTTCACTTCGTTATTTCATTCTCATTCGAATCAAAGAAAAAATGGCCGAAGCCCTTTATTCATTCAAACGAAAAAAGAAAAAAAAACAGCAGTTTAAAATTAATGGCCGAGATCCTCCTTGTTTAAAAATCGAACGAAATCACTTTCGTTCTTCCAAATCGCGAACTAAGGGGGAGGCAATGGCGAGCTAGGGCGGAGGCGCGTTCGTCTGGGCGATGAGGTCGCGATGGAGCGGCGACGCGCGCGCGTAGGCTGACGCGGCGGCGAAGGTGAAGCCGCGAACTTTGGGTAGAAAGTGGAGTTTCGATCGATTTGAGGCGAAGTCGTCGAGTTCGCTGCAGGCAGCGACGTGGAGGCTGGAATGTCGAGAACCGTGGGGGAGGTGGACGAGGCGGTTCACGCGAGTTCGATGAAGCGACGTCTGGGAAACTCGATGGTCAGCATCTAGGTGAAGGTGTTCGGCTGCGTTCAATTGGGTATGGCGTTTCTTTTAATTTAAATTAATTTGAATATATATATATATATATATATATGTAAATAAGTATACAGTAAAGATATATATGAATATAAACTTAAAATAGAAAATATGTGTATATATATAAGATTTAGAAAATAGGAATTTTTTTTTGGAAATTCTATCTTGTTTATATAAAATGGAATATAATTTTAAATTTATTCGTTAAGTTGTTATAAACAATAGTTTACGATAATTAATTTGTTTTATCTATTTTAAGTACTAAAAAGAAAATTTTTAGTTAAAATTAAATTTATAGTTAATTAAATTTATTTAAAGGAAACTGGGTTAAAAATAAAATCATTGTATAATTAAAACTTATCAAGTTAGAAATTGAGTTGTTCGATTTAATTCGGATATTAATAAATTGTGTGAATATTTATACAAGGTGTAAATCAAGAAATTGAGTCGAGATGAAAATGGATCGCAAAGCTAAGGTGAGATCTTCTCACTCAAATGAAAAGTGGATTTTTTTGCAGTTATTGATTGATTGCTGTTTGGATTGTGATATTAGATATAGTAGGATATATCTATATATATAGCAATATATACATATTGGCATATGTATATATTGGATTGATTGATTTCCCACATTATATAGCGGATGAGACCCTATTGCGCCGTTAGTAAGCGGATGATATATTTTATAAATCCCATATACCGCGATATTCCACCTCGAAGTGGAATGGGTATTGTGCTAACATCTGTGGATGCAGGGAAACAGTTTGGAGGGATCCAACAGGATTCCTCAAAACATTTGAATTGATTTCATATGTTGTGTGATTGATTATTTATAATCTTTGTATGATTATATCTGTGATTGAATTTGTTGAAGGCTATAATTTAGCCGAATGTATTTTTGGTATCGTTAGATACCAGAAATAAATGAAATTGGATTTCTGAAATTAAAAAATTGAATTTTAGATGGTTTGAAAGAATAAAAGAATTTATTTAAAAGGAAATAAATTTGTTTGAAATCAAATTGATAATTGATTGGGTATTTGAAATAAATCTTTGAGAAATCGATATGAAAACTTATTTGGTGTTTGAATGAAAATTGATTTTTGGTGTTGAGAATAAATTTGGAAATCAATTTGTAAAAATGATTTGGTCTTTGGGATTAAAGTTAGAATCAATTTGAAATGTGATTCGGTGTTGAAGTAAATTCAGAAATCAATTTGAAATTCGATTTGGGATTTGAAATAAAATGGAGAAATCAATTTTTAAAGTTGATTCGGGGTTGAAAATGAATATTTGGAAAACGATTTGAAAATCGTGTAAAAGTGGATTTTTGGGAATGTAAATTCCGAATAAAATTGGTAAAGGAAAGGGAAATTTGTTTTAAAAATAAATATTGATTTATTTTTAAAGTGTGGAAAATATGATTTGAAATCGGTTTTCAAAATGTGAAGTGTGGAAATAAATTTACAAATTTGAAATGTAAATTTGAAATAAATCGATAAGGATTTATCTAATTGGTTTAAATGGACCATTTTATGATTTGAAATTGGTTTTCAAATGTGAAGTGTGAAATATGATTTGAAATTGGTTTTCAAATGTGAAGTGTGGAAATAAATTTACAAATTTGAAATGTAAATTTGAAATAAATCGATAAGGATTTATCTAATTGGTTTAAATGGACCGTTTTATGATTTGAAATTGGTTTTCAAATGTGAAGTGTGAAATATGATTTGAAATTGGTTTTCAAATGTGAAGTGTGAAATATGATTTGAAATTGATTTTCAAATGTGAAGTGTGGGAAAATATATATCTTGTGAAGAGATTTTGAAATTTAATAATTTGGGAAAAATTATTTAAACTGGCTGATTGTTGTGAATGTTATTGATAGTTAAATAACCGACTATCAATATTTGCCTTTGAAATGGCACTTGATTTGTTTTTAAACAAACGCGCACTATTCGGGTTAGCCGGGAAAAGACCTTTGTGTCATATAACCCATTCCGAATAGTGATACGACGATATAGATCGTATTGAAGACCGGTGGTGAAGACCGGATATTTTCGAAAATGAAAGGACAACCTGTCGAATGTCTCTGCACCGAGTTGCTCCGGTATAGAGATTTATATCACTCTTTTTGTGATGGGAAGTCCGGACGTGATTAGTGAATATCCGGATTGCAAGGGCTTCTTTGGAAGTGCCTTCGGTTCCGTTCGATCCCGGAACGGACTTGTATGGATGTGTGTCTGACATTACACATTGAGATGTAAAGCTGGTTTCTATTAAATACATTTCTGTTGGTGGCGGAGAATTTATTCTCTTAGCTTAACAACCTTCTCTGAGACGTACGAGCTCAGAGGTTATGTAGTTGATGGTTACTAGTGATACATTCCCAATTTTGTAATGTGGCACACGAAGTGCTGTTGATCAATTGTGGATCAAAGCGTTGCTTTGTGAAAAAGCGTGGCTTTGTGAAAAAGCGTGGCTTTGTGAAAAAGCGTAGTGTATGTGGACGAGACTTCGTCGAGCCTCACAACCCGGTAATGGTCGAAACAAGAATGTTGCGGCAAAGGTTTGTAGGGGTAGCGCCCCTAGGGTATGCCATTTCCTTCTGGATAAAAGGTGATATCATGGTATGGAGCCCAGATATTTTACCTATGTTGATTATATTTTGTGGCTGTTGCTTTGTGATTGAGGATCCTCGGATAAAGGTTGGTTACGACCGGGGGATGGCATACTTGTGTGTTAGTTACCTAGTTACAGCTGTACAGCGTGAGGTAGCGTCAGTGTGTTAGTTACCTAGTTACAGCTGTACAGCGTGAGGTAGCGTCGGCCTTTTGTTTGCAGAGATCCGATTAGGATCCGGGGCGTCTTTCCAGAGGCGTTTCTATTTCGGTATAAGGAAGTTCCTTTGCCTGACCATTTGTTGGAAATCCAAAGGAACAATACGAACCCTGTACGGTTTTTAATTGTATTACCTGCTACGGAATGTGGCGGTAACCTGCTATTGAACGTAGTAGCTATAGTAGGCATACAACAATAGTTGTATGTTGGCTAAGATTGATATTATACTTTTGAAATGTTCTCCACACTAGACATTAATAATAATATCAACTGATTTTGCGTAGTAAGCATTTTTTACTATCATAAGGAGAAATCTCCTCCAATTCTGCGTTTGCATTATGTGTGTGGCGGGAGGCCTTATGGTAGTTTCATTTTCCAAAAGCATTGCGAATTGTTTTATTTTCTTTGCAAAAATAACTGTTTTATGATCTCACACCAGTCACCATGACTGACTCGGAGTTTATTGTTCCCTTCTAAACTCTGGGTGCCCATAATTTTCCACACGGGCAGCCTAGAGTTATTTTTATCAGGATATTCTGGATATTTTGGAGCTTTGGAGATAAGCTGGAGGGCGAAGCGTACTACCATACTTGTTATTTATTCCGCTGTGTATTCTGTATGAGGACAAGTTTATATAACTGTCCATTGTTGTATTGAGTTGTATATTGACTCTGATTGATGTATGTATAAACTGATAGTCTTTTGTTTTAAAGATTATTGATTCATCTATTATATATTGTTCCGCTGCGAAATGTGAGATTCTGATATTGTTTATGTTTCTGTTTTTCTGTTTTTTTCTTTTCTTCTGTCTTCTTCTACCTCTTCTTTTAACCCTAATGGTTCGGTTTTCCGGCATTCGATTGCGCGTCATTTGATACAATGGACGTATTAATGTCGACTTTCGAGCGTCGAAAAGTCGAGTTGTTACAAGTGGTATCAAAGCATCTGGTTAAGCGATAACCCTGGCTCTGTTGGGTATTACTCATTAGAGATAGAGTCAGCAGTACTCTAGAATGAGTGTGAGTGTAATAATAGATATGAGCGTGTATTTGTTAGTGAATACAAATTTTTGTTTTGTATTGTGTTGACTTATCAGTTGATTGTTTATAGATTCTGGTCGGTGCAGGGTGGCCAATTGTAATCGATAGGGGTTTCTAAACTCTTAAACAAGATAAACCGACACAGTATTGTTTTAAAATGGGGTAAATGAAATAATTTTACCCAAAACTATTTCTGTATAGAAAAGAAATGATTTTCTATGAATTATAGTAGTTTATGGATGCTTGGTTGCTAGGAAGTAATAATATTGAATTATTACCATTGTTATATGGAATTGAATAAGAAATTAAAATAATAACCAAAGATTTGAAGATAAATTCAATTGGCAGATGAAATTTATAGATATGAATTGAAAGATAAAGAAATAAAATTCATATACAAATAGAAATCGTGAATATAAATTGTAAATGTGATTTATAATTGGAAATAGAATTCCAGGAAAAGTGTTTGAGAATAAAATTCATTAAGGAAATGAAATTGGTAATGTGAATTTATAAATGAATTCTCTAAATTAAAATAAAGTGCCAGGGTAATTGTTTGACTCTGGAATTTCTTTAAAACATTATGGAATGTAAATAAGTTGATAACTTATAAAATATTTGAAATCTGATTGGAATGAGATTCAAATTGAAAATGAATGAATTTATGAATGAACAAATGAAGCTACATTTGTAAATTAATGAATTGAGATTGAATAATGAAATTTGATTTGAATCAAGTTGAATAAAAATCCAAACTTGGAAAAATGAAATAAAATGGATTGAATTCAAGTAAACTAACTTGATAAATTATTAATTCATGAAATAGTGAATTGGAAGTTGAGTTAATAAATTAAAATGGAATTGTGAGTTGAATGAAATGGTTTGAATTTGTATATAAATTCAAGTAAGTAAGAAAGGAAAAATAAATTGAAATTTCCTTGTTATTGATAAAATAAATTCGAGATGAATTGAATATGGAAATTTGAAATTTAAAATGGAGGAGTGAATATACTAATTAAATTAGTAGATGGAATATATTTGAATGGTTTTCAATGAGATTTGATAAATGGAATGCTAATTAAAATTGAATGGAATCAATTGGAAATGCAGTACTATACATATATAACATGTTATGTTTTCCAAACTAGGGATATGAAAAAGTACCTTCCATTGAAAAATTGTGAAGGTGTTGGAACTCAGTATGAGTATCCATTTGATCGGGATGGGATCATGTTAATTGAGCATGATGTATGCTAGCGTAATTCGAGGGGTGTGATACCCACAGTTACAAGCGATTCCACTAGATAGTGGCGCAGCCGCCGTGTAAACTACGATCTAGATGCCATAGCGAAATTCAAAGGGTGAGATGCCTACGGTTACAAGCGACTCCACTGGGATAGTGGTGTAACCGCCGTATGAACTACGATCTATGGCAACAACCATGGCGAAATTCAAGAGATGTGAAATCTACAGTTACAAGTGACTCTACTGGGATAGTAGCGAAACCGCCGAGTAACTGTGATCCATGGGGGAACGTGCTTTTCATATCCATTTTTAAAAGGATTTTTAAGTGTTTTCACTGGGAGTAAGAAAATTTTTGAAATTCTTGGAAATTTTTCACTAGCGACAAAAGATTTAAAATTGGGAATTGAGATAAAAGTGAATAAAGCTCAATATTCGAAATTAGCAGATGAATCGAATTCAAGTGAAATTCGAAATGAAAATCTGAATGAAAAATTTGGAAATAAAAGTATTGAGATTTGAAATGAATTCCAAATAGAATTGAAATTGTCAATTGAATTCAAATGGAATTGAAATGCAAAGTTGAATGGAAATGAATATATAACTTTATTAGTGAAGTGAAAACAAATATAAGAAGTATGTAATACTTAGATTGCACTTAAGAAATGAATGAATGAAATTCTTAAGTAAATTGGTATTGGGAAATCCAATAAGTGAATTTGGACATTATTGTTCAGTAAAATATACAGGGATTGTAAAGGAGATAGGAAAATGGAATTGGATTTTGATTTCGAAGATGAATTTAAATTGCTCGACCAAAAGGTATGTATTTAAATTTCAGTATGAAATTTGACTGAGTTTCTGATTTTGCCACTTGGCATTTTGTTTTCTTTTGAGATCTGAGAGTCCGTAGGGACGTTTTGTAGTCGTACCATGTTAGCCGCGCAAAGGAGATGCTGGCGAAATTTTTCGAAAATTTAGAGTGTTAGAAAATTTTCGAGAAAATTTTGAAAGTTTGAAATTTGAATTTAAATTTAAATTTGAATTGTTAAGAACACAATGTTATTTAGAACTTATAATTGAAGTTGGAAAGCTAGTTGAAATAATAATGGATCTTTAATAAAAAGATTTGTTTTGGAAAGTTGATAAAACTGTTTGGTTTGGGTAAGTAATAAACGGATTAAGAATCGTTCTTCCTAACTTGTAATTTCGGGACGAAATTCTTTTAAGAGTGGAAGATTGTAACGACTCAGAATTTTGAACAATTTTAAAATGAAAATATTTAATTTATTTTAAATATTTGAATGATGGTTTGACTTGAATTTCAAATTATCAGAATAAATTGGCGATTAAATTTTAAAATTTAATCTATTGTAAGTTGAAAAAAAATTTGAATCTTCAATTTTAAGCTGAAGAAAAATATTTCAAGGGCTTGTAAAATTTATATTGATAGTACTGAAGATAACAGAAGCTTCAGAATTAAATTTGAAAATGCTTTGTTCAGTTTTGAATTTTTATCGTTTGAATCAATATTTAAAAATAGTCATTTTTCACACAGTCTCGGAATTCAGCGAAACAAGTTCCATTGGATCCGTAATATTGTATTATTATCGGATTTTAAATTTTGTAATTTTTAGAGCTATTGTGTGATCGTACGAGATAAAAACGTCTGGACAATAATTAATCGATTTAATTTAAATATAAATTTATACACTCAAATAGGGGTGTAAATCGGTCGGACCGGACCGGACGAAGGTGTCTTCAGTTTATGTCCTAAATAAAATCGGACCGGACATGGACCGGACGAGATTTATGTTCGTACAAATTTTGTTGTCCTAGCTCGTGTCCTAAATGAAATCGAACGAACTCGTACATACATTTTTCGGACACGGACCCGAACGGACACGGACGGACAATGCTATTTACATCAAATTTTATGTTGTTTAATAGAATTTCCATCAGATATACTGAACCATAAGAAATTCGAACGAATTCGAACGAACTCGGACCGGACAATATTTTTTCTCGTACAAATCTTCTTGTCCTAGCTCGTATCCTAAATGAAAATCGAACGGACGTATTTCGGTTACGGACACGAACGGACATCGGACACTCGTACAAAATTTACAGCCCTACACTCAAATCACCAGCCACCCTAGTCTCTGATTTGCGTCGACCTACTCTCTGTTAATCGCATACGTTTGTCCCTCTTTTCTCCTCTGTAACACTCGTACTTAAAATAAAAACTTTCTCGTTCAAATTTAAAAATGGCCGATCCATTTATCTTCCCTCTCTTCAAATGGAATACGTGAGCAAGCTATCTTTCACTACGTTATTTCATTCTCATTCGAATCAAAGAAAAAATGGTCGAAGCCCTTTATTCATTCAAACAAAAAAAGAAAAAAAAACAGCAGTTTAAAATTAATGGCCGAGCTCCTCCTTGTTTAAAAATCGAACGAAATCACTTTCGTTCTTCCAAATCGCAAACGAAGGGGGAGGCAATGGCGAGCTAGGGCGGAGGCGCGTTCGTCTGGGCGACGAGGTCGCGATGGAGCGGCGACGCGCGCGCGTAGGCCGAGGCGGCGGTGAAGGTGAAGCCGCGAACTTTGGGTAGCGAGTGGAGTTTCGATCGATTTGAGGCGAAGTCGTCGAGTTCGCTGCAGGCAGCGACGTGGAGGCTGGAATGTCGAGAACCGTGGGGGAGGTGGACGAGGCGGTTCATGCGAGTTCGATGAAGCGACGTCTGGGAAGCTCGATGGTCAGCATCTAGGTGAAGGTGTTCGGCTGCGTTCAATTGGGTATGGCGTTTCTTTTTAATTTAAATCAATTTGAATATATATATATATGTAAATAAGTATACAGTAAAGATATATATGAATATAAACTATAAAACAGAAAATATGTATATATATATATAAGATTTAGAAAATAGGAATTTTTTTTTGGAAATTCTATCTTGTTTATATAAAAAGGAATATAATTTTAAATTTATTCGTTAAGTTGTTATAAACAATAGTTTACGATAATTAATTTGTTTTATCTATTTTAGGTACTAAAAAGAAAAATTTTAGTTAAAATTAAATTTATAGTTAATTAAATTTATTTAAAGGAAACTGGGTTAAAAATAAAATCATTGTATAATTAAAACTTATCAAGTTAGAAATTGAGTTGTTCGATTTAATTCGGATATTAATAAATTGTGTGAATATTTATACAAGGTGTAAATCAAGAAATTGAGTCGAGATGAAAATGGATCGCAAAGCTAAGGTGAGATCTTCTCACTCAAATGAAAAGTGGATTTTTTTGCAGTTATTGATTGATTGCTGTTTGGATTGTGATATTAGATATAGTAGGATATATCTATATATATAGCAATATATACATATTGGCATATGTATATATTGGATTGATTGATTTCCCGCATTATATAGCGGATGAGACCCTATTGCGCCGTTAGTAAGCGGATGATATATTTTATAAATCCCATATACCGCGATATTCCACCTCGAAGTGGAATGGGTATTGTGCTAACATATGTGGATGCAGGGAAACAGGTTAGAGGGATCCAACAGGATTCCTCAAAACATTTGAATTGATTTCATATGTTGTGTGATTGATTATTTATAATCTTTATATGATTATATCTGTGATTGAATTTGTTGAAGGCTATAATTTAGCCGAATGTATTTTTGGTATCGTTGGATACCAGAAATAAACGAAATTGGATTTCTGAAATTAAAAAATTGAATTTTAGATGGTTTGGAAGAATAAAAGAATTTATTTAAAAGGAAATAAATTTGTTTGAAATCAAATTGATAATTGATTGGGTATTTGAAATAAATCTTTGAGAAATCGATATGAAAACTTATTTGGTGTTTGAATGAAAATTGATTTTTGGTGTTGAGAATAAATTTGGAAATCAATTTGTAAAAATGATTTGGTCTTTGGGATTAAAGTTAGAATCAATTTGAAATGTGATTCGGTGTTGAAGTAAATTCAGAAATCAATTTGAAATTCGATTTGGGATTTGAAATAAAATGGAGAAATCAATTTTTAAAGTTGATTCGGGGTTGAAAATGAATATTTGGAAAACGATTTGAAAATCGTGTAAAAGTGGATTTTTGGGAATGTAAATTCCGAATAGAATTGGTAAAGGAAAGGGAAATTTGTTTTAAAAATAAATATTGATTTATTTTTAAAGTGTGGAAAATATGATTTGAAATCGGTTTTCAAAATGTGAAGTGTGGAAATAAATTTACAAATTTGAAATGTAAATTTGAAATAAATCGATAAGGATTTATCTAATTGGTTTAAATGGACCATTTTATGATTTGAAATTGGTTTTCAAATGTGAAGTGTGGAAATAAATTTACAAATTTGAAATGTAAATTTGAAATAAATCGTTAAGGATTTATCTAATTGGTTTAAATGGACCATTTTATGATTTGAAATTGGTTTTCAAATGTGAAGTGTGAAATATGATTTGAAATTGGTTTTCAAATGTGAAGTGTGAAATATGATTTGAAATTGATTTTCAAATGTGAAGTGTGGGAAAATATATATCTTGTGAAGAGATTTTGAAATTTAATAATTTGGGAAAAATTATTTAAATTGGCTGATTGTTGTGTGTTATTGATAGTTAAATAACCGACTATCAATATTTGCCTATGAAATGGCACTTGATTTGTTTTTAAACAAACGCGCACTATTCGGGTTAGCCGGGAAAAGACCTTTGTGTCATATAACCCATTTCGAATAGTGATACGACGATATAGATCGTATTGAAGACCAGTGGTGAAGACCGGATATTTTCAAAAATGAAAGGACAACCTGTCGAATGTCTCTGCACCGAGTTGCTCCGCTATAGAGATTTATATCACTTTTTTGTGATGGGATGTCCGGACGTGATTAGTGAATATCCGGATTGCAAGGGCTTCTTTGGAAGTGCCTTCGGTTCCGTTCGATCCCGGAACGGACTTGTATGGATATGTGTCTGACATTACACATTGAGATGTAATGCTGGTTTCTATTAAATACATTTCTGTTGGTGGCGGAGAATTTATTCTCTTAGCTTAACAACCTTCTCTGAGACGTACGAGCTCAGAGGTTATGTAGTTGATGGTTACTAGTGATACATTCCCAATTTGGTAATGTGGCACACGAAGTGCTATTGATCAATTGTGGATCAAAGCGTTGCTTTGTGAAAAAGCGTGGCTAATGACTTGGAGCTGGAGCAACTGGACATGAAAACCGCTTTCTTGCACGAAGACTTGGATGAGACCATCTACATGAAGCAGCCAGAAGGATTAGTTGTAGATGGGAAGGAAAATTGGGTTTGCAAATTGAAGAAATTTTTGTATGGACTTAAGCAGTCGCCTAGATAATGGTACAAGAGGTTTGACTCTTTTATGCTTTCACTTGGTTTTGATCGTAGCATCAAAGACGCTTGTATGTACTTCAAGCATTTAAAGAATGGTAGATGGGTGTACCTACTCTTGTATGTGGATGATATGTTCATTGCCTCCAAGGATAAAGCTGAAATCGATAGTTTAAAGCGAAAGCTAAAAGCGGAATTCGAAATAAAGGACCTTGGAGAAGCAAAGAAAATCTTGGGTATGGAAATCCAAAGGAATAGAAAGCTAGGACTTTTGAGCCTCACTCAAAAGGAGTACATTCGAAAGGTGCTTGGTCGGTTTAGCATGGAAGGGGCAAAGGTAATCAACACACTCATGCCTATGCACATACAGCTTTCTAGTAAAGGCTCTCCGATCTTGGAAAAGGACAAGGCTTATATGATGAAGGTCCTATATGCAAGTGCAGTTGGCAGCTTGATGTATGCTATGGTCTGCACTAGGCCTGACATTGCATAGGCAGTTGGATTGGTGAGTAGGTTCATGGCAAATCTAGGAAAGACGCATTGGAAAGCAATGAAGTGTATCTTCAGATACCTTAGAGGAACTCCAAATCATGGACTTGTCTTTGGCGGTAGAGATAGAAATTTCAACTTGGTTGGATTTTGTGATTCTGAATATGCCGGTGATAGAGATCGAAGGAAGTCAACTTCCGGATATGTGTTCACCATTGGTGGGACAGCGATCGGTTGAAGAGCGAGGTTGCAGACGATTGTGGCTTTGTCTACCATAGAGGCAGAGCTCATAGCTGCGGTTGAAACAGCAAAGGAGGCGCTTTATTTAAGGCGATTGTTGTGTGATTTGGGCTTCGTATATGAAGGCATGGATGTGTATTGTGATAGTCAGAGTGCAATTCACTTAGCTAAAAATTTGGCTTTCGGCTCGAGGACGAAGCATATTAAGGTGAGAGAGTCGTTCCTTGTCTCGATGAGTGAAGAAAAGCTTGTTTGTCTTCAGAAAGTTCACACAAAGGAGAATGCAGCAGACGTGTTTACCAAGTTGTTGCATGTTGCTAAGTTTGAGCATTGCTCGGACTTGATTCGCTTAATGAAGTGCTAGGTGCCACTGGGTGGCACGGGGGGAGAGTTGAGATGGTTCATGGAGACGTTTGTTTTCATAGTGAAAATTGATAGATTCTACACGGACTGGGTACTTCAAATATTTTGTTGACGGGCAGTGGCCTTGTCGGAGTTCGTTGACAAAGTGTAATGGGTGATGGCATTGCCGAAGCTCATTGGGTAAGTATCCATTGCTTGGAGCATAAGGTGTAGATGAAGTTGGAAGGCTTGTATGGAATTCGGAATCAAGGTGGAGATTGTTGGAATTTGATACCTAATTCATCGCTTGAAGTTGCAGAAGCAAAGATTGCTCGGTGGAGTGGGAAGACCGGACGAGAGATCTCGCCCGGTGGTAGCTTCTGCCACTCCAGTTGGAGAGGTAGAGAGGTGACCGGACCAGATATTTGGTTCGGTGGTGGAGGCTGTTGGTTTGGAAGTGAAGCGACATTGTTTTGGAGCGGTGTAGAGTGGAGACCAAATGAGGAACTTCGTTCGGTAGCTGGCTGATGGTTGGAGCGGCAGAGGAGATCTCCTTTGGTGAAATGAAGGAGAAGCCATTCGGTATTTGGTGAAGGTGAAATGGGGAATACCAAACCTCATATTTCATTCGGTGCTTGCCGAATCAAAACATGCCGGTCCAAAATTTTCGCTCGGCGTTTTGCCGAACCAAACCAGGTGCATGCCGAACCAAACCCCATGGTTGCTATATAACAGCTACCCCTCCTCATTTCTTCACTCTATAAATAAAGGAGCTTCTGGACAACAATGGCAGCCGAAATTGAGAGCTAATTTCAGCCAATTTCAGAGCCATCCTAGAGAGCTGAAACTCTATAGAATTTTTTCTGTATTGTAAATTTTTCTTATGTGTAGCCTCCAAAAGTGAATCAATCTTGTAACTCTAATCTTTCAGTGATTAATAAAATCTCCTCTCCCCAAGTGGACGTACACTGCCTAGTGATAGTGGAACCACTATAAATACTGGTGTTATTTTTTTTTGCATTGCATAGATCTGTAACTGTCTGTTTTGGTGTCTATCCTTGTTTGTTCCATCTCACCACAATCACGATCCAGTTCGTTGTTTTTCCGCTGTGTTGGGCTTTTATTCCATTAGACATATCATCTGAAGGGATTTTCCCCAACAATATTAACATGTATTTAAAAGTAAAAGCTGCAATTATATTAAACTAAGTGAAACAACAACATTTCGTGTTCAAACGCCACCATTTAGTGCTACTAAAGTAAATTTTCTTGTAGAGGACTAGATGTATGATTGGTTAATATGAACCAATTTAAAATTCCTAATGCCATCTCTCTTACTTTTCATTTTGTTACTACGTTTATATTTATCTGTGATTGCATTTGTGACCGCTTTGTTAGTATAGATATGTGTTGATAATTCATGATTTGATTTAAATCTTAAAACAAAGTTAAAAAGATTCATAAAAGCTATAAAACACTATTCACCTCCTTTAGTGTTAAAGTAGCCTTAAGATCCTTACATCATAACCCACACCCAATAGTGCGATTATTTAAACCAGTTCTCTTCGTTAAAACTATATCTCTTTGAATTTATGGAATTTGGTAATAGTCAAAATTCCAGTATCGTTTATATTCAACTGTATAATCCAAACATAAAGTCTGATTATTATTAACTGAATAACTCTTACCAGAGACTTTTAATTTGAGTTGACTTTAGTTGACCGGGATACTAACCTCATATAACCGACGGGACATATCCTCTCTTGAATAGAGTTTCACTTCCAATACTTCCACTCGACCCAATTATAGTTGTTCGATGGTCGTTGTGACATGATTTAACTATAATCAAGGTGGAACTTTCATATTGAAGATCGACAGTATTCTCAAGTCAAGAGAACTATACAAATTCGTCACATCGATATTTTCTTTTTGATCTTAGTTATATTAACCAAAAGAAAACTATCGAGTGAGTCATTCAATAGTTTTCCAATAACTATCAGCAAGTAATTCATTAATGCCCCCTAACGGTTATGAGTAATGCACAACCCAATATTTGAAGAGCCATACACACTCTAGTCTTAACGAATGCATTAATATCCGGTCTCGATGTATCTTGACTAGGAATATTTAAAATGGTGTGTTTGTTATATTGTGATATGATATTCATGACTAAAACTATATGTAATTACTATCACAAACATACTGTTTATGGATTTTCTATCAAATATATTTTAATTAAACATTTAAATATTTATAGTACATTATAAAAAAATATAACATAAAGAAAAACACCTTTACCTCAAATGAGAATTGATTACAGAGTTAATTAATTTACAATAAATTATAGAATTATCCCCGGAGCATACCCTTAACTCTATCAATCTCCCACTTGCACTTGAGGCCAATTACGGAATCTTAATCGCATCCCTTCGATCGGCTTCTTGAGGCTGACCAAGCCAGAACAATAGTGAATGGATCTACTATGTTGTCTTTGGTATCTACCTTTTGCATCACCTCTTTCTTATCGACGAATTCTACAATGAGGTGGAAATTCCTAAGAATACGTGGTAACTTCTTATCTATTTAGGCTCCTTTGCAATCTAAATCACCGCACTGTTATCACAGAATAAGGCCATAGGATTCTCGGTGTCAGAATCACTCCAAGCTCACTTGAAAACTTGCACATCCATACTACATCTTTAGCTGCTTTAGTGAGAGCGATGTACTTGGCCTCTATTGTTGTTTTAGCTACTATTTCTTATTTGGAACTTTTCCAACTGACGATTCTGCCGTTTAGTGTAAAGACATAACTAGACACAGACTTAGTGTCATCAATATCACTCTAAAAGCTCGAATCTGTATACCCCTTCATAAAGAGGCCCCCATTTCCATAAATGAGGCATAAGTTCCGAGTATTTATCAAATACTTTAGTATACATTTTATGACCATCCAATGCTTTTCTCTAGGATTAGACTGGTATCGACTCAAACTTCCTAATGCGCATGGCACATCTGATCTATTACATAGCATAGCGTACATTATGGATTCTATGGCTGAAGCATAAGAAATCCTCACCATACGCTCTTTCTCCTCATTGGTATGAGGAGCGTCCTTCATAGAACAGACGATTTCAAGCTGCATTGGAACGTTTTCACATTTCGAATTCTCCATACTAAACCTCTTCAGTATGGTATCTATGTATAGGGGTTGGGATAATCCTAACAACCTCTTACATTTATCTCTGTAGATTTTCGTACCTAATATATAGGCTGCTTCTCCCAAATCCTTCATGGAGAAGTTCTTGGAAAGAAAAGCTTTCACTGATTGCAACAATGAATGTCATTGCCAATCAACTAAAGATTGTTGACATATGGCACAAAGAATACGATAGCGTTGCCCTATTCCTTAACGTATATGCACACTTCCTCTATGTTCTAATAAAAACCAAACAATTTGATAACCTTATCAAAACACTTATTTCAATTTCTTGAAGCTTGTTTAAGTCCATAAATAGACTTTAACAACTTGCAAGCCTTGCCGTCACTCCCGCTGACCACAAAACCATTGGGCTGTGAAATATGAACGGTTTCTTCTAAATGACCATTTAGAAATGTCGTCTTTACATCCATTTGTCAGTGTAGTCATATAATGCAGCAATGGCTAGCATAATCCGAATGGACTTAAGCATGGCTACGGGTGAAAAGTTCTTGTCATGATCAACACCTTGAATTTGATGAAATCTTTTCGCAACTAGTCATGCCTTATAAGTCTCTACTTCTCCATATGCATTTAGTTATTTCTTAAAAATCCATTTGCTACAAAGATAGGTTTTATCCCTTCGAGTATGTTTGCAAAGTCCATACTTAGTTTTCATATATGGAATCCATCTTAGATTTCATTGCTTAAAAGCCAGAGTGCAGAATCTTTAATCTGCAGTGCTTGTTGGACAGACATAGGAGTGTCATCATCCAATACACAGGCCTCCTTCTCGCAATTCACGAGAAAACCATAGTATCTCTGGTGCGTGAGATTCCCTGCTTAACCTTCTAATATGTTACATGTTTTCATATACGGGTGAATTTGGTTCTCCCACTGGCTCAGCCTCAATGTTAACTTTTTAAATCTCATTTAAGTCTACAACTTCACTGTTAATTTCCTTTTATAGCAATCTCTTTTTAAAAATATAGCATGCCGAAAAACAGTAACCTTTTATTCTTTGGTACTATAGAATACATATCCCATTGAGTTTTTGGAGTATCCTATAAATTTACATAGTACTGGTCTTGTCTCTAGTTTATTAGTACCAGCATTCTTAATGTATGCCAGATAACCCCACACCTTCAAATACATGAGTTGGGATTTCTTACCATACCACATCTCATATGTTGCTTTAGACATGGATTTAGTGGGCAACAAGTCAACATATGTGCTATAATTTCTTACACATATCCCTAACAGGACAGAGTTAACTTAGCTTTACTTATCATAAAATGAACCATATCTAATAGGGTTCGGTTCCTTCGCCCCGACACACCATTATATTGTAGAGCATAGGGTGGAGTAATCTAAGAGATAATCTCATTATCTTTTAAGTTCTATTGGATTTCCTGTCCAATGCATTCACCTCCTCGATCAAAATCTTAATCTTACGGTCCATTTGGTTTACTGCTACATTTTTATACTCAAAAATTTTCTCATAAACATCGGATTTTTTCTTCGTAAGATACACATATCCTGGTCCAGAGAAATCATCAGTGAAGGTAACAAAGTAAGGACTATTTCCTTGGTGATTATAAGCTTTGGGCCGCATCATCACTATGTACTAGTCCTAAGAGTTCATTAACCATTTCGCTACTCCCATTGAATGGGTGCTTGGTCATTTTACCTTTGAGACATGACTCACACGTGTCAAATGCATCATAATATAGTGATGGGAGAAAACATTTGGTTTTGAGTTTGTGTAGTCGTTTCACACTTATATGACCTAGCATATAATTTAAAGGTAACTATCATTTATATTGTTAGAACAATTATTCACAGAACACACAGAATTAGTATTGATCACATAAATGCCATTTCAAGAACACCATCGTAGACTTTATTTCCATTGAAAATAATGTTCATAACTTTATTTGCACAATGAAATAAATATCCAGTCTCAATCAATCTAGAAATAGAAATAATATTATAAATAAAGTCTTTTACAAAATATCAATTATCTTATATCACTACTAATCCACTAGGTAAACATAAATGATAATATTCTATTGCCTTTGCATCAACGATAGATCCATCAGTAACTTGGAGCCTTGTAACGACCCATAATTCTATACATTACAAGTTTACAATAAACCACATATGTCCAACCCAATTTGAATGAAAAAGCGAATAGTTAGGGGGAAAAGAAAATAAAGATAGAAACAGAGTAAAATATAGAATCTCACACTAATGGAATAACATATATTATTAATCACAAAATCTTTTACAACGGAAATTTACTCACATATATCAGAGTCTAACCTATGTTCAACCTAGACAGTAATAAATCTTTGCCCTTACAATTGCTGAAAAACTATAAAACAAATGCAGCGGAAAAATAAAATACATTCATAGGTTGATGAATATCTCCAGCTCTTCTTTGGAAACTCCAAGCGTCTTCAGCTAAACCTGAAACTACTCGGATCTGACTTGAGTATTAAAAATACCCGATCAGGCTTGATAAACCAGCATGAGAAAACTTGAATTATAAATGTATAAATCAGATTAATGTCAATCAAAACCTTTAGAAAAGAATGGTATCTCGTAAGACCACGCCGCTCATAAACACGGATGGGTTTTTACCTTATGATAACCAAAATACTTTATACCAAAACAAATTTGATATTATCATTAATGACATTGGTTTGAAAACAATTTTCAAATAAATATATAAAGAAGGTACCAGTACCCAAACAATGTCAAATGGTGTACATGATAACAAAGGGCTAGCTGAAATGTTTGGAATGCATTACAGCTATTTTGGGAATACAACCAAAACCATAAAGCTCGAATTGGAATTGGATTTCTATCACGATAGGAAACTAGTGGCCATCTCTTCGATAGGAAATCCACGCATAACAATTCCCGGTGACTATTCACTTATCTCAAGCAAGTCTCTGTATAACATTGTCACGCTACTATGGACAGTGTATTTCGGTGGCTTTGCTCTTTCTCAATCGAGGCTCCAATACCTGCCCATAAGGCAACAGATGCCCATTCCTCAATCAAACCGATAGCCCGAAATATCCAACTGACCACACAGTATCGCATATTATTCCTGGGATGTGAGGCTTATGAGGCTACGCTCTTCATCCATAAAGCCACAATTTGCTTTTTACAAAGCCACGCTTTGCTCATAACGGGTTGCACTTTGAATGTCACATTGCCATTTCCATCAATCACTAATTAACTTCCACGAAAATATAACCTCCTAGCTCATATTTCTCAGAGAAGGATGTTTAGTATAAGAGGGGTTATTTCCCACATCACCAAGCAGATGTACGTTTGTAAAAATCAATGTTCACGATCTTAGAAACGCAATGTCAAACATTCATCTATACAAGTTGTCCAGTAATTAGACAAACCGAAGGCACTCTCCTACTACATCCGATTGGGAATCACCCTAGGATTAGTAGCGAGTAGTACTTGCATCAAATATTTTCATAACAGAGTACTACTGCCACCATATATACATACATACATATATAATGAAATTGCAGAGCTAGTGGTAAGCAGCCCTTCATCATGAAGATCTCTATTTTCAAAATCATTGTCTTCAACATGTCTTCACTTCTGAACGTATACATTCACTACAACAAAAAGATCCTATTACAACTGTATTTTTACAACTGTCATAAAATGCCAGTTGTAATAAATGTTTTCTACAACTCTTCTTTTCAGAAAGTGGTAATAAATTTATTTTCAACAACTCTTTTATTTTTCAGTTGTAATAGATGCCTGTTACAACCTTTCTTTTTTGCCAGTTGTAACATATGCCTATTTTTAACAACTGTTTTTTTGCAAGTTGTAGTGGATGCCTATTACAACCATTTCCTTTTGACAGTTGTAATATATGTCTATTTTTAACAACTCTTCTTTTTTACCAATTGTAATAAATGCATGTTACAACCATTTTCGTTTGCCCATTGTAATAATTAATTAATAATTATAATTAAATAATAATACTTAATAATTAATAGTAAAATAATTAATAAAAAATTAGTAATAATTAATAATTACTATTAAATAACAGTAATTAATAATTAATTTGAAAATATGAAATAATTAATATTAATAATCACTAATTAATAATTAATAAAAAAATTATCATTAAATAATTAATAATTAATAAATAAGAATTAATTTTTAATAACGAATAATGAATATTAATAATTAATAATTAATAATTAATATTAGTATTAAGAAGTCGTAATTAAGAAGTAATATTTAATATTTAGTAATTAACTTTTGATAATTAATAACTAATAATTACGATTTTTATTTGATTGCTAATCTGGAATCACCGACCTTTCACTATTGAATAGTTTCACTTTTTATTTGATTTTGATTTGAGATTTTGAGAGCTATTTGGGAGATGAGTTCCGGCCATCAAAAGGAAGAAAGTGGCGACTAAAAGAAGAGCAATGAATTAGGTTTGGAGATAAGTATATATAATGTGAGATAAGAGAGGAACTAGAAAATATCTCATACTCCTCTCTTAATCTCAACCATGCATCTATAAACCAAATCCCTACATCTTAGTCACCCCTTACCCTTGTCATAGCAGCCGACTTGTACCACCAAACATCATGTGTTGTGAGCCCATTCAACCCGAATTAAATATATACAATTATATTTAATTTAATCTATTATCGATATCTTATATCGATCGATCGATATGTTTATAATTATTATAAATATATACAACAGTTTTTATTTCTCAAATCATTTTCAAATTTCATAATTAATATTTCATAAATATTAATTAATTTAAAAAAATACAAATTAATTAAATCATTTGGCCTAAAGAATTCATCATTTCGGTCATGTGACTCTTGTGTGTAAATTCAGTCAGCGATTAAATCAAACTATTTGAATGTTAATGTTCACATGTCACTTAGCAGGTGATGTGACATTATGGCCAAATTTATCGTTTACTCGGTTTTAGTAAAATTCGATTTTAGTTTAATAAGCATTATCCGGTTGTGATATTTATTTACGCCAATTCTCTTAAATGCATGTTACAAACATTTTTGTTTGCCCGTTATAATAATTAATTAATAATTATAATTAAATAATAATACTTAATAATTAACAGTCAAATAATTAATAAAAAATTAGTAATAATTAATAATTTCTATTAAATAATAGTAATTAATAATTAATTTGAAAATATGATATAATTAATATTAATAATCACTAATTAATAAATAACAAATAATAATTGTCATTAAATAATTAATAATTAATAAACAAGAATTAATTTTTAATAACGAATAATGAATATTAATAATTAATATTAGTATTAAGAAGTCATAATTAAGAAGTAATATTTAATATTTAGTAATTAACTTTTGATAATTAATAACTAATGATTATGATTTTTTTGAGAAAGTTGTATAAACTCATTTTCAATGGCTCTTTTTTTACTAGTCGTAATAGTGGCCTAATTAATATTAATTAATTAATATTTAATAATTATTTATTAATAATATTAATGTTTAAAATTATTTAATATATACTTTACAAATTGATAATAATCAATATTAATAATTAGTAAATATTATTAAATAATTAATACTTAATAATTAATAATTAATAATTAGTAATTAGTAATTAATTTTTAAAATTAATAATTGGTAACATATACATAATAATTAATAAATTTTTAATAATAAATAATAATTACTATTAAATAATAATAATTAATAATAGTTTGAAATATGAAATAATTACTAATAGTAATTAATATTAATAATTACTAATAAATAATTAATAATTAATATAATAATAATAAATACTATATAATAAATAAATAATTTTAATAACTAATAATAAAGTTAATAATTAATAATTAATTTTTCTAATAATTAATAATTACTATTAAATAACCATTGTTAGATAATTAATAATTTATTATGTTTATTAAATGATTACTATGAATAATTAATAATTAATATTTAATAATTAATATTGATTATTTAATAATTACAATTAAATAATCAAGAAATTATAATTGATAATTAAGGCTAATTTTTAATAGTTAATAATTATTAAATAATTACTTATAATAATTAAGTACTATTTAATAATAATTAATATTAATTATTTAATAATTAACAATTATTATTAAATAATTATAAAGTATTAATAATTAAGACTAATATTTACCATGTAATAATTAATTTTTAATAATTAATGATTAAAAAGTAATCTTTAATAATTGAGAAGTAATATTTATTATTAGTAATTAGTACTTAATATTTAATAATTGTAGTTGATAATTATATTTAGCAATTAAAATTTTGAAATTTGAAAGATATAAACATTACGCTGCAAATTATTACTTCCATATTCATCTAGAGGTTTTTTATATAATATATTCTTTAACATATACATGTTCTTTTTCCCTACAATTTGAAAAAAAATTGGCTCCACTAATGCAATTTTTTTGGCTCTAATCTAATTTTTTGGTTCCAATCTAAAAATTTCACCTAGATGGCCTTATTTATGCCTTCCTACAAAAAACACTTATCCTTCATGCCTCCACATTCCGCCGCACAATAGCCCTCCCTTTTCAAAAACCCTAATTCGACTTTTCTTCCCAATTGGCCATCGCACCCATTCTTCTCAGTCTCAAACTCGATCTCCATCATCAGATCCACTCAAATCTCCATACGAGCCTTCATGTCTCATTGCGCAGACCCAACCCGATTGTAGAAATCGCTTAGATGTGAGGGAATTGTGCATGTGAAATTGGAGTGAGGGGCTTGTATGCATAGGCTTCTCATCGGATTCAGCATGGTGTGAAGGTATGATAAATCCACAATTTTGACTTCTGCTATGGTAAAATACTCAAATTGTTTAGACATATCCAACTGTTTTTCGTTGATTTACAGTTACTGGCCGAAGAGAATTTTTTATTGTAAAGTAGGATGTGGTGGTTGGATTGAGATGCCACTTTCCTATTTGAGTTTAGAAATATTCATACTTGCAGCTACCAATGGAAGCTCTTCATTGCTTCTTGTGGTGATGTGTGTGTTTGTGACTTTAGTCAGAACTTAATTGTTTATAAGATCGGTTCTGTTAATTTGTAGTATACTGAAACAAATGAATTCCAATTGGATAAGTCTTACTTGTTGAGTTAGATGGCGATCTTTTTTGTTCTTATTTACTACACATAATTTGAAGAAATTAGTGAGCACAACTTCCTTAAGGCATTCAGACTAGACTCTAAAGCGCAATCGGATAGGTTGGTGGAGGTAAATAGTTTTGATGACGTACACTGTGAACAAACTAACACCAGCGGCTATCAAAATATTCGAAAACAAGCATCCACTTCAAACATTTAGTTCACTTATTATTCCTAAAAGCTTCACTAAAATTTCTATAAGCTTGAATGAGGATTGTTTTATTGTAAATCTGATGGTCAATAAAGATCTAACTTTTCCAAAAATATGGCATAATATACAAAGTGAATAACCACATGATATGTTTAAAACTAGGGATTAGGAAAAAACTTATATCACGATGGCCTATACTCTGTCAAAAAGTGATTCATCGAACACTACCCCTTTATATTCTATGGTAGTGAAAGATCTATAGATGTTGTAAATGCAATATTAGACAAAGATGAGAAGTCAATGGTGACTGTGAGGAAAAACGGAAAGACTTTGCTTCATATGGCTGTTAGGAATGGTTATCATGCAGTAGTCAAAGCACTTGTTGACATGAATCTGAGAGTAGTTTCTAAAACATATAAAAAGGGCTAGACCGCACTTCACATGGCTATGAAAGGAAAAAGTACTGATGTAGTCGAAGAGCTGGTCAATGCAGATCCTTTTATATTTAATATACATGACATAATGGGAAATACCGCATTGCATTTAGCCACAAAAAATGGAGACCGTTGGTTTGTCTTTTGTTCTTAGTTTTCTTATCATTATTTACTGTATATATGTTAAGAAACTTGTGTATGTATGCAAACTTTTCTTTTTTGCATTCCAAAATTAAGTGCTGGAATAAAAGGATTACTAATATGAAACTTCAAAAGTATGTTTCTGTGCCTTCAACTTAAGCCACATCATTGGCTTTCTAATTTCTTACTTGAAGTTTCTTTGTTTTCATTATAAACCATTCCACAAGTCCAAAAAATGGCTGATCCAAAAAAGGAGAAAATTGTATAGTTTTACAAGATGGCACCTCCATTGCCACTACCACCTCAGTTTGTGTTTAGTGATGATGATGTGCCATTCAAACGAATGAAGAAGAGTAGGGTATGGTTACATGTTTATGCATTGAAGCTTTTATTCACATATGTATAGCTCGTTTTCATTATTATGTGATATTTTTTTGAATTGTTCAGGTTACGTGTTACACTGCAGCATGTGAGAGGAGGAGTTCAACATCAATGAGCAAGCACTGAAGTAGCTACAACACTACGGCTGAAAATGAAGTGCTGCGACAAGTTGCAACTGCTGCTATAGGATGGTACGATGGGGCTTCATCTTGGAAATATTGTAGATATTAATGCTATAAAGTGCTTTAAAGCACATGATGCTATGGAGTAGTGCAAGGTTCAGATGCATGCAATTGCAGTTTTGGAGGTTGTTACTGTTGGCTGCTGGCTATAGCTGGGGAGGGTATAGAGCATGTATGGACTACAAGTTGTTGGCAAGTACATGGTGTAGCTAGAAAAGCCAAGGCATTTACTAGGGTACAAAAAATAAAATGTATTAAAATTTGATTGAATATAACAATGATTACAACTGCTTTGATTTGGTTATTTGATTTGTTTGATATGTTAGTTTGTAGATAATAATAATGTAATGTTTGAATTGCTTATAGTGTTATTCTTATTCTATTATTTATGCTTATTTGTTTCTTGGATACTTGCAAAATGTGTGGAAACTTTTTTTTATTTTTCATTTTTTTACCACAGCTGCCAATCGCAGTTGTAAAAAAGTCATTTACAACTGCCAATAGCAGTTGTAAAAAAATTTCTACATCTGCCAAAAACAGTTGTAAAAGTGTTTTTTACAACCACTTTAGGTAGTTGTAAAAAATTATTTTACAACCGCCGAAGATAGTTGTAAAAAAATAGGACTCTATTACAACTCTGGATATAACGACGGACAACCGCCTATTGTAATAGAACTATTACAACTGTTTTTGGCAGTTGTAATAGGGTATTTTTGTTGTAGTGATTGGTTCAAAGTGGTTTTTAGATATGAATCGCCCAAATCTAATCCTGGTTTCTTCGAACCAATCATCAATAAAAATATGTCAAGTATATGGGTGATTGTCAAATATCATCCAATTAATTAATCTTTCCATTTATTCAATTATCTTTCAGAGATATATTCTTTTCAACTATTCCATTTATCTTCTCAAGAGTATATGGAATCATTAAGCGTCATTTATCAAATTCTCTGGTTAATTAAACCCTTTTAATCTTGGAATAATTTCCAAATCATTTTACCTTTTACTTAGGAAATCATTTCCAAATCATTTATTTAAATCTTAACAAAGATTTCTATTTTAAAATCATAACCTTTTAAATTTACGTAAAGATTTTTCATTTTAAAATCATAACAATTAAACGGGTCAAAAATGATGTTATTTAAGACATCATTTACTATAAAACCCAAACATTTCGTATTGAGTAGAGAAGGATCCATAAAAATTATACTAATTCTACTCGATATTAATTTCCATATTCAACATTTACTATCCGTCGAATAATAGCGAAATCACCTTTCTACTTCACACGGATAGTACGGGTTCCCTCCTCAGAATTGAATGCCAAGCATAAGAAGATTATTTCTATACAATAAAAGTTGTTTAAATTTGGAAAATTGAATCTTTTATACTTCTATCATTTCCGACATTTCGACCTTATCTATCCCTCGTCCAGGAAAAAGGCCAGGTAAGCTAGGGCACTGGTTTCTCCTAAACATCTCCTTGGTTTAAGCACCTCACATCTGGATCTCATGAATAGAAAAATCCGGTCTACTCATCGGTTTTTAGAGTCAAGATTAAATCACTTATTTATAAAAGCTTTTCTTCTAATCATTTGTTTAAACTCCTTTAAAATAATTTCTAAAGCCTCCACATTGTCTTTAAAAAACTTAATTATTTATTTGAATTTATAAAAGTTTTGGGAAAGAATACTTAAGTTTAAAGTCATATTTCAAAAGTTATTAAAAATTGCTCCAAAAAGCGCTGTGAATAGTGCTTTTAAGGCTTATTTGATCAAAACAACTTTTCTATCATTTAGAAATCCATTTTCATAACTCAAATCCCTTTTAAAACATCTTAATATATTTACAGAATTTATACCATATTTTTTAAAGAATTAAAAATATCTATTTTAAAGAATTTATCCCTTTGGTTTTCGAATTGCCAAAGTGCGATTATTTTGGAAACTAGTTTACTCGTATTTCAAAATCTATTAAATGAAATCTCGATCTTTTTTTTGCAAAATTATGATTATAAGAGTTCGGAAAATTCTTATTCCAAAGAATTCCGACTTTGAATCCATCATATAAATGGATTTAACTTTATGGTGTGAAATCGCGAACTACCATTACATAACGCGCCTATTTTATCTTATTTTTTTATATCCTTTCCAAACTTTGTCGAAACACTTTTAATGTTTATAAAATATTTATAACCATTTTTAAATCATTTTAAACTATTTTTGGATTATATTTTCCATACTAAATCTCATATTCACTTTTAAACTATTTCATAATATTATATTATTATAATATTCATTTTCAACCTTTTTATATTTCAAAATCATTAAGAGGCTCAATAAACTCCACACACATATTTATATGGATTTATTCTCCATAAATTGACTATGTTTAATCTCTTAACCATTTTTATTATGGCTTCTCATAATTTATCTCAACCAAGTTATCAACTAAATAACCAACCATATAATCATCCATATAATCAACCAAGTTATCAATCAATTTTCAACCAAGCATATTAATTTATTAATTAAACATTCATGTATTATTTTTAACTAAAATTAAAATTAAGCTTAGCAAGTGTTCTCACCTTTATTCGAACCAAAACTTGTTACCAACATTCAAACTAATCAACATTTCACTAAACCATCAACTAAACAACTATTCCTTGATCATAACCCTTGGTCATAACTCCTACTGCTGCTTGCACTCGGCCATAGCCTTCCTTCACCCCTAATGCTCATGGCCTGGCTTCCCTATCCACCCCTATGCTCACGACCTTGGCCATTCTACCCCTTAGTGCTCGGCCAAACATGGGTATGGGATGGGCTGTGGGTGTATGAAGGGTGGAGGAGTGGTTTTGGTTTGTTTTTGGAAGGGTAGTGATGATGATGTGTGTGTGTATGTGTGTGTATTTATCATAATTTTCTTATAACTTTTCTCCACATGAAGAAGCCATTAAAGAGTTTCTTAAGAAGAAGAGCATGAAGAAGAAGAAGAAGAAGTGAGGATTTATGAAGAGAATGTCCATGTATTTATAGGCTAGAGTTTGCAACAAAATATCATGATATTTCCATCACATCACCATTTTCTATCACCATATGCTCCTCCTCCTCCCATCGTTTCGGCCGCCCACACCCTCCTTCCTTCATCACTATCTTATCATAGCATGTGCATTGACTTTTGTATGCTTAAAGGTGAAGTTATCTAAAATATATTTGATATTTGTTAATATATACATATTTAAATGTATGTATATGTGTATATATGTAATTTGTATGTGTATATGCATGTATGACATGAATATATATGTATGTGTGCATATTTATCTTATAAGGTTGCAATGACTTAAAACAACTTCTCTTCGTCAAATCGTTACGAATTGCGGTTCTGATCTCTAGTCATATTTTTACTTCTTAATTAACATACATTTATTTGTGAACAAAATTTGGAAACTAATTTTTCATCAGTATTAGTTAATTAAAATGATCTCATTTGAATTATAAAACCATAAAAATCCATACTAAATAATTGTTTGCAAAAAGGTCTATTATGTCGATAAAGCGAGATCAATTTTACTTATGATTTCAAATCAAATATATAGTTTATAAAACATTTACGAAAAAATTATTATCACTATATAACTAATTAAAATGAATCATTATCATTTTAAAATAATTATTTGAATAATTATAATAATTATTAAATCATTAGATCTCAATTTAAATTCATAAATTAATTATTAAATATGATAACATCATTGATGATGTCATAGATACAATTTATTTTCCAAAAATAAATTAAATAATTTTATTTCATATTCTTTTTAAAATGGATGAATAAGTGTATGTATCCAGTTCCGTGCGTGATTTTTTACGATTTAGAGTTGTTTATTGATAAAATAGTTTTCGGTCATTTTATTGATATTTTTGCAAAGTATATATTTTTGTAAATATCTATTCAAAATAAGATTACCGTTATTATTTATTGTTCACAACATCATAATTTATGTTAAAAAAATCTTACATTTGAATATTTTAAAAGTAATATAATTTATCAAAGTGATCAATTTACAGGTCGTTACATACTCCCCCCCTTAAAAGAATTTCGTCTCCGAAATTACATTAAAAAAAACCCAATAATACTTCCCCAAAACATTATTTTATAAACTCAATTCTGCATGACATTCATATATCATACTTTTGGAATATTTGATTAGATCTTCTATTGAATCCATAACTTTTATTTTCGAACTAGTATTAATCCCATGATCCTCTAGTGCGAACTCGGATCTGGTTTCTTGATCAGAAAACTTTGTTTTCCTTACATAGCCCTCGACTATGATAGAAAACTCAAGCACCCATCATAAACCCTCCTTAATGTTCGCCGTCAAGAATCGAGTGATAAATCCTCTTTTGGACTGGTGTAAATACTTCAAAGTTTCATACTCAAATCCTAGATCAAATCATGTGACGAATATATCTACATACCTAATATGTACTTATTAACATTCAAAAATCTTTAAGAAAACTTTTCATAAAACTTTTGTCTTTTAAACATGCTTCTTTATATATAATCACTCTAAATATTTACTTCCAAATATTTTTTTTAAAGGAAAACATTTCATCCCAAAGGAATCATTTCAATTTAAAAGATAGCTTACCTTTTATTTTCCAAAATTACAATCAACCTCTCTTATTATAATATATTCCTTTTTAACCAACCTTGATATTAACCTATCAATTAATAATTCAAAATTATCCTTTTAACTTAAGGAAAATTATATTGATCGAGTAACTCCAAAATAATACCAAGGAACTGGGTACCACCAACGGTATCATATATCCCCTTAATAAGAAGGGTAATACTTAAGAGAAGTGTTTAACATATGAACTTATCTGTTGCCCATTTTTAGTTATTTTTGAGCCACTCAAACTAATTATCATTTGAGACTTTCTTATTTTTCAAATTTCTTTTCAAAAATCCATTAGGGATTATTTTGTTTATAAAACACGTTTAATAAACCCATTTATAAAGTCATCTTATATTAACTTACTTCCTTTTAAAATTTCATAATTCTTTTCCAAAATACCCAAAATTTAGTTTCTCAAAATTTATATAACATATCTTTCATATCCGTCATTTTCAAAATTATTTTATTTGTGTAAAATACATTTTTATACTACATGATTATTTTATTATCTTACAAATTCATTAATCTTAACCCCATATTATTATCAAACATCTTATAGTCAAATCGTCAAACTTAATTCACAAAGTGTTTGTTTAATCAACAAATGACAATATTATCCTTCCCTAAATCACAAACTGAGACACATAAATATGTATATCTTCCAAAAGATATTCCTTTATACTTAAATATAATCCCTTTAAAACTGTATGTCAGTTTGCCTTGTTTAAGTATTTAGAAATCCCTATCGATAACGGTGAGACGCATCGACCAGAATTTATAAACCACTCAATAGATAAATCAACACAAAACATTTTTATATCAAATAACAAATACGTGCTTATATATATACTACACTCAAACTCATTCCAGTGTGCTAATAACTCTATATCTAATGAGTCACTCGTTTTAGGGTATTACTAACCCAATTTATAATGAGTTTTTTCCCACCAAAGCCAAAGTGTTCGCTCAACCTAAGCTCTGATACCAACTGTAACAACCCACAATTTCACACATTTTAAGTTGACAATAAACCACATATGTCCAACCCAATTTGAACAAAAAAGCGGACAGTTAGGGGGAAAAGAAAATAAAGGTAGAAACAGAGTAAAAAATATAATCTTGCATGAATGGAATAACATATATTATTAATCACAAAATCTTTTACGGCATAAATTTTACATACATTTATCAGAGTCTAACTTATATTCAGCCTGGACAGTTATAAATCTCTGCCCTTACAATTGCTGAAAAACAACAAAACAAATGAAGTGGAAAAATAGAATACATTCATATAGTGATGAAAATCTCTAGCTCTCCTCTAGAAACTCTAAGCGCCTACAGCTAAACTTGAAACTACTCGGATCTGACCTGAGTATTAAAAATACCCAATTAATCTTGATAAACCAGTGCTAGAATACTCGAATTATAATGTATAGATAAATTGATGTTAATCAAAACCTTTAGAAAAGAAGGGTATTTCGTAAGACCACACCGCTCATAAACCCGGACATGTTTTTACCTTACGATAACCAAAATATTTTATACCAAAACAAATTTGATATTATCATTAATGACATTTTGAAAACACTTTTCAAATAAATATATAAAGAAGGTACTAATACTCGAACAATGTCAAAGGTGTATATGATAGTAAAGGGGTAGCTAAAATGTTTGCAAAGCATTATAGCTATTTTAGGAATACAGTCAAAACCGTAAAGCTCATATTGGAATTGGATTTCCAACATAATGGGAACTAGTGGCCATCTCTCCGATAGAAAATCTACGCATAATAATTCCCGGTGACTATTCACTTATCTCAAGCAAGCCTCCGTATAATATTGTCACACTACCATGGAAAGCGTATTTTGGTGGCTTTTGCTCTTCCACAGTCGAGCCTCCAATAACAGCCTATAAGGCAACATATGCCCTTTCCTCAATAAAACCAATAGCTTGAAATATCAAATTAACCCCATAGTATCTCGTATCATTCCTAGGATGTGAGGCTCACGAGGCTACGCTCTTCTTTCCACAAAGCCATGCTTTGCTTTTTACAAAGCCACACTATGCTCATAACAGGTTCCACTTTGAAAGCCATATTGCCATTTCCGTCAATCACTAATTGAATTCCACAAAAATACAACCTCTAAGCTCATATGTATCAGAGAAGGGTGTTAAGTATAAGAGGGGTTATCTCCTACACCACCAAGCGGATGTAGGTTTGTAAAAATCAATGTTCGTGATCTTAGAAATGCAATGTCAAATATTCATCCATACAAGTTGTGCAGGAACAGGTCAAACTAAAGGCACTCTCCTACTACATCTTTCGGGAATCAACTCTAGGATTAGTAACGAGTAGTCCTTGCACCAAAGATTTTCATAACAGAGCACTATTGCTGCCATATATATATATATATATATATATATATAATAAGAAATCGCGGGGCTAATGGCAAGCAACCCTTCATCATGAAGATCTCCATCTTCAAAATCATTGTCTTCAATATGTCTTCACTTCCGAACGTATACATAGGTTCGAAGTGGTTTTTGAATATCAATCACCCAAATCCGACTCCGGTCTCCGAACCAATCATTGATAAAAAGATGTCAAGTATATAGGTGATTATCAAACATCATCCAATTAATTAATCTTTCCATTCATTCGATTATCTTTTAGAGATATATTATTTTCAACTATTCCATTTATCTTCTCAAGAGTATATGGAATCATTAAGCCTCATTTATCAAATTCTCTGGTTAATTAAATCTTTTTAATCTTGGAATAATTTTCAAATCATTTTACCTTTTACTTAGGAAAACATTTCCATATCATTTATTTAAATCTTAACAAAGATTTCTATTTTCAAATCATAACCTTTTAAATCTTAACAAAGATTTTCCATTTTCAAATCATAATCTTTAAACAGGTCAAAAACGATGTTATTTAAGACATCATTTACTATAAACCTAAACCATTTAGTATTGAGTAGAAAAAGATCCATAGAAATTATACTAACTCTACTTGATATCAATTTCCATATTCAACTTTCACTATCCATCGAATAATGGTGAAATCACCTTTTAAATTCACATGGATAGTACCGGTTCCCTCCTCAGAATCTAATACCAAGTATAAGAGATTATTTCTATACAATCCAAGCTGTTTAAATTTGGAAAATTGAATCTTTTATACTTGTCTCATTTCCGACATTTCGACCTTATCTATCCCTCGTCCAGGACAAAGGCCAAGTGAGTCAGGGCACTGGTTGCTCCTAAACATCTCCTTAGTTTAAGCACCTCACATCCGGATCTCACGAATAGAAAATCTAGTCTACTCATCGGCTTTTAGAGCCAAGGTTAAATCACTTATTTATAACCGCTTTTCTTCTAATCATTTATTTAAAACCTTTTAAAATAATTTATAAAGCCTCCACATTGTCATTAAAATACTTAATTATTTATTTGAATTTTTTTATAAAAGATGGTGGGAAAGAATACTTAAGTTTAAATCCATATTTCAAAAGTTATTAAAAATTGCTACAAAAAATGTTGCGAAGTACTACAAATAATGCTTTTAAGGCTTATTTGATCAAAATAACTTTTCTATCATTTAGAAACCTATTTTCTAACTCAAATCCTTTTTAAAACATTTATATATATTCATAAAATTTATTCCATATTTTCTACAGAATTAAAAATATCCATTTTAAAGAATTTATTGCTTTGGATTCCGAACTGCCAAAACGCAATTATTATGGAAACTTGTTTACTCATATTTCAAAATCTACTAAATGAGATTTCATTTGTTTTCTTTTTTTTGAATACTATGATTATAAAGGTTTGAAAAATTCTTATTCCAAAGAATTTCGACTTCGAATCTATCGGATAAATGGATTTAACTTTTACGAAGCGAAATCGCGAACTACCGTTATGCGATGCGCCTATTTTAACTAATTCTTTATATCCTTTCCAAGCTTTGTCGAAACACTTTTAATGTTTATAAAATATTTATAAACCATTTTAAAATCATTTTAAACTACTTTTGGATTATATTTTCCATACTAAATCTCATATTCACTTTTAAACTATTTCATAATATTATATTATTACAATATTCATTTTCAACCTTTTTATATTTCAAAACCATTAAGTGGATAAATAAACTCAATACACATATTTATATGGATCTATTTTCCATAAATTTACCATGGTCAGTCACTTAACCATTTCTTATTATGATTTCTCATAATTTATCTCAACCAAGTTATCAACCATATAACCATCTATATGATCATCCATATAATCAACCAAGTTATCAATCTAATTTCAACCAAGCATATTCATTTATTAATAAACATTCATATCATTATTTTTAACTAAATTTAAAATTAACTTAAGCAAGTGTTCTCACCTTTATTAGAACCAAAACTTCCTACCAACATTCAAACAAATCAACACTTCACTAAATCATCATCTAAATAACCATTCCTTGATCATAACCCTTGACCATCACTCCTACCTCCACTTGCTCTCAGCCGTAGCCTTCCCTCACCCCTAATTCTTATGACCTTGCCTCCCTATCCACCCATATGCTCATGACCTTGGCCATTCTCCCCCTTGGTGCTCGGCTAAACATGGGTATGGGGCAGGCTGTGGGTGTATGAAGGGTAGAGGAGTGGTTTTGGTTTATTTTTGGAAGGGTAATGATGATGTATTTATGTTTATTTATTTATCATAATTTTATTATAACTTTTCTCAACATAAAGAAGCTATTAAAGAGCTTCATAAGAAGAAGAACAATAAGAAGGAGAAGGAGAAGTGATGATTTATGTAGAGAGTGTGCATGTATTTATTGGCTAAAGTTTGCAACAAAATATCATGATATTTCCATGCCATCGCATCACCATTTTATATCACCATGTGCTCTTCCTTCTCCCATCATTTCGGCTACCCACACCCTTTCCATCACCACCATCTTATCACAGCATGTGCAATGACTTTTGTATGCTTAAAGGTAAAATTATCTGAAATATCTTAGATATTTGTTAATATATACATATTTAAATGTATGTGTATGTATGTAATTTTTATGTGTATGTGCATGTATGACATGCATATGTATCTATATATGCATGCATATTTATCTTATAAGGTTGCAACGACTTAAAACAACTTCTATTTGTTAAATCATTATGAATTCCAATTCCGACCTTCGATTATATTTTTACTTTTCCATCTGCATTTAATTTTTTCTTAAAAATTCATTTGCAGTCGATGGGTTAGAGTGCAGTGTCTTTACTCTGCACTTCTTGTTGGAAAGACAAAGGAAGGTCGTCGTCTAAGATACAACTTTCCTTCTCACCATCCATGGGAAAATTGTAGTATCTTTTTAGTGCACGAGGTTCCCTACTAGACCTTTTAATAGGCTGCTTGTTTTCGTATATAGGTGAACTTGGTTCCCCTATTGGTTCGGCCTCAGTGTTAACTTCTTGGATCTTATCCAAGTCTATAACTTCATTATTAATTTCCTTTGATGGAAATTCCTTTTATAAAAAGACAAAATGTCAAGAAATAATAACATTTTATTCCTTATTATTGTAGAATAAATATCCCATTAAGTTTTTGGGATATCCTATAAATTTACATACTCCTGATCTTGCCCCTAATTTATTTGAACCAATGTTCTTAACGTATGTCAGACAACCCCACACCTTCAAATACTTAAGTTGGGGTTTCTTACCATGCCACATCTCATATGGTGTTTTAAGCGTAGATTTGGTGGGCAACAAGTTCAACATATGCGTTGCAATTTCTAGCGCATATCCCTAATAGGATAGAGGTAGCTCGGCTTTACTCATCGTAGAACGAATTATATCTAATAGGGTTCGGTTTCTTCACACCGACACACCATTGTGTTGCAGAGTATATGGTGGAGTAATCTAAGAGATGATCCCATTATTTTTTAAGTACTTTTGGAATTTCGGTCAAACTTACTCACCTTCTCGATCAGATCAAAAAATCTTGATTTTATAGTCCGTTTGGTTTTCTATATTTTTATGCTCAACAAATTTCTCACAGACATCGGATTGGTTCTAAATAAGATAAATGTATTGTTGTCTTGAGAAATCATTAGCGAAGATAATAAAGTAAAAACTATTATCCTTTGTGATTATAGGCATCAGGCCGCATACCTCACTATGTACTAGCCCTAAGAGTTCATCAATCCTTTAATTGCTCTCATTAAATGGTTGCTTGGTCGTTTTACCTTTGAAACATAACTCATACATATCAAATGATTCAGAATCAAGTGATGGGAGAAAACCTTTGTTTTTCGGTTTCTATAGTTGTTTCTTACTTATATGACCTAGCCAACAGTACCAAAGATAACTATCATTTATATTTTCAAAAGAATTATTCATAGAACATACATAATTAGTATTGATCACATAAATGCCATTTTCAGCAACACCATCGCATACTTTATTTCCATTCAAACTAATGTTCATAATATTATTTGCACAATGAAATATATATCCAGTCTCATAAATCTAGAAATAGAAATAATTCTGCAAACAAAGTCATTTACAAAATAGCAGTTATTTAATATGAATGCCACTCAACTATGCAAACATAAATGATAATCTCCTACCACAGTTGCATCTACAATAGATACATCGGCAACTTGGAGCCTCTTCTTTTTTTTCCATGTAACGCTAGTCCTAATCCCCTATAACTAATAACATATATGAGTTCTAGATCCATTATCTAAAGCCCAAGATATTGTATTGATTACAAAACAATTTTGAATCATAAATGTACATAACGGAGCTGCTGAGCTGTTTTGCTTTCTTTCTCTAACCATCTTTAAGTATTAAGGACGGTTTCCATTCCAGTGGCCATTATTGTGGCAGTGGTGACATTCACCCTTTTCATAATTCTTCTTACTTTTCTTATTCTTCTTATCTTCTCTTTTCCACTTCTTCGAACCTTTCAAAGATGATGCACCATGATCCTTAGATGTAGATTAGGTCGACCTTAACATATTTAAGAGCTTCATGAGATTCGCATTTAGCTAGTTTATATTATAATTCTGTATAAACGGTTCATACTGAGGTATAAGAGAATCAAGGATCAAATAAACTTTGCTTATTTGTATGTCCAATTGTCAAAGCGTATCAATATAGCCCTTCATCATTATTACGTAATCATTCACCTTCTGTCCTTTAGTCATTTTGGTATCGAACAACTTCTTTGTAAGCTCATACCTTATGAAACGTGACTGTTCAGCAAACAGGGCCTTAATACTATCAAATATCTTATGGACAAACAATTTTCATGCTGCCTTTCCAATGACATGTCTAACGTAGACAGCATGGAAACTTGGATGATCTCTAGGTACAAAACCCATTTCTCATAAGCAAATCTAAGTTTGGGGTCCGCTTATCAATGGATTGTTCTTTAGGTTCACATGTAATAGCCGACCAAAGACGCCCATTAGTCAACGCTATCTTAATCGCTCTTAGCCAATCGATATAGTTTGGTTCGGTAAGCTTGTCATTTTTTGAAAATTGTTTTGGAGTTGACATTTTCTATAAGTTTTAATTGGTAGATTATTAGGACAATATCACATGAGATGTTCTTATAATATTTGCAAGGTTAAACTTTATGTTTCATTTTACTAATAAGCTCCCACTAGCCTTTTATGTTTTGCCAAATCCTAAGTCGAAATATAGAAATCTATCAAATTCACTAGTAGGTGGTAAGATTCTTCCATCTTGGAATTATGACCTTGAGTTTATTTAATAAGTCATAACTCCATAGAGGATTGATAACTTATCGATCATATACATCTCCTAACATGTAGTACCTTGTCCTAATTTTTCTTCGACCTTGAGTTTGCTCAACAAATTAAAATAGAATTATTCACTCGTACCTACCATATCGTGACGACCTAAGTACCTTGAGTTTGCTCAACAAATACATATCTTTCCTCATCTATTCAATATATTATAAACAGTTCACATAACATCCCTAGATTTAGTTTGCTTAACAATTAAGGAGTATGTAGTAATTTATTAATATATATGTTATACGACAACATTATATTAAAGTTTCATAACCTTTAATATATTAGATTGGGTAATATTGAATTATGGAATAATGTATTTTGTATAAATTAACCTCATCATTCATGTATCGGACACATCAAGAATAATGATGTACTTGGTTTTACGCATGTATTTATTCCCTAAGTCTACTTAGGGTTTCTTAATGTTCCACCTTTAGTTTATACATTCATATTATATAAGTTTTATTACTACATAACATTTATATTTTAATTAGCTTATATAATAATCTTATGTATAACTTTATATTAGCTAAATCTCATTTAATTAATTTTTAATTAATCAATTCTTTAATTAATTAACTCTTTAATTAATTAATTATTATTCAACCTTAACACATTATATTGAATATTTATACATACTATCACTTTTATAGTGATACACATAGATTAATTAAACTATTTTAATTAACTTTAGTTATTTAAAAAAATTATTTTATATATACATACATGTATACATATATTGTCTTAAACTAGTCAAAACAATATAACATATATCAATATATATATTATATATATGCATATATGTATATTATTTAACTAACTTATTTAATTAATTTAATTTTTCATTAATCTTATTAATAAATTTAATTTTGAAATTAATTTACATTTAGTTTCAAACATTTTTTAAAAAATTATTATATTATAACTTTTATAATATATGTACATCTTAATAAATTTAACTTTTAAATTTGAAATCTATTTTTTTAATTTCAAGCATTTTGAAAATTAGCCTAAAGCCCAATCAAAGTTGGGTCGTTTCTATTAGGGGCAACCTTTAGGCTCACATGCCTATTAGGGCAAGGTTGGTAACTAGGTAGGACAGAGTACTTGATTACTCAAACTCAATCCTTCGACACTACCTTTCTAGACATCATATTATATGGGTTGTGAGTTTAATTAGTTAACCCTAACATGACTAATTTAGACCGCATAGACTATTAGGCTCCAATACCATTGTTGGACCTTGGCCAACCTGCATCGGAAGAAATGGGTGAATTTCAAAAATATTTACCATTTTGGACCTTTATTGGGCCTACGAAGTCTAATTCATTTAGAACTTCTTTGAATTTTCTTATAAATAAAATCATTATTTTATTTAAGTTTATAAATAATGTTTTACATCATATTACTTTTTATTGTGTTTGAATTTGTGTATCATATACATATATGTGTGTATGTGCACGTGGAACATAATATGGTGTGCTTGTTTTGACATGTCTGTGTACAAGTGTTGGGATTTACACTACAATAGACATGTTAGCCCCTCTAATATTCTATGTACTATCTAAAAGAATATATATATATATATATGCATCAAATGTTATATATATAATTATGCATAAGTAATATATAATCATATATATACACACTAATACGTGGGAATAATAATTGTAATAAGTTATATAAAATATTGGAATTGTATTTTGTACAAATGTTCTTTTATACTAAATAACAAAATATTTAATAATTAATATAAAATAAATTTAATTTTTTATTAGAGTTGCCACTATAAACTTGAGAATTTTTTTTTAATTATAAACATTTATAAATATACAGACACATGTTCAAATACACACACATAGATATATATGTATATATAATTCTTTTAATTACTACATACTGATTTTAAGCTCATGAAACAAAAAAATTGATATTTTTGGATTTATATAATGATTTTAACTAAACAATTATAAAATAATTTAAAAACCAATTTAAATTAATTATTAAATTAATAAAAGTCATTTCTGAAATTTAAAAATTATTTAATATAATTATGCAAAATTTTATATTTAATTTCAAATTATATTATATAAATATATTTATTTATATATAATAATCAATTTCTAGTTAAATAAGTAGTTATGTTAATAATTAAATCTAAAATAATATGAATATATATTAAAATTAGCATTTATTATCGAATCATTATTGTGTAAAAACACAATTTTAAAATTTTTAAAATTTTTATTATATGATTTTAATCTTTTAAGATATAATTCATTAATTAATAAAACAATATATAATATTATTTAATTAAAATATATTTGTTTGTTTATTTGTTTTGGCTGTGACTTTATTACTAATATGCATACATAATGAAATTTTTCTTTAAACATATATGTAGATACACTAATATATTCAACCATCTAATATCTTTACTACTAATAATAAAAGTTCTTTGAACATGATTCAACCGTGTCTTTCTGAAGTACCAAATATGCCCTTCCTTCTACTATCTTGTTCGGCTCTTATTTCGTCCACTTCTATTCGCATACGCGAACGCGATTTACCGCTCATCCTCCCTAGAAATCAAACGCCTCCTGCTACTAAATCGATCGCATCGCTCATCCTCCTCATCTCTAATCTATAATCGCCAGGGTGATTCACCGCTATTCTCCTCAGAAATCATCAATGCCTCTTCCTACTAAGTCGATCAACGCTGTTTCCCTAGATCAAATCCGCACTACCCATACATCCTCCATCCTCCAGATCGATTGAAAACATCATCGCCATCATCATGTTTATCCGAGGTTGAGTCCAGGCTACCCATGAATCCTCCATCGTCCAGATCGACTAAAAACATCGCCCCCATCATCCTGTCCACTCAATCCAAACTGCAGAGCCTTCTTCTACCGTAATGCTCGGTCTATCCACTGTTTACTGCTAGAATACAGGTCTGCAAAATTTACTCTAAGAATATTTATGATTGTTCTGAATTGTAATCATAACCATGGCTACTTAAGATGGTTCTGATTTTGATTTCTATCTACAACCATTTTTAAATTAACCTATTCACAAATTACCTATTTCACAATGGAAAATTGTTCCTTCTAGAGCCTCTTTTTACAAATCACCTGAAGAATCTACGCTGATCTGAATATTCAGTTACTTTAAATACATATCACAGTGATCTGAACTAGACCTTATATTCCATTGGAGTTTGATTTTTTTTACTATTGGAACTGAGTTCATTCAAAATTGAGTAAGCTTACCACTGTGACAACACTATGCTGAAGACTGAATGTTTTCTTTGTTAATTTAAAAAATTTCACTGAAATGATAGTCATTCCTTATCTCATGGAGTGTGTGATGTCTAAATTGCTTTATTGTTTGATACTGGACCTTTTTCTCCTTTAATATTTGATAGCCTGCTATATGTGATCTGAATTTTTTGCTCAGTTTAACTAAATTCAAATAAAAATGCTACGCTACTGAAGGTTCTCTGAATTATCCCTTAGTACGATTGTTGATGCACATATTTGTATGCACATATTTGTTTGAACCAATGTTTGGAGAGGCAATCCAACTGATTATAAGCTTGATTTGTCAGTACAAATGTTGTAGGAATTGAGTGGATCAGATGGAGGTGCATTGTGCAATACAGCCTATATCGATTTACTCTAAATTTAGTTCCGTTAGCTGTTAAATTTAGATGGTGTTGTATTCGACTGTTTTATGAATATGCACTTATTCTAATGTTTCTTTACTTATTTATGCTATTTGGATTTAAATGGTTATGTTTTTTGGAAAACTAGAATTTACATATGTTTTATGTCAGTTTTGCTAGAGTTGGATGTACCACTCGATGCTTAATAATCCAGTATAATTTTCAAACAGATATTTTAAACTATTTTATAGCCTGACCTATGCACAATAAGGATATTATACACCTATAGTACATATTAGTTTGTTGAGTGGTTATTGTTTCATATTTTGATGCCCAATTAACCTTTGCTTTCTTTATACGATAAAACATGGTTATAACTAAAGAATATTAATTAGATATCCAATTTACACTGATATAAACAAGAATTAAGAATATATAAAAGTTAAATATAAACAAATATATGTTCATATAATTATGATTCAATGTAAAGTAAATTGCTCTTAATATGGAAAAAGAAGAAACAAAAGCAAAGACTAATGTATAGACACTAACTTGAATACAAAATTTAAATTTTCATGGCTCTAACATAATATATGGAGAGAAATAAGAAAAGCAAAACAAAATTTTCTACTTTAGTATTACACAAGGTACTTTACTCTTAAAACCAACACTCTACTTCTTGCATTTTGGAATCTCTGTAAAACTTTAATTTTTAGTCTCTTATTTTAGTTTCCAGCTTAAATGTTTGACAGTATACTATTTGCAATGGATATATATAGTAGTTCTAATGCATGCAGAAATGTATAAAATATAAATAGTAATGTTATGATAAGGTGGACACAAAATTTTAGACATAATTTCGACTTAGGTTCAAATTAAACAAAGCATTCTTTGCTCCACGTTGTTATAAATAATCCTGTAAACATATTTATTTTGGTTAACAGGCAATCTTTTGAATTCATGAAGGGTACAAATTATTTATCTAAAAATGCATTTAGTGAAATCATTCATATGATAAAACAAATTTCATAACATTTAAATTTAAATCGCGAATAACTTTCGCACATGTTTATCTAAATCTAAATCTAAATGTAGAGAAAATTCCTAAAGAGGAAACCATGTGTCATTTTAACTTGAGCTGGAGGATAATTGGCTAACCAATGCCTGACATTTCATGAATTATTCTTCCAAGCTTGTATCATTAAACAAACGTACGCCATGTGTTCATTTTTATCTTGACATTATTATAATTGGAAAAAATAGGCAAATTATTATTAATATTTGGTTGCTTGATGGTGAACTGTTGCACTACAATCAACCCTTCCAACAGTAGCGGTTTAATGACATACACTCAACACAGGCATACACTTAGCAGTAGAAAACTAAGGGAAAAAACATAGAAGAAATATTGATTGAGTTTTTGTAAATTAACATGCTAAATTATCAAGTAGATTGTAATAAGGAAAAGACTGTGCTCATTATAAACAATAGTATGTACATACCCAAAAAAGTAAACGTAGGCCTAAAAGGGCATGCGCGCGCGCACACATATATATATGTATGTATGTATATATATGTATATGTATATATATAACATCACTCTTTTTCTTATCCGTTCAAGTGATGGTCTTCAATGTTTGAATGATTCACATATTATCATGTTGTACTAGATTGTAGAATGGTAGCATTTGCTATTTTAATTAGATACTGCTTAAATTTATTCAAAAATTTAATCCCTATAATTAACTTGAGTTTGTTGGTTCAATGCAAATAAATAGTAAAGCTCAATCATCATTAATCTGATATCCATCACACATCAATCTCAGGTAATTATTTGCTAATTTATTTTAATTCCTTCATGTTTTAAGTATTATCTACGTTGCTTAATGATTCATGTGCTATAACTTAATTCAAGATTAGATCTTAATCTCTTAATAAGTATTAATAGCTTTGGGAAATTTTTTAATTTATCTTTACAAATTGCTTTATTTTCACAACACCTTTTATTACGACGACACAGCCATTGCTTGCATCGCGAATAACCTCATTCCTACATCACTGTATCTAACGCTACAATCAAATTATTTTGAATTGTTTTGGCATACTACTTTCAAATATTGGTGATTTTGCAGTCCCCTTATCTCAAGGTACAATTCATTTTTTAGAATATCTTAAATTCAATATTTTGTTGGTTGTTTTCATTGTTTTTAATGATATACTAAGCAAGTGATTATTTGTTTAGTGAATTATATTTTATTTGTGTAAATGAATTTGAATGGGATAAATTATGCATTTTATTACATGTTATAAGGAAAATATTTGATTCAATCATCGCAAATAAAAGAATTATGCTTAACTACAAGACAAAATAATGATGTTGAAATGGCTTTGGATCTACAAAAAGGTCACTTTGTAGTCCTACGTACTTTTAATATAAAACAATGGTAGATATATGGCACGATTTTGTGATCAACTCGCTTTTAATAATGCTAATTACGCACTTTAACTACAAGTTTTTTTTGTTCTGAATTTTTGAAGACTATAAGGTTTATCATAGAAAATATGAGCTTTGTTTGGCAAATTTTACTTCTTCTTGAAAGAAGAATCAAAATATGTCCCTAAAA
Source organism: Allium fistulosum (assembly GCA_030737815.1). Taxonomy (NCBI): domain Eukaryota; kingdom Viridiplantae; phylum Streptophyta; class Magnoliopsida; order Asparagales; family Amaryllidaceae; genus Allium; species Allium fistulosum. The sequence goes on from CM060903.1 coordinate 932,217,782, forward strand.
CCTCATTTTTTGTAATAATTGGGTTTTGCCCACATAAATTATGATAATTGATATATATATATATTATAATATAAGTAAAAATAAATTTACAACTCTCAGGGGCAATGATATAAGCGTTCAATATTTGATTTGTATAATGAAGCTATGAAAGTAAAAAAACTGCACCTATATTGTGCATGATATTTCGTGCGTGCATGCGTGTGTGTGTGTGTGTGAATATGAAATTTGATTATCATCTTCTATCATGAGATTAACCATCATATTTACTTACTTATTATTTGAAATTTCAAAACATTATTAACATTATTTTATTTTGTAAAATAACATAAGATGCAAATTAATTTAGTAATAAGTATTGCAAATGAATTTGTATAAGAAATTGCAAAGAACACAGAAAATTGCATTTGGTTAAATTAAGAAATAAATATAATTTTTATTTGAAAATAAACTTTAAATACTATTTTAAAAAATACAACAACAAATTAAAGTCTTTAGTCCCAAAAGGCTTTAATTTATTTTAGAAAATATAATGACAACACACCCCTTGGATGCAAAGTTATGCATACAAGAGAAAGAAGTGAAGTGCTGTCGAAATTAAAGCATTTAGTCCCAAAATGCTTTAATTTGTTTTAGACAGAAGTGAGGTGTTGTACACATTTTTACAAAGGTGTTTGGACATCACCAAACAAGGCAACCAGATATCTTTCATTCATCGAAAACAGCTATAATTCTTTTAACGTACATCCTTTTTTACACTCGACTATATAATACACGAGTTAGGATTAAAAACTCTTGGATAGTACTTACATTTGATACATCTACTAATACATGCGTTAAAAAGGATATTTATTTGTAACTGAAAACAAAAAAAATATTTACAAACTTACGCATGGATTATTACCTTAAAAACAATTTTCACATAAATATATAATCACAACATTATTTTACAAACAATACTCTATAAAAAGATAACATTTTGTTCAATAACGCACTAATTGGAATAAAAAGTTTTGAAGTGAACATAAGTGGTATTATTTGTAGAATAGCTTGAAATTTGAGAGATTATTAAGGATATTTTTCTACGCCGATTTTAACTCCTACTGTATGCTAAACCATTGAAAATACTTTGAAGTAGGATTTATAAACATTATATAAATATTTTCTTACCAAGAATGGTTATGTTATTATCTCAAATTAAGTAAATACCATAGTTTACTTAACAATTAAGTATTTTTTTATAATTTTTGTACAAACCTTAGTTCTTACACAATAATGGTTTATAATCTTTACTTTTTCCTAAATTAAACAAAGTAAATGTTCTATTTTTAGGGTCAAACAATTTCAATCCTGAATCTGTGCATTTCACTACCAAACTATGGAAGTTAATCAACTTTCCGAATCAAAACCACGTAGAAGTCCTAGAATAATCGAAAAAGCTCAACTTCAAGCAATGGAAGCCAACGAAGTTGTTCACTTACAAAGGACAATGAATACCAATAGAATTCAACACAACCCAATGGAATCAAACTATAGTTCTCAGTTACCACCCCGTAGAAGTCCAAGAATCCTTGAAAGAAATCAATGTCAAGCAGGAACATCTAACCAATCACCATCTTTGATACTTCGTAGAAGCCCTACAATCATTGAGAAAGCTCAAAAACAAGCATTATTAGATGCTCAAATCATGGCAGAAAGAAAAAGACAACGTCAATCTGAATTAAATGCAGAACAAAGGGCTCAACAATTAGAGCGTCGTAACATTTATGATAGAATGAAAAGAAATTCAATGACAGAAGCTAAAAAAGAAGCAAAAAGAAAGCAAGGTCGCTCTAATTATCATATTAGAAAATCCAGAAGATGTGAAGAAAATATCAATGATTACGAATCACAAACAAGCACAGATAGTTCCTTTTCTTTACCTTGCACTTGAAATATAGAAGGTATTACTAAGAAAACCATTTACTATAATTCTTTGTTATATATTATATATATATTAAATACAATAAAAAAATTATTTGAATTTCATGATAATAAATACTTATTAATTTTATTTATCAATAATTTGTGTAGATCAACATTTCGATGGGTCAGTGAACAATGAAGATGAACAGAACACTAATACACCATCTTTTGAACAAAGAGACAACATCAATAGAAACACAATACATAGAGTTACTCAACCATGTCGAAGTGCTACAGCAAGACATAATTGTGCAAGAAGCTTTATAGATCATTCTGGTTTTCAAAAATTATATTTGCCACAATCAAGAATATGCAGACATTGTCAAGCAAAACTCTTTCATCGAGAATCAAATAACTTCTGTTGTCTAAATGGAAAAATCATTTTACAATCAATTTCTTCACCCGGTGAGATCTTCAATTTGTACAATGACTAATCAAATGAAGGAAAAGAATTCAGAAAAACATACGAGTTTATAACCACATGTTTGCATTTACATCGATGGGAGTTCATGTTGACGAGAACTTGGCTACCGGTAAAGATGGAGTATACACATTTCGAGCTCAAGGAAGTACCTATCATAAAATAGGCAGTTTGGTACCTACATCTGATAATCGTCCAAGATTTCTACAACTTTATATTTACGATACAGAGAACGAAATTGATAATCGATTGGCTAAAAATAATACTTTGAGTCTAGATATCGTGGAGAAATTACAAAAAACTCTTAGTACACATAATAGATTTGCAGTTGTATTTCGACAACTTGGACAAAAACCAAATATACAACATTGTAAATTGGTCATAAAAGAACAATCTTCAAATCAAAAACAATATACTTTCCCAACTTCTTCACAAGTTGCTGGAATTTGGGTAGAAGGAGCTGAAAATGAAGAAATACATGAAAGAGATATTGTAGTTGAGACAAACTATGGACAACTCATAACTGTTCCTGAAACAGTTGGTTATTATGATCCAGTGCAATATCCACTTTTATTACCATATGGAAGTTAAGGATGGGATATAAATAGTCAAGATGAAAATGGCAATAAATTTTCATGTCGTGAGTATTATGCTAATATTCTACAGGTATATACAATTTAATATATAACACGTTTTATATATTTATATTTTTTACTTCTTAATATTCATCAATATCTAATGTTCTTTTATAGATTCGAGAAAATGATAAATCGCTTTTTCTTCGAGGCAGACGATTGTTTCAACAATACGTGGTTGATAACTATGTTAAGATAGATACCAACAGGCTAAGATGGTATAGGAGTAATCAAAAAACCATCAGAGTTGAAATGTAACAAGGATTACAAGATGCTTTAAACGCTGGGGAAAATGATGCAAGTGCGTAGTTTGTGAATTTGAAAACCCGCTCTTATATTAAGTACATTTTTATACCTTTACGTAATTAAATTTCATATTTATGAAGTTTTTAACAAATTCTCTTATCTAGGTAATGTTGGAACACGAACAATACTACGTTCTTCTTATATTGGTTGTCCACGTGATATGTATCAACGATATCAAGATGCAATGGCTTTAGTGAATAAGTATGGAAAACCCGATTTATTCATTACAATGACATGCAATCCACTTTAGGATGAAATTGTTAGCGAATTGCTAACCGGTCAAGACCCCCAAGACAGACCGGATTTGACGATAAGGATATTTCGTGCAAAATACGAGGAATTAAAAATAGATATTTTTACTGAAGGAGCACTTGGAAAAGTAGCTGCTCACGTCCATGTGATTGAATTTCAAAAAAGAGGTTTACCACATGTTCATATGCTAATTATCTTTAAAGATGAAGACAAATTGACTAACCCAGATGAATATGATGAAATTGTTAGAGCAGAAATACCAGATTCTAACGAAGAATCAGAGTTACATGTGGCAGTAATGAAGTGGATGATTCATGGACCATGTGGTACTCAAAATCAAAATTGTCCTTGCATGAAAAATGGTAGTTGCAAAAGAGAGTATCCAAAACAATTTTCAAATGTGACTATTCAAGGCACAGATTTATACCCAATTTACAGTAGACGCGATACTGGAAAATATATTCCTATTGATAGAAATGAAAAGTTGATGGTAGATAACAGATGGGTTGTACCTTACAATCCTTGGTTACTACGTAAATATAACTATCACATCAATGTAGAGATATGTAGTAGTATAAAAAGCGTTAAATATCTTTACAAATATGTTTACAAAGGTCCAGACCGCGTTTCAATGCAAGTTCGACTTGGACCTAACTATGATGAGATACAACAATTTATAGATGCAAGGTGGATTTCTGCTCCAGAAGCATTGTGGAAGATTTTTAGGTTCTCTCTTAGCAAGACATATCCATCAGTTGAACGTCTTCAAATACATCTTCTAAATAAACAAAGTGTTATGTTTTTCAATGATCAAACCATCAATGAAGTTTTGGCCGATGAAAGCAACCTACACACAATGCTGACAGAGTTTTTCTATAAAAATTCAATTGATGAACAGGCAAGGCAACTTTTATATTGTGAATTTCCAGAGCACTATTGTTGGATTAAAAATATAAAAATGGAAAAGAATAATATCTAATGTAAGGGTGATTGGTAGAATATACATAGTCCTACCTACATAAGGAGAACGTTTTTTCTTGAGAATACTTTTGAATCATAATAGAGGACTGACTTCTTTTAATGATTTACTTACACTTGACGAAGTTAGAAGTTGAACATTTAAAGAAGCCGCTGAGAAAAGAGGGCTTTTAGAAACGATGATAGCATTAAAGAATGTTTGACCGAAGCCTCAAGTACAAAGATGCCAGTTTCTTTGAGAGCATTATTTGTTACTATCTTGGTTTTCTGCAATCCATCAGGTGTGCGAAGGTTATGGGATGATTTTTTCGATCATATGGTAGAAGATTACCGAAATTCAAGTACTACTAACCAAATGCTTCGAACAAATCGTCTTTTGAAAGATTTAAACAAGTTACTTCTCCAACACAACAAAAGCATAACTGATTATGATTTTCCAAATATCTCAAGAGCATATGATTGTGATGAATGTGGTAAAATTTCAGAGCTAATAGAAGAAGAGTTAGCGATTCCTATTTCCGAGGATGATTTACTAGCTATTGAAAAATTGAACGAGGAACAATTGAAGGCCTACAATACAATTATGAATGCAATTGTAAAAAAAGAAAAATGTTTGTTTTTTATAGATGGTCCTGGAGGGACGGGAAAAACATATTTATACCGTGCTATTCTGTCAACGGTTAGAAAAGATGGTGGTATTGCAATTGCAACGGCTACATCTGGTATCGCTGCAACATACTACCTGGTGGAAGAACTACACATTCAAGATTTAAACTTCCATTACAACCAAAAGCGACATCAACATGCTCAATAAGCAAACATTCAAAATTAGCAAAACTTTTAAAACAATCAACTATTCTTATGTAGGATGAAGCTACAATGGTACATCGTTATGCTTTTGAGGCATTTGATAAAACTATGAGAGATATAATGGATGTAGATGAACCATTTGGAGGTAAAATCCTTATTATGGGAGGAGATTTTCGAAAAGTATTGCCAGTTGTGCCTAAAGCTACAAGAAATGACGCGATTAATGCATGCATCATTAAATCACTTTTATGGAAAAAAATTAAAATTTTGCATTTAAAGAAAAACATGCGAGCTGCAAATGATATCGCATATTCAAAATTTCTAATTTAAATTGGAGATGGTACCGAACCTTCAATCAACGAAGAAATGATTCAACTACCAACAAATATGGTCATAACGTCAAAAAATGATGTTAATCCACTGTCAAAGTTGATAGATACAATTATTCCCAACTTATCAAAAAATGCATTCGACAAAGAGTACATAGTTAATAGAGCATTAATTACACCATTAAATGAATATGTCGACAAGCTCAATGAACATGTACCCAATATATTTCCTGGAAATGATACCATTTACTATTCATATGATGCAGTAGAAAACAATGCTCGCAATTTATACCAACAAGAATTTCTAAACTCAATCACTCCTGGCGGGCTATCTCCACATTGTCTAAAATTGAAGTTTGGAGCACCGATAATGTTGTTAACAAATTTGAATCCGAAAATTGGATTATGCAATGGAACGAGGATAATATGTAAACAACTCAATAAGAATTGCATTGATGCTGAAATCATCATTGGACATTATGTTGGTACTAGAGTTTTCATTCCAAGAATCCCACTAAAGCCACCTGAAAATTTGAATTTACCATTTGTGTTAGTACGGAAACAATTTCCAATTCGTTTGTGTTTTGCCTTCACTATAAATAAGGCACAAGGGAAAACGATAAAAAAAATACCGGTATTTTTCTACCTGAGCATGTATTTGGTCATGGACAACTATATGTGGCACTTTCACGAGGAGTTTCAAGCGCTAATACCAAGGTGTTGGTAGAAAAGGGACATGTTGTTGGACGAACCGGAACTTTCACTAAAAATGTTGTCTACAAAGATGTTTTACTGACTGGCTAGGAAAAAAGGTACATAATTTGATCTTCATCTACATACATCATCAACTTTCCTAGGTACATCCTCGCTGTATTTACCTCTTCTTTTACGCTACCTACAGGTGAATCTGTAGTATATGGAATAGAGAAATTTCGTTTAAACATTTCCACAGCTTCTAGGATTTTTTATGCCTCTTGAATCTATAGTATATGCAATGGAGAAGTTGTGGGCATGTCATCAACTTTCCTTTCTGATTACAGTAAAAGGTTCATTCATGATTACAGTAAAATGTTTTATCTTCATTGTTTAGATACTCTTATGGGGACCTTATTGAATTTTATCATTAATTGCTTCTTATATTGGATCCTCTAACCATGTGTTTCCAAAAAAATTTAATAGAGATAATATATTTTAAGCCATTTCTATTTTAACTTCATTAATAGCAACCAATTGCTGAGTTGCTTAGCATAATTTTAAAATAGTAAAAAACCCCTCAATTGCTGAGTTGCCCTCTGTCGGAAAAAAAATCCAAAATTACTCTCTCATGCAGTGGCACCACTTGGTGCCTTCAGGGAACCATGCAATACCATTGCGTGGTGGACATAATTTTTTTTTAAAACAGAAGTAAAACATAAATTAAGCAAAAAAAATTAAAGGGGTATTTTTGTCATGAAAGTTTTTGTGAATACAGAAGGCAACTCAGTATGTATCACAAGAAAAACTGTTCATTGTATATATCTATACTACTAATAATCATAATTCCATGAGTTGTTTTCAACCGTGTCTTTTTTAAATACCTGAATTACCCTTCCATCCCTCCAAGGTTATTTCCGTATCTATTGTTTTCACATCGTTCTCCCCTAAAATAAAAAAGCCTAATCTACCACCATTCTCAATCATTTCATTTCCATCACCATTCAAGTTCCTTAATTTCCTTAACCTTCGACGATGTAGCTTCCGCCTTTTCCATTACCGGGTCTTTCGACTTTCGCATATGCCCCTTCTTAGTCTCCCATTTACCACTTTGTCCTCTTTGTTCATGATCCCAAGGTTCTACCATGTGAGATTATAAGTACCAAACCCCTCTACTTTAACTTCTACCTTCGATTTCTACAAGTAATAGCTTTCTGAAGCACGTTGATGATTGTTGTTGAAGATCATCTTAAATTGTTTAATGCTCAATGAATGTCATCTCATTTGGTTAACATCCAGGTAATTTTTATTGCTTTATTTTTAGTTTCATAGAATTTAATTATTCCTTCATTTATTTCAATTTCAACTATTTCAATTTCATAGATGTAACATTTTCTGTTTTATAAACTTGAAAACTGATGTCAATTGCCTTGACTAAAGCTGTAACCTGAAAATCCTATAAAAATGTTGTTTGTTTGTGTGTGTGTGTGTGTTTGGGCCATTAGATCTCTAATTTGGTGGTAAAGATTAATAGGTTAAGTCTTCTGTGATTTTCAAACATACAATGCTTCTCTTTTTGGTAGTTGAAGAGGATTTGTGTTATAATCAAAGTTTGAACCATATATATGTGACTTATTATCTGAATGCTTTTACTTGCTCTTTAAAAATTAAAACTATATTGTCTTCCCTTAGAGCCTTTTGTGTTACTTCTGAGTAAGTAGCTTTTTTTAATAATCTAATTTGATGGTCATACTGTTGAGGATCATAAATTATGTAGCTAGGTATTTAACATACGTACACACACAAATGTATGTATGTACATACGTATGTTAAAATAATGGAGATACCACACCGTTCTTACAAGAGTGGATTCTTCTTTGAAATGGTCCTTGAGATTTATTATAAACTTTAGAAAAGTATTTACACAGCAATATTTACAAATTGGCTCATCATCCAAAAACACAACAAATGAATAGCATAATAACATTTAACATGACCCATTAATGATCCAACTCGGGGATTAAATGAAGCTTCAGTTGCATTGAAAAATCTGCTTATTAATTCATTATTCGTCCACCTTCTCTGTTCTATCTCCAATGGCAACATACGAGAGGTTCTGCACTATAAAAATTCATCTTTTCGTGTTACAAAACAGTAGATCTCCTCTTGCAATACTCCATATGCTTCTTGACCTCCACTAGAACAATATTATTTCTTCGGATTGGAGTTATTCAGCCATTCTTCAACTAGATCTGACCGATATGTGTTCAGATCTGCTCATATCTATCAAATCTGAGTGGATCTAATGAAAATCTATGCACGTTTTAAATCTGGACACTTGCGACTCTCAAGCTCGAACATGACAGATAAGTGGACATAGCTTTCAAAAATATTTTCATTTTAGTTGCTCAAAATCTGTCTAATATATGAACTCTTCATAATGGGTTATGACAGTTGCAATTAAGTATAAAGAAAGCTGGGTGCTTATAGTTATTTCGAGAGATGCTAATTGTTTGTTAGATGGTAAAATTTGCCCAATTCCTATAATATTCTTTTACATAATTAAACAAGTTATAAATTAAGATAGGGAAGACACGTACCAAGGCTCGGCAGCAAGGAAGTTTCAGATACCATGATCTTGATGCTGCATGGATTGTAATTATCTGTTCCAGATGATTTGGTAAGGCCACTATAACCATTTTGAGCATACATATAGAACTCGCTTTAGGATTAAAAGATAGAAAGAATTGCTCTTTAATGATCTAAAGATTGCTAAACTCGCTCATCGTATAAATGCAAAACCATTTGCTTCACTTTGCAAAATTCAACAGGGATGATCGAGGTCCAAATGCTGATCTTGAATATTGTTAGGTGTGGCTCGCATTGTAAATGGAGTGGGTGCGTGGATTGAGCGGGTTAAAAGTCCCACATCGCAGGATATTCAGAATAATAGTGGTATATATATGGGATTGGTGGCACGTAACATTGGGGATTCCTTTTGTTACAATGTGTTGCCAAGACCAGATTATATGCCCGATGGGAGGCGATGGAGGGATGTTCAATCAGGACGCCGGCATGGGAGACTTCGACCGTTGACCCCGGATAGAAACGGTGAAGCGAACGCGTAGGTGCGCGGGAATGCCGAAACTCAACATGGTATCAGAGCTCCATGGTTCGATGGGACCGGTATGATGCAGCGTGACCGAAGCATGGCTCCTAAGGGGCTTGAGCATGGGATGCTCGTCAAGGTGGAGATATGGTTAAGCAGTCGCTCCTCCTGCTTATGAGAACTCAGGGTAGCAGCCTCATCCAACGGCGAAGAGAACTCGGTATAACTCCAAGGTGACTTGAGCAATGCTCGCCAAGGTGGAGATTGTTAGGTGTGGCTCGCATTGTAAATGGAGTGGGTGCGTGGATTGAGCGGGTTAAAAGTCCCACATCGCAGGATATTTGGAATAATCGTGGTATATATATGGGATTGGTGGCACGTAACATTGGGGATTCCTTTTGTTACAATGTGTTGCCAAGACCAGATTATATGCCCGATGGGAGGCGATGGAGGGATGTTCAATCGGGACGCCGGCATGGGAGACTTCGACCGTTGACCCCGGATAGACACGGTGAAGCGAACGCGTAGGTGCGTGGGAATGCTGAAACTCAACAAATATTTATTTGACTTTTCCTCATTATTTCAATCTTTGCATTGTTTAGTTAGGCTATAATTGCTGCTCGATTTTCACAAGTGAAATGTTGCTATCTGACATGTATGTTATTCATAGGATTCTATTAAAGTGCAAATGCCAAAATGGTTAATAAAGTTGACACGTTTTTGGTGGTTACTTTTGAAGTTTCAAGGAGCCTGTAATGCACAACATTGAGCAGCAGTGCAGTTCTTCCCAATAAGATGCCCAGGTGCTTAGAAAAGGGTTTACAACTACTTCATGAAGAACGAGGAAGCTTATGTGTTACAACAGATATATTGAAGCTGGAATTCTGAAATCTACATATAAATCAGAATTCAGAACTCACTTTCCATGAGAAGCAACATATGTGATGTATAATTAGGACAACACCATGTTCATATTGATGCAACTCAAGACAAATTATGTGTTATAGTTTGTTTTTAAATAATAATAATAATGAATTGGTTGTAATCAGATCACTTGCACAAAATATTAAGACATAGAGAAGTGTGCGGTAAAGACGTGCACTATTTGATCTTCGTTGACTTTACAACCCTCTTCATTATGCTCCTAATTAGTTTGTACTAAGTGGATATTTTCATTTGTGAATCTCTATTGTTAATAACCAATACTCTTTAATTTATGTCATCAATATAATATACGGGGATGAAAATCTTGATTGCGTTGACATGATGGAATTAACCTTTTCTTACGTAACCTAACATCTTTTGTTTTTTAATTAAGTACATTGTCAGTGGATAACACTAAACATTATTCATCTGTAACATTATTAAATCATAGTAAGTAGCATATAACAATTTTATGTTTTGAACTAGGCAATGTCAACATCAGATAGTTCATAGTGTTTGTAGTTCTCTCGCTGTGACTTTTCTTTTACATAGTAAACAATTTAATTCCTAAGAAGCATAGGAAATGGAGTCGGTTATTGTTATACTGGATACAAGCAAATTGAGGAGTTTGGCTGCACTTAATTTAATAATGTTATACACATAGATGGTATGAGTTTGATGTGAAACTAGATAAGTATATTGAGGTTAAATTTGATAAGTACTTTAAGTTGGTCATATGCAAGTGCAACATATTATCAGAAGCAATATGATTGTACAAAACTATCATATCCAATTGTAAAACGATTTAAGTTTCATTACTTTAGTAAGTATGACCAGAACACCGTACACGCATAGATTTTCTAAAATACATTTTGAATGAATATAACAGGAAACAACTACTTCATAAATATGTAAATTGTCTAAGTAGACTTCTACATGTCCTAAGTGGAAGAGGAGAATATAGATATTGAGTAAGAATTTTGACCCGCTTTGGAAAGAACAAAATTATGAAAGTGAGTAAACGGTGAATTACGACGACATATTGTGGCAAGAAACATAAAAGTAATTTACATCTAAGTCAATAGCAATAATTATGTTAATCATTAAATTAATTTTGCTGACCGACAGTTTTGGATGCAAATAATGCAATATCCGCACCCAGTATCCAAAATTATTTTCAATTATCGAATATCTGTATCCGTAGAAATGGACGGATATTCGATATTTATCTTCTTCACTCCTAATTAATAAAATAGAAAAAATAGAAAATTTTAATCCAACATAAACCCTTTTAAGTAATAATGCTAATATAAATACAAAAAATGAAAAAGAATGATAAAAATCAATTTCTGATAGGAATATTCATTTATGCATATATAATATAAATTATCAACTTGATATAATAGTAAATATTAATTATTTTATGTACAAAAATATTTATTTACTACTATTTTGATAAAAGTCGGTGGAATAATTTTTGAATGCAAATACGATCATATTCATTTTCATTTTTCAAATTTTAAATATTTTTCAATTTTGAACTACGATTGCTAATGAATTTTGAATTCTTCAAGTATTATTGATGTACCTACATTGAATTGATAATGAAAGGAAGGAAATGACTTGCTCATTGAAAATAACAGCTCAAATCTTATGATACATAAAGTATTTAGATAAATAATTTCTTAGTAATGTAGGAAGCAATCTATTGGTGAGATTGTAATAATCCATCACACATAGCTGTCGATAAGATATTTCCTCATATAATCTGCAACGGAAGAAGGTTGAGCCTCTCTCATCTTGAATACGCTTTCAAAAGTGGATGTAATGTCAGATCCATAGAAAGAAGTCCGGTCATTGATAGCTATACCAGCTGCAATTACTTCACTTTCCCCCTTCACCGTCGTGGAACAAAACGAACTTGGAGAAATTTATTTCCTTCAACTATTATTCCTATCTAACTCTAGAAACGACGATTTGTGGCGATTCTCGCATCTACTCCATTTAATTTTAACCATAGCCTCTTCTACATGCGTACTACTTTCTTTCCTTTCCGCTAGACTCAAAGAATGGTTCCAACCCAGTGACAGCGGAAGCTGATTCGTTTGCTTAAGACAAGCAGAGTTTCTTATGACGATATTACAAAAACATCAGCTAAACCGATAGTCATAAATTTTGACTATAGGAACATCAGGCACATGCACATTATGATTAGATGTAGGTCTAGGTTGCATGCACATTGTGATTAGATGCAGGTCCACCTGGACGTGCATATACACTCGTATGATAGAATATCGATACATTGGATTTGTAATATAATCCAACAACCAACAATATAATGCAATAATATATAATAATGTTAAATAAATTAGTAAATAAGTTGTGTACTTTTCACTAAAGCCTAGGGTTCGCACATTGAGACATTGAAATAAACTCCTTGAATCTTATCATAATCTAAAAGATGCTAGTTTCGAATTACTAACTACCAACTTTTGAATAACTTTGATTTAATTTAATTTAAGCTTGAAAATTTTGGAGGAGGGAAATAATTTTCGACAACAAGGGGATTAATGGAGGCTCCAAAAGCTGACTTTAGAATGAGAGTTATAATCCTTATATAAAGGTGTAACAACCCGTAATTTCAAACACTTCGTATTTAAATATTTGAATTATCTAAATATTTGTATCTATGATTTAATGTAATTAAATATGATTTTATAACCTTGTTAAATACTTTTTAATAATAACTAATGTTAGAAAACTTATTTTTGAAATGTGTTTACAAAAATATACACTTTGGATGAATACAGAAAACGTGACTGGAAAACGTTTTGTTAAAAATCAACTTTTTATTCAATACAAGTTGTGTAAATATTTTACAACTTGTATATTTATCATATGCACATATAAACAAGTATTAAAACATCTCTTTTCCTAATCAAACTAAATAAAGTAAGCATGTCTAATTAAGGGAACATACGAGTACTAAAGGACCTTTAATGGTGGAGTGATTTAAGGCATTGATTAAGGAAAGCATGGTTGTGTAAGAGCATGACTTTGTCATATAAAGTCCTCTTTACTTCATGACTAAGGAGGGGTTTTGTAAACTTTTCCACTCAATTCCTAATTCTATAAACACACACAGACATAAACTCACTTCATTCCTTACCAAATCTGCACTTCTTTCTCTTCTTTTCTTCTTCCTTTGGGCGTGAGCTATGAAGAGGGAAAAAATGGCCCATGGCCGTGAGTGTTGTAGAGTGATAAGACCTTAGGGTCATGAGCTTGAGGGTGAGGGAGGAGGTTAGGCGTATGCAAGGAGGAGGTGGAAATACCTTAGGCCGTGAGCTTTATGGAGGTGGTGGTGATGGATGTGTGCTTTAGGGAAGATAAGGAAGGTTTTAGTGATGTTTTGCTTTGAGTAGAAAGTGATAGTAGAAGTGCTGATTGATTGGATGTTGGTAGGAAGTGTTTGGGTTAAATAAAGTGAGTTATTCTCACTTTGAATCAAGTTAATAACTTGATAATATCACTTGATAATTGCTTGCTAAATCACTTGTCAAAATGCTTGTTAAATATTAGTAATAATAGACAATAACTACTTAAAGTTATAACCCTTTATTATATGCTTCCAAAAGGATATGATTTGTTAAATTAGTTGCCTTAAAGAGAATGGAATTATGCAATTTAAATTAAGCACATTTAAATATCTAAATGGACAAGATTATTAGTATATATGTTAATACATGTTTAGTAGTGATATGGTTTGGGTTTAGAATCATATATGTGTATAAAATGAAATGGCACTAAATATTAAATTGAATACAGAATTGTCCGTATAGCGATAGTCGCTATAAATGCACTTGAAATCCCTTAACTTTAATTTGTGAAAAGTGGTGATTTAAGAACATATTTTGATATAACTTGTTTTGGTTGATTTTTACACTTATATAAGTGTTTGGAAAAGTAAATTATATGTTTGAACAGATATAGGAAACATAAAAATAAAGTTAAGAAAGATTGAAGTAAAATAGTTGCTATAATGGCATTTTTAAATACTTGTCTTTGGAAAATAACTTTATTTTTTTAGAAACTTTCTTAAGGTTTTCTTTACCTTTTCAATAAGCTAATAATATATTATTCTTATTCTAAAACTTTTGAAGCTTAATTCATTTGATAGAGTTGAACGAAGAGGCAGAAGTTATAGCGAAATAGTCGCTATATGAGCACTTAGGTAAAATACCTTGTTTTTACAAATTTCTATAAATAATTCAAAGATATTCTTTGGGATTTTTCTTCATGGCTTTCAGTATCTAAATATACTAACTATTGTAAAAAGAATGGATCTAAAATCAATTGTTGCGGATTTGAAAACTAGGCGCAAAGTAGTAGCAAAAATGCATTACAAGAACTTTAGACAACACTTTTGGAAATGCTATCTTTGCTATTTGAAACTATAAATTGTTTGAAAATGATATTTAATTTATGAATTTTTCTCTAATCTTTTTCGTGTTATTTTCTAACATATAGTAGAGTGTTTTAAAGTTGGTTTCAAGTTTAAATATATTTTTAACAATTAATTATGAATTTTTAAACTAAGTGGCTTTTAAAATAAGACAATATTTATTTTGGTTTTTCTATTTATTTCAAAATTTCCATATTCAGTGCCATTTCATTTTATGCACATATATGATTCTAAACTCAAACGATATCACTACTAAACATGCATTAAATAATCATTTCCATTTTTTATGTTTAAATGTGCTTAATTTAAACAACATAATTATGTTCTCTTTAAGGCAACTACTTTGACAAATCATATGCTTTTGGAAGCATATAATAAAAAAAGGTGGAAATTAGCCATAAGGGCCTCTTTAGCAAGTGCAATTAGTTTCTAGGACACACAACTAAAATAATTATTTTTAAGGATAAAATGCAAAATAATTAGTTTCTAAGGACTAAAAACCTGTGAAATTATGTTCTTGAAAGTAATTGGACTGCTGACTTTGTCCTTAAAAGTAATTACTCTGCTGACATTGGCCTTGAAATTAATTTCTGTGGATGTGTGTCCTAGAAACTAATCGGACTGCAAATTGTGTCCTTCTAGTGAAATGCCCCTAATAAAAGTTTATAACTTTAAGTAGTTAGTGCCTATTATTATATATAATACCAAGCAATATTAGCATATGGTTTAGCAAGCAATTATCAAGCAATATTATCAATTATTAATTTAGATAATTAACTTCATTCAGTGTGAGATTAACTCACTTTTATTTAATCCAAACACTTCCTACCAACGTTCAATCAATAAACACTTCTACTATCAATTTCTATTCAAACCAAAACATCACTAAAACCTTCCTTCTCTCCCTTAAAGCACACATCCCTCACCACCACCTCCATAAAGCTCACGGCCTAAGGTATTTCACCTCTTCCTTGCACAAACCTAACCTCCTCCCTCTCCCTCAAGCTCACGGTCCTAAGGCCTTATCGCTCTACAACACTTATGGCCATAGGCCATTTCTTTCCTCTCCATAACTCATGCCCAAAGGAAGAAGGAATGAAGTGAGTCTGTGTGTGTATTTATAGAGTTAGGAAATGAGTGGAAAAGTTTACAAAAGCCCTACTTTTCCATGAGTAAAGATGACTTTGTATGACACAGCCATGCTCTTACACAACCATGCTTTCCTTAATCAATGCCTTAAATCACTCCACCATTTAAGAGTCCTGTAGTACTCATATGTTCCCTTAATTATACATACTTACTTTAATTAGTTTGATTAGGAAAAGAAATGTTTTAATACTTGTTTATATGTGCATATGATCACTATACAAGTTGCAAAATATTTACACAAGTTGTATTGAATAAAAAGTTGATTTTTAACAAAATGTTTTACGGTCACATTTTCAGTACTTATCCAAAGTGTATAGTTTTGTAAACATATTTCAAAAATAAGTTTTCTAATATTAGTTGTTAATTAAAAAGTGTTTAACGAGGTTATAAAATCATATTTAGTTGCACTACATCCTAGATACAAATATTCAAATATTTAAATACGAAGTGTTCGAAATTACGAGTCATTACATTCTTCCCCCCTTAAAAAAATTCATCCCCAAATTCCAAGAATTGAAAAATATAATGAAAACCAAACAATTAACAAAAGCACTCCAAAATAATATCACCCATAACCCCGGTCAGTGGTACGGTGCCTTATCCTATCCATTTTTATTTATCAAAGTAAGATAGTTTCATTTTTAAAATTCCAAGGTTGATTTACTAACCATAGTTGAATTTTACTTAGGCACCTAACCTAAGCTCTAATACCGGCTATGACGATCCGGATTTTCAAACAGTTAAAGTCACTGAAAACCCGTCCATTCTAAAACTACGAATGAAAACTACCAGTTTAACATATCATAATTTGAGAAACATATAACACAACAAAATGTATAAAATACGATTTCAATAATACAACTTATCAGAGTTCTAATTATTTATTCTACAGGGTGTGATTTGATACAGAGAAAACTCAAATACAATAAATCTACTGTTGCATAACTCTGATGTGAGAGACAACAATAGTCATTCCTACAAACTCAATAAACATGTAAATGAAGAATAAAATGGCAAGCATGAAAGATACAACGGCACAAGATAATTAGCAATAATAAACATGAAAAAGATATATAATTATAGGGGTTGCATCACAACTACTTATGACTGCCTACGTACCCCTATCTAATTGGGTACCCAATTAGATGCAGGATCAAGCCAACGTAATTCTCCTATTCACAAATAGGACTCAAGGAGACAAATATGCAATTCCCAAACTACATACTTAAGCTTAATCTTCTCACTTAGATTTCTAAAATCTAATTAACTTTATTATTTTCAAAATACAATCCTTTCAAAAAATAATCTCTTCCAACTAAATTCCTGGTTTCATTTGAAATCCTTTTGAAATAATAATATATGTCTTTTATATCAAATCATACTTTTCTTTGAGATTTAGGTCAAAACCTTTTTTAAAACCATTATCAATTAATATATATAATAATACAGTGGTGTATTTGATATATTTATTTGAAAATCCAAAAATACTCTACTATAAAAGCATATCAAAATATATGCAACCAGATTGGAAAGTTCTCCCAATAACAAGGCAACTGGATATCAACCTCTCTAAAATAAATACATATATCCTTCTATCAAAGAGCAGACTATAACCAAGGTTACATGAACCCTCCTACCCACTTTTTAGTAACGGGTTACCCGAATCATCAATAACATAACAAATCATTTTGCTCTAATAATTACAAATACTTTCAAACACAATATTGCTTATTTCCTCAAATCTTTTCGAAAACAATTTCAAACCACCGTGATTTAAGTTCTCAAAATTTTCTTTATTTATAAAACACATTTTATAAACCATTGTATATACATCTCTTTTATATAAAATCACTTCAAAATACTTATTTCCAAATATTATATAAACACCTTTATATAATTCAATTCCAAAAATATTCATTTCCAAATATTTTTATTTCTTTTTAACGAAACCATTTCATTTAACAACTTTTAAATTATAATAAATGTCTTTTGTTATAACAATTACTTGATCAAATATTTTCATGAACACCTTACAGTCAAACTGTGAAATTCTAATCATAAGGTGTTCGTACCTTCCCAACCCATGCATATGGAGATTAATTGCTCATAAACTGGCCGAGCACATTTCAAACAACCAAATAGATATATAATAACAACAACATTATTATCAATAATTCAACAAATTGAATAATAACACATAAATCAAAATTAACTGGTATATATAAATAAACGTCCAATTTATATAATAATAGAATGAGGATTTATTCTGCTAAATAGAAGTCATTAATGAAATATACTTAACTCGTTTCCAGTATTTCAACTTATACCATTCCTCGTCCAAGAGTGAAGCCAGGTAAGTTAGAGCACTGGTTGCATCAAAGTCTTGCCTAGACACTTCATTCTTGAATCTCACGATTAGATAAGTTCACTCATCGGCTTTTAGCGCTAAGTAAAGTTAATTACCTTTTTCAGAACTTATATAGTTATTAAATATATATATGAATATGAAACCAATTTTAAAACATTCTATTATAAGTTAGAAAACAGTCCTAAAAGGATTGGAGAAAAATATATAACTTAGCTATTATTTTTTAAATAATTTATAGTTTCCAAATAGCAAAGATAACATTCTAAAAGTGCTGTCAAAGTTCTATTACACGTTTTAATACATTTTTGCTACAACGTTGTGTCTAGTTTTCAATGCCTTAACAAGTGATTTTAGATCCATTCTTTTTACAATAGTTAGTATACTTTGGGTACTTGAAAATCATGAACAAAAATCCCAAAGAATATTTTTTAATTATTTTATAGAAATTTTCTAAAACAGGGTATTTTACCGAAGTGCTCATATAGCGACTATTTAACAATAAATTTTGCCCTTTTGTTCAACTAGCTATCAAATAATTTAAGCTTCAAAGCTTTCCCAATAAGAATAATATATTATTAACTTGCTAAAAAGGTAAAGAAAATACTAAGAATGTTTCTACAAAAATAAACCTTATTTTCCAAAAATAAATTATTTAAAAATGTCGTTATAGCGACTATTTTACTTCAATATTTCTTAGCTTTGTTTTATGTTTCCCATATCTTTTCAAAATATGTTCATTACTTTTCAAAACACTTATATAAGTTTATAAATCAACCAAAACAATTTATGTTGAAATATGTTCTTAAATCACCACTTTTCACAAATTAAAGTTAAGGGATTTCAAAGTGTGTTTATAGCGATTAACGCTATATGGACAATTCTGTATTCAATTCATTTATGGTCAGTAAATCAACCTAGAAAATTTAAAATGAAACTACCTTAATTTAATAAATAAAAATAGATAGAATAAGGCACCGTACCTCCGACCAGGGTTATGAGTAATATTTTTTTAGTGTGCTTAACTTTTGTTAATTGTTTGACTTTCGTTATATTTTTCCATCCTTGGAATTTCGGGGACAAAATTATTTTAAGGAGGGAAGAATGTAACAACCCGTAATTTTTAAGTCTCCAAATTTGAATATTTTATTTATTTAAATATTCGAATTTGAATTTAGTTATAATAAAATCTATGTTTCAAATTTAGACCTAATTTTTAATGACATATTTTTAATTTAATTTATAGGATATTTCCATAATTTTTAATTTGAAAAATAATAAAATTTTTGTTTGACTCGTTTTGGGGCAAATGTCAATACTTTTGGGACTTCCATAACAAGTTAATCTGTGTATTTTATTATTGTTTTGTGATCATCTCATATTGTTATGCGTGATCGTATTTCTATTTTTGTCGTTCGTGGTTCGAACATGAACATATTATTATGTGGCAGGGTACCGCAAAATCTAAATTTTTAAATAAAATTTACACAACATACATGGATGCACATATTGCCTAGTTTAGTGGAAATTGGTTTGTAAAACATAATCATTTTGTTTGTCCGAAATTTGTTTACAAAATAGCAAAACATGGACACATTTTCTAACATATAAATTTACACGTCCATTTATATATCATGCACGTACATGCTTACCTCCATGCTCCCTCACTTCACCATACTTCTCCTCCATCCCTCTCATTTTCAACCTTGTCCTTACACATGATTTTTATTACTTAGCCTAGAAGGAATATTCCCTATATATGTACACATTTGCACATTCACTGGGAGGAGAACACAGTTGAGAAAAAAGGGAGAGGAGAGCACGCATAAAGAGAGGAACACATATATATACACACCTATATTTTTTTTCTCTTTTTGGTCATGCGTGTGAGTTAGTTGGAGTGTGCTTGGCTATGTGTATGTGTGTGAGAGGATGAAAGTGGGTGTGTATGTTTGGGTTTGCATTTATGGAGGAGGGTAGGTGCGTGAGTTCTTGAAGTGCATGACCGTGAGTTGAAGATGAAGCACATGCGCAAGGTAGGATGTTGGATGCATGAGTGGGCGTGGGCCTATGGGTTGAGAGCAATATTAGTTGATAATTTAGTTAGTTTGATTTTTTTATTAAACATCTTAGCTTTAAAAATGTTTAACTTCCCCATACTAAGTCCGTTTAACCTACGATCTTCGATATTAGATTTATATTAGCTAGTAGAACACATTAGTATAAGTTATTCGGCAATTTGACGAAGTATAAAATATTGATAAAATATTAGTTATTGAATTTAATTACAAATAATGTAGCTAAGTAATTATACTTCATTTGTGATATCTGTTTAGCAGAATAAATCCTCGTTCTGCTATTATATAAATTTCGACATTTATTTATATATACCAGTTAATTTTGGTTTATATGTTATTATTCAATTTGTTGAATTATTGATAATAATGTGGTGTAGTTGTTATTTGTTTTAATTGTGCTCGACCAGTTTATAAGTAATTACACTTTTTATTTGGCATAGGTTGGGTAGAAACAACTGTAGGCTAACACCTTGTGATTTATTTTATAATTTAACTATAACATGTTTAGCAATAATATTAGTTTATTAAATTATTATAATTAGTTATAATAATTTAATATTTAAATTTTGAACTTCAATTTAATCGAGGTTTTTTGAAAGATGGTTTTCATAAAAGAATATATTATGAAATGTTTTCCAAAGAGATATATAGAAATATTCTGGAAAATAAATATTTATAAAAGTGTTTTCCCATATTTTGATATAAAATATACTTTGGGAATAAATGTTGGTTTAAATATTTTGGATCAAAAAGGATTTAAAAAGCTATTATTTTGAGAACTTAAATCCCGGTGGTTTTGAAATTGATTTCAAAAAGATTTTGGAAAGAATAATGATAGTATGATTAAAAGTATTTATGATATATTATTATTGTGAAATATGAATTTGTTAGTGAAAGTATATTCATATTTATTGATTTGGATTTTTCGGTATTATCCATTCAATGTCATCTATCATTAGTTGGTATCTGTGATTTTTCCACTTTCATGCAACGATTGGTAATTACCATAATTATATACCCAAGTGGGGTATTATCCTAAGGGACATTTGTTATTTTAGTGAGCATTTGCCTTTGGTGGATTTACCTAGTAGTATTTCCCAATTTATTTCAATACCCTTTTATATATGTATTTTGATAGAAGAATATTTGAAAAACTGATTTATACAAATTATAGATTTTGATTTAAACTCGAAAGTATGATTTGTTACAAAAGATGTATATGTTATTATTTCAAATGGTTTGAAAAGAAAACTGGGTATTTGGTTTGAAGAGATTATTTTCGAATAAGTATTTTCAAAAAAGGATTATATTTTGAATATAATAAAGTTAATTAGATTTTGAAAATCTAAATGTGAAGATTAAGCCTAAGTGTGTGTTTGAGAATTGCATGTTTGTTTGGTGCATCGTAGGCTCCTTTAGAGTCCTCTTTGTGAATAGGAGAACTACATTGGCTTGATCATGTATCTAATTGAGTACCCAATAAGATAAGGGTACGTAGGTAGTCATAAGTGGTAGCCTCAATAATAATTTTTTTCTTCTGTTTATTGTTTATCATGTGATGTTGTATTTTTTCTGCTTACCATTTTATTCCGTACTGACATGTTTATTGAGTTTGCAGGAATAACTACTGTTATCTCTCTCATCAAAGTTGTGCAGTGGTAGATTTATAGTATTTGTATTTGAGTTTTCTTTGTATTAAAGCACACCTTGTTGAATAAATAATTACTCCAATAAGTTGTATTGTTAAAATTGTATCCTATACACTTAGTAGCGTTGTATATTTATCAAATGTTTTGATATGTTCATTTGGTAGTTTCCATTTATAGTTTTAGAACATACGGGTTTTCGACGATTTTGATTGGTCGGAAAATCCGGGTCGTCACAGGTGGTATAGAGCTTAGGTTAGGTGCCTACGTAAAATTTGTCAAGGTTAGTAAATCAACCTAGGAATTTTAAAACAAAACTACCTTGATTTGATAAATAAAAATGGATAGGATATGGCACCATACCTCCGACCGGGGTAATGGGTGATGCTATTTTTGGTGTGCTTAGCTTTTGTTAATTGTTTGTTTTCTTTTTATTTTTCTATCCTTGGAATTTTGGGAACGAAATTCTTTTAAGGGAGGAAGAATACAACGACCAGTAATTTTGAGTATTCAAATTTGAATGTTTAATTTATTTAAATATTCGAATTTGGATTTGGTTACAAATTTTGACTTGATATTTTTTGATGTATTTTTAATTTAATTTATTGGATTTTTCATAAATTTTAATTTAGAAAATAATTAAATTTTCGTTTGATGCTTTTTGTAGCAAAAATCAGTACTTTTGAAACTTTACAGAATAAGTTAACATGTTTATTTTATTGTTGTTTTATGATCATCTCATATTGTTGTACGCGACCGTATTTTTATTTCTATCGTTCATGGATCGTACGCGAACATGTTATATTGTGGCAAGGTCTTACAAAAGCTAACTTTTTAAAATAACTTTTATGAATGTAAACAATTCATACACGTTCACCTTACTCCCTCAATTCTCACGCATTCTCCTTCTCCGTTCTTTCCTTGTCCTTGCTTGTCCTTGCACATGATTTTGTTTACTTAGCCTAAAAGAATACGTTTCCTATATATATATATATATATATTCATGCATATGTCATGTCAGAAGGGGACACAATAGAACATATACACAGAGAGACATTGTTTCTCTTCTTTTTCCATTTCTTGTTTCCTGTAACATAAAAATAAATCATCTTCCACTTCAAAATCCTACATCTCTCAAACCATTAGCTTTTTGCCAAAATCTTCAACTGCAAAGTTGTTTGTTTTTGTGTCTGGTATTTTACAAAAATGGTCGCTTGTCATTTCGTCTATTTTGATGGTCAAAATTGTCCAATTAATCAACTATGTTCATATTGGTGTGAATTTGACGATCATGGTTTGGAGATTGGAAGGCACGGTTGTGTTTGTTTCATCGATTTATGATTTTGGGAGGTTGTTGCAGTGAGTCAGGTGATTAGGGATGGTCGTGGTTGATCGTTTAGTGTTTTCTGATCATTTTGATTTTTCCAGTGAATCGATTGTTAAGGTGAGCAACATACAGGTTTTTGGCGAGTTTTACTGGTCCGAAAATCTGGCTCGTCACAAAAGGAGAGGTTAGAGGGAGAAAGTAGGATCAAGAACCTTATTTTCCTCTTACTCATTCTCTACCTTTTTAACACATCAAACCCCTACACTGAAGGCCATCATACGGTCGGCCATACCATGATCTAATCATGGTCGAATATCTCAAGCCCCATATGGGCTTCAAACCCACTTCAAGCCCGAACAATATTATTTTGTTTAAATCCAATTTAAATACGTATCGATATTATCGATTAATATATTTAAAACTATTATATAATTTTTTTAAATATGTTTAACATATCAAATAAAAACTTTTTAATTAATGTTTCCAAAATATTAATTAATTCAATTAATTTATAACAATTATAAATTCATTAAATCGTATAGTCAAAGGGGTATTTAACGTTTTGGTTGTGTGACTCTTAGACGTAAATTTGGTTAGCGATTAACATTGAACAATTCAAATATTAACGTTTACATATCACTTAACAAGTGTTGTGACATTTTGGCCAAATTTATCACTTACTTGGTTTCAGTTAAATCCAACTTTACTTTGTTAAGCATTATCCGGTAATGATGATTATTTACACCGATTCTCTTCGTCAAAATTATATCACTTTGAATTTATGGAATTTGGTAATAGTCAAAATTCCATTATCGTTCATATTCAACTGTACAATCCAAACACAAAGTCCTTGGTTCAATAATAACTAGGTTTGGACATTTTTTCCATATTACCACATAGCGACCATTACCGACCACTACCAACTAAAATGGTACGAAAAAAATGGTAACTGATTTGATTGGTGCGGTATACCGAATCGCATGAAAATATAAGGTACGATAATGATAATCAACTGCAAGTAATGGTAACTACCATACCTACCGCATACCGTAACAAAAACACACACACATATACATATACATATACATATATATGGGTAGGATCGGTTGCACCTCAGTTCCCTTTTATTTCAACCATATGTTCCAATTTAACTAATTCTATTTTCTCTCTTTTGTCACTAGAGGGAGAAACTATAATTATAAACATGCGGTTGAAACCGAGAGGATTAGAGGTATACCAAAAGTGAGGTGTAGCCGATCCTTGTCCATACACGCTATATATATACACACACACACACATTCTTATATTTTATTATATATTTTTGATACATAACATATAACATCTAATGTGTAATGATTCTATAGAAAGTCTAGCAAAATATTATTATGATATTTGATTAAATGAAATTCTTATCATGTGTTTTAAAAACAATATGATTTTATACAATATTTTAACTTCTTCCATAATGTTTCCTTGTATGTTGACTACACAAAATAAAGTTGATAACTAATCATATAATAAAAAATAACAACTCTTAACATTTACTCTTTTAACATTAAATATTGAAAATAAATATATATCATACCGATAAAAGGTAAAAGTTTATTACCAACCATTACCAACTACGAACTGAAGTATTGGTTTTCTGATTACTTTGGTTGGTAATGGTATGATTTTTCTATTATCATATAGATTGGTTTGCTAATGCTTTTGATTATAAAATTTTGGTACCGAACCGAATTCAACCTAATTATTACTAACCGAATTACTTTAGCCAGAGATTTTGACTTTGAGTTGACTTTAGTTAACCGTGATACTAACCTCATATAATTGAGAAGACAAATCCTCTCTTGAATAGTGTTTTTCTTCCACTCGATCCAACTATAGTTGTTCAGTGGAAATCGTGCCACAATTTAACTATAATCAAAGGAAGCTTTCACATTGAAGATCAACATTATTCTCAAGTTAAGAAAAATATGTAATTTTGTTACATCGATATTTTCTATTGACCTTATTTATATTAACTAATAAAAAACCATCGAGTGCTTAGACACCCGACGTTGTGCTTAGAATGTAGTACACCTTTATGATGATAGTAGAGTATCATATTTAGATGTTATGCACTCACTCTTTGGATGTAGAGACAGATAAGGTATGATTCTCCATACCCTATGTCCCACAGACTATATCGACTTTCATAGTATTTTGTGATTATTTATCACTCACACCAGACTATTTTTTGACTTGAGATTTTATGCTATGCTTCTTATTATCCTGGGTACTCGAGATTTACTTTGCAGCCCTTGGCTATCGTCCTACATCGATCCGACACTATTACAGCACAATATATAGGTATACTGGTTGTTGAAGGTTTAGGACAGTCGTCGCATATGTTATCAGAGCTTAGGTTGCATAATTGAGCTAAGTTGGTACCATGGTCCAGTAGAGATATGGAGGAGTTATTATCTTAGATAGGACCAAGAGTGTATACGAGAGAGCATACTTCTTATATATTTTGATTTTCAAAATTATATAGTAGTATATAAGTCATATTGCATATGAGTACATTAAGGCGGTTTTTCTTTATAAGAGATTGGTCATTCTTGTTATAGATTATCTATAATCTGACATATGAGAAACTCTTTCAAAACTTGATAATAGACTTGCAACCTTTAACATAACGAGAAGTAGTTTATCAAAAATTTAGAAAATTTGGAATTTTGTGCCAATAATTAAGTATAACTTATAAAATTTAATCTTTAAGAACTCAATAATGGTCATTAATCAATTTAATAAAGTAATTTATTAATGAAATATTACTAATGTAATGCTAAAATAATAGTTTATAAGTTAATTAAGGTTATCTCAAATAGAACTTTAAATAAATTTTATTTTATGTTGTTAATTTTGTTTTTTCAATTTACCTTTTGTTTTCAATTTGGTCAAGGCTATTTGTTATAAGTTTGCAAAATTTTATAAGTATAACTTAGACCAAATATTTTAAAACTCTAATTTTTACTTATTATAAATTCAAAAAAGTTGTAAAATCAAAAATTACTAGTGTGTAACCCGTATGTTGCACATGATAATAGTGTTAAAAAACTCATTTATATTTTAATTACCACTAAAAATAGAATTTTACTATGAAATATATAATAAATTTACAGTGGTGGATGAATTATAAATTAAAATGGTAAATGACATTCCAATGTAAGGCTGAGATTTCTATCATCGCTATCAACGTATACCCATGTGAGAATTGATGTCCTAACTCAAACAAATATATAAATTAATTTCTTTTGATACTTTATATGTAAATAATTTATATTATATGATATATATTTTGTATATGTATGAATGAATGAATAACTTTACCATCATTTCTAATATGAATGTTATAGAAATACCAAATTGTCATTTTTCAAGGATTTATAAATAAATTATTGAAAATTAAATAATTGAATTTATTTAAATAATTTATATCAATAATCAACTGAACTAATTAAATATAAGGACTTGTATGTATAAAAGGTTGGAGAAAACTGAGAAGATCTTTGTACATATTTGTAATTTAAAAGAGCATCTTACGGCCAGCTTATTTACTTATGAACTTTTATCATAGTTTCATGTTGCTGTAGAAGAGTTATGTTTAAAACTTTGATAATTGCAAAATAATATTGTCTAGCATTTAGTTGAGTTATGAGTTAGGTAAGCTTTAAGATCATGTTGAAAGCTAGAATGTTAATATAATCTATTTTTTATCAGTGTAATCTGAGGCTTCACGTTGTAATGTTGTAAAATATAAATTTATCCTTTAAAAGTTGTTAAAAACGAATTATGTTAATGTATGGTGATTTTTCTGAGATAAATGAATTAGAAATTAAAAAGAATATTATTATTTGTGTATACATTTTATGTTATGTGATTTTAAAATCTTTATATTTTAATTAGAAATTAATTTATTAATTTTTTCTTATATATGTGAACGTTGTATATACACTGAAATTCACATATATTCAGGATTTATTAGAAAAATTAATGAATATAAGTTAATTGACTTTATTTAAATAATTTAAATTTAAGATTACACAATTAGTTAACTAAACGGACTTAAACATAAAATATTATGAGAGAATTGAGAAAGATTTGTAAGCAACTGTAGAAATTTTAAAATGTAGATATTTGAAGTTAATAGTATTTTACAATATAATGTATGATAAATTTATTTAGGTAAATAAATTATAAACATATCATTATTGTATATAATTTATTTTATGTAATTTATATCTAAATAATTTTTTTTACCAGTTTGTTGATGTGGCTATGTTATACATATTAAAAATAACATCTTTTAGGATTTATTTAATATATTAATAAATATTGATTGATTGAATTTATCAATTAGTTTAAAGTTAGGATTATGAAAATAATTTAAATGCATGAGCTTTAACGTAAAATATTGGAAGAGAATTGAGAAAGTATTTGTAAATGATTGTAGAATTTTTCAAAAAGTAGGTATTTGAGTGTGAAATAGTAAGAGAAGTTTAGTAGAACGATTGTAAAGTGATAAAATTATAGGAATTCAAAAATAAAATATCTGGAGTTGAGAAAATTATGAAGAACCGAGAAAACTCCTTAGAATTAATAAGGCAACTTTACTATTATTTACTAGCATATAAGCCGTACATTGCACATGGTAGGTTTTAGAAAAATAATTATATAAATATTTTCAAAAAATTGAATTTATTATGGTTAATTTTTTTAAAATAACTGAGTTATATAGTAACTTAATAATTTTAAGTATGTAATTGTTGTTATGTGGGTTATGATTTTTATATTTATACAAAAATTAGATTTTCCTTCTTATAGATAATAATGAGTTTGATATTGATCTATTATTTTTTAGTATTTAATATTTGTTGAGACCTCTTCTAAATATATTAGAAACGGGTTTGGTCAAACTTAAAACGCATGAGAATGTTATTGGACATGATTCTTTGGCAAGACCGAAGGACCGTGTTTTATATTCTGGTTCAAGTTCAGTCAAATCGGTGAGGAGTGGTTATCTTCGCAGAGTGAACGCTAGAGCTTTCGATGGCTCTAGCTCAAGTATGGATTTTCTTTTCGATAGTAAATATTGTCCCTGTTCTTTGAGTAGTTTATCCACTGATGATATGCGGTATTTAGCTAGAAGTTTGGGCTTTATTTTTAATGATGTTTAGATAAACAATGAGTGTATTAGTAGTAAGAAATTAAGTAGGTTAGATCTCTTAGATTATGAGATGAGTTAGTTAGAATGTTAGGAGTTTACATGATTTAAGTATGTGTAGTAAAATTATGTCTTTTTTCAAAGATAATAGCATTGATATTGTATTATCATAAGAAAAAAAATAGAATATTCTGATTTTTTCTTTTATAGGAGTCTGTGGGGCCTTTATTTCAGTCATTGTGTTGACCTCCCAACCAGGGGCAGTTCAAGGGGATTAATGGTGGGTTGAAAAGAACAACGTGTTAGACTTTTACAATGTATTGTTAAAGTTCAATCGACGACATCTTATATTTACCGATCTTACTGGTTTATTTTTAAATATTACTAATGTTTATGGATTGAACTCTTAGGTAGATTGTAGAGTTCTATGGAGCAAATGTCTTGAGTTTAGATCACTTGCTCCAGGTCCTCGGGTGATAGGTGAGGACTTCAATGTCACTAAATTTCTAGGAGAATGAACTCCTAGAGAAGGAGATTATTCTGCTATGGAAGAATTTGATTAATTCGTTATTAATAGTAATTTAATTGAACTACAGTTAAATAATAGACAATTCACTTGGTCGAATAAAAGGGATGACCCATTGATGGCTCTTTTATATAGATTTTTTAATTAATGATGAAGTGGAAGCTAATGTCCTATTTGTATGGTGGTTGATCTTTTGAGTATTTACTTGGATCATTCTCCAATTAGTTTATCTTGTAATAACCAAAATAATAGAAATAAAATATTTAGATTTGAAAAAATGTGGTTGTTAGAAAATAAATTTTTAGAATTAATTGCAAATAAATGGGTTTCTTTGAGCAAATACAATTATAAATTTTTGGGAAATATTTTTAAAATATTTGTAAGTAAAATTAGAGATTTAAGATTTTTCATAAGAAATGGAATAAAAATGTTTCTAGTAATATTAGAATTAGAAAAGATAAATTACTAAATGGGATCCTAAAGCTGGATAAAATAGTAGAACTCAAAATTTTAAATATTTAGAAAAAAAGGTACTTAATTCAAAAGATGAATTAAATAATATTCTAACATAAGAAGAAGTAACGTGGAAATAAAAATATAGGGTTCAATGAATGGATGTGGGAGATATATGTGCTAATTTTTTTCATAAAGTAGCAAATAGTAGAAAATAGTAATACCATTAACTCTATTTTAATTAATAATGTTGAGATCTTTGATAAAAGGGAATTAAATGAGGCATTTACTAACTATTATTAAGAAACTTTTGGAAAAAAAAACATGCATAGGATTAGACCTAGCTAGGATATATTATATCATAATGACACTAGGACTGATTCAGATGGATTGAATTTTCCATTCATGGAAGTTAAAATTTTGAGGGCTATAAAAGATATATCAAATGATAAATCACTTGGCCCTAACGGGTTTTCTATAGTATTTTATGAAAAAATTTGGTGTGTTCTAAAATCCGATTTAATTAATATGTTTTAATAAATTTTATGATGGTTCGTTATAGTTAGTTAGGCTTAATTTTGCTAAGGTAATCTCATTGCACAAGAAAGTGGGTGCAAATGAGTTAAAAAAAATTAATCCTATTTCATTATTAAATTCTTATTTCAAAATCATTTTTATGGTTTTGGCTAATAGGTTAAACACTGAAATGAATGAATTAATCAATATCAAAGTGCGTTAATCAAGGGAAGGAATATTACAGATGGGGTAGTAGTAGTTCAAGAATTTATTGATCATTGTTGTAAAAATAGTATCACTTGTTCACTTTTAAAACTTTATTTGTAAAAACTTTTAATTCATTTGATTGAGATTTCTTAAGGATTTATTATTGGCTAGGGGTTTCAATGTTAGATGGATGAGTTGGATCATGTCTTTACTTAAACTAAAAATTCAAGTATTATGGTTAATGGCATATTAGAAAATAAAATTCAATCGAAACATGGACTTAGGTAATGTGATTCATTGTTCCCTCTTTTATTTAATTTAGTTGCAGCCGTTTTTGCTAGGATTATCAAATTAGCCGCTAGTAATGAGATTTTATGTAATGTTGGAAATGAAATTATGAGTAATGGCATTTCCATTCTCCAATTTGCGGATAATACCATGCTCTTGACATCTTACTTACCTAAACATGTTATAGCACTATAATAACCTACCTTTTCGACTCTCAGAAATCGACACTAATATGTTAACGATATTCACATGCCGAGCATCCAAGTGCTGGAAAGATCGATTGTTGGGGTGTAAGAAAAGAAGAGACGGAATAGAATCTCACATCATGACAAGCAATATATGATATATAATAGATCTTTACAAAGAGAAAAGAAATTTAATATACATACTTACTTTCATCAGAGCAAACTAACATATCATCAACCTAGACAGTTATAATAGCATGTCCTTACAATTGCTGATAAATATAGACAATAACAAAATAGTGGAAGGTAAAATATGGGAATACATCTTGGAGGATCTAGCTCGTCTTTTGAAGCTCTAAAGTGTCCAGCTAAATTTGGAAAATATGCTTGGGCTGACCCGAACATTGTAAGAAAATAACACTCGGATCGGTCTGGTTAAACCACATTGAGAAATACAATCATGTGGGTTATTTTAATATTAAAAAACCCTTACAAAATAATGGTATCTCGTAAGACCATGCTGCACATAAACACGGATGGGTTTTTATCATACGATAGCCAAACTATTTTATTAGAAAATCCAGTGATATTATAATAATGTCTAGAGTTCCAATAAATATTAATAATAGCCGAAATGGTTACATTAATTATATTGCAGCATAATAGGTATACAACTAAGTCCGTAAAGGCATGTATTAGAGATTGGATTCCAACATAGAAAGGTAAGGGCCTACCTTCCGTATAGTATACCTCTAGATAAAATATACCCTGGGTCAAATCTATTAACCCTTATGAACACAGAGCCAGCTACCCCTTTAACATCACATACCAGATTACATCATCTCTCGGGCACCGGGTTGCAAAAATTGCCCCCACGGTCCCCCCGCATGCACACCAAAATCCTTAAAATCAAATCTATATCGAGAATAATGATCCTAATGGTAGCTAACCACATAGCTCTACAAGCATCCCTTGTATTAGCCATTACCGGGTTGTGAGACTTGTGAGCTTACACTATTACGTTTCCTCTTAGCAATTCCCGCTTGGAATGCTAACACTCCCCTTCGGGAAAAAAATGCAATACTAGTATTCAGCCATACAAGTTGTTCAAAATATGAACAAACCGAAGACACTGCTTCTACTACATCCATTTTGGAAGCATCCTCAAGATCAGTAACAAGCTACCCTCGCACTATAAAGAATTTTATCTTCAATTCTATCATCTCGAACTAGCTAATCTTTTCCAAAGCGTAGAACATGCATATGGTTTTGGAATGGTTACGGTTTCGAGTCATTTCATATAAGTACACTCCCCCGCTTACCGGTCGGTCCAAAACCAAATTGATAGTTCCGGTAAACTCAACCCCGATTCTTTTTAGAAATAATCGGACAATACATAAGATGTAGATCACCTCTAAACGTTTAAGCAGACAAATTTCCTTATCATTTATCTCATATAAGTACACTCTCCCGCTTATCGATCGCTCCAAAACCAAATTGATAGTTCCAGTAAACTCAACTCCGGTTTTTTTAGAAATAATCAGACAATGCATAAGAGTGGAGATCACCTCCTAACTGTTTAAGCGGACGGTTGCCTTATCATTTGTTCTAGGAGAACAAACCGAAATTTATATGCATAATATAGTCTCATCGAATATAACTATGTTATATAACCCTCGTGTTTCTCCTAGATATTTCCAAGGTTGTATTTTGGCTAAGATTTGATAGTCGTTTATTTAACTATCAAATAAACAAACAATTAGACGTAGATTTAATTCAATGTGGGATCCGCTAAGCCTCTATTAATTAACCTTTCATGAATTAGATCTCTTTCTGATTATTTGATTCAAAATACCTTCACAAAAGATATCTTTCATAAACCCTTATATTCATTTCAATACTTGGAAAAACATTTATATACTTATCTCACCAATATAAGTATATTACAAAACACTATACTTTCAATATGTAGAAAATATATCCATTTGCTTATCTCAACGGTATAAGTATATTAACAACAACTTAGGGAAGATTTCCTCTTTTGCAAGTTTATAATTTAATAGGCCAAAAACAAATGTCATTTTAAAACATTAATTACCATAAACCATTATCATTCGATGTTAAGTATCAAAAGAATATCTCATACCACCATATTAAAGAAGGATTCTTTATCAAAATAAAACCTCATTCCTTTTATTAGATCCCCTTTCTATAAGCCCATTTCATATTTGTAAAACCTATTATAAATCTCTCAATAAATTTATAAAACTTCCTTTATAAATCTCCAAAATTTGTTTATAAAGTTCCTTTCAATTTATAAAAATATGTTCTAATAATAAAACTCTTTATACTAAAATCCTTTATAAAAATCTTTTGTAAAATTACTTTTATAAATCCAAAGCCCATTTTTATAAATCTTATATATATATAACACAAATCTCCGTTATTATTAAAATATCTTCTATACATCCATTCTTTTATTTATAAATTACCATTTATAACTCTCGTTTTCAAAATATCATTTATAAATCTTCTTTAGTAAATTAATTTATAAATATCCTTTTATTTATTTATAAAATACCTTTAATAAATCTTTTTATTAACTCAAACTCAATCAATCAATTAACCTTTAAACATCATTAATAAAAACAATTAAATATCTTTAAAACAATCATTAATAAAACAATTAATTAAATTAAGCCATAATTAGATCAATTAGTTAACTTAAAACAACATTAATAATATAATTGAATAACTTTAAACAACATTAACAGTATAATTAAATAACTTTAAACACCTTTAATAATATAATTAATAAACTTTAAACACCTTTAATAATTAGATAATAAACTTTAAACATTATTAATATAATTAGTTAATTAACTTTAATACATTATTGATATAATAATTAATTAACTTTACAACATCATTACTAAAACAGTTTAATTATCTTTAAACAACATTAATCTTTATATATTTAAATCATTTATAATTATGTAAACACTTAACCTCAAATTGTTATAAAATGAAAGTTAATTTAAAAACTTAGCTTTGCAAATTCGAAAAGGAGCTTAGTGACCACAATGTTACATATTTTCAATTCATATTCTGAGTCATATCACTGTTATTTACATAAGCAAGGACGTAAGCAAATAAAATCAACAATTAACAATCATAAGCTTAATCCATTGCTTATCCAATATTAATAAATCCACATTAATTAGCCGGCCTACGAAAAATCTCCAAGCTAATATAATAGCAGAACGAGGATTTATTTTGTTAAATAGATGTTATCAAAAATCTATTTAATTTAATTATAGCAGAATGGTGTTTTATTTTGCTAAATAGATGTCATCAAAAATCTATTCAATTTAATTGAACGGAACGGTGTTTTATTTGGCCAAATAGATAACACCTAAATTTAGCTATGTTCTTGTTTAAACAACGTAATTAAATTCAAAAAATAGTATAATATCAAAAAAATTTACTTCACCCAAACTATCAACAAGTTATGCCAAAATGTTGTACTCGTCAATATAAGTCTAACGCAAAAATTCGTAGGTTAATCTAGTTTAAAATGAATGAGATATGGTGATTTAAAACTTAACACTTGATTTTAATATAATTTAAAACAAATAAATAATATTATTCCTCACCCTAAAGCAACCATGCCCGGCCGATCACTTATACTCCACCCAACCCGCCTTGCATACAAACCCGCACTCACTAGCTACAGTGTTCTTACCAAATTTAGAATCACGTGTGCCTTGCTCTAAAAACCTTCTCCGATAATCACCCCACCATCGTAGCTTCGACCACTGTTTGACCCTGCCACCACCACCACTAGGACCACGACCCCAAACCTCACCGCCGAGCTCACCCACATCAAGCCCGATGCCTCTAAATGTCTATGTGAATCACAAAAGCGAACCTATAAATAAATAGGTCGAAACCCTAATCTAACCTTGCGCCGCTGCCACAGACCACTACCAAATCTTACCAATCAACCTATCTT
The DNA here is from genome assembly GCA_030737815.1 of Allium fistulosum. NCBI lineage: Eukaryota > Viridiplantae > Streptophyta > Magnoliopsida > Asparagales > Amaryllidaceae > Allium > Allium fistulosum. Next base: position 932,252,630 of record CM060903.1, read on the forward strand.
GCCACCACGAACTCGCTGGACTACACGATTCTACCTTAAATCAACCTTCATCGTAGTCAACCCTATGATCGACGTACTTTGACTAGTCGTCCCCTCTAACTCCAGCGCCATGATGCCCTACTGCCACCACTAGCTGGCTCCTCCAACAGAGATGCTTACAATGGTGTTATCTGCTTCAATTATGGTGGTCGTCCAAAACTCTACCTATAATGGTTGTCGATGGTTAATGAACGATATTAGCCACTATGCTCGATGAAAAGGTGAGCGATCATATTTAAAAAATACTACACTACCTCCTCTACAACTTTCATGCTGCAAGCTTTGCTTGAATGTGAAGGGATTTGAAGAAAACGACTTCTGAATTGGAGAGGGTGGAGTTTTCTTTTATTGGACATGGAAATAAAAGTAGAAGAAGTAGAAAAGATTAAGTGTTGTATTTTCTAATGAGTTGATATTGAAGTGTCTGTATATATATATATATATATATATATATATATATATATATATATATACTTTGTTACATGCTTATCTCCTTTTCCATGTGTACTGTGTTGTGTTCATATATAGGCAATGTAAACCTTCCAGCCAAGTAATCCATCCCTCACATTAAAGCAATTCAAAGGTAAAGAAAAAAGTGAAGGTTGAAAGCACAAGCTTATAACCGAAAGTTTAAGGCACAAGCTTATAACCAAAAGTTCAAGGCACCTATCACCTTAAAACCAAATTAAATTCAAAAGAAAGAAGTGAAGAAACATGAAGCTTCCAAGCTAAGCAACCGTCAAACACAGGGCACACGCTACACAATATTCTGTTCGTATATGAACCACGAATGACAAAAATAAAAATATGATCATGCACAACAATGCAACACGATTACAAAACAACAATAAAATACACTAGTTATTTTATTCTGCTAAATTTCAAAAAAAGCATTGTTTGTCGTAAAATAGGTCAAACATAAATTTGAATATTTTCCAAATTAAAAATTATGAAAAAAACAAATAAATTCATTTAAACATACGTTATTAAAAATCAAGTCATTTTTTATCAAAATTTGATTTTCTTATTATTTATTATATTCGAATCAAATTTGAATATTTTAATAAATTAAATATCCCCTATTCAAGACGTTAAAAATTTAGGATCGTTACAAGCACTTAAGTTTATATTATATAGTTTTAAGTTGCTCTCTGGACTAAAGACTAATTTGATAAGAATTTAGTGTTAGTATTGAATGATATAGATAAGATAGAGAATAAGTCATTTGTACATTAACTTGTAAAATTATAAAATTTTCCATCGTATATTTAGGATTTTTAATAAGGCCAACTAAACTTAAACATGATGACTGGTTAATAATAATAAATAAAACCAACAAAAGATTAACTAAATATAATGGTATATTTTTTATCAATTGTAGGTATGATAGTTCTTATTAACTTTGTTTATCAGCATTACCCATTTACTGGATGTCGTTTTATCGCTTTTCAAAATGGGTAATTGACAAAATAGACAAAATTAGCAGAGATTTTTTATGGAGTGGTGATAATTCTAATAATAGTTCAAAAATTTTAGTTAATTGGAAAAAGTATGTAAATCTAAAGATAAGAGTGAGTTAGGTATTATAAATTTACATAATTTAAACACATCTTCATTAAAAAGATGGATATGGAAACTTACTAATAATAATGATAATTTAATTTGGAAAGAAATAATATCAAATAAGTGGTATAGTGGTACATATAATCTACAACATATTTCTACTAATAATACATGTAATATTTCTCATTTTTGGATATCATTAACAATAATATGGTATTTATAAATTAGGAATTAATAATATGGTACATTCGTGGAATAATACATCTTTCTAGCATGATAGTTGGATAGAATTTAGTGAACTTTATGAAATTTGCAATTTTAAAAATGTATCGATTTCATAAATATATAGACCAAATTAAATTTTCCATGAGAATTTAGTTTTAATCATAGTTTAGCTAAAGATACATTATCTAAGTTTGCATTACTTTGTGCTAAATTAGGATTATATAATATCGATAACAAAATAACATTAAAATATGATGTTGGGATAATGGTAAAATCTATACAGCGCACTCCTTTAATAAATTTCTTAATTTTTTAGATTCAGTTAAATATATTTAGATATGTTTAGAAAGGTAATACTCCACCCAAAGCTAAAGTATATATGTTTTTAATTATACATGGAAAATTAAATATTATAGAGCTATTAATAAAGAAAAATATAGTTATTGATAATAAATGTTTTTCTGCAATATAGGAATGGAAAATATTTCACATCTATATTTTGAGTGTCATATCACTAATTATATTCCTATAAATTGTCTTAATATAGTTTACTTTAATATAATTAATAATGATATTAATTATGAATTATTTTGTAATAGGCTTAGGTTTCGTTATAATGGAACTGATAGATTAGTAATTAATACAATTCTTACTATAATAGTTTAGTGTATATGGTTTGAAAGGAATCAAAGGATTTTTGGTAATATATATACTTTAACAGATACTTTAATATATATAATTGCTTTGTTCTGTTTTAATTGGATTTTAAACTCTAGTAATAATAAAGATAATAATATCAGATTTAATGAAAACCTTAAAAAAAGCTAAATCTCCTATTAATTTAGTTAAGAAAAGTGTGGCATTTAAAAATAGAAATAACAACAACACTTTAAATACATGTTTAATTGACATGTATGTCGATGAATCTGATGCAATATTATATTTAGGAAATAGTTAGATTTTAAAATGTTGTAATTTTGATTATGGTATTCATCTTAAAACTTAGGATATTTAGAAGTCGTAGTCTAACTTCCAAGGGTTTAGTTAATTGAACTCATTAACATATTTTCCCATAAGTTTATTTGAGGTATGTGTTGATCTATTTCCTCACATAATGCCCGTCATACCTAGGTTACAATTTCTCGTATATGCTACCTCTTCTCCTCTTGCATGTATATGTATATAATAGACTTTTATACATATATTGTTTAACCCTCACATTGTCTGTAGAGATTTTTCATTTTTAGTTATTGACATAGGACATTCGACTCGGACATTTTCATTCCTTGGATAACTGAGCTTCGATATGCTACAGGGCTTTCTACAGCTTATTTGGATTTACTTGATATCATGCTATCCACTTTCTCTTTAAGGACCGGATGATGCTTTTTCTCTCATCATGGCTCCTTCTCAGTTACTACTTTTGGCTTTTTCTGGCCACCTTTTTGTTTAGTTTATTTTTTCATGCTTTTTAGACTTTTTCCTTGGTTTATTTTTATTGAGCGGGGATTTTTACTTTAATTCTATTTGTTTGGGTTCGTGGGGAATGGTCACCTACCAGATTTGTTGGTAGCTTCTTTTTAAGCGTGGATTAAATTACATGAATGCTCTTCTCCTCACGAAGGATCTCATTTTTCTCTAAAAAAAATATCTGTTAAGAAAATAAATAATAGCCACCATTATTAATTAATTTCAAAACTAATATTTTATAAATTAAAATATAAAAATATTTATATAAATAAATTTTGTGTTAACATTAAGTTTTTAGTACATTTGTTTAAAAGATAAATGATGTATGGATTGAATTTCAAATATTACTTATTATAATGACAAAATTACCTAAAACTGAATGTGATACTAATGAATTAGTGTATTTTTTATGCATTTATACTCTTGCGGTTAATAACAACGTTAAGAATAAGTATATTATATTATATAAGTGATACGAAATATTTTCTAATGATTAAAAGAAGCTTTGATTAAAAGAAATGTTACAAACCGTATTGTTATTTAATTATGTAAAAAATATAACTTGGTTTCTAAATCGTTGTTCCATACCTTAATAATTTTAATTTATAATAAAAACTTCTCCAAAAATAATTAACATTTGCCTCAAAAAGACAATAAAATACCAAAGGAAAAAAATTTCTAGCTAAAATACTATATTTTATCCTTTAATTGACGTAAATTATGAATATACATAATTAAAATTTAATATTTTCGCAAAACGTATTAACTGAAAGTCTTTAATGTTTTTCAAAATTACAAACTACATCATTCAACACCTACAATTAATTTAACGTCATTCTTAACAAAAACAAATTTTATTAATGATAAAGAATTCACTTGATTTACCAATTTTAAAAAGAAAAAACATTGTATATGTTTATAATAATACATGTTTTAGAAAAAAAATTGTGTACATGTTTGTTTATGATAAAATAACAAGTTCAAAAAGAAAACACATGTTTATTTTTCTTTGTAAGTAAGTACTGATTATAAAAGGAAATAAATTATATAAACTTGAATTGGAATAATGAACTAAAGATAATTTTGTAAAGAATCATAGAAATTTTGAGTTATATAGATTGAACGAAATATTATTCTACACTTTTTTTCAATAAGTATAGTATACTACACATTGAATTATCGTTTATTAAGACTTGTTAGACCAAATAATGATTATTAGTTAACTGAATTTATTTTAAAAGTTCAAATTTTAAATAACTTAATTAATTTAAATATATGGACTTAAATGTAAAATAATGCGACACAATTTGAATTTTTTTATGAATAATTGTAGAATTTATATAATATTGATTTATTCAAAACGATAATTGAAAGAATTATTAGAAATTCGTAATAATTATGATAAATTGAAATAAAAGCTATGAGACCTACGTGCTAGCCAACTGTGCCACCACCCCATTATAATAAGCCAACGAGGTTGACTCAGTTGGTTGATAGTTTAGACTATGAGATTAAATGCCAAGAATTCGATTCTCGAGATCAACATTTGTTGACAGTGATGAACCATGTTAAAGAAAATGATAAATTGAAATAAAATAAAATATCTATAGAGAATTAAGGAGAGAAGAGGAAATACTAGAATTAACAGAAGAGTTTTAATTACTTGGGTTTGTGCATAAGACCGAGAAAATTGTTGAAGCAAGACTGGCATATACTAATTGATAAATTTGATAGCAAATTGGTGCGTTGGTAGTGTAGCTCTTTATCAAAAGCAGGCAGGTTGATATTGGTGAATTTTGTTTTATCTACTCTGCCATTATACTGGTTTTCATTTTATAAATACCCTAAATGAGTTCTTAATAAGATTGATACATTGAAAAGAAACTTCTTTTGGACTAGAAAAAAAGAAACTAAGGTTTTAGTTTTCTTGATTTCATGGAATCAAGTGTGTAAGCCTTATGATCGAGGAGGTTTGGGGGTTTTAAACTTATAATACATAAACCTAGCTCTTCTTAGCAAATGGATATAGGATATGATTATAGCGAAAAGGCTCTTTGGAAAGAATGGGTGATAAATACTAGTTACGATGGAAAATTTTCTTGGTTCAGTAATATAAATAACTGCTCTGTTTTTTGGAAAGGAGTTTAGAGCAATATTCAACTTTTTAAATTGGGTGTTAATTTTGTAGTGAATAGTGATACTAACACTGCTTTTTGGATGAATAGTTGGATACTTTCAATTCCTCTTGCTATTGGGTTTAGTACTTTATTCGAGTTGGCTAACAACAAAGAAAGTACTATGCCGAAATGTATGATGAAAATGCAACAAATTTCAAGTGGAAGTTATCTTTTAATATGGTGATAGAAGGGAAAGCTCTTAGTCAATTAATGAATATCATTGGGTTGTTGGAGAATTATAATTTAAATAGTGAAAAAGATATTTTTGAATGGAGTTTAGGAAATAGCAAGGTGTATAAAGTGAAAAGCTTATATAAGTTGATAAAATTTTCAGATAGAAAGTTTTCGGGATTCAAATATAGGTGGGACTTCAAAGATGTTCCTATGAAGGTTAAAATGCACATGTGGATACTTATTCGAGGTAAACTTAACACTAGCAGCATGTTGAAAACCAAGAGGATGAACATTGTTGAAAAGATGCACTTGTTTTGTGATTGTGAATTCGCCTTTTATGTGTGGACCAAATATATGGTTCATGTAACACTCCATAAAATGAACCATAAATAAATAAAGTAATTAAATTAAATATGATAAGTGTTGGATATGGGAATTTTATAAAAGTTGGAATTTGATCACGAAAGTTATACCGTTGCATTCGAGGCGAAATTATGATTTGTTTCTGTATATAATATACTGAAAGTGGAGCTCAAACAATGAAGTTATGAGCACTTGAAGTTCTCAGATTTAAAGTAATTTAGTTTAAATTCATATTCAAATAATAAATCAAATTTTGGATTTAAATTTCAAAAATTAACTTGGGGGCTAAGTGAACGATTAATTAAGGCTTAACGTTAAAAAGTTAATTAGGGAATAAACTAATTCGACAATGGAAAGAAAAATAAACGCCCCTAAATATGATAACAGTCGACCTGAATAGGTCAGCCGGTCGACCGTAGCGGTCAACTGGTCCCCAAAGGACGGTCGACCGCTTAGCAACAAAAGTTGCCAGTGGTGGCTAGGGTTTTATGCTATGTTCTATTTGGTTGTGCACTCAAGATTTACCCGTTTCCTACTTACTTCCATCCTACAGTTCTAGTGCATTTCAACTCCCATAAATAGGACCCTATCCTCTCCACTTTTATTCATATTATTTTGGAAAATACGACGAAACTCTGTCATTGCTATCTCTCTAATAAGATTCAGAAACCCCGTAGAAAATTTAGGTAAGGATTTAACATATTTCTTCCTTCAATCTATTCTAATCATATTCTTCTCCAATTGTTCTGAATCTAATAAATATATACCTCTTCCCTATTATGTGTGTGCATGCGTGCGTGTGCCTATATCAAAATAGAGATATTCTAGAAAAGATTGGAAGTCTGCAAATCCATTTGAGTGAAGCTAAGGCTAATTTGTGAGTGGAAACCTTAGTATTTCTTTTCACCAATTGTTTAGTGTATTTCTTTCGGATTTGAATATGCCTTAAAGATTTTGGGATTTCGAAAATATGATAGATAAAATCCTCCAAAATTCCTTTTTAATTTGATATGTCATTCTATGCTGAGATTTCCAATTAATTACATTAATTTGATAGAATTTGTTTTGTTATACAATTTATGAAAATTTCATAGTTTATTCCACATATCCTTCTTCTTTGGGTTAAATTGTGATTCTTCAATATAATAAGGGGTTTAGATTATGAATTCTATTCATAGTTTACACCACTTATTCTTATCTATTTCTTCGTAAAAGAGGAGTTGAATAGAATATGGGGTTTAGATTGCAATTCTTATTGTTTAATATATTCCACTGAATTAGTGTAATACATTGAGTTTCTATTTTATTTACAAGTATGTTATTGCAATTTTGATTATGAATATATATTCCATATTTTGGACATTTGAATTCCACGAAATCTTGGGAAATTGAAGAAAAAAGACTTGTAATAATAACTGGTTAGGGGATTAACAATAAACGCCGCTTTAGGGTGTAAAATCCGTGTGGCTAGAAATTATTAAGCGCAAATATTTATTTATTTCTTTTTACGTAATTAACATATAACTATTACGTATATGGCATAGTTAATTAGACATTTATTTATATTTATTTTCCCACATTAGGAAGGTAATTGATTTTGAGGTGAAAATAAGAGAACTCTTATATAACCTAATTACTATTTAATGAGTAATAAGGAAGATTCCTTATAAGGCCTTATTTATGAAACGGTAAGGTGTGTGTGTAGAGTAATTAATTCATGGCTAAGTCATAGGGATGTGAGGTCAGTAGAGTTGCATGACAAAAGTCTACCCTTAACTTTGAGGCTACCAGCGGTTGCGTATACTTTTATTGATGTGAGATATCCTTATGATAAATATTAGTAACGACGTGAGGTTAGTTCCAAATCCAGTAGGGGAAATCTGGCTATTGGTTCTTACGAATAGTGGACTAATGTGAGACATCATTATATGTATGGGCCATAATACGAAGGTTCTGCTTCGGAGTTTGAGGAATTAAGTGGTTGAACCCACTTTTTTCCCCAGATGAAGTATTAAATGGCCAACGGGTTATGCTAGGTGGTATCTCTACAGGGGTCCGCTTTTGGAATTAGGCCTTAAATGATGGGGTCTTCCTATTTTCCACTTGGAAGTATTAAATGACCTATGAGATTCCATACGATGCCAACTAAATAGTACCATTGAGGAGCACACTTCTGGAATTAGGCTTTAAATGACGGGTTCTGCCTACTTTACACTGGGAAGTATTAGGTGGCTGGGGTATCGTCTCTTACATCATTAACTATTTATGACGTATGATTGAGATATGTGATATACTTCTGGAATGGAAGGTATTAAGTGGTTGAACTTACCTCCTTTCCTTATAAAGAAGTATTAAATGATTTTAATGATTTTATGTTCGTAAACATATTCTTATTTTGAAATATACTTCCCAAGTACTGAAAAGGTAAGACTCGAGGTTTTTATTCATTAGACACTTATTGTTCTAACTCCCTCCTCATTACAACACAGGTTAAGGACAGAGTGATGGCGGTGATGAATGCATAAGATGAAGAAGCTTAGCAAGCAGTAGTATTTATTATTATTTTCTTTCATGCGTACCCATGATTTATACAATTGTTAACGGATATTATATTACAGTCTTTATGGGATTTTGTGTTATGACATTTTTATGGTTTTGAAATAAATGAGCACACTTTGCTATTATAATCTGTTCCATCCGCTGTGAATTTTGAAAGTTTAGCCATGGCTCTGCAATATTATTTCTTTTTACTACCTATAGCTTACCTTAGAATGGATCTAAGTTTCGATGGACCTTTTCTGGATCGAAATTTAGGCATGTTCCGGGGTGGGTCGTTACATTTAGTATCAAAGCTCTGAATTAGCCGATCAACGGGAAAAAAACTATATGTATGAGAGACATGTTTGTTATTTTGGAAAAGGTTTTTCAAAAAGAATTCTTACTATATATATATATGTATGTATGTATGCATATATGTGTATATATACACTTATATCCCCTCTTCTTGAACATACGCACATACACTAGGCAAACTTTTCTTTTCTTTCAGCGTGTAAATACTATCTTAGAAAATCGTCACTAAAGGTTTAACCTACAGATAGTTGATATGGCTGATAATCAATCTTCTTCGAATAAGGGAACCCTACCCGTGGAAGACCACCCATTTATGGAATGCCCAAATGGTTTAAATGGTATCTTAGAATTGTCGGGCAGATTCCTATACCTCCAACTACACCGGTAGCACCCAATGTCCCGGCCGCTGATGCAGAATCACGCCTTGCTAACTTTCCTAAACTATGTAAGGACTTTATCAATATGGAAGGGAAGACATACTCTGGAGCTGAAGGATACTCGGAAGCTAAAGCATGGATTGGTAACTATGAGAGGATATTTAGAGAGCTGGGCAGGGATGATCAGTTAAGAAGAAGAATGGCAGCTTGGCACCTTAGGAAAGAAGCTTTGTATTAGTGAACTTTGTGACTGATGAGCACCCGAGCAGGATATTCTCTTAGGATGAATTCAAGGACCGATTCGAGATGAAATTCATGTCTAGAGCAGAGGTTAGCTTGCAATTGGAAAAGTTCACTCAGTTGAAACAAGGAGATTCTACCCTTAAGGAATACATAGGTAAGTTTACTGAATTGGCTAAATTCGGGATGAACCTGATAGACACACCTATGAAAAAGACTATGAAGTTCATGAAGGGCTTTAATTCCCCGCTAAGAGAAATGTTGTTGACCCAAGTACCTATAGGGGCCACGATGAGATGTTTGTAGAAACGACAATGTTGCACGTGGCCAATGAAGTAGATAAGAGAGAAAAAGAGAAGTATACACAGACCCAAAAGCAAGGAGGTTCTAAGAAAGGGAGTTTTTTGGACAACAAGAAGTCAAAAGAGAAGTTTAAGAAGGAGTAAAGGTGTGTAAGAGATGCCAAAGGAGGGGTCATGAAGCTAAAGATTGTAGGCTGAGTCTGATGAAGGAAGCCTTTAAAGGAAAGTGTTTTAACTGCCACGAGGAAGGGCATCACAAAAATCAACGTCCCAAGATGCCTAAGGAAGGACCAAGCGGACATGCCTACGCTATTGAAGCTGTCCCTACTGCCAGTAACCCACCAAGGGACCAAGGAAAAGCAGCTCTAAAAGGTATAACTCTTATTTTTGGGGTTACTATTCATACCCTATTTGATTCGGGGGCATCACATTCCTTTATAGTTAGGGATGTAGTAAATTCCTTGAACCTTAAAACCCAGATGGTCAACAGCCCAATAGAGGTTTCCAATCCCATTGGGTGTTCGACCCATCTTTCTTTTATTTGCAAAGACCTAGTGTTAGACATATGCGATGTTGATTTCATATGTACTGCGTATGTTCTAAATTTCGAAGGGCATGGACTTATCTTGGGTATGGGTTGCTTATCATGTTACAGAGCCATTCTTGACTATGACAAAAGGGTAGTACGATTAAGGAGTCGTAGAGGTCGTGACCTAGAAGTTCCTTGTACACCCAAAGCTTTAGTTGGGTTAAGCCATTTATACTCACTAAATCTATCTGTTGATCGAGAACCACCATCTGTACCCGTAGTTTGTGAATTTCTTGATGTCTTAGAGGAGGTCTTGGGTCTCCCACCCAATATGAAGATTGAGTTCCGAATCGATTTGGAGAAAGACACAAGACCCATCACTCTGCATTTGAGACATATGGCTCCTAAAGAAAGAAGTGAATTGGATAAGCAAATCTTAGAGTTATTGAAGAAAGGATTCATTCACAGGAGTACTTTTGAGTGGGGAGCCCCTGTCATTTTTGCTACTAAGGCAGATGGTTCTTTAAGACTTTGCATTGATTATAGGGAGTTGAAAAAAAGGAAAAATAGGTACCCTCTACCTAGAATAGACGACTTGTTCGACCAACTTATAGGAGCTAAAATCTTTTACTAATTGGACTTAGCAATGGGATTCCATTAGTTAAGGATTGCGGAGGAAAGCAAGCCGAAGACCGTATTCTGTACGCCAGATGGACTCTATGAGTAGGAAGTAATGCCTTTTGGACCGACAAATTCCCCAGCATACTTTGTTGATTTGACGAGTAGAATATTTAAAGGGCAACTTAATAAAATTGTCGTGGTGTTTGTTGATGATATCAAGGTTTTCTCCAAAGCAAGAAGGAGCATGAGGACCACCTTAGGGAGGTATTGGAGATCTTAAGAAGATACCAACTCAAAGCTAAGTTTTCTAAATGCCACTTTTGGAAAAATGAAGTTAGGTTCCTTGGACATATTGTTTTGGAGAAAGGATTGGCGGTGGCCCCTACTAAAGTGGAAGCTGTCCAATGATGGAAGGTTCCTAGTAATGCATCAGAGGTTAGAAGCTTTCTAGGGTTAGCAAGCTACAGGAAATTCATCAAGAGCTTTGCACAAATAGTAGCCACTTTAACCCAATTGACTAAGAAGAATCTAGTCTTTGTTTGGGATAATAAGTGCATCAAGGCATTTGAGAAGCTTAAGAGCCATTGACTAGTGCAGCCGTGCTCACTATTGCAGATGGAGCCAAGCCGTTTATAGTTTTCATGGATGCATGTGGCACATGATTAGGAGTAGTTCTTATGCAAGAAGAGATGGTGGTTGCCTATGCTAGTAGAAGCTAAAAGATCATGAGAAGAGGTATCCAGTGCATGATTTAGAATTGGCAGCCATTGTTTTTGCGTTGAAGATATGGGGACATTATCTCTTGAGGGAAAGTTTTGAGCTATTTACTGATCATAAATCACTAAAATACCTATTTTCCCAAAAATATTTGAATCTTAGGCAGTAGTGGTGGATAGAGTATATAGCATCCTTCGACTTTGGTATTCAATATACCCTAGAAAAAGTAACATAGTCGTTAATGCCCTTAGTAGAAGGCACGCTATCATAGGTGCTATATATGAATGGAGACAGTTGGAGTTTCTCTCAAATTTTAACCTCCAACCATCAACAGAACTCATCCAAAGTTTTCTATCAGCCATGGAGGTTATACCAGCCTTAATAGATCGCATTGGGCACAAGCAAGTAAAAGACAAGGAGTTAGTAGAGATTTTGGAAAAATTAAATGAGAGTATTTTCCCTATGCTAGGAGATACTTAGTTGATAAGAGGGGATATTGAGAAGATATGGACGTCTTTGCATCCCAATGATCGATGGCTTCATGAGAGATATGCTTATAGAGTGCCACCACTCAAGGATGACCATTCATCGTGGAGGAGATAAGATGTACAAAGATATGAAGAGAATTTTCTTTTAGAATGGAATGAAGAGGAGCGTAGTTGAGTTTGTTGCTAAGTGTTTGACATGCCAAAAGATAAAAGCTGAGCAAGGAAAGCTCAGTGGATTATTATTACCTTTGGAAATTCCGACTTGGAAGTGGTAGCATATTTCAATGGATTTGTGGAAGGATTGCCTAAAAGTCAGAAGTACAATGAGGCTATTTGGGTTATTATTGATAGACTCGCCAAGAGTGCTCATTTTGTTCTGATTAGAAGAAATAGGACTAGCATCTCTCTCGTCCGGATGTATATTAAAGAGGTAGTTCGTCTACATAGAATTCCAGTCAGCATAGTTAGTGATAGGAACCCCTTGTTCACAAGCAAATTTTAGAGGAGCCTATAGAAAGCTTTGGGAACTTCCTTGAACCTTAGCATGGCATATCACCCGCAAACCTATGGACAAACAGAGAGGGTGAATAGAATTTTGGAAGACTTGTTGAGAGCTTGTGTTTTGGATTTCGGAGGACATTAGGAGCAGCATCCACCTTTGGTTGAGTTTGCTTATAATAATAGCTATCAAACTACGATTGGTATGGCCCCTTTTGAAGCACTTTATGGGCGCCATGCAAATCGCCTGATTGTTGGTAGGAAATCACCGACAAAGTGTTGCTTGGACCCGATTTGATCCATGATACTACGAAAAATGTAGAGTTGATCAGGCAAAGGATGAAGGTAGCGCAAGACCATCAGAAATCTTATGCAGATAAATGAAAAGAACTTGAATTCAAGGTTGGGGATATAGTATTTGTTAAAATCTTTCCTCTTAGGAAAGTTGTTAGGTTTGGCAAGTCCGAAAAATTGGCATCAAGATTTATTGGGCCACTCAGAATTCTGGAAAGAATAGGAAAATCGGCGTATCACGTAGAGCTTCCTGACAAGTTGGCAGGAGTCCATAATGTTTTCCACGTTTCTCACCTTAGAAAATACATTATGACACCACTAGAAGAGTAGAGCCTAATCAGTTGGGGGATTTTGAGATGGAGCGGACAGTGCCCCATGCCACGGCATGCATTATAGAGCACGGTACTAGGAGACTCCGCACTAAAATAATTAAATTGGTCCGAGTACAATGAGGGGACAATCTGGCGGAAATCACATGGGAGACCGAGGAGAAGATGAAGAACACTCATCCAAAGCTTTTCACTGGCAATTTCTCTCTCCAAAATTAGGATTTTTGTTACATCGTCGTTGCTAGATTGGGTGGTAGGAAATGGTTGTTACACTTTTTCACAATCACTTTACAGTCACATAGAAATTTTTATGCATTTTTAGGATATTTGCATACATACTAACATGACACGATTGCACACTCATGTTAGGATTGAGCTCATTTTAGCATGGCTGTTGTACATAATCACATTGCACAAATGGTTAGTTGTGTAGAGAACTTGATTGTATAATATGGATGTATTGTGAGTTACATTGTTCGCCCCTTGGAAGATTTCGGGACAAAATCCTTTTTAAGTGGGGAAGAATATAACACCCCGTAAAATGAACCATAAATAAATAAAGTAAATTAAATTAAATATGATAAAGGTTGAACATGGAAATTTTATAAAAGTTGGAATTTGACCACGAAAGTATTCCGTTGCGTTCGTGGCGAAATTATGATATGTTTTCATACATAATATGCTAAAAAAAAGAGCTCAAACAAAGAAGTTATGAGCATTTGAAGTTCTTAGATTTAAATTAATTTAGTTTGAATTCAAATTCAAATAAGAAATCAAATTTAGAATTTAAATTTAAAAATTAGCTTGGAGGCTAAGTAAATGATTAATTAAGGCTTAACGTTAAAAAGTAAATTAGGGAATAAAATAATTCGACAATGGAGAGAAAAATAAACGCCCTTAAATAAAATAGCTGTCGACCTGAATAGGTCAACCGGTCGATCGGTTGCCCAAGGGCGGTAGAACGGCGGTCGACCGTTTGGCAACAAAAGCTTCCAGTGGCAGCTAGAGTTATTTGCTATGCTTTATTCAGTTGTGCGCTCCAGATTTATCCATTTCCTAGTTCTATCCTTCGGTTTTGGTATGTTTCAACTCCTACATATAAGACCATATCCTCTCCACTTTTATTCATATTATTTTGGGGGATACGACAAAACTCTACCATTGCTATCTCTCTAATAAGATTCAGAAACTCCGTAGAAAATTCAGGTAAGGATTTAACATATTTCTTCCTCCAATCTATTCTTATCATATTCTTCTCCAATTGTTCTAAATCTAATGAATACACACACACACACACACACACACACACACACATATATATATATATATACATACATATATATCTCTTTCCTATTGTGTATGTATGTGTGTGAATATATATATATATATATGTATGTATGTATGTATGTATATGTATGCATGTCTGTATATTTAGAGAGATTCTGGAAGAGATCGGAAGGCTGCAAATTCATTTGAGTAAGACCAAGGCTAATTTGTGAGTGGAAACCTTAGTATTTCTTTTCAGCAATTGTTTAGTGTATTTCTTTTGAATTTGAATATGCCTTAGGGATTTTGAAAATATAATGGATAAAATCCCTTAAAATTCCTTTTTAATTCGATATGTCAATTCTAAGATTCCCAATTATTTATATTAATTTGATGGAATTTGTTTTATTATGCAATTTATGATAATTTCATAGTCTATTCCAATTCTCCTGCTTCTTTGGGTTAAATTGTGATTCTTCGATATAATAAGGGGTTTAGGTTATGAATTCTATTCATAGTTTATACTACTTATTCTTATCTGTTTCTTTGTAAAGAGAAGTTGAATAAAATATGAGGTTTAGATTGCAATTATTATTGTTTAAGATATTCCATTGAATTGTTGTAATACATTGAGTTTCCATTTTATTTACAAGTATGTTATTATAGTTTTGATTATGAATATTTATTCTCTATTTTGGAAATTTGAATTCCATGAAATCATGGGAAATTAGAGAAAAATGACTTGTAAACATAATTCGTCAGGGAATTGACATTAAAGTTAGTTTAGGGCATAAAATCCATGCAGTTAGAAATTATTAAGCACGAATATTTATTTATTTCTATCTACGTAATCAAAGTATAACCATTGCGTATATGACGTAGTTAATTAGGCATTTATTTATATTTATTTTCCCCTATTAGGTAGGTGTTTGATTTTGAGATGGATAAGTGGAAACTCTTATATAGCTTAATTACTATTTTAAGGTGCAACAAGGAAGATTCCTTATAAGGCATGATTTATGAAACGGTGGGATGTGTGTGTGTGTAGTAATTAATTATGGCTAAGTCATAGGGATGCGAGGTCAATAGAGTTGTATGATGGAAGTCTACCCTTCACTTTGAAGCTAACAACAGTTGTGTATACTCTTATTGATGTGAGATATCCTTATGATAAATATTTGTAATGACGCGAGGTTAATTTCAAATCCAGTAGGCGAAATCTGCCTAGTTGATCTGGCGACAAGTTCCTACGAACAGTGGACTAATGTGATACGTCATTATAGGTATGATCCATAAGATGAAGAGCCTGCTTTGGGGTTCGTGGTATTAAATGGTTGGACCCGCCTTTTTCCCCATATGAAGTATTAAATGACCAAGGGGTTACGCTAGGTGGTATCTCTACAGGGGTCCGTTTTTGGAATTAGACCTTAAATGACAGGCTCTGCCTATTTTCCACTTGAAAGTATTAAGTGGCTTATGAGATTCCGTATGATATCAGCTAAATAGTACCATTGAGAAGCACACTTTTAGAATTAGGCCTTAAATGACGAGGTCTGCATATTTTCCACTGGGAAGTATTAAGTGGCTTGGGTACCGTCTCTTACAGTATTGGCTATTTATGACGTATGATTGGGATATGTGATATATTTCTGGAATGGAAGGTAATAAGTGGTTGGACCCGCCTCCTTTCCTTATAAATAAGTATTAAATAATTTTAATGATTTATGTTCATAAACATATTCTTATTTTGAAATATACTGCCCAAGTACTGAAAAGGTAAGACTCGAGGTTTTTATTCATCATACACTTATTGTTCCGACTCCCACCTCATTACAACACATGTTAAGGACTGAGTGATGGCGGTGACGATGATTAAAGGTGAAGAAGCTTGACAAGTGGCAGTATTTATTATTATTTGCTTTCATGTATGCCCTTGGATTTAAACAGTTGTTGTAATAGATATTATATTACGGTTTTTATGGGATTTTGTGTTGTGACATTTTTATGGTTTTGAAATAAATGGGTACACTTTACTGTTATATTTTGTTTCATCCACCGTGGGTTCTGAAAGTTTAGTTATGGATCTGCAATATTATTTCTTTTTACTACCCACAACCTACCTTAGAATGGATCTAAGTTTCGATGGGCCATTTCTGGGTCGAAATTTAGGCCTGTTCCGGGGTGGGTCGTTACAGTTCAACTTGACATTAATTTGAAGTGAAGTTCTTTTATTCGTGACCAGTTTGATTTTTGGGCCTACAAGAGAGGACATCACTAACCAAGAAAAATTAAATAACTTCATTAGCTTAAATTTTTCTTTTTGTTGGTGGTTGTGGCATGAAAGAAACACCAGATGCTTCAAAGAAAAACCTAAGAGCTCAAATTCTATTATATTTCAAATACTCAAATATGTACATCTATGGGCAGGTATTGATAGTTGGAGGCATGTGGAGATGATTGATGATAGCATTGAAGTTAGAGTCAGGAGAAGGGGAAGGAGCAGCAATAACTGAAGATAGTGCTCGGTTCATATTTTGGTACTACTATAGATGGGTAGCTGTTTTGTACTTGCATCTTTATTTTAGGTAGATTTTTTGCGGCTGTTCATATTTTGTAAGCTCGTATGTGGGCTATCTTTGGGGTGCTATGTATGTATAAGAAGCTATGTACCATGTTTATGTTCTTGTGTTTGTATGTATGTTGTATAATGTGTTCTTATATCTTGTGTTTGTGCTAGGCTCCTACGTGAGCTAATGTAAGTGTGTTTGTATGTTTTGTTGTTGCTGCTACGTGAACTTTGGTGTTTGTGTGGATGTATGACGTATATTGTAAATATTCCTATTTATTTTGAGTATAAATATGGTGTGTGTTGCTTGCAATGTCTCCAAGTAGCTACAATACCATTTTTATCAAACATACAAAAGAGTTTTAAATTCTTATGTTTTACTATTATTTAGTAGATTAGTAAAATAGACAGATGTTGAAGACTTAAAATTTTGAATAAAATTTAATGCACCACGTGTTTTTTACAAATTCCTATGTCCTTTGCAACCGTGCTGGCCCGCGCATATAAGATAATTGATTACTCATCTTCAAAAGAATTAACAATGGAGATTCTTGTAAATATGCCCATCTTATTTTTTCTACTAGTATGCAGCCCGTGCGTTGCACAGATCCAAAAGTGGTTGAGTGTAAGGTTATAGAATATTAAAAATACAAAAGAATATGTAACTTAATTTTATCCCCTATTCCACCCAGTAACTCAATTGATATTTTTGCCAAGCTGGCTGGATTGCTCCATTTAGACAAATTCAGATTTTAAATTCCACTTGCCAAATTTTATATATATGTGTCTATGTGTGTGTGCACGCACGCGCATATATATATGTGTGTGTGTGTCTATATATATATATATATATCGAAATGGATATACACTTAAATCCATTAAAATAAATTAGCTGGTTCAAAAATAGATATTATTAATTACTATGTTATTGGAAGAAACAATGCATTGCATATTTGATTGGCTTACTGCAATAACACCCTATTCTCAAGCAGTGTTAAAGCTCCTTTAGTTGCATTTCATCCATATCATATAAGAACATGCTAAACTGGTGCTACATTATTTGAACAATCTACAACCCTGACTTCAAGAAGGCCACTTGGCAATTCTGTCTTTCTGAGAAGAAAGACTCCATTCTTGTGAAAATATACATTGCCCACAACCTTTTCTCATCTGGCTTTAAAGCTTTGTACATAAGTTGGTATATCCGTATGACATCACTTAATAATATTATTATAGCACCCAAAATTGTTATTCTTGCCAGTTCACTGACAAATTACAATAAATGTGCTCATTGTTCAGTATTTAAAGTACAATACCTAGTATAGGAAATACTCCATAACCATGAGAAAATGTATTGATGGATATATTAACTCATACGAATGACATAAACATAAAATCACTTCGTATTTGTGTATTTCTAGAAGATTACCTCTGACTGCTCGGGCATATATGGATGTAAATTAGCACTATTCCAATAAATCCAAAGGGATATACATAATTTAGACTACCTAGTTGTGTAAGAGAAAACAAATGGTATGTTATAACATTAAATCAACATGAAGTCCAAATTTCCAGAAATTAAAAGTATGCGTATAGAAATTTAAAAATGAAGCTGAAAATCAAAGTAATCTAACAATAAACAACATGCAACTTCTATTTCTTTTAACATTAATGAATTGCAACTATTATAAGTGCAGAAATAAGTAGATCAGGTAATATGATTTGGTGAAAAAATACAAAATGAAGGCGCGTTAAGATGTAGCGAGGATACATATACACTTGAATATGATGTTAGGAAAACAAAACTTTGGCATTTAGAAACAATCTTCTAAAGAGTAACTAACAATTGCAGACTATCTGATATTAGTGTGAACCTTTTTAGAGTCAACATTTCATACAGACACTAAAGTAGTATTTGGTTTAAAAACGAATTTTGGGTTTTGTATTTTCAAATATATATGTCAACTATGAGAGGAATGAAGTGATGATGGAGGAGATAGAGGGATGTCGAAGGGGATGGAAGGACGGTAGAAGGATGGATTATTTATCGTGCTTCTGTTATTTTTCAAAGCACGAAAAATAAAAAAAATTATTTTGTATTTTGTATGTTAATTTTGTTTTCTAAATTGGTTGTTTTTGACATTATACATGCATCTTCCACATTTTTGTATGGACGAAAATTCAAAACTAAAAAGCCAAACCAAACACAGCCTAAATACTCTTCTATTATTGTATGATGTCCAAATGTAGCATTATTGGTTTAGGGTATCAAAACAAATAATATACAATAAATCAGTTACAGATCTTAATAATTGAACAGATAACGTTCAATGCAAGTAATATGTGTATATCATGTGAATGTCAATTTTATTAAGTATTAACTTTTTAAATACAACAAAAATGTCAAATTTCAATTTTTGTAGTATTTACGCTCATTTATTCACTTTTACTTGAATCCGTTGTGCATGTATGCAGCTATCACTGACAACTTGAAAATGTGTATTTTATTTGGAAATCATGCATGATGTTCAGATATTCTTTAAGCTATTTATAATTTGCATAAACAATAATATACCCTACAACTGCAGCTACAGCTTTCAAGTTCCCAAACATTATGTTGAAAGACAATCTCGTAAAAAGAATTAATTGGTATACTACAAAATCTAATTCTTTTACAATCCAAAAACACACCCGACCCTGATAATCACGATCAAATTCTGATATATTATCGATAACCTCACCTTGGGATGCATTCCTCAATGGTTATTCTCCTCAAATTTTTAAATGAAGTAGCCTATTTAAAGTCATGAAAATAAAACATATATGTAGTATCGAATAACTCATTTTATAGTTTGAAGAAATATGAGTAAAGTAGTACTTAAACTAAAACGAAGTACTGAAAAACCCTTCAGTTAATTATGTCCTCCCTGAAACAAACTGCATCAAAATAGAAGGTGTAGAGGTTGCTAACATTTTAAACTGGAATAAGGCTGATATTGTTGGAAGAACTTGATACCTCCTAATTTCTATCGTTGACTCATTCGATTATGCTGATTTTAACTTTTTGCTTAACCTTATAAGATAAAATATTAAAAATTTCTTAAATAGAAAAAATAAATACATATTCCTAATTTCAATGTTATAATAAGAAAAGTTCTTTTAGGAATAAATATATAAATTAGATCCCTATTTCTGAAAATTAGAAAATGCAAACTAACTTGCACTTGTTATATAATTTGTGCTTCTTGGAAGTTTTTCAAAAGTTCCACAAAAGTTGATGATGTCAAAAGGATAAGGTCATTCAATGAAAACATGTATTGTTTATATCCAAAAAAGGGACTTGAAGCTCAAAGCCCCTCATTAAAACTATTATTTTTATGTGGTAAACTATAATCAGCAAGCTCCTCGAAAAGAGCAGATTGATTGGAAAAAAAATATTTATCCTAATTTATCTGTCATATTGTTAATAACTATTTAGATCACAATATTTGCCTCGATGGATTACAACTTTGGATTTACAACAAGAAAGAATTAAATGCATCTAAGACATGCAAACTTCCTAATTTATGTTTTCATTTGTGTAGATTTACAACCATTGTATTAACCAACCACAATTATATTTGTAAATTGACAACCATTGTAACAATCAGCAAGCTCATAACCATGATGTTTAGTCATAGCTAAAAGACGTCATATAGGATATTTACAGCTTGAAAGAATTAAATGCATCTAAGACATTTTCATTTGTGTATGCTATGTACCATTGTAATAACTAACCACAAAGTAGAAAATATTTGTAATCAGAAAAAAAACACGAAACCATGACATCAAATAAAACCAATTAAATCAAAATAAAACCAGCATTATTAGCAATTCGATATGATATTGAATCATACGGTGTGAAACTTTTACTGGATAGACTTATTGGTCAGTTTTCAGAATCCTATAAAATCAAAACCTATGAATAAACAAAACTAATTAATACATATAAATTTCATAATATAGGAAACATGAAATTAGTTATAAACCATTATTACAACCAAAAGAAATCCATAAACCTTTCTATATGCTGTACAAAGCTATTTTTCTTCAACCGGTCCTATAATCCAGTAGAGATACAAAGTATCAAATGATAATAAATAGTATTGGAATGAAATTTCGCAAGAAATTGAGAAAAATAAAGTACGCATAGGAATTAGAGGAATACTTTGAATGAAATTCTAAAAAACTGACTTAAATAAAATACCGATGAAAGTTGGAGGAGAGGAATGGAGAGTAAAGGGCACTACCTTCTCTGTTGTCATTTGTTCGGACATATCCAAATTAGACGGGCAGAAAACAAAAATTGAAAACGAAATTGTGGCATGAGTAAAGATGATTTTTTGAGGAGATGGGAAGATGAAGAAAGTAGACTAATCTAGCAATTTGGAATCAATAACCGGAGGAGGAAGTTTTAAAAGATTGTGCATAAGAGAAGACGTGGGGAACAACGTTAACGGCGTTAATATGTCTAACTGGTGTTCGTTTTATTTCATACGTGGATCAATATTAGTCATTTAATGTCTTTTTCTACATTATATCTGGACCGTTCTTTGTCTTTCTGTTAAACCAAAGGAATTTTTTTTATAGATTACGGCGGCTGCTATTTTACCTAGGGTTCCAACCTCGTTTTTAAACTTAACCACCTCCAAAATTGAGTGGTTTTCTTGTTTATTCATCCGACGCATCCGCTGCACGCTGTTCAACAAGGCTAACTTTTTCCACGTTTTATGACGATAACTCCATCACCTACCTTCTCGAGCACAGCGACGTATCCGCCTGACGCTGTTTAACTGCTAGCAAACTCTAAGGTACTCTCTTATTTGGTGTTCTTTAATTCTGGGTTGCTTTCTACCAATTTTTATGTGAAAAACAAGAACCTTGTATCATATCTAAATGTCTATACCACTCAACTCAAAATAGCTACTGATTGTACACCCAAATTTGTTTTTACATCCAATATAATACACGCATATTGTATTAGTTGATAATCTCTGTTTGGGATGGTTATTGATCAGACAAAAGTATGTTTGTTCTACTTGTTGCGCAACTTAAACTTGGATGCTGAGTTCTTAATGGTAAAATAATGTGGTGATCACATAACCATTTTATTTGGACCAAGGACATTTAATGAATTGCTCCAATAGGATGAAAATATCACCATCTTCCATGGAACCCCAAATGAGCACACTTTGGGTTGAAATCACCATGTGGGATTATTTTAGAACACCTTCAAGCCATTTAGGCACACAAATGACTATGACTACTTATCCTATAAAAAAACTGACAACTCATAGGTATTTCAAATATATTTCTTATTTATATATACATATTTGTACTATCACTATGTGATGGAAGCCAATCGTTGGTTATGATTATATCAAATCTTAAATTCAATTTCAGTTCTAACACTAATCAAACTTGTGTTTTGAAAGTTTATATGCGATGTCTTCAAAAGTATCAAACATACATACATAGATTTTTGTAAAGGAAAAGGTATAATTTAAATACGCAACTTGCAAGTAATTTAGAATAATACAGATGTGAAACTAAATAAAGAAAAAAAAACAGAAATGCTTTTAGAGGGAGAAAAATGAAAAGAATACAATACTAGTGTAAAAAAATGATTTATTTTGTGTTTTGTTCAGTATGAAAAGAATATAATACTATGAGGTTGTTTGACAATTTCTACATCTACTTTGTTTTTCGTTTTTTATACCGGAATATGGTTTTGTGGAAAAGGATGAAGCTATTTCTATAATCATTTTCATAATCTTCGAAAATCCAAAAAAAATAATTTCTACAAATATTTAAAAATATATAATTTGTTTTCGTAAATAACATTTTAATAAATATTGCACCTTTTGAGAAGAGGTTGCTAATTACAATATTGTTTTGTCTAATGGTTTCAATATGAGATTCAAATCTTAAATCATAAATTTTGAAATTTGAATCGTGAATCGTACACTCTTTTTTAATTAATGAAATAACATTTGTAAAAATCAAGTGTACTTATTTATAACATCGCCTATCTTGAGGCCAAAAGCTAAGCGCTACAAATGCTGTAGTCATCCGTAGTATTAACGTCTGGCGACAAAATACGGTAATGCTACATACATTGATATAACAGAAACATATGGATATGGAAAAAAAAATTAAACAATTTAAATCAAACATCTCAATCCATTCCAAATCATATTTCAAATCCATTACATAATCCCAAATACGTTAACCACGTTCAGAGAAATATAATTATTACAACATGCGCCAAGAGCGACATATGAAGATGCCATCTTGGATGATCAGAGTATATAACTAGGAAAGTAAATATCTTTGCCTTTACAACCAAACACAGTGGAACCAAAATATAAAAAACTCTAGATAGTTATCGTGTCTCCTGCACATCTCCGGAAGCTTATTCGTCTAAAGAGGTACCTGAAAACCTCAACTCTCGAACTACTCAAAATCAGTTGAGTACCCGAGAGTTTAAGGAGAAAACATAAACTTTGAGTCGGACATAAAGCCTGATATGAATAATAATCCACTATCTCAAACCATTTAGATATCTAGTGAGATCACGCCACTTAGCGGAAGTCGGTTGCTCGGTAGTCTTCATGTGAGAGTAATGTTAGGGAGGTAGAGGGATGGGATGTCGTTCGGCCTAAGGAGAGAGAGAGAATGGATCTCGTTCGGTGATTAAGGAGAAGTAATGAGTGTGTAGGTGTACAAATCTAGTTTGTCCTGGTCGGTCGTATTTGGTCTAGGTTGATGTTCAGTGCCTAAGTAGGTTGGTGAGTAGAGAAAGGAAAGGGGAAGTGGGATAGGCTTTGAGGACCGACACCGAGCAAGGCGTTATGGTTCGGCATATATGCACTCGAATAGACGACCGGTCCTAAGTATGGGGATCGGCATTTATATTCTTTGCACGAACCATCACATTAGCTCACACACCACGCGGGGGAAAATCTTTGTCGTTATATCTAATATCGATTGTCTTTCAAGTATAGTTCAAACAGGTGTTTACCCAAATTCGGCGCTTGTTGAGGATGTTTAGAAAGTCGAGCTCCACCACAGTCTCAGATAAACCTGAGCCAAGTGCTCAGCAGGAAATAGTGGGAACTTCGAATCCATCGACAACTCCTACACAAGGTATCCCAAACCCGTCGGCAGCAACTATTGACCCGGCTCCTGATGTGATAGATGGAGCTGTTGTTCTAGATAATCCCATTAATTCCTTAGCTTCAAAAATCCATGAATCCGCTCTTCGTCGACTATGTTCGATTCACGAAATTCCTTTCGAAGATGTATTAGTTCCATCGGGACATGATCGCCCACACCTGCCTCCAAGTGGATATACGGGTTGCAACAAATTCATGTGCTGGGTCGGTAGCGTGCCACCACTCAACTCCTTTCTTCGCAAAGTGCTACAGTATATCGAGATCGCCCCGTCACAACTACATCCCAATAGTCATGCGTTCATCTATGGCACCTGCATTCTCTTTATGAGCGTTTTATTTAGGCTCCCTACTCCCGGTGACATCCGCTATATCTATTGCTTCAAAATACGATTAGATAGCCCATCTTTCATATTCCTCAAGCCACACTCCAAGTGTCAGCTACTAACGGGGGCATAGAGTAAATTCACCCAATATAAGCAGGAATGGTTCTACGTTCGCTGCCCCCCGGGTTTTGCGAGAAGATCGCTAGAAAGGAGTAAGTTCCATTTCTGGATCAATACTTGTCTAAAGCATGAAGTGGATCGTTTTTAAACTTCTTTCGATTTTTACAGGTATCAGCCCATGTCCCCAAGGCACCGGGTACTCAGAGGCCGTTGAGGCCATTCGCGCTACTCCGGTAGAAGACCGGGAGATCAAACTTGTTATTTCCAATGAGTCACTCTTAAAGTTCGGGTTGTTGGCGGAAGGTCGTCGAACAACTATTCCACCCAGTGTCACTATAACTGGACCCACGTCGAAGAAAGATAAAGGACAGGTCAGACCTTTAGTGCTTTCTACAAGTGGTGCCCCCGACACATCCGAGGAGGGTGAGATCAGAGAAACTGGGGTGTCAGAAGCACCGGGTGAGAATGTAAGTCCTGCTCCAGAACCGGTGGTTGAAGCATATGGTACCGATGAACCACCTCCCCCTTCAAAGGAAAAAAAGAAATTAGCTTACAAGCTGAGGAAGAAGATTGTGGGCGAAACTTCGAAAGTGACAATTACTCCAATGGAGAAAGAGCCGTTTCCACAACACTTAGAGGGTTCATTGAAAGGCTTGTCTGACCTTACTATTCCCGATGACTTGCTCGACTACGGCTTCGACGATCCAGAAGCCCTAAAATTTCATTCGCCCGTGAGAGGCGATGAAGGCGTTCATGCCCATCATCAAGTAGAAAAAACTCCGATAAGTAGAGCTAAAGAAACTGGTCCATCGAGGGGAAACACTAGGACACGCACACTAACACTCACACCTCATCTTACACTTAAACTTCAGCCACCATGTTATTCTTGCTAACTCGTTCTTACTTAATTTCTGTGCGGGTGATATGGGATGCTCTCATGGATTCGACCGCCTTCGTGGGTCCTCTATTTTCCATCATTCCAACCGAGATTCGGGGTCCGGTAAATGCTGAGATAGGGACGACAACGGTGATAGAGATTATCGTCCTCGAGATTCATCGTCGTCTCGAAGGAAAACTTACAGTCACTCTTCGTACCCCAATGATCCTCCTCCTCGACCAGAACAAAGCAGGGAGAAATGTGGTCAAAAGGGATTTCAATCTGAAGCTTCTCGTGACCAACATTCTGGTTCATCTAGCACTAGGCAATCTCGCGAGCCTCACAAGAAATCCGTAGTCTCGGTTAAACACACTTCCCCAGCCCCTGCACATGATCCATCGATAGCAGAAAGGCTAGTTGAGCTCAAAGCCACATTCCCAAAAATATGCTTTGATGGATTAAAGTTTCTTCCTACGATCTATCCTATTCCCGGGCACGTTAAACAAAGTGTCCTTGCTTGCAACAATGATGTTTACGTTCAGCATGACACCTTTGTTCATTTGGCGGAGAAAGTTTTAGAAGTCTCCATTGAGCACCAGCATGAAATCGATCGTCTAAAGCTCGAAGCCATCCATGATAAAGACATTATTAAAGCCCAGGATGAAGAGCTTACTTCATATAAGTCTCAGCTTGAAGCTGCTCAGAAAAATACTAAAGACACAGCTGAGGCAGTCAATCGTTTGGAGGCTACACACAAAAAAGAACTTGATGAAGCAGTCCAACACTGTGGCGCCCTGTCCTTAGAAAAGGACTCCATTTAGAAAGAAAAAGATGTCCTCGCTCAGTGATTTAAAGAATTGGAGGAGTTACTTCTCAAAGAAAAAGAAGAAAAGATTGCCGCTCAAGTGGAGTCACATCGATATTGTGACGAAATTGTCGCTACACGACTTTTGAAAACAAAACTTGAGGAAGAGCTCTCCAAAGCTGAGGCATTGAAGGACGCAGCCCATGAGGAGGGCAAAAGATTGGCGCTCTCGGACATCGATTCTCGCCTCGAGATGGCTGCTGAGGCTGGTAGGGAGGAGATTAAGTGCATGTTTGATCCACTCATAGCCGAGTACAATGCTCGAGTCCTCATGCATCGCGACCTAACATTTCTTGGTGAGGGTTACCTCGAATCTTTGGCTGAAGCATGGGACACTTTAATAAAAATTAAAAAGGTTGAATTGGGGATTGTAGAGGTTGACGAGGATTCTCTTATAAAGGAAGTGCTTCGCGAAAATGAGCGCATTGACCTATCTACGGCAAAGACCCTTTACGAAAGAGATTCATCCTCATCAAAAGGAAAGAATGACACTGCCGATCCATCCGGAACTGATCCTCCGGTTCCTCCTTCTATTCAACCGACTGGCTGCCCCTCACTTGATCCCTTCGAGCAGCATATTGGTTATGACCCGGAGAAACCTGGACTGGACATTCACGCTCTATCTCCCATTCTAGAGGGCGAAACTTCGAGAACAATCGAAAGCCAACCGGACATCTATACATTGTTTTTCCTCCTAGAATCTGATAGATTATTGCCTCTAACGTGTAATAGATGCACGCTAATACTTGCTCTTTTATGACTTCATGCAGGCCATTTCGACCCCGAACCTACTCCAAGGAGCGATGTCGCCACGGAGAGGGAGGAGAAAGTGGGAGAGGCAGTTCAAATCGAGGAGACTCCTGGACCTGACGCTAAGGTGATCGAGGCGCTCGATGAAGACAAATCTGAAAATCCATCACCCGTAGAGGAACATGATGAAGTTGAAATTATGGGCGCCTCCGAACACACTTCAAAACCGAGCATGGAGGAGCAAATTGAGGAAGAGAAGAAGAAAAAAGCCGAGATTAAGATTGAGCCTTAGGTGGTGGAACTTGATGATCCACTGAACATGCCCTTGAAGGTTATTCTCCCCGGTGGGACTTCGCTACTGGAAGTTCCTTTCCTTCCCCAGGCACCACTTCCCTAGTAAGCAAGGCATCCAAGAAAAAAAAGCTTGGGGGAGGAGTCTTCAGAGAAACCGAGTAAGGAGAAGAAGCCGAAAAAATAACCATCATGTCTCGCTCAACGCGAATAAGCCTAGATTATGTAATTATCTATATTTATCTTCGTAGTTGCTGTAAATAGATTTTTTGCTTCGAGTTCAGGAGAGGTTGTGATGAAACTGAATTCTCGATTAGTAAATAAAATTTTGTTTTTTCTGATGATCTTCGCTACTTAGCTTTACCATCCATCTTGTACTTGAAATCCCAGGTTATGTGGGTCACTTAAGTACTAGTTTGTTTCCGCATGACTCAGAGATTTCTGAATTGCTTAGAGATTTTTGAATCGTTCATACTCCAGTCCGCACTTTGGGGACTCGGAGTACTCCAGTCCGCACTCTGGGACTTAGAGATTTTTTGAGTAGTTTATACTCTAGTCCGCACTATGGGGAATCAGAGTACTCTAGTTCGCACTATGGGGATTTAGAGATCTTTTAAGTCGTTTATACTCTAGTCCGCACTCTGGGGACTTAGAGATTTTTTTAAGTCGTTTATACTCTAGTCCATACACTGGGGACTTAGAGTACTCTAGTCCGCATTCTGGGGACTTAGAGATTTTTTAAGTTCGTTTATACTCTAGTCCGCACTCTAGGGACTTAGAGATTTTTTAAGTTCGTATACACTCTAGTCCACACTCTAGGGACTCAGAGTACTCTAGTCCGCACTCTGGGGACTTAGAGATTTTTTAAGTCGTTTATACTCTAGTCTGCACTCTGGGGAATCAGAGTACTCTAGTCCGCACTCTGGGGATTTAGAGATCTTTTAAGTCGTTTATACTCTAGTCCGCACTCTGGGGACTTAGAGATTTTTTTAAAGTCGTTTATACTCTAGTCCACACTCTGGGGACTCAAAGTACTCTAGTCCGCATTCTGGGGACTTAGAGATTTTTTAAGTTCGTTTATACTCTAGTCCGCACTCTTGGGACTTAGAGATTTTTTAAGTTCGTATACACTCTAGTCCACACTCTGGGGACTTAGAGTACTCTAGTCCGCACTCTGGGGACTTAGAGATTTTTTAAGTCGTTTATACTCTAGTCCGCACTCTAGGGACTCAGAGTACTCTAGTCCGCACTCTAGGGACTTAGAGATTTTTTTAGTTCGTTTATACTCTAGTCCACACTTTGAGGACTCAGAGTACTCTAGTCTGCACTCTGGGGATTTAGAGATTTTTTAAAGTCGTTTATACTCTAGTCCGCACTCTGGGGACTCAGAGTACTCTAGTCCGCATCCTGAGGATTTAGAGATTTTTTAAGGTCGTTTATACTCTAGTCCGCGCTCTGGGGACTCAGAGTACTCTAGTCTGCACTCTGGGGACTTAGAGATTTTTTAAGTTCGTGTGTATGTTTATACGCCTGACAGATTAATGTAATTTAATTCTTGTTACGAAATCGCAACATACAGAAACATCATTGGTTTATGGAAAAGACGGCTTTAAGCCTTTATTGATCATAACAAATGGGAACAAACTGAATTGTCTTGTTACATGCCAAAAACTAAAAACAACAAAATGAACATACATGGGAAATAACTGCAACTAAAATGCAAAAGGAATAGAAAAGGTGTAATAACGACGTAGATGCTCGCTATTCCATGCGCGAGGAAGTGTCACGCCATCTACAGTCGCTGGCTTGAAAGTTCCTTCTCCAAGCCTCCGTTTGATGACATACGGACCTTCCCATGTGGGATTCAGATGTGATGGGGCCGAAAAGACTCGCTTCAAAACGAGATCACCCACATTGAAAATTCTTGGTCGAACTTTGTCATTATAATATCGAGCAACTCGGTTCCTATGTGCAGCCGCTCTAAAATCAACTTCTTCACGTTTTTCATCAACAAAGTCCAGCGATTCCAATAGGAGATTCTAATTTGTCTTAGGGTCATAATAAGTTACTCGATGAGAAGGAACTTCTAGTTCCACGGGTATCACGGCTTCAGCGCCGTATGCCAAGGTAAATGGAGTGTGGCCAGTCGCGGACTTGTGGGTGGTTCTATAAGCCCAGAGCACTGTCGGAAGCTCATCCACCCACTTGCCTCTAGCCTTCTCCAAACGTTTCTTTAATATTGATTTAATTATTTTATTTATGGCTTCAACTTGTGCATTCACTTTAGGGTGAGCGGCCGCCGCAAACCTTTTCTCAATGTGATACTTTTGGCAAAATTCTTTGAACTCCCTACTTTCGAATTGAGTTCCGTTGTCCGTGATGATAGTTTGTGGGAGGCCAAAATGACATATGATGTTTCGTACAACGAAATTAATTACCTTTTTGGTGGTGATCGTTGCTAAAGGCTCTGCTTCTGCCCACTTGGTAAAGTTATCAACAACAACAATTGCGTATTTTGCACCACCTCTGGAAATTGGTAAGGAGCCGATTACATCGATCCCCCAAATCGCAAATGGCCAGGGACTAATCATTTGCGTGAGTTCCGTTGGCGGAGCTCTCGGGATTTTCGCAAACTTTTGACATTTGTCACATCTTCTCACGTAGTCTGCAGCATCCCGATTTATAGTTGGCCAATAGTATCCATAGCGGAGGATCTTTTTTGCTAGTGTCTGCCCCTAGTATGGTCACTACATTCTCCTTCATGAACTTCCATCAAGACTCGTTTTATCTCATCGTGGGCAATGCACCGGAGTAAGGGAACCGAGAACCCCCTCCGATACATTATTCCATCTTGCATTATATATCATGAAGCTTTACGAATGACTTGTCGTCATTCGTTCTTTCTATCGGGAAAAGTCCCGTGTAGTATTTATTGTTTCAATGGGGTTATCCATGACTCCTTTTCAATTTCTACTTCTAGCACAAAATCTACTTCCATCTCGTTTATACTTGGAGATTTTAAAACCTTGAAAGTAACCAAGCCCATCTGCTGTGCATCGCTAGTACTTACGAATTATTCCAATGAATCGGCTTCCCTGTTTTGCTCACGCGGGACATGCAAAATATCGTAATATTCAAGGTCTACAAACAGTTCTTGAACCCGAGTGAGGTACGGAGCGAGCCTATGCCACTTTGCTTGATAATCTCCCCGTACTTGGTACACCACCAATTGTGAGTCATAAATTTTTTTAACCGATCTTACTCCGAGTTCCCTGACAAGTTTTAAACCAGCAAGCAATGCTTCATACTCAGCTTCGTTATTTGTAGCTGGGAAATTAAGCTTCAAAGCATAACAAATTGATCAGTTTTCAAGAGTTACTAGAATGACTCCAGCCCCAGAACAACGGTCGTTGGATGCCCCATTGGTGTATAGTTTCCATCGAATAAAAGGTATAACATCATCTCCGTCTGGTTCGTCGGACATGGTAAATTCCACGATGAAGTCTGCTAACGCTTGCCCTTATATAGCCCTTCGTGGCAGGTAGGTGATATCAAATTGACTCAACTCAATATTCCATTTTAACAATCTTTCAGAGGTTTCTGGTCGTTGGAGTACCCGTCGCAAGGGTTGATCGGTATAAACACTGATTGGGTGTGTCTAAAAGTACGAACGAAGCTTGCGTGATGCAATCACCAAACAATTGGCTAGCTTTTCTATTTTAGGATAATTTCTTTCTGCCCCCATTAAACGTTTACTGACATAGTACACCGGCTTTTGAACTCGGTCTTCCTCGCGAACCAAAGCTGTACTGATGGCATGTTGAGATACGGCCAAGTATACATACAACACTTCATGGTCTATGGGCTTCGACAGCACCAGGGGACTTTCCAAATGTCTTACCAGAGCTCGGAATGCATCCTCACAATTAGGTGTCCATTCAAAATTTCTCTTTCCTTTCTTTATTACATCGAAGAAAGGAATACACTTGTCTATCGCTCTGGATATGAATCGACTCAGCGCGGCCACTTTTCTGTTCAGGCTTTGTGCTTGCTTTATAGTTCTGGGCACTTGAACGTCTCGAATAGCCTGAATCTTTTTTGGGTTAGCTTCAATTCCTCGTGCGTTAACAATGAAACCCAAGAACTTTCCTGACGCAACGCCAAAGGAACATTTCAAAGGATTGATTTTCATTCCGTAATACTTGAGTATATCAAACATTTCTGCCAAGTCTCAAATGTGGTCGTTTGACTGTCGTGACTTCACGAGCATGTCATCCACATAGACTTCCATCGTCCTACCGATTTGGTCTTTAAACATCCGATTCGCCAGACGTTGATAAGTTGCTCCTGCATTTTTTAATCCGAAAGGCATCATTACATAACAGTACAGTCCAACGTCTGTGACAAAACTAGTGTGTTCCTGATCTGGAATGTGCATCGGGATTTGATTATATCCCGAGTACGCATCCATAAATGACAATAACTCGTGTCTTGCGGTTGAGTCGACCGCTGATCAATTCTGGGTAAAGGGAAACTATCCTTAGGGCATGCTTTGTTCAAATCTGAGTAATCAACACAGGTCCTCCATTTCCCATTCGCTTTTCTCACTAGTACAGGGTTAGAGACCCATTCTGGGTAGAGGGCGTCATGGACGAACCCATTGGCTTTGAGTTTGTACACCTCCTCTCTGAGAGCTACGGACCGCTCCGGGTCCATACCTCTCCTTTTATGCTTCACCGGCATATATTTCGGGTCTATGTTCAACATATGACTCGCTATGGCGGGAGAAATCCCACACATATCAGAGTGTGTCCAGGCGAAAACATCCAGATTCGCTCGGAGGAAGTCAGTAAGATCCTCGATCATCGAGGAGTCGAGTTGCGATCCAATTTTAAGTACCCGCGATGGGTCATCACGGCTGACTGGAATGTCAATCATCAATTCAGCCGGTGCTGCTTTTGCCTCCTTGGGTTCCTCATCATCGTCCCTCGGATCTATGTCTCTATAGATCTGATCATGTTTCCCGAGCCAAGGCTCGGGCATTACTTATCAATCTTCAGTGACTTGGATGCGGACGGAGTTGTCCACAACCTTTCCTCTCTCTCCTCATTGGGCCTCTCTCAGCTCAGCTACATAACACGCACGACCAGTTTCCCGATCGCCATGAACAACACCAACTCCACTTTCTGTCAGAAATTTCAAAGTTAAACACCATGGGGCCAAAGCTGCCCTAAACTCTGCCAAGGCCGGTCGGCCCAAAAACACATTATACGGAGAGTCGACATCCAAAACAATGAACGACAGGATCCGCACCCTCCTACGTTCACCTTCTCTAAGTTCAACTGGTAATTCAACAAAACCTACTACATCAGTAGCCGCACCATTAAAGCCATGAATGCATGCTTTTGATGGTTTTAGATCCTTTGTCTCTATCTTCATCTGGTCATATGCTTTTTTGAAGATGATGTTAACAGAACTTCCATAGTCAATTAGTATCCTTCTCACAAACGCTAGCCCAATAGTGGCCGAGATGACCATTGGATCAATGGTAGGTGCCTCCACCTGATCAGCATCCCTGCTCCTAAACACTATATCATCCGTCATCGTTCACTGTTGTTTAGCTGGGGTCCTATCTTCCGTGTTCGAACAACATTCAAAATCTGCATGCTTCAGGGAACTAGCATAATGCTCCATCTCTTGCCAATTTTTGCATGCAGGGTGAGGTGCACCTACTATCGTGTTTATGACTAATCTCCCTCCAGTCCGAACAGGTTCCTCAGATCGTCATGGAGCCTGTCCGCGATTGGGGTCGAAAGTCCCATGTCCGCCTTCCTGAGGATTCTTTACAAACTCCTACAACTTTTTGTGTCTAATCAGCTTTTCTACAGCATCATGGAGGTGACTACATTCATCGGTATTGTGCCCGTAAGTCTCATGGAAGCGACAATATTTCCCAGTCCGCTTTTGCTCCTCGGTGGACTTTTTTTGGACGTGGCTTTCGATATTGGAAAGTATTACAGGTCGATAGGTAAACATTTTCCAAAGATGCGTTCAGAGGAGTGTATTCGTTGTAAGTTGGGATCCTTGGTTTCCACTTTCCGGCTTCCATTTTCTTTTTGGAATTCCCCCTATGGATCCTTAGACTGCTCAGGCTTATTTTGAACATTCACCTGGACTTTTCCAGAGTTGTCACCAGATTATTTTACAGCAATGTTGCTTTGCACAATCTCCTTGCCAAGTACTGCTGCATTGTCTCGCCTCGTCCACCTAGCTTCCTCCCTCCTTATAAATTGGTGTGCGTTTGAATAAAAACATTCTAGTGTAGTCAGAGGCTTTCCCGCCAGCCAATCACCAAACTACGAATTCGTATTTACTCCTCGCATCACGGCCATCAGAATGGCATGGTCATTTGGGTTGCTAACTTCAGTAGCCGTAACGTGAAACCTTTGTAAGTACTCCTTTAACGATTCCCCTAGAGCCTAAATTACACTAGACATGAATCCTAAATTGCTCCACAAATTTCGTCGCTAACTCATCGAAGTTGGAGATAGATCGCGGAGGGAGTCGGGTGAACCACATGGTAGCGATTCCAAATAAAGTTATTAGGAAGCATCTACATTTAGTTGCATCATTCTCTAGCTGAATCCATCATCCACTCATATCTCATCACATGCTGTCGGGGATCAGTCTTCCCTACGTAGGCCGGAATAGTCGGCATGTTAAACTTTTTGGGGTACTCAGCCTGTAGAATAGTATCTGTGAATGGAGTGTGACTCCTGGATACCCCCCAATCATCATTAGTCAAGCCTTGATTTTCTCTCATCAACTGTCTGATCATTGCCGATAGGTTTGGGGTTTGTATGGAAGATGACAAGTTGGAATCTGTCCTACGGGACCGTTCTGGTTAATGCCTCCTCTGTTGGTGATCTACCAAATGTGTATCTTGGGGACCCGTCTCATTACGACCTTGGTGAGTTTGTCGTCCATCTTCCACTCGCGCTCCAGATCCTAAATTTCTTGTTCCAGCTTGAGTGCGATTTCCCTGGTGTAAGTGAGGGGCCATGGCTCCAGGTAGGGAACCTGGACCATCCCTGGTTGATCGATCAGCCGCACCTGTTTGCGTTGTTTCGGTTCTACGGCGTCTACGCCTGGGAGGTTCATCAGATGAAGCAGAGCTATCGGATGAGGAGTAGGAAGCAGGACTTCCTTCAACATTCTGATGTTGTTGTTGAGTGAGCTGAGTCATGAGGTTGGCGTTAGCTTGAATCTGCTCATTAAGCTGTCTCCTACTTTCGACGAGTTCTCTCATCAGCTTGTTGAACTCTGTTCTGGTGACAACTTCCGCTTGGTTTTGTACGGTGACAGTTCCTGCGCTTGGATTAACTTGTTGATTGTTGGGTCCTACTTGTTGGACGCTAGCGGTCTCGTTGACGTTCGCGTTATGAGAGGCTGATCTGGTACGAGGTCTCCCCATTGTAGAGTTATTGGTAGGAACTCTGAGTAGAATCAACGGACTTCCTGTGAATGATTTGGATCTCCTTCGGGGGATTTCTTCAATCCAGTAGCTACAAAGTAGATCCTAATAACTCGAGAATGCGTTCTCAGTGAAAGCACCAAAATGTTAGCACCAAAATTGGTCACTAACACCCAAAGAAAGATTTGTGTAGAGAGATTAATGAAGATAGAAAATTAAAATAAAGGAATGTATGCA
The DNA here is from genome assembly GCA_030737815.1 of Allium fistulosum. Classification (NCBI taxonomy): domain Eukaryota; kingdom Viridiplantae; phylum Streptophyta; class Magnoliopsida; order Asparagales; family Amaryllidaceae; genus Allium; species Allium fistulosum. The sequence goes on from CM060903.1 coordinate 932,287,875, forward strand.
AAATTAACTACAAAAACAAGAACACCGGAATTATAGTGATTCAACGTAACTGCCTACTTCCACTTTGAATTTAATCTTTATCGCTTTTTCCAATAATTGGATGCAGATATAATCCGGACACCAACAACTTGAATACAAGTTTTTACAGAAAATAGAAGAGTCTTGAAAATGGTAGAGTCTCCCCGGAGTTCCCGAAAAAAGGTCCCCTTTCACTGTGCCCCTGCCCCTCTATTTATAGACGAAGATAGGCTGGACTTCCTTCACGGGCCCAGGAACAAGGTATCTCGGCCCATAGTAGGTGACTCCTGCGCACCGAACCAGGCATGCCGAATGAGACATGCCGAACGAGAAATGCCGGTCGAGAAATGCCGATCCATCATGTCTGGTCGATTATCAAGTGACTCAAAGTAAACCCTCAGAAGACCCGAAGCAAAAAGCGGTTGACTCGAAGCGAAGTCATGTCGATCGCCTCACTTTGTTGTAGGCCTGATAACCTGCTAACCCCTCTAGCATGCACCGAACCGGGCATGCCGACCTACAATGACCGGGCCTAATTGCCGAGCGACATTGGCCGAGCGGTAAGTGTCGAACGGTGAGTGCCGAGCGGTATACGCCGAACCATTCTCCACCTACTCGTCTACCTTGACCGAGCCATTGTTCACTTATCGTTCTCGGTCGAACTAACACCTGGTACCGAACCAGGTAAGTAGATCGATCTATGCAAATATACCGAGCCGAACCAGGTGAGGAGACCGAACGGTGGATCTTGGGTAGTTGACCCGAAGCATAGTCATGTCGAGCGCCTTTCTTTGTTGCAGGCCCGATAACCTGCTAACTTCTCTAATATGCACCGAACCAGGTATGACTTCACCCTCTTGACCGAGCGGTGCGTGCCAGTATGTTTGGACCGAACGATGCATGTCGAGTTACTTGGCCGAGCGGTGCACTTCCACCCTAAGCCGAGCGATATGTGTGGAGTTTCAAACAACATCCCTCTTCGGCCGAGTGACATACAATCCCTTTATTTTGGCCGAATCGTCCAGATTGAAACAAAGCCTCTATGATCAGCATCCTGTAACCGGGTCAAACATCCGGGTAACATTCTTCATGCTCCCGTTTTTGTGGGAAACTTTCGAATCTAATCCTTGCAGTTGTAAGTTTGCATTTTGATTTAGATTTCTAGGCTCAACATCATCCATTTGACGTGCCTTTCCATGCTCGACCATACCCCCATGTCCAAACATGTCACCATCGATTGGTTTGGACCTCTAGGTACCTTATTGGCGTGTTGGGGGATGGTTTTAGATCGTTTCGCTTAATTTCCTTGTCTATATGTTCTGCCTTCTAGCATTCAATTTTGATTTTCAATAACTCCAACTGCACTTTATTATTCCATCCTTTGAAAGAATCCATTCATCATATTTTCTTATCGAGATATCAATCTCGCTTGTAAACTTGTCATCGTCCTTTCAATTTCTCTCCAGTCACATAGATAAAATATGGATTTGAACTAGTAAGCACCTCCTGCCTGTCCCATGCTCTGGTTGACGCGGTCCAACAATGACTCTTATATTATGCATCTTCAACAATAAAAATGTTGCCCAAAAGATTAGTACGAGACCCTAAATTCACTAGAAAACGAATCAAACAAATATTAAAATGAAGAAATTAAAAGAGAACAAAGAAGAGACATAAGATTTTTACAGTGATTTTGTAAAATCTTCGGCCTACGTCCAATCAATCGATTTTCGTTACGAGTTCTTCCAGAAATACAATCAAATCCGAGAATATACCTCTGTTTTCTCAAATTGGTTTGGCAAAGATGAAGACCGAGATCGTGATGCCGAGCCCGAGATAATACCGACTCAATCTTAATACGTTATGTTAAGGGGCTTTGCATTTCAAGTCAATATTTATGATGTTTACAAAAAAAGTCATGTAGTATTGAATATGTAAATTAGGTCTCTGTTTTTAAAATAACAAAATGCAAACTAGTTGAAAAGTGCAAGTTAACTTGAACTTTTTAAAAAAAAATTCAAAAATTAAAAAAATCAAATTTCTTTATTAATAAATAATACTAATTGCTATTTAAGTATAATTTTAATAGATAATTACAGTTTTTTTTCATTATCGAATTTTATAAAATAAATTTATTTATTTTAAAAAAAATTGCAGCACTGTTTGGAGTTTTTATTAAAAAATAAGCTGCGGACCGCGGTGCTGGTTTTTTTTTTTCCCCTCTTTTTAAAAATTAGCCTAATCGAGACAATCGCTATTGTAGCCGCTTTACTTGTAGCAGCGTCGAAACAGAATCAGGGACCGTCATCTTCCTCCCTGAAGCTTAGGGTTTCTAAAAAATTCAGGTTTGCTGCTGCTTCTTCTTCCTATTCCTCTTTTTTTTTCCTTTCTTTTTTTCTTTTTTCTTTTTTGCTGAATCGAGATCGCGATGCCGGACTATATCTCTTTTGATTTTGTTTCGGTTCGATGTTTAAATTAAAATCGCGATTCAGTATTGGACTACAATATTTTCGTTCTGAAATAGAATCGCACATTTTACACGGGTTGCGATCCAATTTAACTCTTGGATCGGGAAGGCTGCGATTCCTTCCAAATCGCGCGTTGGAACGTACGATCTCGCGATTTTTGCAATCACTGGTTTTGTCTATGAACAACTGCAATTATGCAAAATTGGCTCGTAAATCTTTTTTCTTTTTTGAGAATATTAAATTACGACATCACTCATTTGTTTTACTGTTGCCATTTCTATTCCCGAATTTAGTTTCTTTTTACATTTAAAACCCTAATTTTTACTCAAGGAACCAATTTATTGAATAATATTACATCAGAACATTTGTTATGCTCTTATTGAATTTCCAACTATTTCACTTGGATTTTTTTTCACAATTTACAATTCTTATTATATTTAGAGATAAAAATCTGATTAATATTTTAAATTTTTTTATCACAAAGGAACATTTGGGTATAAAGGAACGGTTAAAAATACAATATCTATTTAGCGAAATTTAAATAAAAATATTATTCCTTACATTTCAAGTTTTATTAACACGGCGCAGCGGAAAGGAGGCTTGGGTTCGGGTAAAAAGATCCCGGTTCGATTCCTACCATGCGCTTCCCTATCCTATATAAATTTATTCGGGTATGGGACTTGGATCAGTGGACGGTTTTACTATGTCTTCCTCAGGAGTTTACCGGTCCGCCGGGTTCTCTTGGGTTTTCAAAAAAAAAAAAGTTTTATTAACACTTCCCATTTTTTTAACCATACAATTAAATATTTTGTTTATACTTGATAATATATGTATAACGCATTTATCATGGATGGTTATTTTAAAAACTATTGAAATGTCTAAATGCATAAAAAAAAAATATCTATTCACTGTTATTACACTTCTAAATTTGGATATGTACATCACTATTTTAGTTATATGTAAAGTTCAACCCATACGCCATTTATCTTATTAGATGTCTTAAACATCAAATATCAAATTTAGATTAAATCCAAATAAACATTTATCTAATAAAAAATTAGTAAGTTTTAAGTTTTAAATTAATTGAACTAATATAATCATCTAATATTCTTTGATTCGTTTAAGAAATATCAGATCATAAACATAAAAATGCAGTGTGCACCTCATTTGTGTTATTTAAAATGAAAAAAATGTTATCTTTAGTTGAATATATAAAATTGTATAAATTACTCACATATCAAAATTATACAATTGTATAATAATAACAATTTATCTTGATAAACTCGTCATGCATTGCATTAAAACTTCTATTGTTTTCATAACATATCTAAAATTCAACTATTATGTTATAATATTTCCGTGTGCTACACATATGCTGCACACTAGTTTTGACAGTTTTCAGAATTTCGAGACAAAAAATCCTTCATTTATATCTTAGTTGTAATAGACAAAATAATAAATTACAGGAATAAAAGTAATAAAGAATTATCAAAAAATGAATAGTTCATACTATTTCCAATCACAGTTTACTGTTAAATATGCATATAATTTGATGAAATAATATCTTCACCGTTGTGTTTGTTTTAAAGATAATTATTTTGCAATTAACGAAAAATTTGAAATTGTTAAAATACCAAGTTTTCTAAATTGATCAACTGAACCCACAAAATCATACCAAACCGATCATAAAGTAAAGATCTTTTCCCTGAAATGCAAATTGGCAGAACTGAACATGAACATGAACCAAATTTGATGGGTTTTGGCTCAGATACAAGTCCTTTTTTCCCAAAAGAGATTGAAGTTGACAAAATTTAACCTAGTAAACAAAGGTCTGATTAAACAAGAAAATGATAGACCCAAAATGCATTATTTGATATTCTAATTGTTACCCCTATAAAACAGATAGCATGGGCCACTTCCTTTAGGAGTATTTAGGTCCAAAAGAAGTGGTTTGGGCCCGTAATATAATCCAAGTTTCAATCCATACCCGTTGACTTCTTTTGCTCTTGTAGGTCAACAAAAATCTCAAATTAGGGTTAACAACCCAAATAGCAGAAAGGAAAAATGTATGGAAGTGGAGGACAAAATCGAAGATACCTAAAGCAAAGGAAAGAATATTTGTACCGAAAGAGCTTGGAAGGACCAAAGCGCGAATGGTATGAGAAGAAACTACAACTTCGAAAAGCTCTTCAAGGTTTTGTTTCTATTATAGTTGAATTGAGTTGCTTCTTATAGAAAGTAACTAGTTATGATGTTGATTTATTTTGTATTTTTTTTTGTAAGAGGGGAAGCTTCCGACTGAGCTTAGGAATGAAGAAGCCAAGCTCAGGCAGGAGATTGAGCTTGAAGATGAGCAGACTGCTGGTATTTTCTCATTTAATTGTTGTGAAGGAAATTAATTTTAGGTTTTAAAGTGTTTAATTGTTGAAGTAGAAGTAAAATGATTTAGAATTTGGTTTTCAGAATACTCTAGGAATGTGTGAATTTATTTTTGCTTCTACTTCTTCTCTGTAGGATTTTACTGAAATGTTACAGCATGGAAAGATTGCAAAAATAACGGAAAGAGTTTTGATCTATACCAGCACATGAGGCGTTCTCCAATTTTATCGTGTTGAACTTTTATTAAATCAAACTTTATTCAGATTATCAATAATTGGCAACTTGAATAAATAGTCACTACATGAGCTTCCTAACTTAAAAAGAAGCCAATTTTTTATTGTTAACCTGGGATTTAGAGCTATAACAAAGCATCTCAACAGATCAGCATTGTGAAATACCAAACAAAAAACACAATCAGAGATGTTAATATTTACCATGTTTTACATGATATTGTCACATTTAGTTAAGAGTATACTACTTCTACTATTCTGATAACTATATAGTTGTGCATCTATTCATATTTTTATTTCGCTTGCTCTTTTAGATCAAGTCTACTTTGCCAAACCATATTTCCACATATATGATTGTGAAATAGTTTAGCCATGGCTCTGACAAGGATTCAAAAGTTCTTGGCAGTGAAGATAGTGCCTAGTGCCCATGATACATTTAATAAAAACCCGTATGGTTTAAACATATCCAAAAACATATGTTATAAGATGAAAAATGTAGCAAATAAATAAAGGTCTTAAACGGTGTTATAACTGCTCCCCTCACTACCATATTATTTTATTATTATTATAGATTATAGAAGGAACACAAATAGTTGTGCAGAAAATCAGTTTGAATTGTTATGTACATCTCTATTAAACAATGAGTACGGTTCATTCATATTTGCCAAAATAAACAGTTATATAAGGTGGTTCAACAATTATTGTAGCTATTAGTAACTGCAGGAACACTGTAGGCATGTTAGTTCTATCTGATGCGCCTTTTGCACTTTCATATCTTATTTTATGGCAATTAAACATGGGAACTAAAAGAGTTTTCCTTCTTATGCATAAAGTACTAAAAACTCACATAGACGATGAGTATGCTGATGCATCAGTGCGAGATCCCAAAATTCTGTTAACTACATCTCGTGATCCAAGTGCTCCTCTTACTCAATTTGTCAAGGTAAGTATAGCCTCTCATTTGCTCTGCATTAATCTTAGCTATAAATCTGTTCAACTGTTCAAAGACATCACCGATAATTTCCCAGGAATTAAAATTTGTCTTTCCTAACGCAACAAGAATGAATCGTGGTGGTCAGGTTAGTCATATCTATATATTTTTCTTCATCATTCAGTAATTGCTTATACCAATCCCAATGCACATTTATTAACCCTTCCTTTTTAAAATTGTATGATGATAAAACCAGACAAGTTCATAAATTCACATGACGAAGTTCCCGCTTTAACATGCTATTTTTATAAAGTTTCACAAGTTTGGGGTTAACTAATGCTTGTGATACTTGATAACGAACATGGTAACTTAACTTTGTCAAGCAGTTTATAGTTTCTTTGGTTCACGTCAATGCAACAGAAATGTAGGTTACAGTAGACGGGTTTGTAACTAGTTTTGTTTTATATGCAAATCTATACCTTATGCTGAAAGTATTTTTCCCTCTCTCTTAGATATGATGGGTATAAATATAAAGTAAGATGCTTTTGTTGCTGCATTTTTATCAACTTTTTTCTGTTGCGAACTGCTTTTAATACTTGTTGGGTTGGTCAGTAGTTTCCTATAGAGATTTTAGTATATTTAAGTTCTCATCATTAAGTAGTTTCCTATAGCTAACTATATATTTACTAATATTGTAGTTAAAACTTGTCGTACAGACTCCTAATCAAGTGTTTACTAGTTCTGTCGTGCTTTGATTTGCCATCAATTTTCAACCATGCTTGTTTTTAAAAAAAATCCGCTGCTTGTATTATTGTAATCTATTCTCTGGATTCATGGTATAAATCACATTTTCCAAGATACTGTTTTTTTGTTTGTTTTTGTTATTTGCTACTTGGCTAAATGAATGTATCAAAATCAATGTTTTTCCCTAAAATGTTCTGCCTCAAAAACCTTGGTGTCTATTGAGCCTCAGCTTATTTCCATAAATACAACTGAGTAAAAGTTAGAAACATAGTAGCAGCAAACATGTTGTATAGATACTCAAATAAGGTCATACTAGTTGGATATTTGGCGCAGGTTCAGAAATTGGATCACATATCCTCTTGTTCCTGTTTCGGCTTCTTGGCCTGTCGATGGTTGAAATTCTTTGGAATTGATCCAGTACTGACTATAGGGACCAGGACTAAACCAAAGATTTTTCCACTTCAAATAACAAATTTTATTATTTGTTAATTCGAAACCCATTGAACCAAGCTAGCTTTGTAAATTCTAAGAAAGTATTAAGTGCGCTCCAACACATACTTGGGGTGACTGTTCAATTGGCACATGAATAATGTAGCTAGTGTGGATGGAACTACCGATCTTGCTGTGGAAGCTGACTTCCTCAGCCAACCACATGCCCATGTGGGCCTAAAACAACAAGCTTAAATCCTTCTACCTGTAAATTTCTGCAATTCCAAATATATGTCTATTGTAAACTGTATTGGTTGAACTAGTCCTCTAAATCTGTTAATCATGTTGTTCAAAATACATTCTAAACTTCTGGTTTGACTGCACAAGTGCTATAAGTTATACAGTCTTTCTACATTAGCATTGTAAATGTTACACAACTAAATATGAAAATGGCGCATCAATAGCCAATTTCTCTGACAAAATTTAGTTAGTTAAGTCGTGTGATTTGGTAACTGATTTTTGTTGCATGAAATTTTGATGATGCTCCTGAAGTTTCACTTTGGTGATGGTGCACTATCATGGTTAACTGTGTTGGTTGTCATAAAAATAGAAACAATATTTTATCCTATATTTTCTGGATTTGAATGTGGTTCATCGGTCATTAATTATTTCTGCAACTTTGTCACTAATTATTTCTGCAACTTATCAACTATTTGACAACTGACACTTTGCAGATGCTCTCGGAAATTATAGAGTCTTGCCGAGCACATGAATTTACCGATGTCATTTTGGTATATGAACATCGAGGTGTGCCAAATCGTTTAGTTGTCAGCCATTTGCCATTTGGTCCAACTGCATATTTTGGTTTGTTCAATGTGGTATGTTAAATTAATAAAGCTTGGTGTATCTCCTACCTTCTTTTCAATATAATCAAGGGTGCTTCAAAAATCGGTTTGTCAGGTGACAAGACATGGAATCAAAGATAATAAGGAATTGGGTACAATGCCTGAAGCTTACCCTCATCTGATCCTAAATAACTTAAAAACAAAGGTACTGTTTGAATTCATTTGCATGGGATGTTACCCCTAACACAATTATCCGTTAACACAGTTCCCAAGTGCCGTTAACCATAGTAATTTAAGGCATTTAACGGATATCTCTTGCTTACGAGGATTGTACTATTGCTATTTAAGGCATTTAGCGGATGGGAAACAATGTTAAGATTCAACTTCAAGAAAAATTGTGAATGAAAAGTGGTTTCAGGTCCATAATGATTTCTTATAGTTAGCCAAATTAAGGTGACAATCTGCATTATTTTTCCCCATAAAGTTATACATAAATTGTCTTCTGTGGTAAATATTGCAGGTCGGAGAAAGGATAGGAAACATCCTAAAACATCTATTTCCAGTGCCTAAGCCAGACACAAAACGCATCATCACGTTCTCTAATATTTCCGATTATATCTCATTCAGGTTGGTGACAGCATTTATAGACAATAATACTCTGAGATGTATGTATTATATTGGAATTAAGGCTCAATTTTCCGTTTTCATTTCGGTCACGGGTAATTTTCAAATCAAGGTATGAGAATTCGGTTTCGGTCATTTGAAATTTTGTTAGTTTCGGATGATTTCGTAAATTTTGGAAGTTTCGCTTTTGTTTCGGTTTCGTTCCAGATTTTGGTTTTTTGTAGTTTGTTAATAAACATAATTAGAATCCAAAATAAAAAGCCATATACTAACACTAATTTATTGTCCATTCCTATTACATTAAATTAAAGGCTGAAATCCCAAAAAAAGCCAGCCCAAATTAGAGGACATAAACACTTCTCTGCTGTAATTCGAAATACAGCCATATACGCAAATTCATTGTCCATTCCTTTTCCACACGTAAACTAGGGCAATTCGAAAATCGAAACAAAAAAAAACACGCAGATTAAAAAAAAGGCGTTTTGGACTAAAAGTCCTTATTCTCAAAGTCTATGCACAAAAAGTCCCTACTAATAAACTCATGTAAATTAGGTCCCTATTTTGTTATTTTTTACCAAATTGTCCCCTTCTAGAAAATCAACTTAGCATTGAAATCAGGGGCAAAAGTAGTATAAATTAGTCAAAAACTAAAAATAGGGACCAAATTTTCTTAACTTTTTCGAAAGGGACTTTTTTTCCGTCATCTTTCAATTCTAGGGACTTGGCAGCCGTTTCTTGAAAAAAAAAAACTTCGCTGCCGTAGTTCGATTCCGATGACTTCGCCTTCGCTGATTGTCGCCAAGAAAATCAAGGTGCTGCTATATATTTTTGTGATTTCCTACATCGATTTTGATTTAATGTATAGATGGAAATTCGAATCTTTTCCCTGTATAATCACATTCGACTATTTCTGTTGCTGATTGAAATCTTTTCGAATTGCTTTGGCTTTTTGGCCTTTTTCCTTTTCATCCCATGATTTTTGGTGTCAATGGCATTAATTTAGGGATCCGCTTTTTTTCCTAAGCTGATAGCCGAAACCGATTTTTAGCCCCAGTTTCGACTCGTTGATGGTCGGCACCGGTACGGTACCCCCAAAATTTCGGGGTACCGGCTGATACCTTAAACCATGTTTTAAATTTCCGGTTCGGTTTCAGAAATTTTCGAAGTTCTGCTTTTATATTGGTACCTTTTTCTGTTTAATTTGCTTAATAAGCTAAATAATTATCCAATACTATCATAAATTTATAGTACATTCTTTGTATTACGTACAAGTACATGCTTTAATATAAAAAAATCATAGCTTAAGATCCTGCTTTGTTCATTTGAGATTTTCAAAATTTTGATTGATTTCGTGAATTTTGAATTTTTTATTATGGTTTCGGTGTAAATTGATAAAAAGTATAACAACTTTTTTTGAAACTATTTGGTTTTTTGTCCATTTATTATTTTGTTGACTTTTTTTTAAAAAAGTTTTTTGTAATGTTTATTGTATTTTTTATAAATTCTGCAATTTTTTTACTATTTTTTAGTACTTCAAGAGTAAACCCGGAATTTAGACTGGATTACGCTCTGGTTATGATCAGAATAACCGGAATTCCACTGGAATTTTGAACTATGATTGGAATACATCTCATTGAACATACGTGATGCATGTTAGTTGTAAAGTTGGATCATTTATCTTGAAGGATTGAAGTTAATTGTTAATGTTTTTTTTGCTCTCAGCAACCAGGTTTACAAATATTTCTTAAAGTGAACTTCATGTTTCTAAAGTTGAATTTGCATGGTTTCTTCAGGTAGTGCTTTTTCTTCGTTACTCATAGGTTAGGATTTGATGTGGCACATATTTTTTATTTTTATCTTTTGAAATGATTGCATGCTCACATGCTTTTCTTTCTTTATTTTTATTTTTATTTATTATCTTTGGTCAAAGTTCCGTTTTTAAGCTGTAGTGTGTTGGTGGTTTCCATGAAGTATATATTTTCAGTAGTCTACGGAACTAGGTGAAGGTGAAAATAGAACATCTCTGACTTGGGAGGTTTAAGATGAATAAGTTAGTTTCTGTTCATTTATACTGGTACGGATCCTATATTATCTATGTATTAAACTCAAGTAATCTAATCAAATTCAAGTGTTTTTGTTATTTACAATCACTTGACATGAGTTATGAACTTACGATGCAGTCTCAGTAGAAAATGCAGCATACTAAGGCAAAACATGAAGCAATAAAAATAAAAATAAATAAATAAATAAAAAGACAAAAAAGGAAGAGAAAAAGGAAGAAAAAAAGAAAGAAAGATAAAAGAGCCGAGTGTGTAATTATCTGATATTGTACATTGACACTTTTGTATTTTAATGCAGGCACCATGTATATGAACAACGCGGTGGACCTAAATCGGTTGAACTAAAAGAGATTGGCCCTCGCTTTGATCTGAAACCTTATAAGGTACTCGCTAACGTTCACCGATAGATTCCTTTTGCCGTCAAATTATTTTAGTTCTTAACAAATCACATATATTGTATGATGCTATCAGATCGAATTAGGGACAGTGGACCAAGAAAACGCCCAGAGCGAGTGGGAATTGAGAAATTTCATGAACACTGCAAAGAAGAGAAAATATCTTGGAGAATGAGCGAGTTTAGTTTAATCGAAATTTTCTGTTGTCTGAATTCAAATTTGGTATCTTAAATGTTCGAGAAATTATTAATTGGCTGAAGCTTGGCATATTGTTGTATTGCCAGCAAGTTTTGTACTACAAGATCCTACTTGGTTTGAACCGTGGCGTAGGCATTATGTTCCGTTTCTACTTTTACGCAATTAAAAGTTTTGTTGTTATAATATTTTGTAGGGAACCATATGCCATCTTTGTGTGCAGGACAAGCTTGTATTTCTTTCATACGGAACACACTTGACATGACGCAAACGATCTGTTTCCTACTCTCTTATATTTTGGCTTAATTATCATGAGAATGAATTTTAGTTGCATTCATGGTGAAGTTTTGAAGTGGTTTCATGGTGTGCGGTAGTTACAAGGAGAAATATTGCAATTGATGAGAACTCGTGTATTATGTTGTGGTAAAAGGTTATCTGGTGTTGAAATGGAGAGGATGGTTTAACTTTTGGTTGCTGATATTAAAGCTTTTGGGCACAGAAAGGCGAGTGAAATAATGGGATTTCAAGACGGACGTAGGAGCATTTCTTAAAAGAAAATCAACGTTTATTTTGGATTCCTCACACTACAACACTACTGATTCGAGCTTGAGTAAGAAAATAAGCAGAGATTTTTGTCTTTTTTTTTAAACGGCGATAAATAAATAGTAAACCGAAAATATAAACGGTTTTCATTTTACCGTTTATAATAAAAGGGATTTTAAAAATCCGTTTAGACTCATAATAGGGTTTTACTTAGCTTGTTTATATATATATATATATATATATATATATATATGCGCGTGCGTGCGTGTTTTAAGTTGATAATATGGTTTTAGTAAGTGTGTGTTGGGATTAAAGTAACTCAAATTCAAATAATAATAATAATAGGACACAATCATTTACTAAAATTCAAAACAAACATATTAACACATAACCAAACATAAAACTGAAATAAGAAAGTACTAAATTAGTAATACAAACAATGATGTTGCAGACAAACATCATTGTCTAAGTGGTTATGCGATTCGGCTTTGGTACGAGAGGTCACAAGTTCTAAACTTGCGTAGCGTGATTCAAACATTTATTGGCACATGCTTTGTGGTTTGTTGTCCCAGTGACATGTTGTATCTAAGTACCATTTCAACAAAAAAAACAATGGTGTTGTAGTTCTTCTACATCACATAACTTCCCACTTCATCTTGACACCTGTGTCGTTGCGTTCTTAGAATGCTACGTTTTCTGGTCAAACATACTTCAAAAACTTTTCAGATAGATGAGAAACATCTTTTGTGAAATACTTTCCTTTTTTATCCCGTTAACGTCTTTCACGAACCTTCTTCAATTTAGTTCCTCTATAAGAGCTCTAGTTCTATCTGCATCTTGTTCAACTTGTGCTTCCAAGATATTTAACTTTTGCTCTTTTAGCCTCAAACGCTTCTTTTTTTGAGACAGGTACAACTGACATATCACTTAGAAGTGCAGTTAGTTTGTCACTAGCTCTGCGAAGTCACTTGCTTTCTTATTTCTCAACAATGATCACTTCTTGATTTTATTCTTTTGCCCGATTTGCAACTCCACTATACAACATTCCTGAGGTAGGAGTCAATAGATTGATATTGTTCCTCTCCGCGTCTGCTAACATCAGAGATTCATTTGAATGGCCATGAGATGAATTTACTAAGAGTCTTGAAGATAAATTTCTTAACTTAAATTCTTTGGTATCTCCCTCATCGACATCCTCTTCTTCATTGTGAGTTGCCCAACGCAGCCTCATATGGATAATTTCAAATGTTTCATGAGCCTTGAAATCATTGTTGTAAGTATCAATATATTTTATAATAATCATCTTTTAAGTCTCTAATGATTGTCCACTCCTTAGCATGTCTCTTCTTTATGCTATTATACCTTTGTATTTCGTACACATAGTATTCAAGTTATACCATGTTGTCATTCTGCTCTCAAACAATCGCTTTTTTGGCATTCCAGGTCATGGTTGTAGTTCACATTTACTCTCAAGTAGAAGAATCTCCCACCTGAATGTCCTGATGGAACTTCAGATGCGTTAACCCATGCATTGGCCAATACCTTATAGTCAAGTGCTCTCCATGCCTTACCAATATCAGTGCTTGTATCAACAGAATCATTGGATTGAGGATCATTGGGCTTTCTTTTGTCGTAAGCTCTTTTTTCCTTGTCTTTCCCCTTGTCGCTTGTAGGAGTGTCTGAATGGGTCTTTTGGGCTGTTTCTGTAGGAGGAATTATCGATTGTGAACCAAACATGTTCGGGTTTAGATGATTTGATTGAGAATGTTACCAAACTGTTTTGCAAAGTTTAGTTGGATAAGTAGCTGATTTTGTTGTGGAGTAAGGAATTGTGTCCGTGTAACTTATGAAGCTTCATACCGTGTTAGTAAATCAGTAAAGTTCGTGTGACTATCATCATACAAGTTTATTTCAGGGACATTGCTATTTTTTGAGTTTGCCATTAGTTTGTTGTTCTTTTAGCAGAGATAGATTTGTTTGAGTATGAAGACTATATGTAATATGTTGTGCACCATACATATAATAAATTTGATGCAACTGATTTATGCAATGTCTAGTCTTATCAATTGATTTTTGCATTGTTTAGTTTTATCATCTTAATTTGGTGCTACACTTATACACCATATAGCAATTTTTTTGTCTCTTTGCTCTTTATGTCATTTAAATTGATTCAGTGTTTGATCTTATCAACTTCAAGCAGAAATTTTGCAGCCATTGTCTCTTTGCTCTTTAATATCATTCAACTAGTTTTTACATTGACTAGCCTTACCAACTTTATACAGAAATTGTCTGTTTGCTTTAAAATCATTTCAATTTTATTTGGCATTGACTAGTTCTATCAAATTCATACACAAATTATTTGTATGCTTTTAAATCATTTCAGCTCTTTTTGGCATTGACTAGTCTTATCAACCTTATACAGAAACTGGCTAGAAATTTGTTAAGATGGTGTTTCTTTGCTCTTTAGTATCATTTCTACTATATATACGGAAGCAAATGCTATTTTGAGCTATTAAATTTCAATATGACAAGTCAAGCAAGGACTCCAACGGATTATTTAGTATTGATAAAAGCATACATTCGAGTAGATATTCTTCACATGGAAGAAGAGATCGATCAAGATTTTTAGGTTACCATCAATGAAGCATACAATAATTATTCATAATGTAGATTAACAAGGAGTATTCTGGAAACAAGAAGTATGTTTGATACATTTAGTAGTTCATGTAGGAGATACCATAAAATAATAGCTGAGATGAAAGAGGAGGACATTTTTCAACTATTTCGTTCAACCTATGACTCATGTTACATTTTCGGATACCATACCAAGCTTTGTCGAGCACGATGCATATGAGCTATGGAACAATTATATGTTACAATTTGAGTAACAACCTCAGGAGTGTCCGTTAAGCGTGATATTTATGTATCGCTATTTATATTCTACAACGTCTTTGTGAGCTATTTATCGAAATATTATCTCTATTTGTAGAATCCAAGAACAATACTGAAAATAGTGATATAATGTCATACATCATCACTTACATTATCAAACATAAACACTATTAATATTTAGATTATAAAGCTCATTGTGGAGTCTACTCATTTCATTTACCACCCATCATATTGATTTTGCAACGTTGTTAGTTGATACTCTTATTTATTAGCGTAGTCAGTGACTCATTGACGAAAATGATCGCCAATCCACTCCTAAAAGCCATAACCTCTTGGAAACATGTGACATCTGAAATGACGACGACCAATATCATTTTCTCATTGGATGACATCTTATATAGCGGTATATCCATATTCATATATTATAATAGGTGAGTCAACTTCTTGCTCGATTTCCAAAAGGATGATTCGTTGTTGTTGATGCCTTGAATCGCGTCTAAATGCCATCTTAGTCTTTCTTCATGACGTCTCTATTCTCTCACTAGTCTTTGAGGTTCTTCTTCTCGTTCATGTTCTTACAAATCTTTATAGTGTCTTTCTTGCATTTCAATATAGAAACCAATATCGGTTTCTGGTGATGATGGATTGGAAGGTATCAGGTGGTTAAGTGGACGTTCATAGTCATACGACGAAGGGAGAGAAATTTGACTATGATCCACCATTGTTGAAAAAAATTTATGTCGCCGCAAAATAGTATGAGGACATGTTATTAACAGTGAATATACTCACACACACTCTAAATAAAAGTGATTGAAAACTAAAGTAGCTAAAAGATATACTGATGGGATATATCACTGTCCATAAATGAGATTGGACATTACAATATTAGAAAAACTATTAGTTGAATTGACTAAATAATACAAGATATGCTAATTGGACTAGTCACTATCCATAAAGGTGATTGAACACTACAATAGCAGAAAATTTAATTGCCGAATACCAATAATAGTTGAACTGAATAAACAATTCATTAAATAACATAAATAATATTCCATAATACCGCACAACGTAAATAGTATAATAACTATTATCCAATACATTACACAATATAATAAAATAGTACATAGTTAACCCAATGGATTACATCGAAAATTTCCCTTCAAATGCCACAAATGCTCAACCAGATCATCTTGAAGCTTTTTATGTATTTCTCTGGATCCGATTCTACGCAGACGTCTCAAGAAAACCTTAATAGTGTATGGATCTCTCTCAGCAACAACCGTAGTTGTGTTATCCGAATGGTAGCCTAAATAAGATAAACGTGCCTATTTCTTCTTCGGTAATCATATTATGCAATGTAATACATGCCCGCTTCACATTGCTCAATGCCTTTGGCTTCCATAGTTTAATAGGATTTTTTACAATAGCAAATTTTACTTGTAAAATGCTAAATGCACGCTCTCCATATTTTCTTGCAGCTTCTTGTCTTTTAGCATAGTATTTCTATTTCTCTGTTTTTGGATCTAAAATTGTTTGGACTAGGGTACCCCACGATGGATATATACCATCTGCTAAATAATACCCCATGTCACAAGAATTTCCAGCAATACTAAAGTTGCATGTAGGGGCATTTCCATGTGTGAGATTTTTTAATAGATGTGATTGGTATAACACATTGATATCATTCATGGAACCAGAATATCTGAAATACGCATGCCAAAACCAAAGATCATGCGAGGCAGCTGCTTCTAATATCATTGTAGCTTTGGGATGATGACCAAAAAATTGACCGTGTGAAGCTTTGAGGCAAATTTTCCATTCCCAGTAAATACAGTCAATACAGGCGAGACTACCTAACATTCCAAGAAAATCTCTTTTAGCTCCTAACTTTTTTAGTTTGTTGACATCGCTTTGCATTTGAGATTGCAAATATTGTTCATCATACAATTCAGTGATAGCTATACAAAACCTTTCTAGGCTTAAGTGTATGGTACTCTCACCCATTCGGACCATCTCTCAAATACATCACGAGCTATCCCATAAGTTATAACATGTAATGCTCCTATAATTTTTTGATAAGCTGAACATCCCAAGGTTTGAGCGTTATTACGTTTTTGAACAAACTAATTATCATGTCGAACAACTCCATTAAAAATACGCATACACATATTCTTACTCATTCTGAATCGATGACGAAAATCTTCATGGCCATAGGTACAAGGAGTGTTGAAATAATATTTAAATAATTTAGCAATTCCACCTTTATGGTCACACATCTTCCTTTTATCTATATGGCCAAACGCACTTTCTTCATTAGATCCACTACTACATCCTTTGAATATGAATTTTTGGACTCTTTGTTCATGAACGGTTACCGCTTGTATCATTAGCTCTAGCTTATCAGTATCAGTAGTATCTCCGATGATAACTGAAGAAAATATCTTTATTTATATAGCTCATCATCTTCATCGGAATCAGTTTGACTTTCCTCCGTGTCGTTTTCGCTGTTATCGATAGACCTTTCGAACTTCGAATTTTCATTTTCAACTTATTCACTGCTAAAGTTATGTTGTGACATTATTTAGTTTCCGATATGTTTGATTGAATGAGTATGTGTTGAAGAATGAATTTATGGAGGAAAATATAGCCATTTATAACCATTGTGGCAATACGGTCATGTGGTTTGCTTTGGAATTTTGAAAAAATATAAATTCAAAAAAATTATACGGCAAATGAAAACCCCTTTGTTAAACAATAAAATGAAAACTGTTTAAGGTATAAACGACAAACAGAAAACCGTTTATAAGCTTAAACGGTTTTTTTTACCGTTTTAGGTTTTTCCATTTTATTTTTATAATAACTCGAAGCAAAATATATACATGAATATCAACAAGTTACATGCATATATAACTTGATAATTTGAAGCATATATACCATACATCCATAGCCATATATAAGTATATATAGCAACTTACAAGCATATATAACAACATATATAACATCCATAACCAAATTTCAAATCATGAAATCATTGCTAAAATTAAAAAATCACTAGAAATCTTCCAAACCTAGTGTTTTCTTTGCCTTTCCACTCTTGCTCCCTTTCCCTTTGAATAAAGATTTCATCTTGCTAACAATTCCACCACTCTTCTTCTTACCTTCGACTTTCTCCTTTCCACGGTTTGAACCTGTATACTGCAATCAAATATAGAACTAAATATACGATACACGTTTGATTTTGAATATAATTTATAACACATACCTGGAGTAGAATATGAAGTAGTTGAAATTTTGAACTTAACCCCATGTATATTGCACACAACCAAATCATTGCCTCTGTCATCACTGTGTCGTTGTCATGTTCATTGTTGTTGTCTTCATCGTCTTCGCCTTCATCCTCATCACTGTCTTGCATTTGATGAACTTTTCCTTTTTTATGAGATTTCAATCAACTCGATGCTTTTGTTGCAAGACAAAAATTGGGTTCCCTTGTAATCTCCTTGTTCTATGTAAAATAAAGACCAAATAACATCAATTTATTATAAATAATAGAGGATTGTAGAACATATTTGAAATTAGAGATTATTAAACTTACAAAATCATTTGCCAAGTTTTTTATGCTTCGCAACCCATCTTCATAATACTGCGATTCTTGAAGAACAAGATGTCGCACACCTATGTTCATCTCCTATAAACCATCGACTGAATAGTGAGATGAGACTAGGGGTAAGTTAGACAAATGAGGGATAAGTATCAGATCCCGCCCAGCCCAATGCATGTACCAACTAGGATCCTCTACCCAATCTACTTGCTCGGGTGGGAGATAATGTTAAATAATTTGAAGGAACTGGCCCAGCCCACAATGGAAGAAATGAGTGAATTTCAAAAAATTTAGCCATTTTGGATTTTTAATGGGCCTATGAAGTCTAAATATACTTAGAACTTTTCTAAGTTTCTTTTAAATAAAATCAATATTTTATTTAATTTTATAAATAAAGTTTTACTTTAATTTAATGTGTATGTAAATTAGAGTATATCAAATATACTCTTATGTACATATTTGTGTGTAACAGTAACTTATTAAATTTATTTAGAGAAGTAAACTTTTCATTTTCTATCTCTTAAATTATTCAATTAATGATGGGGCATAAGTTTATTTAGAGAAGGAAACTTTTTATTTCCCTCTGTTTAACTTATTCAATTAATGATGGAGCATAAATTTATATAGAGAGTGAAATCTTTCATTTCTCTCTTTTTAATTAATTTGATTGTTCATATGAATGTCATTAATTAGCAACATGTATATAACATGAATATAAGTATAAACAAATATGTTATAGTGTAATTCTGTAAGTGCAATATATATAGGTGCTATCAATTAATGGAAAGGTGTAGACATATAAACAAAATTAAATGGATAGCTAATCACATAAAGGAAAAAATGGGAAATAAATAAAGAGAAACAATGATGATTGAATCAATTTCCCATTTCGTAAAATTAGTTAATGCACCATATAAATGACATTATAGGCATCATAATGTAAGGATATAAATAGTCGAAAATAAATGTATGTATATATTATTGCCTCATTTAAATTGTTTCCTCCTTTCGAAAAGAAATCTAATCATACTTTGATAATATGAAATACATGTAATAAATTTTAAATTTGCAAACATACATATAAAATTAATTGTGTGAACATAAGATTAAATCAAGTCTTTCTACTTGATAAAAATTAGAGATTTATAGCAATCAATTTAGAAGTAGGTTTATTGTCAAAACATTAATTGTATGCATGTAATATTCAATAAAATATCTCTAATTAATACAAATTAGAGACTATAGTAATGAAATTAAAATTTAGATTTATTACCAAAACATCTTCCTTTTTTTTAATTTTCAAAATAATATAAACACAAAAAACATACATGTAAACTTTCAAATCTAAAACTAAATTTTGTTTTATATGAATTAAAACATGAATCTTCAATAAAACACTGTAATATTTATAAACAAAATTTAGCTTAATTTGTTAAAGTAAAATCCAATGAAAACAATATGAACATACAAAATTTTAGATCTAAAGGATACTTTGAATTAAATGTTTATAATATAGATCTATAATAAAACATTGTATTCAAATATATACAAATTTTAATTTTAATTTAACAAAATAAGAACCCAATTGATAAATTGAACATATAAAATTTCTAATCTAAAAATTAGACTTTAAATTGAATGTATAGAACATAGTTCTAAAACAAAATATTATATTTAAACTTATACAAATATTAGTTTTGATTTGTTAAATAAAACACCAATTGATTCATTCAACAAACAATTCAAGCTACACAAACAATTTTCAACTTAAATGAGACAGTGATATGTGCATACAAACTATGATAATTAATTTCTCTTTCAATAAACATTACATCAAATATCATTATCTATTATAGAAAAACATACCTTATTACCCAAGGCCTTGAAGCACATCTTGAAAATGGAGTCCCCTTAGGATGTTAACTAGAAGTCATACCTTGAATGATGATATCTTCTCAGATCTTCATCCTATCCTTGCAAGAGATGGATGAGCCACTTTTGTTTTGTTTTTTTGGTGTTTTTATATGGAGTTAAAAGAATTTTTGAAATTTTTTGTTTTGTTTTCTACCATGTAAAGTTAGGAGGGAGAAAGGACCAGACTAAATGAGAAAGAATGAATTGTACGTACATAATGAATTAAAGAATATGTTTTGTTTGAAAGAATGAAACTTTTCACATTCTAATTAAAACTTCCCTAATCAATTCTCTTGATTGTTTCTCTCTCTCTCTAATCCTTTATTTACACGTATGTCATCAAATGATATAAAATATCCACAAATCATGTCATCAAATGACATAAATTTTCATAAATTATTTCATGCAATTATTTTTAAATTACATAAACATCGTATATCAATGCGTGCAAATATAACTTTTATAAATGTATTAAAATAATTACAAAAAACTTCTAAACATCAAATAAATAATAATTAATATTTCTCAAATATCAATTAATTTAATCAATTTACAACATTTTATAAATTAATTAAATCATGTGATTTTTCAAAGAATTCATCATTACGGTTGTGCGACTGAAAGATGTAAATTCAGTCAGCGATTAATATCGATCTATTCGAATATTAACGTTCACACGTCACTTAGCAGGTGGTGTGACATTTTGGCCGAATTTATCGTTTACACATCTTTTGGTAAAATCCAATTTTACTTATTATAAGCGGTACCTAATAGTGACAATTATTTACACCAATTCTCTTCGTCCAAACTATACCACTTTGGATTTATAGAGTTTGATAATGGTCAAAATTCCAATATTATCCATATTCAACTTTATAGTCCAAACACAAAGTCTTTGGTTCAATAATAACAATTATTATTAATCGAAATGCTCTGGCCAAAGACCTTGACTTTGAGTTGACTTCAGTTGACCGTGATACTAACCTCATATAACTGAGGAGACGAATCCTCTCTTGAATAGTGTTTCACTTCTAATGCTTCCACTCGACCTAACTATAGTCGTTCGATGGACGCCATGCCATGATTTAACTATAATCAAAGCGGAGCTTCTACATTGAAGGTCAATAGTATTCTCAAGTCGAGAGAACTGTGTAAATTAGTCACATCGATATTCTCCGCTTGACCTTAGTTATATTAACAAATAGAAAACTATCTAGTGAGTCATTCCATAGTTATCCAATAACTATCAGACGCAACCTCTTGGTGCCCCCAACAGTCATGAGTAATACACTGCCCAACATTTGGAGATCGTTACGTACTCTATTCTCAATGGATACATCGATATCTAGTCTCGATGCATCTTGACTAGGAACATTTAAAATGGTATATTTGTTTCATTATGATAAATTGCTCACGGTTATGACACTTTGTAACTACTATCACAAAACATACCATTTGTGGATTTTCTATTAAATATACTTTTAATTAAATTGATTATCTAATATAACCACATTATATCAAGTATATAACAGAAAGAAAATACCTTATTTCGAACAATATTGGTCAACGAGTTAGATATATATAACAAATTACATAATTGCCCCTAGGGCACACCTCTAACTCTATCAATCTCCAACTTGCACTTGGGGGCAATTATGGAATCTTATTCCAACTTCTCTAATCGGTTTTCTCAAAACCAATTGGGTCATTCCCTTTGTGAACGGGTATGCTATTATGTTTTAATTATCTACTCTATTAATCAACTCTCTTCGACGGTGATAAACAGTTTTATCACGTGGAACCATTTAGTGTATGTCTCTCGACTTCAAGTGAGCTCTAAGTTCTGTTATGAACTTTACGACATTGTTATCATATAACTATGTCATGAGATTCTCAACATTTGTAATTGAGTCACTTATAAATTTGTGCACTTATATTTTTATATACATTATTTCTATTGCGGCGCTATTCAAGGCGATGTACCTAGCCTTTTTTCGTTGAATTGGCCACGGTCTTTCATTTGGAACATTTCCAACTTAAAGATTTGTTATTGACATATTATACTCAATATTACTTGTGAAAGTTTGAGTCTGAACATTCCTTCATAAGGAATTTATTGTTTCTGTAAATAATTCTCTAATATTTCATAAATACATGAGAACCTTCAAACAATCATTTAGTGATATCAATATGGATTTGATATTTGCTTCATGTATCAAATAAATAAACAAATCATGATATCGTAGATAACATAAAATGTATGATAATTCCTATTGCCAATGCAAAAGAATCAATCTTACATGTTCTGTATTAAACATTTTAATAAGGTGTCCTTGCATATCATTTGGGACACTCCCGACATCTTTTATACTTACTATAAAAGACATAATTTATTAATCCAATGATGAGTATTAAAACAACTATGATTTTGACACAAGTACATCGTTAAAATCAACAACGTGTTGTTTACTTATAGTCTAGAAATATCAATGTACCTTTTAATGTTCTTTCTTATGAACACACGCTTCCTCTGCACTTTGATTGAAAATCAAACTATTTGATATTTCTATCAAAGTACTTATTCAATCTTGATGCTTATAAAATGATACTTTCGTATCATTTCTTGGATCATATCCAAAGACCCACAAACTCAATATCACTTTCACTGACTTTGAGACATTTTTGGTTAATATGTGTAAACAGCTTACTCTAAATCGTTATTTAGAATTTTCTGTTTCAATATATATGTACCAAAACACTAGGACTTATTAAGCGATAATTTTGTAAGTAAATCCGAATTTACTTGAACATGTTGAACATCGAATCTATTACGCTAATTTCAACAATTAAAATTTGTGATATTATTCTTATTAACATTGCTCATTTAATTCCAACTGCATTAGTCTTACTCATAAATACACAGTCGTGATCAATGGATCATATCCCTTTAAGCGTAATTGGAATTCTTTCAGATTTGTGCACCATACCATATAGAGTCAACACTCTCAATGGATTAATTAAACAATCTAGGATCATATATATTTTCGACATTAATAAGACTCTCATAGTTTCTCTTCAATGTGCAAGAATACTTATTAGACACTCTAATGAATTGTGTTCTTTTAGGTTAATTAATTTCATTTCATCTCATTTAATCAGTATTATCTAAGGATCGTATCCAATTCCATTTTACCACTAGTAATTCCTCAAAGAAATTTCTTCACAATGAAGTTGGTATTTCTTGAAATAACAATTGTTTCTCAGTGCAACATAATAGGTATTCATAAATGTTCTATGAATTTCTTTATTTATAAAACTGATTTGGTTTTAGTTTACAAAACTTATGTTCAAAACATAAATACGTCATCCAATAACAGTCTTCCAAAAACTCTTTTGGGGAGATTCATACAAGATCCCTTACGAATAATTGTTACGTGCAATCTTTCGACTCACACAACCTTCCAACTCCTTGGTCCAGGATATGTTAGAGTTTCTTATAAACTTTATCTTGTAAAATTTTGTAAACTGTTATTCAGATGAAATAATATTAACCTTGTGTACTACCCTTAAGTACATTACCTTATAGAAAGAAACTAACTCAACTTCACTCACAATTAATCATACATTGTCCAATAAAGTTCAATTACTCCATATCGATGCATCATTAAGTATCACATGGAGGAGTAATTTTGGAGATTGAATCTTTATTCATTTTAGGTATGTTCAGAACATTTTCCAATATACTCACTCATTCGATCAAATCAAATCATTTCTATCGCATGTTATTTTATTTACTTGTTTTATATTCTATAAGTTTACCATAGACATACTACATGTGTATCAAATACACATGTCCATGTCGACGATAACTTATCGTGAATATGACGAAGTACGTGGAACCATTTTGGTATTTATAGAATTACGATTGCATACATCTATATGTATCAATCCAAAGAGATCATCAACTGTTATGATACTCCCACTAATTGGGTGCATAGCCCTTTATTATTTGAGATATAATTAACAAGTATCATATGATTCAAAATCATACAATAAAATTATTTCTCAAAACTACGACTTAGTATATAATTCCAAAATAACTGTAAATAATATTAGAAACTTTTGTATTTTCTAATGCATTACTTTTGTTATAAAAAGATTACCATATTATAGTTTTATTTCACAAAGAATATTCATAATATTCATATTGAAATATAGCTATGTCTATTTTTTTCATTCAATACCAAAAATAATCATTATTTCATAAATAATGTATGGTAAGTTTTACAAAAATAATTTTCGTACGATGATGCAATTAATAAGTGCGATATGGCATGCTCCCACTATTTCCACCATTACTATAATAGTGTACTAAATTCGGAGGTCCATCATTCACTTAATACAATTTGTTTATTTCATACACTGCAACTATTTACAATGGAGAGTTCGTTGATCAAATATCTTGAGCTTAAAGATATAAATCTCATAGAAAATAATTTTCTATATGAAAATATATTTTGGAATAGAAATCATATTTATTATTCCAATATTAAGTATCAATTATTGTTACAATTCTCATTTCCAATGTTTCTCTATGAAGCATAAGTGACTATTCATTATCTTCATCCTAACTGTACCTTAAATTACATCTATTCTTATACATTCATTTTCCTTTCAAATGGTCAAACTATTCAAAAGAAAACCTTACTACAACAAGTGTGAACCCGTGCTACACACATGGTGTTGAATGTAAAACTTTTAAAATACAATAATATGTTATTGGTAAAATCATATTTGTAAATCATGTTCAAACCAAGTAGTGTGAAAAATAATTATATGCAATTGTTAAGTGTCGGACAATAAAATGTCATGCATAATATAAGTTTCGATTCAGTAGGCACATTAGAAAACTAATCTAATGTACCATCCACTCTATTATCAAATAGAAAAAATTAGAATAACATAGCCCATACATCACAAAGGGATATATGGCAAGGTGATACATATGTAGCACTTGTACTCTTGAGCTATCAGTTGTTGACAGTTCAATTGACCCAAGTGGTTCAGTACAAATGTTGGAGCTATCTTAAAAAAACTGTTGTATAAAATGATTCACAATGGCTCATGAGCAAACAATTTTGATGCACAGTCAAACATGCTTCCAAAATAAGGAGAATATATGGTAGTGCATTTCTTTAGCACCTAAACAATAAATTGTACAGTCGGTCATTAAACTCATTTGAAAGCATAGTAGCTAGCTGGGCAATAAAAAATAAAATAAAATAGATGACCTAGTATTTCCAATTAAGGAAATACTAACTTGTGACAAATATATCAACGTCAAAAACAAATTACATCAAATGAAATATATTTTGTTTGAAAGAAAAATAAAAGGGTGTTATCTAAATCTTATCAAATTATGCTGAACAAAGAAGTCAAGCGAGGCTAAATTAAGTCCATAAAAGAAAATGTTTACAGCATTACAATAGATAAGCAGAATGATTATTTGGTTCGATACACATAAAAAAATGAAGAAGAAAAATTGGTGTTCAGATAAAAGTGTAGCATCATTAACCAAGCAACATATGCTAATAGAGGTTGTCATCCTTCCATGTCCCCGTGGCTAACTCAAATTGATTGAATGTTCATTTGTTTACCATTATGATAAGCTTGCAATAGAGAACAATAACAATGTTACACAATTTGGTAAAAACCACAAGCTCCATATTAATTAGCATATGAAAAGCAGATCAATGTGCAAAAGATGACTCTTGTTGAGAAAGTGTAAATCAAGTAGATTTTTTAAAATCAAAATTGAGTAAAAATAAGCATACAGATTGCAACTATATTTATCTGTTGTTACCATTGAATATTTGTTTCTATAATACAGAAATATTTTTTAAATGACAGTTAACATAATCATTTAATTCAACTCATTTCTTAGTAAACTTTTTTAAAATTTCAGTCAATATTCTTTCCCCTTATTTTATAGAAAATAAATTATATATTAAATGCATTAAATTTATTTTCAACCTTTTGTACTACCGAAAATGATATGAACACAAAAATACGATCTTCTAAAGCTTTAATATATACTCACTCATTTTATCAAAGTCATTTGATGATTGAAATGAACTTATGGCAACTTAAACTAACTTCATTGAAATGTAGGACCATCGCTTAGTGATTAGAATGTGCGAAGTAGATTGAAGATGAAAATTAATGTATTTGATAAATAATTCAAAGTTATTGGATAACTTAGATACCAACACATTATTTCATTGATTTTAACATATATTAAATTTATTCTTATCATGCATTCAAGTTCAACCAAATAACAATATAATTAATTCTTGAAATCTAAATAAATCCCTTGAATTATAATGATTAGCACAACAAAGCTTCATTATTTTCAGGGTGTAACATATATTACACAACCAAACATAAATTCATCCATGAAGTGCCATACAATAATATTTATATCTAATCCTTACTATTACTTACCATGATAACTATAACTTAACGGTATTTTGAATCAGTTGTAGCAAATGAAAAAGAGAAAAGCAAAATTGCTTCATAATAACGATAGAATGTAAGCAACTTTGATGAACTGATAAGGTAAAACTAAATAAATTGCCTAATATACTACGTAAGTAGAAAAACCAATATAAGCAACTTTGTTAACCTTTTAGCAGTCAATTACTTCCAATCAACATACATTGATGGTTTGTAAACAAAGTATTAATTATAAAAAAAATGTACAACATATATTCAATTATAAAACAAAGTAGAAAAATTATTAGCATAATTTTAGTTGTATAATCTTGTGCTTTGCTGTTCAAATATAGTTACTCGATCTTTAGCAATCCAAGAAAAAAATAATGTATAGTTTAGCTGAATAATATCACGTCAAAATTTTTACTTGTTATATCTTTTCTTAATACCTTAGGAAGCCATAGGGAAACATACCATAACTTCCACTAAACATAAAAAAAATTCAAAGTAGGATACATCTTTCACATATTATTCATAATAAAATCATCTTAGTGGAAACAAAAAATAAATTCTAAGATCATGATTGGTAAAGTATCGTTAAACGATAAAAAAGTAGAAAACAATGGAAATGAATATGCAGAATAAGTTGCAGTAAATGGTAACATAATTCCAATAAAATGGAAACTAATCAAAATTTATGTTTTGAATTACAGGTGTGAAATATGGTTGTCAAATTAATAGTTCGGTACAATAAAAAAGTAGGAAAAGGTTATATTTATAAAGAAAACATGGATTTAATTTAAAAATAGTTAATTAGAATACGATTACTTTCAGGAAAATTGCTCTTTCAATGTTGAGAAGAAATGAAGTAATAAGGTAGGAGCAGATCACGCAATTCATTTAGAAATGTTCTAAGAAATTAATATAAGTATTTCTAATGAAATGGTCAAATTTTTTGTCTTCTTATGTCAATGTTACTGACAACAACTAAATGTTTTGGTATAGTGTGAAGAAAACATAGGATAATATGAATTAATGCATCTAAAATTTTTCTTTCCTTTATATTTGCTACATTTGTTAGGAAGACAAAAATAACATACCATAACAATAGTGATTATTATTTGCTTTATTTAATTAAAGTAAGGAATTCAATTCGAAGAACACAATTGGTGAAGTAGTGTAAGGTTTAATGAAATAGTGAAATTGAATGACATAAATAGCCATGGTAAATACAAAAATACCGCCTTTGATATGGGAACACAACCAAAGTTTATGTCACAAACAAAGAAAATAGGTGGTTGCTTTGGAGTTACAAATGATGGCTATGATTGCATTCAGCAATACACTATCGCTAAGGATAACAGATCTAAAAACAAACAATTGATTAGATGAGGCAAACAACCGAAGGTTTGGAACTACCATAACAAAGACAGGACATACTGTTTTGTTAGGAGAACATAGAAACCGAGCAGAAAGAAATCAAACGCAAAATTCATAAATTTGATTGTGTAGAACACAATATACTTGATTAGTTTACTATTAAAAGAAATTATATTGTTAGGGTAACAAAAAGCATGAATAAAAATATAATAATAACACATGAGACTGCAAAAGTATTAAAATTGTAAACGAGGATAGATAGTAAGGGCTCTACTACTATAAATATGTGGACAATCCTTTCATGTGCATATTATTAATAAAAAACTTATGCATAATAGTCACACCACTTTAACTAACATGAAATACTTCTTCAATATTCAAAAATAAATATTTTATATTAGACAATCAAATTGATGATATTGGCACAATCACAAACATAGAAGGAACAAATTATTTAAAACATACTTAAGATATCATTATTGGAGAACAAAGAAACCAATCACAAAGAAATCAAACACAAAATTCATAAATTTGATTGTGTATAACACAATATATTTGATTAGTTTACTATTAAAAGAAATTGTATTGTTAGGGTAACAAAAAAGCATGAACAAAAATTTCATAATAACACATAAAGCTACAAAGGTAATAAAATTGTAAATGAGGATAGATAGTTGGAAAAAGGTTTGAAAATGACAACATAAAGTGGTTTAAAATTGATATTGACACAATCAAAAACATAGAAGAAACAAAATATTTAAAACACAACATAAAGTGAATTTTTGTTTTACTTTTATGATTATGATACTCATAATTAGGTATTTATCTTTTTAGGTAACATCATGAAACACTTTTACAATAATAGAAAAAATTGTAAATAAAATCCAGGAGAGCATCACCAAACATGAACACAAAATATTGAAAAAGTTGGACCGGTGAAAAGATAAGATTAAAACTATAATATAACAATCTAAAAATGAAAACTTACCTATTGATCTGGTGAAAAGAACCAAAGCATGAGGATCGGATGCAAAAACGTTCCTAAGAAAACAACTTCAGAAATGAAAAAGATCTACAACTTTTAACTGCTTTGAAAATGATGAAATGAAAGTAATCAACAAACAACTTTAAACTAATGTGAAAACGATGAAAAGAAAGTTACCAAATAAAAAACATCTAGATTCATCTTCGTCGATGATAGTTTCCAACAAAATGAAAACATCTAGATTCCAGATCCAGATGGTTCTAATTCAACTGTTTCTTACAAAATAAAAGCTATTTTTAGGTAATATGAAACACCTTTATAATAGTAGAAGAAATTGTAAATAAAATCCAGGAGACAACCATGCATCACCAAAAATGAACACAAAAATATTTAAAAAGTTGGAAAAATGTTTAAAAATGAGAATATACACTTGTTTAACTGTAGACCTGATTTAAAGTAGAAAAGATTATATGGCAAATCTGGAAACTTTATACAAAATAAGGATTAAAACTATAATATAACAGTCTAAAAATAAAAACTTACCTATTGATCTGGTGAAAAGAACCAAAGCATGGGGATTGGATGCGAAAACGTCCCTAAGAAAACAACTTCAGAAATGAAAAAAATCAACAACATTTAACTACATTGAAAATGATGAAATGAAAGTAATCAACAAACAACTTTAAACTACTGCGATAATGATGAAAAAAAGTTACCAAATAAAAAACATCCAGATTCGTCTTCGTCGATGATGGTTTCCTACAAAATGAAAAGACCTAGATTCCAGATCCAGATGGTTCTAATTCAACGGTTTCTTACACAATAAAAGGTGTTTCCTTAAATGATTTGAAAGAAATATAGTTTATGAGAATCAAGAGAGAAAATAGAATTTAGAAATGTTGACAAAATTGAAAAACATATTAGAAGATTGAATTAAACAGAAATGGAGATTTGTTTTAGGAAGATGAATATGCAAATTAATTGGAAGAGAGGACGAAGTTACAGAAAAAGAAATGGGAACTATCAAAAATATGTTTTCTTAATTATTAATAAATTAAGAGCAGAATAACACTAAGAGACAAAACAATGAATAACATTAAATACAATGGATACATGAATTGTGATTAGAAAAGAGTTGGAGGGTGCAATTGCAAATTGTTTACTCAAATCAATGAGAGATAAGTATTTGGTTTCAGATTGAATAAGAAATAAGAATACGAAAAATCTTTTATTCTCTTTTATATATAATAAAATAGCTATCAAAACAAACTCTTTACAAAAGCGCATTCGATTATCCTTAACATTTAAGGACATCAAATATGTTGCACTTTACGTAAACCGATCAAAATGACATTTCAGCGATCGAGTTCTTAGATCTACCTTGTAGTTTTTGGTCTTGTGTTACATTAACACAATATGATCCCTTTTGTAATCAATTAGATTGAATACTCGATCTCGTACTAATGTTTATTTGGTTTTTCAGATGAACTAATTTCATCAAAATATTGTACATTACAAACTTTGACCGTTCACATATAACATTTATATGCAATTGTATATGGATCAAATATCCATAGTCTTGTATTGCTTTTAGAGTTCGAAACTCATAGAATGCAATACATAGTCTTGACCAAATAAATGCGCAAGTGGCCGAACCATGAATGTATTCAGTAGTTGTAAAATCAGACACTTGCATGGGTGTTGAAATGTTAACATGCAATAGGAATTTAATAGTGGGTATTATATTTCCATATGTCAACATTCAATTCAGTTCGTTTGTATATGTTAATTGATAAAGATTTTATCAATCATATTAAATGCACAAATTTATCATTGTAGATAATTATAACATTATTTAGCATATATTCTTACAATATTAGAAGGGTTAAATGTTACCATTTCATTTTTCTAATAAGGCTACCACTAGTCTTTTATGTTTCTCTAAACCCAAAGATGAAACATAAAAGTTTTTCGACTTCACTAGTGTGTGTTAGGACTCGCCTGTCTTGATATTCCGACCTTGAGTTTGCTCAACAAATCATAGCCCCATAAATGATGCATAACTCCTTATCGGTTGTATCACATACAACTCCTAATCTAATTTTCTTTGTCCTAATCTCATTTCAACCTTGAGTTTGCTCAACAAATCGTAAGATATTATTCACTCGTACCTACCATATCGTGATGGCCTAAGTATAGTATATGTACCTTGAGTTTACTCAACAAACACATATAGTTATCTTACCTCATCTGTTCAATATATTAATAATACTACACATAATTTCCCTAGCTTGAGTTTGCTCAACAACTAAGGAGTATGCAAGTAATTTATTAATATATATATATATATGGTAAAGGACAACATTATATTGAAGATTCATAATCTTCAATATATTATATTGAGTGATATGGACTTATGGAATAATGTATTTCTTATGAAATACCCTCGTGATTCAAGTGTCAGACACATCAGAAATCACAGTATACGTACATTTACATATGTATTCATTCCTTAAGTATATTTAGGTTTCTTTAATGTTCCACCTTTAGTTTATACACTCATATTATATAAGTTTCATTATTATATAACTTTTATATTTTAATTAACTTATACAATAATCTTATGTATAACATTTTATTAATTAAACATTATTTAATTATTTTTAATTAATTAGTTTTAAATTAGTTTCCAATACAACTTTTATATTGGACATCTACTATAACCTTTATAGTAAGACACATATATCTTATATATGCATATTTTTAGTTAATTAACTATAACGACCCGGATTTTTCAGTCATTTGATTTTGAATATTTAAATTATGTTAAATGTAAAATTCAAAATATAATTGATTTTGAATGTGGAATTAATTGGTTGAATTCGAGGAATGGATTTAAATTTCAAATATAGCGATTTATCGTAATACGGAAATTGTGAATAATTGAAATTTGAATTGAATATGAATTGAAATGATTTCTAATGTTGATATAATTTCTATTTGAATTAGAATTGAGTTAGTAAGTTTTTAAAACTGAAATTTCAAGTGATTTCGTCAATTTTTGAAATCGTCGATTTAATCGACGCGTAAAAAAATAGCGATCCGGGGCACATTCTCGAAATTTGACGAAACTGGTTCCATTGGATCCGTAATAGTGAATTTTTATTGGATTTCAATTTTTGTAGCGTTTGGAGTTATCATTTGGTCGTACGGGATAGAAACACGTTGAAATTAATATCGGAAATTTAATATAAAAATTGGGTTCAAAAAGCTATTTTCTCCATACGATCGAATTGGGGCTCGAGACTAGGTCTATTACATTCGAAATAGGGGTATATCATTAGGAATGCCATGCAGTACGCCTCAATAGGAGATCGAGATTTCACCATATGTAATTCGAGATATTCTGAATAAAATAAAATAAAAAAATTTCAAATCAACCACCCTATACATCCGATCGAGCCCCTATACACCTGATCGCGCTGCCTCTTCTTTTTAAATCGCGTATCTCTGCTCCTTTCCTTTTCTTCTTTAAAAAAACGAAATCGCGTATAAAAAAAAGAAACACGCGAATGGAATAACGAACGTTTGGCT
The DNA here is from genome assembly GCA_030737815.1 of Allium fistulosum. Classification (NCBI taxonomy): domain Eukaryota; kingdom Viridiplantae; phylum Streptophyta; class Magnoliopsida; order Asparagales; family Amaryllidaceae; genus Allium; species Allium fistulosum. Next base: position 932,320,597 of record CM060903.1, read on the forward strand.
ACTGGCACCGCCAGGTCAGAGGCGTGAGCTTCAACGATGCAGATGAGAATGCTGCGAGGTAAAGGCGAGCGATGATGAGGGGGAGTGCGTGTGTGATGGCAGCATAGGAGGCGCGATGTGAGGAGCAGGACAAATGGAGGCAATTTGACAGCTGTTGTGTTCGCGTAAGGTGTTGAAGTTTAGACACGATGCCAGATGCTTGACCTGGTCTGTACGATACCGGTTAAGGCTAGATCATGGCAGCAAGTAGAGGAGTGACATGATCTGTGTTTTAGTATAGGCTTGGGGTGTTCGGCATTGAGGGTGTGAGTGGTTGCGAGGAGCAGTGAGTGTTCAAAAACTAGGGTTAGAGATTATTGGGTTTGGGATCATCGTTATGGAAATTGAAGGCTAGTTTGATGTTCGTGGGCGGAAGGAGCACCGATGATGACTCTTGGGCAAAGTATGGTGGCATCTCGGTGGAGGGTGGAGGAGCGATGGGAGGTCTATGGCAATCAATGGTAAAGAGTGAAAATCTGAAATGGGGCAGTCGTGTATTGCTTGGGCAGTGCATATGAGGGTTAGAGAATGAAGGTGATTATCTTAAATTATATTTTATTTAAATTAAATTATAAAATTCAAGTGTTTATTAATCGATATCTCTCTTGTACGAGGTTGAATTCGAGTGTGGATTTTGCATTGGATTCGTAATGACGTAGGTTACAAAATAAAATTGGTTTGGAGATTTTTGGATTCAGTTGGAATTTTAAATAAAATTGAACGCCTGTTCAATTTAATTTAGAATTGGAACGGGTTGCAAATTAAGTCAAGGAAAGTAAATCTCACTCAATTTGGTTGACTGGTTTAATTTATAGCAATTAAAAATTAATTATTGGATGATTGGTTGAATTGATATATTATTATCAGTTGAATATTATATTATATATGTTTGTACCAAAATTGGGCACAACACTCTTCGGAAGTCTTTGAAGAGATAAAGTGAAGAAATTAAATGAAAAAAGGGAAATTATCTAACAAAAACTCCAAACTTCAGAAATGAGAATAATTAAAGTGCAAGGAGACACAAGAATTTATAGTGGTTCGGCGTATAGCCTACATCCACTATGAAGTAGTTTGCTTTATTGATCTTTCTTTTGTGTTTACAAGTGAGTTCAATGTTTTACAGCAGTCAATTGTGATTTGCAGCAGAGAATCTTGTTGGTAGCAGCAGCAATGGAGTTCAGATCTGGATCTGGCGGAGTCCGGGCGTAGGAGAGCTCAAAGAGGAAGAAGAACCCCTTTTCTGGTGGCTTTGGGGGTCTATTTATAGGTGTAGGAGGCTGATATTTCGCTTAGATCTCGGGAGACCCTCTCTGGCACGTGACCAGGTCCGTACGCCCAAGCCCGTGAAGTTTCGGTTCGATCCGTGATCGACACGAGCTGATTTTGACTCGCTCAAGATTTCATCCAATGGAGTCGAAATTTGGCGTGGACATTCTCTAGCATGCACGTAGTCTTCTGTGAAAATTTCATAGCATTTGGACTTGTAGATTGGGAGATATGATCGATACGAAATGGAATCTTCGGTAGGCTGTTTCCTTCGACTCGCTTCTGGTTTCGACTCGATTCTGTTCGACTCGATGTCGTGGCACTTGATTCTTATTCTATCCAGGATATTGCTTCGAGCGAGTCGAAGTGGGTACTTGGTCGAGCGAGTCGAAGCTAGAACTGGTCGAGCAAGTCAAAATGGGACGTTCTGGGAGGTTTGAGCAGTGGAGTCGAAGTTGACGGAGTCGAATCAGTTGTCTGAGCGGAGCGAGTCGAAGTGTGCATTCTTGATGGCTTCAAACTGGAGCGAGTCGAAGAGAGCAGCTCTGAGGGATGTGGAGCGAGTCGAACCTGGTTGACTCGAAGTTGGCCTCTGAGCGAAACGAGTTGAAGATGTCACTCCTGGGCATTGCGAAGCGAGTCGAAGTTGGCTTCAAACTGAGTGTTGTGAAGCGAGTCGAAGGAGCGAGTCGATTGGTAGTTGATCTTCATCCAATCTTGCATCGTTCATAACTTGAGCATACGAACTCGGATTGACTTAGCTTGCCATGTCCTACTAATTTTGGCTTGATCCGGACTCGGACAAAATTCATCGATATCCGTAGTGAACCCATGTATAACTGATCTCTGGGATGGACCGTCACTGGTTACTAGTCAATTCCTTGGTGTTACGGTCTTGCCAAAAGGCGGGATAACATTTGCCCCCCAAAGTACGTCTTGTGAAAATATGATGTGCTTTGAAGTGCTGCAGTCTTTATTCTGGATAGTTATCGTCTTCTCGATGAAAGTTGTAATCTTTGACTGTTCTTCTTGATAATGTAAACTGTTGACTGCCGATCGCTGTGCCCTGTATTGTTGCAACTATTTGCTGTATGCTAGTGGTTACCTGTTTGCTGTTGTAGTCGTTACTGGATCAATTTCTGATTCCTAAAAATCTGGAATATTGAATATTAGTCCATCACTCATGCATACATGTTATTTTGACTCTCGCTGACGTTCGTACGTTCTCGAGTCGTCGTCAGTTTATTGTTTTCGAATTCCGTACCGATCCACTCCTGAACCGATGTGAAATCCATTGTAACAATGCTTGTCGGTTGTTTTTGAATGTCCCTTCGTAGCGATCCTCTCCTAAATCGTTGTGAAGGATTGAAACATCGAAGATAGTTTCCATTGGATTTGTGGACGCGAAGTAAGTATGTCGAGTTGATGACGGACTCGAACTGAGCGAGTCGAAGTGGAGCGAGTCGATGTAGACTCCCTGATGGAGTCGAACTGGTCGTTCGACTCGTTCTTGGGTTCGAATCGCAGTGAAGCGAGTCGAAACATACAGGAGGCAGTAGAACGAGTCGAGACATTCATAGATTGAGCGAGTCGAAGTGACGTCTTTTATGGCTGTATGAGGGAGTCGAACTAGTCACGAGGATGGAGTCGAAGGAGCGATACGAAAAGGAGCTCTGCATCAGTGCACTGAAGAGGGAGTCGAAGCACGTGCTCGACCCTACTGGAATTCGAATCGGTTATTCCTCTTATTTTCGACTCCATATAAATACTCCATACTTAGCCTTTTTTCTGGTTTTTACCTTTCATCTCTACCTGCCTTCGTAATGCTCAGAAACTCGAGCAAAAAGAACAAACACCCTCGCCTTCGAATCGATTTGCATCTTCAACTACTCGAATCAACTAACAAATTGAGGTAATCCATCGAGTGAAAACATCTCGTAAACGAGGAGATTCGATTTCTAACACTAAATCGATCAGATCCACGATCGATCGAAGAGTCCCTGGCCCTAGCTTCGTGTCGATCTGGAGTAGTGGATTCGAGAGGATGAGGCGGAGGCCTTCGTGTCGATCGCTGGTGGAGCTTTGCATCGAGTCGAATGCTTCGAGTCTGTTGATTGGTACGAAGGGGCTGTGTCTGATCGACTCGAAATGGTGGCTTTCGATCGAGTAGAAGTAGCTGCTTTGGACCGAGTCGAAATGCATGGCTTCGGAGCGAGTCGAATTGGTTGCTCTGAACCGAGTCGAAATGTATGACTTCAGAGCGAGTCGAATTGGTTGCCCTGGACCGAGTCGAAATGCATGAGTTCTGGATGGAGTCGAAGGAGATGGCTCTTGGAACAAGTCGAACTTGCACTCCATCCTTATGATCGTGTATAACTCAAACGCATAAGCCTATAATTCATCGATGTGAGCCTGGCTCTCGTGAGCAATGCAAATTTGATTAAAAACTTTAAACTTTTCACATACTCGAACAACTGCCTCCGACGAGCTTCAAATTGGCGTACTTGGACTTAATCATTTCACTGCATATCTGACTTAATCATTTTATGTAATTTATATCTAAATAATTTTTTTTACCAGTTTGTTGATGTGGCTATGTTATACATATTAAAAATAACATCTTTTAGGATTTATTTAATATATTAATAAATATTGATTGATTGAATTTATCAATTAGTTTAAAGTTAGGATTATGAAAATAATTTAAATGCATGAGCTTTAACGTAAAATATTGGAAGAGAATTGAGAAAGTATTTGTAAATGATTGTAGAATTTTTCAAAAAGTAGGTATTTGAGTGTGAAATAGTAAGAGAAGTTTAGTAGAACGATTGTAAAGTGATAAAATTATAGGAATTCAAAAATAAAATATCTGGAGTTGAGAAAATTATGAAGAACCGAGAAAACTCCTTAGAATTAATAAGGCTACTTTACTATTATTTACTAGCATATAAGCCGTACATTGCACATGGTAGGTTTTAGAAAAATAATTATATAAATATTTTCAAAAAATTGAATTTATTATGGTTAATTTTTTTAAAATAACTGAGTTATATAGTAACTTAATAATTTTAAGTATGTAATTGTTGTTATGTGGGTTATGATTTTTATATTTATACAAAAATTAGATTTTCCTTCTTATAGATAATAATGAGTTTGATATTGATCTATTATTTTTTAGTATTTAATATTTGTTGAGACCTCTTCTAAATATATTAGAAACGGGTTTGGTCAAACTTAAAACGCATGAGAATGTTATTGGACATGATTCTTTGGCAAGACCGAAGGACCGTGTTTTATATTCTGGTTCAAGTTCAGTCAAATCGGTGAGGAGTGGTTATCTTCGCAGAGTGAACGCTAGAGCTTTCGATGGCTCTAGCTCAAGTATGGATTTTCTTTTCGATAGTAAATATTGTCCCTGTTCTTTGAGTAGTTTATCCACTGATGATATGCGGTATTTAGCTAGAAGTTTGGGCTTTATTTTTAATGATGTTTAGATAAACAATGAGTGTATTAGTAGTAAGAAATTAAGTAGGTTAGATCTCTTAGATTATGAGATGAGTTAGTTAGAATGTTAGGAGTTTACATGATTTAAGTATGTGTAGTAAAATTATGTCTTTTTTCAAAGATAATAGCATTGATATTGTATTATCACAAGAAAAAAAATAGAATATTCTGATTTTTTCTTTTATAGGAGTCTGTGGGGCCTTTATTTCAGTCATTGTGTTGACCTCCCAACCAGGGGCAGTTCAAGGGGATTAATGGTGGGTTGAAAAGAACAACGTGTTAGACTTTTACAATGTATTGTTAAAGTTCAATCGACGACATCTTATATTTACCGATCTTACTGGTTTATTTTTAAATATTACTAATGTTTATGGATTGAACTCTTAGGTAGATTGTAGAGTTCTATGGAGCAAATGTCTTGAGTTTAGATCACTTGCTCCAGGTCCTCGGGTGATAGGTGAGGACTTCAATGTCACTAAATTTCTAGGAGAATGAACTCCTAGAGAAGGAGATTATTCTGCTATGGAAGAATTTGATTAATTCGTTATTAATAGTAATTTAATTGAACTACAGTTAAATAATAGACAATTCACTTGGTCGAATAAAAGGGATGACCCATTGATGGCTCTTTTATATAGATTTTTTAATTAATGATGAAGTGGAAGCTAATGTCCTATTTGTATGGTGGTTGATCTTTTGAGTATTTACTTGGATCATTCTCCAATTAGTTTATCTTGTAATAACCAAAATAATAGAAATAAAATATTTAGATTTGAAAAAATGTGGTTGTTAGAAAATAAATTTTTAGAATTAATTGCAAATAAATGGGTTTCTTTGAGCAAATACAATTATAAATTTTTGGGAAATATTTTTAAAATATTTGTAAGTAAAATTAGAGATTTAAGATTTTTCATAAGAAATGGAATAAAAATGTTTCTAGTAATATTAGAATTAGAAAAGATAAATTACTAAATGGGATCCTAAAGCTGGATAAAATAGTAGAACTCAAAATTTTAAATATTTAGAAAAAAAGGTACTTAATTCAAAAGATGAATTAAATAATATTCTAACATAAGAAGAAGTAACGTGGAAATAAAAATATAGGGTTCAATGAATGGATGTGGGAGATATATGTGCTAATTTTTTTCATAAAGTAGCAAATAGTAGAAAATAGTAATACCATTAACTCTATTTTAATTAATAATGTTGAGATCTTTGATAAAAGGGAATTAAATGAGGCATTTACTAACTATTATTAAGAAACTTTTGGAAAAAAAACATGCATAGGATTAGACCTAGCTAGGATATATTATATCATAATGACACTAGGACTGATTCAGATGGATTGAATTTTCCATTCATGGAAGTTAAAATTTTGAGGGCTATAAAAGATATATCAAATGATAAATCACTTGGCCCTAACGGGTTTTCTATAGTATTTTATGAAAAAATTTGGTGTGTTCTAAAATCCGATTTAATTAATATGTTTTAATAAATTTTATGATGGTTCGTTATAGTTAGTTAGGCTTAATTTTGCTAAGGTAATCTCATTGCACAAGAAAGTGGGTGCAAATGAGTTAAAAAAAATTAATCCTATTTCATTATTAAATTCTTATTTCAAAATCATTTTTATGGTTTTGGCTAATAGGTTAAACACTGAAATGAATGAATTAATCAATATCAAAGTGCGTTAATCAAGGGAAGGAATATTACAGATGGGGTAGTAGTAGTTCAAGAATTTATTGATCATTGTTGTAAAAATAGTATCACTTGTTCACTTTTAAAACTTTATTTGTAAAAACTTTTAATTCATTTGATTGAGATTTCTTAAGGATTTATTATTGGCTAGGGGTTTCAATGTTAGATGGATGAGTTGGATCATGTCTTTACTTAAACTAAAAATTCAAGTATTATGGTTAATGGCATATTAGAAAATAAAATTCAATCGAAACATGGACTTAGGTAATGTGATTCATTGTTCCCTCTTTTATTTAATTTAGTTGCAGCCGTTTTTGCTAGGATTATCAAATTAGCCGCTAGTAATGAGATTTTATGTAATGTTGGAAATGAAATTATGAGTAATGGCATTTCCATTCTCCAATTTGCGGATAATACCATGCTCTTGACATCTTACTTACCTAAACATGTTATAGCACTATAATAACCTACCTTTTCGACTCTCAGAAATCGACACTAATATGTTAACGATATTCACATGCCGAGCATCCAAGTGCTGGAAAGATCGATTGTTGGGGTGTAAGAAAAGAAGAGACGGAATAGAATCTCACATCATGACAAGCAATATATGATATATAATAGATCTTTACAAAGAGAAAAGAAATTTAATATACATACTTACTTCCATCAGAGCAAACTAACATATCATCAACCTAGACAGTTATAATAGCATGTCCTTACAATTGCTGATAAATATAGACAATAACAAAATAGTGGAAGGTAAAATATGGGAATACATCTTGGAGGATCTAGCTCGTCTTTTGAAGCTCTAAAGTGTCCAGCTAAATTTGGAAAATATGCTTGGGCTGACCCGAACATTGTAAGAAAATAACACTCGGATCGGTCTGGTTAAACCACATTGAGAAATACAATCATGTGGGTTATTTTAATATTAAAAAACCCTTACAAAATAATGGTATCTCGTAAGACCATGCTGCACATAAACACGGATGGGTTTTTATCATACGATAGCCAAACTATTTTATTAGAAAATCCAGTGATATTATAATAATGTCTAGAGTTCCAATAAATATTAATAATAGCCGAAATGGTTACATTAATTATATTGCAGCATAATAGGTATACAACTAAGTCCGTAAAGGCATGTATTAGAGATTGGATTCCAACATAGAAAGGTAAGGGCCTACCTTCCGTATAGTATACCTCTAGATAAAATATACCCTGGGTCAAATCTATTAACCCTTATGAACACAGAGCCAGCTACCCCTTTAACATCACATACCAGATTACATCATCTCTCGGGCACCGGGTTGCAAAAATTGCACCCACGGTCCCCCCGCATGCACACCAAAATCCTTAAAATCAAATCTATATCGAGAATAATGATCCTAATGGTAGCTAACCACATAGCTCTACAAGCATCCCTTGTATTAGCCATTACCGGGTTGTGAGACTTGTGAGCTTACACTATTACGTTTCCTCTTAGCAATTCCCGCTTGGAATGCTAACACTCCCCTTCGGGAAAAAAATGCAATACTAGTATTCATCCATACAAGTTGTTCAAAATATGAACAAACCGAAGACACTGCTTCTACTACATCCATTTTGGAAGCATCCTCAAGATCAGTAACAAGCTACCCTTGCACTATAAAGAATTTTATCTTCAATTCTATCATCTCGAACTAGCTAATCTTTTCCAAAGCATAGAACATGCATATGGTTTTGGAATGGTTACGGTTTCGAGTCATTTCATATAAGTACACTCCCCCGCTTACCGGTCGGTCCAAAACCAAATTGATAGTTCCGGTAAACTCAACCCCGATTCTTTTTAGAAATAATCGGACAATACATAAGATGTAGATCACCTCTAAACGTTTAAGCAGACAAATTTCCTTATCATTTATCTCATATAAGTACACTCTCCCGCTTATCGATCGCTCCAAAACCAAATTGATAGTTCCAGTAAACTCAACTCCGTTTTTTTTAGAAATAATCAGACAATGCATAAGAGTGGAGATCACCTCCTAACTGTTTAAGCGGACGGTTGCCTTATCATTTGTTCTAGGAGAACAAACCGAAATTTATATGCATAATATAGTCTCATCGAATATAACTATGTTATATAACCCCCGTGTTTCTCCTAGATATTTCCAAGGTTGTATTTTGGCTAAGATTTGATAGTCGTTTATTTAACTATCAAATAAACAAACAATTAGACGTAGATTTAATTCAATGTGGGATCCGCTAAGCCTCTATTAATTAACCTTTCATGAATTAAATCTCTTTCTGATTATTTGATTCAAAATACCTTCACAAAAGATATCTTTCATAAACCCTTATATTCATTTCAATACTTGGAAAAACATTTATATACTTATCTCACCAATATAAGTATATTACAAAACACTATACTTTCAATATGTAGAAAATATATCCATTTGCTTATCTCAACGGTATAAGTATATTAACAACAACTTAGGGAAGATTTCCTCTTTTGCAAGTTTATAATTTAATAGGCCAAAAACAAATGTCATTTTAAAACATTAATTACCATAAACCATTATCATTCGATGTTAAGTATCAAAAGAATATCTCATACCACCATATTAAAGAAGGATTCTTTATCAAAATAAAACCTCATTCCTTTTATTAGATCCCCTTTCTATAAGCCCATTTCATATTTGTAAAACCTATTATAAATCTCTCAATAAATTTATAAAACTTCCTTTATAAATCTCCAAAATTTGTTTATAAAGTTCCTTTCAATTTATAAAAATATGTTCTAATAATAAAACTCTTTATACTAAAATCCTTTATAAAAATCTTTTGTAAAATTACTTTTATAAATCCAAAGCCCATTTTTATAAATCTTATATATATATAACACAAATCTCCGTTATTATTAAAATATCTTCTATACATCCATTCTTTTATTTATAAATTACCATTTATAACTCTCGTTTTCAAAATATCATTTATAAATCTTCTTTAGTAAATTAATTTATAAATATCCTTTTATTTATTTATAAAATACCTTTAATAAATCTTTTTATTAACTCAAACTCAATCAATCAATTAACCTTTAAACATCATTAATAAAAACAATTAAATATCTTTAAAACAATCATTAATAAAACAATTAATTAAATTAAGCCATAATTAGATCAATTAGTTAACTTAAAACAACATTAATAATATAATTGAATAACTTTAAACAACATTAACAATATAATTAAATAACTTTAAACACCTTTAATAATATAATTAATAAACTTTAAACACCTTTAATAATTAGATAATAAACTTTAAACATTATTAATATAATTAGTTAATTAACTTTAATACATTATTGATATAATAATTAATTAACTTTACAACATCATTACTAAAACAGTTTAATTATCTTTAAACAACATTAATCTTTATATATTTAAATCATTTATAATTATGTAAACACTTAACCTCAAATTGTTATAAAATGAAAGTTAATTTAAAAACTTAGCTTTGCAAATTCGAAAAGGAGCTTAGTGACCACAATGTTACATATTTTCAATTCATATTCTGAGTCATATCACTGTTATTTACATAAGCAAGGACGTAAGCAAATAAAATCAACAATTAACAATCATAAGCTTAATTCATTGCTTATCCAATATTAATAAATCCACATTAATTAGCCGGCCTACGAAAAATCTCCAAGCTAATATAATAGCAGAACGAGGATTTATTTTGTTAAATAGATGTTATCAAAAATCTATTTAATTTAATTATAGCAGAATGGTGTTTTATTTTGCTAAATAGATGTCATCAAAAATCTATTCAATTTAATTGAACGGAACGGTGTTTTATTTGGCCAAATAGATAACACCTAAATTTAGCTATGTTCTTGTTTAAACAACGCAATTAAATTCAAAAAATAGTATAATATCAAAAAAATTTACTTCACCCAAACTATCAACAAGTTATGCCAAAACGTTGTACTCGTCAATATAAGTCTAACGCAAAAATTCGTAGGTTAATCTAGTTTAAAATGAATGAGATATGGTGATTTAAAACTTAACACTTGATTTTAATATAATTTAAAACAAATAAATAATATTATTCCTCACCCTAAAGCAACCATGCCCGGCCGATCACTTATACTCCACCCAACCCGCCTTGCATACAAACCCGCACTCACTAGCTACAGTGTTCTTACCAAATTTAGAATCACGTGTGCCTTGCTCTAAAAACCTTCTCCGATAATCACCCCACCATCGTAGCTTCGACCACTGTTTGACCCTGCCACCACCACCACTAGGACCACGACCCCAAACCTCACCGCCGAGCTCACCCACATCAAGCCCGATGCCTCTAAATGTCTATGTGAATCACAAAAGCGAACCTATAAATAAATAGGTCGAAACCCTAATCTAACCTTGCGCCGCTGCCACAGACCACTACCAAATCTTACCAATCAACCTATCTTGCCACCACGAACTCGCTGGACTACACGATTCTACCTTAAATCAACCTTCATCGTAGTCAACCCTATGATCGGCGTACTTTGACTAGTCGTCCCCTCTAACTCCAGCGCCATGATGCCCTACTGCCACCACTAGCTGGCTCCTCCAACAGAGATGCTTACAATGGTGTTATCTGCTTCAATTATGGTGGTCGTCCAAAACTCTACCTATAATGGTTGTCGATGGTTAATGAACGATATTAGCCACTATGCTCGATGAAAAGGCGAGCGATCATATTTAAAAAATACTACACTACCTCCTCTACAACTTTCATGCTGCAAGCTTTGCTTGAATGTGAAGGGATTTGAAGAAAACGACTTCTGAATTGGAGAGGGTGGAGTTTTCTTTTATTGGACATGGAAATAAAAGTAGAAGAAGTAGAAAAGATTAAGTGTTGTGATTTTCTAATGAGTTGATATTGAAGTGTCTGTATATATATATATATATATATATATATATATATATATATATATATATATATATATACTTTGTTACATGCTTATCTCCTTTTCCATGTGTACTGTGTTGTGTTCATATATAGGCAATGTAAACCTTCCAGCCAAGTAATCCATCCCCTCACATTAAAGCAATTCAAAGGTAAAGAAAAAAGTGAAGGTTGAAAGCACAAGCTTATAACCGAAAGTTTAAGGCACAAGCTTATAACCAAAAGTTCAAGGCACCTATCACCTTAAAACCAAATTAAATTCAAAAGAAAGAAGTGAAGAAACATGAAGCTTCCAAGCTAAGCAACCGTCAAACACAGGGCACACGCTACACAATATTCTGTTCGTATATGAACCACGAATGACAAAAATAAAAATATGATCATGCACAACAATGCGACACGATTACAAAACAACAATAAAATACACTAGTTATTTTATTCTGCTAAATTTCAAAAAAAGCATTGTTTGTCGTAAAATAGGTCAAACATAAATTTGAATATTTTCCAAATTAAAAATTATGAAAAAAACAAATAAATTCATTTAAACATACGTTATTAAAAATCAAGTCATTTTTTATCAAAATTTGATTTTCTTATTATTTATTATATTCGAATCAAATTTGAATATTTTAATAAATTAAATATCCCCTATTCAAGACGTTAAAAATTTAGGATCGTTACAAGCACTTAAGTTTATATTATATAGTTTTAAGTTGCTCTCTGGACTAAAGACTAATTTGATAAGAATTTAGTGTTAGTATTGAATGATATAGATAAGATAGAGAATAAGTCATTTGTACATTAACTTGTAAAATTATAAAATTTTCCATCGTATATTTAGGATTTTTAATAAGGCCAACTAAACTTAAACATGATGACTGGTTAATAATAATAAATAAAACCAACAAAAGATTAACTAAATATAATGGTATATTTTTTATCAATTGTAGGTATGATAGTTCTTATTAACTTTGTTTATCAGCATTACCCATTTACTGGATGTCGTTTTATCGCTTTTCAAAATGGGTAATTGACAAAATAGACAAAATTAGCAGAGATTTTTTATGGAGTGGTGATAATTCTAATAATAGTTCAAAAATTTTAGTTAATTGGAAAAAGTATGTAAATCTAAAGATAAGAGTGAGTTAGGTATTATAAATTTACATAATTTAAACACATCTTCATTAAAAAGATGGATATGGAAACTTACTAATAATAATGATAATTTAATTTGGAAAGAAATAATATCAAATAAGTGGTATAGTGGTACATATAATCTACAACATATTTCTACTAATAATACATGTAATATTTCTCATTTTTGGATATCATTAACAATAATATGGTATTTATAAATTAGGAATTAATAATATGGTACATTCGTGGAATAATACATCTTTCTAGCATGATAGTTGGATAGAATTTAGTGAACTTTATGAAATTTGCAATTTTAAAAATGTATCGATTTCATAAATATATAGACCAAATTAAATTTTCCATGAGAATTTAGTTTTAATCATAGTTTAGCTAAAGATACATTATCTAAGTTTGCATTACTTTGTGCTAAATTAGGATTATATAATATCGATAACAAAATAACATTAAAATATGATGTTGGGATAATGGTAAAATCTATACAGCGCACTCCTTTAATAAATTTCTTAATTTTTTAGATTCAGTTAAATATATTTAGATATGTTTAGAAAGGTAATACTCCACCCAAAGCTAAAGTATATATGTTTTTAATTATACATGGAAAATTAAATATTATAGAGCTATTAATAAAGAAAAATATAGTTATTGATAATAAATGTTTTTCTGCAATATAGGAATGGAAAATATTTCACATCTATATTTTGAGTGTCATATCACTAATTATATTCCTATAAATTGTCTTAATATAGTTTACTTTAATATAATTAATAATGATATTAATTATGAATTATTTTGTAATAGGCTTAGGTTTCGTTATAATGGAACTGATAGATCAGTAATTAATACAATTCTTACTATAATAGTTTAGTGTATATGGTTTGAAAGGAATCAAAGGATTTTTGGTAATATATATACTTTAACAGATACTTTAATATATATAATTGCTTTGTTCTGTTTTAATTGGATTTTAAACTCTAGTAATAATAAAGATAATAATATCAGATTTAATGAAAACCTTAAAAAAAGCTAAATCTCCTATTAATTTAGTTAAGAAAAGTGTGGCATTTAAAAATAGAAATAACAACAACACTTTAAATACATGTTTAATTGACATGTATGTCGATGAATCTGATGCAATATTATATTTAGGAAATAGTTAGATTTTAAAATGTTGTAATTTTGATTATGGTATTCATCTTAAAACTTAGGATATTTAGAAGTCGTAGTCTAACTTCCAAGGGTTTAGTTAATTGAACTCATTAACATATTTTCCCATAAGTTTATTTGAGGTATGTGTTGATCTATTTCCTCACATAATGCCCGTCATACCTAGGTTACAATTTCTCGTATATGCTACCTCTTCTCCTCTTGCATGTATATGTATATAATAGACTTTTATACATATATTGTTTAACCCTCACATTGTCTGTAGAGATTTTTCATTTTTAGTTATTGACATAGGACATTCGACTCGGACATTTTCATTCCTTGGATAACTGAGCTTCGATATGCTACAGGGCTTTCTACAGCTTATTTGGATTTACTTGATATCATGCTATCCACTTTCTCTTTAAGGACCGGATGATGCTTTTTCTCTCATCATGGCTCCTTCTCAGTTACTACTTTTGGCTTTTTCTGGCCACCTTTTTGTTTAGTTTATTTTTTCATGCTTTTTAGACTTTTTCCTTGGTTTATTTTTATTGAGCGGGGATTTTTACTTTAATTCTATTTGTATGGGTTCGTGGGGAATGGTCACCTACCAGATTTGTTGGTAGCTTCTTTTTAAGCGTGGATTAAATTACATGAATGCTCTTCTCCTCACGAAGGATCTCATTTTTCTCTAAAAAAATATCTGTTAAGAAAATAAATAATAGCCACCATTATTAATTAATTTCAAAACTAATATTTTATAAATTAAAATATAAAAATATTTATATAAATAAATTTTGTGTTAACATTAAGTTTTTAGTACATTTGTTTAAAAGATAAATGATGTATGGATTGAATTTCAAATATTACTTATTATAATGACAAAATTACCTAAAACTGAATGTGATACTAATGAATTAGTGTATTTTTTATGCATTTATACTCTTGCGGTTAATAACAACGTTAAGAATAAGTATATTATATTATATAAGTGATACGAAATATTTTCTAATGATTAAAAGAAGCTTTGATTAAAAGAAATGTTACAAACCGTATTGTTATTTAATTATGTAAAAAATATAACTTGGTTTCTAAATCGTTGTTCCATACCTTAATAATTTTAATTTATAATAAAAACTTCTCCAAAAATAATTAACATTTGCCTCAAAAAGACAATAAAATACCAAAGGAAAAAAATTTCTAGCTAAAATACTATATTTTATCCTTTAATTGACGTAAATTATGAATATACATAATTAAAATTTAATATTTTCGCAAAACGTATTAACTGAAAGTCTTTAATGTTTTTCAAAATTACAAACTACATCATTCAACACCTACAATTAATTTAACGTCATTCTTAACAAAAACAAATTTTATTAATGATAAAGAATTCACTTGATTTACCAATTTTAAAAAGAAAAAACATTGTATATGTTTATAATAATACATGTTTTAGAAAAAAAATTGTGTACATGTTTGTTTATGATAAAATAACAAGTTCAAAAAGAAAACACATGTTTATTTTTCTTTGTAAGTAAGTACTGATTATAAAAGGAAATAAATTATATAAACTTGAATTGGAATAATGAACTAAAGATAATTTTGTAAAGAATCATAGAAATTTTGAGTTATATAGATTGAACGAAATATTATTCTACACTTTTTTTCAATAAGTATAGTATACTACACATTGAATTATCGTTTATTAAGACTTGTTAGACCAAATAATGATTATTAGTTAACTGAATTTATTTTAAAAGTTCAAATTTTAAATAACTTAATTAATTTAAATATATGGACTTAAATGTAAAATAATGCGACACAATTTGAATTTTTTATGAATAATTGTAGAATTTATATAATATTGATTTATTCAAAACGATAATTGAAAGAATTATTAGAAATTCGTAATAATTATGATAAATTGAAATAAAAGCTATGAGACCTACGTGCTAGCCAACTGTGCCACCACCCCATTATAATAAGCCAACGAGGTTGACTCAGTTGGTTGATAGTTTAGACTATGAGATTAAATGCCAAGAATTCGATTCTCGAGATCAACATTTGTTGACAGTGATGAACCATGTTAAAGAAAATGATAAATTGAAATAAAATAAAATATCTATAGAGAATTAAGGAGAGAAGAGGAAATACTAGAATTAACAGAAGAGTTTTAATTACTTGGGTTTGTGCATAAGACCGAGAAAATTGTTGAAGCAAGACTGGCATATACTAATTGATAAATTTGATAGCAAATTGGTGCGTTGGTAGTGTAGCTCTTTATCAAAAGCAGGCAGGTTGATATTGGTGAATTTTGTTTTATCTACTCTGCCATTATACTGGTTTTCATTTTATAAATACCCTAAATGAGTTCTTAATAAGATTGATACATTGAAAAGAAACTTCTTTTGGACTAGAAAAAAAGAAACTAAGGTTTTAGTTTTCTTGATTTCATGGAATCAAGTGTGTAAGCCTTATGATCGAGGAGGTTTGGGGGTTTTAAACTTATAATACATAAACCTAGCTCTTCTTAGCAAATGGATATAGGATATGATTATAGCGAAAAGGCTCTTTGGAAAGAATGGGTGATAAATACTAGTTACGATGGAAAATTTTCTTGGTTCAGTAATATAAATAACTGCTCTGTTTTTTGGAAAGGAGTTTAGAGCAATATTCAACTTTTTAAATTGGGTGTTAATTTTGTAGTGAATAGTGATACTAACACTGCTTTTTGGATAAATAGTTGGATACTTTCAATTCCTCTTGCTATTGGGTTTAGTACTTTATTCGAGTTGGCTAACAACAAAGAAAGTACTATGCCGAAATGTATGATGAAAATGCAACAAATTTCAAGTGGAAGTTATCTTTTAATATGGTGATAGAAGGGAAAGCTCTTAGTCAATTAATGAATATCATTGGGTTGTTGGAGAATTATAATTTAAATAGTGAAAAAGATATTTTTGAATGGAGTTTAGGAAATAGCAAGGTGTATAAAGTGAAAAGCTTATATAAGTTGATAAAATTTTCAGATAGAAAGTTTTCGGGATTCAAATATAGGTGGGACTTCAAAGATGTTCCTATGAAGGTTAAAATGCACATGTGGATACTTATTCGAGGTAAACTTAACACTAGCAGCATGTTGAAAACCAAGAGGATGAACATTGTTGAAAAGATGCACTTGTTTTGTGATTGTGAATTCGCCTTTTATGTGTGGACCAAATATATGGTTCATGTAACACTCCATAAAATGAACCATAAATAAATAAAGTAATTAAATTAAATATGATAAGTGTTGGATATGGGAATTTTATAAAAGTTGGAATTTGATCACGAAAGTTATACCGTTGCATTCGAGGCGAAATTATGATTTGTTTCTGTATATAATATACTGAAAGTGGAGCTCAAACAATGAAGTTATGAGCACTTGAAGTTCTCAGATTTAAAGTAATTTAGTTTAAATTCATATTCAAATAATAAATCAAATTTTGGATTTAAATTTCAAAAATTAACTTGGGGGCTAAGTGAACGATTAATTAAGGCTTAACGTTAAAAAGTTAATTAGGGAATAAACTAATTCGACAATGGAAAGAAAAATAAACGCCCCTAAATATGATAACAGTCGACCTGAATAGGTCAGCCGGTCGACCGTAGCGGTCAACTGGTCCCCAAAGGACGGTCGACCGCTTAGCAACAAAAGTTGCCAGTGGTGGCTAGGGTTTTATGCTATGTTCTATTTGGTTGTGCACTCAAGATTTACCCGTTTCCTACTTACTTCCATCCTACAGTTCTAGTGCATTTCAACTCCCATAAATAGGACCCTATCCTCTCCACTTTTATTCATATTATTTTGGAAAATACGACGAAACTCTGTCATTGCTATCTCTCTAATAAGATTCAGAAACCCCGTAGAAAATTTAGGTAAGGATTTAACATATTTCTTCCTTCAATCTATTCTAATCATATTCTTCTCCAATTGTTCTGAATCTAATAAATATATACCTCTTCCCTATTATGTGTGTGCATGCGTGCGTGTGCCTATATCAAAATAGAGATATTCTAGAAAAGATTGGAAGTCTGCAAATCCATTTGAGTGAAGCTAAGGCTAATTTGTGAGTGGAAACCTTAGTATTTCTTTTCACCAATTGTTTAGTGTATTTCTTTCGGATTTGAATATGCCTTAAAGATTTTGGGATTTCGAAAATATGATAGATAAAATCCTCCAAAATTCCTTTTTAATTTGATATGTCATTCTATGCTGAGATTTCCAATTAATTACATTAATTTGATAGAATTTGTTTTGTTATACAATTTATGAAAATTTCATAGTTTATTCCACATATCCTTCTTCTTTGGGTTAAATTGTGATTCTTTAATATAATAAGGGGTTTAGATTATGAATTCTATTCATAGTTTACACCACTTATTCTTATCTATTTCTTCGTAAAAGAGGAGTTGAATAGAATATGGGGTTTAGATTGCAATTCTTATTGTTTAATATATTCCACTGAATTAGTGTAATACATTGAGTTTCTATTTTATTTACAAGTATGTTATTGCAATTTTGATTATGAATATTTATTCCATATTTTGGACATTTGAATTCCACGAAATCTTGGGAAATTGAAGAAAAAAGACTTGTAATAATAACTGGTTAGGGGATTAACAATAAACGCCGCTTTAGGGTGTAAAATCCGTGTGGCTAGAAATTATTAAGCGCAAATATTTATTTATTTCTTTTTACGTAATTAACATATAACTATTACGTATATGGCATAGTTAATTAGACATTTATTTATATTTATTTTCCCACATTAGGAAGGTAATTGATTTTGAGGTGAAAATAAGAGAACTCTTATATAACCTAATTACTATTTAATGAGTAATAAGGAAGATTCCTTATAAGGCCTTATTTATGAAACGATAAGGTGTGTGTGTAGAGTAATTAATTCATAGCTAAGTCATAGGGATGTGAGGTCAGTAGAGTTGCATGACAAAAGTCTACCCTTAACTTTGAGGCTACCAGCGGTTGCGTATACTTTTATTGATGTGAGATATCCTTATGATAAATATTAGTAACGATGTGAGGTTAGTTCCAAATCCAGTAGGGGAAATCTGGCTATTGGTTCTTACGAATAGTGGACTAATGTGAGACATCATTATATGTATGGGCCATAATACGAAGGTTCTGCTTCGGAGTTTGAGGAATTAAGTGGTTGAACCCACTTTTTTCCCCAGATGAAGTATTAAATGGCCAACGGGTTATGCTAGGTGGTATCTCTACAGGGGTCCGCTTTTGGAATTAGGCCTTAAATGATGGGGTCTTCCTATTTTCCACTTGGAAGTATTAAATGACCTATGAGATTCCATACGATGCCAACTAAATAGTACCATTGAGGAGCACACTTCTGGAATTAGGCTTTAAATGACGGGTTCTGCCTACTTTACACTGGGAAGTATTAGGTGGCTGGGGTATCGTCTCTTACATCATTAACTATTTATGACGTATGATTGAGATATGTGATATACTTCTGGAATGGAAGGTATTAAGTGGTTGAACTTACCTCCTTTCCTTATAAAGAAGTATTAAATGATTTTAATGATTTTATGTTCGTAAACATATTCTTATTTTGAAATATACTTCCCAAGTACTGAAAAGGTAAGACTCGAGGTTTTTATTCATTAGACACTTATTGTTCTAACTCCCTCCTCATTACAACACAGGTTAAGGACAGAGTGATGGCGGTGATGAATGCATAAGATGAAGAAGCTTAGCAAGCAGCAGTATTTATTATTATTTTCTTTCATGCGTACCCATGATTTATACAATTGTTAACGGATATTATATTACAGTCTTTATGGGATTTTGTGTTATGACATTTTTATGGTTTTGAAATAAATGAGTACACTTTGCTATTATAATCTGTTCCATCCGCTGTGAATTTTGAAAGTTTAGCCATGGCTCTGCAATATTATTTCTTTTTACTACCTACAGCTTACCTTAGAATGGATCTAAGTTTCGATGGACCTTTTCTGGATCGAAATTTAGGCATGTTCCGGGGTGGGTCGTTACATTTAGTATCAAAGCTCTGAATTAGCCGATCAACGGGAAAAAAACTATATGTATGAGAGACATGTTTGTTATTTTGGAAAAGGTTTTTCAAAAAGAATTCTTACTATATATATATATATGTATGTATGTATGCATATATGTGTATATATACACTTATATCCCCTCTTCTTGAACATACGCACATACACTAGGCAAACTTTTCTTTTCTTTCAGCGTGTAAATACTATCTTAGAAAATCGTCACTAAAGGTTTAACCTACAGATAGTTGATATGGCTGATAATCAATCTTCTTCGAATAAGGGAACCCTACCCGTGGAAGACCACCTATTTATGGAATGCCCAAATGGTTTAAATGGTATCTTAGAATTGTCGGGCAGATTCCTATTCCTCCAACTACACCGGTAGCACCCAATGTCCCGGCCGCTGATGCAGAATCACGCCTTGCTAACTTTCCTAAACTATGTAAGGACTTTATCAATATGGAAGGGAAGACATACTCTGGAGCTGAAGGATACTCGGAAGCTAAAGCATGGATTGGTAACTATGAGAGGATATTTAGAGAGCTGGGCAGGGATGATCAGTTAAGAAGAAGAATGGCAGCTTGGCACCTTAGGAAAGAAGCTTTGTATTAGTGAACTTTGTGACTGATGAGCACCCGAGCAGGATATTCTCTTAGGATGAATTCAAGGACCGATTCGAGATGAAATTCATGTCTAGAGCAGAGGTTAGCTTGCAATTGGAAAAGTTCACTCAGTTGAAACAAGGAGATTCTACCCTTAAGGAGTACATAGGTAAGTTTACTGAATTGGCTAAATTCGGGATGAACCTGATAGACACACCTATGAAAAAGACTATGAAGTTCATGAAGGGCTTTAATTCCCCGCTAAGAGAAATGTTGTTGACCCAAGTACCTATAGGGGCCACGATGAGATGTTTGTAGAAACGACAATGTTGCACGTGGCCAATGAAGTAGATAAGAGAGAAAAAGAGAAGTATACACAGACCCAAAAGCAAGGAGGTTCTAAGAAAGGGAGTTTTTTGGACAACAAGAAGTCAAAAGAGAAGTTTAAGAAGGAGTAAAGGTGTGTAAGAGATGCCAAAGGAGGGGTCATGAAGCTAAAGATTGTAGGCTGAGTCTGATGAAGGAAGCCTTTAAAGGAAAGTGTTTTAACTGCCACGAGGAAGGGCATCACAATAATCAACGTCCCAAGATGCCTAAGGAAGGACCAAGCGGACATGCCTACGCTATTGAAGCTGTCCCTACTGCCAGTAACCCACCAAGGGACCAAGGAAAAGCAGCTCTAAAAGGTATAACTCTTATTTTTGGGGTTACTATTCGTACCCTATTTGATTCGGGGGCATCACATTCCTTTATAGTTAGGGATGTAGTAAATTCCTTGAACCTTAAAACCCAGATGGTCAACAGCCCAATAGAGGTTTCCAATCCCATTGGGTGTTCGACCCATCTTTCTTTTATTTGCAAAGACCTAGTGTTAGACATATGCGATGTTGATTTCATATGTACTGCGTATGTTCTAAATTTCGAAGGGCATGGACTTATCTTGGGTATGGGTTGCTTATCATGTTACAGAGCCATTCTTGACTATGACAAAAGGGTAGTACGATTAAGGAGTCGTAGAGGTCGTGACCTAGAAGTTCCTTGTACACCCAAAGCTTTAGTTGGGTTAAGCCATTTATACTCACTAAATCTATCTGTTGATCGAGAACCACCATCTGTACCCGTAGTTTGTGAATTTCTTGATGTCTTAGAGGAGGTCTTGGGTCTCCCACCCAATATGAAGATTGAGTTCCGAATCGATTTGGAGAAAGACACAAGACCCATCACTCTGCATTTGAGACATATGGCTCCTAAAGAAAGAAGTGAATTGGATAAGCAAATCTTAGAGTTATTGAAGAAAGGATTCATTCACAGGAGTACTTTTGAGTGGGGAGCCCCTGTCATTTTTGCTACTAAGGCAGATGGTTCTTTAAGACTTTGCATTGATTATAGGGAGTTGAAAAAAAGGAAAAATAGGTACCCTCTACCTAGAATAGACGACTTGTTCGACCAACTTATAGGAGCTAAAATCTTTTACTAATTGGACTTAGCAATGGGATTCCATTAGTTAAGGATTGCGGAGGAAAGCAAGCCGAAGACCGTATTCTGTACGCCAGATGGACTCTATGAGTAGGAAGTAATGCCTTTTGGACCGACAAATTCCCCAGCATACTTTGTTGATTTGACGAGTAGAATATTTAAAGGGCAACTTAATAAAATTGTCGTGGTGTTTGTTGATGATATCAAGGTTTTCTCCAAAGCAAGAAGGAGCATGAGGACCACCTTAGGGAGGTATTGGAGATCTTAAGAAGATACCAACTCAAAGCTAAGTTTTCTAAATGCCACTTTTGGAAAAATGAAGTTAGGTTCCTTGGACATATTGTTTTGGAGAAAGGATTGGCGGTGGCCCCTACTAAAGTGGAAGCTGTCCAATGATGGAAGGTTCCTAGTAATGCATCAGAGGTTAGAAGCTTTCTAGGGTTAGCAAGCTACAGGAAATTCATCAAGAGCTTTGCACAAATAGTAGCCACTTTAACCCAATTGACTAAGAAGAATCTAGTCTTTGTTTGGGATAATAAGTGCATCAAGGCATTTGAGAAGCTTAAGAGCCATTGACTAGTGCAGCCGTGCTCACTATTGCAGATGGAGCCAAGCCGTTTATAGTTTTCATGGATGCATGTGGCACATGATTAGGAGTAGTTCTTATGCAAGAAGAGATGGTGGTTGCCTATGCTAGTAGAAGCTAAAAGATCATGAGAAGAGGTATCCAGTGCATGATTTAGAATTGGCAGCCATTGTTTTTGGGTTGAAGATATGGAGACATTATCTCTTGAGGGAAAGTTTTGAGCTATTTACTGATCATAAATCACTAAAATACCTATTTTCCCAAAAATATTTGAATCTTAGGCAGTAGTGGTGGATAGAGTATATAGCATCCTTCGACTTTGGTATTCAATATACCCCAGAAAAAGTAACATAGTCGTTAATGCCCTTAGTAGAAGGCACGCTATCATAGGTGCTATATATGAATGGAGACAGTTGGAGTTTCTCTCAAATTTTAACCTCCAACCATCAACAGAACTCATCCAAAGTTTTCTATCAGCCATGGAGGTTATACCAGCCTTAATAGATCGCATTGGGCACAAGCAAGTAAAAGACAAGGAGTTAGTAGAGATTTTGGAAAAATTAAATGAGAGTATTTTCCCTATGCTAGGAGATACTTAGTTGATAAGAGGGGATATTGAGAAGATATGGACGTCTTTGCATCCCAATGATCGATGGCTTCATGAGAGATATGCTTATAGAGTGCCACCACTCAAGGATGACCATTCATCGTGGAGGAGATAAGATGTACAAAGATATGAAGAGAATTTTCTTTTAGAATGGAATGAAGAGGAGCGTAGTTGAGTTTGTTGCTAAGTGTTTGACATGCCAAAAGATAAAAGCTGAGCAAGGAAAGCTCAGTGGATTATTATTACCTTTGGAAATTCCGACTTGGAAGTGGTAGCATATTTCAATGGATTTGTGGAAGGATTGCCTAAAAGTCAGAAGTACAATGAGGCTATTTGGGTTATTATTGATAGACTCGCCAAGAGTGCTCATTTTGTTCTGATTAGAAGAAATAGGACTAGCATCTCTCTCGTCCGGATGTATATTAAAGAGGTAGTTCGTCTACATAGAATTCCAGTCAGCATAGTTAGTGATAGGAACCCCTTGTTCACAAGCAAATTTTAGAGGAGCCTATAGAAAGCTTTGGGAACTTCCTTGAACCTTAGCATGGCATATCACCCGCAAACCTATGGACAAACAGAGAGGGTGAATAGAATTTTGGAAGACTTGTTGAGAGCTTGTGTTTTGGATTTCGGAGGACATTAGGAGCAGCATCCACCTTTGGTTGAGTTTGCTTATAATAATAGCTATCAAACTACGATTGGTATGGCCCCTTTTGAAGCACTTTATGGGCGCCATGCAAATCGCCTGATTGTTGGTAGGAAATCACCGACAAAGTGTTGCTTGGACCCGATTTGATCCATGATACTACGAAAAATGTAGAGTTGATCAGGCAAAGGATGAAGGTAGCGCAAGACCATCAGAAATCTTATGCAGATAAATGAAAAGAACTTGAATTCAAGGTTGGGGATATAGTATTTGTTAAAATCTTTCCTCTTAGGAAAGTTGTTAGGTTTGGCAAGTCCGAAAAATTGGCATCAAGATTTATTGGGCCACTCAGAATTCTGGAAAGAATAGGAAAATCGGCGTATCACGTAGAGCTTCCTGACAAGTTGGCAGGAGTCCATAATGTTTTCCACGTTTCTCACCTTAGAAAATACATTATGACACCACTAGAAGAGTAGAGCCTAATCAGTTGGGGGATTTTGAGATGGAGCGGACAGTGCCCCATGCCACGGCATGCATTATAGAGCACGGTACTAGGAGACTCCGCACTAAAATAATTAAATTGGTCCGAGTACAATGAGGGGACAATCTGGCGGAAATCACATGGGAGACCGAGGAGAAGATGAAGAACACTCATCCAAAGCTTTTCACTGGCAATTTCTCTCTCCAAAATTAGGATTTTTGTTACATCGTCGTTGCTAGATTGGGTGGTAGGAAATGGTTGTTACACTTTTTCACAATCACTTTACACTCACATAGAAATTTTTATGCATTTTTAGGATATTTGCATACATACTAACATGACACGATTGCACACTCATGTTAGGATTGAGCTCATTTTAGCATGGCTGTTGTACATAATCACATTGCACAAATGGTTAGTTGTGTAGAGAACTTGATTGTATAATATGGATGTATTGTGAGTTACATTGTTCGCCCCTTGGAAGATTTCGGGACAAAATCCTTTTTAAGTGGGGAAGAATATAACACCCCGTAAAATGAACCATAAATAAATAAAGTAAATTAAATTAAATACGATAAAGGTTGAACATGGAAATTTTATAAAAGTTGGAATTTGACCACGAAAGTATTCCGTTGCGTTCGTGGCGAAATTATGATATGTTTTCATACATAATATGCTAAAAAAAGAGCTCAAACAAAGAAGTTATGAGCATTTGAAGTTCTTAGATTTAAATTAATTTAGTTTGAATTCAAATTCAAATAAGAAATCAAATTTAGAATTTAAATTTAAAAATTAGCTTGGGGGCTAAGTAAATGATTAATTAAGGCTTAACGTTAAAAAGTAAATTAGGGAATAAAATAATTCGACAATGGAGAGAAAAATAAACGCCCTTAAATAAAATAGCTGTCGACCTGAATAGGTCAACCGGTCGATCGGTTGCCCAAGGGCGGTAGAACGGCGGTCGACCGTTTGGCAACAAAAGCTTCCAGTGGCAGCTAGAGTTATTTGCTATGCTTTATTCAGTTGTGCGCTCCAGATTTATCCATTTCCTAGTTCTATCCTTCGGTTTTGGTATGTTTCAACTCCTACATATAAGACCATATCCTCTCCACTTTTATTCATATTATTTTGGGGGATACGACAAAACTCTACCATTGCTATCTCTCTAATAAGATTCAGAAACTCCGTAGAAAATTCAGGTAAGGATTTAACATATTTCTTCCTCCAATCTATTCTTATCATATTCTTCTCCAATTGTTCTAAATCTAATGAATACACACACACACACACACACACACACACATATATATATATATACATATATATCTCTTTCCTATTGTGTATGTATGTGTGTGAATATATATATATATATATATATGTATGTATGTATGTATGTATATGTATGCATGTCTGTATATTTAGAGAGATTCTGGAAGAGATCGGAAGGCTGCAAATTCATTTGAGTAAGACCAAGGCTAATTTGTGAGTGGAAACCTTAGTATTTCTTTTCAGCAATTGTTTAGTGTATTTCTTTTGAATTTGAATATGCCTTAGGGATTTTGAAAATATAATGGATAAAATCCCTTAAAATTCCTTTTTAATTCGATATGTCAATTCTAAGATTCCCAATTATTTATATTAATTTGATGGAATTTGTTTTATTATGCAATTTATGATAATTTCATAGTCTATTCCAATTCTCCTGCTTCTTTGGGTTAAATTGTGATTCTTCGATATAATAAGGGGTTTAGGTTATGAATTCTATTCATAGTTTATACTACTTATTCTTATCTGTTTCTTTGTAAAGAGAAGTTGAATAAAATATGAGGTTTAGATTGCAATTATTATTGTTTAAGATATTCCATTGAATTGTTGTAATACATTGAGTTTCCATTTTATTTACAAGTATGTTATTATAGTTTTGATTATGAATATTTATTCTCTATTTTGGAAATTTGAATTCCATGAAATCATGGGAAATTAGAGAAAAATGACTTGTAAACATAATTCGTCAGGGAATTGACATTAAAGTTAGTTTAGGGCATAAAATCCATGCAGTTAGAAATTATTAAGCACGAATATTTATTTATTTCTATCTACGTAATCAAAGTATAACCATTGCGTATATGACGTAGTTAATTAGGCATTTATTTATATTTATTTTCCCCTATTAGGTAGGTGTTTGATTTTGAGATGGATAAGTGGAAACTCTTATATAGCTTAATTACTATTTTAAGGTGCAACAAGGAAGATTCCTTATAAGGCATGATTTATGAAACGGTGGGATGTGTGTGTGTGTAGTAATTAATTATGGCTAAGTCATAGGGATGCGAGGTCAATAGAGTTGTATGATGGAAGTCTACCCTTCACTTTGAAGCTAACAACAGTTGTGTATACTCTTATTGATGTGAGATATCCTTATGATAAATATTTGTAATGACGCGAGGTTAATTTCAAATCCAGTAGGCGAAATCTGCCTAGTTGATCTGGCGACAAGTTCCTACGAACAGTGGACTAATGTGATACATCATTATAGGTATGATCCATAAGATGAAGAGCCTGCTTTGGGGTTCGTGGTATTAAATGGTTGGACCCGCCTTTTTCCCCATATGAAGTATTAAATGACCAAGGGGTTACGCTAGGTGGTATCTCTACAGGGGTCCGTTTTTGGAATTAGACCTTAAATGACAGGCTCTGCCTATTTTCCACTTGAAAGTATTAAGTGGCTTATGAGATTCCGTATGATATCAGCTAAATAGTACCATTGAGAAGCACACTTTTAGAATTAGGCCTTAAATGACGAGGTCTGCATATTTTCCACTGGGAAGTATTAAGTGGCTTGGGTACCGTCTCTTACAGTATTGGCTATTTATGACGTATGATTGGGATATGTGATATATTTCTGGAATGGAAGGTAATAAGTGGTTGGACCCGCCTCCTTTCCTTATAAATAAGTATTAAATAATTTTAATGATTTATGTTCATAAACATATTCTTATTTTGAAATATACTGCCCAAGTACTGAAAAGGTAAGACTCGAGGTTTTTATTCATCATACACTTATTGTTCCGACTCCCACCTCATTACAACACATGTTAAGGACTGAGTGATGGCGGTGACGATGATTAAAGGTGAAGAAGCTTGACAAGTGGCAGTATTTATTATTATTTGCTTTCATGTATGCCCTTGGATTTAAACAGTTGTTGTAATAGATATTATATTACGGTTTTTATGGGATTTTGTGTTGTGACATTTTTATGGTTTTGAAATAAATGGGTACACTTTACTGTTATATTTTGTTTCATCCACCGTGGGTTCTGAAAGTTTAGTTATGGATCTGCAATATTATTTCTTTTTACTACCCACAACCTACCTTAGAATGGATCTAAGTTTCGATGGGCCATTTCTGGGTCGAAATTTAGGCCTGTTCCGGGGTGGGTCGTTACAGTTCAACTTGACATTAATTTGAAGTGAAGTTCTTTTATTCGTGACCAGTTTGATTTTTGGGCCTACAAGAGAGGACATCACTAACCAAGAAAAATTAAATAACTTCATTAGCTTAAATTTTTCTTTTTGTTGGTGGTTGTGGCATGAAAGAAACACCAGATGCTTCAAAGAAAAACCTAAGAGCTCAAATTCTATTATATTTCAAATACTCAAATATGTACATCTATGGGCAGGTATTGATAGTTGGAGGCATGTGGAGATGATTGATGATAGCATTGAAGCTAGAGTCAGGAGAAGGGGAAGGAGCAGCAATAACTGAAGATAGTGCTCGGTTCATATTTTGGTACTACTATAGATGGGTAGCTGTCTTGTACTTGCATCTTTATTTTGGGTAGATTTTTTGCGGCTGTTCATATTTTGTAAGCTCGTATGTGGGCTATCTTTGGGGTGCTATGTATGTATAAGAAGCTATGTACCGTGTTTATGTTCTTGTGTTTGTATGTATGTTGTATAATGTGTTCTTATATCTTGTGTTTGTGCTAGGCTCCTACGTGAGCTAATGTAAGTGTGTTTGTATGTTTTGTTGTTGCTGCTACGTGAACTTTGGTGTTTGTGTGGATGTATGACGTATATTGTAAATATTCCTATTTATTTTGAGTATAAATATGGTGTGTGTTGCTTGCAATGTCTCCAAGTAGCTACAATACCATTTTTATCAAACATACAAAAGAGTTTTAAATTCTTATGTTTTACTATTATTTAGTAGATTAGTAAAATAGACAGATGTTGAAGACTTAAAATTTTGAATAAAATTTAATGCACCACGTGTTTTTTACAAATTCCTATGTCCTTTGCAACCGTGCTGGCCCGCGCATATAAGATAATTGATTACTCATCTTCAAAAGAATTAACAATGGAGATTCTTGTAAATATGCCCATCTTATTTTTTCTACTAGTATGCAGCCCGTGCGTTGCACAGATCCAAAAGTGGTTGAGTGTAAGGTTATAGAATATTAAAAATACAAAAGAATATGTAACTTAATTTTATCCCCTATTCCACCCAGTAACTCAATTGATATTTTTGCCAAGCTGGCTGGATTGCTCCATTTAGACAAATTCAGATTTTAAATTCCACTTGCCAAATTTTATATATATGTGTCTATGTGTGTGTGCACGCACGCGCATATATATATGTGTGTGTGTGTCTATATATATATATATATCGAAATGGATATACACTTAAATCCATTAAAATAAATTAGCTGGTTCAAAAATAGATATTATTAATTACTATGTTATTGGAAGAAACAATGCATTGCATATTTGATTGGCTTACTGCAATAACACCCTATTCTCAAGCAGTGTTAAAGCTCCTTTAGTTGCATTTCATCCATATCATATAAGAACATGCTAAACTGGTGCTACATTATTTGAACAATCTACAACCCTGACTTCAAGAAGGCCACTTGGCAATTCTGTCTTTCTGAGAAGAAAGACTCCATTCTTGTGAAAATATACATTGCCCACAACCTTTTCTCATCTGGCTTTAAAGCTTTGTACATAAGTTGGTATATCCGTATGACATCACTTAATAATATTATTATAGCACCCAAAATTGTTATTCTTGCCAGTTCACTGACAAATTACAATAAATGTGCTCATTGTTCAGTATTTAAAGTACAATACCTAGTATAGGAAATACTCCATAACCATGAAAAAATGTATTGATGGATATATTAACTCATACGAATGACATAAACATAAAATCACTTCGTATTTGTGTATTTCTAGAAGATTACCTCTGACTGCTCGGGCATATATGGATGTAAATTAGCACTATTCCAATAAATCCAAAGGGATATACATAATTTAGACTACCTAGTTGTGTAAGAGAAAACAAATGGTATGTTATAACATTAAATCAACATGAAGTCCAAATTTCCAGAAATTAAAAGTATGCGTATAGAAATTTAAAAATGAAGCTGAAAATCAAAGTAATCTAACAATAAACAACATGCAACTTCTATTTCTTTTAACATTAATGAATTGCAACTATTATAAGTGCAGAAATAAGTAGATCAGGTAATATGATTTGGTGAAAAAATACAAAATGAAGGCGCGTTAAGATGTAGCGAGGATACATATACACTTGAATATGATGTTAGGAAAACAAAACTTTGGCATTTAGAAACAATCTTCTAAAGAGTAACTAACAATTGCAGACTATCTGATATTAGTGTGAACCTTTTTAGAGTCAACATTTCATACAGACACTAAAGTAGTATTTGGTTTAAAAACGAATTTTGGGTTTTGTATTTTCAAATATATATGTCAACTATGAGAGGAATGAAGTGATGATGGAGGAGATAGAGGGATGTCGAAGGGGATGGAAGGACGGTAGAAGGATGGATTATTTATCGTGCTTCTGTTATTTTTCAAAGCACGAAAAATAAAAAAAATTATTTTGTATTTTGTATGTTAATTTTGTTTTCTAAATTGGTTGTTTTTGACATTATACATGCATCTTCCACATTTTTGTATGGACGAAAATTCAAAACTGAAAAGCCAAACCAAACACAGCCTAAATACTCTTCTATTATTGTATGATGTCCAAATGTAGCATTATTGGTTTAGGGTATCAAAACAAATAATATACAATAAATCAGTTACAGATCTTAATAATTGAACAGATAACGTTCAATGCAAGTAATATGTGTATATCATGTGAATGTCAATTTTATTAAGTATTAACTTTTTAAATACAACAAAAATGTCAAATTTCAATTTTTGTAGTATTTACGCTCATTTATTCACTTTTACTTGAATCCGTTGTGCATGTATGCAGCTATCACTGACAACTTGAAAATGTGTATTTTATTTGGAAATCATGCATGATGTTCAGATATTCTTTAAGCTATTTATAATTTGCATAAACAATAATATACCCTATAACTGCAGCTACAGCTTTCAAGTTCCCAAACATTATGTTGAAAGACAATCTCGTAAAAAGAATTAATTGGTATACTACAAAATCTAATTCTTTTACAATCCAAAAACACACCCGACCCTGATAATCACGATCAAATTCTGATATATTATCGATAACCTCACCTTGGGATGCATTCCTCAATGGTGATTCTCCTCAAATTTTTAAATGAAGTAGCCTATTTAAAGTCATGAAAATAAAACATATATGTAGTATCGAATAACTCATTTTATAGTTTGAAGAAAT
Source organism: Allium fistulosum (assembly GCA_030737815.1). NCBI lineage: Eukaryota > Viridiplantae > Streptophyta > Magnoliopsida > Asparagales > Amaryllidaceae > Allium > Allium fistulosum. The sequence goes on from CM060903.1 coordinate 932,351,531, forward strand.
ATGAGTAAAGTAGTACTTAAACTAAAACGAAGTACTGAAAAACCCTTCAGCTAATTATGTCCTCCCTGAAACAAACTGCATCAAAATAGAAGGTGTAGAGGTTGCTAACATTTTAAACTGGAATAAGGCTGATATTGTTGGAAGAACTTGATACCTCCTAATTTCTATCGTTGACTCATTCGATTATGCTGATTTTAACTTTTTGCTTAACCTTATAAGATAAAATATTAAAAATTTCTTAAATAGAAAAAATAAATACATATTCCTAATTTCAATGTTATAATAAGAAAAGTTCTTTTAGGAATAAATATATAAATTAGATCCCTATTTCTGAAAATTAGAAAACGCAAACTAACTTGCACTTTTTATATAATTTGTGCTTCTTGGAAGTTTTTCAAAAGTTCCGCAAAAGTTGATGATGTCAAAAGGATAAGGTCATTCAATGAAAACATGTATTGTTTATATCCAAAAAAAGGGACTTGAAGCTCAAAGCCCCTCATTAAAACTATTATTTTTATGTGGTAAACTATAATCAGCAAGCTCCTCGAAAAGAGCAGATTGATTGGAAAAAAAATATTTATCCTAATTTATCTGTCATATTGTTAATAACTATTTAGATCACAATATTTGCCTCGATGGATTACAACTTTGGATTTACAACAAGAAAGAATTAAATGCATCTAAGACATGCAAACTTCCTAATTTATGTTTTCATTTGTGTAGATTTACAACCATTGTATTAACCAACCACAATTATATTTGTAAATTGACAACCATTGTAACAATCAGCAAGCTCATAACCATGATGTTTAGTCATAGCTAAAAGACGTCATATAGGATATTTACAGCTTGAAAGAATTAAATGCATCTAAGACATTTTCATTTGTGTATGCTATGTACCATTGTAATAACTAACCACAAAGTAGAAAATATTTGTAATCAGAAAAAAAACACGAAACCATGACATCAAATAAAACCAATTAAATCAAAATAAAACCTGCATTATTAGCAATTCGATATGATATTGAATCATACGGTGTGAAACTTTTACTGGATAGACTTATTGGTCAGTTTTCAGAATCCTATAAAATCAAAACCTATGAATAAACAAAACTAATTAATACATATAAATTTCATAATATAGGAAACATGAAATTAGTTATAAACCATTATTACAACCAAAAGAAATCCATAAACCTTTCTATATGCTGTACAAAGCTATTTTTCTTCAACCGGTCCTATAATCCAGTAGAGATACAAAGTATCAAATGATAATAAATAGTATTGGAATGAAATTTCGCAAGAAATTGAGAAAAATAAAGTACGCATAGGAATTAGAGGAATACTTTGAATGAAATTCTAAAAAACTGACTTAAATAAAATACCGATGAAAGTTGGAGGAGAGGAATGGAGAGTAAAGGGCACTACCTTCTCTGTTGTCATTTGTTCGGACATATCCAAATTAGACGGGCAGAAAACAGAAATTGAAAACGAAATTGTGGCATGAGTAAAGATGATTTTTTGAGGAGATGGGAAGATGAAGAAAGTAGACTGATCTAGCAATTTGGAATCAATAACCGGAGGAGGAAGTTTTAAAAGATTGTGCATAAGAGAAGACGTGGGGAACAACGTTAACGGCGTTAATATGTCTAACTGGTGTTCGTTTTATTTCATACGTGGATCAATATTAGTCATTTGATGTCTTTTTCTACATTATATCTGGACCGTTCTTTGTCTTTCTGTTAAACCAAAGGAATTTTTTTTATAGATTACGGCGGCTGCTATTTTACCTAGGGTTCCAACCTCGTTTTTAAACTTAACCACCTCCAAAATTGAGTGGTTTTCTTGTTTATTCATCCGACGCATCCGCTGCACGCTGTTCAACAAGGCTAAGTTTTTCCACGTTTTATGACGATAACTCCATCACCTACCTTCTCGAGCACAGCGACGTATCCGCCTGACGCTGTTTAACTGCTAGCAAACTCTAAGGTACTCTCTTATTTGGTGTTCTTTAATTCTGGGTTGCTTTCTACCAATTTTTATGTGAAAAACAAGAACCTTGTATCATATCTAAATGTCTATACCACTCAACTCAAAATAGCTACTGATTGTACACCCAAATTTGTTTTTACATCCAATATAATACACGCATATTGTATTAGTTGATAATCTCTGTTTGGGATGGTTATTGATCAGACAAAAGTATGTTTGTTCTACTTGTTGCGCAACTTAAACTTAGATGCTGAGTTCTTAATGGTAAAATAATGTGGTGATCACATAACCATTTTATTTGGACCAAGGACATTTAATGAATTGCTCCAATAGGATGAAAATATCACCATCTTCCATGGAACCTCAAATGAGCACACTTTGGGTTGAAATCACCATGTGGGATTATTTTAGAACACCTTCAAGCCATTTAGGCACACAAATGACTATGACTACTTATCCTATAAAAAAACTGACAACTCATAGGTATTTCAAATATATTTCTTATTTATATATACATATTTGTACTATCACTATGTGATGGAAGCCAATCGTTGGTTATGATTATATCAAATCTTAAATTCAATTTCAGTTCTAACACTAATCAAACTTGTGTTTTGAAAGTTTATATGCGATGTCTTCAAAAGTATCAAACATACATACATAGATTTTTGTAAAGGAAAAGGTATAATTTAAATACGCAACTTGCAAGTAATTTAGAATAATACAGATTTGAAACTAAATAAAGAAAAAAAAATAGAAATGCTTTTAGAGGGAGAAAAATGAAAAGAATACAATACTAGTGTAAAAAAATGATTTATTTTGTGTTTTGTTCAGTATGAAAAGAATATAATACTATGAGGTTGTTTGACAATTTCTACATCCACTTTGTTTTTCGTTTTTTATACCGGAATATGGTTTTGTGGAAAAGGATGAAGCTATTTCTATAATCATTTTCATAATCTTCGAAAATCCAAAAAAAATAATTTCTACAAATATTTAAAAATATATAATTTGTTTTCGTAAATAACATTTTAATAAATATTGCACCTTTTGAGAAGAGGTTGCTAATTACAATATTGTTTTGTCTAATGGTTTCAATATGAGATTCAAATCTTAAATCATAAATTTTGAAATTTGAATCGTGAATCGTACACTCTTTTTTAATTAATGAAATAACATTTGTAAAAATCAAGTGTACTTATTTATAACATCGCCTATCTTGAGGCCAAAAGCTAAGCGCTACAAATGCTGTAGTCATCCGTAGTATTAACGTCTGGCGACAAAATACGGTAATCCTACATACATTGATATAACAGAAACATATGGATATGGAAAAAAAAATTAAACAATTTAAATCAAACATCTCAATCCATTCCAAATCATATTTCAAATCCATTACATAATCCCAAATACGTTAACCACGTTCAGAGAAATATAATTATTACAACATGCGCCAAGAGCGACATATGAAGATGCCATCTTGGATGATCAGAGTATATAACTAGGAAAGTAAATATCTTTGCCTTTACAACCAAACACAGTGGAACCAAAATATAAAAAACTCTAGATAGCTATCGTGTCTCCTGCACATCTCCGGAAGCTTATTCGTCTAAAGAGGTACCTGAAAACCTCAACTCTCGAACTACTCAAAATCAGTTGAGTACCCGAGAGTTTAAGGAGAAAACATAAACTTTGAGTCGGACATAAAGCCTGATATGAATAATAATCCACTATCTCAAACCATTTAGATATCTAGTGAGATCACGCCACTTAGTGGAAGTCGGTTGCTCGGTAGTCTTCATGTGAGAGTAATGTTAGGGAGGTAGAGGGATGGGATGTCGTTCGGCCTAAGGAGAGAGAGAGAATGGATCTCGTTCGGTGATTAAGGAGAAGTAATGAGTGTGTAGGTGTACAAATCTAGTTTGTCCTGGTCGGTCGTATTTGGTCTAGGTTGATGTTCAGTGCCTAAGTAGGTTGGTGAGTAGAGAAGGGAAAGGGGAAGTGGGATAGGCTTTGAGGACCGACACCGAGCGAGGCGTTATGGTTCGGCATATATGCACTCGAATAGACGACCGGTCCTAAGTATGGGGATCGGCATTGACATACTTACCTTACCTCAACTCGTAGAACATAACATTGCTGCTTATTTCCATACTTATTCATGTACCAATAAATCCATGACATAAATCTAAGTCCAAAAGCACATGGAACTGATCAAGACTAATAGCTTCACGATTAAAACTATAATAAACATGAACTTAAAACTTTGTAAAGAGGACAACTTAAGGCTCGTCGTGCTACACTTTACTTTTCAAAACCCTAATTTATTTATATTCTTTACACGAACCATCACATTAGCTCACACACCACGCGGGGGAAAATCTTTGTCGTTATATCTAATATCGATTGTCTTTCAAGTATAGTTCAAACAGGTGTTTACCCAAATTCGGCGCTTGTTGAGGATGTTTAGAAAGTCGAGCTCCACCACAGTCTCAGATAAACCTGAGCCAAGTGCTCAGCAGGAAATAGTGGGAACTTCGAATTCATCGACAACTCCTACACAAGGTATCCCAAACCCGTCGGCAGCAACTATTGACCCGGCTCCTGATGTGATAGATGGAGCTGTTGTTCTAGATAATCCCATTAATTCCTTAGCTTCAAAAATCCATGAATCCGCTCTTCGTCGACTATGTTCGATTCACGAAATTCCTTTCGAAGATGTATTAGTTCCATCGGGACATGATCGCCCACACCTGCCTCCAAGTGGATATACGGGTTGCAACAAATTCATGTGCTGGGTCGGTAGCGTGCCACCACTCAACTCCTTTCTTCGCAAAGTGCTACAGTATATCGAGATCGCCCCGTCACAGCTACATCCCAATAGTCATGCGTTCATCTATGGCACCTGCATTCTCTTTATGAGCGTTTTATTTAGGCTCCCTACTCCCGGTGACATCCGCTATATCTATTGCTTCAAAATACGATTAGATAGCCCATCTTTCATATTCCTCAAGCCACACTCCAAGTGTCAGCTACTAACGGGGGCATAGAGTAAATTCACCCAATATAAGCAGGAATGGTTCTACGTTCGCTGCCCTCCGGGTTTTGCGAGAAGATCGCTAGAAAGGAGTAAGTTCCATTTCTGGATCAATACTTGTCTAAAGCATGAAGTGGATCGTTTTTAAACTTCTTTCGATTTTTACAGGTATCAGCCCATGTCCCCAAGGCACCGGGTACTCAAAGGCCGTTGAGGCCATTCGCGCTACTCCGGTAGAAGACCGGGAGATCAAACTTGTTATTTCCAATGAGTCACTCTTAAAGTTCGGGTTGTTGGCGGAAGGTCGTCGAACAACTATTCCACCCAGTGTCACTATAACTGGACCCACGTCGAAGAAAGATAAAGGACAGGTCAGACCTTTAGTGCTTTCTACAAGTGGTGCCCCCGACACATCCGAGGAGGGTGAGATTAGAGAAACTGGGGTGTCAGAAGCACCGGGTGAGAATGTAAGTCCTGCTCCAGAACCGGTGGTTGAAGCATATGGTACCGATGAACCACCTCCCCCTTCAAAGGAAAAAAAGAAACTAGCTTACAAGCTGAGGAAGAAGATTGTGGGCGAAACTTCGAAAGTGACAATTACTCCAATGGAGAAAGAGCCGTTTCCACAACACTTAGAGGGTTCATTGAAAGGCTTGTCTGACCTTACTATTCCCGATGACTTGCTCGACTACGGCTTCGACGATCCAGAAGCCCTAAAATTTCATTCGCCCGTGAGAGGCGATGAAGGCGTTCATGCCCATCATCAAGTAGAAAAAACTCCGATAAGTAGAGCTAAAGAAACTGGTCCATCGAGGGGAAACACTAGGACACGCACACTAACACTCACACCTCATCTTACACTTAAACTTCAGCCACCATGTTATTCTTGCTAACTCGTTCTTACTTAATTTCTGTGCGGGTGATATGGGATGCTCTCATGGATTCGACCGCCATCGCGGGTCCTCTATTTTCCATCATTCCAACCGAGATTCGGGGTCCGGTAAATGCTGAGATAGGGACGACAACGGTGATAGAGATTATCGTCCTCGAGATTCATCGTCGTCTCGAAGGAAAACTTACAGTCACTCTTCGTACCCCAATGATCCTCCTCCTCGACCAGAACAAAGCAGGGAGAAATGTGGTCAAAAGGGATTTCAATCTGAAGCTTCTCGTGACCAACATTCTGGTTCATCTAGCACTAGGCAATCTCGCGAGCCTCACAAGAAATCCGTAGTCTCGGTTAAACACACTTCCCCAGCCCCTGCACATGATCCATCGATAGCAGAAAGGGTAGTTGAGCTCAAAGCCACATTCCCAAAAATATGCTTTGATGGATTAAAGTTTCTTCCTACGATCTATCCTATTCCCGGGCACGTTAAACAAAGTGTCCTTGCTTGCAACAATGATGTTTACGTTCAGCATGACGCCTTTGTTCATTTGGCGGAGAAAGTTTTAGAAGTCTCCATTGAGCACCAGCATGAAATCGATCGTCTAAAGCTCGAAGCCATCCATGATAAAGACATTATTAAAGCCCAGGATGAAGAGCTTACTTCATATAAGTCTCAGCTTGAAGCTGCTCAGAAAAATACTAAAGACACAGCTGAGGCAGTCAATCGTTTGGAGGCTACACACAAAAAAGAACTTGATGAAGCAGTCCAACACTGTGGCGCCCTGTCCTTAGAAAAGGACTCCATTTAGAAAGAAAAGGATGTCCTCGCTCAGTGATTTAAAGAATTGGAGGAGTTACTTCTCAAAGAAAAAGAAGAAAAGATTGCCGCTCAAGTGGAGTCACATCGATATTGTGACGAAATTGTCGCTACACGACTTTTGAAAACAAAACTTGAGGAAGAGCTCTCCAAAGCTGAGGCATTGAAGGACGCAGCCCATGAGGAGGGCAAAAGATTGGCGCTCTCGGACATCGATTCTCGCCTCGAGATGGCTGCTGAGGCTGGTAGGGAGGAGATTAAGTGCATGTTCGATCCACTCATAGCCGAGTACAATGCTCGAGTCCTCATGCATCGCGACCTAACATTTCTTGGTGAGGGTTACCTCGAATCTTTGGCTGAAGCATGGGACACTTTAATAAAAATTAAAAAGGTTGAATTGGGGACTGTAGAGGTTGACGAGGATTCTCTTATAAAGGAAGTGCTTCGCGAAAATGAGCGCATTGACCTATCTACGGCAAAGACCCTTTACGAAAGAGATTCATCCTCATCAAAAGGAAAGAATGACACTGCCGATCCATCCGGAACTGATCCTCCGGTTCCTCCTTCTATTCAACCGACTGGTTGCCCCTCACTTGATCCCTTCGAGCAGCATATTGGTTATGACCCGGAGAAACCTGGACTGGACATTCACGCTCTATCTCCCATTCTAGAGGGCGAAACTCCGAGAACAATCGAAAGCCAACCGGACATCTATACATTGTTTTTCCTCCTAGAATCTGATAGATTATTGCCTCTAACGTGTAATAGATGCACGCTAATACTTGCTCTTTTATGACTTCATGCAGGCCATTTCGACCCCGAACCTACTCCAAGGAGCGATGTCGCCACAGAGAGGGAGGAGAAAGTGGGAGAGGTAGTTCAAATCGAGGAGACTCCTGGACCTGACGCTAAGGTGATCGAGGCGCTCGATGAAGACAAATCTGAAAATCCATCACCCGTAGAGGAACATGATGAAGTTGAAATTATGGGCGCCTCCGAACACACTTCAAAACCGAGCATGGAGGAGCAAATTAAGGAAGATAAGAAGAAAAAAGCCGAGATTAAGATTGAGCCTCAGGTGGTGGAACTTGATGATCCACTGAACATGCCCTTGAAGGTTATTCTCCCCGGTGGGACTTCGCTACTGGAAGTTCCTTTCCTTCCCCAGGCACCACTTCCCTAGTAAGCAAGGCATCCAAGAAAAAAAAGCTTGGGGGAGGAGTCTTCAGAGAAACCGAGTAAGGAGAAGAAGCCGAAAAAATAACCATCATGTCTCGCTCAACGCGAATAAGCCTGGATTATGTAATTATCTATATTTATCTTCGTAGTTGCTGTAAATAGATTTTTTGCTTCGAGTTCAGGAGAGGTTGTGATGAAACTGAATTCTCGATTAGTAAATAAAATTTTGTTTTTTCTGATGATCTTCGCTACTTAGCTTTACCATCCATCTTGTACTTGAAATCCCAGGTTATGTGGGTCACTTAAGTACTAGTTTGTTTCCGCATGACTCGGAGATTTCTGAATTGCTTAGAGATTTTTGAATCGTTCATGCTCCAGTCCGCACTTTGGGGACTCGGAGTACTCCAGTCCGCACTCTGGGACTTAGAGATTTTTTGAGTAGTTTATACTCTAGTCCGCACTATGGGGAATCAGAGTACTCTAGTTCGCACTATGGGGATTTAGAGATCTTTTAAGTCGTTTATACTCTAGCCCGCACTCTGGGGACTCAGAGTACTCTAGTCCGCACTCTGGGGACTTAGAGATTTTTTTAAGTCGTTTATACTCTAGTCCATACACTGGGGACTTAGAGTACTCTAGTCCGCATTCTGGGGACTTAGAGATTTTTTAAGTTCGTTTATACTCTAGTCCGCACTCTAGGGACTTAGAGATTTTTTAAGTTCGTATACACTCTAGTCCACACTCTAGGGACTCAGAGTACTCTAGTCCGCACTTTGGGGACTTAGAGATTTTTTAAGTCGTTTATACTCTAGTCTGCACTCTGGGGAATCAGAGTACTCTAGTCCGCACTCTGGGGATTTAGAGATCTTTTAAGTCGTTTATACTCTAGTCCGCACTCTGGGGACTTAGAGATTTTTTTAAAGTCGTTTATACTCTAGTCCACACTCTGGGGACTCAAAGTACTCTAGTCCGCATTCTGGGGACTTAGAGATTTTTTAAGTTCGTTTATACTCTAGTCCGCACTCTTGGGACTTAGAGATTTTTTAAGTTCGTATACACTCTAGTCCACACTCTGGGGACTTAGAGTACTCTAGTCCGCACTCTGGGGACTTAGAGATTTTTTAAGTCGTTTATACTCTAGTCCGCACTCTAGGGACTCAGAGTACTCTAGTCCGCACTCTAGGGACTTAGAGATTTTTTAAGTTCGTTTATACTCTAGTCCACACTTTGAGGACTCAGAGTACTCTAGTCTGCACTCTGGGGATTTAGAGATTTTTTAAAGTCGTTTATACTCTAGTCCGCACTCTGGGGACTCAGAGTACTCTAGTCCGCATCCTGAGGACTTAGAGATTTTTTAAGGTCGTTTATACTCTAGTCCGCGCTCTGGGGACTCAGAGTACTCTAGTCTGCACTCTGGGGACTTAGAGATTTTTTAAGTTCGTGTGTATGTTTATACGCCTGACAGATTAATGTAATTTAATTCTTGTTACGAAATCGCAACATACAGAAACATCATTGGTTTATGGAAAAGACGGCTTTAAACCTTTATTGATCATAACAAATGGGAACAAACTGAATTGTCTTGTTACATGCCAAAAACTAAAAACAACAAAATGAACATACATGGGAAATAACTGCAACTAAAATGCAAAAGGAATAGAAAAGGTGTAATAACGACGTAGATGCTCGCTATTCCATGCGCGAGGAAGTGTCACGCCATCTACAGTCGCTGGCTTGAAAGTTCCTTCTCCAAGCCTCCGTTTGATGACATACGGACCTTCCCATGTGGGATTCAGATGTGATGGGGCCGAAAAGACTCGCTTCAAAACGAGATCACCCACATTGAAAATTCTTGGTCGAACTTTGTCATTATAATATCGAGCAACTCGGTTCCTATGTGCAGCCGCTCTAAAATCAACTTCTTCACGTTTTTCATCAACAAAGTCCAGCGATTCCAATAGGAGATTCTAATTTGTCTTAGGGTCATAATAAGTTACTCGATGAGAAGGAACTTCTAGTTCCACGGGTATCACGGCTTCAGCGCCGTATGCCAAGGTAAATGGAGTGTGGCCAGTCGCGGACTTGTGGGTGGTTCTGTAAGCCCAGAGCGCTGTCGGAAGCTCATCCACCCACTTGCCTCTAGCCTTCTCCAAACGTTTCTTTAATATTGATTTAATTATTTTATTTATGGCTTCAACTTGTGCATTCACTTTAGGGTGAGCGGCCGCCGCAAACCTTTTCTCAATGTGATACTTTTGGCAAAATTCTTTGAACTCCCTACTTTCGAATTGAGTTCCGTTGTCCGTGATGATAGTTTGTGGGAGGCCAAAATGACATATGATGTTTCGTACAACGAAATTAATTACCTTTTTGGTGGTGATCGTTGCTAAAGGCTCTGCTTCTGCCCACTTGGTAAAGTTATCAACAACAACAATTGCGTATTTTGCACCACCTCTGGAAATTGGTAAGGAGCCGATTACATCGATCCCCCAAATCGCAAATGGCCAGGGACTAATCATTTGCGTGAGTTCCGTTGGCGGAGCTCTCGGGATTTTCGCAAACTTTTTACATTTGTCACATCTTCTCACGTAGTCTGCAGCATCCCGATTTATAGTTGGCCAATAGTATCCATAGCGGAGGATCTTTTTTGCTAGTGTCTGCCCCTAGTATGGTCACTACATTCTCCTTCATGAACTTCCATCAAGACTCGTTTTATCTCATCGTGGGCAATGCACCGGAGTAAGGGAACCGAGAACCCCCTCCGATACATTATTCCATCTTGCATTATATATCATGAAGCTTTACGAATGACTTGTCGTCATTCGTTCTTTCTATCGGGAAAAGTCCCGTGTAGTATTTATTGTTTCAATGGGGTTATCCATGACTCCTTTTCAATTTCTACTTCTAGCACAAAATCTACTTCCATCTCGTTTATACTTGGAGATTTTAAAACCTTGAAAGTAACCAAGCCCATCTGCTGTGCATCGCTAGTACTTACGAATTATTCCAATGAATCGGCTTCCCTGTTTTGCTCACGCGGGACATGCAAAATATCGTAATATTCAAGGTCTACAAACAGTTCTTGAACCCGAGTGAGGTACGGAGCGAGCCTATGCCACTTTGCTTGATAATCTCCCCGTACTTGGTACACCACCAATTGTGAGTCATAAATTTTTTTAACCGATCTTACTCCGAGTTCCCTGACAAGTTTTAAACCAGCAAGCAATGCTTCATACTCAGCTTCGTTATTTGTAGCTGGGAAATTAAGCTTCAAAGCATAACAAATTGATCAGTTTTCAAGAGTTACTAGAATGACTCCACCCCCAGAACAACGGTCGTTGGATGCCCCATTGGTGTATAGTTTCCATCGAATAAAAGGTATAACATCATCTCCGTCTGGTTCGTCGGACATGGTAAATTCCACGATGAAGTCTGCTAACGCTTGCCCTTGTATAGCCCTTCGTGGCAGGTAGGTGATATCGAATTGACTCAACTCAATATTCCATTTTAACAATCTTTCAGAGGTTTCTGGTAGTTGGAGTACCCGTCGTAAGGGTTGATCGGTATAAACACTGATTGGGTGTGTCTAAAAGTACGAACGAAGCTTGCGTGATGCAATCACCAAACAATTGGCTAGCTTTTCTATTTTAGGATAATTTCTTTCTGCCCCCATTAAACGTTTACTGACATAGTACACCGGCTTTTGAACTCGGTCTTCCTCGCGAACCAAAGCTGTACTGATGGCATGTTGAGATACGGCCAAGTATACATACAACACTTCATGGTCTATGGGCTTCGACAGCACCAGGGGACTTTCCAAATGTCTTACCAGAGCTCGGAATGCATCCTCACAATTAGGTGTCCATTCAAAATTTCTCTTTCCTTTCTTTATTACATCGAAGAAAGGAATACACTTGTCTATCGCTCTGGATATGAATCGACTCAGCGCGGCCACTTTTCTGTTCAGGCTTTGTGCTTGCTTTATAGTTCTGGGCACTTGAACGTCTCGAATAGCCTGAATCTTTTTTGGGTTAGCTTCAATTCCTCGTGCGTTAACAATGAAACCCAAGAACTTTCCTGACGCAACGCCAAAGGAACATTTCAAAGGATTGATTTTCATTCCGTAATACTTGAGTATATCAAACATTTCTGCCAAGTCTCAAATGTGGTCGTTTGACTGTCGTGACTTCACGAGCATGTCATCCACATAGACTTCCATCGTCCTACCGATTTGGTCTTTAAACATCCGATTCGCCAGACGTTGATAAGTTGCTCCTGCATTTTTTAATCCGAAAGGCATCATTACGTAACAGTACAGTCCAACGTCTGTGACAAAACTAGTGTGTTCCTGATCTGGAATGTGCATCGGGATTTGATTATATCCCGAGTATGCATCCATAAATGACAATAACTCGTGTCTTGCGGTTGAGTCGACCGCTGATCAATTCTGGGTAAAGGGAAACTATCCTTAGGGCATGCTTTGTTCAAATCTGAGTAATCAACACAGGTCCTCCATTTCCCATTCGCTTTTCTCACTAGTACAGGGTTAGAGACCCATTCTGGGTAGAGGGCGTCATGGACGAACCCATTGGCTTTGAGTTTGTACACCTCCTCTCTGAGAGCTACGGACCGCTCCGGGTCCATACCTCTCCTTTTATGCTTCACCGGCATATATTTCGGGTCTATGTTCAACATATGACTCGCTATGGCGGGAGAAATCCCACACATATCAGAGTGTGTCCAGGCGAAAACATCCAGATTCGCTCGGAGGAAGTCAGTAAGATCCTCGATCATCGAGGAGTCGAGTTGCGATCCAATTTTAAGTACCCGCGATGGGTCATCACGGCTGACTGGAATGTCAATCGTCAATTCAGCCGGTGCTGCTTTTGCCTCCTTGGGTTCCTCATCATCGTCCCTCGGATCTATGTCTCTATAGATCTGATCATGTTTCCCGAGCCAAGGCTCGGGCATTACTTATCAATCTTCAGTGACTCGGATGCGGACGGAGTTGTCCACAACCTTTCCTTTCTCTCCTCATTGGGCCTCTCTCAGCTCAGCTACATAACACGCACGACCAGTTTCCCGATCGCCATGAACAACACCAACTCCACTTTCTGTCGGAAATTTCAAAGTTAAACACCATGGGGCCAAAGCTGCCCTAAACTCTGCCAAGGCCGGTCGGCCCAAAAACACATTATACGGAGAGTCGACATCCAAAACAATGAACGACAGGATCCGCACCCTCCTACGTTCACCTTCTCTAAGTTCAACTAGTAATTCAACAAAACCTACTACATTAGTAGCCGCACCATTAAAGCCATGAATGCATGCTTTTGATGGTTTTAGATCCTTTGTCTCCATCTTCATCTGGTCATATGCTTTTTTGAAGATGATGTTAACAGAACTTCCATAGTCAATTAGTATCCTTCTCACAAACGCTAGCCCAATAGTGGCCGAGATGACCATTGGATCAATGGTAGGTGCCTCCACCTGATCAGCATCCCTGCTCCTAAACACTATATCATCCGTCATCGTTCACTGTTGTTTAGCTGGGGTCCTATCTTCCGTGTTCGAACAACATTCGAAATCTGCATGCTTCAGGGAACTAGCATAATGCTCCATCTCTTGCCAATTTTTGCATGCAGGGTGAGGTGCACCTACTATCGTGTTTATGACTAATCTCCCTCCAGTCCGAACAGGTTCCTCAGATCGTCATGGAGCCTGTCCGCGATTGGGGTCGAAAGTCCCATGTCCGCCTTCTTGAGGATTCTTTACAAACTCCTGCAACTTTTTGTGTCTAATCAGCTTTTCTACAGCATCATGGAGGTGCCTACATTCATCGGTATTGTGTCCGTAAGTCTCATGGAAGCGACAATATTTCCCAGTCCGCTTTTGCTCCTCGGTGGACTTTTTTTGGACGTGGCTTTCGATATTGGAAAGTATTACAGGTCGATAGGTAAACATTTTCCAGAGATGCGTTCAGAGGAGTGTATTCGTTGTAAGTTGGGATCCTTGGTTTCCACTTTCCGGCTTCCATTTTCTTTTCGGAATTCCCCCTATGGATCCTTAGACTGCTCAGGCTTATTTTGAACATTCACCTGGACTTTTCCAGAGTTGTCACCAGATTATTTTACAGCAATGTTGCTTTGCACAATCTCCTTGCCAAGTACTGCTGCATTGTCTCGCCTCGTCCACCTAGCTTCCTCCCTCCTTATAAATTGGTGTGCGTTTGAATAAAAACATTCTAGTGTAGTCGGAGGCTTTCCCGCCAGCCAATCACCAAACTACGAATTCGTATTTACTCCTCGCATCACGGCCATCAGAATGGCATGGTCATTTGGGTTGCTAACTTCAGTAGCCGTAACGTGAAACCTTTGTAAGTACTCCTTTAACGATTCCCCTAGAGCCTGAATTACACTAGACATGAATCCTAAATTGCTCCACAAATTTCGTCGCTAACTCATCGAAGTTGGAGATAGATCGCGGAGGGAGTCGGGTGAACCACATGGTAGCGATTCCAAATAAAGTTATTAGGAAGCATCTACATTTAGTTGCATCATTCTCTAGCTGAATCCATCATCCACTCATATCTCATCACATGCTGTCGGGGATCAGTCTTCCCTACGTAGGCCGGAATAGTCGGCATGTTAAACTTTTTGGGGTACTCAGCCTGTAGAATAGTATCTGTGAATGGAGTGTGACTCCTGGATACCCCCCAATCATCATTAGTCAAGCCTTGATTTTCTCTCATCAACTGTCTGATCATTGCCGATAGGTTTGGGGTTTGTATGGAAGATGACAAGTTGGAATCTGTCCTACGGGACCATTCTGGTTAATGCCTCCTCTGTTGGTGATCTACCAAATGTGTATCTTGGGGACCCGTCTCATTACGACCTTGGTGAGTTTGTCGTCCATCTTCCACTCGCGCTCCAGATCCTAAATTTCCTGTTCCAGCTTGAGTGCGATTTCCCTGGTGTAAGTGAGGGGCCATGGCTCCAGGTAGGGAACCTGGACCATCCCTGGTTGATCGATCAGCCGCACCTGTTTGCGTTGTTTCGGTTCTACGGCGTCTACGCCTGGGAGGTTCATCAGATGAAGCAGAGCTATCGGATGAGGAGTAGGAAGCAGGACTTCCTTCAACATTCTGATGTTGTTGTTGAGTGAGCTGAGTCATGAGGTTGGCGTTAGCTTGAATCTGCTCATTAAGCTGTCTCCTACTTTCGACGAGTTCTCTCATCAGCTTGTTGAACTCTGTTCTGGTGACAACTTCCGCTTGGTTTTGTACGGTGACAGTTCCTGCGCTTGGATTAACTTGTTGATTGTTGGGTCCTACTTGTTGGACGCTAGCGGTCTCGTTGACGTTCGCGTTATGAGAGGCTGATCTGGTACGAGGTCTCCCCATTGTAGAGTTATTGGTAGGAACTCTGAGTAGAATCAACGGACTTCCTGTGAATGATTTGGATCTCCTTCGGGGGATTTCTTCAATCCAGTAGCTACAAAGTAGATCCTAATAACTCGAGAATGCGTTCTCAGTGAAAGCACCAAAATGTTAGCACCAAAATTGGTCACTAACACCCAAAGAAAGATTTGTGTAGAGAGATTAATGAAGATAGAAAATTAAAATAAAGGAATGTATGCAAAATTAACTACAAAAACAAGAACACCGGAATTATAGTGATTCAGCGTAACTGCCTACTTCCACTTTGAATTTAATCTTTATCGCTTTTTCCAATAATTGGATGCAGATATAATCCGGACACCAACAACTTGAATACAAGTTTTTACAGAAAATAGAAGAGTCTTGAAAATGGCAGAGTCTCCCCGGAGTTCCCGAAAAAAGGTCCCCTTTCACTGTGCCCCTGCCCCTCTATTTATAGACGAAGATAGGCTGGACTTCCTTCATGGGCCCAGGAACAAGGTATCTCGGCCCATAGTAGGTGACTCCTGCGCACCGAACCAGGCATGCCGAATGAGACATGCCGAACGAGAAATGCCGGTCGAGAAATGCCGATCCATCATGTCTGGTCGATTATCAAGTGACTCAAAGTAAACCCTCAGAAGACCCGAAGCAAAAAGCGGTTGACTCGAAGCGAAGTCATGTCGATCGCCTCACTTTGTTGTAGGCCTGATAACCTGCTAACCCCTCTAGCATGCACCGAACCGGGCATGCCGACCTACAATGACCGGGCCTAATTGCCGAGCGACATTGGCCGAGCGGTAAGTGTCGAACGGTGAGTGCCGAGCGGTATACGCCGAACCATTCTCCACCTACTCGTCTACCTTGACCGAGCCATTGTTCACTTATCGTTCTCGGTCGAACTAACACCTGGTACCGAACCAGGTAAGTAGATCGATCTATGCAAATATACCGAGCCGAACCAGGTGAGGAGACCGAACGGTGGATCTTGGGTAGTTGACCCGAAGCGTAGTCATGTCGAGCGCCTTTCTTTGTTGCAGGCCCGATAACCTGCTAACTTCTCTAATATGCACCGAACCAGGTATGACTTCACCCTCTTGACCGAGCGGTGCGTGCCAGTATGTTTGGACCGAACGATGCATGTCGAGTTACTTGGCCGAGCGGTGCACTTCCACCCTAAGCCGAGCGATATGTGTGGAGTTTCAAACAACATCCCTCTTCGGCCGAGTGACATACAATCCCTTTATTTTGGCCGAATCGTCCAGATTGAAACAAAGCCTCTATGATCAGCATCCTGTAACCGGGTCAAACATCCGGGTAACATTCTTCATGCTCCCGTTCTTGTGGGAAACTTTCGAATCTAATCCTTGCAGTTGTAAGTTTGCATTTTGATTTAGATTTCTAGGCTCAACATCATCCATTTGACGTGCCTTTCCATGCTCGACCATACCCCCATGTCCAAACATGTCACCATCGATTGGTTTGGACCTCTAGGTACCTTATTGGCGTGTTGGGGGATGGTTTTAGATCGTTTCGCTTAATTTCCTTGTCTATATGTTCTGCCTTCTAGCATTCAATTTTGATTTTCAATAACTCCAACTGCACTTTATTATTCCATCCTTTGAAAGAATCCATTCATCATCTTTTCTTATCGAGATATCAATCTCGCTTGTAAACTTGTCATCGTCCTTTCAATTTCTCTCCAGTCACATAGATAAAATATGGATTTGAACTAGTAAGCACCTCCTGCCTGTCCCATGCTCTGGTTGACGCGGTCCAACAATGACTCTTATATTATGCATCTTCAACAATAAAAATGTTGCCCAAAAGATTAGTACGAGACCCTAAATTCACTAGAAAACGAATCAAACAAATATTAAAATGAAGAAATTAAAAGAGAACAAAGAAGAGACATAAGATTTTTACAGTGATTTTGTAAAATCTTCGGCCTACGTCCAATCAATCGATTTTCGTTACGAGTTCTTCCAGAAATACAATCAAATCCGAGAATATACCTCTGTTTTCTCAAATTGGTTTGGCAAAGATGAAGACCGAGATCGTGATGCCGAGCCCGAGATAATACCGACTCAATCTTAATACGTTATGTTAAGGGGCTTTGCATTTCAAGTCAATATTTATGATGTTTACAAAAAAAGTCATGTAGTATTGAATATGTAAATTAGGTCTCTGTTTTTAAAATAACAAAATGCAAACTAGTTGAAAAGTGCAAGTTAACTTGAACTTTTTAAAAAAAAATTCAAAAATTAAAAAAATCAAATTTCTTTATTAATAAATAATACTAATTGCTATTTAAGTATAATTTTAATAGATAATTACAGTTTTTTTTCATTATCGAATTTTATAAAATAAATTTATTTATTTTAAAAAAAATTGCAGCACTGTTTGGAGTTTTTATTAAAAAATAAGCTGCGGACCGCGGTGCTGGTTTTTTTTTTTCCCCTCTTTTTAAAAATTAGCCTAATCGAGACAATCGCTATTGTAGCCGCTTTACTTGTAGCAGCGTCGAAACAGAATCAGGGACCGTCATCTTCCTCCCTGAAGCTTAGGGTTTCTAAAAAATTCAGGTTTGCTGCTGCTTCTTCTTCCTATTCCTCTTTTTTTTTCCTTTCTTTTTTTCTTTTTTCTTTTTTGCTGAATCGAGATCGCGATGCCGGACTATATCTCTTTTGATTTTGTTTCGGTTCGATGTTTAAATTAAAATCGCGATTCAGTATTGGACTACAATATTTTCGTTCTGAAATAGAATCGCACATTTTACACGGGTTGCGATCCAATTTAACTCTTGGATCGGGAAGGCTGCGATTCCTTCCAAATCGCGCGTTGGAACGTACGATCTCGCGATTTTTGCAATCACTGGTTTTGTCTATGAACAACTGCAATTATGCAAAATTGGCTCGTAAATCTTTTTTCTTTTTTGAGAATATTAAATTACGACATCACTCATTTGTTTTACTGTTGCCATTTCTATTCCCGAATTTAGTTTCTTTTTACATTTAAAACCCTAATTTTTACTCAAGGAACCAATTTATTGAATAATATTACATCAGAACATTTGTTATGCTCTTATTGAATTTCCAACTATTTCACTTGGAATTTTTTTCACAATTTACAATTCTTATTATATTTAGAGATAAAAATCTGATTAATATTTTAAATTTTTTTTATCACAAAGGAACATTTGGGTATAAAGGAACGGTTAAAAATACAATATCTATTTAGCGAAATTTAAATAAAAATATTATTCCTTACATTTCAAGTTTTATTAACACGGCGCAGCGGAAAGGAGGCTTGGGTTCGGGTAAAAAGATCCCGGTTCGATTCCTACCATGCGCTTCCCTATCCTATATAAATTTATTCGGGGTATGGGACTTGGATCAGTGGACGGTTTTACTATGTCTTCCTCAGGAGTTTACCGGTCCGCCGGGTTCTCTTGGGTTTTCAAAAAAAAAAAGTTTTATTAACACTTCCCATTTTTTTAACCATACAATTAAATATTTTGTTTATACTTGATAATATATGTATAACGCATTTATCATGGATGGTTATTTTAAAAACTATTGAAATGTCTAAATGCATAAAAAAAAAATATCTATTCACTGTTATTACACTTCTAAATTTGGATATGTACATCACTATTTTAGTTATATGTAAAGTTCAACCCATACGCCATTTATCTTATTAGATGTCTTAAACATCAAATATCAAATTTAGATTAAATCCAAATAAACATTTATCTAATAAAAAATTAGTAAGTTTTAAGTTTTAAATTAATTGAACTAATATAATCATCTAATATTCTTTGATTCGTTTAAGAAATATCAGATCATAAACATAAAAATGCAGTGTGCACCTCATTTGTGTTATTTAAAATGAAAAAAATGTAATCTTTAGTTGAATATATAAAATTGTATAAATTACTCACATATCAAAATTATACAATTGTATAATAATAACAATTTATCTTGATAAACTCGTCATGCATTGCATTAAAACTTCTATTGTTTTCATAACATATCTAAAATTCAACTATTATGTTATAATATTTCCGTGTGCTACACATATGCTGCACACTAGTTTTGACAGTTTTCAGAATTTCGAGACAAAAAATCCTTCATTTATATCTTAGTTGTAATAGACAAAATAATAAATTACAGGAATAAAAGTAATAAAGAATTATCAAAAAATGAATAGTTCATACTATTTCCAATCACAGTTTACTGTTAAATATGCATATAATTTGATGAAATAATATCTTCACCGTTGTGTTTGTTTTAAAGATAATTATTTTGCAATTAACGAAAAATTTGAAATTGTTAAAATACCAAGTTTTCTAAATTGATCAACTGAACCCACAAAATCATACCAAACCGATCATAAAGTAAAGATCTTTTCCCTGAAATGCAAATTGGCAGAACTGAACATGAACATGAACCAAATTTGATGGGTTTTGGCTCAGATACAAGTCCTTTTTTCCCAAAAGAGATTGAAGTTGACAAAATTTAACCTAGTAAACAAAGGTCTGATTAAACAAGAAAATGATAGACCCAAAATGCATTATTTGATATTCTAATTGTTACCCCTATAAAACAGATAGCATGGGCCACTTCCTTTAGGAGTATTTAGGTCCAAAAGAAGTGGTTTGGGCCCGTAATATAATCCAAGTTTCAATCCATACCCGTTGACTTCTTTTGCTCTTGTAGGTCAACAAAAATCTCAAATTAGGGTTAACAACCCAAATAGCAGAAAGGAAAAATGTATGGAAGTGGAGGACAAAATCGAAGATACCTAAAGCAAAGGAAAGAATATTTGTACCGAAAGAGCTTGGAAGGACCAAAGCGCGAATGGTATGAGAAGAAACTACAACTTCGAAAAGCTCTTCAAGGTTTTGTTTCTATTATAGTTGAATTGAGTTGCTTCTTATAGAAAGTAACTAGTTATGATGTTGATTTATTTTGTATTTTTTTTTGTAAGAGGGGAAGCTTCCGACTGAGCTTAGGAATGAAGAAGCCAAGCTCAGGCAGGAGATTGAGCTTGAAGATGAGCAGACTGCTGGTATTTTCTCATTTAATTGTTGTGAAGGAAATTAATTTTAGGTTTTAAAGTGTTTAATTGTTGAAGTAGAAGTAAAATGATTTAGAATTTGGTTTTCAGAATACTCTAGGAATGTGTGAATTTATTTTTGCTTCTACTTCTTCTCTGTAGGATTTTACTGAAATGTTACAGCATGGAAAGATTGCAAAAATAACGGAAAGAGTTTTGATCTATACCAGCACATGAGGCGTTCTCCAATTTTATCGTGTTGAACTTTTATTAAATCAAACTTTATTCAGATTATCAATAATTGGCAACTTGAATAAATAGTCACTACATGAGCTTCCTAACTTAAAAAGAAGCCAATTTTTTATTGTTAACCTGGGATTTAGAGCTATAACAAAGCATCTCAACAGATCAGCATTGTGAAATACCAAACAAAAAACACAATCAGAGATGTTAATATTTACCATGTTTTACATGATATTGTCACATTTAGTTAAGAGTATACTACTTCTACTATTCTGATAACTATATAGTTGTGCATCTATTCATATTTTTATTTCGCTTGCTCTTTTAGATCAAGTCTACTTTGCCAAACCATATTTCCACATATATGATTGTGAAATAGTTTAGCCATGGCTCTGACAAGGATTCAAAAGTTCTTGGCAGTGAAGATAGTGCCTAGTGCCCATGATACATTTAATAAAAACCCGTATGGTTTAAACATATCCAAAAACATATGTTATAAGATGAAAAATGTAGCAAATAAATAAAGGTCTTAAACGGTGTTATAACTGCTCCCCTCACTACCATATTATTTTATTATTATTATAGATTATAGAAGGAACACAAATAGTTGTGCAGAAAATCAGTTTGAATTGTTATGTACATCTCTATTAAACAATGAGTACGGTTCATTCATATTTGCCAAAATAAACAGTTATATAAGGTGGTTCAACAATTATTGTAGCTATTAGTAACTGCAGGAACACAGTAGGCATGTTAGTTCTATCTGATGCGCCTTTTGCACTTTCATATCTTATTTTATGGCAATTAAACATGGGAACTAAAAGAGTTTTCCTTCTTATGCATAAAGTACTAAAAACTCACATAGACGATGAGTATGCTGATGCATCAGTGCGAGATCCCAAAATTCTGTTAACTACATCTCGTGATCCAAGTGCTCCTCTTACTCAATTTGTCAAGGTAAGTATAGCCTCTCATTTGCTCTGCATTAATCTTAGCTATAAATCTGTTCAACTGTTCAAAGACATCACCGATAATTTCCCAGGAATTAAAATTTGTCTTTCCTAACGCAACAAGAATGAATCGTGGTGGCCAGGTTAGTCATATCTATATATTTTTCTTCATCATTCAGTAATTGCTTATACCAATCCCAATGCACATTTATTAACCCTTCCTTTTTAAAATTGTATGATGATAAAACCAGACAAGTTCATAAATTCACATGACGAAGTTCCCGCTTTAACATGCTATTTTTATAAAGTTTCACAAGTTTGGGGTTAACTAATGCTTGTGATACTTGATAACGAACATGGTAACTTAACTTTGTCAAGCAGTTTATAGTTTCTTTGGTTCACGTCAATGCAACAGAAATGTAGGTTACAGTAGACGGGTTTGTAACTAGTTTTGTTTTATATGCAAATCTATACCTTATGCTGAAAGTATTTTTCCCTCTCTCTTAGATATGATGGGTATAAATATAAAGTAAGATGCTTTTGTTGCTGCATTTTTATCAACTTTTTTCTGTTGTGAACTGCTTTTAATACTTGTTGGGTTGGTCAGTAGTTTCCTATAGAGATTTTAGTATATTTAAGTTCTCATCATTAAGTAGTTTCCTATAGCTAACTATATATTTACTAATATTGTAGTTAAAACTTGTCGTACAGACTCCTAATCAAGTGTTTACTAGTTCTGTCGTGCTTTGATTTGCCATCAATTTTCAACCATGCTTGTTTTTAAAAAAAATCCGCTGCTTGTATTATTGTAATCTATTCTCTGGATTCATGGTATAAATCACATTTTCCAAGATACTGTTTTTTTGTTTGTTTTTGTTATTTGCTACTTGGCTAAATGAATGTATCAAAATCAATGTTTTTCCCTAAAATGTTCTGCCTCAAAAACCTTGGTGTCTATTGAGCCTCAGCTTATTTCCATAAATACAACTGAGTAAAAGTTAGAAACATAGTAGCAGCAAACATGTTGTATAGATACTCAAATAAGGTCATACTAGTTGGATATTTGGCGCAGGTTCAGAAATTGGATCACATATCCTCTTGTTCCTGTTTCGGCTTCTTGGCCTGTCGATGGTTGAAATTCTTTGGAATTGATCCAGTACTGACTATAGGGACCAGGACTAAACCAAAGATTTTTCCACTTCAAATAACAAATTTTATTATTTGTTAATTCGAAACCCATTGAACCAAGCTAGCTTTGTAAATTCTAAGAAAGTATTAAGTGCGCTCCAACACATACTTGGGGTGACTGTTCAATTGGCACATGAATAATGTAGCTAGTGTGGATGGAACTACCGATCTTGCTGTGGAAGCTGACTTCCTCAGCCAACCACATGCCCATGTGGGCCTAAAACAACAAGCTTAAATCCTTCTACCTGTAAATTTCTGCGATTCCAAATATATGTCTATTGTAAACTGTATTGGTTGAACTAGTCCTCTAAATCTGTTAATCATGTTGTTCAAAATACATTCTAAACTTCTGGTTTGACTGCACAAGTGCTATAAGTTATACAGTCTTTCTACATTAGCATTGTAAATGTTACACAACTAAATATGAAAATGGCGCATCAATAGCCAATTTCTCTGACAAAATTTAGTTAGTTAAGTCGTGTGATTTGGTAACTGATTTTTGTTGCATGAAATTTTGATGATGCTCCTGAAGTTTCACTTTGGTGATGGTGCACTATCATGGTTAACTGTGTTGGTTGTCATAAAAATAGAAACAATATTTTATCCTATATTTTCTGGATTTGAATGTGGTTCATCGGTCATTAATTATTTCTGCAACTTTGTCACTAATTATTTCTGCAACTTATCAACTATTTGACAACTGACACTTTGCAGATGCTCTCGGAAATTATAGAGTCTTGCCGAGCACATGAATTTACCGATGTCATTTTGGTATATGAACATCGAGGTGTGCCAAATCGTTTAGTTGTCAGCCATTTGCCATTTGGTCCAACTGCATATTTTGGTTTGTTCAATGTGGTATGTTAAATTAATAAAGCTTGGTGTATCTCCTACCTTCTTTTCAATATAATCAAGGGTGCTTCAATAATCGGTTTGTCAGGTGACAAGACATGGAATCAAAGATAATAAGGAATTGGGTACAATGCCTGAAGCTTACCCTCATCTGATCCTAAATAACTTAAAAACAAAGGTACTGTTTGAATTCATTTGCATGGGATGTTACCCCTAACACAATTATCCGTTAACACAGTTCCCAAGTGCCGTTAACCATAGTAATTTAAGGCATTTAACGGATATCTCTTGCTTACGAGGATTGTACTATTGCTATTTAAGGCATTTAGCGGATGGGAAACAATGTTAAGATTCAACTTCAAGAAAAATTGTGAACGAAAAGTGGTTTCAGGTCCATAATGATTTCTTATAGTTAGCCAAATTAAGGTGACAATCTGCATTATTTTTCCCCATAAAGTTATACATAAATTGTCTTCTGTGGTAAATATTGCAGGTCGGAGAAAGGATAGGAAACATCCTAAAACATCTATTTCCAGTGCCTAAGCCAGACACAAAACGCATCATCACGTTCTCTAATATTTCCGATTATATCTCATTCAGGTTGGTGACAGCATTTATAGACAATAATACTCTGAGATGTATGTATTATATTGGAATTAAGGCTCAATTTTCCGTTTTCATTTCGGTCACGGGTAATTTTCAAATCAAGGTATGAGAATTCGGTTTCGGTCATTTGAAATTTTGTTAGTTTCGGATGATTTCGTAAATTTTGGAAGTTTCGCTTTTGTTTCGGTTTCGTTCCAGATTTTGGTTTTTTGTAGTTTGTTAATAAACATAATTAGAATCCAAAATAAAAAGCCATATACTAACACTAATTTATTGTCCATTCCTATTACATTAAATTAAAGGCTGAAATCCCAAAAAAAGCCAGCCCAAATTAGAGGACATAAACACTTCTCTGCTGTAATTCGAAATACAGCCATATACGCAAATTCATTGTCCATTCCTTTTCCACACGTAAACTAGGGCAATTCGAAAATCGAAACCAAAAAAAAACACGCAGATTAAAAAAAAGGCGTTTTGGACTAAAAGTCCTTATTCTCAAAGTCTATGCACAAAAAGTCCCTACTAATAAACTCATGTAAATTAGGTCCCTATTTTGTTATTTTTTACCAAATTGTCCCCTTCTAGAAAATCAACTTAGCATTGAAATCAGGGGCAAAAGTAGCATAAATTAGTCAAAAACTAAAAATAGGGACCAAATTTTCTTAACTTTTTCGAAAGGGACTTTTTTTCCGTCATCTTTCAATTCTAGGGACTTGGCAGCCGTTTCTTGAAAAAAAAAACTTCGCTGCCGTAGTTCGATTCCGATGACTTCGCCTTCGCTGATTGTCGCCAAGAAAATCAAGGTGCTGCTATATATTTTTGTGATTTCCTACATCGATTTTGATTTAATGTATAGATGGAAATTCGAATCTTTTCCCTGTATAATCACATTCGACTATTTCTGTTGCTGATTGAAATCTTTTCGAATTGCTTTGGCTTTTTGGCCTTTTTCCTTTTCATCCCATGATTTTTGGTGTCAATGGCATTAATTTAGGGATCCGCTTTTTTTCCTAAGCTGATAGCCGAAACCGATTTTTAGCCCCAGTTTCGATTCGTTGATGGTCGGCACCGGTACGGTACCCCCAAAATTTCGGGGTACCGGCTGATACCTTAAACCATGTTTTAAATTTCCGGTTCGGTTTCAGAAATTTTCGAAGTTCCGCTTTTATATTGGTACCTTTTTCTGTTTAATTTGCTTAATAAGCTAAATAATTATCCAATACTATCATAAATTTATAGTACATTCTTTGTATTACGTACAAGTACATGCTTTAATATAAAAAAATCATAGCTTAAGATCCTGCTTTGTTCATTTGAGATTTTCAAAATTTTGATTGATTTCGTGAATTTTGAATTTTTTATTATGGTTTCGGTGTAAATTGATAAAAAGTATAACAACTTTTTTTGAAACTATTTGGTTTTTTGTCCATTTATTATTTTGTTGACTTTTTTTAAAAAAAGTTTTTTGTAATGTTTATTGTATTTTTTATAAATTCTGCAATTTTTTTACTATTTTTTAGTACTTCAAGAGTAAACCCGGAATTTAGACTGGATTACGCTCTGGTTATGATCAGAATAACCAGAATTCCACTGGAATTTTGAACTATGATTGGAATACATCTCATTGAACATACGTGATGCATGTTAGTTGTAAAGTTGGATCATTTATCTTGAAGGATTGAAGTTAATTGTTAATGTTTTTTTTGCTCTCAGCAACCAGGTTTACAAATATTTCTTAAAGTGAACTTCATGTTTCTAAAGTTGAATTTGCATGGTTTCTTCAGGTAGTGCTTTTTCTTCGTTACTCATAGGTTAGGATTTGATGTGGCACATATTTTTTATTTTTATCTTTTGAAATGATTGCATGCTCACATGCTTTTCTTTCTTTATTTTTATTTTTATTTATTATCTTTGGTCAAAGTTCCGTTTTTAAGCTGTAGTGTGTTGGTGGTTTCCATGAAGTATATATTTTCAGTAGTCTACGGAACTAGGTGAAGGTGAAAATAGAACATCTCTGACTTGGGAGGTTTAAGATGAATAAGTTAGTTTCTGTTCATTTATACTGGTACGGATCCTATATTATCTATGTATTAAACTCAAGTAATCTAATCAAATTCAAGTGTTTTTGTTATTTACAATCACTTGACATGAGTTATGAACTTACGATGCAGTCTCAGTAGAAAATGCAGCATACTAAGGCAAAACATGAAGCAATAAAAATAAAAATAAATAAATAAATAAAAAGACAAAAAAGGAAGAGAAAAAGGAAGAAAAAAAGAAAGAAAGATAAAAGAGCCGAGTGTGTAATTATCTGATATTGTACATTGACACTTTTGTATTTTAATGCAGGCACCATGTATATGAACAACGCGGTGGACCTAAATCGGTTGAACTAAAAGAGATTGGCCCTCGCTTTGATCTGAAACCTTATAAGGTACTCGCTAACGTTCACCGATAGATTCCTTTTGCCGTCAAATTATTTTAGTTCTTAACAAATCACATATATTGTATGATGCTATCAGATCGAATTAGGGACAGTGGACCAAGAAAACGCCCAGAGCGAGTGGGAATTGAGAAATTTCATGAACACTGCAAAGAAGAGAAAATATCTTGGAGAATGAGCGAGTTTAGTTTAATCGAAATTTTCTGTTGTCTGAATTCAAATTTGGTATCTTAAATGTTCGAGAAATTATTAATTGGCTGAAGCTTGGCATATTGTTGTATTGCCAGCAAGTTTTGTACTACAAGATCCTACTTGGTTTGAACCGTGGCGTAGGCATTATGTTCCGTTTCTACTTTTACGCAATTAAAAGTTTTGTTGTTATAATATTTTGTAGGGAACCATATGCCATCTTTGTGTGCAGGACAAGCTTGTATTTCTTTCATACGGAACACACTTGACATGACGCAAACGATCTGTTTCCTACTCTCTTATATTTTGGCTTAATTATCATGAGAATGAATTTTAGTTGCATTCATGGTGAAGTTTTGAAGCGGTTTCATGGTGTGCGGTAGTTACAAAAAGAAGTATTGCAATTGATGAGAACTCGTGTATTATGTTGTGGTAAAAGGTTATCCGGTATTGAAATGGGGAGGATGGTTTAAGTTGTGATTTTGGAATCAAAAGTGGCATTGCTCAAATTTGCTTGTTGGGTAGTTTGGCCAAAAATGCGGAGAAAACGAGAATACAGGAAATGAAGTGCGTTATCTAAGCCCTCGATCGAACCTTTACTACCGAAAAAGAAATATATATTATGTGTGCGTCTGACCACAAAGTTGAGGGAACTTTTGGCTGCTGATATTAAAACTTTTGGGCACAGAAAGGCGAGTGAAATAATGAGATTTCAAGACGGACGTAAGAGCATATCCAGCAGCACTTAAAGGAAAATCAACGTTTATTTTGGATTCCTCACACTACAACAACGCCGATTCGAGCTTGAGTAAAAAAATAAGTAGGGATTTTTGTCTTTTTTTTAAACGGCAATATATAAATAGTAAACCGAAAATATAAACGGTTTTCATTTTACCGTTTATAATAAAAGGGATTTTAAAAATCCGTTTAGACTCATAATAGGGTTTTACTTAGCTTGTTTATATATATATATATATATATATATATATATATATATATATATGTGTGTGTGTGTGTGTGTGTGTGTATGCGCGTGCGTGCGTCTTTTAAGTTGATAATATGGTTTTAGTAAGTGTGTGTTGGGATTAATGTAACTCAAATTTAAATAATAATAATAATAATAATAACAACAGGACACTCAATCATTTAATAAAATTCAAAACAAACCTATTAACACATAACCAAGCATAAAACTGAAATAAGAAAGTACTAAATTAGTAACAAACAATGATGTTGCAGATAAACATCATTGTCCAAGTGGTTAAGTGATCCGGCTTTGATGCGAGAGGTCACAAGTTCGAAACTTGCGTAGCGTGATTCAAACATTTATTGGCACATGCTTTGTGGTTTATTGTCCCAGTGACATGTTGTATCTAAGTAGCATTTCAAGAAAAAAAAACAATGGTGTTGCAGTTCTTCTACATCACATAACTTCCCACTTCATCTTGATACCTGTGTTGTTGCATCCTTAGAATGCTACGTTTTCTGGTCAAAACATACTTCAAAAACTTTTCAGATAGATGAGAAACATCTTTTGCGAAATACTTTCCTTTTTTATCCCGTTAACGTCTTTCACGGACCTTCTTCAATTTAGTTCCTCTATAAGAGCTCTAGTTCTATCTGCATCTTGTTCAACTTGTGCTTCCAAGATCTTTAACTTTTGCTCTTTTAGCCTCAAACGCTTCTTTTTTTTGAGACAGGTACAACTGACATATCACTTAGAAGTGCAGTTAGTTTGTCACTAGCTCTGCAAAGTCACTTGCGTTCTTATTTCTCAACAATGATCTCTTACTTGATTTTATTCTTTCGCCCGATTTGCAACTCCACTATACAACATTCCTGAGGTAGGAGTCAATAGATTGATATTGTTCCTCTCCGCGTCTGCTAACATCAGAGATTCATTTTAATGGCCATGAGATGAATTTACTAAGAGTCTTGAAGATAAATTTCTTAACTTAAATTCTTTGGTATCTCCCTCATCGACATCCTCTTCTTCATTGTGAGTTGCCCAACGCAGCCTCATATGGATATTTTCAAATGTTTCATGAGCCTTGAAATCACTGTTGTAAGTAGGCCTGTCAATGGGCAGGGTTCGGTCCGGGTATTATAAAGCCCGGACCCGAGTCTAATTACAATAATTAAAACCCGAGCCCGGCCCGAACCCGCAGGGTATTTCAACCCAATATCCGAGCCCGGCCCGTCGGGCTTTTTAAGCCCGCTAGGTAATAACTATATACCTAACTCAGAATATTTATGTTAAAACCATATTTTAAAACTGCAACTTTGGTAAAATTTGTATACAAACAATGTTAACATATAAATTGGACGGTAATGTAGACAAGCTCATAACGAAAGTATGCAAAAACATCTACATTTAAACAAACAAAATGGTAAATAAATAACATACGCACTCATGTTTTGATACGATGAAAAACTAATAGTCGGGTCGGGCCAACCGGGTCGGGTTTTGATAAAACCATACCCGACCCGGATCGGGCCAGAGTCCGGCTTGGGTAGTAAAAGGCAAAACCCGTACCCGCATAAATAGGGCGGGTTCGGGCCGGGCCTGGGCCGAAGCCCGTACCATTGACAGGCCTAGTTGTAAGTATCAATATATTTTATAATAATCGTCTTTTAAGTCTCTAAATGATTGTCCACTCCTTAGCCTGTCTCTTCTTTATGCTATTATACCTTTGTATTTGGTACACATAGTATTCAAGTTATACCATGCTGTCATTCTGCTCTCAAACAATTGCTTTTTTGCATTCCAGGTCCTGGTTGTAGTTCACATTTACTCTCAAGTAGAAGAATTTCCCACCTGAACGTCCTGATGGAACTTCAGATGCGTTAATCCATGCATTGGCCAATACCTTATAGTAAAGTGCTCTCCATGCCTTACCAATATCAGTGCTTGTATCAACAGAATCATTGGATTGAGGATCATTGGGCTTTCTTTTGTCGTAAGCTCTTTTTTCCTTGTCTTTCCCCTTGTCGCTTGTAGGAGCGTCTGAATGGGTCTTTTGGGCTGTTTCTGCAGGAGGAATTATCGGTTGTGAACCAAACATGTTCGGGTTTAGATGATTTGATTGAGAACGTTACCAAACTGTTTTGCAAAGTTTAGTTGGATAAGTAACTGATTTTGTTGTGGAGTAAGGAATTGTGTCCGTGTAACTTATGAAGCTTCATACCGTGATAGTAAATCAGTAAAGTTCATGTGACTATCATCATACAAGTTTATTTCAGGAACATTGCTATTTTTTGAGTTTGCCATTAGTTTGTTGTTCTTTTAGTAGAGATAGATTTGTTTTGAGTATGAAGACTATATGTAATATATTGTGCACCATACATATAATAAATTTGATGCAACTGATTTATGCAGTGTCTAGTCTTATCAATTGATTTTTGCATTGTTTAGTTTTATCATCTTAATTTGGTGCTACACTTATACACCATATAGAAATTTTTTTGGTCTCTTTGCTCTTTATGTCATTTAAATTGATTCAGTGTTTGATCTTATCAACTTCAAGCAGAAATTTTGCAGAAATTGTCTCTTTGCTCTTTAATATCATTCAACTAGTTTTTGCATTGACTAGCCTTACCAACTTTATACAGAAATTGTTTGTTTGCTTTAAAATCATTTCAATTTTATTTGGCATTGACTAGTTCTATCAAATTCATACACAAATTATTTGTATGCTTTTAAATCATTTCAGCTCTTTTTGGCATTGACTAGTCTTATCAACCTTATACAGAAACTGGCTAGAAATTTGTTAAGATGGTGTTTCTTTGCTCTTTAGTATCATTTCTACTATATATACGGAAGCAATGCTATTTTGAGCTATTAAATTTCACTATGACAAGTGAAGCAAGGACTCTAGCGGATTACTTAGTATTGATAAAAGCATACATTTGAGTAGATAGTCTTCACATGGAAGAAGAGATCGATCAAGATTTTTGGGTTACCATCAATGAAGCATACAATAATTATTCATAATGTAGATTAACAAGGAGTATTCTAGAAACAAGAAGTATGTTCGATACATTTAGTAGTTCATGTAGGAGATACCATAAAATAATAGCTGAGATGAAAGAGGAGGACATTTTTCAACTATTTCATTCAACCTATGACTCATGTTACATCTTCGGATACCATACAAGCTTTGTCGAGCATGATGCATATGAACTATGGAACAATTATATGTTGCAATTTGAGTAACAACCTCAGGAGTGTCCATTAAGCGTGATATCTATGTATCGCTATTTATATTCTACAACGTCTTTATGAGCTATTTATCGAAATATTATCTTTATTCGTAGAATCCAAGAACAATACTGAAAATAGTGATATAATGTCATACATCATCACTTACATTATCAAACATAAACACTATTAGACCTAATAGCTTAATTTTGTCCATTAATATTTAGATTATAAAGCTCATTGTGGAGTCTACTCATTTCATTTACCACCCATCATATTGATTTTGCAACGTTGTTAGTTGATACTCTTATTTATTAGTGTAGTCAGTGACTCATTGACGAAAATGATCGCCAATCCACTCCTAAAAGCCATAACCTCTTGGATACATGTGACATCTGAAATGACGACGACCAATATCATTTTCTAATTGGATGACATCTTATATAGCGGTATATCCATATTCACATATTATAATAGGTGAGTCAACTTCTTGTTCGATTTCCAAAAGGATGATTCGTTGTTGTTGATGCCTTGAATCGCATCTAAATGCCATCTTAGTCTTTCTTCATGACGTCTCTATTCTCTCACTAGTCTTTGAGGTTCTTCTTCTCGTTCATGTTCTTACAAATCTTTATAGTGTCTTTCTTGCATTTCAATATAGAAACCAATATCGGTTTCTGGTGATGATGGATTGGAAGGCATCAGGTGGTTAAGTGGACGTTCTAGTCGTACGACGAAGGGAGAGAAATTTGACTATGATCCACCATTGTTGAAAAAAATTTATGTCACTGCAAAATAGTATGAGGACATGTTATTAACAGTGAATTTACTCACACACACTCTAAATAAAAGTGATTGAAAACTAAAGTAGCTAAAAGATATACTGATGGGATATATCACCATCCATAAATGAGATTGGACATTACAATATTAGAAAAGCTATTAGTTGAATTGACTAAATAATACAAGATATGCTAATTGGAGTGGTCACTATCCATAAAGGTGATTGAACACTACAATAGCAGAAAATTTAATTGCCGAATACCAATAATAGTTGAATTGAATAAACAATTCATTAAATAACATAAATAATATTCCATAATACTGACAACGTAAATAGTATAATAACTATTATCTAATACATTACACGATATAATAAAATAGTACATAGTTAACCCAATGGATTACATTGAAAATTTCCCATCAAATGCCACAAATGCTTAACCAGATCATCTTGAAGCTTTTTATGTATTTCTCTGGATCTGATTGTACGTAGACGTCTCAAGAAAACCTTAATAGTGTCTGGATCTCTCTCAGCAACAACCGTAGCTGTGTTATCCGAATCGTAGCTAAATAAGATAAACGCGCCTATTTCTTCTACAGTAATCATATTATGCAATGTAATACATGCCCGCTTCACATTGCTCAATGCCTTTGGCTTCCATAGTTTAATAGGATTTTTTACAACAGCAAATTTTGCTTGTAAAATGCTAAATGCACGATCTCCATCTTTTCTTGCAGCTTCTTGTCTTTTAGCATAGTATTTCTATTTCTCTGTTTTTGGATCTAAAATTTTTTGGACTAGGGTACCCCACGATGGATATATACCATCTGCTAAATAATACCCCATGTCACAAGAATTTCCAGCAATATTAAAGTTGCATGTAGGGGCATTTCCATGTGTGAGATTTTTAAATAGATGTCATTGGTATAACACATTGATATCATTCATCGAACCAGAATATCCGAAATACGCATGCCAAAACCAAAGATCATGTGAGGCAGCTGCTTCTAATATCATTGTAGCTTTGGGACGATGACCAAAAAATTGACCGTATGAAGCTTTGAGGCAAATTTTCCATTCCCAGTAAATATAGTCAATACAGTCGAGACTACCTAACATTCCAAGAAAATCTCTTTTAGCTCCTAACGTTTTTAGTTTGTTGACATCGCTTTGCGTTTGAGATTGCAAATATTGTTCATCATACAATTCAGCGATAGCTATACAAAACCTTTCTAGGCTTAAGTGTATGGTACTCTCACCCATTCAGACCATCTCTCAAATGCATCACGAGCTATCCCATAAGTTATAACATGTAATGCTCCTATAATTTTTTGATAAGCTGAACATCCTAAGGTTTAAGCGTTATTACGTTTTTGAACAAACTAATTATCATGTCGAACAACTCCATTAAAAATACGCATACACATATTCTTACTCATTCTGAATCGATGACGAAAATCTTCATGGCCATAGGTACTAGGAGTGTTGAAATAATATTTAAATAATTTAGCAATTCCACCTTTATGGTCACGCATCTTCCTTTTATCTATACGGCCAAATACACTTTCTTCATTAGATCCACTACTACATCCTTTGAATATGAATTTTTGGACTCTTTGTTGGTGAACGGTTACCGCTTGTATCATTAGCTCTAGCTCATCAGTATCAGTAGTATCTCCGATGATAACTGAAGAAAATATCTTTATTTATATAGCTCATCATCTTCATCGGAATCAGTTTGACTTTCCTCCGTGTCGTTTTCGCTGTTATCGATAGACCCTTCGAACTTCAAATTTTCATTTTCAACTTATTCACTGCCAAAGTTATGTTGTGACATTATTTAGTTTCCGATATGTTTGATTGAATGAGTATGTGTTGAAGAATGAATTTATGGAGGAAAATATAACCATTTATAACCGTTGTGGCAATACGGTCATGTGGTTTGCTTTGGAATTTTGAAAAAATATAAATTCAAAAAAATTATACGGCAAATGAAAACCCCTTTGTTAAACAATAAAATGAAAACCGTTTAAGGTATAAACGACAAACAGAAAATTGTTTATAAGCTTAAATGGTTTTTTTACCATTTTAGGTTTTTCCATTTTATTTTTATAATAACTCAAAGCAAAATATATACATGAATATCAACAAGTTACATGCATATATAACTTGATAATTTGAAGCATATATACCATACATCCATAGCCATATATAAGTATATATAGCAACTTACAAGCATATATAACATCCATAACCAAATTTCAAATCATGAAATCATTGCTAAAATTAAACAATCACTAGAAATCTTCCAAACCTAGTGTTTTCTTTGCCTTCCACTCTTGCTCCCTTTCCCTTTGAATAAAGATTTCATCTTGCTAACAATTCCACCACTCTTCTTCTTACCTTCGACTTTCTCCTTTCCACGGTTTGAACCTGTATACTGCAATCAAATATAGAACTAAATATACGGTACACGTTTGATTTTGAATATAATTTATAACACATACCTGGAGTAGAAGATGAAGTAGTTGAAATTTTGAACTTAACCCCATGTATATTGCACACAACCAAATCATTGCCTCCGTCATCACCGTGTCATTGTCATGTTCATCGTTGTTGTCTTCATCGTCTTCGCCTTCATCCTCATCACTGTCTTGCATTTGATGAACTTTTCCTTTTTTATGAGATTTCAATCAACTCGATGCTTTTGTTGCAAGACAAAAATTCGGTTCCCTTGTAATCTCCTTGTTCTACGTAAAAGAAAGACCAAATAACATCAATTTATTATAAATAATAGAGGATTGTAGAACATATTTGAAATTAGAGATTATTAAACTTACAAAATCATTTGCCAAGTTTTTTATGCTTCGCAACCCATCTTCATAATACTGCGATTCTTGAAGAACAAGATGTCGCACACCTATGTTCATCTCCTATAAACCATCGACTTAATAGTGAGATGAGACTAGGGGTAAGTTAGACAAATGAGGGATAAGTATCAGATCCCGCCCAGTCCAATGCATGTACCAACTAGGATCCTCTACCCAATCTACTTGCTCGGGTGGGAGATAAAACTGTGATAAATAATCTGAAGGAACTGGGTCAGCCCACAATGGAAGAAATGAGTGAATGTCAAAAATTTTAGCCATTTTGGATCTTTAATGGGCCTATGAAGTCTAAAAATACTTAGAACTTTTCTAAGTTTCTTTTAAATAAAATCAATATTTTATTTAATTTTATAAATAAAGTTATTTTAATTTAATGTGTATGTAAATTAGAGTATATCAAATATACTCTTATGTACATATTTGTGTGTAGCAGTAACTTATTAAATTTATTTAGAGAAGGAAACTTTTCATTTCCTATCTCTTAAATTATTCAATTAATGATGGGGCATAAGTTTATTTAGAGAAGAAAACTTTTTATTTCCCTCCGTTTAACTTATTCAATTAATGATGGGGCATAAATTTATATAGAGAGTGAAATCTTTCATTTCTCTCTCTTTAATTAAATTGATTGTTCATATGAATGTCATTAATTAGCAACATGTATATGACATGAATATAAGTATAAACAAATATGTTATAGTGTAATTCTGTAAGTGCAATATATATAGGTGCTATCAATTAATGGCAAGGTGTAGACATATAAACAAAATTAAATGGATAGCTAATCACATAAAGGAAAAAATGGGAAATAAATAAAGGGAAACAATGATGATTGAATCAATTTTCCATTTCGTAAAATTAATTAATGCACCACATAAATGACAAATTATAGGCATCATAATGTAAGGATATAAATAGTCGAAAATAAATGTATGTACATATTATTGCCTCATTTAAATTATTTCCTCCTTTCGGAAAGAAATCTAATTATACTTTGACAATATGAAATACATGTAATAAATTTTAAATATGCAAACATACATATAAAATTAATTGTGTGAACATAAGATTAAATCAAGTCTTTCCACTTAATAAAAATTAGAGATTTATAGCAATCAATTTAGAAGTAGGTTTATTGTCAAAACATTAATTGTATGCATGTAATATTCAATAAAATATCTCTAATTAATACAAATTAGAGACTATAGTAATGAAATTAAAATTTAGATTTATTACCAAAACATCTTCCTTTTTTTAATTTTCAAAATAATATAAACACAGAAAACATACATGTAAACTTTAAAATCTAAAAATAAATTTTGTTTTATATGAATTAAAACATGAATCTTCAATAAAACACTGTAATATTTATAAACAAAATTTAGCTTAATTTGTTAAAGTAAAATCCAATGAAAACAATATGAATATACAAAATTTTAGATCTAAAGGATACTTTGAATTGAATGTTTATAATATAGACCTATATT
Source organism: Allium fistulosum (assembly GCA_030737815.1). Taxonomy (NCBI): domain Eukaryota; kingdom Viridiplantae; phylum Streptophyta; class Magnoliopsida; order Asparagales; family Amaryllidaceae; genus Allium; species Allium fistulosum. The sequence continues at coordinate 932,387,754 of CM060903.1, forward strand.
AAAACATTGTATTCAAATATATACAAATTTTAATTTTAGTTTAACAAAATAAGAACCCAATTGATAAATTGAACATATAAAATTTTTGATCTAAAAATTAGACTTTAAATTGAATGTATAGAACATAGTTCTAAAACAAAACATTATATTTAAACATATACAAATATTAGTTTGGATTTGTTAAATAAAACATCAATTGATTCATTCAACAAACAATTCAAGCTACATAAACAATTTTCAACTTAAATGAGACAGTGATATGTGCATACAAACTATGATAATTAAATTTCTCTTTCAATAAACATTACATCAAATATCATTATCTATTAAAGAAAAACATACCTTATTACCCAAGGCCTTGAAGCACATCTTGAAAATGGAGTCCCCTTAGGATGTTAACTAGAAGTCATTCCTTGAATGATGATATCTTCTCAGATCTTCAAGATCTTCATCCTATCCTTGCAAGAGATGGATGAGCCACTTTTGTTTTGTTTTGTTTTTTTTGGTGTTTTTATATGGAGTTGAAAGAATTTTTGAATTTTTTTGTTTTGTTTTCTGCCATGAAAAGTTAGGAGGAGAGAAAGAACCAAACTGAATGAGAAAGAATGAATTGTACGTACAGAATGAATTAGAGAATATCTTTTATTTGAAAGAATGAAACTTTTCACATTCTAATTAAAACTTCCCTAATCATTTCTCTTGATTGTTTCTCTCTCTCTCTAATCCTTTCTTTACACGTATGTCATCAAATGACATAAAATATCCACAAATCATGTCATCAAATGACATAAAATTTCCATAAATTATTTCATGTAATTATTTTTAAATTACATCAACATCGTATATCAATGCGCGCAAATATAACTTTTATAAATGTATTAAAATAATTCCAAAAAACTTCTGAACATCAAATAAATAATAATTAATATTTCTCAAATATCAATTAGTTTAATCAATTTACAACATTTTATAAATTAATTAAATCATGTGGTTTTTCAAAGAATTCATCATTACGGTTGTGCGACTGAAAGATGTAAATTCAGTTAGCGATTAATATCGATCTATTCGAATATTAACGTTCACACGTCACTTAGCAGGTGGTGTGACATTTTGGCCGAATTTATCGTTTACACATCTTTTGGTAAAATCCAATTTTACTTATTATAAGCGGTACCTAATAGTGACAATTATTTACACCAATTCTCTTCATCAAAACTATACCACGTTGGATTTATAGAGTTTGATAATGGTCGAAATTCCAATATCATCCACATTCAACTTTATAGTCCAAACACAAAGTCTTTGGTTCAATAATAACAATTATTATTAACCGAAATGCTCTGGCCTGAGACTTTGATTTTGAGTTGACTTCAGTTGACTGTGATACTAACCTCATATAACTGAGGAGACGAATCCTCTCTTGAATAGTGTTTCACTTCTAATGCTTCCACTCGACCCAACTATAGTCGTTTGATGGACGCCGTGCCACGATTTAACTATAATCAAAGCGGAGCTTCTACATTGAAGGTCAACAGTATTCTCAAGTCGAGAGAACTGTGTAAATTAGTCACATCGATATTCTCCGCTTGACCTTAGTTATATTAACCAACAGAAAACTATCCAGTGAGTCATTCCATAGCTATCCAATAAATATCAGACGCAACCCCTTGGTGTCCCACAACAGTCATGAGTAATACACTGCCCAACATTTGAAGAGCGTTACGTACTCTAGTCTCAACGGATACATCGATATCTAGTCTTGATGCATCTTGACTAGGAACATTTAAAATGGTATATTTGTTTCATTATGATAAATTGCTCACGGTTACGACACTTTGTAACTACTATCACAAAACATACAATTTGTGGATTTTCTATTAAATATACTTTTAATTAAATTGATTAACTAATATAACCACATTATATCAAGTATATAATAGAAAGAAAATACCTTATTTCGAACAATATTGGTCAACGAGTTAGATATATATAACAAATTACATAATTGCCCTTAGGGCACATCTCTAACTCTATCAATCTCCAACTTGCACTTGGGGGCAATTATGGAATCTTATTCCAACTTCTCTAATCGGTTTTCCCAAAACCAATTGGGTCATTCCCTTTGTGAACGGGTATGCTATTATGTTTTAATTATCTACTCTGTTAATCAACTCTCTCCGACGGTGATAAACTGTTTTATCACGTGGAACCATTCAATGTATGTCTCTCGACTTCAAGTGAGCTCTAAGTTCTGTTATGAACTTTTCGACATTGTTATCATATAACTATATCATGAGATTCTCAACATTTGGAATTGGGTCAGTTATAAATTTGTGCACTTATATTTTTATATACATTATTTTTATTGCGGCGCTATTCAAGGCGATGTACCTACCCTTTTTTCATTGAATCGGCCACGGTCTTTCATTTGGAACATTTCTAATTTAAAGATTTGTTATTGACATATTATACTCAATATTACTTGTGAAAGTTTGAGTCTGAACATTCCTTCATAAGGAATTTATTGTTTCTGTAAACAATTCTCTAATATTTCATAAATACATAAGAATCTTCAAACAATCATTTAGTGATATCAATCTGGATTTGATATTTGCTTCATGTATCAAATAAATAAACAAATCATGATATCGTAGACAACATAAAATGTATGATAATTCCTATTGCCAATGCAAAAGAATCAATCTTACATGTTCTGTATTAAACATTTTAATAAGGTGTCCTTGCATATCATTTGGGACATTCCCGACATCTTTTATACTTACTATAAAGGACATCATTTATTAATCCAATGATGAGTATTAAAACAACTAAGACTGATTTTGACATAAGTACATCGTTAAAATCAACAATGTGCTGTTTACTTATAGTCTAGAAATATCAATGTACCTTTTAATGTTCTTTCTTATGAACACACGCTTCCTCTACACTTTGATTGAAAATCAAACTATTTGATATTTCTATCAAAGTACTTATTCAATCTTGATGCTTATAAAATGATACTTTCGTATCATTTCTTGGATCATATCCAAAGACCCACAAACTCAATATCGCTTCCACTGACTTTGAGACATTTTTGGTTAATATGTGTAAACAACTTACTCTAAATCGTTATTCAGAATTTTCTGTTTCAATATATATGTACCGAAACACTAGGACTTATTAAGCGATAATTTTGTGAGTAAATCCGAATTTACTTGAACATGTTGAACATCGAATCTATTACGCTAATTTCAACAATTAAAATTTGTGATATTATTTTTATCAACATTGCTCATTTAATTCCAACTGCATTATTCTTACTCATAAATACACAGTCGTGATCAATGGATCATATCCCTTCAGTTACGACCACCAACATCTATATTTTGATAGCGTACTTGGAATTCTTTCAGATTTGTGCACCATACCATATAGAGTCAACACTCTCAATGGATTAATTAAACAATCTAGGATCATATATATTTTCAATATTAATAAGACTCTCATAGTTTCTCTTCAATGTGCGAGAATACTTATTAGACACTCTAATGCATTGTGTTCTTTTAGGTTAATTAATTTCATCTCATCTAATCAGTATTATCTAAGGATCGTATCCAATTCCATTTTATCACCAGTAATTCCTCAAAGAAATTTCTTCACAATGAAGTTGGTATTTCTTGAAATAACAATTGTTTCTCAGTGCAACATAATAGGTATTCATAAATGTTTTATGAATTTCTATATTTATAAAACTGATTTGGTTTTATTTTACAAAACTTATGTTCAAAACATAAATACGTCATCCAATAACAGTCTTCCAAAAACTCTTTTGGGGAGATTCATACAAGATCCCTTACGAATAATTATTACGTGCAATCTTTCGACTCGCACAACCTGCCAACTCCTTGGTCCATGATATGTTGGAATTTCTTATAAACTCTATCTTGTAAAATTTTGTAAACTGTTATTCAGATGAAATAATATTAACCTTGTGTACTACCCTTAAGTACATTACCTTATAGAAAGAAACTAACTCAACTTCACTCATAATTAATCATACATTGTCCAACAAAGTTCGATTACTCCATATCGATGCATCATTAAGTATCACATGGAGGAGTAATTTTTGAGATTGAATCTTTATTCATTTTACATATGTTCGGAGCATTTTCCAATATACTCACTCATTCGATCAAATCAAATCATTTCTATCGCATGTTATTTTATTTACTTGTTTTATATTCTATAAGTTTACCATAGACATACTACATGTGTATCAAATACACATGTCCATGTCGACGATAACTTATTAGTGAATATGACGAAGTACGTGGAACCATTTTGGTATTTATAGAATTACGATTGCATACATCTATATGTATTAATCCAAAGAGATCATCAACTCTTATGATACTCCCACTAAATGGGTGCATAGCCCTTTATTGTTTGAGATATAATTAACAAGTATCATATGATTCAAAATCATACAATAAAATTATTTCTCAAAACTACGGCTTAGTCTATAATTCCAAAACAACTGTAAATAATATTAGAAACTTTTGTATTTTCTAATGCATCGCTTTTGTTATAAAAAGATTACCATATTATAGTTTTATTTCACAAAGAATATTCATAATATTCATATTGAAATATAGCTATGTCTATTTTTTTCATTCAATACCAAAAATAATCATTATTTCATAAATAATGTATGGTAAGTTTTACAAAAACAATTTTCATACTATGATGCAATTAATAAGTGCGATATGGCATGCTCCCACTATTTCCACCATTACTATAATAGTGTACTAAATTGGAGGTCCATCATTCACTTAATACAATTTGTTTATTTCATACACTGCAACTATTTACAATGGAGAGTTCGTTGATCAAATATATTGAGCTTAAAGATATAAATCTCATAGAAAATAATTTTCTATATGAAAATATATTTCGGAATAGAAATCATATTTCTTATTCCAATATTAAGTTTCAATTATTGTTACAATTCTCATTTCCAATGTTTCTCTATGAAGCATAAGTGACTATTCATTATCTTCATCCTAACTGTACCTTAAATTATATCTATTCTTATACATTCGTTTTCCTTTCAAATGGTCAAACTATTCAAAAGAAAACCTTACTATAACAAGTGCGAACCCGTGCTACGCACACGGCGTTGAATGTAAAACTTTGAAAATACAATAATATGTTATTGGTAAAACCATATTTGTAAATCATATTCAAACCAAGTAGTGTGAAAAATAATTGTATGCAATTGTTAAGTGTCGGACAATAAAATGTCATGCATAATATAAGTTACGATTCAATAGGCACATTAGAAAACTAATCTAATGTACCGTCCACTCTATTATCAAATAGAAACAATTAGAATAACATAGCCTATACATCACAAAGGGATATATGGCAAGGTGATACATATGTAGCACTTGTACTCTTGAGCTATCAGTTGTTGACAGTTCAATTAACCCAAGCGGTTCAGTACAAATGTTGGAGCTATCTTAAAAAAACTATTGTATAAAATGGTTCACAATGGCTCATGCACAAACAATTTTGATGCACAGTCAAACATGCTTCCAAAATAAGGAGGATATATGGTAGTGCATTTCTTTAGCACCTAAACAATAAATTGTACAGTCGGTCACCAAACTCATTTGAAAGCATAGTAGCTAACTGGGCAATAGAAAATAAAATAAAATAGATGACCTAATATTTCCAATCAAGGAAATACTAAATTGTGAAAAATATATCAACGTCAAAAACAAATTACATCAAATGAATTTTTTTTTGAAAGACAAATGAAAGGGTGTTATCTAAATCTTATCAAATTATGCTGAACAAAGGAGTCAAGCGAGGCTAAATTAAGTCCATAAAAGAAAATGTTTACAACATTACAATAGATAAGCAGAAGGATTGTTTGGTTCGATACACATAAAAAAATAAAGAAGAAAAATTAGTATTCAGATAAAAGTGTAGCATCATTAACCAAGCAACATATGCTAATAGAGGTTGTCATCCTTCCATGTCCCCATGGCTAACTCAAATGGATTGAATGTTCATCTGTTTACCATTATGATAAGCTTGCAATAGAGAACAGTGACAATGTTACACAATTTGGTAAAAACCACAAGCTCCATATTAATTAGCATATGAAAAGCAGATCAATGTGCAAAAGACGACTCTTGTTGAGAAAGTGTAAATCAAGTTGATTTTTTAAAATCAAAATTGAGTAAAAATAAGCCTACAGATTGCAACTATATTTATCTATTGTTACTATCGAATATTTGTTTCTATAATACAGAAATATTTTTTAAATGACAGTTAACATAATCATTTAATTCAACTCATTTCTTAGTAAACTTTTTTAAATTTCAATCAATATTCTTTCCCCTTATTTTATAGAAAATAAATTATATATTAAATGCATTAAATTTATTTTTCAGCCTTTTGTACTACCGAAAATGATATGAACACAAAAATACGATCCTCTATAGCTTTAATATATACTCACTCATTTTATCAAAGTCATTTGATGATTGAAATGAACTTATGGCAACTTAAACTAACTTCATTGAAACTTAGGACCATCGCTTAGTGATTAGAATGTGCGAAGTAGATTGAAGATGAAAATTAATGTATTTGGTAAAAAATTCAAAGTTAATTGGATAACTTAGATACCAACACATAGTTTCTTTGTTTTTAACATATATTAAATTGATTCTTATCATGCATTCAAGTTCACCCAAATAACAATATAATTAATTCTTGAAATCTAAATAAATCCCTTGAATTATAATGATTAGCACAACAAAGCTTCATTATTTTCAAGGTGTAACATATATTACACAACCAAACATAAATTCATCCATGAAGTGCCATACAATAATATTTATATCTAATCCTTACTCTTACTTACCATGATAACTATAACTTAACGGTATTTTGAATCAGTTGTAGCAAATGAAAAAGAGAAAAGCAAAATTGCTTCATAATAACGATAGAATGTAAGAAACTTTGATGAACTGATAAGGTAAAACTAAATAAATTGCCTAATATACTACGTAAGTAGAAAAACCAATATAAGTAACTTTGTTAACCTTTTAGCAGTCAATTACTTCCAATCAGCATACATTGACGGTTTGTAAACAAAGTATAAATTATAAAAAAAATGTACAACATATATTCAATTATAAAACAAAGTAGAAAAATTATTAGCATAATTTTAGTTGTATAATCTTGTACTTTGCTGTTCAAATATAGTTACTCGATCTTTAGCAATCCAAGAAAAAAATAATGTATAGTTTAGCTGAATAATAGCACGTCAAATTTTTTACTTGTTATATCTTTTCTTAATACCTTAGGAAGCCATAGGGAAACATACCATAACTTCCACTAAACATAAGAAGAAATTCAAAGTAGGATACATCTTTCACATATTCTTCATAAGAAAATCATCTTAGTGGAAACAAAAAATAAATTCCAAGATCATGACTGGTAAAGTATCGTTAAACGATAAAAAAGTAGAAAACAATGGAAATGAATATGCAGAATAAGTTGCAGTAAATAGTAACATAATTCCAATAAAATGGAAACTAATCAAAATTTATGTTTTGAATTACAGGTGTGAAATATGGTTGTCAAATTTATAGTCCGGTACAATAAAAAAAAAGGAAAATGTTATATTTATAAAGAAAACATGGATTTAATTTAAAAATAGTTAATTAGAATACGATTACTTTCAGGAAAATTGCTCTTTCAATGTTGAGAAGAAATGAAGTAATAAGGTAGGAGCAGATCATGCAATTCATTTAGAGAAGTTCTAAGAAATTAATATAAGTATTTCTAAATGAAATGGTCAAATTTTTTGTCTTCTTATGTCAATGTTACTGACAGCAACTAAATGTTTTGGTATAGTGTGAAGAAAACATAGGATAATATGAATTAATGCATGTAAAGTTTTTCTTTCCTTTATCTTTGCTACATTTGTTAGGAAGACAAAAATAACATACCATAACAATAGTGATTATTATTTGCTTTATTTAACTAAAGCAAGGAATTCAATTCTAAGAACACAATTAGTGAAGTAGTGTAAGGTTTAATGAAATAGTGAAATTGAATGGACATAAATAGCCATGGTAAATACAAAAATTCCGCCTTTGATATGGGAACACAACCAAAGTTTATGTCACAAACAAAGAAAATAGGTGGTTGCTTTGGAGTTACAAATGATGGCTATGATTGCATTCGGCAATACACTATCGCTAAGGATAACAGATCTAAAAACAAACAATTGAGTAGATGAGGCAAAAAACCGAAGGTTTGGAACCACCATAACAAAGACAGGACATACTGTTTTGTTAGGAGAACATAGAAACCGAGCAGAAAGAAATCAAACGCAAAATTCATAAATTTGATTGTGTAGAACACAATATACTTGATTAGTTTACTATTAAAAGAAATTATATTGTTAGGGTAACAAAAAAGCATGAATAAAAATATAATAATAACACATGAGACTGCAAAAGTATTAAAATTGTAAACGGGGATAGATAATAAGGGCTCTACTACTATAAATATGTGGACAATCCTTTTATGTGCATAATATTAATAAAAAACTTATGCATAATGGTCACACCACTTTAACTAACATGAAATACTTCTTCAATATTCAAAAATAAATATTTTACAATAGACAATCAAATTGATGATATTGGCACAATCACAAACATAGAAGAAACAAATTATTTAAAACATACTTAAGATATCATTATTGGAGAACAAAGAAACTAATCACAAAGAAATCAAACACAAAATTCATAAATTTGATTGTGTAGAACACAATATACTTGATTAGTTTACTATTAAAAGAAATTGTATTGTTAGGGTAACAAAAAAACATGAATAAAAATTTCATAATAACACATAAAGCTACAAAGGTAATAAAATTGTAAATAAGGATAGATAGTTGGAAAAAGGTTTGAAAATGACAACATAAAGTGGTTTAAAATTGATATTGACTCAATCACAAACATAGAAGAAACAAAATATTTAAAACACAACATAAAGTGAATTTTTGTTTTACTTTTATGATTATGATACTCATAATTAGGTATATATCTTTTTAGGTAACTTCATGAAACACTTTTACAATAATAGAAAAAATTGTAAATAAAATCCAGGAGAGCATCACCAAACATGAACACAAAATATTGAAAAAGTTGGACCGGTGAAAAGATAAGATTAAAACTATAATATAACAATCTATTGATCTGGTGAAAAGAACCAAAGCAGAGGATCGGATGCAAAAAAGTTCCTAAGAAAACAACTTCAGAAATGAAAAAGATCTACCATGCTGTGACGCCCCACCCCGAGACCCACCTTAGTAAAGAGAATTAACAAGTAATTCCGTCTACTAAAGCGGAGAATAGGGCTGGTTAAGGGCGACTATCTATAATTTTATCTTAAACATCTACTGAATACGTCGATAAATGCAATATAATTTTTCTTTTCTACTCAAGTGGATCGACATACCCAGTAAATGCATAATCCAAAACTATAGGTAGCTAATGGATCTATTAGAACAAAATACAATAACTGAATGTAAATTACATCACAGAACAGTAACCAAACTACTTCGAAAATGATGAAATGAAAGTAATCAACAAACAACTTTAAACTAATGTGAAAACGATGAAAAGAAAGTTACCAAATAAAAAACATCCAGATTCGTCTTCGTCGATGATAGTTTCCAACAAAATGAAAACACCTAGATTCCAGATCTAGATGGTTTTAATTCAACCGTTTCTTACAAAATAAAAGCTGTTTTTAGGTAATATGAAACACTTTTATAATAATAGAAGAAATTGTAAATAAAATCCAGGAGACAACCATGCATCGCCAAAAATGAACACAAAAATATTAAAAAAGTTGGAAAAATGTTTAAAAATGAGAACATACACTTGTTTAACTGTAGACCTGATTTGAAGCAGAAAAGATTATATGGCAAATCTAGAAACTTTATACAAAATAAAGATTAAAACTATAATATAACAATCTAAAAATAAAAACTTACCTATTGATCTGGTGAAAAGTACCAAAGCATGGGGATTGGATGCGAAAACGTCCCTAAGAAAACAACTTCAGAAATGAAAAAAATTAACAACATTTAACTACTTTGATAATGATGAAATGAAAGTAATCAACAAACAACTTTAAACTACTGCAATAATGATGAAAAAAAGTTACCAAATAAAAAACATCCAGATTCATCTTCGTCGATGATGGTTTCCTACAAAATGAAAAGACCTAGATTCCAGATCCAGATGGTTCTAATTCAACGGTTTCTTACACAATAAAAGGTGTTTCCTTAAATGATTTGAAAGAAATATAGTTTACGAGAATCAAGAGAGAAAATAGAAAATAGAAATGTTGAAAAAATTGAAAAACATATTAGAAGATTGAATTAAACAGAAATGGAGATAGGTTTTAGGAAGATGAATTTGCAAATTAATTAGAAGAGAGGACGAAGTTACAGAAAAAGAAAAGGGAACTATCAAAAATATGTTTTCTTAATTATTAGTAAATTAAGAGCATAATAACACTAAGAGACAAAACAATGAACAACATTAAATACAATGGATACATGAATTGTGATTAGAAAAGAGTTGGAGGGTGCAATTGCAAATTGTTTACTCAAATCAATGAGAGATAAGTATTTGGCTTCAGATTGAATAAGAAATAAGAATACGAAAAATCTTTTATTCTCTTTTATATATAATAGAATAGATATCAAAACAAACTCTTTACAAAAGCGCATTCGATTATCCTTAACATTTAAGGACATCAAATATGTTGCACTTTACGTAAACCGATCAAAATGACATTTCAACGATCGAGTTCTTGGATCTAACTTGTAGTTTTTGGTGTTGTGTTACATTAACACAATATGATCCCTTTTGTAATCAATCAGATTGAATACTCGATCTCGCACTAATGTTTATTTGGTTTTTCAGATGAACTAATTTCATCAAAATATTGTACATTACAAATTTTGACCGTTCACCATATAACATTTATATGCAATTGTATATGGATCAAATATCCATAGTCTTGTATTGCTTTTAGAGTTCGAAACTCATAGAATGCAATACATAGTCTTGACCAAATAAATGCGCAAGTGGCCGAACCATGAATGTATTCAGTAGTTGTAAAATCAGACACTTGCATGGGTGTTGAAATGTTAACATGCAATAGGAATTTAATAGTGGGTATTATATTTCCATTTGTCAACCTTCAATTCAGTTCGTTTGTATATGTTAATTGATAAACATTTTATCAATCATATTAAATGCACAAATTTATCATTGTAGATAATTATAACATTATTTAGCATATGTTCTTACAATATTAGAAAGGTTAAATGTTACCATTTTATTTTTCTAATAAGGCTACCACTAGTCTTTTATGTTTCTCCAAACCCAAAGATGAAACATAAAAGTTTTTCGACTTCACTAGTGGGTGTTAGGACTCGCCTGTCTTGATATTCTGACCTTGAGTTTGCTCAACAAATCATAGCCCCACAAATGATGCATAACTCCCTATCGGTTGTATCACATACAACTCCTAATCTATTTTTATTTGTCCTAATCTCATTTCAACCTTGAGTTTGCTCAACAAATCGAAAGATATTATTCACTCGTACCTACCATATCGTGATGGCCTAAGTATAGTATATGTACCTTGAGTTTGCTAAACAAACACATATAGTTATCTTACCTCATCTGTTCAATATATTAATAATACTACACATAACTTCCCTAGCTTGAGTTTGCTCAACAACTAAGGAGTATGCAAGTAATTTATATATATATATATATGGTAGAGGACAACATTATATTGAAGATTCATAATCTTCAATATATTATATTGAGTGATATCAACTTAGAATAATGTATTTCTTATGAAATACCCTCGTGATTCAAGTGTCAGACACATCAGAAATCACAGTATACGCACATTTACATATGTATTCATTCCTTAAGTATATTTAGGTTCTTTAATGTTCCACCTTTAGTTTATACACTCATATTATATAAGTTTCATTATTATATAACTTTTATATTTTAATTAACTTATACAATAATCTTATGTATAACATTTTATTAATTAAATATTATTTAATTATTTTTAATTAATTAGTTTTAAATTAGTTTCCAATACAACTTTTATATTGGACATATCTACTATAACCTTTATAGTAAGACACATATATCTTATATATGCATATTTTTAGTTAATTAACTATAACGACCCGGATTTTTCAGTCGTTTGATTTTGAATATTTAAATTATGTTAAATGTTAAATTCAAAATATAATTGATTTTGAATGTGGAATTAATTGGTTGAATTCGAGGAATGGATTTAAATTTCAAATATAGCGATTTATCGTAATACGAAAATTGTGAATAATTGAAATTTGAATTGAATATGAATCAAAACGATTTCTAATGTTGATATAATTTCTATTTGTATTAGAATTGAGTTAGTAATTTTTTAAAACTGAAATTTTAAGTGATTTCGTCAATTTTTGAAATCGTCGATTTAATCGACGCATAAAAAAAATAGCGATTCGGGGCACATTCTCAGAATTTGACGAAACCAATTCCATTGGATCCGTAATAGTGTATTATTATCGAATTTCAATTTTTGTAGCGTTTGGAGTTATCCTTTGGTCGTACGGGATAGAAACACGTTGAAATTAATATCGGAAATTTAATATAAAAATTGGGTTCAAAAAGCTATTTTCTCCATACGATCGAATTGGGGCTCGAAACTAGGTCTATTACATTCGAAATAGGGGTATAACATTAGGAATGCCAGGTGGCACGCCTCAATAGGAGATCGATATTTCACCATATGTAATTCGAGATATTCTAAATAAAATAAAAATAATTTCAAATCAACCACCCTATATATCCGATCGAGCCCCTATACACCTGATCGCGCTGCCCTCTTCTTTTTAAATCGCATATCTCTACTCCTTTCCTTCTTCTTCTTTTAAAAAAATGAAATCGCGTATAAAAAAAGAAACACGCGAATGGAATAACGAACGTTTGGCTACTGGCACCGCCAGGTCAGAGGCGCGAGCTTCAGCGACGTAGATGAGAACGCTGCGAGGTAAAGGCGAGCGATGATGAGGGCGAGTGCGTGTGTGATGGCGGCGTAGGAGGCGCGATGTGAGGAGCAGGACAAATGGAGGCAATTTGACAACTGTTGTGTTCGCGTAAGGGATCAAAGTTTAGACACGATGCCAGATGCTTGACCTGGTCTGTACGATACCGTTTAAGGCTAGATCATGGCAGCAAGTAGAGGAGTGACATGATCTGTGTTTTAGTATAGGCGTGGGGTGTTCGGCATTGAGGGTGTGAGTGGTCGCGAGGAGCAGTGAGTGTTCAAAAACTAGGGTTAGAGATTATTGAGTTCGGGATCATCGTTTTGGAAATTGAAGGCTAGTTTGATGTTCGTGGGCAGAAGGAGCACCGATGATGACTCTTGGGTGAAGTACGGTGGCATCTCGGTGGAGGGTAGAGGAGCGATGGGAGGTCTATGGAAATCAATGGTAAAGGGTGAAAATCTAAAAGGGGGCAGTCATGTATTGCCTGGGCAGTGCATACAAGGGTTAGGGAATGAAGGTGATTATCTTAAATTATATTTTATTTAAATTAAATTATAAAATTCAAGTGTTTATTAATCGATATCTCTCTCGTACAAGGTCGAATTCGAGTGTGGATTTTTGCATTGGATTCGTAATGACGTAGGTTACGAAATAAAATTGGTTTGGAGATTTTTGGATTCAGCTGGAATGTTAAATTAAATTGAACGCCTGTTCAATTTAATTTAGAATTGGAACGGGTTGCAAATTAAGTCAAGGTGAGTAAATCTCACTCAATTTGGTTGACTGGTTTAATTCATAGCAATTAAAAATTAATTATTGGATGATTGGTTGAATTGATATATTATTATCAGTTGAATATTATATTATATATGGTAGTATATGTATATAGTAGTAATTGGGAATATTCCCGCCGTTGGAGCGGATGAGACACTATGCACCCCGCATAATAGTGGATGACCCTATATTACCGCGATATCCTGCCTCAAAGCAGGATTGGTATTTTCTGTTATATAACATCTGTGGATGCAGAGAAACAGGTTGGAGGGATCCAACTGGATTCCTCAAAATGTTGATTTTATTTTCATACATAGCGATATATATAATATGTTGAATAATCTGTTATAGATTATGATGTGATTTGATTTATTTGATGCTATAGTAGCACTGGCCCTAATTTTGGTATTATAAATACCATAAATAACATTTTTGAATTTTAAAAAGGAAATTCAAAGGCGATTTTGAAATGAAAATATTTATATAAAATTTTGGGATTTTAAAAAGGAATTGATTGGATAAAATAAATAATTTAACTTAGAATTTTCCACAATTATTTCTAGTATGGAATGAGTCAATCATCCACTTTGGTATCTTTTTGAACAAAAATGGTAATATTGTTCCTCCATTGATCAAGAATTTCGGTCTTTGGGATTGGATATTTATTTAGCTATTTCATAAAATTGTTTCAAATAGAGAATTTTAAATTGAGAATTTTTAAACAATGGATTTTAAATGAGATTTCTTAAAATAGGAAAAGGAAGTCGTAATCGAGATTTTGAATAGATTTGGAATTATAATTGGATTTATTGAAAAATAGATTTCCAAATGGAATTTTAAATAGAAATCGATTTATAAATAAAGTTTGTTTAATATAAATCTGTTGTTAAAAGAGAAAAACTGGAAATGAGTTTATAAATTTATAAATGATGTTTATGAATAAAGTGAAATGATTATCATTTGATAAATTGGAAATATAAATTCACAGTGAGAATTTATAATGTGACGACCGCCCATGACCCCTGCACCGAATCTAGAGATAGAGCGCTGTAAAGTGTGCCAGGCGACCATGGACGATTGCCAAGGTAAGATAAACTCAAAAGAATCTATCGTATTACTCACAGCGCATGGACAAAATACAATAGAACATATGTATAGTGAAGCTTTACAGAACAAAATGACATCATATAAAACTCCATAATAGTTGAATACAAGCATCCACATAGTCAATACATCCAGCCTCACTACATATCTCTCAGAGAATACAAAACAGCGGAATATCCAGTACATATAATAAGAAGATAATATGCAACCCTCCAGCTCGTCTTCGATATCAGCATCGTGAGAAGAGAACAGCACCTGTCACCTGCTACCTAGTCTGCCCGTCCCAAAATGGACGAACAGCCCAAGGCAATAAGAATTAAAACATAAAGCCTTGAGTCAGACAACAGTCTTAGTGAGCAGTAAATTAACTAACAACATACCAAAAGAGCATAAAGGAAAAGGAATAGGAATACAACCCTCCCACTCCAACCTCATTCTACAGTGATAGCCCCCAGACACACACTAAGCAGAAGCAAACATAGCAGAGCATACAATTTAAAAGTAAAGCAATTGTCACTCGAGTCAAGAGCGATGTTTTCCAAGTACAAATCCCAAGGTCTAAAACCAAGGTCAGATAAGCACCCAGGAAATACCGCTCTTGAGACCGAATGACGATACAACCAAACATCCATGACTCGGCTATCACTGTTATCATTGTTGCGATATCACCGTTAATTGAATGACCGGCACATTCTTTCAGCCGTCCGTCAAGGGCTAATGGTAACCCCGGTTCTAGACATAACTCCCGCACGTCATCGTGACCCGTGCCTAGGATTATCGAATCTACCCAGAGTACTTGACCATCAACTTAGTCTTTTGGGCGTCCCCATGTACTCTTGCTTAGAGCATGCTAGAACCTTCAACAACGATGAGATCTCAACCTCCTAGTCATCCTCCTCGACGACTATTGCCATACTAGCTCAAGCGCCTCTCGAGCATCCATTATCCTCAACTCGAATCATATCACCGAGTTATCAACATGCTTGGAATGATCCCGCCTGGATTAGACCAAGTCTTCATCATATGATTGCCTCGCTTCATTACATCCTCGCAAAGCCTCATCTCATCATCACATCATCAAATCTATGCATAAGAGCTTCATCATCCCGCTACATATGCCACGAGCAGCTTTTCCAATTCAAGAGCCTTTCCCTTAGCTTTTGAATCACCTTCGATCTAAATTTAATCATCAATCATCTAGTTCATAACAATCAATCAAATCAAACATCAATCCAAGCAAACAAGCATTCAAAAATGATCTAAGTAGACAATTATAACAATAATGGCATTTTCGTAATTAAAGAGTTGAAAGTCCAATAAGCATGAAAACATGGATTATATCTCTACAAACTTGATGAATGAACTTGCATAGGTTAACATATGATAAAATGGATGTAACATCATCATGAACAATGGATCTATATGGATCTATACATAGGATGAAGAAAATGCATGGAAATCTCTATTTTAACACCAAATCGAGCCAACAATCCGATATACTCCTTTGGATCCGTGTGAGAGATAATCACCACTCACCAAATCACCTAAACAAACCCAAATCAATACGCTTCAGATCTGGACAGCGAAGGATCAAGCTTGATCTATCACAAATCCGCTTCAAATGAAGAAATCTCTCTTGAAAAGATGAAGATCTTCAATCTAAGCTCTTGAATCTTCAATCTTGATCTTCGATTTGGATGGATGGAAGCACTAGATTAGAGTGGAGAAAAGAAGTGAAGAAGTGTAGAAGTCGAGCTCTCAAAATGGCAGCACTTCGTCGCTTCAAAATCCGGATCCCAAAAAGTGAGAACAACCCCTCCTATTTATAGCTGAAAACTGCCTAAGTCGTAACTCGGCTATCTCCTTAAGTCGCTGCCGACTTAACACTATGCCGACCTACGACCTAAAAACCCCTACGACTTAACAGAGCCTCCGACCTAACCCTTAGCCAACAACTCCGACCTAACAGACAAGCCTACGACTTAACATGCGCACGACCTAACTTATTCGAGCTACACGACCTAATATACGCGCGCTCCCTCCTAAGTCGCCTGGACGACTTAACAACTTAGCACCATTCGACTTAACACTTATACGACTTATAAACCTTGCGACCTAACAACTCAGCAACCCACGCGACCTAACAGTCTTCGACCTAACGACTTAGCCTATGCGCGACTTAACTTAGGTCGTTGCCGACTTAAGTGCCTTGCCGACTTAAGACATACGAAGGAATACAACTACGACTTAACTCGTAACCGGGTTACGACTTAACACAGGAGACGTCCTGCCGACTCACAACTCAACACACGTTGCCGACTCAACTACCTACCGACTCAATTACCCTGCCGACCTAACACTTAACACCCAAACACTTAGGTCGCTCACAACATGTCCTTAGGTCGTTGCCGACCTAACTCTACTCCAGAATACTTAGGCTGCCTACTATTCTTCCTTAGGTCGCCCTAACCTCTTAAGTCGGTCAACTCCACTTCCTTAACTCGGCAACGAATTAACAAGTAACTTGTCAGACATGCTAACTACTAAGTCGTCCAGGTCTTAAGTCGACCACTATCTTAACTCGTCAGCCGACTTAACACTTAACTCACCACTATCCTTAAGTCGGTTAATACTATAAGTCGGTCAACTTCTTAGATAGGCTACTCCCTTAAGTCGGTCACTCGACCTAAGCCACCCTATGACTTAACTTCCTTAACTCGGTTAATCCCTTAGGTCGTCCTAAACTATCAACCGACTTAAACCACTCCCCTATCTTCCTTAGGTCGTCGCCGACCTACCACTTAGTCATTAACTCGTCCAGAACCCATAAGTCGGCTACGACTTAGTACTTAACCAAAATTCTTCCCAAAATCTGAAACAACCAAAAATGTTGAAAATTCCAGATTTGAACGAACTTTTCGATCCGTAAAAATACGGGTCGTTACATTCTCTCCCCCTTAGGAATTTCGCCCCCGAAATTCCAAACAAACAAAGCAATCAAAAACTATTCTGCACGCCTACCATCCATAGCAATCAACAAATCATGCATCCAATTCTAGCTTAGCATGCAGAATTCTAAAACTAGAACAAGTTACAATTTCGTTAGATGACACGACACCTTAGGGCCATACCTTGAAGAGTTCAGGATGAGCTGCCTTCATCCTCTCTTCCACCTCCCACGTACAGTCGTTATCATCGTCACTCCATTGTATCTTGAGCAACTTAACTATCTTCCTCCTAAGCTGTTTCGTGTCGGTTTCTACAACACGAAGCGGCTTACGAGGTCTTCTATCGACTGGATCAACTTCTAAGTCTTCACAGCTATCAGCAGAAACCACCGTACTCGAGTCGTGCACATACTTCCGTAGATATGATACATGAAAAACATTGTGCACACTCGACATCTTCTCTGGTAACTCCAATCTGTAGGCGAGCTTTCCAATTCGCTCGATGATCGGGAATGGTCCAACAAATCTCGGAGTCAATTTTCCTTTCTTCCCGAATCGGATAACATTCTTCAGTGGAGAAATCTTCACAAAAACCATTTCACCTACGTCAAACTCCAAATCCTTACGACGTTTATCAGCATAACTCTTCTGACGATCTTGGGCTGCCTTCATTCGTTGCCGAATGATCTCTATACAATCTGAGGTCTGACGAATCATCTCTGGCCCAAGCATCAACTTTTCCCCAGTTTCCAACCAACATGTCGGAGAGTTACACGGTCTTCCATACAATGCCTCATATGGTGCCATACCAATACTTGACTGGTAACTGTTGTTGTACGCAAACTCCACCAAATGAAGGTGATCTTCCCATGATCCTCCGAAGTCCAAAACACATGCTCTAAGAAGATCTTCCAAAACTCGGTTGACTCTCTCGGTCTGACCATCTGTTTGAGGGTGATAAGCTGTACTCAAACACAACTCGGTTCCCAAAACTTCCTGGAAGCTCTTCCAAAATCCACTAGTGAACAATGGGTCTCGATCGCTCACTATACTCTTCGGAATACCATGGAAACGAACTATCCACTTAACATACAACTCAGCCAACTTTGATGCAGTCCTAGTCGATCGAACAGGAATGAATCGTGCACTCTTAGTCAGACGATCCACAATGACCCAAATCCCTTCATTTCCCGTTCTGGTTCTAGGCAATCCGTCAATAAAATCCATCGACACTTGTTCCCACTTCCATGTAGGAACTTCTAAGGGCTGAAGCAATCCACTTGGCTTCTTCTGTTCAGCCTTTACCAACTGACAGTTCATACACTTGGAAATGAAATCTCCAACATCCTTCTTCATGCCTTCCCAGTAGTAGGTTCTCTTTATATCCCGATACATCTTATTTCCACCTGGATGAATTGTCAGCTTCGAGTGATGACTTTCCTTCAGAACTTCACTCCTCAATTCATCTATATCGGGAACAACTAGTCGTCCTTGCTTCCGAAGCCAACCCTCTCGATCGACCTCGAATCCTTTATCCTTTTCTGGATCCAATCCAGATTCCAATTCACGGATAATCTTGACAAGCTTATCATCTCGCTTTTGGCCCTCGCCAATCCTTTCCACAAGAGTGGGTCTTATCGATAAGTTTGCCAACATCTCAGGTTCCAATTCACATCTAGGCCTGAAGTCAAATCCAGCTAAATACTCGAGACTCTTCCATTCTGAAAACATGGCTCCCAATCCTGCATGTCTTCGACTTAACGCATCCGCCACTGCGTTACCCTTTCCCGGAGTATAAGCTATACCAAAATCATATGATGCCAAAAACTCTAGCCAACGTTGCTGCCGAAGATTCAAATCCTTTTGGGAGAAAAGATACTTCAACGACTTATGATCCGTAAACAACTCGAATCGAACTCCCAACAAATAATGCCTCCACATCTTCAGAGCAAATACAATCGCCGCTAACTCCAAATCATGAGTCGGGTAATTCCTTTCATGCGGCTTTAGTTGTCGACTGGCATACGCAACAACTTTATCCTTCTGCATTAGCACTGCTCCAAGTCCCGTACCACATGCGTCGGTGTAAACCACCATCTCATCATTCCCACTTGGAATAGTCAAAACAGGAGCACTCGTCAATCTCTCTTTCAGGATTCCGAAAGCTTGCTCACACTTAGCATCCCAACTGAACACTTGGTTCTTCTTCGTCAATCCTGTTAACGGTGCAGCTATCTTGGAGAAGTCTTTGATAAACCGTCGATAATATCCTGCTAATCCAAGAAAACTTCTCACATCAGATGCATTCTTAGGTCTAACCCAATCCTGGATTGCTGCCACCTTAGCGGGATCAACCGCTATTCCATTTCCAGAAATCACATGGCCTAAGAACCTCACTTCACTCTTCCAGAAGTGACACTTTGAAAACTTAGCCTTCAGCTGATGTTTCCGCAAGATTTCCAAAACAATACGCAAGTGCGTCTTGTGCTCTTCTTCCGTTCTGGAATAAATCAGAATATCATCCACGAACACAAGTACGAACTTGTTCAACTGATCTCTGAACACTCTATTCATAAGATCAACAAAATATGCTGGCGCGTTAGTCAATCCAAACGGCATTACCAGCCACTCAAAGAAACCGGATGGTGTCCTAAAAGCAGTCTTCGGCACACTATCCTTAGCCACTCTCAACTGGTGAAATCCCGTTGCTAAATCCATCTGAGAAAACACCTTAGCTTCGTGAAGCTGATCAAACAAGTCATCTATTCTCGGCAATGGATACTTGTTCTTCTTAGTCACCTTATTCAGCTCACGATAATCGACGCACAATCTCAACGACCCATCTGCCTTGGTTGCAAACACAACTGGTGCACCCCACTCGGACACACTACGCCGAATGAATCCTTTCTATAAAAGATCATCAACTTGCACCCTTAACTCCTGCTGTTCCCTAGGCGCCATCCGCCTAAGAGGCATCACAACAGGTCTGGCTCCCTCAACTAGATCTATACAAAACTCGATCTCTCTATGCGGCGGCAACCCTTTGACTTCGTCAAAGACATCCTCGAATCCATTTGCGATTGGCACTAAAGACAGTCCATCCCGTGGAACAACTAGCGAATACATGAAGCTCATGAAGACGCCTTCCTCATGCTTACATCGTATCACAATCTTTCGCCTTTCCACATTCTCGACTGTCACCTCCAGCCTCTCACAGTCAACCTTAGCCGCATACTTCCTAAGCCAGTCCATACCCAAGATAATTCCGAACCCCGCAGAGTTCAGAACAAAACAATCACAAACAAAAGAGCAACCATGACTCGACACAACTAGACCACGGCATAACATACACAAACAAGACGAACCCCCAACTGGATTAGTCACAACCAATGGCCTATCAACAATACCCGGTTCCAAACCTAACCGGCCTACAAGTTCACTACATACAAACAAGTGCGACGCTCCGATATCAAACAAGACTCTAACTGGAACACCTCATAGGAAAAGAGTACCTTGAACCACCACACTCTTTCCCTCTCTTCTGCGGTAGGAGCTTTCGAAGACGACGGAACAGCTCCCAAAGTATAAGCCTGCACAATCTGCTTGTCCCTACTCGGTTCTGGACAATTCTTCCTGAAATGCCCTGGCTTGTCACAGTTGTGGCACTTCGCCGGCGCCTTCGGATTCTTGCAATCCTTGGAGAGATGGCCTTTCTGCTGACAGTTGTAGCAAGTCACTTCGCCTTTCGGCCTCTTCTGACCATCTTTACCCTTCTGCTGCTGCTGCTTTCTCTTCTTGTTTCTACCCTGCTGGGGTTTAGACTCTTCCCTGGTTACAGCAACAACAGATCCTTCCTTAGGAAACAGATTCTCGTGTCTGAGAGCTTCCTCCACAAGCTTCCTAAATGAATCGTCCAAGTGATCCATCAATCTTGGAGCCTGTACTTGATCCCCAACATCTACTGATGGCCCCGGGGCTGACATCCTTCTCCTGATCGAAGTCATCATGGTTTCGAACATAGCAACATAATCAGCAGCCCCTTCAGTAGCACGGCCTTCCCTAGCAGCTGGTTTCCCTTTTTGACTCATTCTCAATATCTATAAAAAGGAATGATTAGAACATCTAGAGAAACAACTGCATAAAGGACTCAAACTCTACTAAGCTACTATATTATATATAGTATTCATCCATCAAAAATACAATTACTTCTCTCATACGTAGTTACGACGGCGAGCGTTGGGTAAAATCGATTAACCAATGCTCTGATACCAAATGTGACGACCGCCCATGACCCCTGCACCGAATCTAGAGATAGAGCGCTGTAAAGTGTGCCAGGCGACCATGGACGATTGCCAAGGTAAGATAAACTCAAAAGAATCTATCGTATTACTCACAGCGCATGGACAAAATACAATAGAACATATGTATAGTGAAGCTTTACAGAACAAAATGACATCATATAAAACTCCATAATAGTTGAATACAAGCATCCACATAGTCAATACATCCAGCCTCACTACATATCTCTCAGAGAATACAAAACAGCGGAATATCCAGTACATATAATAAGAAGATAATATGCAACCCTCCAGCTCGTCTTCGATATCAGCATCGTGAGAAGAGAACAGCACCTGTCACCTGCTACCTAGTCTGCCCGTCCCAAAATGGACGAACAGCCCAAGGCAATAAGAATTAAAACATAAAGCCTTGAGTCAGACAACAGTCTTAGTGAGCAGTAAATTAACTAACAACATACCAAAAGAGCATAAAGGAAAAGAAATAGGAATACAACCCTCCCACTCCAACCTCATTCTACAGTGATAGCCCCCAGACACACACTAAGCAGAAGCAAACATAGCAGAGCATACAATTTAAAAGTAAAGCAATTGTCACTCGAGTCAAGAGCGATGTTTTCCAAGTACAAATCCCAAGGTCTAAAACCAAGGTCAGATAAGCACCCAGGAAATACCGCTCTTGAGACCGAATGACGATACAACCAAACATCCATGACTCGGCTATCACTGTTATCATTGTTGCGATATCACCGTTAATTGAATGACCGGCACATTCTTTCAGCCGTCCGTCAAGGGCTAATGGTAACCCCGGTTCTAGACATAACTCCCGCACGTCATCGTGACCCGTGCCTAGGATTATCGAATCTACCCAGAGTACTTGACCATCAACTTAGTCTTTTGGGCGTCCCCATGTACTCTTGCTTAGAGCATGCTAGAACCTTCAACAACGATGAGATCTCAACCTCCTAGTCATCCTCCTCGACGACTATTGCCATACTAGCTCAAGCGCCTCTCGAGCATCCATTATCCTCAACTCGAATCATATCACCGAGTTATCAACATGCTTGGAATGATCCCGCCTGGATTAGACCAAGTCTTCATCATATGATTGCCTCGCTTCATTACATCCTCGCAAAGCCTCATCTCATCATCACATCATCAAATCTATGCATAAGAGCTTCATCATCCCGCTACATATGCCACGAGCAGCTTTTCCAATTCAAGAGCCTTTCCCTTAGCTTTTGAATCACCTTCGATCTAAATTTAATCATCAATCATCTAGTTCATAACAATCAATCAAATCAAACATCAATCCAAGCAAACAAGCATTCAAAAATGATCTAAGTAGACAATTATAACAATAATGGCATTTTCGTAATTAAAGAGTTGAAAGTCCAATAAGCATGAAAACATGGATTATATCTCTACAAACTTGATGAATGAACTTGCATAGGTTAACATATGATAAAATGGATGTAACATCATCATGAACAATGGATCTATATGGATCTATACATAGGATGAAGAAAATGCATGGAAATCTCTATTTTAACACCAAATCGAGCCAACAATCCGATATACTCCTTTGGATCCGTGTGAGAGATAATCACCACTCACCAAATCACCTAAACAAACCCAAATCAATACGCTTCAGATCTGGACAGCGAAGGATCAAGCTTGATCTATCACAAATCCGCTTCAAATGAAGAAATCTCTCTTGAAAAGATGAAGATCTTCAATCTAAGCTCTTGAATCTTCAATCTTGATCTTCGATTTGGATGGATGGAAGCACTAGATTAGAGTGGAGAAAAGAAGTGAAGAAGTGTAGAAGTCGAGCTCTCAAAATGGCAGCACTTCGTCGCTTCAAAATCCGGATCCCAAAAAGTGAGAACAACCCCTCCTATTTATAGCTGAAAACTGCCTAAGTCGTAACTCGGCTATCTCCTTAAGTCGCTGCCGACTTAACACTATGCCGACCTACGACCTAAAAACCCCTACGACTTAACAGAGCCTCCGACCTAACCCTTAGCCAACAACTCCGACCTAACAGACAAGCCTACGACTTAACATGCGCACGACCTAACTTATTCGAGCTACACGACCTAATATACGCGCGCTCCCTCCTAAGTCGCCTGGACGACTTAACAACTTAGCACCATTCGACTTAACACTTATACGACTTATAAACCTTGCGACCTAACAACTCAGCAACCCACGCGACCTAACAGTCTTCGACCTAACGACTTAGCCTATGCGCGACTTAACTTAGGTCGTTGCCGACTTAAGTGCCTTGCCGACTTAAGACATACGAAGGAATACAACTACGACTTAAGTCGTAACCGGGTTACGACTTAACACAGGAGACGTCCTGCCGACTCACAACTCAACACACGTTGCCGACTCAACTACCTACCGACTCAATTACCCTGCCGACCTAACACTTAACACCCAAACACTTAGGTCGCTCACAACATGTCCTTAGGTCGTTGCCGACCTAACTCTACTCCAGAATACTTAGGCTGCCTACTATTCTTCCTTAGGTCGCCCTAACCTCTTAAGTCGGTCAACTCCACTTCCTTAACTCGGCAACGACTTAACAAGTAACTTGTCAGACATGCTAACTACTAAGTCGTCCAGGTCTTAAGTCGACCACTATCTTAACTCGTCAGCCGACTTAACACTTAACTCACCACTATCCTTAAGTCGGTTAATACTATAAGTCGGTCAACTTCTTAGATAGGCTACTCCCTTAAGTCGGTCACTCGACCTAAGCCACCCTATGACTTAACTTCCTTAACTCGGTTAATCCCTTAGGTCGTCCTAAACTATCAACCGACTTAAACCACTCCCCTATCTTCCTTAGGTCGTCGCCGACCTACCACTTAGTCATTAACTCGTCCAGAACCCATAAGTCGGCTACGACTTAGTACTTAACCAAAATTCTTCCCAAAATCTGAAACAACCAAAAATGTTGAAAATTCCAGATTTGAACGAACTTTTCGATCCGTAAAAATACGGGTCGTTACATATAATGAGATATGGAAGTCGGTTTAGAAAGAAATAGTGGATTCTATTTTAGAATTTGGAAATGGTTATGAAATTGGAAATGAAAATCGATTTGTGATAAATCGAGAGAGATTTATAGATATAGAAATGGTTATGCTGAATTTTTTTCAAAAAAATAAATTTTATTAAGCTATGGGTTTAAAAAACTATTATTAATATTTAAACATTTTTGGAAGGTGATTATTCAAGTATTTAATATTAGTTGAAGTGAATTTTAATTTTTACAATAAGCTTTGTAAATCGATTAGTATTGTTTATGAATGAATTGGAAATTACTTATGGTTGTTATTTAAAAGGGGTTTGATATTTTAATAATTACTTAAATGGTTTGAAAATTTATTACTATCCTTGTCAAATACTTATTTTATAATATAGAAATTTGGAATTGATTGAAGTTATTTGTAGATACTCTCGAGATTTGTAAATCGGGTTTTATTTAATGGATGTGATTTTATAAGAGAAAATCTTATAACGAAATTTTGGAAACTTGAGAAAATATCCAAAATGTTTAGATATGAGAACTTCGAAAAAAATGAATTTGAATTCATAAAAGAAGTTATAAATTGGTGAATGAGATTTCAAATAAGTAAGATCGATTTTGGAAATGGTAGAAGGGATTATTACAAATTCCGGAGATTTATGAAATGAGTTATAATGAGTTGTGGCTTTACAAAAAGGGTTGTAAATGGTTTTATGAAGTTGGAATAAGGGAAAATTTGCTCGTTTGTGAATATACCTATAAAAATCGATAAGTTATGGATATTTCCTAAGTGTTGAGAAGTAAGTGGTTTTGGAAATATATTTATAAATATTTTCTAAGTATTGGAATAGAATGATTTGGAAATGTTTTGACTATGGGAGGGATATACGGAATTATTTCTAAGTATTGAGATGGTTCGAAAATATCCTGTTATATATATAGGTATTTGAAATTGTTTTCGAATATTGGAATATTGGAAGAGATTTGGATATATATATATATATATATATATCTTTGTAAAGATATTTGGAAATAAATATTTTGGAAAATTTATAATATGGGCCTAGTGACTGCTTATGTGTGTTATTTGATAGTTAAATAACCGACTATCAAATCTGGCCAAATTCGTTGATCGTTTCGAAGAGACCGAAATCAGATTTAATTATCCGAAAACCACTTCGATCTGATTTGTGCGTTACGAATTGTGATATCTCGAAGAAACGGAGATGGTGATCTTGAAGGTGATTCAGTTTGTTCAGACCCAGAACAACTTGTATGGATGAATGCTATCATTGCATTGTTGCCTGGAAGGCAGTGTTAGCATTCCTAGAATGATTGCTATTCTTAAGGTAATACGTAGCCTCAAGCCTCATCAACCGAGAAATAACAAAAACAGCGCATGCAGTAAGGCCAAGTGGGTCGCTCTCAGTACAGTGTGGTCATCCCAAGATCTAGACCGGTTACTATCTATTCATGTATGCTTTTGGGGCCCAAAGGTGGGGTGATCATATTCGGCACTAGTAGTTAAGTGCTAGACCAGTCCTGTGCGGTAGGGATATAAGATGTTCTTGTCAGACCCCGGTGCATTTTATCTAGAGATGCACCATCGGGAGGTAGTTCCTTACCTTGTCATAGTATGGAATCCATTCTCCAATAAGCGTTGTACGGTTTTAGATGTGGCCAACTATGTTGAAACGTGAAATGCAAGCATTTCCGCTATTTTATAGTTTACTTTCTATAGACACTATTATAATATCAGATGATTTTGATATAAAATGTTTTGATTATCGTAAGGCAGAAACTCGTCGTATTTATGTGTGGCATGGTCTTACAAGATACCTTTGTTTTTTAGGATTTTGATAAAAGTAATAATTTAAATTGAGTGTGTTTTCTCACGCTGGTTTTCCAGACTGACTCGGGTGTTATTTTATTATAATGCTCAGGTCAGACCGAGTATTGCAGATTCAGGTTAGCATGCTATGGAGCTTAGGAGACGAGCTAGAGGATTCTCAAGCGTATTCCACGTACTTGATTATATTCTGCTGTGTTGTGTAGGCTGTATATTCAGCACTTGTGAGGACTAGTTATTATAACTGTCCAGTTTGATTTGTTGATTGTTGTACTCTGATGATGGTATGTATATTAACAGTTACAGTTTCTTTTGTATAAAGATCAGTTACTATATATTATATATTGTTCCATTGCGATTGTGAGATTTTGTGTTGTTTCTGTTTCTTCTTTTATCCCTTTTCTTCTTCACCCCTAATGATCTGGTATTTTCAGCACTCGATTGCTCAGCATGCTATACAGTGAACGTATTGATGTCGATTTTCGAGGGTCGAAAATCCCCGGCTTGTTACATTAACTAACCTTTAATTACTTTATTAATTAAACAATTTTAATTAAATTATATTAATTTCGAAAATTTATCTTATATACATACATGTATGCTTATGTTATCTTAAACATTTTAAAATAACATAACATATATCAACATATATAATGCTTGCACATAAGTATTAATTAATTAACTCATTTAATTAATTTATATTATTAATCTTATTAATAATTTTAAAATTTGTAATTAATATTTACATAGTTTCAAACATTTTGAACTTTTCATTACATTTTCAAACATTTTGAAAATTTATGTTATATTATAACGTTTTATAATAAACATGTTTTTATTTTAAATTTAACTTTTAAATTTAAAACCTTGTCTTAATTTTCTCAACTATTTTGAAAATTAGCCTAATGCCCAATTATATTGGGCCTTTTACATTAGGGGTAACCTTTGGGCTTACTCCACTTTTCAGGCCAGGCAGGTAACCAGGTAGGACAGGGTACGTGATTACCCAACTTCAATCCTAGACATCACCTTTCTAGACACCATACTAAGTGCGCAAGCTTAATTAGTTAACCCTAATATGACTAATTTAGACACATAGGCTATTAGGCTCCGATATCATTAAGGAACTGGGCTAGCCCGTAAGGGAAGAAATGGGTGAATTTCAAAAAATTTAGCCATTTTAGGTCTATAAATATACTTAGAAATTTTCTAAGTTTCTTTTAAATAAAATCAATATTTTATTTAATTTTATAAATAAAGTTTTACTTTAATATAATGTGTATTTAATTAGAGTGTATCAAATATACTCTTATGTACATATATTTTCCTCTAACAGTAACTTATTAAATTTAGTTAGAGAATGAAACTTTTCATTTTCTATCTCTTATATTAAGGAAACTTTTTATTTTCTTCCGTTTAACTTATTCAATTAATGATGGGGCATAAATTTATATGGAGAGAGAAACCTTTCATTTCTCTCTCTTTAATTAAATTGATTGATCATATGAATGTCATTAATTAGCAACATGTATATGGCATGAATATATGATAGGTGCTATCAATTAATGGCAAGGTGTAGACATATAAACAAAATTAAATGGATAGCTAATCACATAAAGGAAAAAATGGGAAATAATAAAGGGAAACAATGATGATTGAATCAATTTCCCATTTCGTAAACTTAATTAATGCAACATATAAATGATAAATTATAGACATTATAATGTAAGGATATAAACAGTCGAAAATAAATGTATGTATATATCATTGCTTCATTTAAATTGTTTCCTCCTTTTGGAAAGAAATCTGATCATACTTTGACAATATGAAATACATGTAATAAATTTTATATATGCTAACATACATATAAAATTAATTGTGTACATAAGATTAAATCAAGAATTTCTACTTAATAAAAATTAGAGATTTATAGCAATCAATTTAAAAGTAGGTTTATTGTCAAAACATTAATTGTATGCATGTAATATTCAATAATATATCTCTAATTAATACAAATTAGAGACTATAGTAATGAAATTAAAATTTAGGTTTATTGCCAAAACATCATCCTTTTTTTATTTTCAAAATAATATAAACACAGAATACATACATGTAAACTTTCAAATCTAAAATTACATTTTGTTTTATATGAATTAAAATATGAATCTTCAATAAAACACTGTAATATTTATAAACAAATTTTAGCTTAATTTGTTAAAGTAAAGTCTAATCAAAACAATATAAACATGCAAAATTTTAGATCTAAATGATTATACTTTGAATTGAATGTTTATAATATAGATTTATAATAAAACATTGTATTCAAACATATACAAATTTTAATTTACCAAAATAAGAACCCAATTGATAACTTGAACATACAAAATTTCTAATCTAAAAATTAGACTTTAAATTGAATGTATAGAACATAGTTCTAAAACAAAACATTATATTTAAACATATACAAATATTAGTTTTGATTTGTTAAATAAAACACCAAATGATTCATTCAACATACAATTCAAGCTACACAAACAATTTTCAACTTAAATGAGGCAGTGATATGTGCATACAAACTATGATAATTAAATTTCTCTTTCAACAAACATTACATCAAATATCATTATATATTAAAGAAAAACATACCTTATTACCCAAAGCCTTGAAGTACATCTTTAAAATGGACTTCCCTTAGAATGTTGCCTAGAAGTCACATCTTGAATGATGATATCTTCTCAGATCTTCAAGATCCTCATTCTATCCTTGCAAGAGATAGATGAACCACTTTTGTTTTGTTTATTTTTTTGATGTTTTTATATGGAGTTGAAAGAATTTTGGAAACTTTGTTGTTTTTTTTTCTGCCATGAAAATGTAGGAGGAGAAAAAGAAACAGACTGAATGAGAAAGAATGAATTGTACATACATAATGAATTAGATGATATGTTTTATTTGAAAGAATGAAACTTTTCGCATTCTTTAATTAAAACCTCCCTAATCAATTCTCTTGATTATTCCTCTCTCTCTAATCCTTTCTTTACACGTATGTCATCAAATGACATAAAATTTCCACAAATTATGTCATCAAATTACATAAAATTTTCATAAATCATATCATCAAATGACATAAAATTTCCATAAATCATTTCATGCAATTATCTTTAAATTACATCAACATCGTATATCAATGGGCGCAAATATAACTTTTATAAATCCATTAAACTAATTACAAAAAACTTCTGAACATCAAATAAATAATAATTAATATTTCTCAAATATTAATTAATTTAACCAATTTACAACATTTTATAAATTGATTTAATCATGTGGTTTTTCAAAGAATTCATCATTACAGTTGTGCGACTGATAGGTGTAAATTCAGTCAACGATTAATATCGAACTAGTCGAATATTAACGTTCACACATCACTTAGCAGGTAGTGTGACATTTTGGCCGAATTTATCACTTACACATCTTTTGGTAAAATTCAATAAGCGGTACCTAATAGTGACAATTATTTACACCAATTCTCTTCGTCAAAACTATATCACTTTGGATTTAAAGAATTTGGTAATGGTCAAAATTCCAATATCATCCACATTCAACTTTATCTTCCGAACACAAAGTCTTTGGTTCAATAATAAAAATTATTACTAACCGAAATGCTCTGGCCAAAGACTTTGACTTGAGTTGACTTCAGTTGACCGTGATACTAAACTCATATAACTGAGGAGACAAATCCTCTCTTGAATAGTGTTTCACTTCCAATGCTTCCACTTGACTCAACTATAGTTGTTCGATGGACGCTGTGTCACGATTTAACTATAATCAAAGCGGAGCTTCCACATTGAAGGTCAACAGTATTCTTAAGTTGAGAGAACTGTGTAAATTAGTCACATCGATATTCTCTGCTTGACCTTAGTTATATTATCCAACAGAAAACTATCTAGTGAATCATTCCATAGTTATTCAATAATTATCAGTACATAACCCCTTCGTGCCCCAACAGTCATGAATAATGCACTGCCCAACATTTGGAGAGCGTTACGTACTCTAATCTCAACGGATACATCGATATCCAGTCTCGATGCATCTTGACTAGGAACATTTAAAATGGTATATTTGTTTCATTGTGATAAATTACTCGCGGTTACGACACTTTGTAACTACTATCACAAAACATACAATTTATGGATTTTCTATTGAATATACTTTTAATTAAATTGATTAATTAATATAACCATATTATATCAAGTATATTATAGAAAGAAAATACCTTATTTCGAACAAGATTTGTCAACAAGTTAGATATATATAACAAATTAAATAATTACACCTAGGGCACATCCCTAACTCTATCATAATTGACTTCTAAAGACATAACGATGGGGACTTAAATACTCGACTTAAGAGTGGAATGGCCAAAAATATCCATACTCCCAATACGAATTGTAGAGTCTAGTAATGGACCAACATCTCTAGCAATTAACTTCCAATACGTATTGTAGTTTATGTCTTGTCCCTGAGAGACTACTGTTGGCAGTCGCCTTGATATATCTCATTTTGCATTTCTGTGTAGCTGTCGTATGTTATTCTACAGGTCATGTGCAAAAGAGGATCTAATAGGATAACTATAAGTTGATTAGTGGCCGCAAGCACCGCTCTCCTAGAAATAAACTCATAAAATTCTCTTGGAGGAACAAGGAGAGACAATCGTTTCATCTATAGGTTACGTGCAACCAAAACGTCACTTAATTCAGATGCGATTGAGGTGTTCCATGGATTCCAATTTATATGACTAGCCAACCGGTGATCGGTATGATAACGGATGCTGGAGGATAAATGAGCCGTAGTATCATATTTTGGCTCTATTTCCTTTTTTCCATGCTTTTAGTCTTAGGTAAGATTATTGGTTCACATTTTCTTTCGCAGTATAGCCACAAACAGTCATATACTCGAAGCACCAGTACTGCAAATAAAATTATTATTATGTTAAATGAATGAATAATTCAACAAGTAAGATATAACAATTCAAGTATATAACAAGTTAATATACTTGGAAAAACTCGAAAAATCCAGTGATATGACCTTCCTTGATCACAACTAAATCTAGATTTTGGTATGAATATCCCAGAATAGCTCAATCCAATCATTTGTTGAGCTACTTCCAAATTCATAATAGCCTCCAAATACCCAAGACCGATTGTATCATTTGTTGTTGGGGAAAAAAGAGTCCTCATCATATACAACACAAATATTGTAGCAATGTGATCCAGATTATTCAAAAATTTCATTATATAATCATCAGCAAAATATTTAACTAGATGAGTAAATCGACATTTCCGATCTTGATATCGGTCTCGATAAATAGCCATAAAAATTGTCAAGTGTTTCCAAACCGACTCTAATTCTTATTATATCTAACAGTGAGTGTGTTCAATCCAATAGGCATTGATGTCAACACGGCAAAATCTAATGGTATAAAACCAATCTACGCATTTAGAATTAAATATTTAAGCGTTGCCGGCCAACAATGCTCAACTATAGCAAGAATACATCTATTACCTGAATATTTCAACTTGATATCCATAAATCTACCAAATATCTTAATGCTGAATCTCTAATATGTGGATATACGTTTAATCTTTTCCACCATTTCAACATTGTTGTGTAAGATCCATGACATCTCATTTTATCGCAATTTTATTTATAATACAGTTTTAATGTAAATTACTAGTATATAAAAATAAATTAACACATTAATAAATTTTAACCATAATAAACGATATACCATGTTCTCTTTTCCATCTATAAAAATGTGATGAACTGCTTCTTGAAGCATCGTGATCGACCTAAACTGGAATGTCTTTGAAATCACATTCGGTACACCCACTCCATATCCACCGCCATCACCACCGAAAGCCCATCTACTCCTTCTTGATGTTTTCCTTCTATGCACAAGGGCGGCGAAACTTGAAACTTCTTCTTTTATGTTCTCCATCTTCAAAATTGCTAGATTATACCTTAACCTCAAAAATTGAGGATTTTGCAATTATCAGTTAAAATCGCATAAATTGAATGAAAGAAGAAGGAGAATGGTTTGATATTTCAATGTGTAAGTTTTAATTTTGATTTGAGTGGAATTTTGAAGGAAACAGAATTTTTTTTCAATCGAATTAGAAGAGGGAGTACGTGAAAACTTTTGACGAGCTGAAACAAAATGCTCCCAGATAATATTTCACAGTGGTTATTAAAACCTAAACCTCTATAAATGGTTTTCTGAAAACCGTTTATAGTGTAAACGGTTTTCAAAAGGTCGTTTATTGATGTTTAATAAAAAAGTAAATAAAACCTAATTTCCTCCAACTCGTCTGCTGGAGAATTGGGAGGAATCCATGCTTTTAATTTCCTTCCTCACACTAAATTCCCCTCCTCTACTAGAGATCTCTAAAGGTGAGAATGAAAGCAGCTTTTAGTGCAAAGTTTATTAAGAAGTCCTGAATCATCGACATTCTCTAGAGCACAAGACTAAACCAATATTTTTGATTTGATGTTTTAAGTTTCCAATTTTCAACCTTTATAATAAAAGTACATTTGTTAATGGTTTCCATTTTGAGTGCGATTTTTCTCATAAGAACAGTTTCTTGAAACTGCAAACGAAAATCTGTGAAATGCAAAAGCTTTGGAAACTTCACAAGTACTTGAAATTTTCAGAAAACCGTATAGAAATTGGAAAAATAAGTAAAAGAAACAAAATATTATGAGAAAAATCTCAAAATTCTGGAAGTTGGAAAGTTCCATGGAAACCAATTTTTACAGAAATAATCTAAAGCTCGTTAATTTTAAATCTTTTATTTATATTAAATTTTGTGAATTTTTGGACCTTTTGGGCTTTGTTCAAGTTTGTAGAATTTAAAGTTAAATTGAATTTCTGCTTTCTTAAAACTTAGAAAATCAGGTTTGTGCCTATAGGCTATGAGTGAGTATACACCAACCCCCAAGACATGAATTTTTGAGTTTTTTTATTATGCTATTTTTTGTCCTTTCTAAGCATTTTAAAGTTTATGTTACATCTCAATTTTTTAAACGATTTTTTTTAAATATGATAAATTTCTAGTTTCTTCGAATTTCTCATTTATATACTTTTATTAGGCTTTATTAAACATTTGGACTAATTTTCAAATTATTTTGAAGTTGTTTGTCTTTCCAAATGCAAATTCAATATTTTTTATTTTATTTATTTTTTGGAATGTTTCCTTGCTTTGACTTAAAATTGTTCTCAGAATTTTAGAAAAATTGAAACATTTTAAAAATATTTTTACTTTGAAATTTCCGTTTTTAATATTCTATATTTAATTCTAATTTTTAAACTTACTAATAAAATGTAACTTTAAGTGATAGTCAAAACAACAAAATATTTATTGTACCATATTTCGTTGAGATTATGTAAATTCTAACCGCCGAAAGAAGCATTAAAAGTGAAATCATAAAATACCTCATTAAGTTACTAACCCACCATTCTTTTCCAAAACCAATCTATAATTCTTGTAATTGTGCATAAAAACTTAGTAGTGGAAAACGATATTTTAACCTCATTTTCTAATAATAAAAATATTTCTTTTGATATCTTATTAATTGCTAGTACTCGATGATATTAGAATCTATATTTTGATGGTGACAACAAAATATATTTGTACAAACAAAATTGTTAGATATTTGGAAAACAACTAATTGACAAAATAGACACAAATAACAGAAGAGAAAAAGATTGAACATTAAAGAGTTTATCAAGATGGAGTAGAGCTGGAGATGAATTTGATCGAGAAATGTACATTTTGTTACCATCTTTATATTTTCTCTAGTCAAGTCTTAGATGTTAAAATGTTAAAATCACTTATAATCTTCAAATCACCACTCTTCATTTTTGAAATCATTTATAAATTTTATAAATAATTTTTATTGAATTTTAAAAATTAAAAGTGTAATAGTTTTTAAAAATGGGTTTATAATCACCAGCAGTCGACCATCGGTCGACCGTTATACAAATAAGCGGTCGACCATTGGGCAACACATGTCCACCATTGACTTTTCCCGCGGTCGACTTATTTTGACGTTGTTTTTTCATTAAAGTTCTTTTTCTTGAAGCATTATTTTCTTTCAGTCACAATAATCCTTCAGCAATGACCATTGACCTTTGAACCAACTATTGCAACCCTTCCATACCACCTTTTTACTATTATAAAAATGTTGCAAATGATTATAGAAAAAATCCACCTTTTGCTTGCTATATTGAAATTTTTTATCTCTTCGATTTCAAAAGCTTTCAACTTTCAATACTCTGATCAACTTACTTTTCATACTAAACCCTGTTTGTACTTCTTTGGAGATTATTTGTGGTTATAGGACCATTGTACCACACTGCGACAAATTAGTATTTGAAGATACAAAGAATTGTCAAACTCTTTACCATAGTAGAAGCAAAAAAGTCCCGTAGAGGGAGTTTTCAGGCAGCCTATTGTAAACTTGTTCATTCAGATGAAGAGACGGTCTTTTTATTAGTGTAATCCCAAAGGAAGCTTCGGGACTGGATGTACGATGGTAGGTCCAAACCAGTATAAAATCCGGATGTGATTTCTTTACTTTATTTTTACTCTTATTTACTCTGTTATTTAAATACTTAGCCATATCATCAGATCAGTCTATACATGTACACTTTCATTTGGTATTAGAGCAAGGATTTTCAAAATCGTAACACAATTTTGAAAAAACAGTATAACAAATATGAGATATTGCATGTTTCAAAAAGGACAATCCACTACATGTTCTCCTCTTTTCATCGGGTCAAATTATGTTTTTTGGGCCACACCTATGTGAATCTATATGAAAGCTAGCAAACTTGAGATACAACAAGCTACTCAAGCTTAGTGTGCAACACCTACTACTAACATGAGTACTTGGACAAAAACCTAAAAAACCATCGCCTCCAACAATAAAATAACCAGAATGTCTTATTTTGTGCATTAGCTAAGAATGAATTTTCTAGAGTTATGATGTATGAACTGCATATGATATTTGGAACATGTAAAAAATCACACATGAAGGCACAAATAAGGTTAAACAAACAAAAGTTAATTTATTGAAAAGTCAATTTCAATCATTTAAAATGAAGCAGAATGAAAGTATACTTGATAAGTATTCATGTTTCCAAAGTATACAATATGATTTAATAACATTAGGAGTTGAATTTACTGAATTTGATCTGTTTCTAAAAATTTAAACTCCTTAACAAATGATTGGAAGATGAAAGTTCTTGCAATAGAAGAAGCAAATGACCTTTCTACTCTCAAGGTAGAAGAGTAAATTGGAAACTTGATGTCTTATGAAGATAATATGTAAGCTAGAAAAGAACCGGCCCAAGAAAATCGTAATATTGCTCTTTAGGTTGAAGATGATGATTTAGAACTGGATGAAAATGATATAGCCTATATTCCGAAGAACTATCATAAGATTAAGAACTTTCGACAATTTGCAAAAAGATAAAATCTTAGGAATAGCAACAATAACAACAACAGTAGTAACTCTACCTCCGTTGTGTGCTTTGAATGTAAGAAGTTTGGTCATATGAAGACTAATTGCCCTAAACTCAAGAAAAATAAATATGAAAAAATCAGCAAAAAGAAAAGACAAGCTTTCCAAGTCACATGGGATGATTCAAATTGATTATCATCCGAAAGCAACAATGATTCCAACCAAGCCAATGTATGCTTTATGGCTACTGGTGAGGTACCATCTGAACTTTCCATTGATGAATTACAAGTCATAATGGTACTAGATAGCAAATACAAGATATTAAAGAAATCTAATAAAGAATATATTGGTAAAATAAACAGATTAAAACTAGAAGTTGATATTCTTAAGGATAAAAAAGCAATTTTAAAAGAAGAGATTTTAAAATTACAATATCTTTGCAAAAATTCTAAAAATACTATAGATACTTTGAAAAATAAGGCAAATGATTTGGAAAATAGCAATAATAATTTGGAACCTAAAAAAATATTTGGAGGATAAAATAAAAGAGTTATCAAGTAATATTTCTAAATTTAATCAAGGAATTTTTTTGCCTTATTTAATTATAATTTCAAAAGCTACCAATAATAAACATGGTTTAGGATATAAAAACTCAAATAAGCCAAAAGCTAAAACCAAGTATGCTACCTTATACACCAACTTTAGGAAATCCAAAAGTATAAACCAAAGAAATAAAGTAAAAGGACTATTAAAATTTAGATTTCAAAAAACTTAATTTGAAAGAAATACATAGATGAATTTTTAACTGAAGTTCATAATAATAGCAATTTCATTTTTAAAGGTTCTACCAAACCCTCATAGGTGTAGTTACCTTTGACCTAACTCCTAGGACATTAATGTAGGAAGGGAGTACCAATAAACTTTTTATTGTTTTTGTACATTCCTAAAAATAGAAAGGACAAATGGATTCTTGATAGTGGTTGCTCCAAGCATATAATTGAAAGTGGAGAAATGCTAACAAATATATCTTACATGAATGGTGGAGCAATCACCTTTGTAGATAATTCCAAAGGCTATGTTATTAGAAATGGAGATGTATCGTTCGCCGGTATATCTAATTCCCTTTTAATTTCTAATATTTTTCCAGTAAGAAATTTAAAATACAATCTTGTAAGTACCAGTCAACTTTGTGATAAAGGTTTTAAAATAACTTTTGAAAAAGATAAATGCGATATTTTTGATTAAAATGGAAATTTAACTTTGAAAGGTGTAATGACCCCGGATTTTAATTGAATTTAAATTGATAATGAAATTAATTTTTGAATAAAAATTGTGAAATTTATTGATAAATCGATTCGAGTTTCCCCGAAATCAAATAAAAAATGTGTTAAATCATTTAAAGTTAAATATTGTATATATGTGTGAATATATGTGTATATAGAGAAATATAAAACAATAATTATTAAAGTAAAATTAATAATAAATAATTTAAGCTAAAAATAGAAATCAATATATAAGGTAAATACAATTGCTAAAATTTTAACAACAAGTTAAAATAGAATTTTTTTTTATTACAAAGTATAAGACAAAAGAAAAGAAAGTATGTAAATATAGTCAAGCATCCAAACAAAACAAGAAACAAAATATATATATGTATTAGCTTGTATAAGTATGAACAAAAGAAAGAAAAATAAAATAAAAGTATCTTCAAGCTTGCAAAAGAGGATCTGTTCAAATTTGTACAAGGCAATTAAAGAAGCCACCAGATTTTTCTCTAATGAAATGTATAACATAAAAATAAAGCAAATAAAATAAGGTAAGTGGTACAAGGTAATTAATGCATGAAGCATTAGTACACTACAAAAATTATCTCAGCCACCAAGCAAGATCTGTAGCCACCAAAAACCCAAACATCAGCCAGCAAAGAAAAAAATCTCTGTTAAAAAAATGTACAAACCAATATTATATCACTTGTACAAATATCAATACCTTGTAAACTTCATTTCATCTCCACAACAACCTTTCCTTATTTCACTTTCGTTCCGAGAAAACAAAAGTAACATCATTTCAAACTTAAACCAAGCTTCAACTAAAACAACAACAACTTAAACAAAAATTCAACTCAGATCAGAGATCAAAGGAAAAGATTTCAGCTTGCATTTTCAAAAGCTCTGTTCATTCTGGAAAATCAAGGTGAGTAAACAACTTTAAATTTAAACTTAAGTAGATTTATGATTTTTGCTTGAGAAATCGCTGTGATGATGATTCCTTGCGTGTGTATATAGAAGTATAAAATATGTATATATGAATGTGTTCATATGTGCATGTCTGGTTGTATTCATGTTCTTCTCTGTTTTCATATTTCAGAGTTTAAAATTTAGATCAAAATTCATTTTCTCTTCTTCTGATCTCGGTTAGGATTTGGTATTCAAACAAGAAATGTTTGTTTAGTCATGGATTAAGTTTTAAAAATAAATTTGAGTAAAATAAATCAAGGCATTCTCTGAAAAAATTGAAATTACAGGCAAACTCATTATCTGTTGAAAATTCGACCATCATGGTTTTTGATTTAAATTATATCATCAAAATCGTTTTTGAAAATAATGATTTTTAAAGCTAAGATCAAAATTTTTAAACTTGTATTCGCTGGGAATTTGTGAATTGAATGAATTTGGGTTTTTTGGCCATTACTGGTCGTCGATGTGATAAGAATGGTCGGGGTTATGCCTGGAGATGGAGGAGGACTCGGAGATCATCACAAAAATGTCCAATGAATTTATATTACACTTTTGCAATGGGTAGGTAGGGATTTAGGGTTTAAATCCCTAGTTTGGTCGAGGGTAGATTTTTGATTGCCGTGGCGACGTCGTTGCATCAGAATCGATTGCGCCGGTGGCGATCGAAACCAGGATGGTAGGCGAAGCTCTGACGAAATTTTCATGGCCTAAGATGGCCTGAGGCAGTGGTGCGAGTTGATTGTGTGATGTTTGTTCTTGTTCGAGTTGGGTAGGAAAGCTCGTTTGCGAAGTTCGACGTGGGTTCATGTTGCTGAGTGGTCTGGTGGCTAGGGAAGATCGTCGTTGACTCGTCGATCATCGCAGCATCGATCGAAGTTCGCCAGAGTTCATGTGCATGTGCACGATGCCAGTTTGGTATCAGTAGGCATGGGTTGGGAAGGAATGTGTTTTCCTCGTGCGTACTCGAGTGGTTCGAGTCATTTACTCGAAGCACGGGACAGGGTAGCTCGGGTCAAATTTTTGTTCCAGTCTTCAACCTAAAACTGTTTCTGTTTTGAAAATTTTAAACTAAATTAAATTTTAAATCAAGTTTTTTAACTGAGTGGAAAATCAAAGTATAAATAAAATTCAAGTTTGAATTGAAATTTAGTTTGAATATAGATGAATTTTAAAATTCAAATTGTTTAAATAACTTAAAAGCAACTAAATGGTTAAAGAAATTTGAATCTAAAATAAATCTGTAATGTGTAAATGAAAAATTTTAACAAGTTAAAATTTAAACCTGGAACTAATTTTAAAATACAATAAAAAATGATTAATACAAGAAATTTTCTTTAAAAAGGTGATTAAAGAAATTTAATAGTTAATGAAATCATTAACTAAGATTATTTGAACAATTAATTAATGTGACTAATTTTAACAATGAATTTAGATAAATTAATTTGATAATGATCATGTGTGGAATCATTAAGTATAATTACTTAATATAAGTAATCAAGGAATTAATTTATTTAGTGTAATCAATTGAGTTAACTTGATTAATTCAAGTTAAATTTTTTAGCATAATTCAGAATAATCACTTGATAATTTGGGAAAATATAATTACTTAGAGAAGTAATTAATAGATAATTACTGAATGTAATTAATTGAATGATGATTTGAAATTTGAGTAAATTATTGTTAATAAATTAAAGGATTAATTAATAATGGTGATTAATTAAGATTTATTTAATAATTAAAGATTAATTGATTCATTAATTAAGAATGGTTAGTTAATAATTAAGGGTTAACTAATAAATTTGAAAGGAGGATTTATTTCAAATAATTTGTAATTAACTTATAATAATTAACCCGGATTAATAATTGATACATCTGATTTAAATTAATCAATTGATAAATAAATTTACTTGTGAATGTATGGACTTGACTAAATGATTGAATTGTTTGATATTCTGATCTGTGATGCTTTGTGATATATTCTGATTTGTGTGTGATCTGTACTGTAGTTACTTATCTGGGATGAGTGCAATATTATTATCTGTGACTTATATATCTGTGATCTGTGATCTGCGAATAAAAGATAAGCGTTATAGTTATACCGCTTATCAACTATATTTCTGTATTTTGATCTGTGATGATTTATTGATGTTGCACTACTGTGTGAAACCCCTGAACTACACCATACACACACAAATATGGATTTCACGTGGAAATCAGTTAAGTAGCAGATTTTTGACAATTTTAAAGATTGAATTCTTGAATCCAAATAGTTTTGGAAATTGGAATTGAGATCTTTGTAAATGGGTTTCAAATGTAAAAGTTATTTTAAATAACTTAATAAAACTTGATATTTTAAATAATTTGATTTAAATTTGAATTCAATATTCACTACAAGAAAACTCGTTATTAATTGCATTAATTGGCTACGTTTAAAGTCAAGTGCAACCACTACTTATTTAGAAGAATAGAAATAAATAAATCAACGCTACTAATTATTGGCGCCAATAAATTGGTAAAATTTTGATGAAACTTCTATTTTGCCGCTTGTCTTTCTTTCTTCCACTTACACATTTATATTAGAAAAACCTAAATAAAAATGGAGTCAAATTATCAGCCACCACCCCTTATCTCTTCCTCGTCTCCTCGTTTACCTACTTCTCCACTCTGACCTTGTCTCCTCGTTTACCTACTAAGCACAGACGAAGGTGGAGTCAAATTTTGATGAAGCCACGATTCACGTCACCTTCACCAACGATTAGACCCAAAAACCTCCCGCGCATCCCCTCCAAATCAGAGTTGAAAAACCACTGTAAGTTAGTCTTAATTTATTCCCTTTCTCCCCAATTTTGATTCACTGTTCAATCCTGCCAAAATTCGGCCCAAGTAAAATATTCGTGGAATTGGGGTTTTCCTTTCTTTAATAGCAAGTGCTTTTGTGATGTGATAATTTCTTATTTGTTCTCCTTGTTTATCTGAATATTTAATTCGTTTACAACTTGTAAGGATATCGACAATTCTTTGGTCATATACAATTTAGGTTAATCCACTTTGATAATTTGCTGTAACACTCTTTTCAATCATTTACAGCTTTGACCCTTTTAAGTACATTTTATTTCTAGCACTAAATAATAGATTTATTATGGGTAATTGATGAAATGCCTTATCGCTGTGGAGATAAATGATGATTTACTTCTTCTCAGCTACTGATCTGATATTTACAATCAAACTTATGATACGCTTTTGTAAATCCGATGCCAGTACCATGTGGGCAATCATTTTTTGTTACAGTATATTTTACATATGTTTAGTGTATTTAGTACACACTTCCTGTTAGCTTCTATTGACTGCACAAAGATTAACTTAGCGAACTGGTGATTTCATTGTATATTTCTATCTAATGCAAATAATATAATAGACTAATAATGTGCAAAGTTAAAAAAGAAATAATTTTTTCTTGACAGTGCCTCTATATATATGACTCTTTCCAGATATAAGATTGTTGCGTTGAAATCATACATCACCCCATTTGTGGCTTCATATCATACCATTGCTATTCTTCTAATCAATTATTATGACATTATATGGATTTATCGTGTTCATCATTAGAATTGAGCAGGGGAGAACTATGACTTTTACATTTGCACACTTTAAGTTGTTACTCATTAGTCTCATTTTTGGCAGATTTGGCAGATGAATGTGAAGACAGCATATGTGTGATCAGTCTATACTTGTAAGTACCTTGGTCTACCTACCTACAAATTTCCAATTTTCCATTTTAACAGGGTATTATATATTTGCAATTGGATTCTTATCTACAACATCATGGGCAGTATCAGTTTACAATGCATATCAAAGAACATGGGAGCCTTTCAATCCAATTCTTGGGGAGACCTATGAAAACTCGAAATGGAGGTATTTTTCTTGCTGATTAGGTAACTTTACTTTAGATTATCCAAATGCCTTATTTTTCCCTTTTTCTGATGAAAGAGTGATCTTGTAAAGGAGATCACTTGTTTTTATTAAAATGTGTTCTAGGAAAAACAGTCCATAAGTGTTTACAATGGTACATAAAAGAATAAAAACATCGGAGATCATCACATAGATGATCATGTGACATTTAAAACAATCATATTTTGTATAGATGCATTGATAATAAGAAGCAAAAGTAAAATGATGATTTGCTTTTGGCAGCATGCGAGTGACAGCCTAGAAAATGCAGATCAGTTGTTGCAAGGCAGTGAGAAAATGCATAGGGTATTATGCCAAGACAGTCAGGACAGAAGCGAAAAGGTTTCAGTTTACGGTGATACATGTTGAGCACATCAGTTGGCAGTTTGAGTGTGTCCAGTAGCATAGCAAAGCATGTTGAGTGTGTATCCCTCGTAACAACATATAAGATGCCATTTTGGTCAAATGATTGCCTCGGGTGGTAGGGAGTGGAACCAATAAAGAGGCTGCAGAAGCTTCAAATGTCGTGTATGGCTAGTGCACAGCGAGAGCGGCGTGAGACAGGTGGCAGTTGCAGTGAGCTAGTTGTTGAACAGGTGGTAGAAAATGAATAGTCTATTCAAGTATTGACAACATAAACAAAGATAGTTGAATCATTATAGTCATAGTCATCCTCATTTTTCCTTTTTCTTCACTGAACTTTCCTATCATATTGAATTTTTCACCTTTTTATCCTTCTTTTATGCAAAGAAATTGGGGGCTTTTTTTGGGTTTCCTTTTTCTTTTAGTACTTACTGGGATTTGAGTTGAGATTTTAGTCATGAATTTTCAGGCATTTATACTAAGATTGATAATAAAATATAGACAATAGAATAATACATCGCTTGTTAATATTTATAAATTTGAATCGATTGCAGTGAAAACGCATGTGGCATCAAGCAAAGAAAGCTTTGATGAAAGTGCATATGTGAGACAAATAATGTCTTTTTTCAACAACTTCAAAACCTTAACCAGTGGTGTGCATCTTGACATTCTTGTAAGTTTGTTTTCAGAAATTTTTGGTCTGTAAGTTTTATTTTCTTAATGTTGAGCTTTCTTGAATTAACAAGCATACAGCATGTTTTTTTAAATATTTGCATTAAAGTTGGTTAATGAGCTCAGACGAACTCACTTTGTCCCAAAAATACCTCTTAGGCATGAATTATATAATAGCAGCATATGTGGAATCAATAAATACACTG
Organism: Allium fistulosum; assembly: GCA_030737815.1. Lineage (NCBI taxonomy): Eukaryota > Viridiplantae > Streptophyta > Magnoliopsida > Asparagales > Amaryllidaceae > Allium > Allium fistulosum. The sequence continues at coordinate 932,431,916 of CM060903.1, forward strand.
GCTTGAGGGAATCAAAATTTTCAAATCTATTTATTGCTGTTTTCTCACATATACTTTGATGATATGATTCAACAAAATAAGTCGTATGATTTACTCTTCACTCGCCATCACAGTTTAATATTTCAATTTTAGCAAAATATATTAAACTTTACTATTATTTTCACTTCACTCGCCATCACTGTTCATTTATTATCTTTCGCATCACATCACAATCCTATAAAATATTTTATATTCTAGAATTTTGTATAAATTTTCTTATTCAATTTGAATTTTTTTGAGAGTTCGGTAACTTGAGATCAATTGATTTCAAAATTTTTTATAAATTTTCTTATTCTAGTATCTAAAAGATTTCAAATCAATCTTGGCTTGCAACTATGAACACATCTTTATTTATATGTTTTGGAAAAGGTACGTCATTATCTTTTGTCTTCCAGACAAAGCGACGCTTGGGTGCACTTAATTTCATGCCCCAATTTCAGGATCGATCCGTGAATAAAACTGCACTGATCCATCATTTATAGTTCATATTTTGGAGAAATAAAAATAGTAAGCTCTTAAATTTATATTTATTTGAAAAAAAAAACTTTATATTTGGAAAAAAAATACTTCATGTTTATTTGAGTGTTGAAATGTTCATCGCTAAAGAGCTTTTAAATTCTTCAACGATCACATGCAACCTTTCATTACGGTCACTGGGCAAATTAGTAAAGAATTAATTCAAATTGGGCCATACTTAGCAAGACAGAGAACTGTTCATCGATAAAAGGATCACTACTTCAACCACAACACTTATTCGATGGGTCTTTAGCTGGACCTATTAGATCCAATGCCCATTAAGCTTACTGTTTGTACAGAGTGGATAATTTGGCTAGTTTGTGTGTCAAAAATTAGTATCATACATTTTTCCAGTTGGTTATATTGTTAAGAAAAACTCGTAACATCGATGTTCTTAGAGAATCCAGAAGTAGCAGAACAATTACAACGTTATCATGGCAGGTACATACATGTACATATAAATCATATATGATAATATTTCAGAATGATCAAAGCTGTAAAGGATATACTTGTATAATGTTGTAGATGTTTGATCTCATATTTGAAGTCCTACGAGTTAACGTAATTGTTTGACTATCTGTTGTGCTTTCACTTGTGTAGGCATCGGACTTTTGAAGAGAGCAAATTTGGACTTGATGATGCTAGCTTTCACTTGTGTATGCAACAAAGAATTATGGGTAATCAAACGTTTTGTTAGCACTAGTTAGATATAACATTTATTAGTACCCGATGTGTAAATTTGTATACAAATGGTTATTGTATGTGAGTTAGGTCATTTTGTCGAAAAACTATTGTATTGGAATGGTTATGGATATTTTATTTGATTATATGGTTAATGTGTTTTTTAACTTATTTGAATATGATGATTATGTGAATGATTGTTGATTGATATAATAGAACCAAAATAGACCATTAACAGGAAATAATAGCATGAAAAAATGGTGTAAAATAATAAACAACTTTTAGTGGCGTTTCAAAAACGCTATCGAAATATATATAGTGGCGTTGAGTAAATGCAACCGTAAAACAGGGGTAAAGTTGGAAATTCTATTAGTAGCGCCAAAAAATCTTTTGGTGGCGTTTTTTAAATGCTACAAAAAGATTTATGGTGGTGTTTGAAAAACGCTGCCAAAAATTCATTTACAGTGGCGTTAAAATAAATGCAGCAAAAAATCATGGATTTTTAGTCGCATGTTTTCTAGCGGCGTTTATCAAAACGCCACCAAAACTTTTTGTGGCGTTTTTTGTGCGCCACTAAAAATCAAATTTCTTGTAGTGATTTGAAATTGAATTCAATGATTTGGGAAATTAATGGTTTTCAACTGATAAAAGCTCTCATATAAGAAATGAATCTCCAATTTGAATTAAAGGAATTTCAAGTTTGAATTGAAAATAGTTTTCCAAATTACGCATGAATCTTTGGAATTGTTTTGAAAGCTATAAGTTAAATCTTTGATTTAAAGATTTAATGAGTTAATCCAATTGAAATGGAAAATTGATTTGGAAAATCTATGAATGTACCTTTGTGAAACTGGGCGAACTTTGTGAAATGAATATTTTCGTGTAAAAGATTAAAATGGTAATGTGTTTAAACCATTTGAAAGAAAAGTTTTGTGTAATAAGTTGTGACTTAACTGAAATCCCAATATCCATATGTTTTTAAATATTGCGTTCATTATTCGGTTTAGCCGGGAGAGGACCTTTGTGTCATATAACCCATTCCGAATAATGACACATCATATGTGGATTGCATTTGAAGACCGGTGTTGAAGACCGGGTATTTGCGAGAACGATAGGATAACCTATCGATTGTCTCTGCACTGAGTCGCGCCGGTATAGAGATTTCCTAAGTGATGGGAAATCCGATCGGGATTGTGAATACTCGGATTGCAAGGGCTTCTTTGGAAGTGCCTTCGGTTCTTTTCGAACCCGGAATAGACTTGTATGGTTGTATGTCTGACATTACACTTTGAGATATAAAGCTGATTTCTTTCAAATACATTTCTGTTTGGTGGCGGAGAATATATTCTCTTAGCTTAACACCCTTCTCTGAGACGTACGAGCTCATAGGTTATGTAGTTGAAGGTTATCAGTGATATACTCCCAATTTGGTAATGTGGCATGCTAAGTGTTGCTGTGTGTTGATGATCATTTGTTGATCAAAGCATGGCTTTGTGAAAAAGCGTAGCTTTGTGGACGAGACTGCATCAGAACCTCACAAACCGGAAATGGGTCGAAACAGGAAAGATGCGGCAAGGTTATGAGGGTCGCTCCCTTTAGGGTATGTCATTTCCTTCTGGAAAAGGGTGGTATCAGGTATGAAGCCCTGATATTTAACCTATGTGGTTGCTCCAATCTCATTTACCTGTGTGATTGTTGCTGTGTGATCGAGGCCTCGGATAAAGGTCCCAAAGGACCGGGTGGTGGCATATTCGTGTAGTAGTTACCTAGTGTAAGAGGTAACCCGTCCTTGTGTTGGCAGAGAGCTAGTTAGTTCTCAAGACGTCCATCCAGAGGCGTACCCATTGACAGTAGGAAGTTCCTTAGCCTGACCATTTGTTGGAAATCCAATTTCCAATACGAACCTTGTACGGTTTTAGTTGTAGAACCTTCCATTTACTTATGGTGGTCACCACTGTTTAGATGATAGCTATAGTAGGCATACAATAATGGTTGTATGTTTGCTAAGATTAATATTATACTTTCGAAATGTTTTCCACTATGCACTAATAATAATAATCCAATGATTTTGCGTAGTAAGCATGTTTGACTATCATAAGAAGAAATCTCCTCCAATTCTGCGTTTGCATTGTGTGTGTGGCGGGAGGTCTTATGATAGTTTCATTTTCCAAAAAGCATTACGGATTTCAATGTTTAAAATTATATTATTGTTTGTTTTAAAGATAAACTGTTTTTGTTACTCACACCAGTCCCATGACTGACTCGGAGTTTATTGTTCCCTTCCTAAACTCTAGGTGCCCACAATTTTCCACATGGGCAATCTAGAGTTAGGTTTTTCAGATAGTCAGATTCAGTAGATTATCGGGAGCTAGTTCAGTGTTCGGAGTTCACGGATGACTGACGTTGCTTATCTTGGTGCAACGTGATGGTGGTTTGAGCTGATGTTGGAGTTATTGGTCTTATTCTCTTTGTCGGATCACTTGGAGTATCACTTTTGTTTTCCGCTGTATCATTATTTATCTCTGATATTCTTGTATCATATTGATATCATTGTTGTATATCATTCTGGATATTGTATTCATTGGAGTTATATATGATATCATTGATTTCTTTATTCCACTGTGTTGTTATACTTACTATGTTATAAGCTCCGGAGAGCCAGATTCGGCGTTTGAATCTACGTCATTTGAGTACAAGTGAAGTACGGGTGCCGATTTTCGAAGGCCGAGTTCAGGATCTTTACAAAAGGAGTAAGGAATCAAAATATTTATTAAATATGAAAAATTAAGACATAATAATGATTGTGTATGGTTGTTGATATAAATTATCCATGGCTATGGCATAAATGTTTTTGTCATGTAAATTTCAAAAATATTCATAAATTAGCTAAAAATAAAATTGTAAAAGGTTTACCAAAAATGAATTTTAAAGTTAGTAATTTATGTGATGCTTGTCAATTTGGTAAATTTAAGAAATCATCTTTTAAATCTAAAAATGAAATTTCTACTAAAACAAACTTTAGAACTTTTACATTTAGATTTATTTGGGCCTATCTAGACAAGATCAATAAATCATAATAGATATGTTTTTGCAATAATTGATGATTATTCCAAATACATTTGGACTTTATTTCTAAAATATAAAAGTGAAACCTTTGAAAAATTCAAAATATTTTCAAAATGAATTCAAAATTTAAAAGATTAAAAATTAAAAATATTAGAAGTGATCATGGAGGAGAATTTAAAAATTACATTTTTCAACAATTTTGTAATAAAAAGGGTATAAGTTAACAAAATGGTGTTGTACCAACAAACAATAGAATTTTACAAGAATGTGCCAGGAGCTAGGACTACCATAGAATTTCTAAGCCGAGGCAATTGTTATAGCTTGTTATGTTCTAAATAGTGTTTTATTAAGACCTTTAACTTATAATACCCCTTCATGGTAGAAAACCAAAAGTTTTTTAATTTAAATCTTTTGCCTCAAAATGTTTTGTTTTAAACACCAAAGACTCCCTAGAAAATTTGATCCAAAAGCCGATGATGAAATCTTTGTTGGATATTCGAAATAAAGTAAAGCTTATAGAATTTTTAATAAAAGAACTAGTGAAACGGAAAAATTTACATGTATCTTTTGATTAATATTTTAATTATAAAACCAATGATGAAGAAAATATTGAAATAGACAAACCATTAACTCAATCTTTATCAAATAAACAACCAAATGAAGTAATAAATACTGAAACAAATAATGAATTAAATTCAACTCTTAGAAAATTAAAAGATTTCCTAATAGATAATGTGATTAAAGATATAAATACTAAAGTGGCTACCCGAAGACAATTAAATTAATTGGATTATGTAGCTTTTATATCAAAAATTGAACCTAAAAATTACAAAGAAGCAGCTAAGGACGAGTACTGGATTTTAACTATGTAAGAAGAACTTAACCAATTTGAACGTAATAATGTTTGGAAACTTGTACCGAGTTCGGAAAATCAATCTATTATTGGTACAAAATGATTTTATAAAAATAAAGTTAACAAAAATGGTGATATCATATGTAATAAAGACAGAATTATGGCTTGGGTACAATAAGGAGGAAGGGATTGACTATGAGGAAACTTTTGCTCCTAAGCATGTCTTGAAGCCATAAGAATACTTTTATTATTCGCATGTCACCATAATCTAACTTCATATCAAATGAAAGTTAAAAGTGCATTTTTAAGTGGATATATTAAAGAAAATGAGCAATCATAATTATTTGTTCATGAAAAATTCATAGATCTTGTTTTAGACTTTAAAAAGCTCTTTATTGTCTTAAACAAATACCATGTACTTGGTATGAAAGAATGAAAAACAATCTTTTAAATATTGTTTTGAAATTGGTAAAGTTGACACTATTTTGTTTATTAAAAAGAATAAAAATGATCTTTTAATCGTTTAAATATATGTTGATGATATAATTTTCGGTTCAACTAATAAAATGTTGTAAAATTTTCAAACATTTTATTGGGGCTTTGGTTTTTTGATTTGGAAGAGAAGAAGTAAAGAGGAAGAAGAGAAGTTAGTCCCACATGATAAAATCTTATACAATATATTTGTATAAATAAAGTATCTTCATGTGGATGTTGGGGCCTTGGGGCTCCCACATGTTTGCTTTGTTGTGAGGAGAGAAGTCATGCAACACCACACGCGCGCCGCCGCCGTCCGTCCGACCGAACCGGGCCGGGTCGGGTACGGGTTTCGGATCCGAAAATATTTTTGGATCATATGTAAACAGTAACGGGTTGGATTTCAGCCCGTTAAGGACCCAAAACCGAAATTTTTAAATTTGAATTAATGGCGGGAAATTGTAACGTTTTTAAAAACGTTGCAAAATGAATAGACGCGACCGTTTTTTGAACCGTTGCAAAATGAATAGACACGGCCGTTGCAAACGATTGTGACGCTTGGCGAATCAGCACCTCTCTACCACTATAAATAGTGACGCCCAGAAATCGTTGAGAACAGTTTTTTCTGGTGCTCTTCTTCTTCTTCTTGCATAGATCTGCAACGCCAGGGAAGTGTTGCTAATCGCTGCACTTCCATTACTCTATATTTTGTAACATCTGCAAGGTGTTGCAAACGCTGAATCGTTGCAGATTTGTTTCTTCTTCCTCTTCATTCTACTCTATATAAACTGCATCATCATAAACCATTGCTAAAGTGTTCTTGGTCGGATCAAAGGCGTGCAAACTTTGAATCCGATTACGCTATTATAGGGCTTCATTGAATCCTGAAAGTCGATAGTTCGATAACCCGTTTGTACCTGGTGGGTTGAACTATTGTCTGAAAGAATCTATTCCATAGACCCTTGAAGTCGGAAGTACAGCATTATCTTCATCGCAATCGCCATCAAATTTGTCTCGAACCGCAAAATCCTCAACATAAAAAGCTTTATGGTGATTTTTCTAATATAATGAAAAATGAATTTGAAATGTCATATACGGATGAACTCGATTATTTTCTAGGATTACAAATTAAACAATTAAAAGAAGGAATTTTATTTATCAAGAAAATACTGTAAAGATTTAATAAAACATTTTGGAATGGAAAACACTAGTAGTAAACCAACTTCTATGAGCACTAGTCTTCATTTAGATAAAGATGAAAATGATAAGAACATTGATTATAAACTATATAGAAGTATGATAGGTTCCTCACTCTATTTAACGGCTAGTAGAGCTGATATTATGATGAGTGTTTGTTTGCGTGCTAGATTTTAGGCAAATCCCAAAAAATATCATTTATGAGCGATGAAACAAACTTTGCGTTACTTAACCAATACTAATGATTATGGACCTTTCTATCCCAATGGCTGTCCATTTGAATTAGTATCATATACTGATGCTGATTTTAGAGGCTGCAAAGCGAATCAAAAAAGACGAGCAGAACTTGCCACTTTATCGGTTAACCTTTAGTATCTTGGTTTAGTAACAAAAAAACGTGTTTCTTTATCGACTTGTGAAGTAGAATATATTTCTGCTGCTTTGGCATATGCTCAAGTAATCTTCATTTAACAAACATGATGTGATTTTGGAGCTGAGTTAATAAAATCACCAATTTTTTACGATAACACTAGCGCAATATACTTATCAAATCCTATAAATCATTCCAAAGCAAAACATATTCATATAAGACATCTTTTTTAAGAGATAATGTAGAAAAAGAAATAATTACATTAGATTTTGTTAACACTGAAAATCAAGTTGCTGATATTTTTAAAAACCACTTTATGAAAAATACTTTTCTAAAATTAAGAAGAGAACTAGGAAGTTGCTTGCTATTAGCATTTAAAGAATTTTATTTAAAAAAACATTTAAAGTGTTAATAAAAAATATATTTTTCTTTGTATAATTATTCATTTTTTCTAAAAAAGCAGTAAATATTTTATATGTACAAAACAAATCCTTGCAAAAAATGTTTTTATGCATAATTTAAAAAATATATTTAATTTTATGTTGCTGTACAAATAGGTTTTAGTATTATTTATATTTTTAAAATAAAAAAGTGGCTAAAAAAACATAAGCGATTGACAACTTAGGTCGTAAAACCCTAATTCTGTAGCTATTAGATCTAATTTTATGGTTGGATTTAAACCCCACTTCACTTCCTTTACTTCAGCCTCCCCAACCCATTTTTACACCAAAATTTAAATCAAAAACTTCCAACTGCTCTCAACAATGGATCCGATGAAAAGAAGCACTCCCGAATCTTCGTCTCAGACTTCATTCCCGACTCCATAAATTAAATCATGGTAACAACGACCCAAAGGCAACATCCGACTATACTAAAATAGTGAATTTTACACTGCTTGCTACATGACAGGTAAAGTTCTTTGACTTTGAATCGTACTATCTTTCTAAATTATTCAAAGCAACTGGTTTGTTGAATATCTTGGATGAAGAGGGTTTCAAAAAAGATGTCTACTCTAGGTGTATATTCCAATTCTATGCTAATGTTAGGGTTGATATTAGTAGAGATTTTGATATCTATATAGAAGTCAAAGATTGGAGAATTCACTTTAATGATAGAATTTTAGGAGCGATTCTATCAATTTTTGCTAGTGATATTGGTTTAGATGATGTGAAATTAGAAGATAACCAAATAATATATCATATTTTTCACTCTAGTACTGGAAATTAGAGATTGGAGAAGGTCAAGGATAAGGCAAAACTAGTTATTTGAATTCTTCAACATAATATTATTCCTGAAATTGGAATCGCAGCTCTTGAGGAGGGGAGTGGGGCCGGAGAGTGGTGCTCTCGTGCTCATATTCCTCGTGGTCCCAGACCATATGCTACAATTACTTCAAAGAGTGAGCGGACTCCACCTTTTGGGTATTGCGGAGGAACTCCTTCATCAGATGATTGGTAAGCTATGATGTTCCATCATATCCATTTCTCTTTCATTAACTTTTTTGCATTTGTGTTAGTCACACAATGTTTTAGTTCTATCGTTTTCATTTCATATAGTATTTGCATTTGGTCAGACATTATTATAGTTCATTTCAATGTACTTTGTAACATTCTGTGTTTATGACATGCTATTTAACATTGGCTTATGGCACTATTTGATATTTCTTTTTTGTTAATAACAAAGAGCGGAAAATATCTCATGTATCCATGGGGAGTATTTTTTATTCATTGAAATAAGTAGTGGTTATCATCAATAAGGGAGAGAATGTTAGAATCTATATTTAATGATGATAATGAAATATATCTGTACAAACAAAATTGCAGGATAGTTGGAAAACTACTAAGAGCCTAAATGTAACGACCTATATTTTTAACTACTTTAAAATTATGGAATTTGATATAATTATTGAGTAAAAATGGAAAAAAATAAAAATTTAATGATTTTGAATGTAAGTTATTGGATAGGAACTTGAATAAAATTTTGAAATAAACTAATTTCGAAGATTTGGCGATAACAAGTATTGAAATGAAATTCTATATATAAACCGGATGTATAACCAATAACTGAAGTTGAATAATAATTGTGAATTATTTAGATAGAAATAAAATGATATGGATAACTAAAATTTATTTGGAACTTAATGATTTATTTATATTGATTTATAGGGTAATTAAATTGTTTAAAGTTAATATTGCAACTATTTGAATAATTTAATTCTGAATTTGATATGAATGAAAATGGTATAGAAAGTTGATTTAAATTTTATTTAAGTATGAATGAAGATGTTAACATTTAAAATTGGATTTAAATGTGAATAAATAAAAATTGAAAATTGTATATTTTATTTAACAAGTGAAAATAGCCTCCCGGGGTACAGTCTTGGATTTCGACGAAACCAGTTCCATTGGGTCCGTAATAATGTATTATTATCGGATTTCAAATTTCGTAGCATTTGGAGTTATCGTTTGGTCATACGGGATAAGAATGCGTCGAAATTTATATTAAAAAATTAATATAATAATTAGGTTCAAAAAGTTATCTTCTCCATACGATCGAATTGGGACTCAAAACTTGTTCCATTGCACTCGGAATAAGGGTATAACATTAGGAATGACTGGTGGCACGCCTCGATAGGGGTTCGAGATTTTAAGTTCCATAAACAGGATATTTTGAATTTAAAATAATATATATATATATATATATATATATATATATATATATATATATATATATATATATATATATTTGACTTTGACTAGCCTACATTCTTTCACCATCAGCCACCCTATCTCTAAAAGCAAGCCACCTTATTCTTCAATTCAGCCGACCTACTCACGTTTCTTCTTGTCTCCCTCTTTATATCTCATGCCTTCATTCGTTTTCTTCTTTTCAAACAGAGAAATAAAAATTATACATTCTTCTTTTAAAAACAAGGCTCCATCCTACGGCCACGATTTCATGCGATAATCGGAACAGTTTCGACGATCGATCCTAACTACAAAGTCGGAAGCACGAGACGCTGAGTGATCTCAACGGTGGTGATCTGCTAATACGACCTGTGGCAACCAAAATTTGCTTGAGAGGGCGATGCGGTTCAAGGTTAATTTTTGCACGACGGCGGTGATATAGACAATAACACTGGCACCGGAAGGAAGCCCGAAAGGAGGCGCACCTGATCGTAAGTAGAGGCCGCGGTGATGAAAATTTCGAGCGACGTGAAGTTGGGTTCTTGTGACTTGGTTTAGGAGAAGGGTTAGCGTGAGGGTTTAGCATCTAATGACGTTAATGGGATTAATGGTAATTATTATTATTATTTAATTTAAGCTAATTGAATAAAAAAATTCGAGTGTTTATAATTACGTACCTTTTTCATTCGAGGTCGAATTCGAACAAAACGAGTTGCAGCGGATCCATATCGACGTCATCTACAACATAGAGTTAAAATTGTTACAATTGACTTCATTCGAATTTTCAGATTTGAACGAAGGTGAGTGTTTTATAATGCTCACGAATTACTAGAATATTTTTATGCTAGTTAAATTTGAAATTATGAAGTGATATAAATTTATTGATCGTTGTTTGATAAATTTAAGTGTCATTCGAATTAGCTGTTAAAAATTGAAATTGACAGTTAAATTAGAAATTGGAATTTAATTGCTACTAAAATACCCGATATTATAAACTATGAATGTTGTGAATTATTTTGACTGTTTGGATGATTGATTGTGATGGATGCTAATTGATTGATATTTGGATGCTTATTTATTTTTATATATATCCTGTTATCACCTAGTAAATTATTTACAGTATATAAAACTGTAAATTGAAATGATATTATACCCATGACACTGTGAATTGGATTGAAATGATATATATCCATCCCTGAAATTAAATTGAAATAACCGATCACTTAACCATAGAATAGAAAATTATATACGGACATCGGATTGGTTAAATTAAAGGATTTAAAATTTTTGATTTGGAATTTATTTAAATGATTTTGATTTAAAGAAATAAAAACCAAATTTATAGAAATCAAATTATTTTCGAACTTGAGCTCGGAATGTTGAAATTTAAATTCGGTAAACAAAATGTTTTAAATAATTGAAGTTGAGATTTTTAAGTTATAATCGAATTATGATTTAAATTTCAGAAATTGATTTGATTTAAAGGATGGGACTTTTATTCGAACTTTGAATTTTACTAAGTAAAAGTGATATAAAACGATATTTCGAAATTGAGCTTGGAATTGAATTATATTTGAAAATTTGGATTTTAAATTGAATATTGAAGGTAATTGATTTAAGTGTTTTGAATCGATATTTTGAAAATCGAAATTGGAATTGACATAAATCGAAATGGTTTAAATTTGAGAATTGAGTTGAAATTAATTGAGAGTTGGAATTGAAATTAATTTGGGATTGGAATTGAAATTAATTTGAAATTGATTTGAATTAAAATTGGAATCGAAGTTAAATTCGAATTGAAATTGGAATTGAATCAATTTAAATGGAAATGGAAATTTAAAGTGATTTGAATTGGGAAATTTGGAATTGAATCGGTTTGACTTTGAAGCTATTTTCAAATAAATTATTTTAGTATAAACTATTAAAAATCTATCTTTTTAAATATTCAGATTATTTTGATTTTCCAAACTATTTTACTATAAACCATTTTCAATACTCAAACTATTTTCTTTTAAACTATTTTAACTATTTAACTATTTTAAAACTATTTAAACTATTTTCTAAAAATTCAAACTGGTCAAAAGGGTGGAATGTTTATATTTAAATCTTGGATTTAAATAGGAATTGGGTTAAAATGAAGTTATAACCTAAATTGAAATTCGAAGCAATTTTAGAAGCGAAATCGGGATATTAAGGCAAAAAATGATTTCAAAATGAAATGGTATATTTTGAGTAAATATGATAATTTCGATATGGATTTGGTTTTGAAGAGAATATGATATTTTGAAATCAAGTATGAATTGTTTTCGAAATATAAAAGTACCAACCGGTGTGTAAAATGACGTTTGGTTGTTAAAGAGACCGGGGCCTCTTATTGGCATACTCTCTGTCAATATTGGAACCACTTTAACAACTGTGTACGTGGAGTGATGATCCAGAACGAAGTAGTTGGATTTGGCGTACGTTTGCTGGATTTGAAGAAAGAGAATGATGATGGATTGGCCTAACACTTGTGTCAATTTGAAATCACTAAAACAGGAGCCGTACCGGTCAAGTGGGCTAGCTACCCCGAGCAGACACACTTCTTCGTATTACCATCATTTACATTGTGATTGATTGGTGCGCACCTTCAGATTTTGGGAGTGTTTGATGCGGTGGGCGATCATGGCTATGATGCGTTACCAGCAGCCGGGAAGGGTAAACTGGTAGTATCCTACCTTAGGCATTGCCTCACGTGCCTTGTCGTACATTTATCCTTATATGAGAACCCTACGATTTTGGTTTAGTGTTGTCGTATTACGATGCATCACTGACTGCCGACGTGCTACTGGTGGCGTCAAATGCAAACTGTACGCCAATGCTTAAAAAAGCGTTAAAGGGGATTAATGTAAAGCCTTAACGCTAAGAATAATATTTATTTTATTGATTAGACATTACATATATAGCGTATTCTACTACATATAAATATTTTGATGGATCCTTAAGAGATGGAAAATCCCGTAACATCTCTTGAGTTATTGCACGTACGTTATACACTGGATAGGAGATGTGAAAACCCGTAAACATCTCTAAGACCATGACACTCATGTTATATGCTATATCGATTTGACTCACATAAGAATATTTTAGTCCTGACTCGAGTGTTTTGTCTTTTCATTACGCTCGGGTCAGCCCTGAGTTTTCAGCTTGTTGAAGATTTATTCTGGAGGACGAAGATGAAGATTTGGTATATTATTACTATTATTATTCCTGCGTCATGTTGTTCTGCTGCATTATATTTTGTTCTGTTGTATATGTATAACTCTGATAAATCTTGTATAAATTATAATCAAATGTATAGTAAACAGCTTCATGAACTATTTATTTGGTTATTATATTTTATCGTTCCGCTGCGAGATTCTGTGTTTGTTTTCTTCTTATTTTCTTATTTTTCTTAAATAACCCCATTGATTATCTATGTTTCGGATTGTTTAAGTCGGACATGTGTGGATTATTGTCGATTTAAACCTTTCGAAATATGGGTTGTCACAGCTGGTATCAGAGCTTTGGTTTAGCGATAACCTTAGCTTTGTGGGGTATTAACTCATTAGATATAGGGTTAGTAATACCCTAGAATGAGTCTGTTTGAGTGTGTATATACGAGAGAGCGTATTTGTTAGTGTTGTATAAAATATTTTATATTGTGTTGTTTGAATTGTTAAGTTTGAATTTTGGGTTCAGATCGGTACGTGGGACACCATTATGTCGATAGGGATTCCAAAACACTTGAACAAAGCAAACCAATACAATATTGTTTTCGAAGTTTGGTAAATGAAATAATTTTACCTAGGATCATATTTATATATATAAAAGAATGGTTTTCTGAAATTTAGATAGTTAAATGAATTGGTTGTTAGAAATGATAATATTGATCATTATCGTTTATTTTTTGATTAGTAAATATTCCTAAACTATTAGTTATTATATGATTATAAGAAAATGAAACTATATAAATGTGATTTATAAAACATAATTTGCAATTAAAATGAATATAAAATTGAGAATTTGAGAAATTTAAATTCCGGTGTTTCGGAAAAAGGTTTTCGAGGTTTGGAAAATAATATCGGTATTGTTTAAAAGTATATATAAATACAAATTGTTTTCAAATAAATTTTAAAAAGGAATAAATTCGGTACTCCCCTCTTTTGTCGCTGGAAAATAGTTTCGGTGATGACTGCGCAGCATCATCGACGTTCATTTTCGAGTCTCAAAGTGGGAGAGACTTCTGAGAGGCTTTGATACAAAATTGTTTTAATAAACGAATTGGTTTAAACTCCAAAAGTATGATTTGATATACAAAAGATATAAGTATATATACTTATTTCAAATGATTTGAAATGAACTCGGTATTTAAATTTTTTAAGTTTTGTTAATTAATAATCTTCAAATTATTTGAATGAAATGAAATATTTGAATAACTAGAACTTATAAAATAAGAGAATTAAGAAATCTAAGCTAAATGTTTTGAGAAACTTTAGAGTTGAAGTTTGCAACTCTTAAATTAAAAGTAAAGATAATTTAAACAAGTTAAAATAGTGAACATTCTAATTAAGTAAAATGAACCAGATAAATTTGTATAATACCAAATTGCATTCTAATAACATATAATAAGACTTACCAAATGTTAAAAGTTAAAATGATGATTTGGATATGTAATGGGATATTATACAAGTAAACAAAACTTAAAAGTAATTAAAATGTATATAAATGGAAATTCAGTTGTAATAATAAATGTTATATACTTAATTAGTATATTATGAAATGATTAATGACTAAATGGAATAAGTAAGTGGGACTTAAGAAAGTGGACAAATGAATTAAATAATATCTTTGTAAATTGGTTATAGAATTAAATATAAATTTGCAAAGAAATTTTGAAATTGAATTTGTAACTTTTGAGATAATTATAAACTTATATAAGAAGTTGGACTTTTATAGAATGATTATAAACTAAAGTAATGATTAATAAAATGTTTCACAAATAAATTTGTTATTAAATGAAATTGTGACAATAAACGTGAATTAAGTTGCAAAGAAACTTAAGTAAGGATATAAGAAATAATTCACTAATGATGTTGATGCTAAAAATGGAGATATGAACATTATAATTCAAATGTTTCGCGAAAATGTAAAGTAAAGTTCATAGTTATAACTTTGATAAATGTTAGTTAAACAAGATGTTAAATGAATTGATATGAGATGTTGCTAAACGTTAAATGAAACAACTGAAATTTAACAAATTTAATTGAATAAATTGAATGTAAATGAAATAGACTTGAATAAATTTGGAAGTAAATCAATTAAATGATAATAAAAAAATTGAATGTTAACAAGAAATAAAGTGTATAAATTAAACGTCGGCTGTAACGACCCAGAATTTCTGTCATTTGAAATTCATATATTTAATTGATTTTAAATATTAATAAGTAAGATTTGTAAGTCGAATAAATTTAATTTCGAATATAGTGATTTAATTGGATAACTAAATCGATAATTTATTATTTGAAATTCCAGAAATAATGGGAAATTGGATCAAATGTGTATAAAAATGGTTTATAAAGTTATATTAAATCATATTGGAGTTAGAACGTTGTTTGTAAACTTTTAAAATCGAATTAAAAGTTAATTTGTGAAAATTGAATATTTTAATATTTAATTGACGACTAAAAATAGTCATTTTTCAAACAGTCTCGGATTTCGACGAAACTAGTTTCATCGGATCCATAATGTGAAATTATTGTAACATTTCAAATTTTGTGTTAATCAGATGTACGGTTTGTCCGGGGCAAGCCAAAACGCATTGAAATCGGTTTAAATCGATTTGATTTAAATTTGATCGTTTATTTCCGTAACTCTCACATACGATCGAATTAGCTCCTGAAACACGTTCCATTGTGTTCGAAATGCGGGTAAAACCTTAGAAACACCAGCCGGCACGCTCGATTTCGAGTTCGAAAAATTTGGAGATGAATAGTGTCGTCAATTTTCTATAAAAGGACTTGATTTCTCAACATTTGCACAAACCCTAGGTCAAAACGTTTCAGCCGCCACCTCTATCTTCAATGGCCGAAAACGTGCCTTCTTCCTCCTCAATTATCTTCAAATCCATCAACAATTACGACAAACTCTCAACTATAACTTTGAAGAGCTCATCGAGATCTTCCAATCCAACGGCTGTGATCAAGAATGGAGCTACGGATTGATGGAAAATTGAGCTTGAACGTCTGGCATACGTTTATGTTTTTTGAGGCGTGGGAGGCACCGAGCTCGTGTGCGTTCTGGTCATTGGTGGAGCTTGGCTAGGCGCTTCGAACAATGGCCTCTGATCAACGTATAGCACAACGATGGTGGCGTAATAATTCGAACAAGGGACGACGGCATGGGTTCACGCGTGCGTTCAAAGGACCTGGGGTTTTCACGATAGAGGGAGAAGAACACATACACGGCCTGGATCTCTTATATGAAAACGCACGGCCAGATTTGCCCAGGGTTTGAAAATAAAAAGAAAATGTAAATTTATTGTATTTAAAATCGTTCAAACTTTGAAAATGTATATCTTTTTGATACGAGGTCGAAAATCGACGAAACTGGCGGCGCCGGAATTTCAGCGACGAGCAGCTCGCTGTGGTGCAGACGTGGGATCATTTCGAGCAAGTGAAAATTTTGCGTTAAATCGAACGTGTTCGATTTAATGTAAAAAAAATTTGAATGCTCGACATTTTAAAAGCGAGGTGAGAACTCCTCACTCAATCGAATAATTGTTTCGATTTAAATTTTAAATAGTTAGATTTAAAATTGCTTGATTGTGTTGATTGTGTGAATTAGATGATAAATTGTTATCTATTGTGTTAAATAGACCCTATACGCCGTATATTAAGCGGAGGTTATTTATTAAAAAAATATACCGCGATAATTCCACCGTGAAGTGGAATTGGTATTATATATGTATTTGGAGTTGATTTCCCGCATTATATAGCGGATGGGACCCTATTGCGCCGCATAATAGCGGGTAGTATTTTATAAATACCATATACCGCGATATTCCACTTCGAAGTGGAATTGGTATTGTGCTAACATCTGTGGATGCAGGGAAATAGGTTGGAGGGATCCAACTGGATTCCTCAAATTATATGAATTTGTTTCATATGTTGTATGGATTTGTTTCATATGCTGTGTGATTATTTATTTATAATCTATGAATGATTATATCTGTGATTGAATTCGTTGAAGGCTATAATTTAGCCGAATATATTTTTGGTATCGTTGGATACCATAAGTAAATAAATTGTTTTTTTTTGAAATTTTTGTTGAAATTTTAAGTAAATTTCTTTTGAAAGAATTGAGTGAATTTAAAAGAAGGAATTTGAAGGCATAAATTTGATTTTTGAAATCTTATCGAATCATTTTCAAAATATGGGAAAAATATATTAAAATGGGTTTTGAGTAATATTGTTTAAAAGTTGAAGAATTTATTTAAAATGGAATTTTAAATTGTTTGGAAGAGATAAAGGAATTTATTTAAAAGGTGATGAATTTCAAGAAATCAAATTGATAATTGATTTGGTATTGGAAAATAAATCTTTGGGAAATCGATATGAAAATTTATTTGGTGTTGAATTAAAATGGGTTTTGTGTTGAAATAAATTTGGAAATCGATTTGTAAAATGATTTGGTATTGAAATAAATTTAGAAATCAATTTGTAATTGATTTGGTGTTTGAAAGTGAATATTTGGAAAATGACTTGAAAATCGTGTATAAGTGAATATTTGGAAATTTAAATTCACAATGGAATTTATAAAGGAAAGGGAAATTTGTTTTAAAAATAAATATTGATTTATTTTTAAAGTGTGGAAATAAATTACAGATTTGGGATGAAAATTTGAAATAAATCGATAAGGATTTATTAAATTGGTTTAAAGGGACCATTTTGTGATGAAGTGTGAAAATGTGATTTGAAATTGTTTTCAAAGTGATGAAGTGTGAAAATGTGATTTGAAATTGGTTTTCAAATGTTAAAATGTGGAAAAAATATATCTTGTGAAGATATTTTGAAAATAAATAATTTGGGAAAAATTATTTAAATCTGATGATTGTTGTGATATGTGGTTGATAGTTAAATAACCGACTATCAATATTTGCCTTTCAAATGGCACTTGATTTGTTTTTTAAAACAAACGCTCACTATTCGGGTTAGCCGGGAAAAGACCTTTGTGTCATATAACCCATTCTGAATTAGTGATACGACGATATGGATCGTATTGAAGACCGGTGGTGAAGACCGGATATTTTCAAAAATGAAAGGACAACCTGTCGAATGTCTCTGCACCAAGTTGCTCCGGTATAGAGATTTATATCACTCCTCTTCTGATGGGAAGTACGGACGTGATTAGTGAATATCCGGATTGCAAGGGCTTCTTTGGAAGTGCCTTCGGTTCCGTTCGATCCCGGAACGGACTTGTATGGATGTGTGTCTGACATTACACTTTAAGATGTAAAGCTGGTTTCTATCAAATACATTTTTGTTGGTGGCGGAGAATTTATTCTCTTAGCTTAACACCCTTCTCTGAGACGTATGAGCTCAAAGGTTATGTAGTTGATGGTTACTAGTGATACATTCCCAATTTGGTAATGTGGCATACGGAGTGCTGTTTATCATTTGTTGATCAAAGCGTGGCTTTGTGAAAAAGCATGGCTTTGTGAAAAAGCGTGGCTTTGTGAAAAAGCGTGGCTTTGTGGACGAGACTTCATCGAGCCTCACAACCCGGTAATGGTCGAAATAGGAATGTTGCGGCAAAGGTTTTTAGGGGTAACGCCCCTAGGGTATGTCATTTCCTTCTGGATATAAAGGTGATATCATGGTATGGAGCCTAGATATTTTACCTATGTTGATGCTGCAAATTTATTATACTTTGTGGTTGTTGCTTTGTGGTTGAGGATCCTCGGATAAATGTCGGTGATGACCGGGGGATGACATAGCTCGTGTGTTAGTTACCTAGTTACAGCTTGGTTAAAGCGTGAGGTAGTGTCGGCCTTGTGTTTGCAGAGATCCGGTTAGGTTCTCGGGGTGTCTTTCCAGAGGCGTTTCCATTTCGGTGTAAGGAAGTTCCTTTCCCTGACCATTTGTTAGAAATCCAATGAAACAATACGTACCTTGTACGGTTTTAGTTGTATTACCTGCTATGGAATGTGGCGGTAACCTGCTATTGAACATGGCAGCTATAGTAGGCATACAATAATGGTTGTATGCTGGCTAAGATTAATATTATATTTTCGAAATGGTTTTCGACACTATGCACTAATTATAATAATATCCAATGATTTTGTGTAGTAAGCATTTTTGACTATCATAAGAAGAAATCTCCTCCAATTCTGCGTTTGCATTGTGTGTGTGATGGGAGGTCTTATGGTAGTTTCATTTTCCAAAAGCATTGCGGAATTTTTTTATTTTCTTTGTGAAGATAAACTGTTTTAAGTTCTCACACCAGTCCCATGACTGACCTGGAGTTTATTGTTCCCTTCCTAAACTCTGGGTGCCCATATTTTCCACATGGGCAGCTTAGAGTCAGGTTATCAAGTCATTCTGGATTCAGGAGATGCTATGGAGCTCAGTGGCGAGCTGGATGGCGAGGCGTATCACTTGTATATGATATTATTTATTCCGCTATGTATTCTGTATGAGGACAAGTTTGTATAACTGTCCATTGATGTATTGTTGTTGTAAACTCTGATGATGATGTAATGTATAAACTGATATAATTCTTTGATTTAAAGTTTATTCATTTATCTATTATATGTTGTTCCGCTGCGAATGTGAGATTCTGATATTGTTTCTGTTGCTTCTTCTTTCCTTTTCTTCTGTCTTCTTCTACCTCTTCTTTTTAACCCTAATGATTCGGTTTTCCGGCATTCGATTGCACGGCATTTGATACAGTGGACGTATTAATGTCGATTTTCGGAAGTCGAAAATCCCAATCTTTACATTTAGTATCAGAGCATATGGTTAAGCGATAACTTTGGCTCTGTTGGGTGTTACTCATTAGAGATAGAGTCAGTAGTACTCTAGAATGAGTGTGAGTGTAATAATAGATACGAGTGCGTATTTGTTAGTGAATATAAAATTGTTTTATATTGTGTTTTCTTATCCGTTGAGCTGTTTGTGAATTCTGGTCGGTATGTGGGACGCCATATTATCGATAGGGGTTTCTAAACACTTAAACGAGGCAAGTCGACATAGTATCATTTTAAATTGGGTAAATGAAATAATTTTACCTTGGTATTATTTTACATATAAAGGAAATGATTTTTCAAAAATTATTAAAGTGTATATAATTGAATTGTTTGGTTGTTGAAATGTGAAAATATATAGGAGTTAATAAAAGTTGTTTGAATAATCTAAATAAAAACAACAATTGTAAAAGAATGAAGTATATAAGCAAATGAGTTATTAAGTATAGAATTATAATTAAAATGATTTGCAATTGTGAAATAATCTTGCATAAGTAAAGTGGAATAGTGAAATTATATGAGAAAAAGATTTATAAATGTGATTTATAAATAAAAGGAAATTTTGAAAGAATTTAAAGCACTGAATTCACTATTGTTGCTGGGAAATAATAAGGGTGATGACTGCAACATCATCAGTATCATTTTCGAGTTTCTGTGTGATGGATTTGCTACCATAATAAATTGAAATTTTAAGTTTTGTTGTGATAAACAAATTTAATTTAAAAATCCAAGTTGAAATTGATGAATATAAGTGAAATGAGTTTTAGACTTATAATATGAAATAAAGATTTTATCTTTGGTAAAGTTAAAGAATTTGAGTTAGCATAGTAAATATATATGATGTGAATTTAACTAAAGGAAGGTTAAATAAATTGAATTGGATTAGATAAGTGATTATAATATGAATTTGGAAGATTAAATAAATAAGTTGTATAACTTATAGTGTAACGACCCAGAATTTTTGATAATTAAAATTCGAATATTTAATTTATTTTAAATACTGATAAGTAGAATTAAGAAGTCGAATAATTTATTATTCGAATATTGGATTTTATTTGGTCAATTAAATCGATAATTTAATGATTGAAATTCCAGAAATAATTGAAATATGGGTTTAATGTGCTAAAAATGATTTATAAAGTTTTATTTAATCATACTGGAGTTATAGAAATATTTTAGAACTCTTAAAACTGAATTTAGAGTTAATTTGTGAAAATTGAATATTTTAATATTTAATTATCGACTGTAAAAATAGCCAATTTTCGAACAGTCTCAGAATTGAACGAGACCAGTTCCATTGGATCCGTAATAGTTAGTTATTATCGGATTTCAATTTTCGTAGCAATCGAAGTTATAGTTTGACCGTGGCAACTCGAAACGCATCGATATCGTTTTAATTTTAAATCGTCGAGTTAAAAATAGTCATTTTTCAAACAGTGTCGGATTTCGACGAAACCAGTTTCATCGGATCCGTAATGTGATATTATTGTAAGATTTCAAATTTCGTAATTTTTGGATTTACCATTTGTCCGGTACAAATTAAAACGCCTCGAAATCGATTTAAATCGGTTTAATTTAAATCGATTGTTTATTGCCATATCTCACACAGACGATCGAATTAGCTTCCGAAACCTATTCCATTGCGTTCGGAACGCGGGGTAAACCTTAGAAACGCCAGTCACTGCGCATAAATCGGAGTTCGGAAAAGTCGGATGAATAGTGTTCGTCAAAAACTCTATAAATAGGCCATTTTATCACAAATAAAAAAAAAAAATAAGAATAGGGTTTCGTTCAGCCGGCCGCCACTTGCTATTTCCATGGCCAGCATCTCACGTCGTTCCTCCACAATTTTCTCCTCATCCACTCCCCGATAGACTTCGACTCCAACTACAATCTTATAGAGAGCAACGAGATCTCGAGATCCAACGGACGAGATCGTTTAAAACAAACTGGATCAACGGCAATTCATCCCCAAAGTCACCACGTTCGTGCGCCGTTTCCCGTGCCTGGGGTTGACCGAGTTGGACTGGTTCTTTGCCGAAGGTGGAGCTCGTGAAGCTCGTTCGAATGGCACTTGCCGATCGTCTCTGAAGTTAGAGGGGTGGTCGCGTGAATTAGGGCAAATAGGCGGTCGTGGGTTCAATTTCACGTTCGAACGTGATTCACTTACCTGGGAGGAGAAAGAAGCACATCGGTCCAGATCTGGGTGAAAACAAAACGAACGGTGATGATTGAAGCTAGGTTTTCAAAATGAAATAAAATTGTATATTGATTATAATTTAAATTCGTATAACTTTGTAATAACGTAACTTTTTGCTGCGTGATCAGAAAATTACGAAACGAGCGGCGTTGGCTTCGTTTTCTCGAACACTACGTGATGAAATTGGATTGGAGTCGTTTGGAGCTAGTTTGAATTTCGGGTAAAATTAAACGCGTGTTTAATTTTATTCGAAATAAACGCTGAAATCAGAATTAAAAAGTCAAGGTGAGATCTTCTCACTCAAATTGAATGTGGAATTTTTGCAGTTATTGATTGTTTAATTGATTGCTATTGGATGTGCTATTAGATATGATAGGATATATATATATATAGCAATATATACATATTGGCATATGTATATATTGGATTGATGATTTCCCGCCTCGTATAGCGGATGAGACCCTATTGCGCCGTTAGTAAGCGGATTTTTATAAAACCCATATACCGCGATAATTCCGTACTGGAGCAGAATTGGTATTGTGCTAACATCTTTGGATGCAGGGAAACAGGTTGGAGGGATCCAACTGGATTCCTCACCAGTAGTTATTTATTTACAGATATTGATGTATGTATAAACTGATATAGCTCTTTGTTTTAAAAGACTAGTGTTTATTTATTATATATTGTTCCGCTGCGATGTGTAAGATTCTGATATTGTTTTCTGTTTCTGTTCTGATGTGTTGTTCTTCTTTTCTTTTTCTACTCTCTTCCTTCTGCTTTCTTCTTCTTCTACTTTTTCTTCTTTTTAAAAACCCTCACTATTGGAGTTTCCGGCACTCGATTGCTCGGCAGTCGATAAAGTGAGTATCGATGTCGAATTTTCGAAAGTCGAAAATTTCGGTACGTGACAAGTGGTATCAGAGCATATGGTTAAGCGACAACCCTGCTCTGTTGGGTGTTACTCATTAGAGATAGAGTCAGCAGTACTCTAGAATGAGTTGAGTGTAATAATAGATACGAGTGCGTATTTGTTAGTGAATATAAAATTGTTTTATATTGTGATGATTGGTTTGTTGAGTGGTATATGGATTCTGGTCGGTATTGTCCGTACAACTCTATCGATAGGGATCTCTAAACACTTATATAGAACAATTCGGCACAGTATTGTTTTAAATAGGGTAAATGAGATAATTTTACCCAAAACTATTTTTGTATAGAAAAGAAATGATTTTCTATGAATTACTATAGTATATGGTTGCATGGATGTTAGGAAGTAATAATAGTAAATTATTATCATCGAAATTGAATAAGAAATTGAAATCGTAACTCCAAAGTTAAGAAATAAATTCACATACAAATGAAGTTTAAAGAATGTAAATTATAAATGTGAATTGTAATTTAAAACGGAATTCCAGAAAAGTATTTGGAAATGTTTGAGAAGAATTTGAAAATTTTGGAGATTTGGAAAGTTTAAATTCCTTTTTGGTTTGAAAATGAATTTCAAAGGTTTTGAAAAATGTTTTGAAGGAATGAAAAGCTCTAAACTCTTTCGGTCGCTGGAAAATAACTTCGATGATGACCGCGGCATCGTTGGTGTTCATTTTCGGGTTTCCAAAAGAGGAATTGCTGCCAAATTGTTTTAAATGGAAGTTGTTTGAAAATTTTGGGTTTTGTTTTGGAAATTCAAATGGAATTTGAATTGTTTTCAAAATGATTTTGAAAAGGTTGAAAAGACTCTGGAATACTATATAAAAATAATTGTGAAATATTATGAAGTTGATAACTTATACAATTAGTTGTGAGTTTAGATTGAATAAATTTAACTTAAGGAATTTTAAGTTGAATCAAAGAAAGTATAAGTGAATGAATTTGAATAAATGAAAGTGAAATTGAAAGTTGAGATTCATTTTGAAATTGTAAGTAAGTAGGACTGAATTGAATTTTGATTTGTGATAAACAAAGTGAAGTATTGAAATAAAATTAGTAAGTGAAACTAATTGAAGAAATGACAAATTAATATGATTTGAAATGAATTAAATTCATATGGAATTAGAAATTCAGTATAATATAAGTGGTGATAAACCAAAATAGTGAAATGAAAATAAATTTTGGGAATGAACGAAAGAATAAAACTGGAATTGAAACTGAATGTTGAAAACGAATTTGAATTTGTAAGTGGATTAAAATTTGTGATAAATTAGTAAATGAAACTAATTTAAAATAGTGCAGTTATGAATGAAAGATAATTGATAAATTCAATATTCAGAAGTTAAATTGAATTGAAATTGTGAATTGAATTCAAATGAATGTGAACTGTAAAATTGAAGGAAAATGAATAGGTGTAACTTCAATAGTGAAGTAAAAATGTATAAGCAGTTTATACTAGAAATTTTGTAATCAAATTTGCAAAATGTTTGAATGCTGTAACTAGATATTATGGCTAGTAAGATACAGGTGTTATTAAGGAATTGGATTTGATTTTCGAAGATAAATTTGAATTGCTCGACATAAAGGTATGTATTTGAATTATAATATGAGTTTTTGATGACTTTCTTGTCTAGCCGCTTGGCTTTTTCTTTTCTTTTTTAAATCTGAGAGTCCGTATGGACGTTTTGTAGTCGTATCGTATTAGCCGCGCAAAGGAGACGCTGGCGAAATTTTTCGAAAATTTCGAGTGTTAGAAAATTTTGAGAAATTTTGAAAGTTTAAAATTTGAATTTAAACTCGAATTCGAATTTTGAAGTAAACAATGTTGTTTAAAATTTATAATTGAAATTGGAAAATTAGTTGAATGATAACGAATCTTTAGTAGAAAGATTTGTTTTGATAAGTTGATAAAACTACTTAGATGTTGAAAAACAGTAGACGAGTTAAAGACCATTTTTTCCTAACTTGTAATTTCGAGGACGAAATTCTTTTAAGGGGGGAAGTCTGTAACGACCCAGAATTTTTGATAATTAAAATTCGAATATTTAATTTATTTTAAATACTGATAAGTAGAATTAAGAAGTCGAATAATTTATTATTCGAATATTGGATTTTATTTGGTCAATTAAATCGATAATTTAATGATTGAAATTCCAGAAATAATTGAAATATGGGTTTAATGTGCTGAAAATGATTTATAAAGTTTTATTTAATCATACTGGAGTTATAGAAATATTTTAGAACTCTTAAAACTGAATTTAGAGTTAATTTGTGAAAATTGAATATTTTAATATTTAATTATCGACTGTAAAAATAGCCAATTTTCGAACAGTCTCAGAATTGAACGAGACCAGTTCCATTGGATCCGTAATAGTTAGTTATTATCGGATTTCAATTTTCGTAGCAATCGAAGTTATCGTTTGACCGTGGCAACTCGAAACGCATCGATATCGTTTTAATTTTAAATCGTCGAGTTAAAAATAGTCATTTTTCAACAGTGTCGGATTTCGACGAAACCAGTTTTATCGGATCCGTAATGTGATATTATTGTAAGATTTCAAATTTCGTAATTTTTGGATTTACCATTTGTCCGGTACAAATTAAAACGCCTCGAAATCGATTTAAATCGGTTTAATTTAAATCGATTGTTTATTGCCATATCTCACACAGACGATCGAATTAGCTTCCGAAACCTGTTCCATTGCGTTCGGAACGCGGGGTAAACCTTAGAAACGCCAATCACTGCGCATAAATCGGAGTTCGGAAAAGTCGGATGAATAGTGTTCGTCAAAAACTCTATAAATAGGCCATTTTATCACAAATAAAAAATAAAAAAAATAAGAATAGGGTTTCGTTCAGCCGGCCGCCACTTGCTATTTCCATGGCCAGCATCTCACATCGTTCCTCCACAATTTTCTCCTCATCCACTCCCCGATAGACTTCGACTCCAACTACAATCTTATAGAGAGCAACGAGATCTCGAGATCCAACGGACGAGATCGTTTAAAACAAACTGGATCAACGGCAATTCATCCCCAAAGTCACCACGTTCGTGCGCCGTTTCCCGTGCCTGGGGTTGACCGAGTTGGACTGGTTCTTTGCCGAAGGTGGAGCTCGTGAAGCTCGTTCGAATGGCACTTGCCGATCGTCTCTGAAGTTAGAGGGGTGGTCGCGTGAATTAGGGCAAATAGGCGGTCGTGGGTTCAATTTCACGTTCAAACGTGATTCACTTACCTGGGAGGAGAAAGAAGCACATCGGTCCAGATCTGGGTGAAAACAAAACGAACGGTGATGATTGAAGCTAGGTTTTCAAAATGAAATAAAATTGTATATTGATTATAATTTAAATTCGTATAACTTTGTAATAACGTAACTTTTTGCTGCGTGATCAGAAAATTACGAAACGAGCGGCGTTGGCTTCGTTTTCTCGAACACTACGTGATGAAATTGGATTGGAGTCGTTTGGAGCTAGTTTGAATTTCGGGTAAAATTAAACGCGTGTTTAATTTTATTCGAAATAAACGCTGAAATCAGAATTAAAAAGTCAAGGTGAGATCTTCTCACTCAAATTGAATGTGGAATTTTTGCAGTTATTGATTGTTTAATTGATTGCTATTGGATGTGCTATTAGATATGATAGGATATATATATATATAGCAATATATACATATTGGCATATGTATATATTGGATTGATGATTTCCCGCCTCGTATAGCGGATGAGACCCTATTGCGCCGTTAGTAAGCGGATTTTTATAAAACCCATATACCGCGATAATTCCGTACTGGAGCGGAATTGGTATTGTGCTAACATCTTTGGATGCAGGGAAACAGGTTGGAGGGATCCAACTGGATTCCTCACCAGTAGTTATTTATTTACAGATATTGACGTATGTATAAACTGATATAGCTCTTTGTTTTGAAAGACTAGTGTTTATTTATTATATATTGTTCCGCTGCGATGTGTAAGATTCTGATATTGTTTTCTGTTTCTGTTCTGATGTGTTGTTCTTCTTTTCTTTTTCTACTCTCTTCCTTCTGCTTTCTTCTTCTTCTACTTTTTCTTCTTTTTAAAAACCCTCACTATTGGAGTTTCCGGCACTCGATTGCTCGGCAGTCGATAAAGTGAGTATCGATGTCGAATTTTCGAAAGTCGAAAATTTCGGTACGTGACATATAGAATGGGTAAAAGTAAGTGAAACCAATTATTAAAGTGGTTAAACAATTTTGCTAAGCAAAATGAGATATGAATTTGAATAATTGATGAAATTTGACTTTGGTAAAAGTTAAATAGAATTTACTTTAGAACTGGAATCTGAATCGGA
The DNA here is from genome assembly GCA_030737815.1 of Allium fistulosum. NCBI lineage: Eukaryota > Viridiplantae > Streptophyta > Magnoliopsida > Asparagales > Amaryllidaceae > Allium > Allium fistulosum. The sequence goes on from CM060903.1 coordinate 932,459,295, forward strand.
TTTATAAGTGGAAAATTTAAGTTAAGTTAAACAAATGATGTTTGAATTGGAATATAACTTAAGTGATGTTGAATGAAGTTGATTTTGGTATCGAAGTAAATTAATAAGTGAATTAATGAAATGAAGTCATTAAGAATATGAACTTGAGTTATATAAATGAAATTCAACTTTATTTGTAAAATGAATTAGCAATTGAATTAATCAATGGATTGAATGTTAATCAGTCGAATGTGAATAAATTGATATGGAATAATTCATTAAGTGTTAATTCATTAAAGCTAATTAAAAGTGTTAAACCAAATTAAAGGTAAACAAAGTGAATAAATTTGGTTATGTTGAATATACATTGGTTGTTATATGATTATTGGTTGATTGTATATAATTCATTAAGTGTTAATGAAATTGAATTAGTGAAATTTAAAGCTATGTAATTGAATTTGAATTGAAAGTGAACCAACTTGAATGTAAATTAGTGAATGTGAACTAATTGAAATGAATACATGAATGGTTTGAAAATTTTGTTGAAAGCATTCGAATTCGTTTTGAAACCATATAAATTGCTTATGGCAATTATTTGATTGCATTGCTTATAGGAAGTAGGAACTTTGTGTTTGTTATTGAAAATTAATGAAATGTAAATGAATTTCCTATATATGTCACCTACGTGTTTAAATTGAGTAAGTACAGGTGCCGGGGCTACTGTTCGGTTGGTTTGGTTGCGCTAAAATGCTAAATAAATAACTGCTTTGCTTAAAAATGCTAAAAAGGTTTGCCTACGCAATAAAAATAGGAAATATGAACCGTTTTTCTGCTTTTCCGACCGTGTGGGTCGATGTATATATATTTATGTCTATTGTAATCCTACTACGATCGAACCACGCAAAGGAGACGCTGGTGAATTTTTCTGAAAATTTAAGGCGTTAGAAAATTTTCGGGAAATTTTGGAAAATTTGTGAAAACTAAATTTTGGATTTTAAGTTAAAAGTTAAACGATATAGTTTGTTTTGAAAAGTATAACTAAGTGTAGATTTGAAAAACTTAGTAAAGTTTTTGAAAAAGTTTAACTATTGGATTTTGGGGAAGTTGTACACTTAAGTGATTTTGAAATCTAATTTGAATGAATGGGTTTGAAAAGTTAATGAATTTGGGGTATTTTTCTTACTTTGCAATTTCGAGGACGAAATTCTTTTAAAGGGGGAAGTTTGTAATGACCTAGAATTTCTGTCATTTGAAATTCGTATATTTAATTGATTTTAAATATTAATAAGTAAGATTTGTAAGTCGAATAAATTTAATTTCGAATATAGTGATTTAATTGGATAATTAAATCGATAATTTATTATTTGAAATTCCAAAAATAATGGGAAATTGGATCAAATGTGTATAAAAATGGTTTATAAAGTTATATTAAATCATATTGGAGTTAGAACGTTGTTTGTAAACTTTTAAAATCGAATTAAAATTTAATTTGTGAAAATTGAATATTTTAATATTTAATTGACGACTAAAAATAGTCATTTTTCAAACAGTCTCGGATTTCGACGAAACCAGTTTCATCAGATCCATAATATGAAATTATTGTAAGATTTCAAATTTCAAGTATAATCGGATGTACGGTTTGTTCGGGGCAAGCCAAAACGCATCGAAATCGGTTTAAATCGATTTGATTTAAATTTGATCGTTTATTTCCGTAACTCTCACATACGATCGAATTAGCTTCCGAAACACGTTCCATTGTGTTCGAAATGCGGGTAAAACCTTAGAAACGCCAGCTGACACGCTCGATTTCGAGTTCGAAAAATTTGGAGATGAATAGTGTCGTCAATTTTCTATAAAAGGACTTGATTTCTCAACATTTGCACAAACCCTAGGTCAAAACGTTTCAGCCGCTGTAACGACCCAGAATTTTTGATAATTAAAATTCGAATATTTAATTGATTTTAAATATTAATAAATGAATTTAATAAGTCGAATAATTTATTTAAAGGATATTGGATTTAATTTGGTCAAGTAAATCGATAATTTAATGATTGAAATTCCAGAGATAATTGAAAATCGAGTTTAAAATGATTAAAAATGATTTGTAAAATTTTATTTAATCATACTGGAGTCATAGAAAGGTCATAGAACTTTTAAAATTGAATTTGGAGTTAATCTATGAAAATTGAATATTTTAATATTTAATTATTGATTGTAAAAATAGCCAATTTTCGAACAGTCTCAGAATTGAACGGAACCAGTTTCATCGGATCCGTAATGTGATATTATTGTAAGATTTCAAATTTCGTAATTTTTGGATTTACCATTTGTCCGGGGCAAGCCAAAACGCCTTGAAATCGATTTAAATCGGTTTAATTTAAATTAATCGTTTTATTGCATATCTTGCACGGACGACCGAATTAGCTTCCGAAACCTATTCCATTGTGTCCGGAACGCGGGATAAACCCCAGAAACGCCAGTTACCGCGCGTAAATCGGAGTTCGGAAATTTAGAAATGAATAGTGTTCGATATTCTCTATAAATACCCCCACTTTTATTCACAAAAAGAAAAAGGAAAGAAAACTAAACCCTAAAACGTTCAGCCGCCACCCCTTAAAATCAATGGCCGATAATCTCATTCCTTCTCCTCCTCTTTTCTTCAAATCCAAGCATCGATTCAAGAAATGTTCAACTGGAAAAGTGTTAAGCTCAGCAAGATCTCTGATATCAACGGTTATGATGGGTATTCGAGCAGCATGGAGGCCGCTAGGAGGGCGTGACAGTTGGCCGTTCGTGCTCGTCTAGGGGGAGCTAGGGTCGACCGGACTTCATGGGGTTGGAGGCGGTGGTTCGTGAGGAGTTGGCGCACGTACTTGTGGTTCTTGATCGTGTTATGGGTGCTCGAGATGGCGGCGGCATCGTGATGTTTTGAACGGCAGTGGGTTTCTTTTACCTGGAACACGTACGTGAATGGGGAGGGAAGAAAGAAATGGTGTGGCTATGATCTAGTTTTGAAATTCACGGTCCAGATCTGTGAAGTAAAATGTAAAAAAAAAAAGAAATTGATTTATTATCTCGTTTTAAATTGTACGATGTTTAAAATATCATATCTTTTTGCTGCGAGGTCGGAATGGAACGAAACAAAATGCGTTGGAATCGTATCGTCGAACACTACGCGATGCAACTGGATTGGAGTCGTTTGGAGCTAGTTTGAATTTCGGGTAAAATTAAACGCGCGTTTAATTTTATTCGAAATAAACGCTGGAACGAAATTTAAAATCAAGGTGAGATCTTCTCACTCAAAAATTGAAAAGTGGAATTTTCAGTTATTGATTTGATTGCTATTTGGATGTGATATTAGATATAGTAGGATATATCTATTATATATATAGCAATATATACATATTGGCATATGTATATATTGGATTGATTGATTTCCCGCCCGTATAGCGGATGAGACCCTATTGCGCCGTTAGTAAGCGGATATATTATAAAAACCCATATACCGCGATATTCCACCTCGAAGTGGAATTGGTATTGTGCTAACATCTGTTGATGCAGGGAAACAGGTTGGAGGGATCCAACTGGATTCCTCACCAGTATTTATTTATTTACAGATATTGATGTATATTCTGTTATCATATTGATATATGATGTTTGTTGTTGTGATTGACTAGTTGGTGCTGTTGCATCATCGGATTCAGTTTTTGAAGTTTAAAAATAACGACTTTTACTTTAAAAAGATTTTAAAGTGATTTTTGAAAGTAGACGTTTTATTTAATTTTTGAATTAATAAATAAACGTTTAGATTTTAAAGTTATAAAAGTTAAGACTTGTGAATTATAACCAAAAGGTAATTTCTATTGAAATAAATAGTTAAGAAATTTATAAAATGGTTTTAAATGGGAATTTTTGAATTATTAAAGCGATGTATGTAAAAGATGTACAAGATTGATATTTATAACTTTAAAATGTTGGTATTATAAAACGAGTTTTTATAAGCGTTAAAATGAATTTTAAGAATTTATAAATAAATGAAATTTATAAATTGTGAACTTATAAATGGAAATGATTTTGTAAAATAAAGGAATTATAAGTATTTAACTTATAATATGGATTGTTGGTATAAGATTTGAGTTATGAATCGAATTGTTAATAAAGGAGATTTATTAAATTGAAGTCGTTAGAAAATAGAAATAGAATTTATAAACGTTGTTTTATAAATTCGAAATCAATTGGATTTGATAAATTAAATATAGAAGGTTGTTAAAGGAGATATATTCGCGATTTTGGATAGCGAATTATTATTGAAATAAAATGTGTAGAAAATAGTGAAACGTAATTAGTGAAGTATATTCACGATTTTGGATAGTGAATATAATGTTAAGTAAAATGGATATGGTTTTGGAAAAGTGATATTTGAAATGAAGTTAATTGTTTTAAGCGATGTTTTAAAATATATTGAATATCGAAATCATAGATTTCAACATTTATTGTTGAAATAGACGTTTTCGAGAAATATAAGGAAATGGTGGACTATAACACTGTTGTTATAGTAAATGATTTCCAAAAGGAAATGTTTTATATAGTATTGGGATTTATATATCTATCTAAATTTCGAATCCCTATACTAGTGATTTTGAGTCGTCGTAACGATGTTTTACGTAACATTCGTTTTGACTCAAATAAATGTTATAGAAAATGATTTCCTTAAAAGAATGAAATATATACTTAAATTGATTTAAGTATATCGAATATTTTCCAAGTGTTGAAAATAAATGGATTTGTGAATTGCTGACTTATTTTTAAATAAGTATGGAAATGTTTTCCAAAACGAAATGAAACGTTTTTGAGGATTTATCTTCTTAAAGATAAATTGAAATTGAATATTGAAATCGATTTGAAAATCGTATATCAGTAGATATTTTGAAAATATAAATTCATATGGAATTTATAAAAGAAAGGGGAATTGTTTTAGAAAAATAAACGTCGATTTATTTTTGAAGTGTGGAAATTTTATATCTAGTAAAGATATTTTTGAAGATGAAATAATTTGGAAAATTATTTGGAATCTGATGATGTTGCGCATCTTTATTGATAGTTAAATAACCGACTATCAATAATTACCTTTAGATAGGTATTTGTTGTGAATTGGATGAATTTGAATGCCACACTTATGTTTGAATAATCGCTCACTATTCGGGTTAGCCGGGAAAGGACCATGGGGTCGTATAACCCATTCCGAATATGTGATACGTCGTTATGAATTGCATTTGAAGACCGGTGTTGAAGACCGGATATTTTTGAAAACGGAAGGATTACCGTCGAGTTACTCTACATCGGCTGATCTCCGGTTTAGAGGTTTTATCACCCTTAGTGACGGGAAGTCCGGACGTGATTAGAAAATTATCCGGATATGCAAGGGCTTCGTGAGAAGTGCCTTCGGTTCTGTTCGATCCCGGAACAGACTTGTATGGATTGTGTGTCTGACGTTACAATTTGAGATATAAAGCTAATTTCTTTCAAATACATTTCTGTTGGTGGCGGAGAATTTATTCTCTTAGCTTAACACCCTTCTCTGAGACGTACGAGCTCAGAGGTTATGTAGTTGAAATTTATCAGCGATATATCCCAATTTGGTAACTTGGCATACTGAGTGTTGCTGTGAAATGATCAGTGTTTGATCATTTGTGATATGATCATTTGTTTGATCTTATATCTTTGTGATCATAGGTTGATCATTTTGTTTGACCCGAAGCATGGCTTTGTAGAAAGCGTAGCTTTGTGGACGAGACTTCATCGAGCCTCACACCCCGGAAATGGTCAAAACAGGAAGGATGCGGCAAGGTTCTAGGGAGTAGCGCCCCTTAGTGTATGTCATTCCTTCTGGATAGAGGTGGTATCATGGTATGGAGCCCAGATACTTAACCTATGTGGTTGCTGCATTTTTACTATGTGGTTTGTTGGAAATCGGGGATCCTCGGGAAGATCGGTTACGATCGGGGGATGGCATACGCGTGTCAGTAGTTACCTATTTTTGCAGAGGTAACCCGGCCTTGTGTTGGCAGAGATCTAACCGTAATGTTAGGTTATTTCTCGGGTCGTCTATTCCAGGGACGTACCCATCATGGATAGGAAGTTCCTTAGCCTGACCATTTGTTGGAAATCCAAACTCCAATACGTGATTTGTACGGTTTTAGTTGTAGAACCTGCCATCTAATATGGCAGCTATAGCAAGCATACTATAATGGTACGTATGCTGGCTAAGATTGATATTATACTTTCGAAATGTTTTCTACACTATGCACTAATAATAATATCAAAAAGAATTTGATTTTGCGTAGTAAGCATCTTTGACTATCATAAGAAGAAATCTCCTCCAATTCTGCGTTTGCATTGTGTGTGTGGCGGGAGGTCTTATGGTAGTTTCATTTTCCAAAAGCATTTCGAATTTGTTTTAGTTTCTTTGTGAAAAAAATAACTGTTTTACGATCTCACACCAGTCACCACGACTGACTCGGAGTTTATTATTCCCTTTCTAAACTCTAGGTGCCCACCAATTTCCACACGGGCAGCCTAGAGTTATGTTATCAGGATATTCTGGAGCTTTGGAGATAAGCTGGATGACGAGACGTAGTATTTGTATCTGATATTATTTATTCCGCTGTGTATTCTGTATGAGGACAAGTTTATATAACTGTCCATTGATGTGTTGTGTTGTATTGAGTCGTATATTGACTCTGATTGATGTATGTATATAAACTGATATAGTTCTTTGTTTTAAAAGACTAGTGTTTATCTATTATATATTGTTCCGCTGCGATATGTGAGATTCTGATATTGTTTTCTGTTCTGATGTTGTTCTGTTGTTCTTCTCTATTTTCTTCTTCTCTTCTTCTTCTACTCTTTTCTTCTTCTTCTATTTTTTTCTTTTTCTTAAAACCATAACTTTTCGGGTTTTCGGCATTCGATGGCTCGGCAGTCGATAAAGTGAGTATCGATGTCGAATTTTCGAAAGTTGAAAATTTTCGGGATGTTACATTTGGTATCAGAGCATATGGTTAAGCGACAACCCTGCTCTGTTGGGTGTTACTCATTAGAGATAGAGTCAGCAGTACTCTAGAATGAGTTGAGTGTAATAATAGATATGAGAGCGTATTTGTTAGTTAATATAAAATTGTTTTATATTGTGATGATTGGTTTGTTGAGTGGTATATGGATTCTGGTCGGTATTGTCCGTACAACTCTATTGATAGGGATCCCTAAACACTTGAATAGAACAATTCAGCACAGTATTGTTTTTGAATAGGGTGAATGAGATAATTTTACCCAAGACTATTTTTGTATATAAAAGAAATGATTTTCTGTAAATTATTACAGTATATGGTTGCATGGTTGCTAGAAGTGATAATATTAAACTATTATCATTGAAATTAAATGAGAAATTGAAAACATAACTCCAAAGTTAAGAAATAAATCCATATACAAATGAAATTTAAAGAATGTAAATTATAAATGTGATTTGTAATTTAAAACGGAACTCCAGAGAAGTATTTGGAAATGTTTTGAAAAGAATTTGAAAATTTTGAAGATTTGGAAAGTTTAAATCTTTTTGGTTTGAAAATGATTTTCAAAGGATTTTGGAAAAATGTTTTGAATGAATGGAAAGCTCTAAACTCTTTTCGGTCGTTGGAAAATAACTTCGATGATGACTGCGGCATCGTTGGTGTTCATTTTTGGGTTTCCAAAAGAGGAATTGCTGCCAAATTGTTTTAAATGGAAGTGGTTTGAAAATTTTGGATTTTGTTTTAGAAAATTCAAAAGATAAATTTGAATTGTTTTCAAAATGGCTTTGAAATGTGGGTAAACTCTGGAATGCTATATGAAGATGTTTATGAAATATTATTAAGTTGATAGCTTATACAATTTGAATTTTGATAAAATAAATTTAACTTAAAGAATGAAGTTAAATCAAAGTAAGTATAAGTGAATCAATTAAATAAAGTGAAAAGATTACTTAAAGAAAATTTATTAAGTTGAAAATAAATTTGGAGTAGTAACAAATAAATTGGAATGTAAATAAGTCGAAGACTTATAAATATTTGAAAATTTGATGTATGAGATGAAAATTGAAAATGAATGAATTTGTGAACGAAGAAATCAATTTGCAAGTGCAAGAAAATGAAATTGAAATGTTAAAATTCATTTTGAATTTGTAAGTAAGTAAGACTGAATTGAATTCAGATTTGTTGAAAACAAAGTGAACTATTAAACTAAAATTAGTAAGTGAAGCTAATAGAATTCAAATTTAATTAAAATTGTGAATTGAATTCAAATGAATGTGAAATGTAAAATTGAATGAATCTAACTCCAATAGTGAATTAGAGATAGTATATAAGAAGTATATATTGAAAATTTTGTAATAGAATTTGCAAAATGGTTTGAATGTGTAACTAGATATAATGGCTAGTAGGATATACAGGTGTTGAAAAGGAATTGGAATTGAATTGCAAAGATAAATTTGAATTGCTCGACAAAAGGTAAGTATTTGAATTATAATATGAGTTTTTGATGGTTTCTTGTCTAGTCGCTTGGCTTTTTCTTTTTCTTTTTGAAATCTGAGAGTCCGTAGGGACGTTTTGTAGTCGTACCGTATTAGCTGCGCAAAGGAGGCTATGGCGAAATTTTTCGAAAATTTAAGGCGTTAGAATATTTTTGAGAAAATTGGAAAAAGTTGAAAATTTTGAAAACTTAGTAAAGATGTTTTGAAAGAAGTTTAACTATTGGATTTTTGAAAAGTTAAACACTTAAGAGATTTGTAAATCTAATTTGAACAGTTTGTTTTGAGAAATTAACGGATTTTGTATCTTTTCCTTACTTGGTAATTTCGAGGACGAAATTCTTTTAAGGGGGGAAGTTTGTAACGACCCAGAATTGATAATTAAAATTCGAATATTTAATTGATTTTAAATATTAATAAATGAATTTAATAAGTCGAATAATTTATTTAAAGGATATTGGATTTAATTTGGTCAATTAAATCGATAATTTAATGATTGAAATTCCAGAGATAATTGAAAATCGAGTTTAAAATGATTGAAAATGATTTGTAAAATTTTATTTAATCATACTGGAGTCATAGAAAGGTCATAGAACTTTTAAAATTGAATTTGGAGTTAATCTATGAAAATTGAATATTTTAATATTTAATTATTGACTGTAAAAATAGCCAATTTTCGAACAGTCTCAGAATTGAACGAAACCAGTTTCATCGGATCCGTAATGTGATATTATTGTAAGATTTCAAATTTCGTAATTTTTGGATTTACCATTTGTCCGGGGCAAGCCAAAACGCCTCGAAATCGATTTAAATCGGTTTAATTTAAATTGATCGTTTTATTGCATATCTCGCACGGACGATCGAATTAGCTTCCGAAACCTGTTCCATTGTGTCCGGAACGCGGGATAAACCCCAGAAACGCCAGTTACCGCGCGTAAATCGGAGTTCGGAAATTTAGAAATGAATAGTGTTCGATATTCTCTATAAATACCCCCACTTTTATTCACAAAAAGAAAAAGGAAAGAAAACTAAACCCTAAAACGTTCAGCCGCCACCCCTTAAAATCAATGGCCGATAATCTCATTCCTTCTCCTCCTCTTTTCTTCCAATCCAAGCATCGATTCAAGAAATGTTCAACTGGAAAGGTGTTAAGCTCAGCGAGATCTCTGATATCAACGGTTATGATGGGTATTCGAGCAGCATGGAGGCCGCTAGGAGGGCGTGACAGTTGGTCGTTCGTGCTCGTCTAGGGGGAGCTAGGGTCGACCAGACTTCATGGGGTTGGAGGCGGTGGTTCGTAAGGAGTTGGCGCACGTACTTGTGGTTCTTGATCGTGTTATGGGTGCTCGAGATGGCGGCGGCATCGTGATGTTTTGAACGGCAGTGGGTTTCTTTTACCTGGAACACGTACGTGAATGGGGAGGGAAGAAAGAAATGGTGCGGCTATGATCTAGTTTTGAAATTCACGGTCCAGATCTGTGAAGTAAAATGTAAAAAAAAAAAAGAAATTGATTTATTATCTCATTTTAAATTGTACGATGTTTAAAATATCATATCTTTTTGCTGCGAGGTCGGAATGGAACGAAACAAAATGCGTTGGAATCGTATCGTCGAACACTACGCGATGCAGCTGGATTGGAGTCGTTTGGAGCTAGTTTGAATTTCGGGTAAAATTAAACGCGCGTTTAATTTTATTCGAAATAAACGCTGGAACGGAATTTAAAATCAAGGTGAGATCTTCTCACTCAAAAATTGAAAAGTGGAATTTTCAGTTATTGATTTGATTGCTATTTGGATGTGATATTAGATATAGTAGGATATATCTATTATATATATAGCAATATATACATATTGGCATATGTATATATTGGATTGATTGATTTCCCGCCCGTATAGCGGATGAGACCCTATTGCGCCGTTAGTAAGCGGATATATTATAAAAACCCATATACCGCGATATTCCACCTCGAAGTGGAATTGGTATTGTGCTAACATCTGTGGATGCAGGGAAATAGGTTGGAGGGATCCAACTGGATTCCTCACCAGTATTTATTTACAGATATTGATGTATATTCTGTTATCATATTGATATATGATGTTTGTTGTTGTGATTGACTAGTTGGTGCTGTTGCATCATCGGATTCAGTTTTTGAAGTTTAAAAATAACGACTTTTACTTTAAAAAGATTTTAAAGTGATTTTTGAAAGTAGACGTTTTATTTAATTTTTGAATTAATAAATAAACGTTCAGATTTTAAAGTTATAAAAGTTAAGACTTGTGAATTATAACCAAAAGGTAATTTCTGTTGAAATAAATAGTTAAGAAATTTATAAAATGGTTTTAAATGGGAATTTTTGAATTATTAAAGCGATGTATGTAAAAGATGTACAAGTTTGATATTTATAACTTTAAAATGTTGGTATTATAAAACGAGTTTTTATAAGCGTTAAAATGAATTTTTAAGAATTTATAAATAAATGAAATTTATAAATTGTGAACTTATAAATGGAAATGATTTTGTAAAATAAAGGAATTATAAGTATTTAACTTATAATATGGATTGTTGGTATAAGATTTGAGTTATGAATCGAATTGTTAATAAAGGAGATTTATTAAATTGAAGTCGTTAGAAAATAGAAATAGAATTTATAAACGTTGTTTTATAAATTCGAAATCAATTGGATTTGATAAATTAAATATAGAAGGTTGTTAAAGGAGATATATTCGCGATTTTGGATAGCGAATTATTATTGAAATAAAATGTGTAGAAAATAGTGAAACGTAATTAGTGAAGTATATTCACGATTTTGGATAGTGAATATAATGTTAAGTAAAATGGATATGGTTTTGGAAAAGTGATATTTGAAATGAAGTCAATTGTTTTAAGCGATGTTTTAAAATATATTGAATATCGAAATCATAGATTTCAACATTTATTGTTGAAATAGACGTTTTCGAGAAATATAAGGAAATGGTGGACTATAACACTGTTGTTATAGTAAATGATTTCCAAAAGGAAATGTTTTATATAGTATTGGGATTTATATATCTATCTAAATTTCGAATCCCTATACTAGTGATTTTGAGTCTTCGTAACGATGTTTTATGTAACATTCGTTTTGACTCAAATAAATGTTATAATAGCGGGTAGTATTTTATAAATCCCATATACCGCGATATTCCACTTCGAAGTGGAATTGGTATTGTGCAAACATCTGTGGATGCAGGGAAACAGGTTGGAGGGATCCAACTGGATTCCTCAAATTATATTAATTTGTTTCATATGTTGTATGGATTTGTTTCATATGCTGTGTGATTATTTATTTATAATCTGTGAATGATTATATCTGTGATTGAATTCGTTGAAGGCTATAATTTAGCCGAATATATTTTTGGTATCGTTGGATACCAGAAGTAAATAAATTGGTTTTTTTTGAAATTTTAGTTGAAATTTTAAGTAAATTTCTTTTGAAAGAATTGAGTGAATTTAAAAGAAGGAATTTGAAGGCATAAATTTGATTTTTGAAATCTTATCGAATCATTTTCAAAATATGGGAAAAATATATTAAAATGGGTTTTGAGTAATATTGTTTAAAAGTTGAAGAATTTATTTAAAATGGAATTTTAAATTGTTTGGAAGAGATAAAGGAATTTATTTTAAAAGGTGATGAATTTCTAGAAATCAAATTGATAATTGATTTGGTATTGGAAAATAAATCTTTGGGAAATCGATATGAAAATTTATTTGGTGTTGAATTAAAATGGGTTTTGTGTTGAAATAAATTTGGAAATCGATTTGTAAAATGATTTGGTATTGAAAAAAATTTAGAAATCAATTTGTAATTGATTTGGTGTTTGAAAGTGAATATTTGGAAAACTAATTGAAAATCGTGTATAAGTGAATATTTGGAAATTTAAATTCACAATGGAATTTATAAAGGAAAGGGAAATTTGTTTTAAAAATAAATATTGATTTATTTTTAAAGTGTGGAAATAAATTACAGATTTGGGATGAAAATTTGAAACAAATCGATAAGGATTTATTAAATTGGTTTAAAGGGACCATTTTGTGATGAAGTGTGAAAATGTGATTTGAAATTGTTTTCAAAGTGATGAAGTGTGAAAATGTGATTTGAAATTGGTTTTCAAATGTTAAAATGTGGAAAAATATATATCTTGTGAAGATATTTTGAAAATAAATAATTTGGGAAAAATTATTTAAATCTGATGATTGTTGTGATATGTGGTTGATAGTTAAATAACCGACTATCAATATTTGCCTTTGAAATGGCACTTGATTTGTTTTTTAAAACAAACGCTCATTATTCGGGTTAGCCGGGAAAAGACCTTTGTGTCATATAACCCATTCCGAATTAGTGATACGACGGTATGGATCGTATTGAAGACCGATGGTGAAGACCGGATATTTTCGAAAATGAAAGGACAACCTGTCAAATGTCTCTGCACCGAGTTGCTTCGGTATAGAGATTTATATCACTCCTCTTGTGATGGGAAGTCCGGACGTGATTAGTGAATATCCGGATTGCAAGGGCTTCTTTGGAAGTGCCTTCGGTTCCGTTCGATCCCGGAACGGACTTGTATGTATGTGTGTCTGACATTACACTTTGAGATGTAAAGCTAGTTTCTATCAAATACATTTCTGTTGGTCACGGAGAATTTATTCTCTTAGCTTAACACCCTTCTCTGAGACGTATGAGCTCAGAGGTTATGTAGTTGATGGTTACTAGTGATACATTCCCAATTTGGTAATGTGGCATACGGAGTGTTGTTGATCATTTGTTGATCAAAGCGTGGCTTTGTGGACGAGACTTCCTCGAGCCTCACAACCCGGTAATGGTCGAAACAGGAATGTTGCGGTAAAGGTTTTTAGAGGTAGCGCCCCTAGGGTATGTCATATCCTTCTGGATATAAAGGTGATATCATGGTATGGAGCCCAGATATTTTACCTATGTTGATGCTGCAAATTTATTATACTTTGTGGTTGTTGCTTTGTGGTTGAGGATCCTCGGATAAAGGTCGGTGACGACCGGGGGATGACATAGCTCGTGTGTTAGTTACCTAGTTACAGCTTGGTTAAAGCGTGAGGTAGCATCAGCCTTGTGTTTGCAGAGATCCGGTTAGGTTCTCGGGGCGTCTTTCCATAGGCGTTTCCATTTCGGTGTAAGGAAGTTCCTTTGCCTGGCCATTTGTTGGAAATCCAAAGAAACAATATGAACCTTGTACGGTTTTAGTTGTATTACCTGCTATGGAATGTGGCGGTAACCTGCTATTGAACATGGTAGCTATAGTAGGCATACAATAATGGTTGTATGCTGGCTAAGATTAATATTATATTTTCGAAATGGTTTTCGACACTATGCACTAATGATAATAATATCGAATGATTTTGTGTAGTAAGCATTTTTTACTATCATAAGAAGAAATCTCCTCCAATTCTGCGTTTGCATTGTGTATGTGGCAAGAGGTCTTATGGTAGTTTCATTTTCCAAAAGCATTGCAAAATTGTTTTATTTTCTTTGTGAAGATAAACTGTTTTAAGTTCTCACACCAGTCCCGTGACTGACCTGGAGTTTATTGTTCCCTTCCTAAACTCTGGGTGCCCATCATTTTCCACACGGGCAGCCTAGAGTCAGGTTATCAGGTCATTCTGGATTTAGGAGATGCTGTGGAGCTCAGTGGCGAGCTGGATGGCGAGGCGTATCACTTGTATATGATATTATTTATTCCGCTGTGTATTCTGTATGAGGACAAGTTTGTATAACTGTCCATTGATGTATTGTTGTTGTAAACTCTGATGATGATGTAATGTATAAACTGATATAATTCTTTGATTTAAAGATTATTCATTTATCTATTATATGTTGTTCCACTGTGAATGTGAGATTCTGATATTGTTTCTGTTGCTTCTTATTTCTTCTTCTACCTCTTCTTTTTAACCCTAATGATTCGGTTTTCAGGCATTCGATTGCGCGGCATTTGATACAGTGGACGTATTAATGTCGATTTTCGGAAGTGGAAAATCCCGATCGTGACATCGGCATTGGATAATGTAAATTCATATCATTATGAATTAATTGGATGAATACTAATAATTAAATGGTTTGTTTTGTTGTAAATCATCGTTATAACTATTTTATTGTATATGATTGTTGTTTGTCGTATATTAATGCTTATGTTATGGTTTGGATTTAAAATTCATGTTATATGCTTTTATTAAACTCATATATGCTTTCTATATATTCTATATGCAACTAATATTCTACATTGAGTTGAGATAGGTACATACGAAGACCGTTTGGACGTATACGCGGGTTTTATATGCTTTTGCTTGCTTAATACGAGTGAACTCGCTCGTATTAATAATAATAAGGTACACATCTCAGATTACATACTGCACTTTTATATTTTTTCCTACGGGATGCCTCATCAATGAAATGAGCTATATATTTGATATCTATTTGGTATATTTGGGTTATATATTGAATTGTAAAAAATTTTAGATCGAGCCGTGCAAAGGAGAATCTGTCGAAATTTTCAGTAAATCCGGGAGTTAGAAACAATTTGAAGTTTTAAAAATTTTATAACTTGTTTTGATAACTAACTTGTAAATTCCGTAAGCCGATCGGAGTGGCGTAGTAGAAACGTAGTAATGGTTTTATAAATGAGATTTAATGTTTTATAAGTTGATTGTTTTGAATAAAATATATCAAGTATTAAATTCCGTACTTAGCCCTTTTCAAGGATGAAAAGTTTTGAGTGGGGGAGAATGTAACGACCCGTATTTTTAACTACTTTAAAATTATGGAATTTGATATAATTATTGAGTAAAAATGGAAAAGGATAAAAATTTAATGATTTTGAATGTAAGTTATTGGATAGGAACTTGAATAAAATTTTGAAATAAACTAATTTTGAAGATTTGGCGATAACGAGTATTGAAATGAAATTCTATATATTAACTGGATGTATAACCAATAACCGAAGTTGAATAATAATTGTGAATTATTTAGATAGAAATAAAATGATGTGGATAACTAAAATTTATTTAGAACTTAATGATTTATTTATATTGATTTATAGGATAATTAAATTGTTTAAAGTAATATTGAAATTATTTGAATAATTAAATTCTGAATTTAATATGGATGAAAATGGTATAGAAAGTTGATTTAAATTTTATTTAAGTATGAATGAAGATGTTGACATTTAAAATTGGATTTAAATGTGAATAAATAAAAATTGGAAATTGTATATTTTATTTAACAAGTGAAAATAGCCTTCCGGGGCACGGTCTCGGATTTCGACGAAACCTGTTCCATTGGGTCCGTTATAGTGTATTATTATCGGATTTCAAATTTCGTAGCATTTGAAGTTATCGTTTTGTCGTACAGGATAAGAACACGCTGAAATTTATATCGAAAAATTAATATAATAATTAGGTTCAAAATGCTATCTTCTCAATACGATCGAATTGGGACTCGAAACTTGTTCTATTGCGTTTGAAATAGGGGTATAACATTAGGAACAACTGGCGGCACGCCTCAATAGGGGTTCGAGATTTTAAGTTCCATAAGCGGGATATTTTGAATTTAAAATTATATATATATATATATGTATATATATATGTATATGTATATGTATATATATGTATATGTATATGTATATGTATATGTGTATATATATATGTATATGTGTGTGTGTGTGTATATATATATATTTGACTTTGACTAGCCTACATTCTTTCACCCTCAGCCAACCTAACTCTAAAAGCAAGCCACCCTATTCTTCAATTCAGCCGACCTACTCACGTTTCTTCTTGTCTTCCTCTTTATATCTCACGCCTTCATTCGTTTTCTTCTTTTCAAACAGGGAAAGAAAAATTATACGTTCTTCTTTTACAAACAAGGCTTCATCCTTCGGCCATGATTTCATGCGATAATCGGAACTGTTTCGACGATTGATCCCAAGTACAAAGTCGAAGAGCACGAGACGCTGAGTGATCTCAACGGTGGTGATCTGCTAATACGACCCATGGCGACTAAATTTTCTCGAGAGGGTGGTACGGTTCAAGGTTAATTTCTGCATGACGGCGACGATCTGGGCGATGACACTGGCACCGGATGGAAGCCCGAAGGGAGACGCACCCACGGCAGCGATCTGGTGGGGTCCGGTCGTAAGTAGAGGCCATGGTGATGAAAATTTCGAGCGACGTGAAGTTGTGTCCTTGCGACCTGGTTCAGGAGAAGGGTTAGCGTGTGGGTTTAGCATCTAATGACGTTAATAGGATTAATGGTAATTATTAATATTATTATTTAATTTAAGCTAACTGAATAAAAAAAATTCGAATGTTTATAATTACGTACCTTTTTCATTCGAGGTCGAATTCAAACGAAATGAGTTGCAGCAGATCCGTATCGACGTCGTCTACAGCATGGAGTTAAAATTGCTACAATTCGCTTTATTCCAATTTTTAGATTCGAACGAAGGTGAGTGTTTTATAACGCTCACGAAGTACTAGAATATTTTTATGCTAGTTAAATTTGAAATTATGAAGTGATATAAATTTATTGATCGTTGTTTGATAAATTTAATTGTCATTCGAATTAGCTGTTAAAAATTGAAATTGACAGTTAAATTTAAAATTGGAATTTAATTGCTACTAAAATACCCGATATTATTAACTATGAAACTGTTGTGAATTATTTTAACTATTTGGATGATTGATTGTGATGGATGCCAATTGATTGATATTTGGATGATTGAATGCTTATTTATTTTTATATATATCTGTTATCACCTGGTAAATTATTTATAATATATAAAACTGTAAATTGAATTATTTTAAATAAATTAAGAAATAGGTTGAAATGATATATACCTATGACACTGTGATTTGGATTGAAATGATATATATCCATCCCTAAAATTAAATTGAAATAACTGATCACTTGGCCATAGGATAGAAAATTATATACGGACACTGGATTGGTTAAATTAAAGGATTTTAAATGTTTGATTTGGAATTTATTCAAATGATTTTGATTTAAAGAAATAAAAACCAAATTTATAGAAATTAAATTATTTTCGAACTTAAGCTTAGAATGTTGAAATTTAAATTTGGTAAAAAATGTTTTAAATAATTGAAGTTGAGATTTTTAAGTTATAATCAAATTATGATTTAAATTTTAGAAATTGATTTGATTTAAAGGATGGGACTTTTATTCGAACTTTGAATTTTACTAAGTAAAAGTAATATAAAACGATATTTTGCAATTGAGCTCGAAATTGAATTATATTTGAAAATTTGGATTTTAAATTGAATATTGAAGGTAAATTTGATTTAAGTGTTTTGAAAATCGAACTTGGGACTTGATATAAATCGAAATGGTTTAAATTTGGGAATTGAGTTGAAATTAATTGAGAATTGGAATTGAAATTAATTTGGGATTGGAATTGAAATTGATTTGAAATTGATTTGAATTAAAATGGAATCGAAGTTAAATTCGAATTGAAATCAGAATTAAATCGATTTAAATGGAAATGGAAATTTAAAGTGATTTGAATTGGGAAATTTGGAATTGAATCGGTTTGACTTTGAAACTATTTTCAAATAAATTATTTTAGTATAAACAATTAAAAATCTATCCTTTTAAATATTCAAATTATTTTGATTTTACAAACTATTTTACTATATAAACCATTTTCAATACTCAAACTATTTTCTATTAAACTATTTTAACTATTTAACTATTTTAACTATTTAACTATTTTAAAACTATTTAAACTATTTTCTAAAAATTCAAACTAGTCAAAAGGGTGGAATGTTTATATTTAAATATTGGATTTAAATAAAAATTGGGTTAAAATGAAGTTATAACCTAAATTGAAATTCGAAACAATTTTGGAAGCGAAATCGGGATATTAAGGCAAAAAAAATGATTTCGAAAAGAAATGGTATATTTTGAGTAAATATGATAATTTCGAAATGGATTTTGTTTTGAAGCGAATATAATATTTTGATATCAAGTACGAATTGTTTTCGAAATATAAAAGTACCAACCGGTGTGTAAAATGACGTTTGGTTATTAAAGAGACCGGGACCTCTTATTGCATACTCTCTGTCAATATTGGAACCACTTTAACAACTGTGTATGTGGAGTGATGGTCCAGAACGAAGCAGTTGGATTTGGCATACGTTTGCTGGATTTGAAGAAAGAGAACGATGATGGATTGGCCTGACACTTATGTCAATATGAAATGACTAAAACAGAAGCCGTACTGGCCAAGTGGGCTAGCTACCCCGAGCGGACACACTTCTTCGTATTACCATCATTTACATTGTGATTGATTGGTGCGCACCCTCGGATTTTGGGAGTGTTGGACGCGGTGGGCGATCATGGCTATGATGCGTTACCACCAACCGGGAAGGGTAAACTTGTAGTATCCTACCTTGGGCATTGCCTCACGTGCCTTGTTATACTTTTATCCTTATACGAGACCCCTATGATTTTGGTTTAGTGTTGTCATATCACGACGCATCACTGACTACCGACGTGCTACTGGTGGTGTCAAATGCAAACTGTATGCCAATTCTTAAAAACACGTTAAGGGGGATTAATGTAAAGCCTTAACGCTAAGAAAAATATTTATTTTATTGATTAGACATTACATATGTAGCGTATTCTACTACATATAAATATTTTAACGGATCCTTAAGAGATGGAAAATCCTGTAACATCTCTTGAGCTATTGCACGCACGTTATACACTGAATAGGAGATGTAAAAACCCATAAACATCTCTGACGTCATGACACTCATGTTGTATGCTATATCGATTTGACTCACATAAGAATATTTTAGTCCTGACTGGAGTGTTTTGTCTTTTCATTACGCTCGGGTCAGCTTTGAGTTTTCAGCTTATTGAAGATTTATTCTGGAGGACGAAGACGAAGATTTGATATATTATTACTATTATTATTCCTGCGTCATGTTGTTCTGCTGCATTATATTTTGTTCTGTTGTATATGTATAACTCTGATAAATGTGGTATAAATTATAATCAAATGTATAGTAAACAACTTCATGAACTGTTTATTTGATTATTATATTTTATCGTTCTGTTGCGAGATTCTGTGTTTGTTTTCTTCTTCTTTTCTTATTTTTCTTAAATAACCCCATTGATTTTCTATGTTCTAGATTGTTTAACTCGGACATGTGTGGATTATTGTCGATTTAAACCCCCCGAAATGTGGGTCGTCACACTGAATAGACATAAACAAAAGTGAAGAAAATGATAGAACATTAAAGAGTTTATCAAGATGGAGTAGAGCTGGAGACGACTTGGTAAAGAAATGTATGTTTCGGTATTATCCTTGTATTTTCTCCAGTCGAATCTTATATTTCAAACTATTAAAATCACTTATAATTTCTAAATCACCACTCTTCATTTTTGAAATCATTTATACGGTTATTTAATTTTTTTTATTGAATTTCAAAAATAAAAAATGTAATAGTTTTCAAAACTGGGTTCATAATCACCGGGAGTCGACCCTCGGTCGACCACTTTTAAAATAAGAAATCAATTATTGGGCAATGCAGATTGACCATTAATTTTTCTAGCAAATCGACTTATTTTGACTTGGTTCTTTCGTTAATGTTTTTTTCTAGAAGCGTTGTTTTCCTTCAACCACTATACCTCCTCAGCAACGGCCATTGACCTTTGAACCAATTATTGCAACCCTTCCATACATCTTTTTACTAATATAAAAACATTGCAAATGATTTCAGATAAAATCATGCTTCTCTTACTGTTCTGAAATATTCATCTCTCTAAAATTTCCAAAGCTTTCAACTTTCAATACTCCGATCAATTTGCTTTTTTCATAAACCCTGTTCATACTTTTTTGGAGATTATTTTTAGTTAGTGGACCATTGTATTACATTGCAACAAATCAGTATTTGAACATATAAAGAATTGTCACTCTTTACCATAGTACAAGTAGAAAAGTCTTATAGAGAGAGTTTTCAGCCAACTAGTTGCAAACTTGTTCCTCCAGGTAAAGAGAGGTTTATTTTTTATTTGTGAAATACCGAAGGGGAGTTTCGAGACTGGATGTAGGATGAGAGGTCCAAAATAGTATAAAATCCTGGTGTGATTTATTTACTTAATTTTTACCCTAATGTCGAACTAAGGCTATATATTTTTATTACTTTGCTTTGTAAAAAGAATGTACAATAAAGGTCCTAATGCAACAACTACAAAAAATATACAAAATGGGTCAAAGCCCAATAACTGCAGTTATTGTTAGCGACATTATATCAGTTGGTTCATTCAATTAAATCACCCACTTTCCTTTTCAAATCTTGGATTTACTTTGTTAATTCCATGACAACTTCTTGCATGAAATCAATAACGCTCTTTGATTTTTTTCTTTTCGCAATTGATGCTGCAAGTATCTCTAAAGCTAAGATTTTTTTTAAATTTTTTTTTGCCTTTATTTTGTACGAGTACATGTTTAATCTTGCGCAACACCTGCAGAAATGATATTACATGGAGAAATTGACAAATAAAAAAACGAATGACAACTTACAAGGGTTTCCACCATAGTGATCAAAAGCAGTCCATGATTTCTTTCAGATCCATCGAGGCAATATGACATTTTAGTGTAGAAGAGTTGGTGAGGTTCCGCTGACAAGTATATTCCATTTGCTTAAAATCTCACATGTTATTTTCTTTGTTATTTTGAACCTGCTGTCTAAAATCCTAGCATTTTGTTCTTTCCACAATGCTTAAGCACAAATAGATAGAACTATTTTTATAGGTCTTTGATTTTTTTTCTGACTTTGAAAATAGTTAAAGGGTGAGATAACATCGTTATATTTTATAGTGTTTGAAAAATTTGTGAATATAAATATGTATATTTGGTGAATTTTTGATATAATTATAAATATTATACTATTATAATGTTTTGATATTTTGTATTGGAAGAATATGTAATTTATCTTATTTTGAAATATAGGATGGTATTAATTTAATAATGAATGTAAAGATATACAGGTAAATTAGTTTCAAAATTATTAATACAAGTTATTTGGTAGAGATATAGTAAAATTTTGTAAAATAGATTGTGAATTTTGAAGAATGTTTTAAAAAGTAATATTATGGGTGTTGTTTTAAAAATTACATAACTTAAATATTTTGATTTTGTGATTATGAGATGGTATTTGAATTATATATATAGTTTTGATAAATTATTGGCGCGAAGACGAGTGCTGTTTTGGAAAGATAGTTTGGTAATTGATAAAAGATTAAGAATAAATAAATATAATTGTTATTGTGTGTTGAAATGAATTATGTGGTATCTTTGAATAATTGAGTGAGATATGAATAAGTTTTTTATAAGTATTAGAATCTCTGGTAATAAAATGATAAATAAGCTTTATAAATAAATGTAATAAAGTAGTAATACTAAAATTTTGAAAATGCATTTTATTTTAAAAGTTTGTTATTATTGAATATTTTGGAGAAAAAGGAAGGACTTTTTTGGTTATATGTATTATTAAATATTAAAGGATAGAAATTTGTCTTGATTTTGGAATTTAATAAAGCATGGGTTTTAATGATTTGCTTTTGGATGAATTTTTTTAGTGATTAAGTATTTTAGGAGATTATGAAATTTATTGTATTGGATGGAGTTATTTATTTAGAAATTATTTTGGATAACAGATATAGTCCTAGTTTTGAAATATTATAATTTGTGAATATCTTTAAATCTTCTCTATAATATATATATATATATATATTTGACAAGAAATTAAATATTTGAATATTTCAAATGTGTGGATATTTTAACTAAAAAGGGGTGTGTTATATATATATAATTTATTTAGAACAGTTTCCAAATATTATAAAAAGAAACCATTTGGGAAGGAATAGATTTAATAAATTAACGTTGGAAAGTTTAAAAAGTATGTTTTGAAATAACGGGATATTAATAAATTATTTTGCAAATAGTGAACTGGCGACTTTTAGTTTAATGGATTAATGAAAATTAACATTTTGAGAATTTTTTATATAAAATATATAAAAAGTGTATTGCAAAATAGTATTTGAAAAGAATTTTGTTTATACTAATATGTTCTAAAATTAAGAAATATATTGAAAGGTATTTATATTAAATAATAGAAAATTTGTTGATAAAATATTGGTTTAGTTAAAATATTTCAAAGTTTATTTGATAAAAATTTGAGTTTTGAATAGTGTTTGAATTATTATAAAATGAGAATCTTGGAAAAATATTTGAAGATGAAATATTAAAAATGAATTATTTTGTAATCGTGAAAAGTAATTTTCACTTCTGATAAATGTTTATATATATATATATATAGTAAATGATGGTTGCAAGCTATTACAAAATTGATATTCTTCGAAAAGTGGTTTATGAATTAAGTATTTTAATATATCATAGGTTTGGATAAGCCACCAGTGAAGGGTCTAATTATTTATTTTTGTGTTGCTCTATTTAGTATTTGAAGAGTCAATATAGATTACTTTACATGTTGACTTGAAATAATAAAAAGAATATATTGTGAACTTGTTTTGATTACTATTTATTTTGTATTTAAAAAATAAATTGGTAATGATATAGTTAACTTTGAATAATTAACAAGTTATAGATTTTCCCTACTGTGAAATTATAAAGACGCAATTTTTTTAAATGGAGAAGTATGTAACAACCTGAATTTTTAGTAACAGTTAATTAAAGTTAAGAACAGTAAATTAATTGATTAATTTTTATTTTTAAATATTAAAGAGAATAATTTTGTAATTTATTTAATAAATGAGTTTAAATTGTAAATATGTGATAATTAATCTAAAATAAGTTAAAATGTGAAAATAATTTTTTTTCAAAAGCTATGTAAGTAATGCATAATGTTGGTTGGGGAAAGAAATGATATTTGCAGTAGTATTAATATTTATTTAAATTAAATAGAAATAGTTTATATGTATATATATTAAATATTGATTTGCACAAGCCCCAAACTCTGAGTTTTCCACTTTGATTTTTTTCTCCCCTTTAGTAAACATTCACGAATATCCCTCACTATCATCTTTTCATCCTTCTTGATGTAAAACCGTAAAATCTTCTTCTTAAACATTAAAATAAAATTCAATAAATTATAATAATTGTCGAATTAGTTTGGTTCGTCATCATATCAATATATATGCATAGCAATGAAGAAATTTGGGGTCGGATCTAACGTTTAAATTCAAGAATCATGCATACGAACAGATGGAGGAACGAATTGCAAGTGATTTTTTTCATTCACGAAATCTATGCCTAATCATATAATTGTATATGTATTTGCTTGAATTAGAATTATATTTGGTTGATAAACGATGTGTATATTGAGTAGTGATGGAATAGGCAAGTTGTAGGTGGTCGATGGCCTGAATTTGATCAGAAAGTGCCAAAAATGGCTTCAGTTATACGTGTTACCTGTAGGTTTACTGAACAACCGCTGACCGGTCGACTACTAGAGGTCGATTGGTGGCCTAACTTATACTAAGAAATTATATATAATAAAATTATATAAATATAAATATATAAGCTGTAGTTAAAGATTAATAAAAGTAAATAAATTAAAGGTGTTTTGAGAAGTTAATATGTGGTTTTATAAAGTAATATATAAATTTATTTAAACAAATTAATTAATTAAAAGGAAATTTAAATATTTGATTAGAAAATTGTTTAAAATTAAATATATACTTTGAAAATAAGAAATATAATTTAATTAACATTCTAAGTATTTCAAAATAAACTTTGTAAGCAATAAATGTTATATAGAATATGTTATAAATTTATATGTATATGTCTAGCAGTTTAAAGTTAATTTAATATTCAAAATAATTATAAAATGATCATTATAAGTTTTTGATGTTTTCTTCTACATTATTTTGAGTTGAATGTTATGGATGATTCATTATCTGATAGTTTATATATGTAAGCTTATGAAGTAATATTTTATTCTAAAGTTGGAGTTTTAATTTATAATATTAAAAGTAATTAGCTTATTAAAAGTGAAAATATTTTGGTATTAAAGTTTTTATTCAATATATATATATATATAAATATAATATTTAGAAAATAAGTAATAATCATTAATTATGATTTCAAGTATTTTAAAGTATTATACATATGTAATAAACTTATATAAAAATATTATATATATATATATGATTGATGAGATTTTATATAGCATTTCTGATTTCCCATCTTCTCTATACCGATTTTGATAATATAAGTGATTCACCATTGATATAGATTAGATCGGTAAATTTAGTATGATACAGTGATGACATCCTTTATATGATTCTGTAACAGTAAATTCTATGTGACGAGAAATCTGAATAAATAGAGTTATAATACCATTTGGGATGGGGCATTCGGTAATATTTCTTCGGTTATTCTCTCTACTCGTTACATAGAATATTATGGAGTTTGAGTTTAGTTTATAAGCAGTAAATGTTTGTGTATCACGTAGTGGTATGAGACATCGTTGTGATATTTATTCGATTATTCATTATAAGTAGATGACACTCACGTGACGGGGATAGAGTTATGAGTGTGAGATGATACACGTAGTGATGAGTATGGATTCGTGCCTATATTCAGCTAGTAAGGCTACGTGACTAACAATGAGCATGACTCCATGTCTATATGTATTGGTTCTACATGCCACTATCATGATGTACTCCTTTTATTAGTGTTGTAGAGGACAAGATGGCTAGAATCTACCCTAATATTTATATAATTTTGTGTTTTCGCTTCGTGTGTACGCCCCTGTGTCTCCTAGGCCAGCAGTCCGTTACCTATAGGGGCAGGAGTAGTGTCGTGACTTCTCAGTCCTCACGTCGATGAGCACATCGGTGGATACGTGTCACGATACCATTGAGGTAACTAAAGACTATAAAGACTTCATGACTCTGGAGCTGGCTTCATGCTATCAGTCTCCCTTTTGATACTAACGAAGTGATAGATTGGCATATACTACTGTACACCTCACTTTATTATAGATATAGGTTAGGCGACCCATATATTGATGTGTGTGTATATATGGCTCTACTTGGGACTTCGTGTCTGTCGTATAGTTATTCCTCATCTTGATATATTCTGATTTATTCATATATGAGGAGATGAGATTATATCTGGATATGTGTCCAAAGTATAATGGATTCTCGTATCATTATTTTGGTAGGCAGCCTATCCTATGTATATATTGATGATGATGTTTTATTTATTGAGATTATATTTGGGCAATGCTATGTGCTAGCCTGATGTACTTGGTGATATCTCATTTGTAGATTATTGTTGGACTTTAATGATAGATTTTAGATAGGGATGATTCACCCATTTAATGTTGATTGCATGATTTATGATTTGAGATGCTTCTATATATGGGCAATGATATCTTTATGCATGGCCTTGTGATATTTGTGATATATGATGTTTAGTGATTATTTATGTTATTATAATTATATACCATGTATACGTTTCTACATATCTATTGATATTGTAATCATTATTTTTAGTATTCTGATAGTGTTATTATATTATTATATCTACTATATACTGTATCGCATATATCTATATATCCTTGATTTAGACATAGTTTGACCTATGTGTTATTTACGTAATAATCGGGTCAGTCTAAGACATTACAGGTGCAAGGACAATATGACCAGCTTGTGTATGTAGGCATAGGGGAGACATGATACTTTGGATTGTTGTATATTATTTGTATGTAGTAATAGTTAAATTATATGTATGTCATCATGATGTATATATATTTTGTACATATTGTATTATATTGAGAGTTGGCGTTTGAGATGTTTTGTATCCACAGAGTCTTATATGTTTATATATTATCGCTGCGATTCTGACTTTGTACTCTCCATTAATTATTGTGTATTGTTTTATCCTCGAAGCACGCGTGTTTATTGCTTTGTATCGATACTGTGTACGTAGCGGTGAGTTACTTGTTTGATGTTTAAATACGTACCGGTATTAGCTTAAAGGAATATTTATGTGATTACCCCCATATAGCCTCATTCTCCATATTATCCGACATTATTACTTAGTGATACTCTTGGATAGTATGGGTATAGAGATTGGGTGTTTACAACTTTGTAGAGATTACCTTCGTATCCAAGTCAAGCTTTATTTGGGAATAGAGCAATTCATTAAGACTCAAGCGAGGCCCCACACTAATGAGCGGATCTTTGTTGATTTGATACTTGAGAGTTTGATAAAAAGGCGACTTGATCTTAGACAATTAGAGAAACCTCTATATTAGTGGACGTTTGATATGGGGGGTTGATTAGCATGTTATGACTTAGGAAGAATTTCAAAGGAGATACGAACCTTGGTTAATTTTTAAGGCCGAAAGGGGCTTGCAAGCAGAGAAAATTTGCATCTCCAACAAGTTGATAAGGCAGTGAGGTAGTACAGCAACGAATGTTTGCTTTTGGCTTGATTCGGGATGGATATAATCAATACTCTTGCTAAGAAGGCCAAGAAATTTACTGTGAGACTCAACAATCTCTTAGGGATTTTGCTCTTAGTCATGTTCGTACGGACACTACTTTTGAAAGACTTGTCAAAGAGGCATTATTGAACTCTATTTATAAAGAGTCGCCTAAGGAGGAAGACACTAAAGTTGAAGTCGTGCCCAAATTCTAAGACAAGAGAAAAGGCAAGTGGGAAAAGGTGAACAAGGCCAAGCCAAGAAAGAAGGAGTGACATGTAACCGATGCCACTTGAAGAGGCATTTTGCTAGAGATTGCAAGGTCTACCTTTAAGTCATGAAGTGTTTCAATTATGATTAACTGAGTCATTTAAAATGGGATTGTCCTTCTATTTTAAAGAGTGAAAGAGTGGTCAAGGCTTATGCTATCCAAGCTACTCAAGTTGGAGTGCTCCGCCTAAGCTTGACAAGGGTAAAAACATCATAGTGCAATGTGTGCTTTCTATTTATACTTTCTAATATATGTTTTTTTGATACGGGAGCTTCATATTCTTTTATTATCAGTCATCTTATTGATAGATTGCACATAATGCCTTATGTTCTTGATGATTCTCTTATAGTGTAGAATCGCATTGGGGCATCGGTGCATCTTTCTATGGTATGTAGAGATAGTAAGTTATCTAGGGGAGGGTCTGGATATTCTTATGATGCTTATGTACTTGGGTTTTCAGTTTACAGACTTATCTAAGGGATGGATTGGACGATGAAGCATGAGGCTATTGTTAATTTTGATAGCCGCATAGTTTATAGGAAGGGTAGTGGTGGTAATGAGACTAATGTATACTATAAGCCCAAAAGTTCTATGACGTTGAGCTATTTATACTCCTTGGATCTCTTATATGTTGAACTGGCGCAAGTTCCGATCATGTAGAATTTTGAGGATGCACTTAAAGAGTTTTGAGTTTACCTTCTCACCAGGAAATTGAATTTCATATTAATTTGGTGAGAGATGCAAAGCTAATTACCTTACCCATTAGGTGTATGGCTCCAAGTGAAAGAAGAGAATTAGAAACTACAATTTTCGAGTTTCGTAAGAAACATCCCATTTAAAGAAGAATGAGGAGCATCTGTTGTGTTTGCCACTGAAGGAGATGGAGCTTGAGACTATGTGTCAACTATAGATAATTGAATAAGTTGACAAGGAAGAACAAATATCATCTACCCTGTATTGATGATTTGTTTGACCAACTCGGTGGAGCAAAATTTTTCTCTCAACTTCATCTTGCTATAGGTTTTAATCAACTCAGGGTGGGTACAAATAGTATTGTGAAAACTGCACTTGGAATTCTTGATGCATCTTATGAATGGCTAGTTATGCCATTTAGTTTTATGAATTCACCTACATATTTTGTTGATCTTATGATTCGTGTTTTTCAAAACCAACTCATTAAATTCATTGTGTAATTCATAGATGACATATTGATCTTTTCTAAAAGCGAAGAAGAATACAAGATGGGCTTGAAAGAAGTGTTGGAAGTGTTGAGGAAAATTTGCTTGAAGGAAAAGTTTTTTAAATGTTATTTTGGAGAAAAGAAGTTTGATTCTTAGGTCGTGTCTTATACGAGCATGGAATTTTAGTTTATCCAAGTAAGGTTGCTGCAGTTTAAGATTAGAAGGTACCAAGTAATGCAATTGAAGTTCATAGATTTTTTGGGTTGGCGCGATGTTATCAATAATTTATTAAGGACTTCACAGAGGTTGCTACACCTTTGAAATGAATAACAAAGTAGAACCAAGTCTTCTTCTGGGATGCACATAATGAAGGTCTTTTATTAAGATGAAGCATTGTTGACCAGTGCTCTGGTTCTTGTTATACTTGAAGGAGCTAAATGTTTACCATATAGACCAATGCTTTTAGTATGGGACTCGGTGTGGCTCTTATGCAAGAAGGAAAGTGATTAGGTATGCTAGTAGACAACTTAAAGCCCATGAAAAAAATATCCAGCTCGTGATTTCATAGTGGAAGATCCAATCATAGTGGAAGAATGCTTTGTGCAAGATCCAATCATAGTGGAAGAATGTTGCTGTTAAGCTCCAATTTCATAGTGCTCAGGTGCAACCATCCATCTAACATGTAAATCAAGAGATCTAGCCCACCCTTAGGAGTTCTTGCCCAGTGATAAGTCATTTCTCCACATCCACAGGTTTCACATATTCGAGTGGCAAGCTGATATAATGCCCTTACGTGTTTCTATCAAATATCAATCATATTTTTTCCATAAATTTAAGTCATACCTTTACGTTACAAACCCCGTATTCCATGAGGGTACTCATTATTTAGATTATCACACTACATTTCAAATAAAGTTGACGCTGTCTCTGGAGCCTTTTGGAAAAATTACATTCCACTGTCACTAGTGGGGTTGGGTTCTGTCTATGGTACATGTCAGAATTATACTCCATTGTCTCTAGAGGAGTTGAGCCATGTCTATGAGGCTGAACAACTTGATACTTCACTATTTCTAATGAAGTTATGCCTTGTCTTCGAGGTTAAGAAACATTATACTCCATTATCTCTGATGGAGTTGAACCATATCTCCAGGGCTAGAAAGTTAATACTCTGCCATCTCCGACAAAGTTAGGTTAGTTTATACTCCACTCTCTCTGGTAGAGTTGTTAAGTTTATAATCCATTGTCTTCGACAGAGTGGAATGAGTTTATACTCCATTATCTCCAATAGAGTTGAAAAGGTTAATACTCCATCATCTATGGTAGAGTTAAATGAGTTTATACTCCATTGTCTATGGTAGAGTTAAATAACAATTGATAGGTCATCTTATGAATTTGGTGTTGAAAGGGGTTTACGACTTCTAGGTCAAAGAGTGTCCAACATGTCCAGCCATCCATTCGTCGACAAAATGGACTTTCAACCTTAAGATTAAGAGAATTTGATGAACCCATCCATTCACTTTTCAAATGGAAAGGGCTTACAACTACTCTTTGTTACACAATTTGCACGGATACCTATCTCCGGATGCCTAGTAGGAGATGGACATTCACTGATGTCCATAGAGAATCTAATATCGTGCCCTCATGTTTGGTTTATACTCTTCCTCCCTAGAGGCTCGGTACCATCAAGGGCCTACATTCTAGAGTTTGTGACACCCTCATTCGAGTAACCTGCAAAGGAAAAAGTCATGCCTAAAAATTCATACATTAATTCCATGAAAGTTATACTACTAAGCAGAACATAGTACGATCAGTTCATGTTACGTATAATGGGTCAAATGGTTCAAATAAATTAGAAGGCACAGTTCTATATGTTTAAAAAATCAAGTTCATAACTAATTTCTCAAAATAAATATCATAAAGAAAACACAGAAATCAAATCAAAACTAAATGTTTGGATTGAAACAGGCATGGGTTTCAGCCTAGAGCATGCTAGTGAGATCTGTCATAGATCTCGTACATGTATAGACATAACAAGGCACATTATTGAAACTAATGTCAATAGGAAAGAAATAAACAAAGCCTTCAAAGGATGACCAAGCCCCTAGATATTCTATATGTGTTGCCACCGGTGATCACGGCCTAATTCATTGACTATTGGGACTCGTCCAGTAGAAGCCTGACCACTGTTCGATGGGTTCTTAATGTGCTACAATATCTTCTTCTTTCGGATGTGCTTCTTGATGGTATCTTTAAGATTTTGGAAATAATTTTTCTTGTGATTATAAATTTCATGTCAAATACAGTATTCTACAATTCTCATCTTTTCTGTAGTTGACAATCTATTCATCGGTTCACCAAATCTATGGTTTTCATAGTTGCATAATAAATTCTTTCTGCGGTTTCCATAATATATAAATAGGTAAAATTTCTCTATCCTCCTCTAAAGCATTTCTTTCCTCCATCTTTATCATTCGCTTTCCCTTGTCCTAAGGATTTCCATATCCTACATGGTTGAAAATGATCGCTACTTCCTTGATATCAGAATCCTCTAAGTGTGTCTACTCAAAGGCTTGATAATGGAAGTCATCAAAGTTAGCAGTATGGTTTTTCTTAAGTTCTTTGTAAAAATCTATTTTCCTATTAACTCCTATGACAACATTTGTATGGACAATTCTTTCATTCAATTGATGTATAGAGGTTGTTATAGCATTGAATCAAGCAAGGTACATCCATAGAGTTTTTCCATCCTTTTTCTTATATTTGCCAAGCGCATTTAATTTTTAGGCCGAATAACATAAACTCTAAACTGATTCATGAACTTTTCCTTCAAATTGACCTAAGTGTTGATATATACATGCTCCAAGCGACTAAACCACATAGTTGCTAACTCAGACAACAATAGAGGAAAGAAATGACATATTACCCTTTGTAGCTCCACCTTCCTCCAAATGTTGGACGTAGCACCTCAAGTGTGATAAAGGCTCGGTTTTTCCATTGTATGGTTCCATAACCAGCATCTTAAACTCTAGGGGGAGGGGAATTAACCACATAATGGATATTTTGAGTGAACGGTCCCTGGTTCATCTCGTCAACATCTAGTCTCCTATTATGCTTACCTAATACTTGGCGTACTATCTCAACGACTGGCTCTTATACAATTGGAGTGCTTCCTTAACTTAAATAATTTTATAAAACTATGATAAAATACTTTTAAACATATAAAACTTTTAAGTCCCTTAACTTAAATAATTTTATAACTATGATAAAATACTTGAGAAAATTCCCCAATAATTACAATAATTCATTTTTAATATATTTTCTAACATACTTAAATTTCAGACCCAAAACCAATATAGAATTGCCGAATATAATTTAAACCCAATTTTAGCTATTTTCTTTCATAGAAAATTCATAACAAATCCACAATAACTTAGAAAATTATGAAACTTGAAACCCACTTCATAAATAATGTTTTCGATCATATATCAAAAATGCAAGTCATTTGGATGTCATTTAATAGGTTTTTTAAATCTAAACTTATCATAAAATCTATATGAAGCAACATAAATCATCAACATGCACTTATATCCATTTAAACAATCTATCATTGCATATTATTTACAAAATCAATTCAGATCTAACTAGAAACTGGAATCAATAAAAATGAGATGTATGATCATTATTCACCTTGGCTTATTGTTAAGGAGGTTGATATTTGTCCTTTGATTGATTTGCTTAAGCTTCCTACTTGAATCTTCACTTTTCTTCTCCTTGAATCTCTTAATGGTGGCCGACCGAGCTTACAAGGGTTTTAGTTTTGTTTGCAAATGTTGAAATGAGTAAGGAATGAAGGTAAGAAGTATTTAGGGTATAAGAACAAAGACTATTCCTATTTTGCCATTATCATATTCCTCCTACTTACTCCATTTTAATTCTCCTTTGCTTATATTAATTAAGGCACGTTCCCCTTATTAATCTACAAATCTCAATCCCTTAACCATCTATATTATTTTATTTTATTTATCTAATTAGGTGCTCCAAATAATGCTAGTCAAAATTAGGGTCATTACAGATTCCCTTCCTTAAAGAATTTCATCCCCGAAATTATGATAAGGTACCCACAACAGTCGAACATAAGGGTAAAACATTCCATAAAACAAGTTAGGATAAGTATCTCTAATCCTGCTCTCAGTTTCCCAAGTACAGTCTCTCTTGTCGTCGCTCCACTGGATTTTGAGTAATTTGACTATCTTGTTTCTTTGTCTCTTCTCATCCCTCGCGACTATACGAATTGGTTTTCTAACTATAGTCATATCCGGTTCCACTACTAAATCATCTTACACAGTCGGTGCAATAGTAGTTTCTGGATCTCGAATACACTTCCTTAGGTGAGAAATATGAAAAACATTATGGACTCATGTCAAACTATGTGGTAACTCTACTCTATACGCGAGTTTCCCAATCCTTTCTATAATAGGAAGTGGTCCAACGAACCTCGGTGCTAGTTTTCCGGATTTTCCAAATCGGATTACACCTTTCATCAGTGATATCTTGACGAAAACATGATCTCCGACTGAGAACTCTAAGTCTTTCCGTCTTCTATCAACATAACTCTTCTGCCTAGACTGAGCTTCCTTTATTCTGGCTTGGATTAACTCAATCTTTCCTATAGCTTCTCTAACCAAATCCGGACCAAGAACTAACCTATCCCTGGTCTCTAACCAACAAACGGGAGATTTGCATGGTCTTCCATACAAAGCTTCAAACGATGCCATCCCTATACTAGTCTGATAACTGTTGTTATACAAAAACTCGACTAACTGTGGTGGTCATCCCATGATCCTCCAAGATCTAGCACACAAGCTCTTAACAAATCCTCTAAGATTTTGTTAACTCTTTCTGTTTATCCATCCGTCTACGGGTGATATGCGATAGTCATCTTAAGCTTGGTATCCAAAGTCTCATGTAGACTTTTACAGAACTCGCTAGTGAATAAGGAATCTTTGTCACTTATTATACTACTAGAAATTCCATGCAGTCTAACTACATTCTTCATAAATAATTTAGCCAAAATAGACGACGTCCTGGCTGACTTAACTGGAATGAAATGAGCACTCTTGGTCAACCTGTCCACTATGACCCATATACTTTCATTTCCTCGATTTGACCTAGACAACCCGTCTATAAAATCAATGGATATTGAATCCCATTTCCAAACGGGAACATCTAAAGGCTGAAATAACCCACTTGGTTTCCGATGTTTGGCTTTTACCTGTTGACAGTTCAAACACTGCTTCACCCATAAGCCTACATCTCTCTTCATAACTTCCCAAAAGAAACTTCTTTTTATGTCCTGATACATCTTAGTTCCTCCCATATGAATGATGAACTTTGAACGGTGACATTCTCCAAGAACTTCCTTCCTAATATTTCCCACATTCGAAACACATAGTCTTCCTTTCTTCCTTAACCACCCATTTTGGTCAAGACTGAAATCTTAAGTCATCGCTCTTTGTTCCATTCCTTAGTTTTTTAATCCATTTAGCTAATAATGGATCCCCCCTTGCTTAGAAGCAATCCTTTCGATCATCATTGGTCGAACTTCTAAACATGATAACATAGCAGTTTCCTTATTATAACTAGCTTCAGATCTCCATTGTATTCTGTATGTAGTCAATGCTTCTAAATCTTTCCACTTAGCTATCATTGCCAATACTACATTCTGATGTTTCCTGCTTAGTGATCTGCAACCTTATTCCTTTTTCCTGGTGTGTACTCAATACCAAAGTCATAAGCGGCTAAAAACTCTAACCACCTCTGATGTCTCATATTCAACTCCTTTTGAGAGAGTAAATACCTCGGTGACTTATGATCCATATACAACTCGAATCTTTCTCTCAAAAGGTAACGTCTCCACACCTTCAATGCGAAAATTACTACAACTAGTTCCAAATCATGAGTTGGATATCTAACTTTATGCGGTCTAAGCTATCGTGAAGCATAGGCAATCACTTTACCTTTTTACATTAACACAGCTCCTAACCCTATTCCACATGCATCCGTGTACACTACTAAGTCTTGATTCCCCTCTGGAGCGACTAACATAGGTGCATTAGTCATTAAGTGTTTCAATTTCTGGAATGCCTCCACATACTTATCAGTCCAGACAAACTTCACATCCTTCCAAGTTAACTTAGTCATCGGTGCCACTATCCGCGAAAAATCCTTAATGAATCTCTGATAATAACCAGCTAATCCAAGAAAACTCTTTATCTCAGTCACTATCCCGGGCCTCTTCCAATTATTCATCACCTCAATCTTAGCCGGATCTACAGACAACCCTTTTTTTGAGACTACAAGACCAAAAAACTTCACTTCCCTCTTCCAGAAATGACACTTCAAAAATTTTGCTTTCAGTTGATGCTCCCTAACCGCCTCAAGCACCACTCTAAGATGAACTTCATGCTCTCTTTCATCTTTAGAGTATATCAAAATGTCATATATTAACACTAGCACGAATCTGTCCAGATGCTCTCGGAAGATTCTATACATCAGGTCAACGAAAAATGTCGGTGCATTGCTTAGTTCGAACGGCATTACTAACCATTCGTACGATCCATATCTTGTTCTAAATGCTGTCAAAGAAATACTATCTTCTGCCACTCTAAGCTGATGGAATCCTGTTGCCAAATCCGATTGGGAAAATGCTTTGGCTCCACTCAACTGATCGAACAAATCGTCAATTCTAGGTAACAGATATCGATTCTTTATCGTTTTCTCATTCAACTTACGATAATCGATACACAACCTCAATGATCTGTTCGGTTTCTTTATAAACAGTACGACTGCTCCCCAAGGCGAACTACTTGGTCTGATGAAATTCTTACTTTCCAAATACACCAACTGCACCTTTAGCTCCTTCATCTTGGTAGATGTCATTCTACTTGGTGGTCTACTCATCGGTTCTGCTCCTAGTACTAAATCTGTCTGAAACTCAATAGCTTGTTTCGACGGTAGTCCTACTACAGGCTCAAAGATGTCTACAAACTCTTTAACAATGAAAACTCGGTTCAACTCGTCTTCCTCCTCCATAACACCCAACAAAACATTTACCCCAAAACTAGGGTTTTCTATGAAGTATATAATCTGATCACTACAACTAGGGTGTCTAAGTGATATTTTCCTATCATGGCAAAATATCCTAGCATTATATTTACTTAACCAATCCATACCCAAAATAATTCCAAACTTTACGAAATCAAATACATGCAAACTGCAAGCAAATATATAACCTAACAATTCAAACTCTAAGTGGTCACGTCTCATCCCAAGAGTCGCATACCCTCTTATCGAATTTGCAACACTTAAGGAAGTAACTAGATACGAGGGTTCTAGGTTAAGCTTATCAACCAAACAATGAGATGTAAAAGAATGCGATGAATCAGTATCAAATAGAACTCTAACTGATACACTATAAATTAAAAGCGTACCTCCCAACACAGCTTTTCCCTTCTCCTCGGCTATTGGTCTTGAGGTAGCTAGTTCCAATGCAAACATCTTGTCATTTCCATCCTTGGCTGGTTCCTTGTGCTGGTTCTTATAGTGTCCAATCTGATCACAGTTAAAGCACCTCACCTTTTTCTTACCAATAGCTTTCTTCCCTTTTCCTATCCCACACTCATGAGCATGGTGTCCCTTCTTATCACACTTAAAGAAAACTAGATTAACCTTCGCCTTCTTGGCAGCTTCTCCCTTTTGAGCGCCCTCCTTATGGAAAAACTTCCTCTTTTGGTTCCGCCCACTTTGAGCTTCCCTTGTTTTGTTACCACCATGAAAAGCAAGCATCTCATCCTGCCTCAATGCCATCTCAACAACTACATCACACAGATCCCTGATATGTGGCAGAGTTGCTTTAGCTAGTTCAGGTTTCAGTCCACGGTTGAACTTCTCGCTCCTTTTGATAATTGTATCAACCGTAGCTATCCGTATCTCCATAACTCCTCAAATTTGGTTGCATACTCAAGCACTGTCATGTCTCCCTGCTCCAACTCCATAAACTTTCTGAGCAGAGTTGACTTAGCAATCTCTGACATGAATCTTTCCTAAAACCTCCTTCTAAATTTAGCCTAGGTCATGGTCTCCTCATTAACTCCCACAGTAACACTGTTCCACCAGTACAGTGCTGCTCCTTGCAACTGTCTAGAAGCAAGTCTCCTCTTTTGCTCATCATTAAGCTCTAAATCAGCAAAGATCCTTTCACAATAAAGTAACCAATTCTCCACTTCAATTGCATCCTTAGTCCCGATAAACGGCTTTCCTCCAAGCCTGACATAATCTCTGCTTAGTATTGCATAGTTATTGACCACCGGAGCTCCCTGATTCCACCTTCCACATTTCCTTTAACTAAACCCGTAGCTGCTCCTACTTGCATTAGATTGACGAAGAACTGATACATCATCCCCATATCTACTTCTAGCACCTACGTTGGCATTTGCAATTGGATTAGCATTTGCCTGTCGACCCGAGTTTCTCCAGTTAGGTCGAGCGTTTCCATTGGTTGTGGTGCTTCCTCCACTAATGTTAACCCTTCCACTCCTAGCATCCATATCTTACGTCCTTAAAATATGCATTAGAGTCTTTGTAAGATATAGAAGAATACCTTAAGA
This sequence comes from Allium fistulosum, assembly GCA_030737815.1. Taxonomy (NCBI): domain Eukaryota; kingdom Viridiplantae; phylum Streptophyta; class Magnoliopsida; order Asparagales; family Amaryllidaceae; genus Allium; species Allium fistulosum. Next base: position 932,496,502 of record CM060903.1, read on the forward strand.
AAGATGGAAGAATAGAGATAAGGCATATACTTATATATAGCAAATACAAGTACGTTACTATAGCGTTATCCCATACCCCAGTCTTTTCTCTAATTCCTTAGGATTATGTTCTCAAAATCATTTTAAATTTGAAATTTCTTTTAAATTTTCATAAACCTATGCTCTGATACCAAGTTGTAACATCCCATATCTTGAGGCCCGAAGCTAAGCGCTACAGATACTACAGTCATCCATAGTATAAACTTCCGGTGACAAAATACGGTAATGTTAATGGTATCCATAATATCAGAAGCACATGAATATGAAATAAAATCATAGATTTCAAAAATAACTTTTTTGATTACATTAAAAATCCATATTTCATATTTGTTAACATAATCCCAAAACGAATCCTAGGTTTTAAACAAATATAATTATTACAAATTACGCCAAGAGCGACATATGAAGATGCCCCCTTTGATGATCAGAGTACTAGATAGACCTATCAGTCATAAATACATTACAACGGAAATAAAACTAAATAGCTCCTACACAGCTTTGCCTCCTGCACTTCTTCGAAAGCTTATTCGCCCAACTTACTAAACCTGAAAAACCTCAACTCTTAGTCTACTCAAATTAAATTTTGAGCATCCGAGAGTTTAAGGGGGAAAACATAAACTTCGAGTCAGATATAAAGCCCGGTGTGAATAATATTATTACATCTTGATTTACCGATATTAAGTGAGACCACGCCGCTTAGCAGAATGGGTTTCTCCTCACTAATATCCCTTTAAAAAGCATATCTTTCGCAAATCAGAATCCTGCAATCAAACTGATTATAACAACAATAGCAAGTACATATAAGCATAAAAATCAGGAAATCAATGGACAATCTGTCCACACTATAGTTTTACTCGGCTAACTACTAACCATTGGCCGACTCAAGCGTACCAGGCATAATAAAAATCCAACTTCTGTTAGACACAATACTGGGTTAACTGCCCTTAACTTTTTTTTCTATGGTCAACTGAACCTAACGGTTTTACGGGCTCACCAATAACCTATCTTTCCTTTATTCCCTTCTGTGTGTAACCTCAATTTAGTCCCACCTGTGACAAGCCCTACACACTAGAATTTTGGACTTATTTTAGCTAGGGGCTAATAGCTAAAGTATAGGGCGCGACCTTACACCAGTCCCATCCGGTCTTCTAACATTTGAGTCATAAACTTAGGGTTAACTACCTTATTCATGTTTTCATGTCTTAGGGTTAACTACCCTGTTAAATTTTATTTCCTTGTAAATAATCTTTACAAATGATTTACCCTTGAAATCATACTTTTTTAAAACAAGGAAATCATATATTGTACTTTACTCAAAACACTTATGCCAAAATATATATACTTTACATAAAACAGTATTGATGAAACCTTATCAATGGGATTATCTATCCTTTCTAAGTAAGTTAAAATCCGTTTTAAACTCAAAAGATTTTAGGCCATGAATCCAAACAATACCTTTGAAACCTCTGTTTAATCCTTAAACAATGCCTTTTGAAATCACTGAGAATAACCCTTTCGAAAGCTTTACTAAAACCTTAGACATCCTCTTTAAAATCAATTTAAACTTGCCTTTCGAAAGCATTAGAAACCCTCCATTCAAATACTCAAAATAAACCTTTCGAAAACATTGGGGATCTCCCCTTTGAAATCCATGTTATATACCTTTCGAAAGCATTGGAATTCTCGACTTAAAACGTACCTTTCAAAAGTATTGTGTTCAAGTAAAAGTATGTGGAAACATTACCTCGAAACCATTTAAAATCATTCCTTCTGAAACCTTTTGAGTTTAACTTTTAATATAACTAAGGGTCATAAAAGAACAAAGGCGAAAGCCTTACTTTCGAAAACATAAATCCCAAGTAAAAGAAAGAGGATAGTTTCGAAATTTGAAACCAACCCTTTCAAAACCATTGCCTCCTAAACCATTTTGAAAGCAGTTAAACTACACTTTCGAAAGCATCGAGAAGGTGGCTTTAAAGTATAAAGGCGAAAGCACCCTTTAAAAAGCATTGATTCATAAGGTTTGAATGCGGCAACATGGTTTTTATCCTTTCGAAAGCTTCTTTTACAACATAAAGGCGGCAACTCATTCGAAAGCTCTTTTATATAAACAAAGGAAAGTTTATAAGTCGAAAGCTAACTCCAACCGTTTCGAAAGCATCATTTATAAACGAAAATAGTAAAAAATTAATAAGAATGGCTTCTACCCGTTCAAAAGCATGGTTTCGACACTATAACTTTCGCCTTTATCCAATTCACTACGTATCAATTGGTTGATATCATGTGCATTGGTTCCGAATAGGTTCTAGTGGAGGTGTGGTGTTGAAGGCACCAGATGGAAGTGGCGAAGCAATAAATTTAAGAAAAACTGATTATAAGCCTTTTAAAGTAATTTCTTTTCAACTAACTTGCCTTATTTGTTAAAATGCAATTGTCTACCATTTCTTTACCAAAAATCCTTTTCTAAAAAGTGCTGCCGAATTTAGAAATTGTCAATTTAAAAACATTTAGCAATTAAGCCCTTCTCCTTGAATAAACATATAAAACTTTTAAGTCCCTTAAGTTAAATAATTTTATAACTATGATAAAATAATTGGGAAAATTCCCCAAAAATTACAATAATTCATTTTTAATATACTTTCTAACATATTAAATTTCAAACCCAAAACCAATATATAATTGCCGAATATAATTTAAACCCAATTTTAGCTATTTTATTTCATAGAAAATTCATAATAAATCCACAATAACTTAGAAAATTATGAAACTTAAAACCCACTTCATAAATAATTTTTTCGATCATATATCAAAAACGCAAGTCATTTGGATGTCATTTAATATGTTTTTCAAATCTAAACTTATCATAAAATCTATATGAAGCAACATAAATCATCAACATGCACTTATTTTCATTTAATCAATCATATCATGGTATATTATTTACAAAATCAATTCGGATATAACTAGAAACCGAAATCAATAAAAATGATAGCATTCCAAGATGGTATGTTAGTAGAAGTGGCCACAATGGTTCATTTAATTGAGTTAACTTATCCAAGTTATAACATAGGAATTTACATAAAAAGCAGATATGTATAAGGAAACATCACATAACAACCAATACATATAGGTAAATGTTCAAGTTATTATAATAGCAAACGAGGATTTATTCTGCTTAAAAGATGTCAACACATAACCTACTTAGTGAATTATGGCATAACTATGATTTATTCTACCAAAAAAATGTCATATACAAATTAATTAGCATAACGATGATATATTCTGCAAAATAGATGTCATTAGGTTTCATATTCATTTGAGGTTACTTAAGCGTAATCGACAAAGAAAGCCCTTGGGTTTAAAAACATTCTTTAAAATATAGCTCGCTTTAAACGAAAATTGACCTTCGGAAATAAGTGATTTAAAATCAAAACCTTTATTCGGTAAATAATTAAACAATTAAACCCATTTCTTAATAATAAGTAAACATTAATTAATCATCACACAATAATTAACTTTAAATAAATAATTAAATAATAATTATCCTCTTAATTAAGTAATTAACTATTAATTAATCTCAATTAATAATTAAATAATTACTTAAACCTTAATTTATAATTAAATTATACTAATCCTTAACTAATAATTAAATAATAAATTAAACCTTAATTTAAGAATAACAAATCTTATTAATTAAATCTTAATTAATAATTAATTTAATATTTAAACCCTTTCTTCAATAATAATATTAATAATAATTAACCTCTAATTATTAATTTAATAATAATCAATCTTTAAATAAATTATTAAATAACAATTAATTTTTAATTAATTAATTAACGTACTTAATTTATAATTAAGTACTAATTGCCTTTATTAACTAATGATTAAGTACTAATCATCTTAACTTAACTGATTAATTAAATAATCATTAAATAAATCAATAATTAATTAATAAATTTAATAATTACTTTTACTACTTAAAAATTGTTTTCAAAACACTTTTCAAAAAGATACTTAAATGAAAACATTTTAGATTTCAAAAAAAGCTCATTTTCACCAACTGCATTTATAGCGACTATTGCTAAACAACCTGTAATCTTCAAACTTGTTTAATATAACAAATGACTTCAAACTTCTCAGCTTTAGCTTTCACATACTAAACACTTTTTATAACTTAATATAAGATTTTGAAAACAAAAGTAAGGTTTCGGGAACTAAATCAAAGTTTAAAACTTATAACTTCTCAAAAACAATTCTTAAGTAAACTAGTTTTTAAAACAAAGGATTTCTATGTCACCACCTAACAAATTCAAGTGCTAAACTTTCCTTAACATACATTCATATATTCATGATTACAACATACATAGGCCCATCCAAACACAAACATGACAAAGATCACAACTTTATATCTTTCGTATTACTTTTAGATTATTCTTTCAAGTCTAGGTTAAATTTCCATACAAACACATACATATTACCAACCAAGCAAATATATGTATGCTATATGTCAACACCAAAAAATCAAGCAATATATTTTCATAACCAAGGTAACAATAATTTAAAGTTTGGAACTTTAAATAAAACAAGCTTTTCTCACCTTGAGCTATCCAAAATAACCCAAAAATGAGTCATCTTCCAACTTATTTTTGGACAAGATACTCATGGAATTTTGAAAAGTTTCCAAGGGGAAAGTTCTTGTAAATTCTTTTTTCTGGAAATATAAAATTAGAATCACTCAATTTGGATCAGTTTTGATGGAGATATGGTCAAAAGAATAAGAGGTATTTTCGGACTTGAAAATATGGATCTGAAAATACTCTGCAAAGAAATGAGATTTGGACAAGCTTAACCTCAAAATTAAAAGAAGTAGTACACATAAAAGTTGTAGCCACTAGAATTTTCTATGGTTTGAAAAAATGAAATCCTTTATTTGGATAAGATATGAGAAAGATATGGTAAAAGGAAAAGAGGTAAAATCGAAGAAGTGAAAGGGGTATTTATAAGCAAGAGAATAAAGTAAATTACTAAAATAGCCTTGTTCTTTACCCTTCACATCCACTTGCCACTTCACCACCGTTGTCCCCCTACCATGCTTAGCCAACATGCATTTAATGCATATATGTACTTATGTCTACATGTGTTTCACTTTATATATATATATATATATATTCTTTTTTTATATATAACTTAAGTATAATATATATATATATATCCACATTCATATACACATCATATAGATCTAGCTTATTTATATTGTATTTATATGTGTTACTCAAATGTGCACAACATATTCGATAATTTTTATTTGATGAAAAGTTGAAAATTGAAAAACGAATTCCGATCGCATTTTCAATTTTTCTTCGAACTATATATTTTTGTAAACACATTTTAAAAAACTATTTCACCATCGTTATTTATTTCTTAAAAGAGTTTTATTTCAATTATAAAAACCAATATTTGAATATTTAAAATTAATTAAATATCATTAATTAAAGCGGTGAAATTCCGGGTCGTTACGTACTCTCCCCAATAAAAGAATTTCGTCCCCGAAATTTTACCACAACCCTAACCCAGACACACTTAACTCTATTCATCAGTTCGTAAGATGTACATAGATCATTTCTACAAAAAATTCTAATTTGGCCACTTTCTGGAATACATAACTTTACTTCCCAACTAGTATCGCCAACTCGACTTTCTAGTGCGGACTTTGATCAGGTTTCTTAATTAGAAACCTCCGTTCTCCTTACATAGTCATATACTATGATAGAAAACTTTGATTCCATATTAAGAACCCTCACCAAGTGTTCGCCATTAAAAATCGAATGATAAATCCTGACTCGGAATGGTGTGAAACACCTCAAGTCGGGTACTTGAATCTTGGATCGAGAATTATGTGAAAAGAGGAAGGATCTACATACAACTTACATAGTTATCTAAGGGTCCCTGCTACTCAATTACTTTCTACTCTCCCTAAAATATTTATGAAAACATTTCATAACAATTCTAACTTATGTTCAAGCTTTTTTTTATACGATACGACTTATTTACGAAATCCTTTCATAAAATCAGTTTACTTTATTAAATTGTATAATACTCCCTTACACCCTAAGAGTGTATACGAAACATCTTATTTTTGATTTCATTCACTTTTAAATATTCAGATGTAGACCCAAAATAATTTGGGTCTCAAAACCGAGTCGACCATTACAACTTCTTTATCCATTTTGTCTGGTAAGTAGCTAAGAAGAGTAGGATGCTGGTATCCAAACTCCATCCTAGAGTCTACTTTTTCTTAGACACCTCTAAGGTAAAAACGTTTATTAGCCGGCCTAATAACATCAAATAACTTTTAACTTCCGAAATGTTAAAATCAAAAGACATGGTTTAAACAAACAAAGTTATTAAACCTCATTATTAAATACAACCCAATTAAAACTTCATTAATTAACCCATTTTAAATCAAGATACCTTTTTATTTTGAAAACTTAAGAGCCAAATACCCAGGTTTTATTTCAAAATATCCTTTTGAATGACACTATATATTTAACCCATAAAAACATACATATAGCCTGAGTAACTCCAAAATGATATCAAGGAACCGGGTACTACCAAATAGTATCGTATATCCCTTTACAAAGAAGGGTAATACTCAAGAGAATTGTTTACCATCCGAATACATCTCCTTCCCATTTTTAGTCACTTCCGAGCCACTCGAACTAGTTAGTTATAAAAATATTTCTTCTTTTCAAATCCCATTTTGAAACAATATTATGTATATTTTCTAACTAAATAGTTTTTAACAAAATATTTATCATCCACTTTCTTTGGATTCATTCAGATTCGTACTCGTTTTGGTCGTACAATGACAAAAGGAATAATTTACTAAGTGACCCACCACGCCTGCCTAAGCAAACATCTGATTGTCACTTAGAAGATTATTCTAATCATCACAAAACAAATCGAGACTCATTCCCTGAACTGTCCAAAGAAAAATCTTAATCTCAAATTTCCTTTCAAAATATTTATTCCTTAAAGTATTTTTAAGTAAAGTTATTATTACTTTCCAAGAATCGTTTGAAAACTTTATCAAAGCCACCAAAATTTAAATCCTTTGAAAATCCATCTTATTCTAAAAATATATTTATAATCCTAATTTATAAAATCAACTTTTATAAAATCATATGAAATATTTCTTTTAATAAACACCTATTATTAAAATCCAATTTAACCAAACATTATCATCGAACGCCTTATAGACAAACTATGAAACTTAATTCACAAGGTGTTCGATTCAATGTTCCCACAAATTCTATCTACCTAACCTATACTTAAAAGGAAAATCTACTAATAGATCAGAAAATAGTCTCCTATATGATAATAATTAAATATTATCAACTTCTAACAACAATCATATCATAGATATCTATATAAATATTTGAAATTTTTTCCTTTATATATATAAAATATAGTCATAGGTAAAATTATTTCATTTACCAATTTTAAAACAATATTGTGTCGATTAGGCTTGTTCATGGGTTTAGGGAACCCCCATCGATAACGTTGGCCAAACGCATCGACCATAATTCTTAAGCCATTCAACAGATCAAACAACACAATATAAAACATTTTGTAATCACTAACAAATATGGGCTCCTATATATAATACACTCATACTCATTCTACCCAATCTCAAATGAGTTTACCCCAACAGGGCCAAGGTTCTCGCTTAACCTTATGCTTTGATACCAAATGTGATGATCTGCCTTTCTTACACCTAAAGACGACACTTAATACGTCCTCGGTATTCGTGTGCCAATCATTTAAGCATTCGAAAGACAGGTCGTTTGGGGTGAAAGAAAGAAAAAGGCAGAACACAATCTCATATCGTGACGAGAAATATATATAATATACACACGATCTTTACAAAAAGAAATAACTTTATTATATACATAATATCAGAGTACACTAACCTATTATTAGCCTGGACAGTTATAACAGTCTGTCCTTAAAATTGCTGATAAATACAGATAGAAATCAAGAACAAACAGCAGAAAATATAACATACGTGAATATGTCTTGGAGAATCTAGCTTGTCTCCTGAAAGCTTCGAAGCATCCAGCTAAATCTGGAAAACATGCTCGGGCTGACCCGAGCATTTTAGGAAAACAATGCATGGGTCAGTCTGGTAAAACTAGTGTGAGAAAAGCTTGAAACAAATCATATAGATTACTATATTTGAAAAACCTTTCAAAATAAAAAGTATCACGTAAGACCACGTCGCACATAAACACGAACAGGTTTTTATCTTATGATAACTAAAATATTTTATTATAAAAAAATCCAATGATATTATAATAATGTCTAGGTTTAAAATAAATACGGAATATAGCTGAAATGCTTGCATCTCGCATTTCAACATAGTTGGGCACATCTAAATACGTAAAGGTTCATATTGCAGGATGGATTCCAATGATGGCAAGGTAATGGACTACCTTCTGATGATACACCTCTAGAAAATGTATCTGAGGGCTACAGACGCATCTGCCCCTTTAACATGACAAGCCGGATAACCTCACATTTTTGACACCGAGGTTGTTTACTTTACCCCTCGATGCATGCATGCAAAACAACTCTAAAGGACAATCTAGAATGGGATGATGGCTCCTAATGGTAGCTAACCGCATGACTTTGCTACATACCCTTTTTTAGCAATTCTTCCAGGTTGTGAAACTTGAGACAACACTTTTACCTCTTCTACTAACATACTATTTTGGAATGCTAACACTGCCCTCCAGGCAGAGATGTAATGCCAGCATTCATCGATACATGTTGTTTCAGGATCGAACAACATTTAAAATTTGCTATCTTCCATTTTAGAATCACCCTCAGGAAGAATAATATAGCTCTGTATCATACTATATCACGAACGTTATTAGTTTGGAGTGGTTTAGATAAATTCGAAAACCGGGGTCTTAAAACTAAGCGATAATTTCCGGCTAACTCAATTCTGGTTCTTTATAAGTATGCAACAAGTATTCGAGTCTTCACCAAGGAACTCAGATATACAATCATACTTCCTGAGTCAAAATAGGTCAAGGTTTGATAGTGGGTTATTTAACTATCAAATGATCAAACAACATAAATTTATAGATTTAATTACCAATAACAACCACTAAGCCTCATTTTAAATAAATCTTTCATTTATTAAAATCTCTTTTCAAAAGTGTTCATCAAAAACATCCATATACTTATCTCATTGGCATAAGTATATTCATAAAACATTTGTGAAAGATTTCTCATTTACAAATCATATCAAAGGATTAAAACAAAATGTTATTTAAATTGGAGATAAAGATAACCTCAAACAATATTCCTTCGGTGTTAAGTGTGGAACAAATATCCATACCACCAGAATTAAGAAGGCCAGTTAGAGGAAATCAAATCTCAAATTCGTTTATAAATTTCCTTCAATTAATCCTTTTAACAAATCTATTTTGTTTATGAAATCTCCATTACTTAAATTCCAAACCCACTTACAATAATCTTTACAAACCACTAAGTTATTTTTCAAAACTCTTTACAAGTCTCTAAAATCATTTTTTAAATATCTGAAACCATTTATAAAAATCTTTTATAAATATCCAAATCATATATAAAAACTCTTTTATAAATTATCCTTATTTAAAACAAAACTTCTAATACACTTAATCAATCGGGTTCCTTTGATAAAATCGGTTATTTAAAACACGTTGAAATAAACAAGTTATTGTTTAAACATTCTTCATTTAATTAATATTTAAACCACATTAGCAAAATAATGATTTTAAACAATCATTGAAAAGTATCAAATTACTCCAACCAACTTTAATAAAATAATTTCTTAATTATCCTTTAAATATTTTAAAATGTAATAAACTTTAAACCATTATCAAAAAGGAAAAATGAAATATTTGACTTCATAAAAATCAAGAAGGGGCTTAGTGACCACAATGGTTCATTTAATCGAGTTAACTTATCTAAGTTATAACATGGGTATTTACATAACAAGCAGATATGTAAAAGGAAACAACACATAACAACCAATCACATATAGGCAAATGTCCAACTTATTATAATAGCAGACGCGGATTTATTCTGCTTAAAAGATGTCAACATATAACCTACTTGGTGAATTATGGCAGAACTGTGATTTATTCTACCAAACAAATGTCATATACAAATTAATCATCAGAATGGTGGTTTATTCTGCTAAACATATCATTGGGTTTCATATTAATTTGAGGTTACTTAAGGGTAATCGACAAAGAAATCTCTTGGGTTTAAAAACATTCTTTAAAAGATAGCTCGCTTTAAACGAAAATTGACCTTTGGAAATAAGTGATTTAAAATCATAAGCTTTATTCAGTAATTAATTAACAATTAAACCGATTTTTTAATAATGATTGAACATTAATTAATCATCAAACAATAATTAACTTTAAATAAATAATTAAATAATAATTATCCCTTTAAATAAGTAACTTACAATTAATTAATCGCAATTAATAATTAAACAATTACTTAAACCTTAATTTATAATTAAATTATACTTTAACCCTTAATTAATAATTAAGTAATAAATTAAAAATTCATTTAAGAATAAATAAATCTTATTAATTAAATCTTAACTTAATTAGTTATTAATTTAATATTTAAACCCTTTCTTAAATAATAATTTTAATAATAGTTAACCTTCAATTGTTAATTTATTAATAGTCAATCTTCAAATAAATTATCAAATAACAATTAATTTTTAATTAATTAATTAACTTACTTAATTTATAATTAAGTACTAATTCCTATTATTAACTAACGATTAAGTATAATCATCCTAACTTAATTGAATAATAATTGAATAAATCAATAATTAATTAATAAATTTAATAATTACTTTTATTACATAATTTTTTTGAAACGCTTTTCAGAAATATACGTAGGTGAAAACATTTTAGATTTCAAAAAGTGTTTGTTTTCATGAACTGCATTTATAGCGACTATCACTAAACGACCTGTAATTTTCAAACTTGTTTAATATAACAAATGACTTAAACTTCTTAGCTTTAGCTTTCACATACTAAACACTTTTATAACTTAATATAAGATTTTGAAAACAAAAGTAAGGTTTTGGGAACTAAATCAAAGTTTAAAACTCATAACTTTTCAAAAACAATTCTTAAGTAAACTAGTTTTTAAAACAAAGGATTTCTATGTTGCTAGCTAACAAATTCAAGTGCTAAAATTTCTTCAACATACATTCATGTATTCAGGATTACAACATACATAGGCCTATCCAAACACAAACATAACAAAGATCGCAACTTTATATCTTTCATATTACTTTTTGATTGCTCTTTCAAATCTAGATTAAATTTCCATACAAACACATACATATTACCATCCAAGAAAATACATACATACATATATCAACATCCAACAAATCAAGCAATATATTTTCATAAACAAGATATCAATAATTTAAAGTTTGGAACTTCAAATAAAAACAAGCTTTTCTTAACTTAAGCTATCCAAAATAACACAAAAATAGGTCATCTTCCAACTGATTTTTGGATAAGATTCTCATGGAATTTGGAAAAGTTTCCAAAAGGAAAGTTATTATAAATTCATTTCCCTACAATTTTAAGAAAAGAACCACTCAATTTGGATCTGTTTTGAGGAAGATATGATCAAAAGAAAAGAAGGTATTTTCGGACTTGAAAATCTGGGTCCTAAAATACTCTGAAAAGAAATAAGATTTAGACATGGTTAGGCTCAAAATTTGAAGAAGTGGTACTCATGAAAGTTGTACCCACCAGAATTTTATAGGGTTTGAAAAAAATAAATCCTCCATTTGGATAAGATATGAGAAAGATATAGTAGAAGGAAAAGGGGTAAAATTGAAGAAGTAAAAGGGGTATTTATAAGCAAGAGAACAAAGTAAATTACTAAAATAGCCTTGTCCTTTACCCTCCACATCCACTTGTGTAACATCCCCTATCTTGAGGCCCAAAGCTAAAAACTATAGATGCTGCAGTCATCTATAGTATTAACTTTCGGTGAATAAATACGGTAATGTTAATGGTATCCATAATATCAGAAGCACATGAATATGAAATAAAATCACAGATTTCAAAAACAACTTTTTTGATTACATTTCAAATCCATATTTCATATCCAGTTACATAATGCCAAAACAAATCGTAGGTTCTAATTAAATATAATTATTACAAACTACGCCAAGAGCGACATATGAAGATGCCCCTTGGATGATTAGAGTACTTGATAGATCTATCAGTCGTAAATACATCACAACGAAAATAAAACTAAATAGCTCCTACGTTGCTAACTTTTCCTCATGCACGTCTTCGGGAGCTTATTCATCTAACCTACTAAACCTGAAAACTTAACTCTCAGTCCACTCAAATTAAATTTTGAGCACCCGAGAGTTTAAGGGGGAAAACATAAACTTCGGGTCGGACATAAAGCCTGGTGTGAATAATATTATTACATATCGATTTACTGATATTAAGTGAGACCACAGCGCTTAGCAGAATGAGGTTTCCCCTCACTAATTTCCCTTTATAAAACATATCTTTCACAAATCAGAATCCTGCAATCAAATTGCTTATAACAACAATAGAAGTACATATATGCATAAAAATTAGGAAATCAATAGACAATCTGTCCACACTATAGTTTTACTTGGTTAACTATTAACCATTGGCTAACACAGGCCTACCGGACATAATTAAAATCCAACTTCTGTTAAACACAATACTGGGCTAACTGCCCTTAACATTCTTTTTCTAGGGTCAACTGAACCTAATGGTTTTACGGACTCACCAATAACCTATCTTTACTCTGTATATTCCCTTCTGTGTGTAACCTCAATTTACTCCCACCTGTAACAAGTCCTACACATTGGAATTTGAACTTATTTTAGCTGGGGGCTAATAGCTAAAGTATAGGCCGCGACCCTATACCAATCTCATATGGTCTTCTAACTTTTGAGTCATAAACTTTGGGTTAACTACCATATTCATGTTTCATTTCCTGTCTTAGGGTTAACTACCCCGTTAAACTTTCATTTCCTTGTAAATAATCTTTACAAATGATTTACCCCTGAAATCATACCTTTTTAAAACAAGGAAATCGTATACTTTACTTTGCTCAAAACGCTTATGCCAAGATATATATACTTTACATAAAACAGTGTTAATGAAACCTTATCAATGGTATTACTATCCCTTCTAAGTAAGTTAAAAACCCTTTTTAAATCAAATTATTTTAGGCCATAAAGCCAAATAATAAACTTTCATTTCCTTGTAAATAATCTTTACAAATGATTTACCCCTGAAATCATACCTTTTTAAAACAAGGAAATCGTATACTTTACTTTGTTCAAAACGCTTATGCCAAAATATATATACTTTACATAAAACAGTGTTAATGAAACCTTATCAATGGTATTACTATCCCTTCTAAGTAAGTTAAAACCCCTTTTTAAATCAAATTATTTTAGGCCATAAAGCCAAATAATACCTTCAAAACCTCTGTTTAATCCTTAAACAATGCCTTTTAAAATCATTGAGAATAAGCCTTTCGAAATCTTTATTGAAACCTTAAACATCCTCTTTAAAAACCATTTAAACTTTCCTTTCGAAAGCATTGGAAACCCTCCATTCAAATACTCAAGACAAACATTTCGAAAACATTGGGGATCTCCCCTTCGAAACCCATGTTATATACCTTTCGAAAGCATTGAAATTCTCCACTTAGAACGTATATCTTTCGAAAGCATTGAGCTCAAGTTAAAGTATGTGGAAACATTGCCTCGAAACCATTTAAAATCATTCCTTTCAAAACCTCTTGGGTTTAACTTTTAATATAACTAAGGGTCACAAAAGAACAAAGGCGAAAGCCTTACGAAAGCCTTACTTTTGAAAACATAAATCCCAAGTAAAAGAAAGTGGATAGTTTCGAAACCAACCCTTTCGAAACCATTGCCTCCTAAACCATTTTGAAAGCAGTTAAAGTACCCTTCCGAAAGCATTGAGAAGGCGGCTTCAAAGTATAAAGGCAAAAGCATCCTTTTGAAAGCATTGATTCGTAATGTTTGAATGCGGCAGCATGGGTTTTACCCTTTCAAAATGTTCTTTTACAACATAAAGATGGCAACTCATTCAAAGCTCTTTTTTTATAAACAAAGGCAAGTTGATTAAGTCGAAAGCTAACTCCAACCCTTTCGAAAGCATCATTTATAAACGAAAATAGTGCAAAGTTAATAAGAATGGCTTCTGCCCCTTCGAAAGCATGGTTTCAACACTATACCTTCAGCCTTTCTCTAATTCACTACGTATCAATTGTTTATACCATGTGCATTGATTTCGAATAGGTTCTAGCGGAGGTATGGTGTCAAAGGCACCAGATGGAAGTGGCGAAGCAGTAAATTTAAGCAAAACTGATTATTAGCCTTTTAAAGTAATTTCTTTTCAACTAACTTGCCTTATTTGTCAAAATGCAATTGGCTACCATTTCTTTACCAAAAATCGTTTTCTAAAAAGTGCTGTCGAATTAAGAAATTGTCAATATAAAAACATTTAACCATTCTCCTTAAATAAACATATAAAACTTTTAAATCCCTTAACTTAAATAATTATATAACTATGACAAAATAATTGGGAAAATTCCCCAAAAATTACAATAATTCATTTTTAATATGCTTTCTAACATAATTAAATTTCAAACCCAAAACCAATATATGATTGCTGAAAATAATTTAAACCCAATTTTAGTTATTTTCTTTCCTAGAAAATTTATAATAAATCCACAATAACTTAGAAAATTATGAAACTTGAAACCCACTTCACAAATAATGTTTTTGATCATATATCAAAAACGCAAGTCATTTGGATGTCATTTAATAGGTTTTTCAAATCTAAACTTATCATAAAATCTATATGAAGCAATATAAATCATCAACATGCACCTATATCCATTTAAACAATCATATCATGGCATATTATTTACAAAATCAATTCGGATCTAACTAGAAACCGAAATCAATAAAAATAAGATGTAAGATCATTATTCACCCTGGCTTGTTGTTAAGGAGATTGATTTGCTTAAGCTTCCTACTTCAATCTAAACTTTTCTTCTTCTTGAATCCCTAAATGGTGGCCGCCGAGCTTACAAGGGCTTCAGTTTTGTTTGCAAATGTTGAAATGAGTAAGGAATAAAGGTAAGAAATGTTTTGTAACGACCCGTATTTTTACGGATCGAAAAGTTTGTCAAAATCTGGAATTTTAGTGTTGTTGAGCCATTTCAGATTTTAGGCAAAATATGGCTAAGTCCTAAGTCGTTCACGACTTAGTATAGGTCGTAAGTCGTATACGACTTAGGGGATAGGAGCGACCCAGGGATTTGGAGAGTTAAGAGTTAAGTCGTGACCGACTTATGTGGGTTAGACGACCTAAGGAAGATAGGGGAGTGGTTTAAGTCGGTTGATAGTTTGGGACGACCTAAGGAATTAACCGAGTTAAGGATGTTAAGTCATAAGGTGGCTTAGGTCAAGTGACCGACTTAAGGTAGTAACCGACTTATAGTATTGACCGACCTATTGAAGTTAGCAGGTTGCGACCTAGTGGTTAGCGAAGTTAGGTCGTTAGACGACTTAAGGAGGTGTATAAGTCGTAGGTCGTAAGTCTTATCCCATGGTAAGCTGTAGGTCGAAGGGATGTTAGGTCGTACCCATATCCAATGTGTTAGGTCGTGAGCTCTGTTATAGTTAAGTCGCGTAGTGTTAAGTCGAATGGTGCTAAGTTGTTAAGTCGTCCAGGCGACTTAGGAGGGAACGCGCGTGTGTTAGGTCGTGTGTTTGCTAAGTCATAAGTCGTAACCTAGCTAAGTCGTGAGGTTGATGAGTTGTAGAGCTATTAAGTCGTTAAGGCGTATCCCAGTTAAGTCGTAGACCGGTAAGTCGCGCAATGCGTTAAGTCGTAGACGACTTAGGAGTTGAGTCGTAACCTAGTTCTGCTAAGTTATAAGTCGTAGGCTAGTGGGATTTGATAAGTCGTAGGCTGGCATAGCAGTTGAGTCGTAAGTCGTCTGGGATGTTAAGTCGGAAGGTTATAAGTCGGAGACGACTTAGGGAAGGCGGACGAGTTAAGGAGGAATTCAGCTATAAATACTCGTCCATTTTCTCACTTTTTGGGATCCGGATTTCGAAGCGACGAAGTGCTGCCATTTTGAGAGCTCGACTTCTACACTTCTTCACTTCTTTTCTTCACTCTAATCTAGTGATTCCTTCCATCATCAAATTGAAGATTCGAGAGCTTAGATTGGAGATCTTCATCCTTTGAAGTGAGATTTCTTCGTTTGAGGCGAATTCGTGAGATCAAGCTTGATCCTTCGCTGTCCAGATCTGAAGCGTGTTGATTTGGGGTTGTTTAGGTGATTTGGTGAGTGGTGATTATCTCTCACACGGATCCAAAGGAGTATATCGGATTGTTGGCTCGATTTGGTGTTAAAATAGTGATTTTCATGCATTTTCTTCATTCTAAGTGTAGATCCATGTAGATCCATTGTTCATGATGATTTGACAACCATTTTACTAAGTGTTAACCTATGCAAGTTCATTCATCAAGATTGTAGAGATAATTCTCATGATTTCATGCTTGTTAGACTTTCAACTCTTTAATTACGAAATTGCCATTATTGTGATAATTGTCTACTTAGATCATATTTGAATGCTTGATTGTTTGGATTAATGTTTGACTTGGTTGATTGCTATAAATTAGATGATTTGATTTAGACCGAAGATGATTAAAAAGCTAAGAGAAAGGCTCTTGAATTGGGAAAGCTGCTTGTGGCATATGTAGCGGGTGATGAAGCTCTTATGCATAGATTCGATGATGATGATGTTGAGATGAGACTTTGCGAGGATGTGATGAAGCGAAGTATGATATGAGATAGTCTTGGTCTAATCCAGACGGGATCATTCCAAGCACGTTGGTAACTCGGTGATATGATTCGAGTTAAGGGTAATGGATGCTTGAGAGGCGCTTGAGCTAGTATGGAAATAGTCGTCGAGGAGGATGACTAGGAGGCTTGGATAGCATCGTTGTTGAAGGTTCTAGCATGCTCTAAGCAAGAGTACGTTTGGGCAGATTCGATAGTCCCAACGGCCAACTGTTGATGGTCGAGTACTCTGGGCAGATTCGATAGTCCTAGGCACGGGCTGCGACGACGTGCGGGAGTTATGTCTAGAACCGGGGTTTCCATTAGCCCTTGACGGACGGCTGAAAGAATGTGCCGGTCATTCAATTAACGGTGATATCGAAGCAGTGATAACAGTGATAGCCAGAGTCATGGATGTTTGGTTGTATCGTCATTCGATCTCAAGAGCGGTATTTTCTGGGTGCTTATCTGATCTTGGTTTAGGCCTTGGGGGTTTGTACCTGGAAAACATCGCCCTTGACTCGAGTGATAATAGCTTTACTTTAAATTGTATGTTCTGCTATGTTTGCTTCTGCTTAGTGTGTGTCTGGGGGCTATCACTGTAGAATGAGGTTGGAGTGGGAGGGTTGTATTCCTATTCCTTTTCCTTTATGCTCTTTTGGTATGTTGTTAGTTAATTTACTGCTCACTAAGACTGTTGTCTGACTCAAGGCTTTATGTTTTAATTCTTATTGCCTTGGGCTGTTCGTCCATTTTTGGGACGGGCAGACTAGGTAGCAGGTGACAGGTGCTGTTCTCTTCTCACGATGCTGATATCGAAGACGAGCTGGAGGGTTGCATATTTTCTTCTTACTATATGTACTGGATGTTCCGCTGTTTTTTTTTGTATTCTCTGAGTGATATGTAGTGAGGCTTGTTGTATTAACTATTCAGATGTTTGTATTCAACTATTATGAAGTCTTATTGATGAGATTCTATTATGTGAAGCTTCACTATGTATATATGTTCTATTGTATTTTTGTCCATGCGCTGTGAGTAATACGATAGATCATGATGTTTTAATCTACCTTGGCAATCGTCCATGGTCGCCTGGCACACTTTACAGCGCACTATCTCTAGATTCGGTGCAGGGGTCATGGGCGGTCGTCACATTTGGTATCAAAGCATTGGTTAATCGATCTTACCCAACGCTCGCTGACGTAACTACGTATGAGAGACGTAATTGTATTTTGATGGATGATTACTATATATAATATAGTAGCTTAGTAAAGTTTGAGTCTTTTATGCAGTTGTTTCTCTAGATGTTCTGATCATTCCTTTTTGTAGATATTGAGAATGAGTCGAAGAGGGAGACCAGCTGCTAGGGAAGGCCGTGCTACTGAGGGGACTGCTGATTATGCAGCTATGTTCGAAGCTATGATGACTTCGATCATGAGAAGGATACCAGTTCCGGGGGTAGCAGTTGATGTTGGAGTTCAAGTCCAAACTCCGAAACCAGTGGATTTTGCTAAGTTGTGCAAGGATTATACTGCTCTTGGAGGGAAAGTTTTCTTGGGAACAGAATCAACTATTGAGGTCCAGAGGTGGATAGATGCTTATAGAAGGATTTTTGGAGATTTGGGAATTGAGGATGCGACTAAGAGGAAGTTGGCATTGAGACAGCTTCAAGGGGGAGCCTCTGATTGGTGGAACTCTATTACCATCAATACTCCGGAGGAAGAGATTACTTGGGAGCAATTCCAAGTCAGATTTGAAGCTAAGTTCATTTCTACAGCTTAGAAGTCTGTTCTGTTCAAGAAGTTCGTGGAGCTCAAGCAAGGTGGAAGACCAGTTCTTGAGTATGTTTCTGAGTTTGAAGCTTTGTCCAAGTATGCCCGGTCGTATATCGAATCCGCATATCAGAAGAATGAGAAGTTTGTGACAGGCTTGGACAGTTATCTTGGGAGGCAGTTGGTGGATCATCTGGATGATTCATTTGAGAAGCTTGTGGAGAAAGCTCTCAGGCATGAGAGTCTGTTTCCTAAGGAAGGATCTGTTGTTGCTGTGACCAGGGAAGAGTCTAAACCCCAGCAGGGTGGGAATAAGAAGAGGAAGCAGCCGCAACAGAAGGGTAAGGATGGCCAGAAGAAGCCGAAAGGCGAAGTGACTTGCTACAATTGTCAGCAAAAGGGCCATTTCTCGAAGGATTGTAAGAATCCGAAGGTGCCGATGAAGTGTCACAACTGTGACAAGCCAGGGCATTTCAGGAAGAATTGTCCAGAACCGAGGAGAGACAAGCAGATTGTGCAAGCTTATGCTTTGGGAGCTGTTCCGTCGTCTTCAAAAGCTCCTACCGCTGAAGAGAAAGGAAAGAGTGTGGTGGTTCAAGGTACTCTTTTCCTATGTGGTGTTCCAGTTAGAGTTCTGTTTGATACTGGAGTGTCGCATTCGTTTGTTTGTAGTGAACTTGTAGGCCGGTTGGGTTTGGAATCGGATATTGTTGATAGGCCATTGGTTGTGACTAATCCAGTTGGGGGTTCGTCTTGTTTGTGTATGTTATGCCGTGGTCTGGTTGTGTCAAGTCATGGTTGCTCTTTTGTTTGTGATTGTTTTGTTCTGAACTTTGCGGGGTTCGGAATTATTTTGGGTATGGACTGGCTTAGGAGGTATGCGGCAAAGGTTGATTGTGAGAGGCTGGAAGTGACAGTCGAGAATGTGGAAGGGCGAAAGATTGTGATACGATGTAAGCATGAAGAAGGCGTCTTCATGAGCTTCATGTATTCGCTGGTTGTTCCACGGGATGGACTGTCATCGGTGCCAATCGCTAATGGATTCGAGGATGTCTTTGACGAAGTCAAAGGGTTGCCGCCGCATAGAGAGATCGAGTTTCGTATAGATCTAGTTGAAGGAGCCAGACCTGTTGTGATGCCTCTTAGGTGGATGGCGCCTAGGGAACAGCAGGAGTTGAGGGTGCAAGTTGATGATCTTTTGCAGAAAGGATTCATTCGGCGTAGTGTGTCCGAGTGGGGTGCACCAGTTGTGTTTGCAACCAAGGCAGATGGGTCGTTGAGATTGTGCGTCGATTATCGTGAGCTGAATAAGGTGACTAAGAAGAACAAGTATCCATTGCCGAGAATAGATGACTTGTTTGATCAGCTTCACGAAGCCAAGGTGTTTTCTCATATGGATTTGGCAACGGGATTTCACCAGTTGAGAGTGGCTAAGGATAGTGTGCCGAAGATAGCTTTTAGGACACCATCCGGTTTCTTTGAGTGGTTGGTAATGCCGTTTGGATTGACTAACGCGCCAGCATATTTTGTGGATCTTATGAATAGAGTGTTCAGAGATCAGTTGAACAAGTTTGTACTTGTGTTCGTGGATGATATTCTGATTTATTCCAGAACTGAAGAAGAGCACAAGACACACTTGCGTATTGTTTTGGAAATCTTACGGAAACATCAGCTGAAGGCTAAGTTTTCGAAGTGTCACTTCTGGAAGAGTGAAGTGAGGTTCTTAGGCCATGTTATCTCTGGAAGTGGAATAGCGGTTGATCCCGCTAAGGTGGCAGCAATCCAGGATTGGGTTAGACCTAAGAATGCATCTGATGTGAGAAGTTTTCTTGGACTAGCAGGATATTATCGTCGGTTTATCAAAGACTTCTCCAACGTAGCTGCACCGTTAACAGGATTGACAAAGAAGAACCAAGTGTTCAGATGGGAAGCTAAGTGTGAGCAAGCTTTCGGAATCCTGAAAGAGAGATTGACAAGTGCTTCTGTTTTGACTATTCCAAGTGGGAATGATGAGATGGTGGTTTATACTGACGCATGTGGTACTGGAATTGGAGCAGTGCTGATGCAGAAGGATAAAGTTGTTGCGTATGCAAGTCGACAACTAAAGCCACATGAAAGGAATTACCCGACTCATGATTTGGAGTTAGCGGCGATTGTTTTTGCTCTGAAGATGTGGAGACATTATCTATTGGGAGTTCGATTCGAGTTGTTTACATCATAAGTCGTTGAAGTATCTTTTCTCCCAAAAGGATTTGAATCTTCGGCAGCAACGTTGGCTAGAGTTTTTGGCATCATATGATTTTGGTATAGCTTATACTCCGGGAAAAGGTAACGCGGTGGCAAATGCGTTAAGTCGAAGACATGCAGGATTGGGAGCCATGTTTTCAGAATGGAAGAATCTCAAGTATTTAGCTGGATTTGACTTCAGGCCTAGATGCGAATTGGAACCTGAGATGTTGGCAAACTTATCGATAAGACCTTCTCTTGTGGAAAGGATTGGCGAGAGCCAGCGAGATGATAAGCTTGTCAAGATTATCCGTGATTTGGAATCTGGATTGGAACCAGAAAAGGATAAAGGATTCGAGGTCGATCGAGAGGGTTGGCTTCGGAAGCAAGGACGACCAGTTGTTCCCGATATAGATGAATTGAGGAGAGAAGTTCTAAAGGAAAGTCACCACTCAAAGTTGACAATTCATCTAGGTGGAAATAAGATGTATCGGGATATGAAGAGAACCTACTACTGGGAAGGTATGAAGAAGGATGTTGGAAATTTTATTTCCAAGTGCATGAACTGCCAGTTGGTAAAAGCCGAACAGAAGAAGCCAAGTGGATTGCTTCAGCCATTAGAAGTTCCTACATGGAAGTGGGAGCAGATATCGATGGATTTTATTGATGGATTACCTAGAACAAGAACGGGAAATGAAGGGATTTGGGTCATCGTAGATCGTTTGACTAAGAGTGCTAGATTCATTCTTGTTCGATCGACTAGGACTGCATCAAAGTTGGCTGAGTTGTATGTTAAGTGGATAGTTCGATTCCATGGTATTCCGAAGAGTATAGTGAGCGATCGAGACCCATTGTTCACTAGTGGATTTTGGAAGAGCTTCCAGGAAGTTTTGGGAACCGAGTTGTGTTTGAGTACAGCTTATCACCCTCAAACTGATGGTCAGACCGAGAGAGTCAATCGAGTTTTGGAAGATCTCCTCAGAGCTTGTGTTTTGGATTTCGGAGGATCATGGGAAGATCACCTTCATTTGGTGGAATTTTCATACAACAACAGTTACCAGTCAAGTATTGGTATGGCACCGTATGAGGCATTGTATGGAAGACCGTGTAACTCTCCGACGTGTTGGATAGAAACTGGAGAAAAGCTGATGCTTGGGCCAGAGATGATTCGACAGACTTCGGATTGCATAGAGATCATTCGGCAACGAATGAAGGCAGCCCAAGACCGTCAGAAGAGTTATGCTGATAAGCGTCGTAAGGATTTGGAATTCGACGTAGGTGATATGGTTTTTGTGAAGATTTCTCCACTGAAGAATGTTATCCGATTCGGGAAGAAAGGAAAATTGACTCCGAGATTTGTTGGACCATTCCCGATCATCGAGCGAATTGGAAAGCTCGCCTATAGACTGGAGTTACCTGAGAAGATGTCGAGTGTGCACAATGTTTTTCATGTATCGTATCTACGGAAGTATGTGCACGACTCGAATACCGTGATTCCTGCTGATAGTTGTGAAGATTTCGAAGTTGATCCAGTCGATAGAAGACCTCGTAAGCCACTTCGTGTTGTGGAAACCGACACGAAACAGCTTAGGAGGAAGGCAGTTAAGTTGCTCAAGATACAATGGAGTGATGATGATAACGACTGTACGTGGGAGGTGGAAGAGAGGATGAAAGCAGCTCATCCTGAACTCTTCAAGGTATGGCCCTAAGGTGTCGTGTCATCTCATGATATTGTAACTTGTTCTAGTTTTAGAATTCTGCGCGCTAAGCTAGAATTGGATGCATGGTTTGTTGATTGCTTTGGATGATAGGCGTGCAGAATAGTCTTTGATTGCTTTGGTTGTTTGGAATTTCGGGGGCGAAATTCCTAAGGGGGAGAGAATGTAACGACCCGTATTTTTACGGATCGAAAAGTTTGTCAAAATCTGGAATTTTAGTGTTGTTGAGCCATTTCAGATTTTAGGCAAAATATGGCTAAGTCCTAAGTCGTTCACGACTTAGTATAGGTCGTAAGTCGTATACGACTTAGGGGATAGGAGCGACCCAGGGATTTGGAGAGTTAAGAGTTAAGTCGTGACCGACTTATGTGGGTTAGACGACCTAAGGAAGATAGGGGAGTGGTTTAAGTCGGTTGATAGTTTGGGACGACCTAAGAAATTAACCGAGTTAAGGATGTTAAGTCATAAGGTGGCTTAGGTCGAGTGACCGACTTAAGGTAGTAACCGACTTATAGTATTGACCGACCTATTGAAGTTAGCAGGTTGCGACCTAGTGGTTAGCGAAGTTAGGTCGTTAGACGACTTAAGGAGGTGTATAAGTCGTAGGTCGTAAGTCTTATCCCATGGTAAGCTGTAGGTCTAAGGGATGTTAGGTCGTACCCATATCCAATGTGTTAGGTCGTGAGCTCTGTTATAGTTAAGTCGCGTAGTGTTAAGTCGAATGGTGCTAAGTTGTTAAGTCGTCCAGGCGACTTAGGAGGGAACGCGCGTGTGTTAGGTCGTGTGTTTGCTAAGTCATAAGTCGTAACCTAGCTAAGTCGTGAGGTTGATGAGTTGTAGAGCTATTAAGTCGTTAAGGCGTATCCCAGTTAAGTCGTAGACTGGTAAGTCGCGCAATGCGTTAAGTCGTAGACGACTTAGGAGTTGAGTCGTAACCCAGTTCTGCTAAGTTATAAGTCGTAGGCTAGTGGGATTTGATAAGTCGTAGGCTGGCATAACAGTTGAGTCGTAAGTCATCTGGGATGTTAAGTCGGAAGGTTATAAGTCGGAGACGACTTAGGGAAGGCGGACGAGTTAAGGAGGAATTCAGCTATAAATACTCGTCCATTTTCTCACTTTTTGGGATCCGGATTTCGAAGCGACGAAATGCTGCCATTTTGAGAGCTCGACTTCTACACTTCTTCACTTCTTTTCTTCACTCTAATCTAGTGATTCCTTCCATCATCAAATTGAAGATTCGAGAGCTTAGATTGGAGATCTTCATCCTTTGAAGTGAGATTTCTTCGTTTGAGGCGAATTCGTGAGATCAAGCTTGATCCTTCGCTGTCCAGATCTGAAGCGTGTTGATTTGGGGTTGTTTAGGTGATTTGGTGAGTGGTGATTATCTCTCACACGGATCCAAAGGAGTATATCGGATTGTTGGCTCGATTTGGTGTTAAAATAGTGATTTTCATGCATTTTCTTCATCCTAAGTGTAGATCCATGTAGATCCATTGTTCATGATGATTTGACAACCATTTTACTAAGTGTTAACCTATGCAAGTTCATTCATCAAGATTGTAGAGATATTTCTCATGATTTCATGCTTGTTAGACTTTCAACTCTTTAATTACGAAATTGCCATTATTGTGATAATTGTCTACTTAGATCATATTTGAATGCTTGATTGTTTGGATTAATGTTTGACTTGGTTGATTGCTATAAATTAGATGATTTGATTTAGACCGAAGATGATTAAAAAGCTAAGAGAAAGGCTCTTGAATTGGGAAAGCTGCTTGTGGCATATGTAGCGGGTGATGAAGCTCTTATGCATAGATTCGATGATGATGATGTTGAGATGAGACTTTGCGAGGATGTGATGAAGCGAAGTATGATATGAGATAGTCTTGGTCTAATCCAGACGGGATCATTCCAAGCACGTTGGTAACTCGGTGATATGATTCGAGTTAAGGGTAATGGATGCTTGAGAGGCGCTTGAGCTAGTATGGAAATAGTCGTCGAGGAGGATGACTAGGAGGCTTGGATAGCATCGTTGTTGAAGGTTCTAGCATGCTCTAAGCAAGAGTACGTTTGGGCAGATTCGATAGTCCCAACGGCCAACTGTTGATGGTCGAGTACTCTGGGCAGATTCGATAGTCCTAGGCACGGGCTGCGACGACGTGCGGGAGTTATGTCTAGAACCGGGGTTTCCATTAGCCCTTGACGGACGGCTGAAAGAATGTGCCGGTCATTCAATTAACGGTGATATCGAAGCAGTGATAACAGTGATAGCCAGAGTCATGGATGTTTGGTTGTATCGTCATTCGATCTCAAGAGCGGTATTTTCTGGGTGCTTATCTGATCTTGGTTTAGGCCTTGGGGGTTTGTACCTAGAAAACATCGCCCTTAACTCGAGTGATAATTGCTTTACTTTAAATTGTATGCTCTGCTATGTTTTCTTCTGCTTAGTGTGTGTCTGGGGGCTATCACTGTAGAATGAGGTTGGAGTGGGAGGGTTGTATTCCTATTCCTTTTCCTTTATGCTCTTTTGGTATGTTGTTAGTTAATTTACTGCTCACTAAGACTGTTGTCTGACTCAAGGCTTTATGTTTTAATTCTTATTGCCTTGGGCTGTTCGTCCATTTTTGGGACGGGCAGACTAGGTAGCAGGTGACAGGTGTTGTTCTCTTCTCACGATGCTGATATCGAAGACGAGCTGGAGGGTTGCATATTTTCTTCTTACTATATGTACTGGATGTTCCGCTGTTTTTTTTTGTATTTTCTGAGTGATATGTAGTGAGGCTTGTTGTATTGACTATTCAGATGTTTGTATTCAACTATTATGAAGTCTTATTGATGAGATTCTATTCTGTGAAGCTTCACTATATATATATGTTCTATTGTATTTTTGTCCATGCGCTGTGAGTAATACGATAGATCATGATGTTTTAATCTACCTTGGCAATCGTCCATGGTCGCCTGGCACACTTTACAGCGCACTATCTCTAGATTCGGTGCAGGGGTCATGGGCGGTCGTCACATGTTTAGGGTATAAGAACTAAGACTATTCCTATTTTGCCCTTATCATATTCCTCCTACTTACTCTATTTTAGTTCTCCTTTGCTTATATTAATTAAGGCACGTCCCCCTTATTAATCTACAAATCTCAATCCCTTAACCATCTACATTATTTTATTTTATTTATCTAATTAAATGCTCCAAATAATGCTAGTCAAAATTAGGGTCATTACAACTTGCCACATCACCACCCTTGTCCCTCTTACCATGCTTAGCCAACATGCATTTAATGCATATATGTACTTATGTCTACCTGTGTTTCACTTTATATATATATATAATTTTTATTTTTATAAACTTAAGTATAACATATATATACACATTCACATATACACCATAGCTTATTTATATTATATGCATATACAACTTTTATTCGATGAAAAGTCGAAAATTTGGAAAACAAACTCTGGTCACATTTTCGATTTTTCTTCGAACTACATATTTTTGTAAACACATTTTAAAACTATTTCAAAATCATTATTTATTTCTTAAAAGAGTTTATTTCAATTATAAAAACCAATATTTGAATATTTAAAATTAATTAAATATTCGCTAATTAAAGTGGTTAAATTCCAGGTCGTTACATGAGACCTCCTTATGAAGAGGTATACACACTCTAGTTTTCAGAGTGATGTCAATGATAGTGAGTCAATGTCAGGTTATGTCTTTATTATAAAAGGTGGGCCATTAGTTGGAAAAGTTCCAAATTGAAAATGGTAACTAAATCCATAATGGAGGATAAGTACATCGGCCTCAATGAAGCAGCTAAGAAAGCGGTCTAGATGCACAAATTTATGAGTGAACTAGGCGTGATTCCCGACACATAAAATCTGCTGGCATTGTCTTCTGACAACATTACGACGATGCAGATCGCAAAGGAACCTAGAGCACACAAGAAATCATGACATGTTCTTTAAAAGCTCCACTTAATTAGAGAATTTTTGGAGAAGAAAGAGGTCGTGATTCAAAGAGTAGATATCAAGGATAACATAGTAGATCCATTCCCGAAGGGACTAAGTCGGTCAATTCTCATTAAGCCGATTGAAGGGGTAGGTTGAGATTCTATAATTGGCATTAAGAACAAGTGGGAGATTGGTAAAATTAGGGATATTCCCTAGGGGTAATTCTACAATTTATTGTAAATTACTAACTCTGTAATAAAATATTATTCGAAATAAAATTTAATTTTCTTTCTATTATACACTTATTATAATGTGCTATATTAATTATTTGTTTAATTTAATATATTAAATATAAAATCCATAATGATATGTTTTGTAATAGTAGTTACAATATGTTATAATCATAAGCAATTTATCACAATATAATAAATATATTGTTTTAAATATTCCTAGTCCAGATGTATCGAGATTAGATATTGATACATCTGTTGGGATTAGGGTATGTAATGCTCTCCAAATGTTGGATAATGTATTACTCATGGCTACTGAAGGCACCAAGGGGTTACGTACTGATAGTTATTGGATAACTATGGAATGACTCACTCGATAGTTTTCTTTTTGTTAGTATAACTACAGTCAAACAGAAAATATTAAAGTGACAATATTATATAGTTCTCTCGACTTAAAAATACCGTTGAGCTTTAGTATGGACACTCCACTTTGATTATAGTTAAATCGTGGTACAATGTCCATCGAACAACTATAGTTGGGTCTGAGTTGAAACATTGAAAGTGAAACACTATTCAATAGAGAATTCGACTCCTTAGTTATATAAGGTTAGTCATGGTCAGCTACAGTCAAATCAAGTCAAAGTTTTTGACCAGAGTAGTTCCGGTAACAATAAATGTTTTCATTAAACCAGTGACTTTGTATTCGGACTATAGAAGTTGAATGTGGACGACATTAGAATTTTGACCAATACTAAATTCCATAAGTCCTAATGTGATATAGTTTTGACAAAGAGAATTGGTGTAAATAATTGTCACTGTCGGGGATTGCTTAAAATAGTGAAGTTGGATTTACCAAAACTATGTAATCTATAAATTCGACCAATTTGTCACATCACTAGCTAAAGTGGTGCATGAACATTAATATTCGAATTATTCAATATTAATCCCCGACTGAATTTACACCTAAGAGTCACAACCGCAATGTTAAATACTTTGAATACCACTTGATTTAATTGAATTATGTTCGTTATAAATTAATTAATATTTGTAAAATATTGATTATAAATTTTTATTTGATTATTTGAATCAGTATTGAAAATAGTGTGAATATAATAATTAAATATGTATGTATCGATATACGATATCGATGTACATTTAAATTTATTTAAATATAAATTTACTAATATGATTTGAAGCAGCATATAGGTCCATTAATCCAGGGATATGGTTGGCTATAGTTAGAGGGTAAGGGGTGAGATATCTAGATATTTAGGTTCGAATTGGTGGAGAATGATGCGGTAAAAGATCTGATTTGGATCTCCTCTTTTCTCCCCTTCTTCCTATTTTAACCCACCACCCTCTTCTATTTTAAGTTACCTCTCTCTAGCTCCTCCTCTCCTCTATAGGATGCAAGCTCCATTGCCATTTCCCTTCTCTTGTCGAACCAAATACAAATTTAAATCAAATTATATTAAAAGGTATGTAGGTCTCTGCAATTGCTAGTACTTTCTGGAAGAAACCGAATTCGATTCTCCTACTGATTCAATATGTAAATTGTTATAATAGGCAACAACTAAGGTAATATTTTATTTATATCAATTATATACATATACAAATACATATACATACATACATATACATACATACATACATATATATATCTGTGTGCATTTGTTATATCAGTTGTGTAATTATATCCGAATAGGTTAGATTTATATCATGAATTCATTTAAGGGTTTGTTGCTGATCTATTTATAAAATCATTAAATATATGAGATTTTATGGCACGTGCAGCGCATGTGCATATAAAAAAATCATTGTAAAAGTATTAAATTTAAAATTTCTATGAATTTTTGAGAATAAACTGAACATCTCAAAAAAAATGTAATTTTTTTGTTAGAGCAAGGTTTCAAACTTGTAACCTTATTTACGTTTCAAAATTTTTATTTAAAAATAGATGTTAATTTTTGTTCTTCGTGGGATTCTAACTTCTGACTTCTTTTTTGCATATAAGGGTATTTTTGGAACTTTGCGATCAGACCAAAAATTATGTTTCTATTTCAACTATTAATAATGATACAATTTTTTATGTACATATGATCATTTAGCTTTCGGTCATATTATATATATATATGTATGTATGTATGTATATTCGAATTCAAAATTATTTTAAAGGTATTTTAAATTAAAAAATTGAATTTTTAAACTAATATATATATATATACTTATAAATAATGATAATAAAATTTACATACCACTTCGAATGACATGGTTTAATATATATATATATATATATATAACTCAAAATATATTATTAGTATTTGTTAAATTTAAAATATCCAATTGTAATTATATGAATACATATGTATATATGAATAAATATAAATATATGTATTATTATAAAAGGGGCCGGCTATTTGGACATAAATTGGTGACACAAATAGTGATACAAAAGATCTGGATCATTGGATCTTTTTGTCTTTATATGGAAGGTGGAATTTAGGAGGCAATCCAATGGTATAGATCCATTGTGTCACCAATTGTGTCACCAAATTGTGTTCAGATAGACTTTCCCATTATAAAATATAATTTTGTTCGAAAAGAAAACACAATTTTTCCGTCCGAAAATTTAAAATTTAAATAGTTAATTGTTATAAGTCCACGCTGATTTATTACAAAAAAGTTTGATTTTTTCAAAATAATACATGGTTGAAAATAAATGTTCACATATATAATTTTATTCTATATATATATATATATCTGTGTGTGTATTTATAATATAATATTATTTAAATATACAAATGATTTTAAATTTTATGTAATTTTAAAATATATTTATATATACATTTAATTTTACATCTTTTCGAAGTAAAAAATTTGTATATGTTTAAATACTATTTTATAACTTATTTGTAAATTCAAAATTTGAATTCAAATTTTAAAGGATATTTAAATATAGATCTAATTTCAAATATTGAATTTTAAAAGATTTAATTTTAAAAAATTTAATTTTATGTTCAAATTTATAAATAAATACTTTAAATATGAACATGTGTATGTATAAATAGTTGCTTTTATAGTTATGTGTGTGCACATTTTATTATATACTAATATTATATAATAATTGACAATAAATATGTTTATGAAGGTGAAAATGTGTCTGTTGCATTGTAAATCCAAAGACTTGGATACGGGCACGTTTAACCATGCCTATATTATATGTGCACATGTACGTACATGTACATGTGTATTTGATACACGTGTACACATTATACATCTATTATATAATCAAATAAAATCCTTTTATTAATCAATTAAATAAAACAATGATTTTATTTAAAATTTATTTAGATTAAATCTAAATTAATTTGGACTTCATAGGCCCAATAAGACCCAAAATGATTTTTTTTTTCTAAATTCATCCATTTAACCCGTTGTGTGCTAGCCCACATCCAATAATAAGTGTGACCAAGACTATCCAACTGACTAAGAGAAAAGAGATTATGCAAACTAGTAGATACGTATTTCACGCCTGAGACCTTCCAACCACACCATCATGCATACGAAACCGGATAGATCTAATACCACAAACTGACACCTCTGCTATATTAGCAGTCCTAATCATGTCGACAATCTTATCTTAAGAACAAAAACACCCCATATCATTGCATATGTAAAAACTAGCGCTTGAATCCATCTTCCAAGGGTTAACATCACTAACGAGGACATCACAAAACGTATCACTGTTGCAACTATGCCGAGCCCATGTATCACTATCACTATCGGTAGACTTTTTTTTATCCCTCTTATATGCTTCACACATGTTGCACTTATGGACTTTTTATGACAATAAAAACAAACAATACCTTATGACATACCTTTACCATTAGCGGCATTCTTTTTTGATTTTGTATCCTACTTTAAGTCTCTTGTGACCATAGCATCATCTTGAAATAATTTCAAGATTGACCCTTTCCTTCTAAGTTATTCATTCAAGATAAAACTTCAAACAATACCCAATAAGATAGTTCCACTGGCATTGAAGTTACTCAATGACACCACTAATATTTTCCAACTCTTTAAAGGTGAACTCATCAATAAAAGAGCATATAATTCATCATCAAATTAACATTGTACTTGTCAACTGATTTATTATATCTTGAAATCCGTTAAAATGCTTTGCCACAAACTTCTCTCCATCTAGCCTCAACTGAACCAATTTCCAAACAAGAAACACCTTACTACAACACTTTTTGACTTATACAAAGATACCAACTTGTCCCATAAAGTCTTCGCAGATTCACTACTAGCCACATAGTCGAAAACTGAATCATCAAGGTACTAACGAACCAACACAATCGCCTTCTTATCCATCTTCTTCTAATTTCCCTCCTCTATATTTGAGGGCCTCTTTCATCACGTTCAGTTGGCTCATGAAGGTCATTAAGGTATAAAACATCCTTCATGTTAGGCTTTCAAATACTCCTGTTGTTTTCATTTAGAAAAACAACCTTTGAGAAGAGAATTATGTTTGACATATCAATAATTATTTAAATCCAAAGTCACCCCAAGTCTTTCGATGATCTAGCTCTGATATCAATTCGTTAGGATTTTTGTTGCGCAAAACCTAGCAAAAGAATATATATGCTTCGAAAGCCTAACCTAAGATCTTATATCATCCAAGTCACAAATAGATAATATTGCATAAAATTAATTATATTTGAACATAAACAATGAAAAAGATAGTTCCAAAACACAAAGGAATAAAAAACCAACACACAAGGTTCTACCTAACCACTCTCTATATTATCTCAAAAACAATTATTTACAACTGAAAAATAGACATAAGAACAAACTTAGAAGAAAAAAAATAGGTTGAAGGACGACAAGCTTTTTTGGGCTGAAGGACATTGATGGTCATAATTAGCATTTTGTATAGTGTAAAGCTGAATATAATGCCAGTTATAACTAGCATTTTGTATAGTGTAAAAGTTGATTATAATGCTAATTATAACTAGCATTTTTCCTTTAGCCTAAAATAAAACTTGACGTCCTTCAGTCTAATTTTTTTCAAAATTTGTCCTTTTCTTGAATTTCCCCTATTTACAATTAATCTACCAAATAAAAATAAACAAAGGAAAAAAATAGAATCAACAAGCTAATTAAGAATGGAGTCTTGATCTATATGGCAGTGACTTCTTAGTGTTTGGATAAAAAACAAACATGGAAGAAAGGTGAAACACTACATATTTTTCTACAGTTTTCCACTCTCTCATTAAGTTATATTTATAATAATCAATTACTTGATATCCAAGTCAACATGTTTATGAAAACAAACAGATTAAATGATTCAACCATGGAGAGAAATATGCATATTCATATATGTCTATTAATTTGAAAAAGTCAAAATTTTCTCTTTTCCTCTTATGTATATCTATTTTCTCTTCTAAATGTGATTTTGTGTCACCTAAATTTAACAATATGTGAGTACGCACGCGTAGGAATATAATTTTTTAAATACGTTGTGCCCTTTAACTCTAAAAAAATTTGGAGAAGACAAGGAAAATTATATAATATAACCACTCGCATACATTTTTGTTTTAGTAATTGATTGTTATAGGAACTCTAAATATAAAAAATGGAAAACTAATTTGAACAATCTTGGTAAGGTCAAACGATTAAAGTGATTTTTCACGGAAGTGACCAATATTCAAAATGTTTTTTTGGAATGATTGTAACTGCTCAGTGCTAACCCCTAAAAACTTCTTTACCTATATTCATTTTGATAAGGAAGAACACACCAAATATTCGAATTAAATTTTGTAGTAAAATCTCAAACTATTATCATTTCACTAGTGTGTAATCCGTGCATTGCACACGATGTGTTTAGAAAAATAATTGTATAAATATTTTCAAAGAATTGAATTGTTTATGGGAAAGTTTGATAAAATAATTGAGTTATATACTAAACTTATTTGTTTTGAGTATGTAATTTTGTCATATGAGTTATGATTTTTATATTTGTACAAAAATCAAATTGCCTTTTTTATAGATAAGAATGAGTCAGATGTTGATTTATCATTTTTTTAGCATTTAATATTTGTTACGAAAATAAATAAAAGTTAGAATTCTTAATTAATTTCAAAATTAATATGTTATAAATTTCAACATATTGTTTAATACTATTAGGAATCGACATGTTAAATAAATGGCGCACAACTTAAGCTCTTGGGGTTCAACTTTTCATCTTTAATCGTCGTTTTTAAATTTTAATTTATAATAATTTCTTCACTTTCAAATCTCTATAAATCTACAACATATTAATCTTCTAGTATTAACTATATAAATTTCAATAAATCCGAGGCACTTTTTTTGCGGTCGAGTACATGGAGGCATTGGATCAGTAGCATGGTAAGGAGTAGGAGGTTGAGGGATGGACTACGATGGGAAGGAAGAGTAAAGCAGTTAAGTAGCCGTCAAAACCACCAGTAAATCCGCCGGCTGGGAGAACTTTTTCATGTGCTTATGACAATAAGAAGAATATGAATTATAAAAAATCAGAGCCTGTGTTCGCTAACAGGAAAATTCGGATCTTGGGTGGAGGCTTTGAAGGGTAAAACTACTGCTGAAGACACTAAACAAATTTTTAACTCCAGTAAGGGTGAGAAGGGTTAGTTTCCTGAAGTCATATGGAGGCAATGAAGAGGAATGGTTTTAATTGGAGGAATATTATGCATGTCTGTGTTATTGGGCCCAAATGCAATTTCAGTCATATTGAATTCTATGTAGAGAGGATATGGAAGCCTACTGGAAGGACAACTATCTACTCTAGAGAAAATGAATTCTACTTAATTAAATTTGAGGACAAAGAAGATGTGACTAAGGTTTGTGAAGGAGTCCATGGTTGATTAATAGAATGCTGATGATAATTAAAAAATGGGAACCTAATTTAACCCTGGGTAGGGATCTTCTATTATCGGTTCCTATATAGGTCAAATTGCCGCATTTGAGCATTTCTATTTAGGACAAGGAAAATATTTGTAGGTTGGCCAGTGAGTTAGGAAGACCAATTAGATTGGATGAGACTACTGCTAAATAGACATGCTTAATTATGCTTGTGTTCTAGTGGAAATGAAAGTTGATTCTATGAAGAAAGAGGTGCAAGCTAAAACTAGTATGGGGGTAGTTTTTGTGCAGAGTATGGAGTACAAATATGCTCCGCCTAGTTGTGATAATTGCAAGTGTTTGGTCATATTAGAAGACAGTGTCCTATTAGTGGTTGGTGTGAAAAATGTGTAGAATATGGTCATTCAACAGATAACTGCACTAAAAGTTGGGTTCAAAAGGAGAAAGGTGTGGAGTAAATGAAGTTCAACAACCAACTGGAAAACAAACAACAAATTTTGGTGAAACTAGTTGTGACAGTGGGTGTGATACAAGTGTTGGATCCTCGGGAGGGATGAAGGAGAATGTTCCTAACCATTGTGCATTTGAGGTCAATATTGATTTAGTTTCGAACAATAATATAGAGAACCTCAGCACTGGTTCACTAGAAGAATCTCTTGATGAATCTGTGAGGGTTATAGATGGAGCATGTGTAGTATCTGAAGCTAGATCAAATGTGGTATCAAATCCTCTGAGTGAACTGAATAACATCAACACAACAGAAGAATAAATGGAAAGGATCACACTCATTGTTAATCCCTTGGCAGAGCATCATCGTGAAATTCCTGTTTTAGATCAGGAAAACGCTAGCAATGCACTATTATCAATGGATTTTAATGAGGGAATAGTATTTTGGGCAGATAACAACTCATAGAAAAAGGAGTACACATGTCAATTATAACTATAAACAATTTAAATTTAAATTCTTCTGATAATAATGTTGTTTTGTCATCTTATGTGCAGGTTCGCACTAAAGTAACAAGGCCTGGAACTCAACCTAAGAGCTCTCAATCTACTTCCAAATTCTCTGACTCACTGAATAACTCACCTGCTAACAATATTAAGGGGGACAAATTAGTTGATATTACTGAGAAATGGAATGGGAAAATGTGTAAAAAGAGTAAAAAGAAAGTTCACATAGAGGAAGAAGGGTCTGCTCCACCTGTGAGGAGGGGCGATAAACTCCATAAATAATGATTCTGTGCTGAAACGTAAGGGGGTCTAAAGATGGTTGGACATTTAATTTTTGCTAAGTAAATATAAACCATCGGTGTTTAATTTGTTAGAAACCAAAATATTATATGATAACATTGATAGATTTGTAGATAAATGGGGTTCAGAATGGTTATGCTTGCATAATGTTGTTCCAAATGGAAATGTAGAATTATGGTTTTCATAAGAACTTCTCTTTGGGATGCTACTTTTGAATCTGAAAGTTCACAGCACATTACTATGCTACTTAATAATAACAAATGTGGTTCATTTAGATGCACCTTTGTTTATGCTGAGAATCTTCCAACAAATAGGGTTAGCTTATGGAAATATTTGGAAAATGCTGCCCAATTTAATCAAAGGCCTGATGTGTGTTGGGACTTGGGAGACTTTAATTGTGTGAGATTGATTTGTAAAAAATCCAGAGGAAGTAAACTTTTTGAAACTGTAGTAAAGGAATTAAATATTGCTTAATAAAGACTGGTTTATGTGAAATTAAGAGCAGTGGCTTCAATTACACTTGGAGATCAAGACCTGGGAAAAATATTGCATGCAGACTTGATAGAACTTTGATAAATTTACAATGGTTAAATTCACTTTCTCGATCTACAATGACATATCTCCCATCAGAAACTAGTGATCGTACCCCTATGTTACTTAACTTTTTTAACAAAACCGAGATCAAAGAATTTAAACCATTTAGATACAAAAATTGCTTGAGTTTCTTTGAAGGATATGATGACATTGTTAAAGAAAATTTCAAAATCAACAGAAGGGGTAATTTATTGTTTAATTTCATCTTTGCTCAGAAAACATTAAAATTTGCTCTCAAAAATTGGTGTAAACAAATTAAAAATGTTGATCATCTAGTGGATTTCAATAGGAAAAAATATGCACAATTGCAGATTTATATGACTCAACCTGCTGAAATGAATGCTAAAGCTCTAGTTGAAAGCCAAAAACAGCTGCATATCAGTTGACAAATGCTTTTGGAAGATAATAAGCAAAAATCTAAAATTAATTGGCTCGCTTTCGGGGATGATTGCACTAAATTTTTCCATGCAAAAATGAGTACAAGAAGATATATAAATAATTTGGATGGCCTTTTGAATGGGGATCTGAATTCACGTGATGACATAACTGCTAAGGCAGTAGAATTCTATAAAGAACTGTATAACGGTGAAGGAATGTGTGGCAATTTTCTAGTGGTTACATGTGAAAAAATTGTAAACAGTAATGGCAAGTGCTATCTTAATAGTCCAATTGATTTGAGTGAGATCAAAACAGCTGTTTTCTCTACTCAAGATGATAAAGCCCCTGGGCCAGATGGGTATAATGCAAAGTGTTACAAGTTACATTGGAACAACCATTATAAGTTATTATGGCAAGTAGTGCAAAGTGTTTTCAACAGTGTAAAAATTGTAAGGGAATTGAATCACACTTATCTGGCTCTTATTCCAAAAGATAGTTCTACAACAAGTTTATCTAACTTTTGGCCTATTGCCTATTGTAATATGTTGTACAAAGTTATTGTTAAGGTCTTATGTAATAGAATGAAAACATTTATGGAGCATTTAGGGGTCGTTTGGTTTATTTTGTATTTTATGTTTTGAGTTTTCAACATTAATTACAAAATATGAAAAGAAGGAAGGAAGGTCAAAAGGGATGAACGGAAGATTGGAGGGGACCACGAAGTGGATGGAGGAACGACGGAAAGATGAATTGTTGTTCGTACTTCCATTTTTCTAAAAACACGAAAAATGAAAAAAAAAGGTTATTTTCTATTTTGTGTGTTAAATTCGTTTTCTAAAATGACTATTTTTCATAATATACATGCGTTGTTCGTATTTTTGTATGGACGAAAACTCAAAACTAAAAACGGTAAACCAAACATAGCCTTAATTTCTCAGAATCAATGTTCATATATGCCTAATAGAAACATCACTGATGGTATTATTTTGGCACATGAACACATGAGGGGGTTTCACACTGGTGGTTCAGGGTAAATGTGCACCGAAATTGATCTTAAAAAGGCTTATGAAAAACTAAATAGGAAATTTATTTTGCACGTGCTTAGAATGATGGAATTTCCTGATAAATGGCTGAGGGTTATTGAGGAATTAGTTTCTACTCCAAGTTTTGGGATTCTGTACCAAGGCCTTCCTTGTGGGTATTTCCTTAGCAATAGGAGAATTAGACGGGGAGATCCTCTCTTCCTTATCTTTTCTCTATTGCCATGGAGTACTTAAGTATTAAAATGGAGTTTAAAACAGCTAGTGGGCAAATTAAACCAATCTATGATACCATGCCAAGCCTTACACATCTTATTTATGCAGATGATGTGCTGATTTTTATGAAAGCAGATATAAATGGAGCAAAAGCTGTTAAAAAAATCTTTTAAAAGCTGGAAAATCTTGCAGGGTTGCAAATTAACAATGAAAAGACAAAAATTATGTTCAATAAAGATTGTGCAAATAAAAGTGAAATTCTTAACGTAGCGCAATTTAATGAAGGTGAATTTCCAATGAAGTATTTGGGAGTTCCTCTTTCAGTGCAATATATCAAGGACAACATGTGCAGTGGTTTGATAGATAAAATAAGGAAGAGAGTGTCAGGATAGGAATGTTATTTTGTTAACTCTTGCAGGTAGACTAGAACTCATCAGGGCAATTATATATCCTATGGTTCAATTTTGGGCACAGAGCTTCAAATTGCCCAAGGCGACTATTAATTAAATTATTCATGTCTGTTCCAATTTCCTCTAGAAAGGGAAAGTGGCAAAAATCCCTTGGTCTATAGTGTGTACCCCTAAAGTGGAAGGAGGAATGTTTTTATTAAACATAACTGAAATGAATGAAGTTGTAGGCATTAAACTCCTATGGAAAGTACTAAACAGACATGGCTTGTGTGGTGAACGGATTTACAATAGTTATGTTAATGGAAAATCTTTGTGGGAATTAGACATAAACAATAGTTTCTCAATTACTTTTAAGTTCATGCTTTTGTTAAGATAGAAAGCATTGAATGTGTTTGAAAGAAGGATAGTTGATGGGAAATCAACTGAAATTTAGTATGATCCTTGGCTAAATGGTGGCAATTTACTTACTAAGCTTGGCTTTCAGTCTCTGGCTACTTTAGGGGGAGATAAATTTACAATCCATAGGATTATTAGCAATGGAAAATGGAAAAGCTATAATCTTCCACACACCCGAAATTTAAGTAA
Organism: Allium fistulosum; assembly: GCA_030737815.1. Taxonomy (NCBI): domain Eukaryota; kingdom Viridiplantae; phylum Streptophyta; class Magnoliopsida; order Asparagales; family Amaryllidaceae; genus Allium; species Allium fistulosum. The sequence continues at coordinate 932,534,824 of CM060903.1, forward strand.
TGAGATTTCAGAAGTTGAAATCTATTCAGATAGAACTGAGGATTACTGGTATTGTAAGAATACATCTAGTGAAGAATTTCAATTCAAATAAGCAAGGAAAAATCTCAGAACATCAATGCCAATGTTTTATGGTCTAAGGTTGTTTGGGATAAGATTAATAACCCTAAGATGTTAATTTGTGCTTATAGGGCACTTACCAACAAATTATCTACTGCTGACAATCTTAGACAGAGAAACATCATTGTGGATAACAACTGCGTATTATGTAATCAGGGTGAAGAAACTGTCAAGCATTTATTCTTTTACTGTAATTACATAGCTTATGTGTGGCAGTGGTGCAGAACTAGATTACCATCTCATGTTCTAACTGATTTGGATTTGTGGCAACATGCAGGATATATTGTAACTAAAAATTCGCAACTAAAGACAGATTAAGAGATTTAGTTAGAGTGGTTTTTACAACATGTATATGGTGCTGCTGGATTGAAAGAAACAACAGAATTTTCAAGCACAGTCATATTAAAAAAGTTCAGATCTATATGCAATTGATGAGATTGTAAAAATCATTATGCTAAAATCAAAGAGGAATAGAAATTCATCATCAGATTATAAGACAATTTGTGAGTTTTGGTCGATTTCACCTGATCCCAAAATTGACCTTAAAATAAAAGTTAGCAGTAGTGAGGTTTCAGTGAGTGTAGAGGTGAGGCGAATCGGAGATGATTGCTTGATGTTGAAGACTTAGATCGACGTTGTCGAAGTGATGGAACCAAACATCCACCGTCGCCATGAAAGTCTATGGAGAATCTCATTTGTGGTAACCCTAGTTTGAATTTGGAATGTAATAACTGAAGTATGGTTCGGTTTATTTGTTTGTCTGGGGGACTTAATACGTTATCTTGTATTGGGTTTTTTATTTGCATCTGGGCTTTCAATTTGGCCTTATACTCCTTTATTAATTTTGATTAATAAAGATCAATGATTCTACCTTCAAAAAAAAAATTTCAACATATAAATATTTATATACATAAATTTTGAGTTTAACAATTAGTTTTCAGTATATTTGTTTAAAAGATAAATGATATATAGATTGAATTTCAAATACTACTTAACATAATGACAAAATTACCTAAAAATGAATGTGTAATAGTTTTGAATCCACATATTTTTATGCATTTATAGCTCTTGCAGTTAATATCAACATCGAGAATAAGTATATTATTAAGTGTTACAAAATATGTATTAACAACAAAAAGAAATGTTGATTAAAAGGAAAGTTATGAGCCATATTGTTATTTAATTATGTAAGAATTGTAACTTGGTTTTTAAATCGTTGTTTCACACCTCAATAGTTTTAATTTATAATAAAAGAAATTCAAAAAATAATTAAAATCTGCCTCAAAAGGACAATAAAATACAAAAGAAAAAAATTTCAAGGTAAAATACTATATGTTTTATCCTTTAGTTAATGTAAATTACGAATATACATAACTAAAATTTAACATTTTCACAAAACGTATTAACTAAAAATATTCACTTTTTTTCAAAATTACCAACCACATCATTCATAACCATAATTAGTTAAATATCATTCTTAACAAAAATAATGTAATGATCTACCATTTCGAACCATTTAAATCGACAATCATTCACAATGTCAGACTTGAATTGCTCAAAACAACAGATTGTTAATTTATATTTGGCAAAACTTAGCACATACAATAAATAAATCGATCACAGAATCACTGACACAAAGTAATATAACAATAAGCAGTGGAATAGATAAATAGTAGTTCATGAAACTACTATAGAACATCATAGTCTGAAACAAATACAACAGAAAATCCCAAGTACAAAGGAATCTCCAATACATAAACAAATAACAAGTCTGAACATAAATAAGTGGAATATAACTGAATAACCGAAATCTGAATAGATATAAGACAGATCTTCAAGCCAAGCTCCAAGCTCCAAAGGTGAGTCTCAAATGCTGTGACACTCAGTCTGACCCGAGCATAAAGCAAAACACAAAACACTCGAGTCAGGATTAACATTCTTATGCAAGTAAATCTACTCAAGTGAAATGTCCAAGTGAAATGCAAATAACTTAAAGGATGTTTGGGATTCCACCCTTTAAGGATCCGTTAAACTATCTATATACATAGTACAATACGCTACATAGATAATGTCTACAGTAAAGTAAAATATTAAAATAGCGTTAAGGCGTTACCCATATCCTCCTTAACACATTTTATATAAATGTCATAGTCTATACAGTACTGTAAACTCCACCAAACCAGTGGGCTATCAGGGAGCACTCCATAGGTACAACACAAACCAAAGTCGTAGTGGGGCGCGATAAGGCATGTGACAAGGCACTCGAGGCAATGCCCATGGTAGGATACTAATGTTTTGTGGATCCGGACTGGTGGTAATGCATAGCAGCTACTACCGCCCACCTCGAGACACACTCCCATAATCAAAGGTGCACCCAATCAAATCACAAAGTAATGGAATGGTATCGAAGAAGCATGCTCGATCAGAGGTGCGACCTCACTTGACCCAGCGTGGCTCCTGTTTTAGTCACATCAAGCTGACTCGCGGGAGTCAGGGCTGCGTTCATACCTCATATAGACGTCGCCAAACCATCCTACTTCATTCTGGATTCTCCCCCACGTACACAGTTGTTGAAGTGATTTTCGATTTTGGCAGAGAGTATGACAATATCTGATCCCGGTCTCTTTAACAACCAAACGCTTATTTCACACCGTGGTCATTTTATAAAATCACTTTTATAATCGTTTCAACAGTTCATACTTCATATCAAAATATCATATCATTTCAAAATCATATCATTTTCGAAATCATATTCACTTTCGAAATCGTATCACTTTCGAAATCATATTAACTTTCAAAATCATTATTCACTTTAAAAATCATATTTATTTCCAAAATCATAACCACAAAATAGGTTAAACCATCATATCAAAGTATTTGCATTTAAATCCATTAAATCTTAAACCATAACAGTTCCAACTTAAACAGTTTGAATATTGAAAGTAGTTTATATATATTGGAATAGTTATACATTAAAAATAGTTTATATTTAAAAATAGGTTATAGATTAAAATGGTTTATATATTAAAAATAGTTTATATATTAAAATATATATATTTAAAATTGTTTATAAATTTAAAATAATATATATTAAAATAGTTTATATTTAAAAATAGGTTACATCGAAAATGGTTTCAAATTAGAATAGTTCCTTCCAATTTCACAAATCAATTCAAATCAATCTTAGTTCAAAAATTCAATTTAAATCAATCTCGGTTTAACAATTTCAATTAAAAAGGAAAGGTTCAATTCAAATTCTCATTAAAACTATTTTAAATTTATATCGATTTCAAATCTAGGTTTGAACTACAAATTTAAACCACTTCCAATTCAATACGTTTCAAAGTTTAAATATTCAAACAATTTACAATGACTCAATTTGATCAATTTCATTTATATTTCAAAATTCAACTTTAATTATATTTAAATTTGAAAATATTCACTTAATCATTTCAAATATCATTTAAATAAAATCTCAAATTATAAATTTAAATTGATATTAAATATTCAATTTCAATTTCATTTAAATTTGAAAATATCCATTTAAACACGTTTAATCAAAATCTAGTTATTAAGTTATAAAAATCACATCTTTAAAATCTTAAAATTAATAGTTTCAAATCAATTTCTATTTAAATCCAATTCTTAAACAAATAAAATTACAACTCAATTTCAATTTATCTTCCAACCTTAAATTATTAAAGTTACTACAAAATCTATTTTCAAAATATTAATATAAATTTAATAAATACTTAAACATTTTATATATATATATATTAATTAAATTAAATTTTATTAAATTAAATTTTTATTAAATCAAATCTTATTATTAAATTTAAATTTATACTAAATCTTATTTTATATATTTAAAAATAATAAAATTATAAGTAAAATCTTAAAATTTTCATTTTTAAAACCTAACTTGTAAATTTAAAACTTGCAAACATATAATTTAAAAATCTAAATTTTACATATATATTAAAATAAAATCTTTATATTATATTTGAAATCAATATTTATTAAAAACCCATATATTTCCTTTCAAAACTTTGGAAATCAATTTTTCAAAATAGACCAACGGTGTTCGTATATAATTCTCTATCCTATGGTCAAGTGATACGGATATGGATATTTATCATTTCAATCCACAATAATTTAATATTTACGGGTATACATCGTTTCAACCCGCAATCCCAAATTTCAAATTTAATAAAATCGCTTGGTTTTATCATTTCAACCCATAACGATTTTCCCTAATCTATAATATCATTCGGGTATGTATCATTTCAACCCATGGGGATTTCCTAAACTATCAGGGAACTTGCAGAGTGAGAATAATAAAATAATAATATAAAATGACATATCATATCAGTAGCATGCATATATCATAATTAACAATTTAAATATAATATATACAACAAGTTATGGTGTCATATGTCAATCAACATAAGTAAAAAATTCTAAATATAAACATATCATATTCAACAATCAAATTACTAACATATTCAAATTTAATAACATATTTAAATCGTCATTTCATGTGAAATCAATTTACTAAACATAAAAATTTTAATCGTGAGTGATCGCTCACCTTTCGAAGCTAGAGCAAAACAGGACATGCACACGGATAAGCATCAAATCACCAAATGGATATGGATAAGCACGGATCGACAACAGGACAGCGACAAAGCAAAGAAAATAACTACACGAATTCGATGAAAACAAATCAAGGCTAACTAGAGAATGATGGAAACGATATATACATACATACATACATACATACATACATACATACATACATATATATATATATATATTTGTGTGTGCGTGTGTGATATATATATACACCTTTTATTTTTTTTCTTTCTTTAAATATAGGAAGAGAAACTGCAGGCTTCCAGAATTATATATATACAGACTTATATATATATATATATAAAGGAAGAGAAGAGTAGGGTTTCGACCAGGGAAAAAAATAGAGCAGGTCGGGGCCGTGCTCGGAGTTGGCTGAGGAAAACATGCGGGAAGGGAAAGCTGGGTGATCACAAGGCAGAGGCTAGGGGTGAATGGTGGTTGGCTTCAACCAGTCGGGTATGGGATGTAGGGTGAAAGGTGGTCAGATGGGCGCGGAGAAGGCTGGGTTCATGGTTGCGCTCGGTTTTCCAGTGGGAATGGGTTGTTGAAAGGCGGAGCTGTGATCTGGAATGGTGGAGCACGGTCGAAGGCTGGTGGAAGTGCTGTGTGCATGGGTTAGGTCAATGGTAGGCTGTCAGGTCGGAGAAAGGCGCCTGCTAGAGCACAAGGTGAGGGTGGGCTGTTGCATGTTTCAGTGGGGATGGTGGGGTGCGTGGCAGATGAAGTGGTGGGTGGCGATGGGGAAAAGGCCGGAGGGGATGATGGGAAGGCCGATGGGTTGAAGGGATAGGTCACGTGGGTGATGGGGTTTAAGGCGAAGGAAGGTATTGGGGAGAAGTGGATCGGCCAAGAAGAAGAAGGCATGCATAGGTTTCAGAATAATGCAACCTTTTAATATATTTATATTTTTTTATAAAGTGACAGAAATGAAGTGGAAGATCAGAGAAAACAAAAGAATGAACGAACCAAATGAAACAACAATTATAAAGAAATGGTAAGAATAGTAAAGGTCAACCATTGAATTCAGAAAATAATAAAGGCTAGTGACCATAGGTTTACTCACGGGAACAAACGAATGGACACAGGTAAGCCCAAAAGGTTCAAAACGCGTACCGATACGGCTAACCGTTTCACAGATTTCACCATGCATCGGACTCCGAAATACACAAATGAATATACTATGGAGATCGGCACAACGAGACGAACATAATGGTACACAAATACAAGCGATACGATCAACCTATCAAAAGTCGATATTCGCTGCCAAAATGCTGCTACACCGTCGAAAATAATATAAACAGAGCTAGAGTAGTCCAAATTTGGCGAAACGAAATATGACGTCTCATACAGAAAATGATTTACAATTTTATTATATAAAAATATTCAAATTTCAAAAATATTTTATTTTCTTCAATTTAACCGATTTTAAATTTTAAACACTGAAATTTCACAACTGAATAAACTTATATATTTTCCAATGAAAATATGCCACTTGCTATGTTAAAATATACACATACCAAATATCAAATTTTCATTGTTAAATTTTATTTGTTTATTTTCAAGAAAATTTTAGTTAATTACGTTATAAAATTGTTAAAATTTCCGGGTCGTTATACTCTCCCCCACTCAAAACTTTTCGTCCCCGAAAAGGAACGAGATAGGAGAATAGAAATGAACAGAAGGAAAAGATAGATTCGAAATACATAGTACCAGATATAAATTTTAATTCAAAACCATATAAATTTCATTTTTGGACATCTTATTACTTTCATTTATATTGTATACTATTCAATTACATATTCTTAACACATTCAAACTTTTTCCAGGTAAGTTTTATGAATATTTTTTTCAAATGTAATTGAGCACTATACAAATTTACTTTTTATTTACAACATTTCTATTAAGAAAATTTTAGTTTGAACATTTTTATTACTTAAGTTTTCTCTTGTATAACCTTCATTTACATATTCACATTAACATTTTAATTTTTGAATGCTTCGAGTAAGATATATAAATGTTTATAATGCAATTGAGTACTATACTAATAAATTTTTATCCTAGTTCAACTGTTTAAAGTTGTTTCAATTTCATTTCTCATTTTAGACACTCCAATTATTCAAAATTTTTGCTTCATTTCAATAATTGAAAACCATCACTTAACATAAAACTTAAGAGTTAAATTTCCGGCTTCACTTCAAAGCATTTTGAAATATATATATATATATATATATATATTGTACATCAAATCATATTCAAGAAATTCAAATCAAATCCATTTTCCAAAACAAAAGTGTAGCAAAGCTACTAAGTGGTCTCCCCACTCTGAGACTCAAAAATGAATGTCGATGATGCTGCAGTCATCATCGAGATTATTTTCCAGCGACATAAGAGGAGAGTACTGACTTACTTCTTTTTTAAAATTCTTTGGAAACAATTTCCATTCGAAAAATACTTTCAAATAATATAATTTTTCCAAACTTTGAAACCAAATTTTGAAAAACACAAAAAATTTAATTCTCAAATCCATAATTTAAATTCATTTCATTTGCAAATCAGATTTATAAACCATGTTTATAAAATTTCATCTCCTTATAACATACAATAATAGTTAATGGTTTAGAAATGTTAACAAACAATAAATGATAATCTAGTATTACCATTTCTAACAACCAATTCATTTAACTATCTAATTTTAGAAAATTATACTTTTATATATAAAATATAATCGTACATAAAATTATTTCATTTACCAATTTCGGAAACAATATTGTATCAGTTTGCTCTGTTCAAGTGTTTTGGAATTCCTTTCGATAACGTTGGCCAGACGAATCGATCGAAACCCAAAATTCAAACTTAACAACTCAAACAACATAATATAAAACATTTTTATATCAATTACAAATATGCTACAAATACGCTCCCTCATAGGATGATTCAAGAATGGATTTTAGAACAAGGATAGGGATTCAAATTTAGAGAGACCCTAACCAAAGAGAATTCTAACTACGAAGATAGGCTCGAAAGGAAGATGGGATAATTAAATTACAAAAGAGGAAAGATGGATAGACTTATATTAATCGCGGCGACCTTAACCGAGTCAACCGAGACTCCATTTTTAGACACAATGTGCCTAAGGAATCAGACTTCATTCCTCCTGAAATGACATTTAGAAAATTTGGCTTTCAACTGATGACTCCTAAGAGTTTCCAGCACATAGCCCAAATGAGATTCATGCTCTTTCTCCGACTTAGAAAAGACGAGAATATCATCAACGAAAACCAGGACAAACTTGTTGAGGACATCGCGGAAAACACGATTCATGAGATCGACGAAGAAGGCAGGAGCATTGGTTAATCCAAAGGGCATGACTAACCATTCATATACACCATTCATCTGGGAGGAAGAACAACTGGTCGAGCTCCAGGAATAAGATCAATGTGGAATTCAATTTCCCGCTTAGGAGGTAGAGAAGTGACTTCACCAAAAACATCCGGAAATAGTTGGACAACAGGGGTGGAGTCAAGATCACTAGGCTGAGAATCAGACGAAAAGATAAAACTGCCTGCATAATCCTGAGACATTCGACATTCGATCACAAGAGAATTACCCTGGTCGTCTACTAAAGAAACGGTTCAGGATTTGCAAGAAATAACAACACCAAACCGAGGACGTAGAAATCTCCAGTGAATCGACGCCTGTTGTAAAGGAGTTTCACCTCTTTACAAATCATATTAAGATTGGCAGGACTGCCGATGGGATCAGTCACATATGAGGATGAAGTTGCCAGTTGGGGTAGCAGGATGTGCTCAAATTTATTTCAAAGATCAACAGAAATGAAGCTATGGGATGCTCCAGTATCAAGAAGAACACGAACAGGAAAAACAAGAATGGATTTCAGTACAAAGGGGAAAGTTTCAAAATTTGAAAGAAATCCTAATCAAAGAGGATCCTAACAAGAAATTTCAAGCTCGAACGAAGATGATTCTGTAATTAATTTTACTCATTCTAGGGTATTACTACCCTATCTCTAATGAGTTTTTGCTCCATATGCTAAGTTTTGCCTAAACCAGAGATATGATACCAACTGTATTAAACTCAAATTACAAATTACAAATTTAAATCGATATTAAATATTCAATTTGAATCAAATCTCATTTAAATCATTTAAATCAAATCTCAAATTACAATTTAATTTCAAATTACAAATTACAAATTACAAATATCATTTAAATCAAATCTCAAATTACAAATTTAAATCGATATTAAATATTCAATTTCAATTTTATTTAAATTTGAAAATATCCATTTAAACACCTTTAATCAAAATCCAGTTATCAAGTTATAAAAATCATATCTTTAAACTCTCAAAATTAATAAGTTTCAAATCAATTTCTATTTAAATCCAATTCTTAAACAAATAAAATTACAATTCAATTTTAATTTATCTTCCAACCTTAATTTATTAAAGTTATTACAAAATCTATTTTCAAAATATTAATATAAATTTAAATAAATACTTAAACATATTATATATATATATATTAATCAAATTAAATTTTATTAAATTTTATTATATTAAATTTTTATTAAATCAAATCTTATTATTAAATTTAAATTTATATTAAATCTTATTTTATATATTTTAAAATAATAAAATTATAAGTAAAATCTTGAAATTTACATTTTTAAAACTTAACTTATAAATTTAAAATTTCCAAACATATAATTTAAAAATCTAAATTTTACACATATATTAAAATAAAATCTTTATATTATATTTAAAATCAATATTTATTAAAAATCCATTTATTTATTTTCAAAACTTTGGAAATCATTTTTTCAAAATAGACCAACAGTGTCCGTATATAATTCTCTATCCTTTGGTCAAGTGATATGGATATTTATCATTACAATCCGCAAAATTTAATTTTTACGGGTATATATCATTTCAACCCGCAATCCCAAATTTCAAATTTAATAAAATCGCTTGGGTTTATCATTTCAACCATAACGATTTTCCCTAATCTATAATATCGTTCGGGTATGTATCATTTCAACCCATAGGGATTTCCTAAACTATCAGGGAATTTGCAGAGTGAGAATAATAAAATGATAATATAAAATGACATATCATATCAATAGTAGGCATATATCATAATTAACAATTTAAATATAATATATACAATAGGTTATGGTGTCATATGTCAATCAACATAAGTAAACAATTCTAAATATAAACATATCATATTCAACAATCAAATTACTAACAAATTCAAATTTAATAACATATTAATCGTCATTTCATGCGAAATCAATTTACTAAACATAAGAATGTTAATCGTGAGTGATCGCTCACCTTTCGAGGCTAGAGAAAAACAGGACACGCACACAGATAAGCGACAAATCACCAAATGGATATGGATAAGCACAGATTGACAATAGGACAGCGACAAAGCAAAGAAAATAACTACACGAATTCGATGAAAACAAATCAAGGCTAACTAGAGATTGATGAAAATAATATATATATATATATATATATATATGTGTGTGTGTGTGTGTGTGTGTGTGATATATATATACACCTTTTTGTAACGACCCTGAATTTTTGATATTTGAAAAGCGAATATTTAAATGAGTTTAAATATTCGAATGATAGTTTAATTTGAAAATTCGAATATCAAAGTGAATTTGGCGATTAAATTATTGAATTTAATTATTGAAATTGGGTAAAATGTTGTATCTTTAGTTTTAAGCTGATTAAAAATAATCTGAAGACTTAGAAAATTTATATTAATAATTCTGAAGGTACTGGAACTTTCAGAATTGAATTTGGAACTGTTCTGTTCAGTTTTGAATTTATATCGTTTAAATTGAATTTAAAAATAGCGATCTGGGGCGCAGTCTCGGAATTTGACGAAACCAGTTCCATTGGATCCGTAATATTGTATTATTATCGGATTTCAATTTTCGTAATATTTGGAGTTGTTGTGTGAGCATACGATATATAAACGCGTTGGAATTTAGATCGAAATTTAATTTAAATAGTCGGTCCAAAAAGCTGGTCAAATCCCCACAACTATTGTTTCTTTTCCATTAGCCGACTTACTTTTTCTCTGCTTAATCACGTACAAGTGCTTACCCTAATCTAACATCTGTCTTCAATTTCAACACGCGTCCTTCCATCAACACACGTCTGCTTTAAATTAATTAACAGGCAGAACTCAAACGAAATACCTCGTTTTCTTCTTTTTCCTTCTCCAGTTAAACAAAACGAAATCACTTCCTTCCCCAATCTTTATTCCACGAAATCGTGCCCTCCTCTTTGTTTCCAAATAAATCGTTCGAGCTCAATTTTGCGACTCAGGCAAACGTTCTCGAGTTCGATTGGGGGCGGCAGCATGTCAGGGCGTAGAGGGGAAGTTGATTTAGATGCGGCACTGTGGAATCGCGGAGGCGCGCGTGCGCTCACGCATGGTCGAGCGATGGCAGGCGAACATTTGGACGAGGTTTTGAGGCGCGAGACTGGGCCACGGCGAGGCAGCAGTGAGGGGGTTCGTGAGCATGCCGTGGGTTCATCGACGAAGTGGAGCATCGCACCTCCACGTACGCGCGATGATGACCAGTCAAAGGCGAGAGCTTTGTCTGGAGGCAGTGATTCGAGGATGGAAGCTAGGGCAACTCGGTCGTGGAGGTATCGCGAGGCTCGAAAAGTAAATGGTTTCGACTGCGAGGTATTCGATTTTGTTTTTTTTTCTTAACATTATATATATATTCAAATTTAAAATTTAAGGAAATTTGAAGAAAAGAAAAAAATGATGATAAAGTTTCTGTAAAGTAATTTTTGAAAATCTATAAAGAATATATTTTTATAAGTATATTTATATGTATATATAAATAATTTCAAAAGAACATAGACGGAATAGTCTGATTTAAAACAATAAAAGAAGAAGATTATTTTGTATATATGTAGTATAGAATTTTGATTTTTGATTTTGTTTAAATAATTTATTTTAAAATAGTATAGACTAATAGAGAATTTATTTTTACAGTAAGATTTATATTTAGATAGATTGACAGTAAACAATAAATATATGTATGTATAGGAGTTTGAAAGTATAGCACTTTTAAAACGATATAAAGTTTATAAATAATTAGATTCTTGAAATCTATAAATTGTTTTTTTTGTTGCTGAAAATAATTATGAAAAGGAAATTTAATAATTAGTTAATTCAATCTATAAAAATGGAAATTGAATTGTTCGATTTAATTCGAATATTGATAAATTGTATAATTATTTATACAAGGTCTGAAACGGTAAAGAAAACAAAGCTGGAATGGAAAATGGATTGCAAATTTAAGGTGAGATCTTCTCACTCAGATTTGAAATTGAATTGCAGTTGTTGATTGCTGTATTGGATGTGCTATTAGATATAGTTGGATATATCTATATATATAGCAATATATACATATTGGCATATGTATATATTGGATTAATTGATTTCCCGCCTCGTATAGCGGATGAGACCCTATTGCGCCGTTAGTATGCGGATGATTTTTTATAAAACCCATATACCGCGATATTCCACCTCGAAGTGGAATTGGTATTGTGCTAACGTCTGTGGATGCAGGGAAACAGGTTGGAGGGATCCAACTGGATTCCTCAACTGCATTTATTTATTTACAGATATTGTGGTATATTCTGTTATCATATTGATATATGATGTTTGCTGTTGTGATTGACTAATTGGTGCTGTTGCATCATCGGATTCAGTTTTGAAGTTTAAAAATAACGACTTTTACTTTAAAAGGATTCTTAAAGTGATTTTTGAAAGTAGATGTTTTATTGAATTATTGAATTGATTTATTTCAAATGAATAAACGTCTAAAATTTTAAAGTTATAAAAGTTAAGATTTTTGATGAAATATAACCAAATTGTGATTTTTGAAATAAAGGTTAAGAAATTTATAAAATGGGTTAAATTGAGAATTTTTAAGTATTATAAACGGTTTATTGAAAAGATGTACAAAATTGATATTTATAACTTTAAAATATTGGTATTATAAAACAAGTTTTTATAAGCGTTAAAATGATTTTTTAAGAATTCATAAGTAAATGAAATTTATAAATTGTGAACGTATAAATGAAAATGATTTTGTAAAATAAATGAATTATAAGTATTTAACTTATAATATGAATTTTTGGTATATACATTGAATTATAAATTGAATTGGTCGTTAAAGGAGATTTATAAAATCGAAGTTAGAAAATAGAAATAGAAATTATAAACGTTGTTTTATAAATTTGAAATCAATTGAATTTGATAAATTAAATGTAGAAGGTTATTAAAGGAAATATATTCGCGATTTTGGATAGCGAATTATCCTTGAAATAAAATGTGTAGAGAGTATTGAAATATAGTTAAGTGAATTATATTCATGATTTTGGACAGTGAATATATTATTGAATAAAATGGTTATGTTTGGGAAAGCAATATTTGAAATGAAGTTAATTGTTTTAACAATGTTTTAAAATGTGGTAAATATCCAAATCATAGATTTCAACATTTATTGTTGAAATAGACGTTTTCGAGAAATAAGGAAATGGTGGACTATAACACTGTTGTTATAGTAAATGATTTCCGAAAGGAAATGTTTTTATGTAGTATTGGGATTTATACATCTATCTTAAAAATTCGAATCCCTATACTAGTGATTTTGAGTCGTCGTAACGATGTTTTACGCAACATTCGTTTTGACTCAAATAGATTTCCTTAAAGAATGAAATGTATACTTAATATTGTTTTAAGTATATTGAATATTTTCAAATGTTGAAAATAAATAGATTTGTGAATTACTTATTTTTAAATAAGTATGGAAATGCTTTTCCAAAATGAAATGAAACGTTTTTGAGAATTTATCTTTGTAAAGATAAATCGAAAGTGAATATTTGAAATCGATTGAAAATCGTATATGAGTAGATATTTGAAAATATAAATTCACTATGGAATTTATAAAGGAAAGGGAAATTGTTTAGAAAAATAAATGTTGATTTATTTTTGAAGTGTGGAAATTTTATATCTAGTAAAGATATTTTGGAAAATAAATAAATTGGAGAATTATTTGGAATCTGATAATGTTGCGCATCTTTATTGATAGTTAAATAACCGACTATCAATAATTACCTTGAATAGGTATTTGTTGTGAATTGGATGAATTTGAATGCCACACTTATTTTTGAATAAGCGCTCACTATTCGGGTTAGCCGGGAAAGGACCATGGGGTCGTATAACCCATTCCGAATATGTGATACGTCGTTATGAATCGCATTTGATGACCGGTGTTGAAGACCGGATATTTTTGAAAATGGAAGGATTACCGTCGAGTTACTCTACATCGGTTGATATCCGATTTAGAGGTTTTATCACCCTTAGTGACGGGAAGTCCGGACGTGATTGGAAATTATCCGAATTTGCAAGGGCTTCGTGAGAAGTGCCTTCGGTTCTGTTCGATCCCGGAACAGACTTGTATGGTTACATGTCTGACATTACAATTTGAGATGTAAAGCTGATTTCTTTCAAATACATTTCTGTTGGTGGCGGAGAATTTATTCTCTTAGCTTAACACCCTTCTCTGAGACGTACGAGCTCAGAGGTTATGTAGTTGAAATTTATCAGCGATATATTCCCAATTTGGTAATGTGGCATGCTGAGTGTTGCTGTGTGATGATCAGTGTTTGATCATTTGTGATATGATCATTTATTTGATCATTTATCTTTGTGATCATAGGTTGATCATCTGTTGACCCAAAGCATGGCTTTTTGAAAAAGCGTAGCTTTGTGGACGAGACTTCGTTAGGGCCTCAACAACCCAGAAATGGTCGAAACAGGAATGTTGCGGCAAGGTTATGAGGGTCGCGCCCTTTAGGGTATGTCATTTCCTTCTGGAAAGGGGTGGTGTCATGGTATGGAGCCCAGATACTTACTCATGTGGATACACTTTCTTTATGATGTGTGATGTTGGTTACCGAGCGCTCGGATAAAGGTCCCAAAGGACCGGGTGATGACATATTCGTGAGTTACCTGTTACAGGGGTAACCCGGCCTTGTTTGGCAGAGAGCAGTTTGTCTCTCGGGACGTCCAGCCAGAGGCGATCCTATTCGGCAGGAGGAAAGGAAGTTCCTTAGCCTGACCATTTATTGGAAAATCCAAAGAAACAATACGAACCTTGTACGGTATTAGTTGTAGAACCTGCCATTTACTTATGGTGGCGCCCCACTGTTTAGATGGTAGCTATAGTAGGCATAGTTCGGAATGTCTATGCTGGCTAAGATTAATATTATACTTTCGAAATGTTTTCCACACTAGACATTAATAATAATATCCAATGATTGGCGTAGTAAGCATCTTTGACTATCATAAGAAGAAATCTCCTCCAATTCTGCGTTTGCATTGTGTGTGTGGCGGGAGGTCTTATGGTAGTTTCATTTTCCAAAAGCATTGCGAATCTGTTTTATTTTCTTTGTGAAAATAACTGTTTTACGATCTCACACCAGTCACCATGACTGACTCGGAGTTTATTGTTCCCTTCTAAACTCTAGGTGCCCATAATTTTCCACACGGGTAGCCTAGAGTTATTTTTATCAGGATATTCTGGATATTCTGGAGCTTTGGGGATAAGCTGGATGGCGAAGCGTACTTTCGTACTTGTTATTTATTTCCGCTGTGTATTCTGTATGAGGACAGATTTCTATAACTGTCCATTGTTTGTATTGAGTTGTATATTGACTCTGATTGATGTATGTATAAACTGATATAGTCTTTGTTGTAAAGATTATTGATTTATCTATTATATATTGTTCCGCTGCGAAATGTGAGATTCTGATATTGTCTCTGATTCTGTGTTTTCTGTAGCTGTTCTTCTTTCTTTTTCTTCTATCTTTTCTTCTACCTCTTCTTTTAACCCTAATGGTTCGGTTTTCCGGCATTCGATTGCGCGGCATTTGATATAGTGGACGTATTAATGTCGACTTTCGAGCGTCGAAAAATCAGATCGTTGCACTTTTATTTTATTTTTTTCTTTAAATATAGGAAGAGAAACTGCAGGCTTCCAGAATTATATATATATAGACTTATATATATATATATATATATATATTTAAAGGAAGAGAATAGCAGGGTTTCGACCAGGGAAAAAATAGAGCAGGTCGGGGCCGTGCTCGGAGTTGGCTGAGGGAAACACGCGGGAAGGGTAAGCTAGGTGATCACAAGGCAGAGGCTAGGGGTGAATGGTGGTTGGCTTCGGCCAGTCAGATGTGGGTTGTAGGGTGAAAGGTGGTCAGATGGGCGTCGAGAAGGCTAGGTTCATGGCTGCGCTCGGTTTTGCAGCAAGAAGGGGGTGTTGAAAGGCAGAGCTGCAATTTGAAAGGGCGGAGCACGGTCGAAGGCTGGTGGAAGTGCTGTGTGCGTGGGTTAGGTCGATGGTAGACTATCAGGTCCGAGAAAGGCACCTGTTGGAGCACAAGGCGAGGGTGGCTGTTGCGTGTTTCAGTGGGGATGGTGGGGTGCGTGGCAGATGAAGTGGTAGGTGGTGATGGGAAAAGGCTGGAGGGGATGATGGGAAGGCCGATGGGTTGAAGGGATAGGTCACGTGGGTGATGAGATTTAAGGCGAAGGAAGGTATTAGGAAGAAGTGGATCGGCCAAGAAGAAGAAGGCATGCATAGGTTTCAGAATATAAGAATGCAACCTTTTAATATACTTTTATATTTTTGTTTTTATAAAGTGACAGAAATGAAGTGGAAGATCTGAGAAAACAAAAGAATGAACGAACCAAACGAAACAACAATTATAAAGAAATGGTAAGAATAGTAAAGGTCAACCATTGAATTCAAAAAAAAATAAAGGCTAGTGACCATGGGTTTTCTCACGGGAACAAACGAATGGACACAAGTAAGCCCAAAAGGTTCAAACGGGTACCAATACGGCTAACCGTTTCACAGATTTCGTCGTGCACCGGACGCCGAAATACACAAATGAATATGCTGCGGAGATCAGTACGACGAGGCGAACAGAATGGTATACAGATATCAGCGATATGATCGTCCTATCAAAAGTCGATATTTGCTGCCAAAATGCTGCTAAACCGTTGAAAATAATATAAACAGAGCTAGAGTAGTCCAAATTTGGCGAAACGAAATATGACGTCTCATACAGAAAATGATTTACAATTTTATTATATAAAAATATTCAGATTTCAAAAATATTTTATTTTCATCAATTTAACTGATTTTAAATTTTAAAAACTGAAATTTCACAATTGAACAAACTTATATATTTTCTAATGAAAATCTATCACTTGCTATGCTAAAATAGACGCATACCAAATATCAAACTTTCATTGTTAAATTTTATTTGTTTATTTTCAAGAAAATTTTAGTTAATTACGTTATAAAATTGTTAAAATTTTCGGGTCGTTACAAATAAATTTTATGAATGAAAAAGATTTCACTTGATTTACCAATTTTAAAAAGGAAAAACATTGAATATGTTCGTAATAATACATGTTTCAGAAATAAAATTGTGTACATGTTTGTTTATAATAAAATAACAACTTCAGAAAGAAAATTTATTTATATTTTTGTTTGTAATTTAGATACTAATTTTAGAAAGAAATAAATTATGTAAACTTGGATTGGAACAATGTTAGAGAACTAACAATAACTTTATAAATAGTTACAGAAATTTTGAGCTATATGGATTGAATGAAATACGAGGTCTACAATTTTGTCAATATAGGTGTCGTATACAACACATTGAATTATCATCGGCTAGGAGTTGTTGGACTAAGTAATGATTATTAGTTAATTGGATTTATTTTAAAAGTTCAAATTTTTGATCATGTAATTAATTTAATTATATGGACTTGAATGTACATTAATATTATAAAACTTAATAGAATTTTTGAATAATTGTATAAACTATTTAATATTTTGATATTTAAATGTAAAATGATAATTGAGAGAACTAGTAGAAATTTATAATAATGATGATGCATTGAAAGGAAAATTAAACATCTAAAGAGAATTAAGCAGAGAGGAAGAAATCTCTAGAATTAATAAGAGAGTTTTAAATCCTTCCGCTTTAAAATTATTTAACAGATGAGAATTAGAAATCGACTTTGTCAGACCAAACACAATCATTTTACTCTCTCCATGATACTCTATCTCCGTGATATCATGGAAGGTAATACATCGCATTCAACACATCCATTTATTTGATTGAATATATGTTTTGTTGAATATAATTTCAAGAAACAACTTTATAACCTGCCATTGACCAAACCCTATATCTCATCTTCTTTACCACTACCAAAGTTTCAAACTACTGAGTAAAAGAAAATCACTGTAAGCATTACATTTTACTTATTTATTTTGAAATTGAATCACCATAATCATTTCAACTAATATTGATTTTTTAAACGTAGTATTATATTCAACAAATGTGCCAGATGCAAAAGGATAATGATATGTGGTAGGGGTGCACACAACTCATACTCGACCAAATCCAACCCACCAACCCAACACATATAAAACCGACCCGACCCAACCTAGTTCGGGTCGGATATGAGTTACAGTTTGTAACTCATACTATATATAGATCGAGTGTGATATTTTATTCAACCCAATCTTATTTTAACCAAACCCAACCTTACATAAAAACTCATTCAATACAAGACCATGTAAAATTAGAACATTTAAAATTTAAAATAAAAAATATGTATTCTAGAATAAATATATTTAAAAAATATCATATTCAATGTCAGGCCCAGTAAAATTAGAGCAATCCAAACACATAGAATTGACTTAGAGATTTTGAGGAGTATATTAGGACCAACTTAATGTATTTTAGAATGAAACTCTTACTTTAATACGTAATGAATCAATTCTATATGATACCTTTTATAATAAAATTTTAATAAAATACATGTATGCATTATGCTAGCTAAAATTTGTTATTTTAAGGTGGATATTTTAATATTTTATTTTGATTTTTTTCTTTATATTTTTATTTTTGTATTAGGTCAATCCATACTTAACCCAATCCATACTTCAATCCAATCCATATCCAACCTCATATATATGAAATTTGATATGGGTTGAATTATCTTTAATTCATACATGTACAACTTGGATAAAATATTTGATCCAACCCGACTCAACACATACTTTGTGCAGTTCTAACACATGGATTGTATGTTTGGGATTATACCAATGATGATACCAGGGAGGGACTGTAGCTAGTAAAAACCCAAGGATGATACTAATCCGCTTCATAAACCAACAAATAAATTTTTATTGTAATTCCGTACATAGTAAATGTTAATATAAACGTATATGAAAAATAAGAGATCATTTTAAAATCACAAAAATGTAAGGAAAATATTACAGCAGCCTTCAGAATTAATATGGCAATGCCAAGTACGTTTACACTATCCCCAACCAGCACCATCTTCAAGAGACCAATATTCAATTTGGACGTCCAACCATATTTAGCTTTACTATTCACTAAAATCTTCAAAATTTCATGATTAGTACACAAATCTGCATTACAACAAAAACAAATGCATGTTTCAGACCTGACCGACTAAAGATGAAAGACCCTCACATATGTTGAGCTTTGAGAAGTTTCAGTTTCTGCAAATAGCAACAGAAACGGAAAAAAGTTAGGAATTTTTTTTCCTGATTTCATTTCGGCTAAGAGTGCAGTAATACATCGCACATTCCCAAAGTTAATTAAAGTCATTTTATATGATTAAGTTTTGTCATTTTAAGATAAAATTAGGACAAATTTTAATTTTAGACTCAAAAAAAAAAAAAAACCAGTTCAACTTTTGACCTTGTTCAAAACTTATTGCAAAAATATACATCGTTTTTACTATGTTAGCATTTTGTATTCGCACAATTTAAAATTGCACAAGAATAGATGTTTTTAATAAAAAATTGTACTTGCGTATTTTTAAAGTGCACAAGTATAAACTATAAATTTATGCTTATGCACTATAAATTGTTGAAGAGCACAAATTCTGATTTGTGAAAACCACCTATTTTTGTAATAAGCTTGGTATGAAGTCTAAAATTGAAATCACTTTTTTTTCTCCTCCTAGCCTAAAACTAGAATTTGTACATAAAATTATCATTTATGACCATTACTTCGATTGCATCTATACTAATTAAGCTAGTATCCAAAATTTTGAACTTCCAATAGTCACTTTATTAGTTACTTTATCCAAAGTCCTTAAATGCCTCATGATATCAACCTTTGGATTCAAAATCCATTTTGGGAATGAATAAAACCAATGTAAATAAAGACATTAATTCTCATGACTATTCATTTTGTCTCTATTCATTTTCACCATAAATTTTTGTCTTGAATCTAATTATATTTGCATTTTAGGTTGAAATCAATGGGAGATCAGACAATTAAAATTTATTGTATCACATAGTGTGATTTTAGTTACGTCCCGATAGACTTTATGTGCATCCACTTTCTAAAACAAATCCATGATTATAATTGAACAAATGCATGGGAACCAAAAGTAAATATTTAAATAATAATTGAAGTTATTTTAACCAGTGTATATATTTTAGTATATTTTCTTAGTATCTTTCTAAACATACAATTTATATTTTGAAATAAAATTGAGTAAAGTTAGTTTAAATGACATAAATAAACAGTGTACACGGGAATGATCAAGAGGTAAGTCCACCAAGTCTGGGGCAACCCACTGAGCAATGAAGTAACCATAAAAAAGTAAAGGCATCTTTCACTTGTAAATTAAATTTTTTGTTTTATGTTTTCAATATGCATTTCAAAAGACACAGAAAAGAAGGAACGGGTGGAAAATCATATCCATTACTATAAAGAAGAGCAGAAAAGGGGAGAACGTGGTTTCTTCTTTAATTCAAAAGATGAAAAATAAGAAAAAGTTGTTATCAATTTTATGTCAAAACCATTTTCCAAACCGAACATTTCTCACCTCATCCTCCTCTCCCAAGGCTATTGAAATACACATCGACAATGGAAAATACAAAACTCAACCTTCAAACCAAATGGCCCCTGTTGCTGTAAATGTTGGTTATATACATTAATTAAGCTATCTTTGGAAGAATGCAACGTGGCCTATTTCCAAGTTATACTATAGAGGCTGAGTTGTAAGATTGAGAACTCTACGTGGTATATAAGAAAGAAATATTTTGTTTATCACCCACATTGGTTGATACTAGCCAAGTAAATTCAAGTTCTTCGTGATCAACCTTGTTTCCCAAATCAATGTACTTTCAAGCAAAATTTTAATTGCTTTTAAACTCTAATATTTGAGACAGCAAATCAACAAAAAAGATTACACACTATATAAACTCACAGTAATAAATTGTGGCGGATCATCCAAACTTGTAGATCCAAGAATGACTTCTCTTTTAAGTTTAGATGTAAGCTTGTGAGCTGCTCGTAGCTGCTCCAAAGGAAAAAGAAAATAATAATAATAATAAGCAAATTGAGTATATCACTGATAAGCGATGAGCAAAGTGGCAGTGGTGTTGGTAAAATAAACAAACAAACAAATAAGATATTACCTCGGATCGAGTGGCTCCACCAATCATAAAGACAAATATGCGCTGACCCATTTTCCTAAAATCACTGGTTGCAAGCTTTAGAACAGAATCACTGCAAAAGTCGCCTTTATGAGAAATTAGAAGCTGAAGGTTATCATCCTTAATATGCAACAATTCCTAGGTGAAGATAATAATAATCCTGAACCATGTATGTCTGCTAAAAGATAACCAGAGATGCTACTCGATAATGTTCCATATACCACATGTGACAAAACTTGCAGAGAATTTTAAAGTTTCATGTGGGATGATGAAATAGTTTACAGAGTTAGGTTTGTTAACTGTTGATAGATACAGTACCATATCAGAATATCAGTCGTAACTACCTTGAAGACCCATCATCAGAACTGCCACTTTTAGCCCAATTTGCAGTTCGCCTTGATCTCATGGAGTGAGCAGGGGCAGAAGTTGCACGTGCAGGTGGACCTTGGTTATTACTAGAAGCAGTAGTACGTCCAGAAATAGTAACTGGTGCTGTGGTCGTACTAGGTTCATTCATACAGGGATACTCATTGTTAGGTAGTTCTCCTTTGTTTAGTTTCTCGATCAGTTCCTGGAAGAAAATGTCATATATCGATGTTCAAAACCTTAGGTAAGAAATAAAATACCACCTGACAGAATTCATGATAAACAGAAGTAATTGGAATGTCTTTTCCACTATCATGACATATTCATTCTCTATGTGTATCAGATAACTTTTAGATACCACAAAAGACACAAGCTTAGGTCAAGTGAACCCAAAACAACAACACTATTTAATAACTTGAACAACAACGGAATTAAGAGAGATTTCAAACGTCAATAACTACCTCTATCATAGGGTAAAATCGTGATAACTGCCAAGCTTCTTCTTCTTCACGGTCCTTCCTTGCTGCATGCTTCTTCTGAAAGTTTATAAATGCGTTGGAAAATATAAGAAACTTATTGAGACCGTAAATATATTCTAATTGATTAGCTATACACCTGGGCGTCAAATTTTAGAGAGAAGCTTCCAGATGACTTTTTGGATTCTAATCCACCCAAGTACTTCATGTTATTTACAGTATTCATATCTTCAGGAGATAATTTTGCAAGCTGAAACGAAAACAGCATTAACATAATAACTTCAATTTGATATGCATTTCAATGCTGAAAATGGTAAAACATTAGTTATTTCAAGGATTTGAGTCATTTGACAACTGAATACTCGCAATATATACTTGCATTTATAATTGCTATAAAATATGTGCATTTTACTTTTCAAGTGTAGAACTGATAAGCATGCTCCTTCAAAATGAATATATCAAAGTAACCATCGGTGACAACATAAACAACAATTTAAAAAAAATAAACAATCAAATATTCCCTTCTAAGCTCCTTAATTATGGATAATCCCATCAAATCTCACTCACCCATGCACACAATTCATGAAACTTTTTTTATGTATACCACATCGAACTGGAGCAAATATCAAACACCGTCCACTTGGGTTTTTGTACATGTATCATGTATAGTAATTCTTCATCAAAACATCAACATTTGTTTCCAACAATAGCTTATGAATTAAAAATCTTTCAGTGTGTGTGTGTAAACATTTTATTTACTAGTTTTACTTCTTCAAGAAGATGTTAGAGCTCAGGTGGTCAAGTGCCACGTCAGGAGAAAAGAAGCAAAATAACCTGATACATTATTCATGCACAAGCACATTATTCTTGTTATGCTTGTGTTCAGCCTGCATTGTTCATTTTCATTTTATATGTCATTTCTATAATTCACATGCACACGCACACAAGCACCCACGTGCGCTTGCACATCTATATATGTTCGATTGGGTACAAACAAAATTTTCGATGTGTTTGGACGTATTTGGACATACATTAACGATATTTGGGCATGTTCGAATGTTCAGACGTGATCGAGCGATGTTCGAATGTATTAGATTGTGTTCAGTTCAGACATGTTTAAACGAGTTTGAATGATATTCAAATGTGTTCGTCAAGATTATTAGCAGAAAAATATTTGAGATCTACCGTACACGAACCCCATACCTCATCCAAATCCTAACCCTGCCAACGAAAAGTCCTGGCTATGCCATTGGGGGAACCTTAAGAAAAGATGTTCATATCTTAGTAGATTGAGAGAACAAAGATTTGGGGAAAATACACATAGGTAAGGAAGATATAAGATGATAAGGGGAAAAGAGAAAAATGGAGTAAAAGAAATTTGATAATATTTCCATGTTCTTTGAGTTGATATTTATCTACATCGCCTATTGTGTTAAGTTGATAAACATTGCTTGGAATTGTATTTCTCTTGCATTTGTCTGTTGGAGGCTAACGGTTTTCCAACAATACAAATTATTTGCAACTCCATGGCCAATATAAGTCCAAAATCTTCTGACATTTTGAGCTCATACTATATATCACTTGGATCAAAATTGGGTAATTATCTACCAAAAACAATGGGAAGATTTTCAAATTGGGTAATTATTGATGGTGGTGGATCAACATGAGATCCGATGGAGGGAGGAGCGATGATGCCACATATTTTCAAACTCCTGCATAGTTAGTTACAGATAAATTTGTATTTTTTGCAATTCACTTGATATGGTTGTATGTATGTACATGAATTTAGTGACATTCTCTCTCAACCTTAATTATTTTTCCCTTTTTTACATCAACTAAATCTAACCATGGATTTATATAAAAACCAATGTTATATTAAGTGACTACAATCAAAGGGCCATGGATCCTTCATTTTATATACATGTATGTATGTATGTGTATAAGTGGTTTAGATCCCTTGTTATTAAATACTTCAGTCCTTCTGTGCAAAAAATTTCTAAATCAAAGTGAATTTTTGTTGATATGTCACATTCATTAGTTAGACCATTTAAGCGAAATTTGGAGTTATATTTCAAAGTTCAAAATCACAAGTTAATTTGAACTATTGAAAATATTTATTTTAACCATCGATTTGAAATGTAATGTTGAAGAGAATAAAAATTTCTGAATGATTCAACATTTTACATAGATGACCTTGCTAATGAACATAACTTATCTATAAAAAGTCATTTTGATCTCGAAATTTTTAACAAAAAACGACGGAGAGGGTTTTGTGAGATAAATAAGAGAGAATCTAAAACTCTTGTGTGTGTAGGAGGGATCTAGATCCCCAAACATTTAAATATCTCTCCCATGCGCTTATGTCTTTTTACACGGAACTATTTTGGAACAAAGTGAAATGTTGTAGATGTGTTTAATTTTTTGGTGAGATCATCTATACAAAATTTTAAACATTTGAAAACTTTTAACTAAACTGAAAGTCAATATGAGCCACACTTATATTAGCCATTGATTTGAAAGGTAATTTAAATGAGTTAAATTATTTTAAATGATCTAAATTTTTGCATAGATGATCTCACTAACAAACAAAATATATCAAAAAGAAAAAACCATTCGATCCAAAAATTCTTCACACAAAATAAATGAAGGAGATGAAAGGGGAATTTTGGATTTTGATCCTTTCAATAAATAAATTGTGCAAAATAATTTTGGATCAGTGAATTTTTGAAGGTATTTTATATTTATTAGCAAGATCATCAACGCAAAATTTGGAATTATTTTGATTCTTTTGATTCGCACAAAATTGCAAGTCAATATGAACTATCAGAAATATTTAATTTTAACATTTGATTTTACATGTACTCTTGAAAGAAATAAAAGTTTCAAAATATTTTAACTTTCGATTTGACATGCAATCTTGAAAGAAATAAAAGTTTCACAATAATTTCAAATTCTGCATGGATGATTTTGCTAATTAAAATAACATATCTACAAAAACTCATATTGATTCGGAAATATTTTGCAAAAAGATGAGTGCAAGATTTAAATAAAAGGATCTACATCTCTTCCATAATATGTGCGTGTGTGTCTTTTTTTATGCAGCTATACACAGATACATTTGTAGAAATCTACTTCAAAATCTTAATTTGAACTAAAGACATCTCTTCCACCTCATCTCTATTTTGTGGGGCCCTAAAACCAAAATTAGTCTGTGTTGTTTCTCTCATTAATCTCGGTCCCAATTGAAAATCAAAATCATCGATGCTTGTCAAGCAGCTCCAACCACCTTTGGAAATTTTGGTTTGAACCACACACTCTTTCTACCTCCAACTTATGACCAGTTATGATTCAGAATCTTTATTTTAATTAAAAAGTGTCCAATCCTATCATCTAGTTGTGCTGAAATTAAGAAACGAATGAAGATACCAACTGATAAATTGTGTTCAAATTGATGAATATAAACATTGAGTGCAAGAATTAGAAGATGACGAGAACAAGAAGTATAAAAATGTGATGATGCTAATTTTTAGTGTATTGAAGTGAAAATATTTGAATTAGGATTCTTCCGGAAAAAGGAAAAAAAAATTGTAATTGTTAGCAAACTCATTTCATTAATTGTTCTTTATTTAAATTTTAATAACTTTTTATTCAGATAAAAATTTCCACTTTTTTATGCTTAGGTTGTTGGTTCAGCATTGGATACTGGATAATAAAAGGCATGATGTCCTTTCATTTATTTTCAATGGATCAAATCCACTTAGTTTTTTTGGTTACCATTTTTATGGTAGGTTCGGTGGGACAATACGGAAGTAAGAATATTTTGGTTTATAATTAATAAATAGAGGACTCATCATTTCTAATGGAAAATGAAATGAACCCTGGATTGATCGGTTGATCTTTCTGATCGGCTAGATTTCGTGATGATGGCATCAATACAAGGAGGAAGATGATAAACTTTTTGACCGCTACATTTGAGTAAAAAGAAAATGAGGAAGAAAATAGATATTATGGCAGAACAATTGTTGCAATACACAGCAAAAATTGGCCATGCAAAAATTTGCAGCGTCTCTATGAAAATATGAGTAGCAGTTCATCGTTTAATTATCATCGCGGTTAGTATTTGTGAAAATATTAATTTTTTATTTTTCTCTATTATTTAATCTTAAATAAGGAACAAATTTGAAAGTATTTGTTTGTTGCATTTATATTGTATTTGCATTAACAACTTTAAAAAACGTAGCAGTTTTAAGTAAATAAGATTTATCATAAACATTCGTAAAATATTAGATCCATGGTGAGAGAAAAAATTAACAATGTTGTTTTCAACACTACCTAATTTTACAATATAAAATCAATGATGTGACTTGTATAATTTTAATAGAATGGATGTGAGTCTAATGTTTTTTGAGGGTGATGTGAGCAAGAACATCCACTAACTTTCTAATTTCAAGAAACCTCCACTGAATTGGTATCTAGGATAGGCCTAATATTATAGAAGTCATTGTCGCACATACAATTTTCATCTAAAAAACATCATCGTCTAACCAATGCACAAGGCTGCCGCTTGAGTGGATTCTAAAATGAGCAAAGATACATGTTTTTGGCGACACTATATGCGGATTTGTAGAGGTCGGAAGTAGCTTCGTAACGGAGAAAACGGTTCGCAAATCGAAATCCAGAGGTGGAAGTTATAAGAGAAAAGGCGAAGAGGACTGTTTGGGGACAACAACTAATTTCAGACGTCTGAAAATTTCTGGAGTGGTTCCAGAACACTTTGTCAGCAGTGACTTAAGTCAGACGTATGACCCTTAGGCCAGACGTCTGGAACGACTTTCGTCTGTTTTTTCTTTCCGTGACTTGGATGAAAATTTGTGATATCCGCAGGGGCAATTTTGGAATATTGTCTAGGGTTTCTATTCTCCTATATAAGCTAGCCTCAGGTATCAGATCCGGGGTGTGAGATATACGCAAGCGACTGCAAGAGATTAGCCTCCACTAATTAGGGTTTATCAAAACCTAATTTTCTTCAATTCTCTGCTCCACAAATTAATTTCTAATTAGAAATTTGATCATTGTAATCAATCTTTTGTACTCTTCTCATCAATAATAATAAAGCTCTCTCTTAAAGTGAATGTACACTAACACGACGTTAGTGGAACCACTATAAATCGCTGTGTGATTTTGTTTTCGTTATTGCTTTAATTTCTGATTTGCTTATTTGGGATTGTGATTGTCTTTGAATTGGTTGAGATTAGATTTGAGTTATTGGTTGGTTGTTTTTACACTTCTTATCACGATCTCGTCTTCCGCTGTGCTCAGGGATTTGAATTTGAGTGGTCTCAATTTGGAATCTCGTAATAACATTTGGTATCAGAGCATTGGTGTTGGTAGGTGGTTGTAGAGATGCCAAAAACAGATAATACCTCAAGTAGTTCCTCAATGGGTAATCCAAGTGGTGTAGCGCCTTATGTACGTGGATCGTATGCAGCTTCAGGATCACAATTGGTAATAGACAAGTGGAATGACGATAATGATTTTGAAAAATGGCAATGGAAGATGAAAGCGGTTCTAAGGAGGAATCAGGTACATCGGGTAGTGTTTGACACACATTTGTTGCCAGCGGACATCTCGGATGTTGAGAGAGAGGAGATGGAAGAGTGGGCATTCACTACACTTCAACTTGCTATGGGAGAGAATGTTATCTCTGAAATTAGTGGTGAGACAACCGCTAAGGGTATTTGGGACAAATTGGAGGAGTTATATATGAAGAAGTCACCGACAAATCGTTTGATCTTATTGCGAACGTTCTTCACCTATAAGATGAAGGAAGGTACTTCGCTTAAGGCACACTTGAATATATTTGATGATTTGCTAATGAAGATGAAGGCGGTAGATTTGAAGATTGAGTAAGAGCAAAAGGCGATGATATTGTTGTGTTCGTTGCCAGATCGCTATACAGGTTTCTCAAATAGTTTGATCTATAGCCGAGATACATTGACTCTTGATGATGTCAAGACGGGTCTTCTTAGCGAGAAGTTGCGGGATCAAATGAAGGAGTTAGGTGATGGGGGTAGTGGTGCTAGTAGTGGTCATGGTTTGTTTGTGGAGAAGGAGAGCTATGTGAAGAAGGAAAACAGGGGGCGTTCTAAATCAAGGAACCCCGGTTGGAGAGGAAAGTCGAAGGAAAGAAAAGGCAAGTGCTATATTTGCAAGAAGTCCGGTCATTGGAAGAATGAATGTCCGGACAAGGAGAAGGGTAAAAGGGAAGTAGCATCTTCATCTGTAGCAGTGGAGAGAGGTGTTGGTGAGGAAGACGTAGATGTGTTGACGGCGGTAGCATCGGATGTTTCCGATAGTGAGTGGGTGCTCAATTCGGGGGCGTCTTATCATATGACGCCAAATAGGAATTGTTTTTCTTCTTACATCGACAAAGAATGAAATTCAATTGTTATGGAAAATGGTGTTATTTGCAAGTCGAAAGGCATATGTTCCGTGCAAATTTGGATGTTTGACGGAGTGGTTCGTACTCTCACTAATGTACGCTATGTTCCGGGACTTCGGAAGTCGCTTATCTCTTTGGGGCAGCTGGATTCTTTAGGTTGTAAGATCACTATTGAGAGTGATAGCTTGTGAGTTTCGAAAGGGGCACTTGTGGTGATGAAGGGTGCTAGGACTCATGATATTTATTTGCTTCAAGGAGTGACTGTGGAAGGTGAAACTTGTATAGGAGTTGATAGTTCTCGTGGCTTGGATGCGACTAGGTTGTGGCATTTGAGGTTAGGTCATGTCTCGGAGAGGAGTTTGGACATTCTTCGGAGGAGTAAGATGATCGATGGAGAAAGTTTCAACAAGTTAGAGTTTTGCGAAGAATGCGTCATAGGGAAGCAAACAAAAGTTTCATTCGGTGAAGAAAAGCATGATTCGAGAAGGGTTCTTGAGTATGTTCACACGGATGTTTGGGGACCAGCACCAGTAGCTTCTTTAGGTGGAGCTCGCTATTATATTTCCTTTATAGATGACTTTTCTCGGAAAGTTTGGGTGTATGTAATGAAGGCCAAGTCGGAGGCATTTGCAAAGTTCAAAGCATGGAAAGCTCTTGTTGAGAATGAGAGTGGTAAGTCTTTGAAGGTTCTAAGGTCTGACAATGGCGGAGAGTATGTTTCCGAAGAATTTTTAAAGTTTTGCAAGCATCATGGTATTCGGAGGCATTTTACTACACCTGGAGATCCGCAGTCGAATGGTGTTGCGGAGAGGATGAATCGTACTCTACTTGAGAAAGCTCGATGCTTGAGATTGACATCGGGTTTGGCGAAGGGATTTTGGGCTGAAGCTTTGTCAACCGCAGTGCATATTATTAATCGAATTCCGTGCTCAGCTATTGGTAACAAAATTCCGGAGGAAGTGTGGAAGGGAAAGAGTATTGACTTGAGCTATCTTCGTGTCTTTGGAAGTCCGGTTTATGTGCATGATCCGGATAATGATAAGCTTGAACCAAGAGCTTTCAAGGGGGTCTTGCTTGGCTATACGGATAGAGTGAAAGGCTATCAGATTTGGAATCCGGAAACGAAGAAGGTGGCAAACTCTCGTCATGTTACTTTTGATGAGTCGGCGATGTTTAAGGAGAATGGAAGCTCATCGAATGTTCCAGATTCGACTCATGATGAATCAAAGGAGAAGGAAATTATTTCCACATTTTGTCCAAGGAGTAGAGAGAGTAGAGTAGTCGAAGATGCTTGCGAGGAAGTAGCGGTTGATGTTACATCACATAATCCACAGGGTACCTCTAGTAGTGTTGGTGGTGTGCATGATTTTAGAGAAGATTCGGTTCAAGGTGGAGCTAAAGGAAGTTTGGGTGATGGTATTGCTACTCGGGTTGGTCGTCGTCCCATAAGACCACCCGAAAGATATGGTGATTGGAACTATCTTAGCTTTTGTGATAAGTTGGACTATGCTCTTCATGTAGTCCAAGATGAGCCAATGGACGTTGATGACGTCATGAATTCGAGTGATAGCTCGAAATGGATTTGTGCCATGGAGGAAGAGATGCAATTATTGTTGAAGAATCAAACTTGGGATTTGATTCCACTTCCTAAAGGAAACCGTGCTATTGGGTGCAAATGGATATACAAGATGAAGGACGATGAAAGATACAAAGCTAGGCTAGTGGCTAAGGGGTTTGCACAAAGGAAGGGAAAGGAGTATGATGAGATATTCGCACCGGTTGTGCGCCATACTTCTATCCGGATATTACTTGTCATAGTTGTTATTCACGACTTGGAGTTGGAGCAACTTGATGTGAAAACCGCCTTCTTGCATGGTGACTTGGATGAAGACATCTACATGGAGCAACCGGAA
Source organism: Allium fistulosum (assembly GCA_030737815.1). Taxonomy (NCBI): domain Eukaryota; kingdom Viridiplantae; phylum Streptophyta; class Magnoliopsida; order Asparagales; family Amaryllidaceae; genus Allium; species Allium fistulosum. The sequence continues at coordinate 932,565,423 of CM060903.1, forward strand.
GGTTTTGTTGTGGATGGTAAGTCAAATTTGGTTTGCAAGCTGAAGAAATCACTATATGGACTAAAGCAATCACCTAGACAATGGTACAAGAGGTTTGATCATTTTATGCTTGAAAATGGTTTTGATAGAAGCATCAAGGATGCTTGTGTTTATTTCAAGAAGTTGGGAAATGATTGTTGGGTGTATTTACTTTTGTATGTGGACGACATGCCCATTGCTTCGAAGGACAAGAATGAAATCAACAAGTTGAAATTGCAATTAAAGTCGGAATTCGAAATGAAGGACCTTGGAGAAGCAAAGAGAATATTGGGCATGGAAATAGAAAGGGATCGAAAGCGTTTTGAGTTGAAATTGACTCAAAAGGAGTACATTAAGAAAGTGCTTTGCACATCATCTCATGGTCTTGTTTTTTGCGGTAGTAAGGCGATGGATTGCAAGTTGGTTGGTTATTGTGATTCGGACTACGCTGGTGATAGGGATCGAAGAAAATTAACTTCCGGATATGTCTTCACACTTGGGGGTATAGCCATAAGTTGGAGATCTAGATTGCAGACCGTAGTTGCTTTATCCACTACGGATGCGGAGTTGATTGCCGCAGTGGAGACGGCAAAGGAGGCACTCTATTTGAAGCGATTGTTGTGTGACTTGGGATTCGGGCATGATAGTATTGATGTTCGATGTGATAGCCAGAGTGCTATTCACTTGGCAGAGAATTTGGCGTTTAGCTCACGAACTAAGCATATTGAGGTGAGAGAGTCATTTCTAGTAGCCAAGGATGAGGATAAGCAAGTATATCTTCGAAAAGTGCACACAAAGGATAACGCGGCGGACATGTTCACTAAGGCTTTGCCGGTTGGAAAGTTCGAGCATTGCTCGAACTTGATTCGCTTGGAGAAGTGCTAGGTGCCACGGGGTGGCACGGTTAAGGGATGAGCTTGGTGGTAGATGAGAAAGAGTATGAGTAAGAGATTGAGGTTATATCTTCTTGGTAAGTGCTAGTCTTTGGTGAGATAGCTTAGGATTTGGATGTTTTCAACATTTCATTAGCGGCGGGGGCTTTGCCTGAGCTCGTTGGTGAGTGCAATGGGCGGTGGTTTTGCCGAAGCTCATTGGGAAGGCATTCATGATTGGTTGAAGATAGAAGAGGTGATAGTTGGTGCTATCGGTTGTTGTTGATGGTATGGTACCATTAGAGTCGGAGATGGATATAGTGTCGAGGTGGAATGTTGAATTTTGACGACACTATATGCGGATTTGTAGAGGTCGGAAGTAGCTTCGTAACGGAGGAAACGGTTCGCAAATCGGAGTCCGGAGGTGGAAGTTATAAGAGAAAAGACGAAGAGGGCTGTTTGGGGACAGCAACTAATTTCAGACGTCTGAAATTATTTTTAGACGTCTGAAAATTTCTGGAGTGGTTCCAGAACACTTTGTCAGACGTCTGACCAAGTGGGTCAGACGTCTGATCTGGAGCGAAGTCGCTCCAGTGACTTAAGTCAGACGTCTGACCCTTAGGCCAGACGTTTGGAACGACTTTCGTCTGTTTTTTCTTTTCGTGGACTTGGGTAAAAATTTGTGATATCCGCAGGGGCAATTTTGGAATATTGTTTAGGGTTTCTATTCTCCTATATAAGCTAGCCTCAGGTATCAGATCCGGGGTGTGAGATATACGCAAGCGACTGCAAGAGATTAGCCTTCACTAATTAGGGTTTATCAAAACCTAATTTTCTTCAATTCTCTGCTCCACAAATTAATTTCTAATTAGAAATTTGATCATTGTAATTAATCTCTTGTACTCTTCTCATCAATAATAATAAAGCTCTCTCTTAAAGTGAATGTACACTAACACGACGTTAGTAGAACCACTATAAATCGCTGTGTGATTTTGTTTTCGTTATTGCTTTAATTTCTGATTTGCTTATTTGGGATTGTGATTGTCTTTGGATTGGTTGAGATTAGATTTGAGTTATTGGTTGGTTGTTTTTACACTTCTTATCACGATCCCGTCTTCCGCTGTGCTCAGGGATTTGAATTTGAATGGTCTCAATTTGGAATCTCGTAATAACAGTTTTTACCTCCACTACTGAAGAAATTGTTTCCAAAACTTAATCGTTAAACCAAACACCCACATAAATCGAATGGTCTGCATCCAACGATGCTTGAATAAAGCTCACATTAGGCTGCATACTTAAAGATAATCATGATGCATATAACATGTATTTTACTATTGCCTATGTAGTGAGATGTCCAACTAATTAATGTAGAGTAGGCATCAAACAACGAGACATATCCTAAAATCTGCTAACAACCAAGTTAGCAAGGGTGGATCCAAAGTAAGCTCAGTTAGGACAAACGCCATACCTCGGAATTTGTAGTTTAATCTGAAAAACTAAGGTAGTGTTTGGTTTGTTGTTTTTAGTTTTGGGTTTTCATCCATACAAAAATGCACATGACGCGTGTGTATTGCCGAAAACGACCAATTTAGAAAACGAAGTTAACATACAAAATTGAAAACAACTTTTTTTTATTTTCCGTGTTTTGGGAAATAACACAAACACGTGAAACAATCCATTCTTCCGTCGTCTCTCTATCCCCTTCCTCCTCTCATCCGTCTTTTTTTCATCCCCACCGTCGCCCCTTCATTCTTCTCATATTTGACATTCGTATTGAAAACCGAAAACACAAAATTTGTTTTTAAACCAAAAACTGCCTAAGCTTTCAAATTCTAGCCATAGCTGAAATTACAGTCCAGGCATACCTGCACAATCCTTCCTTGGACGTATCATAATTTATAGCAACCACCCTCATTTTCACCAATAATGTGAGACAATATTTTTCTTCTCCTTTATTTTACCTAATAGCCGCTTCTCAATCTAAAAGCTACATACTTCTTTCTTTTCCAGTATATAAGCAATGGAGTTTTTTCAATATCACAGCTCAATTTTTTTAATTTTACTTTTGGTTCCACCTAAACTCTGAAGCTGGCTGCACCACTGCCTATCCTTCTTTTAGTAGTAATAAAATTAATGGCATGTCAGAGGTACAATATTGATAGGTGAAATTGTTGTAAACAAATGATCTTCGGCTGAGTCGTGTACTTGGTCACTGTCTTGAAGATGTTTCGGCGTTCTGCTCAGCGGTACAAAGCAGTATAGCCAATGCCGCCGCCTCTAGGATAAAACAGCCTGTGATTCGATATCGATTCGCTTGCACAGACGAAACCGACTCAGCCTCTGATTCGATATCGTTTCGGCGTTCTGCTCAGTGGAGTTGGAGATGGGTTTAGGTTTTCACAGAGGTAAAAAAAATGTCGTCCGTTTGTTGACTTCGTCTACAAACTGATTAAATAGACGGAATACCAAGTCGAACGTATTACTCAGAAAACGTCTAACAAATTTCGTTCAAAAATATAAGTACTACACGACAACAAGCACCATCTCAGGTCGAGTCGGTCGGTGCGTGTGTGATGGTCATGCATGCGCTCCCTCCTCAACACAAAAGCAACATTTGAGTACCCAAGGGTCCAATTTAGAAGCTAAGAAACTCATATTTATATATGAGTATCTTTCAATAATCCATATTGTGTGGGACTCAAGCAATAAATGCAATTATTCCAAGGTCTTTAATTTCTTTTTTAAACAATTCACAAGCACAATTTCTAATAGAAATGCTACTTGACCGTTTGTAAATTATTAATAAGATAACATGCATAAAGGACACTCATCTTTCATATTGATCAACATGAACCAAAGTATGAGTACAAGAAAAGAACAAAAAAATTGCTCATTATTTGTGCATTCTTTGTTGGAAATTGTAAATGCCTGAGAAGAACGAGAAAAATTATATTCACTTATTGGAAATTACCAGTTTCATTCTACACATGCATAGCATAAATATTGTAGATGAGAATGTTGCATTTATGCGTGGCAAAATAATAAAACAAGATGAGACACAAAGATAGATGTGAAGATGAGAAAATTATTCCTAGAAGTCTGGCAAATGCAACTATTAAGAAAATGGAAAGTGGGATTGTAGAAATCAATAGAAAGGGCAAAGATCAAATAAGATGAGAATGAAGGTTACAAAAATGATTTGCTGAAGTTGAATCGCATGGCGAGATGGTTGATCATATGAAATAAAGAGTTAGCATTAGCTAGCACAATCCGACACAATTGTTTACTCATGTTGATACAACTGATTCTAATCTAATGGGATTAAGCCTAAGATTGATGATGGGTGATTAGCTAGTTAAAATGAAATGTTTTTTCGATGATTCAACTACATCAGTGGCCAGTAAATCCTAAAATATAAAAATAATTCACACTTTAGATGATTAGATAGCGAAAATTAATATACGATATATAAATTCAAAACTAAAAAAATGTAGGCTATAAATTTTGAACTAGTGTCTCAAACAAATTTTCTTTACACACACGTGTGTGTACGCAACTATGCATGTGTGTGAAGCCATTGAAAGGGATGGATATGCTCGTATGAAAATACCTGCATCAGTTTTACACCTTTGTCGCCTTCAAACTTCTCTGGATAAACAGCAGCATAAATCATTAACAACCTCAATTTAATTTCAGGGGATGTATCCTGGACCAAGAGTTGAGTAGTTAATTACTTCCCATACATCAATATTTTCATACTGGATTTAGAAATTGATGCTTGATGTAAGGAGTTATCCACTGAATCCTTAGATATCCCAAAGGTCAGAGTTAGTAATCTCTTAATATTATGGGTGTTTCAAAAAAATCCCTTTATTAAAGTTCAATAAATGAAGGTGGAAGAACCGCCTTGTAAATATAACTATTGAAAGCTTGTGGGCCACCTGCTTTGTCCTCAAGAAATTGATCACTTCTTTAGCTCCTGCATCCCCAAAAACAAGATCCTGCTCTAATTGTCCAATGTCACGAAGTCCCAGATCTCTAATCAATGTATTGATTTTACCCGCAATCTACATTGATTAAAATGTTGGGTCAAAAACAATGTTTATATATACTTTTTATCAACTGGTATAATTATAGTCATTGCCTACTAAGCTAAACTTATGAGAATAGTACATCATATGAAGCAAAGTAACCAGGCAGACTATCATTTTAGAGTGGTCTATGTTAAAAAATAATAATCCAATGAATCCAATATCTGTTTTAATTTTTCATATGATTGCACCATATTATTGTTGTGACATGTGATGTAAGGAGAAAAAAATATAAAAAACTAGACATGGAATTTCATATATTATATGATAACGACACATATCATACAAGAAACTGAAGGGTACTAAAAGGTATTGTAATTGGTTGATAACATAACCACAACTTAATGACTTCAAAACAACAAAAACAACAACAACAATAATAAACTAATGGTATTTGTATGTAACCAACTATCATCTTTTAGATGTCATTATATATCTAGCTATACAAGAACTAGAAGTAGGATGAATGGACAGATACAAAAGTTAAGAAGATGGACAATAGTAAGAAAGTACACAAGTATAACTCAACCTGACTCAATATATGATTCTATTGCCTTAACGATGTATACAACAATTCAAATACCATATAACACAGTAACAAGTACTTCCTCAACCAAAATAGAAAAAAAAAATCATCTCCATTTGAAAGACTATGAATGATATTTGGTTGATTTTGGTCGCACTTGTTGGATTTAATCGGAGTTAGTCGAGTTTAAAGAGGCTGTAGGGAAGAATGAAGATTTCAATCAAAAAAAAAAAAATCATCTCGCTTGGGCCAAGTGTGGTTTCTTACATTACCACAACCAACTTGAGCATGGTGTAGGCAACAACCAGCTTTCATATTGTGCAGGAAACAACCATGCTCAGCTTGGGCATGGTTGTTGGGGCTACCAAGCCCAAGGGGTGAATATTACTTTAAGATATGTTTGTTTCCAGCAATGTTACTTTATTTCATACGAAACTGACATAATTACAGGACAACTAAATAGTTACTCTTTTTTTTAAAAAACTTTTCAAGAGTTTGTTTGTAAATGGAAAAGAGAGGAATGAAGAAGGTTTATTCGTTCTTTGATTAATTTTCAAATCAAGTGGGATGTGAAAGGAGGATTTTGGAGCGCAAACTGCCTAACTCGTGACGTAATGCATTATGAACATCTAATAATAATATCAGACAAAATGTTGACTTACAAATTCTTACACATACTAAATCTCGAACAACCTTTCTGGCTAGTCTATACCCATGTTAGCATAGCAGTTAATAACAGAACTGGGAAGATTGTATGGTTAGATGTAAAAGATAGTTGTTGAAGTGTAAGTTGAAATAAATGCCTGCTTAATTTGCATGTTGAAATACATTACCAGCATAAGATGACGCAGTTTTAGTAATCTATAAAACACTAACAATGTCAATTTAGGTAGCATGCTGTCAAACCGATCAACTATACCTTAGGTGATACAAAAAATGAAAGTGCATAAGAAGAAGAATACTAATACCTTAGGTAACACTGTAAGCATGCAATATTTTTTCATCAAATATGAAAGTCGTGTAAAAATGGCTTATTGTCCATTAAAATTTGCTAAACAGGGTGTGGTTTCTTAATAGTTTCTAGGGATTAGCATTTTATACATAAAGATATCTAGTCGTATTAAGGGGGTTAATTGCAGAGAATACCCAAACATCACCTAGTTACTCTAAGTTGCAGTCTAACATGTCAATGCTATAAAAGTTGCATTTTATACATCAGCCTTTATGCACTTATATATCTCCAAGTTGTGAAAATTTATACTATAGTTGGGCACTGAAGTGATACACTTTGAAATTTGATTTTCCAGTGCAGCCAATAAATAAAAAGAATTTAAAGGGTGACATATGAAGGAATAAATATATTCAAGTGCAACAATATAAACTAAGAAGCAAAGTGAAACAGGGTGAAATACTACACCTTGGTTCTGTTATTATATACTGATGTTGGAAACCCTCTGGATTAAAATGTAATAGAGAAAAGGTAAATAACCTCGACGTGTAGGGAAAGTTTGTCCATCTGTTCATTGTATTGTGGTAAAGCTTGGACCATCTTTTGCAAATCCTTTGTTGATATGTCATTGCCATCTCTTTTTGAACAAAATGTGAGTTTAAATAAAAAGGTGAAAAAGTGAAGAAGAAAAATGAAAAGAAAACGATGCCGTTAACAATCAATGACTGTATTTTCAGGAATATTAACCCCTTTCTGTCTCTCCCTCCTTATATATATAATTCAAAGAACCTACAAACTTGAGGTTGATATTAAGGAGTTAAATAAGAGGGTCTACTGAACGTTGGCGTGTGTGTCCTCTTTCTTATAAATTCCCTCAAAATTCTCCCTTCGTCTTTTTTAATAAATAAATTTAAAAAAAATCTCCAGATCGAAATAAATTTTTGAAGGTATACTGTATACATTAGCAAGATCATCTATGCAAAATTGAAATCTATTAAAAAAGTCAACTCATTCAAAATTGCAAGACAATATGAGCTATCGAAAATACATCGATTTGAAATGTAATTTGAAGAAATAAAAGTCTCAGAACAGTTCAAAATTTTGTATAGATGGTCTTGCTAATAAACATAATATATCTACAAAAATTCACTTCGTTTGGTTTTATATGCACAATAAAATGGAGAGGGTTTAGGGAGATAAATAAGAGGGGATCTAGATCCCACCCCATACATACACAAATACATATGCATATATGTATGTGTGTATGTAATATATCATGCTGTCATCCTTAATAAGTGGTGACAATGAAAGCTATATTTTGATTTTTGTTTTCATCTTTGGTATGTGCAATCACTGTATGAAGTATAAACATTTCTTAAATTTCTGACATCATAAAATTTAATCATCAACATATTACATTATATACCTGTTCTGAAGTTGTGCAGCTTTATTCTTCGATACAAAGTTAGTCATCTTGTCATGAAGCCTTTCGCTGGCCTGTCATGATGGTAGTTTTTTTAGCAAGCAAAATTACTGACATGTAAGCAACAAAATTTAACAGAAAAACTAACATCAGCAATATGTGCATGTCGAAGCTCAAGCCAAACAAGATCATGATCCTCTAAAACAACCTCTTTTTTCTCTGCTCCAGATTTACCCTGTCAAATGCCTGTGTTAAAATAGAGCAACTACTTAATATGAAGTTGATAATCTATTGTGAAGCTAGGAATACCTCCTGAACGTATTTGTTCCCATCCAAGGTTAATAAATCATGGCACATTGCATCATAAGTCCATTCATGAATAACCGGAGCAATCTTTTGGTGAAGCACAAGACAAATCAACTGATGAGCTTTTGCAGGAGAACTATAAAACCAACAGAGTTAAAGATTTGCACCTGGTCAATAGATCGATCGACGATAAGTAGCTCACATGTTTCTTTTTGTGGAAAATCAGGAATGGTAGTTTTATATTTGGAAATGCAATCCCAAACTGCACTTGCAAGCTTCGAAGGAACTTGACTGTGTAGTTCTGCTACAGTATCCGAAGATGGCTTTGCAGCACGATAGCGCACATAAGGAAATTCCTATAAATAATCACAGTTTGATACAGGTAACCATTCCAAAAATTTAAAATTGAAGTGATTCAAAAAATTAATCATGAACTTCATGTTTGACAGATGTATAACATGTACCATTCTTACCATTGGTGTCGCAAAAAACTTTAAAACCCCAGCATTTGATTTTAATACTTGATAGTGGTCACAAGGCCTTTTAAAGTTCTGAACCATTTGTCAATCATTTAAGGGAAAGGGCAGTAGCTTAAAAGTATAAAAGATGTATTATTTTAAAATAACCTATTAGGCTAATGTTATTGGACTTCACTCTTCAATGCTCATTTTATCATACTTACCTCCTCGAGTCATATTATGTTGTATCAAAATCTGCCTAAACCGATCCAAATATTTGATATTTTTTACTGTAATTCTTAGGACATAGAGGTTTTGTCTAATACAACAAATATGGACAAGTTTAATAACTGAATTAGCATATGGGATTATTTGAAAAAACCACAATGAAAAGTTTTTCTCATATGAAAACAAATTTAAGGAGTTAGCATAAATAAAGTTAAAAAAAACAAATAAAAAAGTTATATGATAGTAAAAACAAACTCAGGAAATTCACAAATCAAACTGAGAAACTTTCGTTTTCGTACCTTAAGTGAAGCAAAAGCTGTAGCAATTCGAGTAGCCATAGTGTTTAAACAAGCTTCGTAATTGCGGGATTTTTCTGCATTTTCCCCATATAAGTCCCCAAGAGCCATCTCATGGTCAGTTATAAAAGCCTGCATTAAGGTTGAATTGTATATATATTATTTATAAACAATCAAGTAAAGCAGTACAGCCACCAAGATGTATTCAAGTTGGTAACAGGCCTACTTTACAAAAGACATTTTCTCATGCATAACAAAAAAGTTTGCACAAGCAGCTACTAATATTTACCTGACTATCTATAGCAAAATATTCCAGATTCATCTGCAATATGTACGAAAACCAATGTTTAGGTACTGACAAGGTAACATATGAAAATATCGTTTTTGATAGAAAGGCAAAAATATTCCAGATTCAACCTCGCTTAATGCACCTATTCTCGGTATGACACTCGTATCCATTTTGATGTGAGCTACTAGCTCCTTAGGTATAGGGGAACTGAAGAATACGTATGCCCTGACAAAATATATTCAGTTTAAAATTACAATTTCATGTATTTTGACTGATTACTTTGTAAGGGCAAAAGACATACTTCTTATATAGAGGGCACCTTCCCGACATGTCTGATAGAAACATGATTACACTGCATATGAGTAGAGTGCCGTATATGCATTAACGATATCAATATAAACTAAAGAAAAATATATCTTAATAAGCAATAAATGATCGCATGCAGCAAGATGAGTAAATGTATGATGGAAATACAAAAGATAACACAAATTACTTTTCTTTTGACGGTTGAATAAAATATATAGCATCCATTGCGGGCATAGGCTGCCTTCTCTTAAAAAGGTCTTCTACCACTGCAGAAATGATTGTGCTTGAATTAATTTTTTTTTATATATGACAAATATTTCCAGTAAAAATAAATTCCATTCAGGTGTCTATCCGATAACAATTTGATTGATCAACTTGTGCAATCACAATAACATTTCCACACGGTTGGTAACTTGGTATGTCATTATGTAATGACTAACAAAAAAACATGGAACTTATTTAGCAAACAAGGAGAGTGTACCAAGTGAAAAGAACAAAATCTAAATATTGAACTGGAATTAGTAGCAACTCAAAAATGATAGGACAACACTAAATATTTGTGCGCATGCAAGATAAAATAAACAAGGAGGAGATTCGCATGACATTTAAACCACTTACATGAGACACCTTCATCTGTAATATCTGCCATTTTAGCAGAGTAAGACATGACTTTGACTGTATATTTGTCCATGATAAGTACCTATACAAAGAGGTCAACCAACTTATAAATTCTCAAGATTATTGATAAACAAAGTAACCAAGAAGAAGAAGTTTGAAAAAACGATAGTGAGTACAATAACCACATATAAGTCTAAGGTTTCAAAAAATTTAAGACAGTCCGAAAATATTCCATATATGTCATCATCAAAGTGAAGTGACTAACTAGTATGGTAATAATAAATTGCCATTAAAATACTCGTGGACATTAAAATTTCATTACAAAAATATCAGCAGAACATTTTATTTTATTTTTCTGTAAAAAAAGAGAGAGAGAAAAAGCAAGAAGAAGAAAAAGAAGTTTGCTTTAAGATCATACATTTACTGCTTTCGCAGTTAAAAATGGTGTCATTGTTGCAAATCAATGGACACTCAAATGTCCATATGCTGATATAATAAAGAAGCGCTTCTAATTTAGTAATGATTAAGAAGTTTTTCTAAGTCATAGTATGCTCCTAATATTAGATATTAATAATAAAAGAGGTAACCCCAGTATTACTTCATGCACATAATAACGAGAATACAGCAAAATGGAGAAGAATATATGATAAAATACCTTCCATGATGCTTTTGAATCTTTTGGTTTAGCACGCCGGAGCATTTCATATAACAAACCTAGCGTTATCAGAAAACTGAATAAACATTTAAAATAAAACAAAACATCCCTGGTATATTATAACATCACTTAGAAGCACTTTTAGAAGAAAATTGCATAAACATGTACACATTACGAAACATCAAACGCAATACAAAGAATAATCTTTTGTTCTAACCAATGTATAAACCAATATGTACATAAGCAAACTCAATGTGATTAAGGAAGAGCATCAAAATAATAACAACGTTATAGCTCAAAACAAATAACTGAAAGGGGAAAAGAACATACGATCGCGGCAGACTTGGCGGAATGTTTTATACTCGCTCCCATTAGCATGGGATAAATCCGAATCCGAAAATGACATTTATGTCAGTTGATTAGGGATTAATGGATTGAAGGGAGATCTATTAGCTTGTTTGTTATCTTGAACTAATTTTTTTTGGTTTTAAATGCATGAGGGAATTGATGAACGAAAAAAGTGCAGAGACGAAGGCGCCTGCAACAGGGTGGAACGTTTAGCTATTTTTAGGATTTCGTTTTGTAAAAAACATCTGAAATGAAAATGAAACTTCAGTCTATCCCAATTTCTCCATAGCTGTATAATTTTTGGGAAATAGCTAAAGAATTGTCCTATTTGGTTAGTTATTTTTAATTTTGTGTTTTCGTCCAAAAAACATAATTTTGAAAAACAACAAATTTAAAATATGAAGCAAACATATAAAATAGAAAACAAATTTATTTTGTTTGTCTTTTTTGAGAAATAACAAAAAAATGAAAAACGATCCATCATCTCTGTCGTCCTAAAATTTTAACTCTTCCGTTATTCTCGGAGCGGTTCTAGTAACAGTAAATTTCTCATTACCATACCATTATCAGTCAATTAGTTATCATTTTGAAGTGAAATCGGCGATTCAATCGGTATATTAACGGTAAATTTACTATTTTCTACGGTAAATCATCGATAATATTTCTTCAAAACTAGCGGTAACGGTAATTTCATCGGTTACTTTATGACACACACATATTGTGATAGAGTTAAGGGTATGCTATAGGGGCAATTATGTAATTTGTTTTATATATTTAACTTGATAATCAATCTTGTTCGCAATAAAATGTGTTTTCTTTCTATTATATACTTGATATAATGTGTTATATTAATTAGTTTAATTAAAAGTATATTTAATAGAAAATCCATAAACGGTATGTTTTGTGATAGTAGTTACAAAGTGTTACAACCGTGAGTAATTATCACAGTGAAAACAAATATGACGTTTTAAATGTTTCTAGTCAAGATGCATCGAGACTAGATATTGATGTATCCGTCGAGACTAGAGTACGTAACGCTCTCGAAATGTTGGACAGTATATTACTCATGACTGTTGGATGCACCTAAGGGTTACATACTGATAATTATTGGATAATCATGGAACGACTCACTCGATTATTTTCTCTTGGTTAATATAACTAAAGTCAAATATAAAATATCGATATGACTAATTTACACAATTCTCTCGACTTGAAAATACTTTCGATTTTCAATATGAAAGTTCCGCTTTGATTATTGTTAAATCATGGTACGACGCTCATCGAGTGACTATAGTTAGGTCCAGTAAAAGTATTGGAAGTGAAACACTATTCAAGAGAGGATTCGTCTCCTTGGTTATATGGGGTTAGTATCATGGTCAACTCAAGTTAACTCAAAGTCAAAATCTCTGACCAGAGCAGTTCGCTTAATAATAATTGTTATTATTGAACCAAAAACTTTGTGTTTAGACTATAAAGTTGAATACAAACGATATTGGAATTTTGACCATTACCAAATTACATAAGTTCAAAGTGATATAGTTTTGACGAATATAATTGGTGTAAATAAAAGTCACAATTGGGTAACGCTTAACAAAATGAAATTGGATTTTACCGAAACCAAGTAAGCGATAAATTTGGCAAAAAAGTCATACCACCTGCCAAATGATGTGTGAACGTTATTATTCAAATAGTTCGATATTAATCGCTAACCAAATTTACACCCGACGAGTCACATAACCGAAACGATGAATCCTCCTTTGACCAAACAATTTAATTAGTTTATAGTTGTTGTAAATTAATTAGTTAAATTAATATTTATGAAATATTAATTATAAAATTTGATTATGATTTGTGAAATAAATATTGCAAAATATATTTATAATAGTTATAAATATATCAATCGATATACGACTCTGATAAGCGATTAAACTGGACTAAATTGCGTAATACTTTTATATGGGCTTAAATGGGTTTAAGTCCCATCATAGGGCTTGTTATTTCGATAGCACGTACATGGTATAGGGGGCTTGATTATGGTGTAAGGGGGATTGATTTTGGATGACTTAGATTGAGAGAGAATTAATATGAGATGAGATCCACTCTTTTCTCTCTTTTATCCACTATTTAAGCATCTCTAATCTTAATTAGATTAGATCCTTTTGTTGTCTCTTCTTCTTCCATCCTTTTCCGACCGAAATTATACCATGGCGTCTCCATCAATACAAACTTAAATCAAGTTAGATCTGATCACTATTCGATAGTTGTAGGTCAACGGTTCAAGGACTAGCAAACTACTGAATCGAAAAAGTTTCAAAGTGGAGAGTTTATCTTTTCAAGGCGTACTTCAAGGCTTTGGAACTTAAGTATGGTTTTTATCAAATTATAATTTATATATATGTATGTACGTAAGTATGTATGTATTTTTAGTTAAGTGACAATTCTGACATGCAATAATGTTGTCTAGAATAGTTTGGTCATATACATGTATATACCTATGTTTAAAATATTTAATTTTTTTATACATATCAAATATGTGCAGCCGCATATTAAAATAATATAATTTATATATGTATGTATGTATGTATTATTTAATTACATTTATATAGTTTATATTTAATTGCAACATCACACTATGGTTAAAATTGGTCACATAACTTTATATATAAAATTTTATATTAACACTAATTTTTGATGGTAAGAAAATAAGTTTTATAGTTATTTATTATTATTTAAAATTATTTATTTCAATATACTACATAATAAATTATAATAATTCAAATATGTTATGAAAAATATTTTCAAAATTTTCTAAAATTATGTTAAAATTTGGTAACCTCTCAGACAAAAAACCAGCAATTAAAAACCATTACCTTTTTTTTAAATTATTATTTAATTCGGTTGAAAACTAATAAATTATTTAAAATTTAATTTTAATCGAAAATAATATAAATTTTTTGTTCAAGCTTCAAAATATCATTTATGATTTACTAGAAAATTAAATTTTGAAATAAAGTTTAGAAAATAATTATTTATTAATATTTTATGTAATTTCAAATAAATGTTCAATTAAAATATATTTTAAAATAAAAAAAATAATAATAAATTATTTCTGAGTTATGCACATGATCAATTTAAAAAATTTATTAATTAATATTAATTACAATTATATTTATGTATACATACATATATATATATATTAAAATTAAAAATACTACTATATATTAGTACATGTATTTTTTATAGTTTAACAAAATTATTTATTTTAATATTTAAATAACTTATTTATGTTTAAATAAATATGTTATAATAATATGCATATATATTATTAATATTTATTAATAAGATTATATATATATATACGTATATATAATTTTAAATATATTACACATTTACATAAAATTATTTAAACGCACTTAATATATATATACATATTTATAATATTTATATATAAGTAATAGTTTATATACATACATATATTCGAACAACATATACTTGCGTACCAAATGAGCCAAAATGTCAGTTACGATGTAAATCCCAACATCTATATACGGACATGTTATACCGTACACGGGTTGATATGTTACACATGCATACACAGATATATATGTATATATGATATGCGCGCATGCGTGCACACACACTTATATATATATATATGTATATATATATATCAAGATATAAATTAAATAAAATTATATATTTATAAATTTAAATAAAATAAAATAAAGATTTTATTTAAATAATATTTAGAAATGTTCTAAGTGAATTAGACTTCATAGATCCAATGGGGTAATAAAGTTTGAAATTCGCCTATAATTTTCACTACGGGCTTACCCAATTTCAACAATAGTACCAGAGCCTAATAGCCCATGCGGTCTAAATTAGTCATGTTGGGGTTAACTAATTAAAGCATACCCATATAGTATGGTGTCCAGAAAATTGTATCTAAGGTTGGGTTTGGTAATCAAATACTCCGCCTACCTAGCTAAGCTTGGCCCGAAATAACGAGGTAAGCCCAAAAGGTTATACCTAATAGAAAAGGCCCAATATGAATTGGGCCTTGGGCTAATTTCAAAATTGTTTTGAAATAAAAAATAAAAGTTTTAAGTTTAAAAGTTAAATTAAAAGTAAGAAAATGTTATAGATGTTATAATATAGATTTTCAAATAATTTTTAAAATTAAAAATATAAAATTTTAAATTTAAAAGTTAAATTTAAAATAAGATATACATATATTATAAAAGTTATAATATAAGAAAAAAATTTCAAAATTTTTGAAATATGATATAAATTAATTTTGAAATTTTAAAGTTATTGATAAAATTAAAATATATTAATTAAATTAGCTAGTTAATTAAAAATATATATACATGTATTATATATCGTGATATAAGTTATGTTGTTTTAAATGTTAAAATAACATAAGTATACATGTATGTATATAAAATAAAATTTGAAATTAATATGATTTATCTAAAACTGTTTAATTAAATAAATTGGTTAAATGTTAATTGATTAAATGATATGCACGTATGTATGATATATGTGTTATACTATAAAGGTTATAGTATATAACAAATATTTAATATAAATGTTATATTAAGATAATAGAAAATTAATTTAAATGTTAATTAATTAAATAAGATTTAATTAATATAATATACATAAGACTATTAGATAAGTAATATGAAATATAAAAGTTATATAATAATAAAAATTATATAATATGAATGTATAACTTAAAAGTGGAACAGTAAGAAACCCTAATTAGACTTAAGGAATAAATACATACATATAGTACGTATACTGTGATTTTTGATGTGTCCGATACTTGAATCACGAGGATATTTCATAAAAAATATATTATTCCATAAGTCGATATCATTTGATATAATATATTGGAGATTATGAATCTTTAATGTAACGTTGTCATTTACTATATATAAATTAATAAATTACCTACATACTCCTTAGTTGTTGAGCAAACTCAATCAAGGGATGTCCTATGTAGTATTATTAATATTTTGAATAGACGAGGTAAGATAGATATATGTATTTGTTGAGCAAACTCAAAGTACATATACTATGCTTAGGTCGTCGCGATATGACAGGTACGAATAAATGATTTCATTTCGATTTGTTGAGCAAACTCAAGGTCGAAGTGAAATTAGGACAAGGTACCAAGGGTTAGGAGTTGTATATGATACAACCGATAAGAAGTTATCCATCGTCCAGGAGCTATGACTTGTTAAGTAAACTCAAGGTCGGAATTCTAAGACGGACGAGTCCTAACACCTACCAGTGAAGTCGAAAGACTTCTATGTTTCGTCTAGGGTTTGATGAAACATAAAAGACTAGTGGGAGCCCTATAAGAAAAATGAAATGATAACATTTAATCTTTCTAATATTGTAAGAACATATGCTGTATAATGTTAGTATAATCTACATTGATAAATTTGATCATTTAATAAAACGTTTATCAATTAAGATATACAAATGAACTAAATTGAAGATTAACAAATAGAAATATAACATATACTTACCAATAAATGCTTCTTGCATGTTAATGTTTCAATACCCATGCAAATGTCTGATTTTACAACTACTAAATACATTCTTAATTTGGTCATTTACATGTTTATTTGGTCGAGACCGTGTATTGCATTCTGTGAGTTTCGAACTCAAAAGTAATATAAGACTATGGATATTTGATCCATATACTTATAAGTGTTATATGGTGAAAGGTCACGGTTCATAATGTAATACTTCAATTAAATTAGTTCATTCGAAACAACTAGATAAACTGTACTTTGAGATCGAGTATTCAATTTGATTGATTACAATAAAGATTATATTGTGTTAATGTAACACTAGACCAAAACTATAAAATAGTTCTAAGAACTCGGTCGTTGAAATGTTAGTTTGATCAGTTTATGCAAAATGCAACATATTTGATGTTCTTAAATGTTAAAGATGATCGAGTGCCCTTTTGTAAAGAGTTTGTTATGATGTTTTAGTAAGAGAATTCTTTTTGGATGGTTCGACCATTTGGAAAGAAAAACGAGTGTACAAGAGTAGATGTGATTTAAGGCTCGGTTGGGATGAAGAGAGTAAATAGTCAATTCTGCTTCATAAAGAAACATTGAAAACGAGAATTGTAAAATAATAATTGATACTTAATATTGGAATAAGAAATATAATTTCTATTCTGAAATGTATTTTCATATAGAAAATTGTTTTCTATGAGATTTATTTCTTTGAGTTCAAGATATTTGATCAAAGAACCCTCCACTGTAAACTAGTTGCAATATATCAAATAAATAATTTATATTAAGTGAATGATGGACCTCCGAATTTAGTACGCTATTATAGTAATAGCGGAAATAGTAGAAGCATTACATATAGCACTTATTGATTGCGTCAAATTATGAAAATTGTTTTCGTAAAATACAGAGAACGTTATTTATGAAATAATAACTATATTTCGGTGTCGATTGAAAAATAGACATAGTATATTTCAATGTGAATATTATGAATATTATTTATGAAATAAAACTATAATATGGCATTTGTTTTCATAACAAAAGTGATGCATTGAAAAATACTGAAGTATCTAAAATTATTTACAATTATTTTGGAACTATAAACTAGGCCCTAGTATTGAGAAATAATTTTATTATATGATTATGAATCATATAATACTAGTTGATTATATCTCAAACAATTAAGGGATATGCATCCATTTAGTGGGAGCATCATAAGAGTTGATGAACTCTTCAGATTGGTACATATAGATGTATGTAATTATAAGTCTATTAATACCAAAACAGTTCCCATACTTCGTCATATTCATCGATGAGTTATCACAAACATGGACATGTGTATTTGATACACATGTATAAGTCTTATAAACTTATAGAATATAAAACGGAAGTTAATAGTATAACATGCGACAGAAATGATTCGATTTGATCGAATGGATAAGTATATTTGTAGAGAATTCAGTATGCACCTAACATGAATAAAGATTCAGTCTTAAAGGTCACTTATTCCTATAATACATAACGATGTATTGATAAGGAATAATCGAACTTTGTTCGATAAAGCACGATAATGATAAGTGAAGTTGAGTTAAAATTCTTTCTATAAGGAGTGTACTTAAGAGTTGTATGCAAGGTTAAAATTAACATCGTCCAAAGAATAGTTTACAAAACCATAAAAGATAAGGGTTTATAAGAAACCCCTACATATCCTAAGCCAAGGAGATGGTAGGTTGTGCGAGTCGAAAGACTGCACGTAATAATTGTACGTAAGAGATCTTGTATGAATCGTCTCAAGAGAACTTTTGGAACGATAGTCATTAGATGACTAATTTATGTTGTAAACATAAATATATCGTGAACTAATGCAAAATCAGTTTTATATAAGGCAAATTATAAAATGTTTATAAATGCTTATTATGTTGCATTGACAAACAACTGTTGTTTCAAGAAATACTAACTTCGCAGCGAAGGAATTTCTTTATGAAATTATTGGTATAAAATTGATTTAGATACGATCCAATGATAAAACTGATTCAAGGGATGAAATGAAATTGACCGTACCTAAATGAACACAAATACATTAGAACTCTAATGAGCATTCTTGTCCATTAAAGAGAAACTATGAGTTTCTTCTCAATGTCAAGAATAAATACTCCTCGGTTGTTTAATTAAACCATTAAGAGTATTGACTCCATGATATGGTACGATTTGCGAATCCAAAATAAATTTCAAGTACATTATCAAAATATGGTTTTGATAGTTGGATCCAAAATGATATGATCCTTTTGCTCGCAAATGTGTATTCAAGAGAAAGGCAAATACAGTTGGAATATAGTGAACCGCGTTGATAAGAATAATACTGCAAATTTCAATTGTTGAAATTAACGTAATAGATTCACTATTCGATGTACTCAAGTAGGTTCAGATTTTACTCACAAAATTATCGATTAATATGACTTTTCATATTAGTACGTAGGTGTTGAAACTTGAAACATAAAATTCTAAATAATGATTTAGAGTAAACTGTTTACACATAATAACCAAAGTGTCTCGAAGTCAGTGAGAGTGATATTGAGTTTGTGGGTTTTCGGGTACGATCCAAGAATGGATATGAGAGTATCATTTTGAAAAGCATCAAAATTAAACAAGTGTTTTAATAAAAATATCAAATAATTTTATTATCAATCGAAATGCAAAGGAAGCATACGTTCGTAAGAAAGAACGTTAAAAGGTACATTGATATTTCTAAACTACAAGTAAACAACACGTTTTTGGTTTAACGATGTACTTATGTTAAAATCGGCCTTAGTTGTTCTAATACTCGACGTTGGATTTGCAAATTATTCTTTTATAGTAAGTATAAAAAATATTGGGAATGTCCCAAATGATATGCAATGACACCTTATTAAAATGCTGAACATGTAAGATAGAGTCCTTATGCATTGGCAATAGGTATTATCATACATGTTATGTTGTCTATGATATTGTGTTTTGTTTATGTATTTGACACATGAAGCAAATATCAAATCTAAATAGATATCACTAAATGGTTGTTTGAGGTGTACTCGTGTATTTATGAAATACTTGAGAATTATTTACAGAAACAACGAACTCCTTATGAAGGAGTGTTGGGACTCAAATTTCATAAGTGATATAGAGTATAATGTATCAATAATAAATTCATGTTAAGAATCTTTAAGTTGGAAATGTTCTAAATGAAAGACTGTGGCTGATTCAATGAAAAAGGCTAAGTACATCATCTTGAATAGTGTCATAATAAAAGCAATGTATATAAATATAAATGCATAAATTTATAACTGAGCTGAGGGTAATTCTAAATGTTGAAAATCCTATAACATTGTTATATGATAGCAATTTCATGATATAGTTCGTAGCAGAACTTAGAGCTCACTGGAAGTCGAGAGATATACTTCGAATTATTCCATACGATAAAGGTAGTTTATCAATGTCGAAGAGAGTTGATTGACAAAGTAGATAATTGAAACATAATAGCATACACGTTCACTTAGGGACTGACCCGATTGATTTTGAGGAAACCAATTAGAGAAGTTGGAATAGATTCTATAATTGAAGTGCTAGTGGGAGATTGATGGAGTTAAGGGTAGCCCTAGGGGCAATTATGTAATTTGTTACATATATCTTACTTTGTAACCAATCTTGTTCAAAATAAAAGGTGTTTTCTTTCTATTATATACATGATATAATGTGTTATATTAATTAATTAGTTTAATTAAAAGTATATTTAATATAAAATCCATAAATAATATGTTTTGTGATAGTAGTTACAAAGTGTTGCAACCATGAGTAATTTATCACAATGAAAACAGGTATACCATTTTAAATGTTTTTAGTCATGATGCATCGAGACTGGATATCGATATATCGGTTGAGCCTAGAGTACGTAACACTCTCCAAATGTTGGGCAGTGTATTATTCATGACTACTGGGGGCACCTAGGGGTTACATACTGATAGTTATTAGATAACTATGGAACGACTCACTTGATAGTTTTCTGTTGGTTAATATAATAAGATTAAACAGAAAATATCGATATGACCGACTTCCATGGTTCTCTCAACTTGAGAATGTTGTCGATCTTCAATATGAAAGCTCTACTTTGATTATAGTCAAATAATTGCACGACGTCCATAGAGTGACTATGGTTAGGTCGAGCGATATTGGAAGTGAAACACTATTCAAGAGAGGATTCATCTCCTCGGTTATATGGGGTTAGTATCACGGCCAACTCAAGTCAACTCAAAATCAAAGTCTCTAGTTAGAGCATTTTGGTTAATAATAATTGTTATTATTGAACTGAGAACTTTGTATTTGGACTATAAAGTTGAATATGAATGATATTTGAATTTTGACCATTACCAAATTTCATAAGTTCAAAGTGATATAGTTTTGACAAAGAGAACTGATGTAAATAAAAATCACGGGTAACTCTTAACAAGAAGTTGGATTTTACCAAAACCAAGTAAGCGATAAATTAGGTCAAAATGTAATACTACCTGCTAAGTGACGTATGAACGTTAATATTCGAATAGTTCGATATTAATCGCTGACCAAATTTACACCTGCTGAGTCACACAACCGAAAAGATGAATTCTCCTTTGATCAAATGATTTAATTAGTTTATAATTGTTAAAAATTAATTAAATTAATTAATATTTATGAAATATTAATTATAATATTTGATTATTATTTGAGAAATAAATATTACAAAATATATTTATAATAGTTATAAATATATCAATTGATATACAATATCGATAAGCGATTAAATTAGATTAAATTGCATAATATTTTTATATTGGCTTCAATGGGTTTAAGGCCTACCATAAGGCTTATTATTTCTATTGCACATGCATGATATATGGGCTTGATCATAGTGTCGGGGGCTTAAATTTGGATGGCATAGATTGAGGGAGAATTAATATGAGATGAGATCCACTTTTCTCTCTCTTCTATCCACTATTTAAGAATCCCTAACCCTAATTAGATTAGGTCTTTTTGCTACCTCTTCTTCCATCCTTTGGTAGCCAAAATTATTCCATAGCATCTCCATCAATACAAACTAAAATCAAGTTAAATCTTATCGCCATTCGATAGTCGAAGGTCAACAGTTCAAAGACCAGTAATCTACCGAATCGAAAAAGGTTTCAAAGGGGAGAGCTTATCTTTTCAAGTTGTACTTCAAGGCTTTGGAACTTAGGTATTGGTTTTAATTAAATTATAATTTATAATTGTCAGTATAATATTTTTTATGTGTGTGTGCGCATGTATGTGTGTGTACATTATATTATCAATTAGGTGAGATTCTGATATGGAATAACATTGTCATAAATAATTTGGTTATATGCATGTAGTTATGTTTAAAAATTCAATTTTTTTATACATATCAGATTAGTGCAGCCGCATTTAAATAATATAATCTAATATTTTATTAAATTGGTATATGTATATAAACATATATATAGTTTATATTTAATTACAACATCACACTATAGTTAAAATTGGACATATGATTTTATATATATAATTTTATAGTAATACTAATTTTCGACAGTAAGATAATAATTTTTATAATTATTTATTATTATTTAAATTAATATACTACATAAATAAATTATAATACTTCAAATATGTTATGAAAACTATTTTTAAAATTTTACAAAATTATGTTAACATCGGATAAGCTCTCAACAAAAAATAAAAAATAAAAAACCATTTTTGTTATTTTTAAAAATTATTATTTAATTCGGTCGAAAACTAATAAATTATCTAAAAATTAATTTTAGTTGAAAAATGTGAATTTTTTTTCAAGCTTCCAAATATCATTTATAATTTACTGGAAATTTAGAATTTGAAATAAAGTTTTAAAAATAATTTTTTATTAATATTTATGTAATTTCGAATGAATATTCAATTAAAATATATTTTAAAATTAAAATTAGTAATATGTTATTTCTGAGCTATGCACATGATCTGAAATTAAAAAAATAATAAATTTATTAATTATTATATGTATTTATATATTACAAATATATTTAAATCTATATATATTAAAATTAAAAAAATATTACTTTATTATATATATATATATATATATATATATATTAGCACATGTATTATACATACATATATTTGGCATTTACTTACATATTGGATGAGCTAACGTGTCTGTTGTGATGAAAATCCTAACTTCTATATATGGGTATGTTATACCTTGCATGGGTTGATATGTTATATAAGTACACACATATATGTGTGTGTGTGTGTATGATATACACACACTCACACACATCAAGACGTAAACTAAATAAAATTATGTATTTATAAATTTAAATAAAATAAAAGATTTTATTTAAATAATATTTAGAAATGTTCTAAATGGATTAAACTTCATAGACCCAATAAAGATCCAAAATAGTATAAAAAAATTGAAATTCATCCATAACTTTCGCTGCGGGCTAGCTCAGTTTCAATGTATTGACGTAATATGTTTGATTAACATGCCTTTAGAACTAAGCAACTGGTTAAATTTAGTTCGATGATCAGGTGAAATAATGCTAAATGCACTTCTTTTCCTTTTCATTTATGTCTTTTATTAAGTAACACTATAAATTGTATAATGAAGCATCGTTATAGTGTAAAAACATGTCAAGTTATTGATTTTTTTAGATAAATGGTAATTTACTATTATTAGAGTAATGGTTACCGGATTATACGTATACCAGCCTTCGGTATACCAACCTATCGATAACAGCAACGGTAAGCAATTCTAGCTTACTAGTAAAAACGTTACGGTAACGATATTTGCAAATGGTAACAATAACCATTACCATAACAGCCATAATCCTTATATTTTGTTATGAATGTTGAAAATGCAAAACACAAAATAAAACTAAATGGACCCTTAGTTTTTGATACCTCCCAATTTCCTTTTATAAAATACACAAGTTTTCAGAAAAATATAGGTATAACTTAGAGGGATATTTGAGTTATTTTATTAACCTTAACATGTATTCATATTATAATTTTTCGTAACTCATAACTACATGCAATATATATTTTGACAGTCACTTTAAATTTGGAAACAAGAAATGTAAAAGTGAAAGAATCATAAAAAAAGGATCTATAAAATAGTTTTAAAATGAAGAGATGTAAAACAAATAATTTTTAAAAAGAGTGATGTGTCTCTGATTTCCACTAAAATTTAATAACTGAAAATTAGTCTTGGCTCCCTATTTTCAATTAAAATATAAAGTGGGTCCTTTTCCCTTTTTGTAAATTAGTTATCAATGTATGTGTTTTTACTAATCCGCCCTCGGGCTTTTTCTATCACATGTAATCGCACGTCTATTCTAAAATAAGGATCATTTTCCTATAGTAGGATTTTTATTTCATTTTCTACCAAACACTTTCTAAATTTTACATTGACCTTTTTTCTTCCATTATTCTTTGCAATTTTGAATTAGCTATATAAATGAAAATTAAATTTGAAATGAAGATGCTAGGAGTAAAGATGCTGAAGCTACTGTTGAGATCGAGAGTTCTCAGCATTATCGATCACATATTCTTTCAAAATGTAATGTTTGGTTATGCCATGAAAATGCTCTTGAAGGTGATGCATATTGTAGCAAAATCGTAAAGTGTACGATTTAAGAAAGGTATAATCTTTTTTGAGTAACTCACTTGTAAGTATAGTCGATTATTTTTGATTAGTTTTATGCAGTTATTGTTATTCAAAAAAGTACAATCGTAAAGAGCATGATTAACTTTAGTGCATTAGGATTATGTAGTTATTTTTTAGTGCATTAGGGTTATGATAATCAGTATTGCTGATTTTGTTCGTATTTACTACATTAGGGCTATGTAGTTATCTTTTAGTTCATTAGGGTTATTGCGTATTAGATTTACTTAAAATTGGTATGCATATGAATTTTTTTAAATTGCTTTTAATTTATGCGGTTAAAACATATTTATGAGTTTTGCATTAGGTTTAAGTTATTTCTGCATTCACAAAACACAGTCACAATTTAGTTAGTTACTATTTTATTTATTTTAAGTGCATTTACTAACTTCATGTTTACTGTATTTTTCAGTTTTAAATGCATTTAGTAACTGTATCTAGAATATGCAGTTATATTTTAGTTGGATATACATAATTTTGTATCTATTAGATATACATAATCTTGTAGTTTTTTACTTTAACTGCTTTTTGTAATTGTTTTTTAGTTTTGCATTCATTTAATTGCATTTACTTACCATACTTTAAAAAAAATTAGATTTTATAATTATTGCATTCATCAAATGCAATCAAAATTTAAATTGTAATTTTCTCTTTTTGATAATTTAGTTTAAAATGCGGTTAGAATTACTACATTTACAAATTGCATATATTTTTAAGTTTGAGTTGATAATTACCGTCTTTACAGAATGCATAAATTTAAAAATTATATGCTTTATTTGGTTTGATTGATTTATTAAATTTAATTATTTAATATCTTTAACAGAAATCGGTTGAAGAAATTATTGGGTGTAGATTTTGAAAAATATGGTGTTCTGAAGAGACTGATTTTAAAGATTATGTTTCACAATATGGAATGCATATAAAATAAAGAATATGCTCATATTGTTAGGGCATAAAATTCCGATGACAGTATTGGAAGTTTTCATATCAAAGAAGTCCTGTATATATAATTTGAAATCCCTTTTAGATGCGTTTAAGTATTGCATGAAAAAAAGAACAGAAGAAGAAAAGTTGCTTGATGTGCTTAAAAGATCCATTTGCTAGAAATTTTTGGAGGGTTTCTTTAATAATTATTATGATTTTGGAATAAGGAAATACAATGATGATATTGATCAAATCATATCTTAGTATGATTGTAGTGAAAATGTATTTGTTTTTGAAGATAGGCGAGTAGCTGTTTTGCAAGATGATATTGCTGATATTTTTGTATTGAAAAAAACGGTTTGTTTGTTTATGAATTATGTGTAGTTAATTTTTGATATTAAATTAAATAGTTAAGCCTAATTCTTTTAAGGTTTACCAATGTTTCCCTCGAAAGAAAAAAGTAGACTTGGTTCATTTTTTTTGGAGACTCAAAGGTTTATTAGTTGTTATATGAAATCAAAGAAAGGGTTTACTGTAAAAGATGTTTATAAATGGCTTTTGACAATTATTGACAAAAAAAGGATTGGAGACACTGATATTGTTGATTTCAATAGGCTTATGATTATGTACTTGCTTGATACATTTTTCTTAGCATACAGTAATACTTATTTTGTACATAATCAGTAGTTCCGCTTATTATGGATGTTTAAGTGTTTAATGCTAGATGTTGGGCTCAAGCTGTACATTTTAAATTGATGGAGCAGTTGAAGAAATATAAGTGTAAGACAAGGAAAATGTAATATGTACAATTGATTTCGCTAATAATTTTATTTTTAATTTAAGTATTACTTCATATTTTCTTTATTAGTTTTGCAAAAAATTTAATATAGTCGAGCCAAGGATAGGATATGAAGAAGGTCGCTCTGAAACTAAAAAGTCGGATTTAATGGAAATACACAAGAAATTTAGTGGTAGAGTTATTGAAAAATCTAATAAGATATTTTTATTTTATTTATTTATTTATTTATTATTAGTTAAGATATAGTTTCAAAATTACCTTTTGTCATCATTATTTTCTAACATTGATATTTGTAAATTATTTCTTCAAAAGAAGAAATAGACAAAGGCGTTGATGAGATACACACTGGTGATATTTTGGATATCAATGATATAGTCAACGAATTTGAGACAGAAAGAAAGGAGTTGAAGAAAAATACTAAAGACTTGGAACCAATATGAATGTATTTTTGAGCTATTTATATTTTAGGTTTGAGTGATATAGTTTTAACTGAAAATGAATTTTTGTTTAAAAGTATTTGTGAACGAAAGTTAAACTGCATATGAATTTAGATTTAAAATTAATAATTGCATATTAGATTTACTTAAAATTGGTATGTGTATGAATTATTTTTTAACTGCTTTTGAGTTATCTAGTTAAAACTGTATATGAATTTTGCATTAAATTTGAGTTATGTATCATGTTTCATTTAAGTGGTGCATTTATGTGAAATGCCATTAAAAATGCATATGATATGCATTTATAATTGTTTTAGTTGAACATGAATTTGTGTTAGAGTTTATATGTGAAATGCAGTTAAAAGTGCATGTGATATGCAGTTATAACTATTTTGGTTGAATATGAATTTGTGTTTAAAAGTTATAACTATATACAATGTGAATTTTGTGAACTGCACTGGGTGGGTGTGAGTGTGAAATGCAATTAAAAAGTGTAAACGATATGCACTTATAACTGTTTTTATTTAATAGTAATAACTGCATATATGATTTACTTATATTTGGCATGAATATAAGTTTATTTTAACTGCATTTTAGTTATGCAGTTAAAAAGACATGTTATTATAAATACTATTTTAACTATTTTTGGATATATTACTTTATAATTTTAACTGCGTTTTCTTAATGTTTTTGATTGTTTTTGGGTTATGCATTTGAAAAGAATTTTGTTTGTGCTTGTTCTTATAACTGTTTGGTAATAATTAGGCATTTGATTTATAGTGCATTTGAATTGTGTAGTATGTGAGTGATAGATTTAAAGTGTATTTGTGAAATGTAGTGGAAAATGCATTTAAAAGGCATCTAATTTATAAGCCTATCATGTTACAGTTGAACATATTTTAACTACAATTGAGTTATGTGGTTGACAATGCATCTTATATATGCACTTGTAATTGATTTTGATAAGTTTTTTACTTCATAAGTTATATGCAGCTTTAGATTGGTACTAATTTTAATAATTTAATATGTTCTATAGTAATTTAACTATTTAAATATTAGAAGTTAAATTTAATAATGTTAATTTAGTTTGGACTTTTGCAATTTATTTCTTCAAATGAAGGTTTTTTAGTTACAAATGAAAAAGTAAAAGAAATTGAAAAGGAAAAAGATTGTTTAAACAATTTGATTTTGGATTTGAAAAAAAAAGAACGAGGAGTTAGAAAGGGCATGAATAATTAAAATTCAGTCCATAAATTTTTGTTTTATGGATTCAGATATTGTACTAATATGTTATTTTTATTTTTTATATAGAAAATTATTTCTAAAGATCAAGATTTTGAAAAAGAAAGATAGAAGCTGTTGAAAACTTGAGACATAAAGAGAGAAACGAATTTTTGAAGAAAAAAATCTTAATCAATAAATTCTAGACTTGAAGAAAAAAATGCAGAGTTAGAGAAGATTTTAATAACAAAGAAAATGAGAATTTAAGTCAAAATATTGTTGATTTGAAACAAAAGAATGATGGTTTTGAGAAAGAGATTTTGAGATTGAAAGGTGTTGTTGATGAACTTAGAAAAGAGAACATGGAGATAATCTGGAGAAAGATTTTGAAAGCAGAATTAAAATTGTTATATAAAAAAGAGGTAAACTAAAAAAAAGTAGGAGAATAAGAAATATTTAATTATGACGCCACCAAATTTCAGTCTTGGTTTATCTGATGATGTAGAAAATGTTGGATGAAATGTTGGAGAAATAGAAAATGTGATTTTTGATGTTGCAAATGTTGAAAATTAGGAGAAAAATAAATAAAAATGTTGGAGCAAAATGTGGACATAAAGAATGTTGAAAGACCTTTACTTGTTAGATTGATCAAAGAACACGCAAGGAAAAGGAAAATTGATCCAGATTTTGAGTACGATGGTAAAAAGAAAAGGAAAAAGAATGATTCAAAAGAAAAGAAGATTACAAAAGAAAAGGAAGTAGAACTTACTGAAAATTCCGATCAGGATATTGTTAATAAGTTATCACAGAGAACAAAGAAATCTATGGCTTATTTATCAAAGAATTTTTAGTTGAACTTCTTGATAATATGACAAAAGTTATATATACCTATATTCATTTGGCTTGTTGTTTGTAAGTTCATTTATTTTAAATTAATAATTATTATATTAATTTTAATTTTTTACTTAGTTGAATGATCATATAAAATGTGTAATTGAAATGATGCAGTTTTAACTGCATTTTACTTATGCAGTTGTTTATATTTGTCTTTATGTTTTATAGGGAAGCTGTTTGGCAAAGTGATGATGGCCTTTTTTCAATTGATGGAAATCTAATGAAAGAATTGCTTGATAGTGATTAGCATATAGATTGTGTGGTAAGTTTTTTCTTTAATGTTTAGTTATTTTGTTATTATGTTTATAATTGCATTTGATTTTGGTTTCTTTTATAGAATGTGTTTGACTAATGTATGTATATTTAATTATATGCTACATTGTATTATGTAGTTATTTTATGTTTTGATTTAACTTATGTTATAAACACGGTTTATTCTTTTTATAATTGGATGCATTTGTATAATATAGTTATATTTACTTCTATTTTTGTATGAAATTTGTTTTTTTATTATTAGTTGGTATGGTAAATATCTTGGAGAAAGATTTGCTAGATATGTTTTTTAAAAAAACTTATGCGGCAGTATGGTTGTTTATATTTAATTAGTTACTTTTTCTTACTTGTTATAAGTATTTATTTATTTTTAAAAGTATGGTATTTTAAATGAAGCAAAGGATTTTATTAAAACATATGTTGAAGATGTGATTGATGCTACTGATTCTTCAATTGAAATTCATAGTATTTTTTTTCCTATTATGAATTTCGGTCACTATACGTTGTTAATTTTTGATAATGCTATTGGAAATGGATAGTTTTCAACTCTAAAATTTAACTGCATAAGTCTAATGTAATTAAATGCAAGCAGTGAACTGTATATTTTTATAGGTCAATTAACTGCATAATTGTAATGCAATTAAATACAAACAATAAACTATATAGGTTTAAGTGAAATTTAACTGCGTAAGTCTAATGTAGTTAAATATGAATAGTGAACGGTATAGTTTTTAGGTGAAATTTAACCGCGTAATTCTAATGCAATTAAATATAAACGGTGAACTATATAGTTTTTAGGTGAAATTTAATTGCGTACGTGCAACGCAAGTGAGATCTATTATTTTATACATGAATTTTTTTATAATTAATTTAATTTTAAATGCAGTTAATATTATTACTAGTGATAATATTAATATTATTATTGCTTTTGTGTTTGTTGGTTTGTAGAAAAAATTTGTTGAACCTCGTATAAAAATAAAGGCTAAGGAGAAGAAAATTTTATGCAGCTTAAAAGATGCAACATGTCCTGAATTTGCATAATGTCCTCAGTGGAAAAATAGGTATGTACTTGTTTAAATATTTTTTTTGAGTTTATGGTAAAATTTTAATTATTGTTTGTTGATTTTTTTTTTCATTTCTTTTACGGCAGTGATGATTGCGCTTAATACCTTATGAGGTTCATGTTTCATGCAGTCAAATTTGGTGAAATTCCAAAAGAAATGTTACCGGAAAGATGTTACATTGGACGAAAGTAGGTTGTTATACAATATGCTTACTGATTACCCAAGAAGTTGGTGCGTTTCTAAAATTAGTAATGGGTTGTCTTTATCGGGGAATTGAAGGAATGAAGCATTTTATTACTTATTATTCAAGAAGCTGTTGTACAAAATGCTAACTGATTGTATAGCTTGTTTAATATGTGTTGGTATGAAACTTAGTAAAGTTATGCATGTTTATGGATTAGAGGTTGATCCATTTTTGATGTATATAACTAGTTGTTGTTGTTGGAAGAATTTTTTTGCTGCAATATGTCAATGAGGTTATTATCGGATATTTTGTTTTTATATTTGAGTAGTGTTTGATAAAAAATTAATATTGTTATGAATACAACATGTTTATTCTTCCTTATTATTTGATAATGTATTTGTATGCATTTGATAATATGTCCACACATAAAGTACTTTATAAATTAACTATATTCAGAAAATGTAATTATATTTTATTTCAATGCAGATTTTAAATGCTTTAAAATAACTGAGAAAAAGGAAATAAGTGGATTATTATAACTGTTTATTGAAAAAGCAGTCATATTTTTAACTATTAAGAAAATTTAACTGTGTTAAGAAAACTTGTAACGACCCGTATTTTTAACCATTTAAAAATATTAAATTGAATAAATCTAACAATTTAAATTTTATGATTTTATTTATATTAACTTATGGTCTTAATTTGAAATCTTATTATTAGCGCAGATTTGCAATAAGAGAAAAGGGCAACGTATATTAGAATATAATTTAATGTTATTGATTTGAATGAAATTAATAACCAGGATTAGAAAAATAAATGTTAATTTTAATAAAGAATAGAATGAATGGTTTATTTAAGGAGGAAGCATAGGTTTATTTATTCGAAATGTGTTTTAAATTAAAGGTTGATTACATGAATAAGAAAACTTTTATGTAGTAAGTAATTTTTTTACCTCTTGTTTGTATACAATAAAATTTATAAATATGTTTGAATGACTAAAACAACAATACAATTGTTTTATTTCTCTTCCAATTAATTAGGGTCTGTTTTAAAAGTTAACTTGGAAATCAATTACAATTAATGTGATTGGAATCTTTCAACTGAAAGGAAAGAGGATGTAAATGGTAATTAATGGGTGGGTGTAATAAAAGAAACATATGTTTTAATTAAAATAAAAGGGAAAGTTTGGATTAATACAAAGAACATTTTAAATCAGAATAAAGGAATGTTTTAAGAAAAAAAATAAACGGTTTCATTTTGAAACTAAGTATAATTGTATAAAAGCAAAATTGTAATTTTTGAAACAATATTTTTCAACCGTTTTATAACAGTCGGTGTAATGACCCATAAATTTGTCATGTTAATTATAAATTTTTAAATAGAAATTTGATGGAAAATGAAAATTTGAAAGAATTGCATTTTGGGGTTTTTGATAGTTCCATTGGGTTTAGTAACATCGAAAACATATATTTTGATATATAGGTGACATATTTTCGTTCGGAGACGAAAACGGGTTTTCGGGCCTTTGTGACTGCTTTGATCCAATAGATCTTTCTTTTGCCTGTAAATATATTGTTATGGTGAAACCCTAGTAGCCACCATCTAATTCTATTCATCCCTTTCTGATCCGACCCCCTGCGTTAATGGAGATTATCCCTAATCCCTTATTACTGGTTACAAATCAATTGAAAAATTAAGGTAGTGTTTGATTTAAAAACGAATTTTGTGTTTTCAGTTTTCAATATGTATGTCAAATATGAGAAAATTGGAGGAACGACGGGGGGATGAAAGAAAGACGGATGGGAGAACGAAAGGGATAGAGGGACGGCGAAAGAATAGATTGTTTCGCGTGCTTGTGTTATTTACCAAAACACGGAAAATAAAAAAAGTTGTTTTCTATTTTGTATGTTAACTTCGTTTTCTAAATTGATCGTTTTCGTCAATATACATACGTCATGCGCATTTTTGTATGTACAAAAACTCAAAACTAAAAACAACAAACCAAACACTACCTAAATTGTCCAAACTATGTTGAATTATATATCGTTGGAAAGCTTTCGACAGGGTGAAGAAATATCTGGAATTCATTCTCTAATTTGAGTTTCTGATTAACCAAAAATTGGCGATTTCTTCTCAGCCGTTTGTTTTAGAGATTTTGATTCAACGGTGAAGTGGCGACCAATTAACGATCGGGAAGTAGCATTGTGTAGGGGACGACAAATGGAATGCATCTGTACTGGCCGATCATCTTTGATTGACTATTATGCGCCAGGATAATTCAAAAAGGAAGAAAAACCATAGGTGGTGGTGCTGGCTATTGAAGGCACTGGAGGTGGCCAAACTTAGGTCGAGGCTGATGCTGGTGATGGGCAAGGCGATGGTAAGGTCTGATATGTCGTTGGTGGCCAGAGGTATCATTGGTGGTGATGCAAATATGCGGCTGATGGGTTGCTACTGCGTATGCGTAAGTGGGAGAGGTACGTGAATCATTAACTATTGACTAAATTAAGATTAAAATGTGGACAATTATTATTTCAATAATATTTTTATAACTTGAATATCTTTCTCATACGAACTCGAATTCGCACGCGGTTTCTTCCATTGGACTCATGACGAAATTTCAAACAACTTGAAACTGATTTTGTTGGATTTAGAGACTGTTGGAAAAGTTGCGATTGTTTTGATTCAAATGCGCTAAATCAAAAGTGAATTTTTATATTCACGGTTTATATTTTCTTATGCAATTAAATTATATATGGTTTGGTTGAATTGAATTTGAATTAGATGTTATTGTCATACTATTCAAAATAATTTGAATTGAACGTTGATATTATATTATTTAATCGAAATGAATATAAATGGAAACGACTTGAAATCTAATTGTTTGAAATAAATAATTGGACCGAACAATTTTGGAATTAGAATGAAATCAAATTGAAAATAAGAGAAATTTTCTTTGTTTGGAGTATGAATATGAAATGCACATCGATTGTTTATGGATGTTGATTGATATGGTTGTATGGTTAAATGGTTGTTATAAATATTGTGATGATATTAATTTATTGACTTATGTCATCCTATTTAATCGATTATTATGACACCCTATTGACACTATATTACTGCCTACCATCATTGATTGTTTATGGAAGTTATGTTAATTAATTTTATTACTAAATAGTGAAATTTAAACACCAATGACACTGAGTATTAAAACAAAAGGATTGAAACTAAATTTTTACTGTTTTGGCTTTAGAATAGAAAATCTAAATAAAACGATGTTTTGTCCTTATTTGAATTTTTTTTCATAAATGTAAATATCGACTCGGAAAAATTATATATTATAAGGAATTATATTTGGGCATGTTAGTTAAATTAGTTTTCCAAATAATTGTTTAAGAATTGGTTTATATAATTATGTATGTGAATTGATGAAAATATTTGGTAAAGAAACTGATATTTAATTCGACCATCTAAGTATTTTATAATTTATTTGAAAGAAAATAGCTTTATTGTAAAAAGTTGTAAGTATTTTAAGCTGAAACTTTTTCAGTAGCTCTGATAAACTATTTGGAGAATATTTAATAAACGGACCAACATTTATTTCAGCCATCTTATAATTTTAATAACTTAATCTTTGAATTTAGCCGTTTGAAAATTGGAAAAATTAATAAATCAATTTAGAAAAATCTGAAACTTTTTTGAAAATTCTATAATGGTATCCTAGGATCTTTGAAATTTTATTTGAAATTTTCTGTAAATTTATAAGTTTTCATAAATTATTTAGTGTAAAATATGATGTATTTTGACTATGAAAAATAATACAAAATCCTGAAAAATTCTCAAACTTTTCTTTCAATTCATGAAGTAGAAAGAAGAACTTCTTACGTTGAACGCTTTTTGTAATTATGTACTGATTTTATTGTAAAATTTAAATGGACAAAACAACATATTTTTATAAATGAACGATTGGTTATTAAAGAGACCGGGGCTGGATATTAACATACTCTCTATCAATACCAGAACCACTTTAATAACTGTGTACACGGTGGATGTTATCCAGAATGTAGAGGTTGAATTGGCGAACGTTTGTTGGAATGAAGTAAGAGAATGATGGATGACCCCGACACTTGTGTCAATTTGAAATGACTAAAACTGGAGCTATACCGGACCAATGAGGTTTGCTACCTCTAGTGGACATCCTTCCCTCATATTACTATCTTAATTTTGAACTCGATTGGTGCACCTTTTACTTTTGGAGGGATGGACGCGGTCGGTCGTTAGGGGTTACGACCAGTCCGGGTGGGCAAAGCGGTAGAATCCTACCTTGAGCATTGCCTCATATGCCTTGTCATACGATTATTCCATACAAGACCACTATGATTTTGTTTAAGTGTTGTTCTATCACGACGCCTCCCTGGCTATCGACGTTACTGGTTGTGTCACAAGGAAAACTATAGAACAATGCTTAAAAATGTGAAGGGAATCAATGTAAAGCCTTAACGCTATTTTAATATTTTCATTATTAATAAAAATTATATATAATGTATCTTACTACATATAGATAGTTTAACGGATCCTTAGGAGATGAAAAATTTCATAACATCTCTTAAATTGTGCCTTTATTGCTTGATTTGAATTTACTTACATAAGAATATATAGTCCCGACTCGAGTGTATTGTTTTTCTTTATGCTCAGGTCAGTCTGAGTTGTTTCAGTGTTTTGAAGACATGTATTTCTTGGAGATGAAGATGGAGCTTGGAAGACGTATTTACTAGTATTATTCTGCCGTATTATTTTGCTCTATTTGTTGAATGTATTGCTCTGATTTTATTGTAAATGAAATAAAATATATATTGTAAAACAGCTCCATGAACTGTTTATGTAATTATTATATTTTGTCATTCCGCTGTGAGATTCTGTTTATTGTTCTCTTCTACTTTTATTTTCTTTTCAAACCTCATTAATAATTTGTCTTTTGGACGGTTTGAGTTAGACATGCGTGGTTTATTGTCGACTTAAATTGTCCAAAATAGCGGGTTGTCACAAAACTTAATGCACTTTATAATTTAACTATATTAAGAAAATTTAGTTATATTTGATATTAATCCAAAGTTTATGGTGTTAAATATAAAAGTGGAATTTAACCGCATAACTGTAATGCGGTTAAATATAAGCAGTGAATTATATAGTTTTCTGATGAAATTTAACTGCATAAGTGTAACGCAGTTAAATATAAACAGTGAAATCTATTATTTTATAAGTGGGATTCTTTTACAAGAATGTCGTTAAAATTTAAGTTTGAAATAAATGCATTATTGGAAAGGCAGTCGTATTTTTAATTGCTTAACTTTAATAAATTTTTATAAACATTTAGAAATGTATTATTAGTATTATAAGTACATAAATCTTTATTTTGGTTTAACATGAAAGAGAGATTAAAGTATTTTAAGTATTAAAGTATTATTTAGAAATGTATTTTAGTTGTATTATAACTATTAAAAAATTATAATTTCTTAACTTTAATAAATGGTTTAAATATAAAAGAGAGATTTAGAAATGTATTATAAATATTTAAATCTTTATTTTGGTATTAAATAAATAAGGTGAATGGAATATTTAATATATATAAATGTTTTTAGAAGTTTTATTATATTTCAATCAAAATCTCTTTTCTCAATCAAATTGTATATTATGGTTGTTTATATTTGTTTGTAATGAAAAATTTGAATAAACGGAGCTATAATACCGTCTGATATGAGACCTTCAATAATATTTCCCCAGTTATTATTTGGACTTATTGCATACAATAATATTGTGTGAAATTCTAGATTATGAGGAATTTGAGTAAATGGATTACTTCTATGAATTTGAGGAATTTGCACAGAATAATATGTTTGATATGGGACACTCAGTAATATTTTTATGGTTACTCCTATGAATCATGATATAGAGTATTATGATGGAGCGAGTGTGATATATGACCCCTGAATAAACTAACAAGTAACACGTGATGGTATGGGACGTCGTTGTGATATTTATTTGGTTATTCTTTACTCATAGATGGCACTCATACGGGGATAAGTAGGATGAGATTGTGAAGTGACGCTCGCTATGGTGAGCAAAGTCTTGTGCCCATTGTCGTCCATCAGCATATGTATATGGCTGTGCATCAGCCAATATATAGATAATATATGTTTTTATCACTATCCAACTCCTTTTATGGTGTAGGAGTGCACCAGATTAGGCTAGTATCCATCCTAACGGTCTGATCGTGGTGTCGCGCCTCAAATCCACGACACACTATTTATTATATAGCCGAGAGTTATCATTATGAGCATTTGCCCCTATGCCACGTAAGCCAGCAGTCTGTTACCATTTGAGCCACATGCAGGGCCATGATTGAGGTTTCGCATAGACGAGCACCCGATGAATATGAATACGGTGTCTGTCAAGGTAACCAAGACTATAGGAGCCGTGTTAATGGACACATGTGTCGCTTCTAGAGCAACCAGACGTCATGTCAGTCTCTCGTCTAGTTCTTGGTGTGTGTGGTAGAAAGACACATATTATATATAATGTTGAGATGTAATTATACCTAAGACTGTGTACAGTGTATGGTTAATTCCCATAACTTACATCTAGATGATTAATATAAAGATGGCCTATCCTTTTTAGGCAGACGACATATTCATTAAAGGCAGATGACCTATTCTTTATTGACTAAATATATAGATGTTTTTTATTTTATTATTATGAGTATGATAGATCCAGGAATGTCTACTTTATTATTATTTGAGAGATATACTTGGGCATTTTTGTGTTCTAATCCTATTGTACTTCATGGTTTCTCATGCATTGATGATGTATGTATGGATGTTTCACCCATTTGACAATATATAAATGATTTATAGTTTGACATGATTTTTATAAGAGTGATAAGATTTATATTGATTTTGATATCATTGTAATTCTATACAATTTCATGTGATATATTGACATCTACATTTTCGACATAGTTTGACCTATGTGTTATTTATATAATACTCGGGTCGGGCCGGGCCATGGCATTTCAGGTTTAGGGACAATATGACTAGCTTGTGGTTATTGGGCATAGATGGAGAATAGAATATTATTGTATATCATTATGTATTATGTTACTTCCAGTATGTATGTCCTTGGGATATATTTATATTGGACATACATTGTACCTTTTCGAGGTAGTGGGTATTTGATTCATTTTATTATCCCATTTAACTTGTGTGCATTTTATGTTACATTTTATCGTTGTGTTAATGACTCTATGTTATCTATCATTTATTGTGTATTGTTCTATCCTGAAAAAGCATATGTTTATTGCTTTGTATGTTTATTGCTTTGTGCCGATACTTAGTACATATAGGTGAGTAGTATTCAATTTTTGAAATAAGTGTTAGCCCAAGGGAATATTCACGTGTGTCAGCCTAATATCATTTCATTTATTAGACAGTATTGCCTAGTAATACTCTTTGATGGTATGGGTATGGAGGTGGGATGTTTCATTTGGTCTTAGAGCAGGTTTAGAGCAATACAATGTATAAGAGGCAGAAGTCTTAGCCGTAATTGAAACTTAGAGTCCCTGTCCCCTTGGATGTGTTGGGTAGTTACCCTATATTAAAGAATGTAAGTATATATGGTGACTACTAGGATAATTATCTCGAGACGTGTTTGTTATATATATATATATATATATAGTAACAAACCACTCCGAAATAGGCCTAAATTTCGACCCAGAAAAGGCACATTGAAACTTAGATCCATTCTAAGGTAAACTGTTGGTAGAACTAAGAAAGTAACAGTATAGAGCCATAACTAAACTTTCAAAACTCACAGTGGATGGAACAAAATATAATAGCAAAGTGTACCCATTTATTTCAAAATCATAAATATGTTAAAATACAAAGTACCATCAAATCGTATCATAAATCCGTTATGACTTAGCCATAAATTAAATACACTCCATATATAATAATACTCATCTCACCATTCCATAAATAAGGCCTTATAAAGAATCTTCCTTATTACACCTTAGAATAATTAGGCTATATAAGAGTTTCCTCTTATTTTCGCCTAACAATCAATTACATTTCCAATGGGAAAAATAAATGAAAATAAATACCTAATTAACTACGCCATAATGTAATAGTTATACGTTGATTACGCTAATAGAGATAAATAAATATTCATGTCTAATAAATTCTAAATGCATGGATTTTACACCCTAAACTAGCATTAAATGTCAATTCCCTAACCAAATACTATTACAAGTCATTTTCTTCAAATTTCTAAGGTTTCAACATACCAACACTATGGGAAAAAATGCATTAAACGACGGATATGCTCCATTATCTGATTGCATATCTGTCTGTCGTTAAATCATGTGCCGTCTCATTGCACATCAGAGCACAAATATGCTTCATCATCTAATATGCACGAACACAATAAAAAACATATGTTGTCTGATGTTATAGTATCATTTCTATAATTTCCTATTAGACAACATATAAGTATTGACTGATATGATTAATTGTTCACATAATGAAATAAAAGAATCGCAATTTTATTTAAACAAATACTTTATTTCAAATTAAATTCAAATATAATACAACTTTCACTATCACTCTACTTACATTTTCAAATACAATACAACTTTCACTATCACTACCATATATACAACATTTCTCTACACTCTCATATATAACATTTTTTTACTCACACTCACTCGAGTTTGTTATTGATGTTGATGTTGATGTTGATCTTGATTTGCTTACTTCAGCTTATGTCCAGTCATCTCCTATATCTGTCAAATAACCAACGCAGTAAAATGGAAAAGGAAACAAACCTAAATTGCAAAAATAAAATTGAATTTGAATATTAATATTGCCTCAGGTTATGGTTTTGTTTTCTCTTCATATTTTAGACAGGGACAAGTATATCTATGCACGGACAACTTATGATATGCATAGTGTATCACTGTGAATATCACAAGGCCGGGCATCGATCAAATCTCACCGACTGTTGCAAAGGTCAAGCCCGAAGGCTCAACACCGTGCAAATGTGCACAGGGTCAAGCCCAAGCCTCCTCGGGCTCGACTCAGGTGCAGTACATATATAAGTACAAACCAGATGGTAAAACAATCAAAACAAACCAATACAGCAAAACAAAATGGTTCAGCTCAAAGCACATCCAGGAAATACAAACAAGACAACTAGGCAAAACAACAAGTGTAAATGCAGTAAACAAGGGACAGTTTCAAAATAAGAGCAGCAAGACTCAAGTACATGGACATGGACATGGACATGAACAAGGCAATGTGCAGGTAAAAGAACATTCACATATATATACATACATATACACATATACACACATATATCACAAAACATATACGTACATATATACACATATATACACATATATCTCAAAACAGAAATATCAAAACACATATATCTCAAAACACATGACTTAGTGTCAAGCATTAGGCAAAACATTTCATTTCAGTTCAATTAGCATCAACATAGAAATTTAACAAGTCGAAATCTAATATTCGAAATTAAACCGCAACTAGAATTATCCAAATAGAACAAGTGCACACATACATACATACATACATACATACGTATGTATGTATGTATGTATATACATGGAATTTCAAAGCATACACGTGTGTTATCCCACTACTTGATATAAACTACATGCATTAGTTCAAATCATACATGTATATGCAATAAACAAGTGCAAGTGCTTAAGTGCAACATGGATATACATGTATATGCAGTAATTAATTCAAGTGCAAGTTCAAAGCATACATGTATATGTAGTAAGCATACATGTATATGCAATAAACAATTCAATAATTCAACTTAGGTGCAACATGGCCTAGCAAGACTCAAGCATTGAACAAGGCAGTGCACTGTGTTCGGACCATCACATAAAACCAGGCAGTTCAACATGCATGCCTTGACAACACTCAAGCATTGAACATGGACCAACAAGACCAGCAACGCACACATATATGCTTAAGACCAGGCAGTTCAACATGCATGCATCAAAACATCACATAAGACCAGGCAGTTCAACATGCTCAAATAGATATAAACATACATATATATGAAAACATACATACAGATATGTATATATAAGAACATTCACACATACATACATATGTATGTGTGTATATACATGAAAATGCGCTCTTGCACATCCACGAAATGTAAACAAGACAACCAGGCAAGAATTCAAGATAGTGGACATAAACAAGCTCAGGCAAAACAACAAGTGCAAATGTAGTAAACAAGTGCAAGTGCATGTGCAAATGCAGTTCAACATGCATCAAAACATCACATATTTACCAGCAAGTTATTTATTCGATCAAAAATTAGCAAACATTCACATATATATACATACATTATGTATGTATGTATATACATGGAAGTTCAAAACATCCACTAACTTAGACATGAACTCATCAAAGCAACCCAGTTCAAGTTTTCACCATCACAACACATATATCTCAAAACATACATGTACACACATATACACATATATCTCAAGCCAGGAATCTCAAAACACATATATCTCAAAACACATGAACTCAAGTGGAACTCATACATGGTATACACAAATGTATACACAAATACACATAAACTCAAGTGGAACTCAGCACTGCCTTGAACTCCATGTATCAAAGCAAGGTCATGAACCAAACATAAGCATCAGGCAAAACAATTTCGAAGTCGAGAATACCAGAAAATCAGGCAAAACAATATCAAAGCAAGCTCAAGTGCAAAAATTGGAAAATCAAAAAGGGGCAAAAACAATATTAAAGCAACCAAACCAACAAGTATACCGGTATTCATGAAATACTTTGAAATTCAAATCTCAGCATATATACAAAAATATACGAAATTAATTCTTATATAAAGAACCCAATTCATCATTAGCAGGATAATCGAAGTCGAGAACAATATAAATCGAAAGGGGCAAAAATCATGCCAATATCAATAAAAGAACACTCGACAAGGAGCCGAAACCATCAATAGCCAGTAAATCAAAGCACACAATCAACAAGGAATGAAAGGAGCAAGATGATTTGAACGAATTTCAAGCGGTTGAAACCCTAATTCCAGAAACACACAGTTTTTTTGATACGGAGTGAAAGAAAGAAATGAGTAAAAAACAGAATAGAAAGAAAGGGGGAACAAAAATATACACGGGGAAAACAAAAATAAAAGGCGGCCACGAAATAATTGAGAGGGAAAAGATGGAGCCAAAACTAAAAAGTTTGATAACTTAAATCATACGACAAATAAAATGTTGACCGAATAACATGCGTGTTCATAAAGATTTCACGAGCTATTCAGACAACAGATGAAAGATTTCAGGGGCTTTACAGCTAATAGATGGTTTTTTCATGTGTTGTGTGAAAAAGTTGGATAACATAAAATCTACCTTATGTTGTGTGATCACTGTTGTCTGATTCACTTTGTGGCATAGTGCAAAATAAGGGATCCTAATATCCAAAATAAGGAATAAATATTCATAACTAAAACTGCAATAATGGACTTGTAAATAAAATAGAAACTCGATTTTTACACCAATTTAATGGAATATCCTAAATAATAGGAAATGCAATCTAAACTCCATATTCTATTCAACTCCTCTTTTACAAAGAATAGAAAAAAAAGAAAATTATGTGGAATAAGTGGTGTAAACTACAAATAAAATCTGTAATCTAAACCCTTATTTTACTAAAGAATCGCAAATTGAACCAAAGAAGAAGGAGAAGTGGGATAGACTATGAAACTATCAGAAATTACATAAATAAAATAAATTCCATCAAATTAATGTAAATAATTGAGAATCTCAACATAGAATTGACATTTTGAAATAAAAATGAATTTTAGAGGACTTTATCTATCGTATTATCGCAATACCAAAATCCCTAAGGCATTTTCAAATCCATAGAGGTACACTAAACAATTACTAAATAGAAATATTAAGGTTTCCACTCACAGAACAGCCTTAGCTTCACTTTCCTTGGATTTGCATGCCTTTTAATCTCCTCAATAATCTCTCTCTTTTGATATATACACGATAAGGAAGATGTATATATTTTTATTAGATTCGGAACAATTGGAGAAAGAACAAAAGAAGAATTGATTAGAGGAAGAAGAAGAAATAATTAGAAAAGAGATTGAATTCTTACATGAATTCTCTACAGAGTTTCTAAATCTAATTAGGAGAGATAACAATGACAGAGTTTCATTGTATTCCTCAAAATAATATAAATAAAAAGTGGAGAGTGTAGGGTTCTATTTATGGGGTTGAAATGCACCAGAACTGTAGGATCAAATTAAAAGAAAAACGGATAAATCTGGAGCGTTAAACAACACAAAACCCTAGCCGCCGCCATCAGCAGATGGTCAACCGCCTAAGCTCGACCGATCAACCAGTTGACCCATTTAGGTCGACCTCTCCACCTAATTTTAGGCAATAATGTTGTGTTTTGATTTGAATT
This sequence comes from Allium fistulosum, assembly GCA_030737815.1. Classification (NCBI taxonomy): domain Eukaryota; kingdom Viridiplantae; phylum Streptophyta; class Magnoliopsida; order Asparagales; family Amaryllidaceae; genus Allium; species Allium fistulosum. The sequence goes on from CM060903.1 coordinate 932,608,419, forward strand.
AATTTCTTACTGTTTGCGCCAAAAATGGTCATAAACACCCAGTTGTATCTGAAAACACCAATTTCCAAAAACAATATCCAAATAGAAAGATAAGCACATAGATCACAGAATAATAGCAGAAAAAGTAAAGGAACACACGAGTTTTATAGTGGTTCGACAAACTCCGAGTTACGTCCACTCCAACAATCTTTTATTTATACTATAAGATTACAAGTATAATTGTTTTTGCCTTAAAAAATTAGTGGAGTAAGAGATAAGAAGTGATGAAGGAGAGCCAGCCGAAAAGTCCTTTGCAATGAGCCACGTCCTCTGTATTTATAGGGGAAGACGTGCATGGAACGGAGTGAAATTTCAGCAGAAGAACCTCTAGGCCCATACGACTCGACCCACAAAATTTAGGATCGATCGGAAACCAAAAATAATTTAGGCCGATCATTCCATACTAACTCCAATGGGGCTACGATTTTTTTATAGGGTCCTCCATGTCTGTAGTCCATGCTCCCAAAGTTTCGTGTCATTCCGACTCCGTTTGTGAGATATCGATCTTTGCTGTTTTGACTAGAAATCGGATCATATGAGAATATTTGATGCTTCATCCTTTTGAGCTGCAATCGATCATGTGGGTTCCCCATGATGTCTGCTACTTTCTCTTCAAATTTCATGCAATTCCGACGTGCCATTTGTGAGATATCGCGTTTTCCATAAAACTATGGATCGTTATGCTGATTTGTATGATCGTTCCAATAACGATCGGCCTATTTTCCAAGATTTCATCCTTTTGAGCTATGATCAATTATAGGGGTGCTTATGATGTAAGATACTTGGTCTTCAAATTTCGTGCAATTCCGACGTACCGTTTGTGAGATGTCGCGTTTTCCGTAAAACTATGGATCGTTATGCTGATTTGTACGATCGTCGTTCCAATAACGATCGGCCTATTTTCCAAGATTTCATCCTTTTGAGCTGCGATCGATCATGAGGGTGGTCCATGATGTAAGATACATTCTCTCCAAATTTCGTGCAATTCCAACGTACCTTGTGAGATATCGCGTATTCCGTAAAACTATGGATCGTTATGTTGATTTGTACGATCATTCCAATAACGATCGGCCTATTTTCCAAGAATTGGGAATTTTGTCATGCGATCATTTTTATGGGCTCCACTCTTCAATATAGTGATGCTCTGAAAGTTTCAAGTGCATTGGTTTTGTAGATTTTGAGATATTGATCCATCTTCATCGATTTACGCTTTTGTATGGATCGTTCCTGATTGATCCATATAAATTCTTTCTTTGCCCATAACTCGAGCATACGAACTCCGGTTGACTTGAATTTTGAATTGTGGCCTCATGGGACCTTCCTTGTCACTTTGTATTGATTGCACCTTGTTTGAGACCCGATCCAAATCTGCCCAACTATTATCCATAGTTCCAAATATAATTGATTTCCGAGCCTGATAACCGTCTCTCCGGGCTTCCTGCCTTGATCATCACAGAAGCCATTTAGCCAACTTTTATGATATTTCCTGGTCAAAAAGAGGTATAATATTTGCCCTCCAAAACATGCCTTGCAGTAGAAAAGCGTGTTTTGAATTTCCTTAAGTCCAATGTTCGAAACCCGTTGATGACCAATGAACAAATTTGTGATCTTGCTTGATTGTTAGTAACGGCCATTCGGGACCATTAATCAAATTCATAGCCATCCCAGGCTGATGATGATTGCACGGGATCAAGTGTTTGTCCAAGGCAAAATGCGAACGTTCGAGATCGAATGCATGTTTGAGGCGAAATGCGATCGTTCGAGATTGAGTGCCTGTTCGATGCGTAATGTGATCGTTCAAGATTGAGTGCTTGTTCGAGGCGAAATGTGATCGTTCGAGATCGAGTGCTTGTTCGAGGCATAATCTGATTGTTCGAGATCGAGTACCGTTTGAGGCGTAATGTGATCATTCGAGATTGAGTGTCGTTCGAGGTGAAATGTGATCGTTCGAGATCGAGTGCCGTTCGAGGCAAAATGTGATCGCTCGAGATCGAGTGTTGTTCGAGCTGAAATGTGATCGTTCGAGATCGAATGCCGTTCGAGGCGAAATGTGATTGTCCGGATGGGACTCAAAATTATTAATGTCAGATTTCATGTACGAGTGAGTTTTGTAATCAAAATATTCAACTAATAAAATTAAGTCCAAGTACTAAAAGAAAAAAAAGAAAAACTAAACACTACAATGCATGCCTCTTCGGGTGTGACGGTTCATCGTCATCTCAGAGCATGCCTAGGGACCGTTCTCAATCCTGTACGTGTGTAAGTGACTTAGTCATTTTATTGTGAAGTTTATTACTTATTCCTTGCCATTCCAATCAATTGATGACAAGTTGACGCCTCGATCCAAGGTAGTTCCCGTTTGATGCGGATGGTGGCTGCTCCTGTTCCAACGCCGTTGCCCGAGTTCTTACGTATTGTAACAGCCTGCCGTTCTAGACATGTTCCTCAATCTCATCCTTTAAGTGTCTACAGTCATGTGTGCTATGCCCATCCAGCTCATGGAACAGACAGTATTTTTCTAATTTCTTTTCATTGTTTGTAGGCTCTCTCCTCATTGGTCTTTGATAGGGGATATGCCCCCTAGTATACAGATATACCCATTCCAATGTCTCAGCAAATTCTGTGTAAGAGGTGAATCGCAGTTCCCTTCGTGGTTGCTTCGATCCATCAAAGCCATCCTCTGCTTTCCGTTTTCCTTTATCCTTGTTTGAACCTTCCCCGGGCGGACCTTCACCGTTAACCGCATAAACTTTCACTTCCTCTCTTCCCTTTTTATCAGCTTTTGCATCTTCCTGTCATAGAAACCTTTATGCTTCATGGTAAAATTATTCGAGATCAACTGGTGGATCCCGTTCCAACAATATCTTAAAATCCGAGTTATCCGCAATCCCTGACACTACTGCCATCAAAACCATCGACGGATCCGGTTGATCCACCAAAGCTACTACCACATTGAACCTGATTAAGAAATCCATAAGTGATTCTCCTTTCCACTGCTTCATCGATGTTAAAGCCATCACACTCTTGGGTCTCGTGATGCGGACCCGAAATTGCCTCATAAACCTTTCGATCAATTCCATCCATGTGCTAATAGAGCCATTTTTCCACTGTCTGAACCATAATGCAGCTATATCCATTAAGTACAAGGGGAAGCAGCATGCCATGACTTCCTTTGATGCTCCTAGTGCTTCCATGTGTCTCATGTATCTCGTCAGATGAACAGCGGGATCTGTTTTCCATCATATGCCTCAAGCGTTGGTAGTTTGAACTCTGGTGGATTCCTAGCTTGCCTAATATTAGGAGTGAAGGGACTCATGTTTACATCTTCTAGATCTCTATTTACCAATCATCCTCTCGTAGCCCATCTGATCATTTCTTCCAACCTGTCGTTGTCATCCAGTGGTAGTCTTTGATCATTGTCTTCAACCTGCCTCCCAAGTCTAGGGTGAATCCTGAAATCTGCTCTTTTGGATGAACATACGAATTCCAATCAACGTTAAACTGCACATCACCGCCTGGTATCCTGCCTGGGATTGATCCAATGTGACTAGGGCGCATGTCCTCAAGTATGGATCAGTCGGAAGTGATCGTTCTGGAATGATCGGCCCCAATCTTTCTTAGTTAGTCAGGGGTCGCTCCCAACTATTCCACTCCATCCTACATCATGTTAGCTTCGTTTCCTTGGTCCTGATTCTGGTATTCCTCAGCTCCTACTGCTCTAACTCCATGTCCATATTTACAGCCTTTCTAGCTACTCTATTTCCTTGGTTTTGCGCTCCATCTTATCCAATCTGTCGGGGTAGATTCTACATCGCCTCCTCCTGTTTCTTTAGCATCCTCTCCTACATAGCATCCATCGTTGTTCCCATTTCATCTTCGGTGATCTAGATAGATGTCTGATTTGCTCTAGCTCCAGAAGAATCCTCCTGACTCCCTACATGATGGCTCCTATCCGCTAATGGTCTCCTTGTTGATTGCCTAGCCATTGCTTCCTAGATCCAAGCATCCAAGCTTCCAAATCCAAGATCCTAGCTTCCAAATCCGCGGTTGCAAGTCCTTCTCAGTGAAAGCACAAAAAATGTTTGCGCCAAAAATGGTCACAAATACCCAGTTGTATGTTAAAGCTTTCCAAAAACAATATCCAAATAGAAAGATAAGCACGTAGATCATAGAATAAATAGCAAAAAAGTAAACACACGAGTTTTTACAGTGATTCGACAAACTCTGGCCTACGTCCACTCCAATAATATTTTATTTATACTGTAAGATTACAAGTACAGTTGTTTTTGCCTTAGAAAATTAGTGGGGGAAGAGATAAGAAGTGATGAAGGGGAGCCAGCTGAAAAGTCCTTTGCAATGAGCCAAGTCCGATGTATTTATAGGTGAATACGTGCATGGATCGGGGTGAAATTTCGGTAGAAAAACCTCCTGGCCCATATGACCCGACCCACAAAATTTAGGGTCGATCAGACACCAAAAATAATTTAGGCGGATCGTTCTATACTAACTCCAATGGGACTACAATCATTTTTATGGGGTCCCACGTGCATCTAGTCCATACTCCCAAGGTTTCTCGCCATTCCGACTTACCGTTTGTGAGATATCGATCTATCTTTGTTGTTTTGACTATAAATTGGATCACAGGAGAACATTCCATGCTTCATCCTTTTGAGTTGCGATCGATCATGGGGATTCCCTATGATGTTAGCTACTCACTCTCCAAATTTCATGCAATTCCGACGTACCATTTGTGAGATATCGCCTTTTTCGTAAAACTATGGATCGTTATGCTAATTTGTACGATCGCTCTAATAACAATCGGCCTATTTTCCAAGGTTTCATCCTTTTAAGCTGCGATCGATCATGGGGATGCTCCATGACGTAAAATACTTTCTCTCCAAATTTTGTGCAATTCTGACGTACCGTTTGTGAGATATCGTGTTTTCCATAAAACTATGGATCCTTATGCTGATTTGTACGATCGTTCCAATAATTGTCGGCCTATTTTCCAAGCTTTCATCCTTTTGAGCTGCGATCGATCGTAGGGGTTCTCCATGATGTAAGATACCTTCTCTCTAAATTTTGTGCAATTCTGACATACCATTTGTGGGATATAGCATTTTCCATAAAATTATGGATCGTTATGCCGATTTGTACGATTGTTCCAATAACGATCGGCCTATTTTCCAAGATTTGGGGGTTTTGTCATGTGATCGTTTTTGTGGGAACCACTCTTTAATATAGTGATGCTCTAAAATTTTCAATTGCATTGGCTTTGTAGATTTTGAGATACTGACCGATCTTCGTCGATTTACGATGTTATATGGATCGTTCCCGATCGATCCATATAAATTCTTCCTTTGCCCATAAATGGAGTATACGAATTCTGATTGACTTGAAATTTGAAATGTGGCCTCATGAGGCCTTCTTTGTCACTTCATATTAATTACACCTTAATTAGGACCTAGTCCAAATCCGCCCAACTATTGTCCATAGTTCCAAATATAATCGATTTCCGAGCCCGATAACCGTCTCTCTGGGCTTCCTGCCTTGATGATCACATAAGCCATTTAGCCAACCTTTATGATATATTGCCTGGTCAAAAGACGGTATAACACTTACCCTATTTATTCTTAACGTTAAATGTTAATTAAAACATTTACTTATTTCCCAAGCTAATTTTGAAATTTAAACCCTACATTTGAATTCTCATTTGAATTTGAATTCAAACTAAATTAATTTTAATCTGAAAATTTCAAACGCTCATATCTTCTTCGTTTGAGCTCTGTTTTCACCATATTATATATGAAAACAGATCAGAATTTCACCACGAACGCAATGGAATAACTTATGAGGTCAAATTCCAACTTTCATAAAATATCCATATTCTACCTTATTATATTCAATTAAATTTTATTTCATTAATTTATGGTTCATTTTACCGGGTGTTACATTCTCCCCTCTTAAAAAGGATTTTGTCTCGAAATCTTTCAAGGGGCGAATAGCGTAACGCACAATAACATTCATGTTATACAACCAAGTTATCTACTCATCCATCTACTCAACCAATAGTGCAATGTGATTATGTACTGCAGACATGCTAAAATGAGCTCAATCCTAGCGTGAAGGTGTAATCGTGTTATGCAAGTATGTATGCAAACACCCTAAACATGCATAAAATTTCTGCATGAGTGCAAAGTGATTGTGAAAGGGTGTAACAACCATCTCCTACCATCCAACCTAGCAACCATGATGCAACCAAAATCCTAAAATTTGGAGAGAGAAATTACCAGTGAAAAGCTCTAGGTGTGTGTTCTTCATCTTCTCTTTGGTCTCCCATGTGCTTTTCGCCGGATTGTCCCCCATTGTACTCAGACCAGTTTAATTATTTTGTTGTGGAGCCACCTAGTTCCGTGCTCCACAATGCATGCGGTGGCAAGGGGCACCATCGGCTTCGTCTCAAAATCCCTCAACTGATTAGGCGCAGTGGTGTCATGATGGCATTTCTCATGGTGAGAAACGTGGAAAACATAGTGCACTCCTACCAACTTATCAGGAAGCTCCACACGGTATGCCAATTTTCCTATCCTTTCCAAAATTCTGAATAGCCTGACAAACCTAGGCGCCAATTTTCCAGACTTGCCAAATCTTACAACCTTCCTAAGAGGGGAGATTTTAACAAACACCATATCTCTAACCTCAAACTCAAGCTCTTTCCTTCTTTTATCTGCATAAGATTTCTGACGGTCTTGTGCTGCGTTTATTATTTTCCTGATCAACTCTATTTTTTTCGTGGTATCATAGATCAAATCGGGTCTGAGTAATACTTTGTCGATAGTTTCCCACCAAACAACTAGGCGATTTGCATAGCCCTCTATAAAATGCTTCAAAAGGGGTCATACCAATCGTTGCTTGATAGCTATTTTATATGCAAACTCAACCAAAGGTGATGCTGCACTTAATGTCCTCCGAAGTCCAAGACACAAGCTCTCAACAAGTCCTCCAAAATCCTATTCACCCTCTTTGTTTGTCCGACGGTCTGTGGGTGATATGCGGTGTTAAGATTCAAAGAAGTTCCTAAAACTGTCTGTAAGTTCCTCTAAAACTCACTAGTGAACAAGGAGTACCTATCATCAACTATGCTTACAAGAATTCCATGCAAATGAACTACCTCCTTGATATAAATTTGTACGAGAGAGGCAGCAGTCCTATTTCTTCTAATTAGAACAAAATGAGCACTCAGGGTAAGTCTATCCACAACAACCTAAATAGCCTCATTTCCCTTCTCACTTCCAAGCAATCCTTCCACAAAATCCATGGAAATATGTTCCCATTTCCAAGTCGGAATTTTCAAAAGTAATAATAATCCATCAGGCTCCCCTTGCTCAGCTTTTACTCTCTGACATGTCAAACACTTAGCAACAAACTCAACTATGCTCATCTTCATTCTATTCCAAAAGAAGATCATCTTCATGTCTTTATACATCTTATCTCCTCCGGGATGGATGGTCATCCTAGAGTGGTGACAAACTATAAGCACTTCTCTCAACAAATCATTAATTATTGGAATACAAAGGATCCATCTCTTCTTAAGCATCCCTTCTCATCAATTGAATACCTCCTAGCATGGGGAAAATGCTCTCCTTTCCTCAATTTCTCCAAAATCTCTACTAACTTCTCGTCCTTTACTTGCCCATGCCTTATACGTTCCATCAAGGCTGATCTAATTTCCATAACTGCTAGAAAACTTTGGATGGGTTCTGTTGATGATTGGAAGTAAAATTCAAGAGAAACTCCAACTATCTCCATTCATATATAGCACCCAGGGTAGCATGCCTCCGACTAAGGGCGTCGGCGACTACATTTCTTTTCCAGCGGTATACTGAATATTAAAGTCAAATGATGATATATACTTCATCCATCTCTGTTGTCTAAGATTCAAATCTTTTTGGGAAAATAGTATTTGAGTGATTCAGTGAATAACTCAAACTTTTGTCCCAAGAGATAATGTCTCCACATCTTTAAGGCAAAGATAATAGCTGCCAATTCCAAGTCATGCACTGGATACCTCTTCTCATAATCTTTTAGCTGCCTACTAGCATAAGCAACTACTTTCCCTTCTTGCATTAAAACTGCTCCTAATCCTGTGCCACAAGCATCTATAAAAACCGTGAATGGTTTGGTTCCATCGAGAATGGTGAGTACAGGTGCACTAGTCAGTGACTCCTTAAGCTTCTCAAACGCCTTAGTGCATCTTTCATCCTAAGCAAAAACTAGGTTCTTCTTAGTCAATTGGGTTAAGGGGGATGCTATTCTTGCAAAGTCCTTAATGAACTTTCTATAGTAGTTTGCCAACCCTGGGAAACTTCTAACCTCTGATGCTCTCTCAGGGGTCTTCCATCCTTGGATATCTTCCACTTTGGTGGGGTCTACAGCCAATCCTTGCTTCGAAACAATATGCCCTAGGAATCCAACTTCATTCTTCCAAAAGTGATATTTAATTTTTTTACCTTGAGTTGGTTCCTTCTCAAAGTCTCTAATACCTCCCTAAGGTGGTCCTCTTGCTTCTTCTTGCCTTTGGAGAAAACCAAGATATCATCAACAAACACCACAATGAATTTATCGAGTTGCCCCCTAAATACTCTACTCATCAAATCTACAAAGTATGTTGGGGCATTTGTCAATCCAAAAGGCATTACTTCCCATTCATAGAGGTCATTTGGAGTGTGAAAGGCGGTCTTCGACTTGCTCTCCTCTGCTATCCTTAACTGATGGAATCCCATTGCTAGGTCTAACTGAGAAAAGACCATAGCTCCTAAAAGTTCGTCGAACAAGTCATCAATTCTAGGTAAAGGGTACCTATTCTTCCTTATCAACTTGTTCAATTCCTTATAATCGACGCAAAGTCTCAAAGAACCGTCTGCCTTAGTGGTAAAAACAACAGGGCTCCCCATTCAAAAGTACTCCTACGGATGAATCCTTTCTTCAATAGCTCTGAGATTTGCCTATGCAATTCCCTTCTTTCTTTAGGGGCCATATGCCTCAAAGGTAGGGCGACGGGCCTTGTGTCCTTCTTCATATCGATTCGGAACTTAATCTTCCTATGCGGTGGGAGACCCAAGACCTCCTTAAAGTCAATAAGAAATTCCCAAACTATGGGTGATGATGGTTCTCCAATAACATATTGACTTAGTGAGTATAGATGGCTTAACTCAACTAAATCTTTGGGTGTACAAAGAACTTCTAGGTCACGGCCTCCATAACTCCTTAGTCATACAACCCTCTTATCATAATCAAGAATGGCTTCATAATATGACAACCAATCCATACCCAAGATAAGTCCATACCTCTTAAAATTTAGAACATACGCATTGCATATGAAATCAACGTCGCATAAGTCTAACACTAGATCTTTGTAAATAAGAGAAAGATGAGATGAATCCCTAATGGGATTGGAAGCCTCTATTAGCCCGTTGACCATCTGGTTTGAAGGACTAAGAAATTTACTACATTCCTAGCTGTGAAGGAATGCGATGCCTCTGAATCAAATAGGGTACGAATAGTAACCCCAAAAATAAGAGTTATACCTTCTAGAGCTGCTTTCCCTTGGTCTCTTGGTGATTTACTAGCAATAGGGACAGCTTTAATAGCAAAGGCATGTCGGCTTGATCTTTCCTCATCCATCTTGGGACACTGATTCTTGTAATTCCATTCCTCGTGGCAATTAAAGCATTTCCCTTTAAAGGCTTCCTTCATCGGACTGACCCTACAATCTTTGATTTCATGACCCTTCTTATGGCATCTTTGACCCACCCTGCCATCCTTCTTAAACTTTCCCTTTGACTTCTTATTGGCCCAAAAGCTTCCTTTCTTGGACCCTCCTTGCTTTTGGGTCAATACACTCTTCTTTTCTACTTCTTTGTCTTTCGTATTGGCTACATGCAACACATCAATTTCCACCAACATCTCATACGTGGCCTCCATAGGCACTTAGTTCAACAACATTTCTCTTAACGGGGAATGTAGGCCTTTCACAAACTTCATGGCCTTTTCATAGGTATATCTATTAGGCTCATCCCAAATTTAGCCAATTCAGTAAACTTAGCTATATACTCCTTGAGAGTAAAACCCCCTTGTCTCAGCTGAATGAACCTTTCTATTTGTAAGCTAACCTCTGCTTTGGACATGAACCTCATCTCAAATCTATCCATGAATCCATACCAAGGGATTATCCTTCTAGGGTGCTCATTAGTCACAAAATTCCACTAATCCAAAGCTTCTTTCTTGATGTGCCAAGTGGTATTCTCCTCCTTAGCTGATCATCCTAACCAAGCTGTCTAAATATCTTCTCGCAGTTACTAATCCAAGCTTTAGCTTCTGAACATCCTTCAGTTTTAGAGTATGTATTCCCTCTCATATTGAGAAAGTCCTTACACAACTTAAGAAAGTTGACAGTACGGGGTGCTGCATCACGGCCGGGGCAGCAGGTGCCACCGGTGCAGCTGGAGGAATATGAGTCTGCTCAACAGTCCTAAGATATTGTCTAAACCATTCAGGCATTCCACGAATGGGCGGTCTTCCACGAGTAGGGTTCCCTTGTCCGGAAGAAGATTGATTATTAGCCATATCAACTATTTGTAGGTTGAATCTTTAGTGATGATTTCCTAAGATAGTATTTCTATGCTGAAAGAAAAGAGTTGCCTAGTGTATATGCGTATGTTAAAAAAAGGGTATATATATATACATACATATAAACATATAGTAAGAATTTTGAAAAACCTTTTCAAAATAACAATTACGTCTCTTATACATATAGTTTTTCCCATTGATCGGGTAACCTAGGCTCTGATACCAAATGTAACAACCCACCCCGGAACAGGCCCAAGTTCCATTCTAAGGTAAGTCGTTGGTAGAACTAAGAAAATAATAATATAAAGCCATTCTAAGGTAAGTTGTTGGTAGAACTAAGAAAATAACAGTATAGAGCCATAACTAAACTTTTAGAACTTATAGCGAATGGAACAAAATATAATAGCAAAGTGTACCCATTTATTTCAAAATCATAAATATGTCAAAATACAAAGTACCAACAAATCCGTTACAACAATAGTCTAGATGTATGGATACACAAAAAAGCAAGTGAAAATGATAAATACTGCCCCAAGCGAACCGCCTCCGTCTCTAAGTATCATCTTCGTCAACAACGTCCTTTAACTTGTGTTGTAATGAGGAAGGAGTCAGAACAACAAGTGTATGGTAAATAAAAACCTCGAGTCTTACCTTTTCAGTACTTGGGAAGTATATTTCAAAACAAGAATATGTCTATTAACATAAAATCATTAAAATCATTTAATACTTCTTTTTAAGTAAAGAAGCAGGTCTCTAAAATCCCATAACCTAAATCCCACGTTATAATTAACTAGCGATGTAAGAGATAGTATCCAAACCACTTAATATCATTTATTGGAGAATAAGCAAACTACGGTCGTTTAATACCTTAATAAAGGTAGACCCCATCATTTAATACCTATTCCCAAGCCATCTTCCTCAATGGTACTATCTAGCTAGCATCATATGGAATCTTGAGTCACTTAATACTTCTTTACTGGAAAGGTGGACCCTCAATCAGTCACTTAATACTTATCTAGAAGCAGGTCCCTATAGAGATACCACCTAACGTGTCTCTTAGGCCATTTACTACTTCATTTGGGGAAAAGAGGCAAGTCCTTAAACAACCACTTAATACCTCAAGACCCCAAGCATGCTCCTTATACTATGGCCCATACTCATAATGATGGTTCACATTAGTCTGACTATTCGTAGGAACTGGTAGCCAGATTAGCTGGGCAGATTTTCCATATAGAATTTGGGACTAACCTCACGTTATTATAAATATTTATCATAAGGATATCTCACATCAATAGGAAGTGTACACAACTGTCGGTAGCCTCAAAGTAAAGAGCAGACTTCCGTCATGTAACTCTATTGACCTCGCATCCTTATGACTTAGTCATAAATTAAATATACTCCATATATATATAATAATACTCATCTCACCGTTTCATAAATAAGGCCTTATAAGGAATCTTACTTATTACGCCTTAGAATAATAATTAAGCTATATAAGAGTTTCCTCTTATTTTCGCCTAACAATCAATTACATTCCTAATGGGAAAAATAAATAAAAATAAATACCTAATTAACTACGACATATACGCCATAATTATATGTTAATTATGCTAATAGAGATAAATAAAGATTCGCGCCTAATAAATTCTAAACGCACGCTTTTACGCCCTAAACCAGCGTTAAGTGTAAAAACGTGCATTTTACAAGTCCTTTTTCTTCAAATTCCCAATGTTTCAACATACCAAAATAAGGGATCCTAATATCCAAAAAAGGGAATAAATATTCATAACCAAAACTGCAATAACATACTTATAAATAAAATAGAAACTCAATTTATTACACCAATTCAATGGAATATCCTAAACAATAGGAATTGCAATCTAAACTCCATATTCCATTTAACTCCTCTTTTACTAAAAAATAGATAAGAAGGAAATTTGTGTGGAATAAGTGGTGTAAACTACGAATAAAATTCGTAATCTAAACCCCTTATTTCATTTAAGAACCACAAATTGAACCAAAGAAGAAGGAGAAGTGGGATAGACTATGAAATTATCAAAAATTGCATAAACAAAACAAATTCCATCAAATTAATGTAAATAATTAAAAATTTCAATATAGAGTTGACATTTCGAAATAAAAAGGAATTCTGGGATGCATTATCGCAATCCCAAAATCCTTAAGGCATATTCAAATCCATAGAGATAAACTAAACGATTACTGAAAAAGAAACACTAAGGTTTCCACTCATTGAATAGAATTAACTCACTTTCCTTGAATTTGCACGCCTTTCAATCTTCTCCGGAATCTCTCTCTTTTGATATATACATGATAGGGAAGATGTAAATTTCTTTTAGATTCAGGACAATTGGAGAAAGAACAAAAGAAGAATAGATTGGAGGAAGAAGATAAAATAATTAGAAAATGGATAGAATTCTTACATGAATTCTCTATGGAGTTTCTGAATCTAATTTAAAGAGATAACAATGACAGAGTTTTGTTGTATCCCCTAAATTAATATGAATAAAAAGTGGAGAGGGTAGAATTCTATTTATAGGGACTGAAACGTATCAGAACCGTAGGATCAAACAGGAAGAGAAACGGACAAATCTTGTACATTAAACAATGCAAAACCCTAGCCCCCACCATCAGGAGATGGTCGACCGCCTAAGCTCGACTGGTTGACCTTGTAGGTCGATCGCTCTGCCTTATTTTGGACAATAATATTGCATTTTGATTTTAATTAATTTCTTACCCTATTTATTCTTAACTTTAAACGTTAACTAATATTTTTACTTAGCCCCTAATCTAATTTTTAAATTTAAATCCTAAATTTAAATTCTCATTTGAATTTGAATTCAAACTAAATTAGTTTAAATCTAAAAACATCAAATGCTCATATCCTCTTCGTTGAGCTTTGTTTTCAACATATTATATATGAAAACATATCAGAACTTCACCACGAACACAATGGAATAACTTAGTCAAATTTCAAATTTTATAAAAATTTCATATTCTACCTTATTTTATTTTATTTTATTTATTTGTGGTTCATTTTATGGGGTGTTACATATATATATATATATATATATGTATGTATGTATGTATGTATGCATGCATGTGTGTGTAATATCTTTACCCCTAACCCTTCTAAAAATAATTTTCTATATGAAATACAAAATGGCTGCTATGGTAGTAAGGATGGAAAAAGTTGGTCCAACCAGTAGCGTCGATGTTGGTGTTGAATATTAGACCTCTGGGTGGCTTGGTATAGAATTATTGTATCCTGATCCATAAATGATCAGAGTGGCACAACGAAGTTGATGGATTGCTTTCCACTGAGTGCGTTGAATGGTTTATTTTTTCTGTATGCTTGTTTGGTTGTATTAAATTTGAAATAATTATTTAGTAATAATATTGAGTAGGAATCATCATTTAAAGATTAGAAACCTACTCAGATGATGATAAATTAGACCTTCCGGTGCTTCATCTATGAGGTTACTACCAGGGACACTGAGAATTGTTTCTTATGTAAAATAATAAAATATTTTATATACATACAAATAATTAAAATTGTAAGATGAAATTTAAAAAAATTAAATGCTTGCTTGATATATGCATGGATGAATGAGTGTGATGTTTGGATGGTTGTAAGTGAATTATTATTTGTATGTAAATAGAATGATTAATTGGGATACATTTATAAAAGCAAGCAATGTTTTCGGTTAGAAATTTTTTGATAAAGTATATGTATATACATATGGAATTTGATTATGTTTTAAAATATGGGCAAATAATTATTATTTTATATGAAGCAAGATTATTAAAAAGGTATATGTATAAAATATTTAAAGAATTTTTGAAGTCATGGATTTGTATTAATTTGTCTATTGAGTGCTTTAAGGATTCTAGTAAATGCATCTGGCCAACATTATCGATAGGGATTCTTAAACGCTATGACAAGACATTTGGACACAATGTTTTATAAAGATTTCAATGTTTTATAAAAAAAATTCAATCAGTGTTTTGTAAAAATTTCAATGTATCATATAGATTTCAATGTTTTAAAAGGATTATTTTTTTTGTATATTAAAATCAGTGTTTGAGTGATAATATAATGTTCTAGAAGGAGCTATAAATAATACTTTGAAAGGAAAATAGTCTTTTTAGGAAAGTTAAATTATTTTGAAAGAAGTGAATGTTTCGAAGAAAAATATTAGCAATAATTTTTGGAAAGATGTTTTGACAATAAAGTAAAATTTTCAGGAAGTTTTTTGAGTTATATTTTTGAAGGAAGAGTAATTTTGTAAATTGATGATTATGAAGTCATTTTGATGACACCAGTAGACATTTTGTTCGGAGAATTCAAGAATCCAAGGTAAAGGAGGCACTAAAACGGATGAAAGTGGCAAGGCATTAGGGCATGATGACATCCCCATTGAGGTGTGGAGATGCCTTGGAGATGCAGGGATATCCTGGCTACTAAGTTGTTCAATAATATTTTCATATCAAATAAGATGCTAGGTGAGTGGAAGAGAAGCATATTAGTTCCAATTTTTAAGAATAAAGGAGATATTCAAAGTTGCACAAACTACAGAGGAATTAGGCTTATGAGTCATATAATGAAGTTTTGGGAGAGAGTCATTGAACATTGATTAAGAAGGATGACAAGTGTTTCAAAAAACCAATTTCGTTTCATGCCTGGGAGGTCGACCGCAGAGGCGATTTTCTTGATAAGACAACTTATGGAGAGGTTTAGGGAGCAAAAGAAGTATCTACACATGGTATTTATTGATTTGGAAAAAGCTTATGACAAAGTACCAAGAAAGGTTATGTGATGGACTTTGGAAAAGAAAAGGGTCCCAACAAAGTACATTACCCTTATTAGGGATATGTACGATGATGTGGTGACTAGTGTCGGAGCATGCGAGGGTGAAACAGTGTGTAACATCCCCTTATTTGGAAGCCCAAAACTAACGGCTACGGATACTGCATTCATCCATAGTTATTAATCCTCGACGACCAAACACGGCGATATTAGATACATTGATATACAGAAACATTAGAATATGGAAAAAAATTAAACAGCAAAACAAATTCCACATTCCATTTCAAAATATTCCAAATTGATTACATAATCCCAATTCGTAGACCACGTTCAGATAACATATAATTATTACAAAATACGCGAAGAGCGACATATGAAGATGCCCCCTTGGTAGATCAGAGTATATAGATAGGCAAGAAAACAATTTGCCTTTACAAACAAAATACATAGCGGAAATAAAAAGAACACTAATAACAAGTTTGCCTTTTGCATGTCCTCGGAAGCTTTATTCAGCTAAAAGAACACCTGGAAACTTTAACTCTCAACCTACTCAAAATCAATTGAGTACCCGAGAGTTTAAGGGGAAAACAAAAACTTCGAGTCGGACATAAAGCCTGGTATGAATAATAATTTACCATCTCAAACCACTTGGATATCTAGTGAGACCACGCCGCTTAGCAAAACGGGTTTTCCCCTCACTAGTATCCTAAAATATTTATAAAACCATATACTGTGCTTCTGCATCAACAATGGTTAATGCATAGTATTTCAAAACGTTATGATGATATGCAAAACAATTAAATCAATTCTGGATTACCCATCCCCATTTATTCTGACTAACTGTGTGACGCCCCACCTCTATACCCACGCTAACCAAGAACACTACGGTGTAGTGCTGTCAATTAGCACGGAGAATAAGGCTGTTGAGGAGCGAGCATCCATGTAACTTCTTTGTGCGAGCACCGATATGTCAGATAGAATAGAATGCATATCTTTTAAGGAGGAAATCCGACATACCGATACAAACACAAAGCTATCACACGGTGGCTATATATAATCTTCGGAAACAAACATAGAAATAAACGTAACATAAATCAGTCACAGACAATTCATATCACAGAGGCGGAAATAGATATGAATATAACACATGAAAGTGTACATCAGAGTAGTGGTCAAATAAGATCCACAATAACACAAAAGAATAGATACAAGTGCAAGACAACAGAATATGTATACATCAAGGAGTCTCAATCTCAAATGTATACGACAAAAACTACTAAACTAGAGTAGTTAGCCAAAAGTCAGATGATGGCTCCAGATAGGAAGTCATGAGGAAGCACCTGTAAAATCTCAGTCTGACCCGAGTATTATTTAAGAAGAAAATAATAAACGGATCAGTCTAGCTATAATTATCAGATAAAATGAGATAGAATATGAGAAATGATAATAGAACGTATGATAACAAAAAGGTGTCATACTATGATAAGTATACATTAGAAATCCCACAAAAGTCATACAATATCTCAATAATCTCAAAACAGAGAAAAGAACATCATATTCTTAATTTAATTCACCAAGCCACAATAAAATGACATACTCATCAATGTCAATGGTAAAAGCTGGTGAAACATAAATTCCAGAAATCAATAATTAGAAATCCAGAAATCACAAGAAAAGGATGGCCAATCCCATAAACTGAACATCGAAGCACCTAGAAAGGTTCGCCCCATGTAAAGTCTAGCATCGATACACCTAGAAAGACATACCCCATGCAAAGGCGAACATCGACGCACCTAGAAAGATACGACCCATGCCCTAACATTGACGCACCTAGAAAGATACGACCCATGCTCTAGCATTGACGCACCTCGAAAGATACGCCCCATGCATAAATAAACACCGATGCAACTAGAAAGATACGCCCCATGTAATGTCTAACACCGATGCACCTAGAAAGATACACCCCATGCAAAGTCGAACATCGACGCACCTAGAAAGATACGACCCATGCATAGACGAACATCGACGCACCTAAATAGATACGCCCCATGCCCCGACTTATTGAGCCGATTGCTCCACGAAGTAAATAAACATCGACGCACCTAAATAGGTACGACCCGTGTTCTAGCATTGACGCACCTAGAAAGATACGCCCCATGCATAAATAAACATCGACGTATCTAGAAAGATACGACCCATGTGATAAATGAGACGAAGCTCAATAAAATGAGGTACAGTCCTTCATACGGACAAAGAGACATCGCACACTGCTAGTCTAAACCATAAAATGATCATCATCGATCATGAAGAAGTGTCGATTACACTAAGCTAGTAAATATAAGAGTTTAGCTTCATGTCCCATAACCACTTGCTTAACTCAAATATTTACGAACAAACTGTAGATCTTCACTAGAAAATTGTCACAAGAGATTCAATCGAACAAGTCCATCAATTAACCGACGAAGTAAACGCAAGCGTTTCATACCACTTGTTTTGCTAGGCCGTTTAATTATATTTTCTCATACGAATGAGGTAAAGGTTTGTATATACTAATAGATTGGAAAACGGTTTTAAGAAACGAGCTTTGATATTGAAAATAGAGTTGAAATCGTTTTAATGAAAGGGTTTTGATATTTACTACTAGTATAGAAAACCTTTATATTTTAAAGTGACAAATCATAGAAATGATTGTTAAAACAATCAATCATAAAAGTTCACATTCGAAGACGTGAATAAAATCCAAAGAAATCAATTCCCAAAACCATCAAAGTAAGAAGTTCTGATGAATGTTTTTTTCGGATAAGATCGCCTACGCAGAGATGTACGGGGTTGCAATCTCGAGATAACTTAGAATCGATGGAAATTGCAATCTCGAGATAAAAATAGGCAAAACAGGCAAAATAGAGCAGTTCACAGACTCCAGACGTCTGGGGTATATGCTCAGACGTCTGCAGCAAGTTTCGGAAACTTCCTGAAACAGACTCCAGACGTCTGAGCCTACCTGCAGACGTCTGGTGTCGAGCTGAAACTGTTTTTCAGCCTAGTGGGAGAGCAAACTCTCTCCCACACTTGCACCCGGTCGAGCAATGGAGTTCGGGGCTTTT
Source organism: Allium fistulosum (assembly GCA_030737815.1). Lineage (NCBI taxonomy): Eukaryota > Viridiplantae > Streptophyta > Magnoliopsida > Asparagales > Amaryllidaceae > Allium > Allium fistulosum. Next base: position 932,627,019 of record CM060903.1, read on the forward strand.
GTGAATCGACAATACGGCCCTATAGGCTCTCCGATTCACAACCAAAGACATGTTCACAATTCAAAGCAAGGGGTTTCAAAGTTTTGAAATCAAAACATCAAAAATTGAAATGTTCGCCAAAGCAATTCAAACCAAAAGCAATTGAACATGAAATAGTGTTAGGAATTCATACCTAACAATCAAAGATGGTTATAGTCATAGATGTGAGATAAAAATCTCACCTTTTAACCCAAACGAATGAAGAAGATGCTATGGAGCAATGGCAAGAGCAATTACTCTTCAATTCCAACTCAACAAGCTTGAATTCAAAGCTTAAAAAGAAGAACATTCCCAAAGTTAGGTTTAGGAATTTCTGAAATCAAAGAGAGAATGTGTTGGAGAAGAAGGAGATGAAGCTTACCAATGGGTTCTCTTTGAATTTGAAGCTAGAACAAGAATTTGCAAATGGAACTAGGGTTTTGTAATTTCTAATTCCTCTTCCTCTCCACCATTTTCAGTTTGCTTGAGGAAATGAAATGAAATGGGAGTGAATGGATGAAGAGTTAGAGAGCTAGGGGGGTTAAGTGCTGAACCCAAACCCAAGTCCAAAGTGAAAAGTGGCAAAAATTCCACTAACTCCAAACATATCGAAGCTTACACTCAAAAAGATCGCAAACGACATTTTGAACTCAATGGAGGTGGTCTCGAGTCCTAATTCGACTGTTTGCAAAAAGTAGCTTTTTGGACATCAATCCGATTAACGATGAAATATTTAAATAAAATATTTAAATATAAAATCGATAAATATGCGGGTTGTTACAGACTGTCTCAATTATAGTTTCTAGGATTACTATTAACATGTTAAAATGTTAAGGACTATATGTCCAATTACTTAGTTTTCATGGGATCACTATGAACCTATTGGTAACTTCAATATCTTATTTCTTATCCTGGTTTTAATGGGTTAACTAGGAACCTATTGGCTGACTGCCAATATCTTAATCCGGATATAGTTTTCATTGGCTAACTGCAAATCTACTGGCCCCTGCTAGTATTAAATCATAGTTTTCATGGGCTGACTATGAACCTATTGGCTCCGACCAATATCATACAGTTTTCATGGGCTTACTGCAAACCTATTGGCCCCTGCCAATATCTTTAATTAAATTTTTTAACATCTGTTAAGTTATGTTCACTGCTGGGTCAACCTAACTGGTTATTCTACCCTTTTCCCAAAATAAAGTTACGGGTTAATAAAAAAGTGAATAACGTTTCAAAATCTTTATTTATGCCATGGTTATTACTTTAAATTGAGATTGGGTTTATGTCTTGAAATCAAAAACATCTCTTTCGAAACCTCTGTATAGCCTCCTTTCGAAAGCAAAGATCTCTTTTCAAACAGTGAATACATACCTTTCGAAGCCCTTAATAAACATTCTCCTTCGAAACCTATTATACCTTTCGATGGTATCAAATCATCTCTTAAAAATATAGAGCTTCGACACAAATGAAAGTACCCCTTTCGAAAGCATTGGGTTTACTCCTAAAAAATCATTTGGGTCAAAATGGTTATATATGAAAGTATCTCTTTCGAAACCAACATAAATTAGTTTGGGCGAAAATTGATGGTGTTGGAGCCATCTAGTTCGAAAGCAAGAGACTTTAAAAATCAAAACTTCGAAAGTCTGGGTCGAAACCCCCTTTCGACTCCGTCTCCTTCGAAACCTCAACCCCTTTCGAAAGAAATTAAGAAAAAGGTTTGGTTTAAAGTAAAAATAAAGGCAACTCTTCGAAAGCATTACTGGACAACACGGTCAAAAGGTAGAGAGTGGCTAGGCTTCGACTAAGTTGAAACCAACCCCTTTCAAAAGCTTTTATTTAAAGAAAAAGCTCTCCTTCGAAAGCTAGTGCTTTTAGTATAACATGGCAACCTTCTTTGAAAGCTAAACACACACCCTTTCGAAAACAATAAGTTTCGACTAAGTCGTAAGCTTTAAGCAAAACAAGGCAAGGACTTTAATTTATAAAACAAAGTAGGGTTTCGACCCCATCGGAGACCTACCCTTCGACACCAAAGCTTCTGCCCATCTTCCAATACACTACATACCTTCCAGGAGATACCATGTGTGTTGGTTTTGATTATGAAGGTTTCGACTATAATGGGGCAGAACCAAAGGTGTCAGAAGCTATCTTCCATTAAAGGCGAAACACCTTTTTCTGATTTAAAGGCTGAATCATAGCAACTTTAAGTAATTTCTTTTTAACAACTTGCCTAGTTGGAAAACACTGATTGGCTTGCCATAAAACTTTTCAATTACTTTACTTCTAAAACTACTGCATTTATTCAGATCCTAAATTAAAGGATTTAAACGTTAAAACCTTTCCAAATAACCTAAACCTGACATTTGCTAAAAAGCCCTTCTTTCAAAATAATTTATTTCCCCTAGTAAATCAATTGGGAAAAATCCCCAAAAATCACAGAAAATTATTTCATTATGTAATCAAACATATTAAAATTTTGGACCCAATTTCTTCCTGAAATTCTCGAAATAAATTTTAAACCCAATTATATCATATCTTTCGTCAATAATTCATAATAAAATTTCCATAGTTTGGAAAATTCTGAAAATTAAATCCCATCTCCAAAATCATGTTTTACTTAACATAAAAAATTTCCAGGGCAATCTGAAGTTATATAATTTCGGTTTTATACTAAAACCGCACAAAATTCATGTGCTTATGAATTAAAACAAATCATCATAATATAACTCAAGCATATCATCATCCATTTTATCGCAAAACGAATTTAAATCATAAATCCAAAATCATATAATCATAGAATAAAATAGAGATGGTAGAAGATTATTATTCACCTTAGACTTGATAAGGAATTTGAGATTTGTTGTTGATTAATCCTCCCTAGCTTTTGATCCCTAGCTTTAGATTAAAATTCCTCTTTTCTTCCTTGGTAATGGCCGGATTTTGCTTAGGGTTTAGAATTTTCATTTGTGAAAGTGGAAATGAAACGTGAAACGTGAATGGACAATCACAAAAGGATATAGCCGTGTAAAATAAATGGCTATTTACTAATATTCCCATGTGTAGTTTAATTAACCAATAAACCATTTTAAAGCCCATTTACTTTGTTGATAAGCACGGCCCTATTATGTAATTTAATCAAAGCTCAATCTCCTTATCATCATTATTCTATTTAATTTATCTAATTAAATTTCTGAGTAATGTTATCAAAAATTAAGGAAGTTACACAGTGACTTTTCCATTAACATAGGATTACATCAAGGGTCAACTTTGAGCCCTTACATTTTTACTCCAGTGATGGATGAGGATACGAAGGGCATACAAGGTGAGATTCCTTGGTGTATGCTCTTTGCTGATGATGCTATGCTAATTAAAAAAGGTAGGATTGAGGTTGATAGACAACTGGAGCTGTGAAGGCAGACATTCGAATCAAGAGGTTTTAGGCTTAGCAAAACTAAAACAAAGTATATGATGTGCAAGTTCAGCAATGTCAGGTCAGAGGATGGAGATGTCACTCTGACCGGACAAGTAGTGCCCAAGGAGTAATCCTTTCGATATTTAAGATCAATGTTGCAATATGATGGTGAGATTGATGAAAATGGTTTTAGAATTCGAGCAGGATAGGTGAAATGGCGACAAGCATTTGGCATTCTCTATGACAGGAAAGTCCCATAGAAGCTTAAAAAAAAGTTCTACAGAACGGCAATCAGGCTTGCAATGTTATATGGTGCAGAATATTGGCCTACTAAAAGCCAACACGTCTAGAAGATAAGTGTAGTAGATATGCGTATGTTGCGATGGAGATGCGGTCATACAAGAAGAGACCGAATTAGAAATGCTGATATACGTGATAAACTTGGAGTAGCAGCAATTGAGGAGAAGCTAGTCCAACACCGCTTAAGATGGTTTAGACATCTCCAACGGAGGCCTCCCGAGGCACCTGTGCGCGTTGGAATTATAGGCCACGTAGAATGCTTAAAAAGAGGTAGAGGTCAACCAAGGTTGACATGGGAGGAAGTAGTAAAAAGGGACTTGAAGGATTGAAATGTATCCGAAGAGCTGGTGTTGGACAGGAGCACGTGGAAGTTAGCGATCCACATACAAGAACCATGAGCTAGGATTGTTTTGCTTAGGGTTGGTTTAGGGGTAGTGTTATAAGTTTTAGGTTATAGGACTAGTGAATAGGAGCCTAAGACGTAGTTTTTGTCTTCGGACAATATTACTATTAGTACTATTATTACTACTATTATTATTATCATCATGGTTTTTTTAAGTATTTTTTTATTTTTATTTATTTATTTATTTATTTATTCAATATTTTTTTAATCTTTATTTTTATTTTAGTTGGTTGTTATCATTATTTTTTTTTACATATTTGACTTTATTTTATTATTGTGGTCATGATTTTTATTATTGTTGTTGTTGTTGTCATGACTTTTAAATTGACTTTGTCATTTAGTTTTGGGTTCCATCTCTAGCCGATCCCAACTTGTTTGGGAATAATGGCTTAGTTGTTGTTGTTGTTGATGATTATGAAGTCACAAAGAATGTTTTATAAATGTGTATATTAATAATATTTATTTGATAAGTGATGAATAGATAAGATTTGTAAAATGAATTTTTGGAAAGGAATACTTTGGAAAGCATTTATATTATTTATAAAATGGAAATTTTAGAAAAATTTATTTGAAAAGATATTTTGAAGATTATTATATATTTACATATTTGTAAAGTAATTTATTTAGGCATACAAAAGTGTTTGTTTGAGAGTGTATTTTATAAATTTATTTTGTGTTGCGAATTATCAAAGGATATACTTCGTGCCATAGAGATTACTCCAAAGCTTCCCTGAAATTTCAACATATGAAAAATATTTAGTTTGTTGGTGCAAGTATTGAAATCTTCCAAATGAGTTTGTTCGAACTCATAGTCCATATTATAAACAATGGGCGAGGAAGATGGATTAAAGTCTTAGGGTAAGCCATCGATAAAAATCCTAATCCTTGATTTTTGTGTCACTCTATTTGATACCTGACAAGTTAATGCAGACCACTATACGTGCAAACCCAAGATTGTAAAGGTAGAGCATTGTGTGATATGTTTTGATGGTTAATTGTTTTTGCATTCAAGTGTAAGTAAATGGTGTAGTTAAGCTAGAAGTTATTAATTATTTATAGATTTCTCTAAGAAAAAATTGCAAGAACGCAATTTTCTTAAGGGGGAGTCTGCAACAATCCAGTGTTGATTAGCAATTAATAAAAATTAATAATAGTAATTTAATTAATTAAATGGGTTCTAAATGCTAAAATGAGAATTTGATGATAAAATATTTTTTAGTGATATCTATTTATTTGGGAGAAATTATTTTTTAAAATGATTATGAAATGAATTACTTTGGGAATTAAATATTTTTAAGTTGTAAATTATTAATAAATGATGAACTTTATTATTTTGGAGTAATATTGATATTTTAAGTTTACAATGATTTTAAATAAATTAAAAGAGGTTAAATAATTTTTCTTAAGTTTAATATTGATAATAAATAATATTATAAATTTATTTTAAAAGAAGTGAAATTTTATTTCATAAAGAGTACGTATTTTTTTAATAAATACGCTTAAAATGTAATTAAGGAATAATTAAACTAAAATGAGTCAAAATATAGGAAATAATATTTTAATTAGATGAGTAATATAAATTCGAGCATGAAGTAATTTTTAAGTGGAAGTTGGAATTAATTTGGGATATAAATAAATATTATTAAAGTGGGCAAAATATGATAGTTTGAGATAATTAATTAAAATAAAATAATTTATGGAAAATAAATTCCATAAAATTTTATCATGTTGAGTAACATTTTGAGTAATATAAATATGATTTTTATTTTTATTTGATATTAGTTTGGGTTAAATAAAAATTGTTAGGAAAGAAGCAAGAAGGAGAAAATATTTGTTTTAGTGTTTTCATGAAGCCTAGCCCAATCCATATCTAGATTTTCCCCAAGCCTAGAAATCTCCATCCCATTCATAAAAAATCTTCACGCAAGCTTCCCCTTCCATCATTTTAGTTCCTACTTAATAAAATCTGAATTATGAAAACCCTTCTTCCTCTTTTAAAAATAAAATAAAGTGAAATCTTATAACTTACAAATCAAAATATGTGCATCTCAACACCATATGACATATTTAGATATGAAGAAGTTGGCATTTTGTCAAGTTTGGTGCAATGGAAATTTTCAATGAAAGAGGAAAAGTGGAAGGAATTTTAGGCAATCTATGGCTAAGGTGAGTGATTACACTCACAATTCTACGTCTAAACCATGAAATGAAATATGCATACTTTGATTCAATGATTGTCTATTGATTGATAAGGTTTTTCATGAACTACCTAAACTCCTCTTCCCACTTTATATTTGAATTTAGTCATATTTGAATTGAATGAATCATTAAGTGGTGCTTGAATCATTGTCTTGAATCTTGTATGAATACATGCTCAATCAAAAAGAAGGAAGTAGCATAGAAATTTGTTTACTGTAAAGTAAATTGCTGACATTCAGAAGAATCACCGGGGACCGGTGCGTAGCACACCGGTGGGCAACCTGGAAGAAATTCTAGAGTCGAGTATTTTGTGTTTTGTTTTAAAAATTAAAATTAAGATATATATATTTATTTATATAGAAAACTTAAATATCAAATTATAGCATGGTTTTATATATTATGTTTATAAATTTATTTCAAGAAAAGTTTTATTAATTTTTTTGTATTAAATGTATTATTAAAGGAATTAATTCATTAAAGGAAATTGATCATTGGTTTTAAATAATACCTAAAAATCTTAAATAATTTCATAAAAGTGTGAAATGGTTTCTAATTAATATTTTAAGAGTTTTAAAGGTTTTTCATGATTTATGAAAATACGTATGTAAGTTTTGAAAATTCATTTAAAATTCATTTAAAAAGCCTACTTAATTCTAGAAAATTACATAATGTTTTCTAAATATTCTTATTTGATTTTAAAAGAATTATTAATGATTATTGAGTGTAAAGAGAAGATTTTATATTATTTTCGATGGTTTAAAATAAATAGGAATTTATTTTCAAGCTTATGAATCTATTTATAAATTGTATTCAATTGCATAAAATTATAGAATGACTTTTATAAATTATATTTGACTTGAAAAGTGATTTTGAAGGGTTTAAATATGAAAGAGAGATTTAAGAATGTAATATAAGTATTTAAATCTTTGTTTTGGTATTAAATAAATAAGGTGAATGGAATACTTAATATATAAATGTTTTTGAAGTTTTATTATCTTTCTGTAAAGAAAAATCTCTTTTCTCACTCAAATTGTATGCTATGGTTGTTCATATTTTTGTATAACGAGAAATTTGAATAAACGAAGTTATAATATCATGGGGTATGGGGCTTTCGGTTATATTTCTCTGGTCATTCTTTAGACTTGTTGCATAGAATAATATTGTGTGAAATTCTAGATTATGAGGAATTTGAGTAAATGGATTCGGAATACCATTTAGTATAGGACATTCGGTAATATTTTTCCTATTTCTCCTATGACTCAAGATATAGAATATTATGATGGAGCAAGTGTGATTTATGAGCCCTAAATAAACGAACAAGTAATACGCAGCGGTATGTGGCGTCTAACTAATATTTATTCGATTATTCTTTCTCATGGATGACACTCATACGGGGATAAGCAAGATGAGATTGTGATGTGACACTCGTTGCAGTGAGCAAGGCCTCATGCCTTTTAGCATGTATCGACAGATGTATATGGATATGCATCGACCAATATATAGGTAGTATCTGTTTGTTTATCACTGTCCTACTCCTTTTATGTTGCAGGAGTGAACCAAATTAGGACAATATCCAACCCGGTGATCCGGTTGTGGGGTTGCGCCTCGAATCCATGACACACTTTTTATTATATAGCTAAGTGCTATCATTGTCAGTTTGCCTCTGTGTCACATCGGCCAACAGTCTGTTACCATTTAGGACACATGCAGGGTCGCAAATGAGGCTTTGCATAGAAGAGCATCCAATGGACATGAGTCACGATCTCCGTTGAGGTAACTATGATTGCAGGAGCCATGTTGTTGGACACATGTGTGGCTTTTGGAGCAAGTAGTCGCGCTGCCAGTCTCTCTTCCGGCTCATGCTGTGTGTGGTAGATAAACATATATTACGTATACTTTTTACTTGAGCTGATGAGCTACGACTATACATGAGACAGTATCTAGTGTATGATCAATTCCTGTATCTTACATCTATATGATTGATAGGCAGATGGCCTATCCTCTTCATGCAGATGGCATATTCATTACGGGAAGACGACCTATTCTTTATTAATTGAATATATGGATGTTATTTATTTTATCATAATGAGTACGACTTTAATACCCCATCTCTATACCCATACCAACAAAGAGAATTACTAGGTAATCCTCTCTGGTAATATGGAGAATGAGGCTAGTCAGGAGTGACTATACATTAATATTCCCTTGGGTTAACACTGGTACGTACCTAACCTCAGAATATGACAACAATATGCGTAACCGGTATCGACACAAAGCAATAAACACACATGCTTACCTGGAAAAAACAATATACAACACATAAAAATAAACATAGAGTTACAGATCGCAGTAGAAAAATATAATATATAACAAAATGATACCAAACTATAACAGTGTCTCACTATGACAATATATCCCAAGTCAAGTTCACAATACACAAATCTTGGCCATCTCTTCAAAATAAATACAAGGAGACACCAAAATAGAACATATACACGCTCATCATCTCAAAATATAATATAATAAATTTATATTGTCTCCTCTAAAGCCCATCATCCAAAATGGCTATGTACTTTACCTAAAAGGTCTCGGACTAATCCGAGTATTATATAAATAATAAACGGGTCAGACTATATCTAAATCTAGGGTAAGTACTCATTAATAAAGCATGGTAATAAAAAGCAAAGTAAGTATACGATACAACATAATATCCATAAAAACATCAAAACAACGTACCATGCCACACATTCCAAATATCACCATGGAATTCATATAAGCAAATAAGAATCATGACATCTATAAATCGGGTGATAGCAATCAAACTCATTGAAATCCCAAAATATGATGGACACGTAGCATGTCCATACAAATCACCAATAACGGAATGAATCACACAAACCAATTACAAAGGTCGATAATCAAAATATTAATCTTGGCTTACAGTCCTAATGGAAGTGAAAACTTCCAACTGTCAAACTACAAAAAAATCACGAGATGTGGAATCCTAAATAAATAATCAAAGCATCAAATCTCGGCTTACACCCCCAATGGAAATAATAACTTCAGACTGTTAAGTCATAGAAGATAAATCAAGGAATATGGAACCCAAATAGAACTCAATCCATACCAAATACAGAAATCAATATCCAGAAATACTATCTTAGCTTACAGTCCAGAGGAAAGTAAATACTCCTAACCAGTAGTCCTAGGAGATAGCAAGAAATCCAAATCCCAAATAAAACACAATCAATACAAAATATCAAAAACAATATCTGAATAATTATCTCGACCTACAGTCCTATCGAAAGTGATAATTTCCAACTGTTAGGCCCTCGGAGATATCAGAAAACTCACACTCAATAAATATCAAAATCAATCAAATAGTCAATGTATAAAATCATATATCTCGACCTCTAGTCCTTAGAGAGGCAAAACTCTCGACTGAATGATCCTAGGAGATAAAAACCACAAATCATAGAAAAAGGAGATCTCTCAACATAAGCTCTTATGAGAGAATGATAAACAAGCTCACAGAATGCCTCTAATGTCATAAATAGACAACACACTGCCGTCTTGGGTAAGGGTATCTCAAATGACAGACAGACATGCAGCCAATCTCTAATGTCAAATTATCATCCTCTCTAATAAGGTGTCAAGTGTCTCACAAATAATGGATCTACCTAAGCATCCAAATGGGAGACTGGTGTACTGCAGCACTGCTTTAGGAAAAGCTAAAGACCGCAGCCCATTTACTACGGTCCCTATGTTACTCCTAGAACCGTGACACTCATATCCATCGCATGTCATAAACACGCTATCAGGTTACGCTGAGCATTGACAACAATTCCCAGTTGCCTTTGATAAGGGAGGTTGGTCCTTAAGTGGCATCGAGACAATGACTCTAATAAGAGAAATAACACTCCCGCCTACAAAATCAACAAGGTGACATCATAGATCTGGGTGCGACCTCGCAATCAGAACCACTAGGATGGATAACTAGCCCATCTGTTGGGTCTAGTTCACACGCTCTCCATAATGGCATGAACCCTATAACGTAGATTTCGAACAAATACTCTTGACTATATAAGCCTAATGAGTGATTACTAGTACTCTCGACTCTAGGAGTCCTGATGAGAGTGACAACAATTGCTTTCGACTTGGTAAGACCAATTGACAGTGAAAACTTATACTCTCGACTAAATAAGTCCCGATGAGAGGCACGTCAAATACTCTCGACTCTAGAAGTCCTGATGAGAGTAATCACTCTCGACTATACATGCCCTGATGAGAGCATCTCAATATAACAAATCCTTGAAAAACGGAACATTGGTCACAGGGAGTCTGAATGAGCATCTCGTATCGATCAAGTATTAATCGATACGAAGGACATGCACGGGGGATGGATACGAAGACACAGTTCGTGTCGGTCTTATTCGTATCGATCCGCAACAAAGCTTGGCGATATGAACAACATGGATACGAAGGAGGGTTGGTCGATGGATACGAATAGCACATGTCGATGGATATGTAGCATTGGTGGATACGAAGGCTCTGTACTTCGTATAGATGGATACTAAGGAAGCGGTCGAGGTGGAACAAAGGATATGGATCAGAGCGCGTGAAGTTTGGATCGATGCGAAGGCTACGGGTATGGATATGGGGATAGAATAGATACGAAGTGGATTGAGGTGAACAGATCGATACGAACGATTCAGCCTTCATGCAAACTACAATTTGGATCGATCATAACTCCCATTCTATAAGTCCAAATGCGATGAAATTTTCATAGAGGCTTCCTTATGCACTCAAGAAGGTTCGTGATCGATCTTGGCTTGATTGGAGCCAATTTGGATCGATATGAATTGTACGTGGATCGATCCAAACAACTCCAGATCGATCACGCGGGCCCATCCGCGTGTGAGAAGAGGTCTTCCAAGATTTTAGGCGGATATTTTCAAATCTACACCTATAAATGGAAGTCATATAGCAACTAGAAAGGGGCTTCTTCTTCTTTCCTAGACAAAACTCTGCCATTTTGTTTACTGATTTCAATGGCTTGTAAATGTAATTACAGTATAAAAGGAATAAAATGATTGATTCAAAGTGGACGTAGGCCGGAGATAGCCGAACCACTATAAGTCTTGTATTCTTTCTTGCTTTCTCACATTTTAATTTTGCTATTTCTACATTTTTATTCTCTACTTTATCTGGATTTGAGATCTGTGTTGGAATATTATGGATCTGTGTATATACACTGGTGCTTTCACTACATCTAGGGTTTGTGACCAATTTTGATGCAAATACTTTGGTGCTTTCACTGAGAGCGACTAGCGCCCGCTACATCAAATTTGGAAAGCTAAAGGATTAGATCAAAAAGGAACCATGGTTAGGCAATCAGCTAGAAAGATATTACCAGAAAGGAGCCATCAAGAGGGGAGTCAAGAGGCTTCCTCAGGAGCGAATCGGGCCTCAGTTTTCATCACTAGAGATGAAATGGAGATGATGATGGGAGCTATGCAGGAAGAATTGCTTAAAAGCCAGGAGGAAATGATGCAGAACCTTCTCAGACAGTTTGGACAGGCAGGAACAGTTGGAGCTTCAGGAGTTCAGATCCACGGAGCAGGAGCAGAAGGACCCAACAGGCAATCAGATGGAGCAGCTTAACAGGGTGCAGCACCCAACCCGCACACAGTTACCTATTTGGATGGATCCAGACTCGGGGGCACACCACCATGCAATGATAGACCAATTCAAGGAGGGATTCCAAGTGAAACTGCACAACATGGAGCTGATAGGAATGCATAAGTTCGTGATGAAGAGTATGTACCAGAATTCCCTCGGGGACTCGAGGGGCAACCCTTGGGGGACAACGCTGGATTAGCTGAGATTATCAGGCGAACTATGCGCGGAGGTTTAGCAAACAGAGATCTAGAAGGAGTAAACATGAGTTCGTTTACCCGTGACATCAGAATGGCTCGGAATCCACCAGAGTTCAAGCTACCTACTTTGGAGGTATACAACGGCAGGGCTGATCCTACCGATCACTTGATGAGGTACACGAGACACATGGAAGTGCTGGGGGCATCGGAGGAAGTTATGGCCCGATGTTTCCCTTTGTACTTGACGGATATAGCTGCTATGTGGTTCCGACGGTTGGAAGATGGATCTATTATGACATGGACAGAATTGGTGGATAGGTTTTTGAAGCAGTTTCGGGTTCATATCAAGAGGCCGAAAAATGTAATGACACTAACGTCGGTAAAGCAAAGGACAGGAGAGTCGCTCAGGGCTTTCTTAACTCGGTTTAATGCAGCAGTTGCTTCGGTGGATCGGCCGGATCCGTCAATGGTTTTGATGGCGGCAGTGTCGGGAATCAGGGATAACTCGGATTTCAAGATATCGTTGATACGAGATCCACCAATGGATCTTGGGGAGTTCTTTCACGAGGTCGAAAGATTTTTTCGATAAGAAGATGTGTGTTCAGATATGAAGATAAAGGAAGCAAACGCGATCAAGGATGGAGAACTATCCGGCGAAAGCTTGGATAAGGATAAGGATAAAGAAAAGAGGAAGTTGGATGAAAACCCTGGCAGGGCAAGGAAACGTTGGGGAGAGCCAATATTCTCCACTTACACAAGATTGAATGAAACATTGGAGCGGATATACATGGAAACCCGGGATCGCCTTCCCTACCGAAGGCCGGCAAGGAGAGAACCCTCGAAATGTGAGAGAGCATCAGGAAGGCACTGTCTCTTTCATGATCTGGACGGGTATGATACCAACAGCTGTAGGCATCTAAAGGATATAATCGAGGTGCATGTAAGGAGTGGTCGGTTGCGACAATATGTTGGAACTCGGAATGCGGCGGTGGAATAGGAGCAGCCACCGTCTACCTCAAACGACAATGGCGCAAGGCCCAGGGATGATGGTCGATTGGTTATCGACCGACAGGGATGATATGGAATAAGTAGCAAACTCTGGGCAAACAGCTAAGTCACTTACTCATGTACGGGACGGAGATAGCCAATAGGCATGCCCTGAGATGATGATAAACCGCGACGCTCTAGTTTGTGAAATCTACTTTTTCTTTTCTGGTTTGGACATATGCTTTTTTTGGTTTGGTTTCGGAGTTTGGTTTGAACTCCTTGTTTTGTTTGTTTCTGGTTTGGACTTTGGTTTGGACTTTGGTTTGGATGCTTGTTTTATGGTTTGGATATTGATTTGGATTTCTGGTATGGATTTTTGGTTTTCTGATTTAATCTGGATTTCAGATTAGATTTTAATTGGATTTTTATCTGGTTTTTTGTAAATGGTCGTCGGGTATGGATTATACCTGGCAAGGGGTAAGTCGCTTTGTTCGAACATGGCGAATCGGCTTATTCAAGTCGTCGAGTATGGACTATGCTCGACAAGGGTCCGGAGAGACTAGGATTCGGCCTAGGACTTTGGCCACATATTATCTATCGGTTACTATTTCAGGTCATCGAGTATGGACTATGCTCGGCAAGGGTCCGGAGCAACCAGGATTCGGCTTAGGACTTAAGCCATGGCATTACTCAACGTTCAGGGACACTGAACCAAGAACACCAAGGCACTACTTAACATAGGTCATTGAGTGCGGGTTGCGCTTGGTAAGAATCTGGAGAGGTTACAGATTCAGATATTGGCTATGAACAGCTAGGGATTTGGCTATGGACCCAGAGTGGTCCCGGATTTGGATATCGACCTGGACAGGTCCCGGATTTGATTATTGGTTATTGGATATGGATGGATTAGAACTCGGTCGTCGGGTTCAGATGAATATGGAATTGGCTAAGGATTTGGCTACTAGATTCAGAATCGGATATCGGCTCGGAGTGGTCGTGGATTCGGATAAGGATACGGCTACAACCCTTGATAGGATGGCTTGGTAATGGATTGGATTATGGATCGGATGGTATAGCTATGGATGGAATATGGACTTCGGATGTCGGATTTGAAGCTATTCAGAACACGCCTTCTTACCACAAGGCATGTTTTGAGGGGCAAATGTTACCCTGCCTTTTGGTCAAGGCTGGGATATCAACAAATTGGCAGGAAAGGATGGATATCAGGATTGGAGATCAATTGGAAACATGGCTATGATCGACACCGTCAAAATTTGACTGAGCTCCGATCAAGATGGAATCGATTGGGAATGATGAACAAGGTTAGGAAAGGCTACGTTTCAAATTTCAGGTCGGTCGGAGTTCGTATGCTCGAGTTATGGATGGATCAAGGTTCACGGAAACTGGTTCATATCGATATGGTTCGTATCGATCACGCGGTAGTATGGATATAGGAAGGGTGCTTTGTTTCGGATCGATGGTTGTATCTCGTATCGATATGATTCGTATTGATACGAAGGATAAAGCTGCTGGATGGATGCGAATATGGATAACACACATGCCTTCGGACCGATAGTAACTCGTATCGATCAAGGATGGGCATGGAAACATACTTCAGATCGATGGCTTTAGTATCGATACAGTGCGCATCGATTTGGTTGGACACGGTGCAAGTTTGGCAACATACTTCGTATCGATCAAGCTGGGATCGACATGAAGAACAAAACAGTGGTCACAGGGAGTCTAAATAAGCATCTCGTATCGATCAAGTATTAATCGATACGAAGGACATGCACGGGGGATGGATACGAAGACACGGTTCGTGTTGGTCTTGTTCGTATCGATCCGCAACAAAGCTTGGATCGATATGAACAACATGGATACGAAGGAGGGTTGGTCGATGGATACGAACAGCACATGCCGATGGATACGAAGCATTAGTGGATACGAAGGCTCTGTACTTCGTATCGATGGATACTAAGGATGTGGTCGAGGTGGAGCGAAGGATATGGATCAGAGCGCGTGAAGTTTGGATTGATGTGAAGGCTACGGCTATGGATATGGGGAAGAATAGATACAAAGTGGATTGAGGTGAGCAGATCGATACGAACGATTCAGCCTTCATGCAAACTACAAATTGGATCGATTATAACTTCCATTCTACAAGTGCAAATGCGATGAAATTATCACAGAGGCTTCCTTATGCACTCAAGAAGGTTCGTGATTGATCTCGGCTTGATTGGAGCCAATTTGGATTGATACGAATTGTACGTGGATCGATCCCAAACGACTCCAGATCGATCATGCGGGCCCATCCGCATGTGAGAAGAGGTCTTCCAAGATTTGAGGCGGATATTTTCGAATCTACACCTATAAATAGAAGTCCTATAGCAACTAGAAAGGGGACTTCTTCTTCTTTCCTAGACAAAACTCTACCATTTTGTTTACCGATTTCAAAGGCTTGTAACTGTAATTACAGTATAAAATGAATAAAAGGATCGATTCAAAGTGGACGTAGGCCGGAGATAGCCGAACCACTATAAGTCTTGTGTTCTTTCTTGCTTTCTCACATTTTAATTTTTCTATTTCTTCATTTTTATTCTCTACTTTATCTGGATTTGAGATCTGTGTTGGAATATTGTGGATCTGTGTATATACATTGGTGCTTTCACTACGTCTGGGGTTTGTGACCAATTTTGGCGCAAACACTCTCAGTGAGATGAGGCCTAATGAGAGTAATAATAAATACTCTTGACTCCACACATCCAAATGAGGGCATCACAACATAATAATTCCTTGACTACTAGCCCTAAGGGAAAATAATAATATTACAAGACTTGTTAGTCCTAAGAGGATAAATATGCAAATTACAACATATCTCCAACTTATAGCCCTAGGAGAGTAATAGAACTCTCAACTACTAAGCTCTATGGAGTCACTTCTAGATGATATTACAAATTACTAACATATCTCCAGAATATAAGTGACATCTACTCACTAATAGAAATCAAACAAGTATTACTAGAGCATCCCATTCCACTCAGTATTACTCGAGCGTTTACCAGAAGCTAGTAAACTACACTTACCAAAACTACAATGTACTATAATATGACTCAACAGAATAACCAGAATTTTTTTACCAAATGCCCCATCCTAGACGGTATTACTAATCCGTCTATTCAACGTCCTCATTATATAGAATCAAATCACAAAATCATCAAATAAACCAATTCCAAACCAATAAATATATAAAAAGGGGAATAAATTTCAAAACTCTTAAAAATAGATTTTTAATAATCAAAAATCTCCTTTTTAAAATTACCTTTGAATCCTTTAAAATATCTCACAATTTGGCTTATCTTCGAAATAAGCTTATATACTCAAAATCCCCTTTTCGAAAATATTTCCTGAATCCATTTCATTAAATATACACTTTACAAAAGAATTTCCCTTTCAGAAATGTTATTAAAAACCCTTCATTTATACTTATAAAATTCCATATATTCCAATACTATTGAATCATTTTTTAAACAACTTTTATATTTAAAACAGTTACCAATAAATTATTTTATTTCTCAACCTCTTTAATTTATTTATAAATGTACTTTAAATAAATTTTAAAACTCCATAAATAATTTTTGAAGCTTTCTAAAATATTTTTAAAATAGGAAAATCAATAAACTGTCTAAAATAAAATCATGGAGAAAACTTCTCCAAAATCAATAATAATTCATTAATATATATTTTATTGTGTGGCCGAGTCGAATTCCATCGAATTTCGGTCATTCATAAATGCACACACAATAATAAAACTTCATGACCCATCTTGACCAACAGTTCTAATGAGAGGAAATGTTCTAAACTAAATGGCCCTAAGAGATGTAAAATATACAAATCAAAATGCAATCAGACAAGATCTCCTTTGCATTTTGGACAATCCAACATGTAGAAAATCCCACTACCACACACCAAACTCACAACCAATATCACAATAATCAATCAAATATCCCAAGCAAACATTTCAAGCAACCAATTCAAAGAAGCAATTTAATCGATATAGGGATAAATATAGAATGAGGTGGAATATAAATACATGTGAGTATAAAACTAATCGAAACGATGTTTGAGCCTTCTAAATAATGGCTACACTCAGCCCTAGCACAATGCTGCTTTATGAAAGTCATGTGCACCAGGACCCAACATCACGTCGTTCGCCATCGGCGACCTCCTCCACCTGAATTGTCAACCTCTGCATCATCAGCCACACTGCCACCATTGCAATGACATCATATGCTCTCACCTTTCACTCCCTCACCTACAGCCTTCCGCCTACCTACCACCATGTCTCGACCGAATTCAACTCCCTGGAACGCATCTCGCAACGCCGGTCTTGCCACCAATCGCATCACAACATTGTGACATCACTCTACCTCCAACCGTTGTATCGCGACCTCCTCCCTCCTCGTGGAAATTGTCGATGCCAAGCTCACGTCACCTCACGCGATGTTTGTTTGCTTTTTAATTTAAGAGGTCACGATTTCATTTTTTGGAAATTAGACTTATATGGGGATCGGGCTAAAGTAAAAGAGAGGGGATTCTAGAATAAAGGGGAAAGGTGTGAATTAAAAATGGGCTTGGGATTGTTATTGTGCTTTATTTCAATTCAATCTAGTTTTTAATTTATTTTATTTCCATTCAAATTTAATTGATCCTTAACATTTGTTTACAAATATATTTTAATGTAGTTTAAGCCGATTTACACTTTAATTGCAAATTATATTTTGATAATTACCCAATTCGATTTATTTCAATGCAGGCTTATTTAATTTTCACAATTTTAATCGCATAATAATTATTTTCATTGTAAGAATAATTTAAATTCAATTAAAACATTTTATTCAACTGTAAAATATTAGCTGAAAAGAATTTATTAATTTAATTCAGTACACTAAACAAAATCTTTTATTAAATAGCCTTCAATTAAATAAATACTTACTTTCAAAAATAATAACTATCAAAAATCTAATTTGAATATTTTTATTTTTATTAAATTTATTTATTTTACGATGGTAGAAATTAGGGTTGTTACAATGAAAGACCCGGAAAGTCTACTGTATTATTATTTGAGAGATATACTTGGGCATTGCAGTGTGCTAGCCCAAATATACTTGATGATTTCTTATGCATTGATGATGTTTATATGTATGGATGTTTCACCCATTTGACAGTATATACAGGATTTATAGTTTAACATGATTTTTATAAGCATGATAAGATTTATGCTGATTTTGATATCATTTAATTCTATACCGATTTCCTATGATATATTGACATCTACATTTTAGACATAGTCTAACTAGTGTGTTATTTATATAATACTTGGGTCAGTCAGAAACATTTCAGGTTCAGGGACACTACGACTAGCTTGTGGGGGCATAAATGGAGGATAGAGTATTATCAAATATCATTATGTATTATGTTACTTCATGTATGTATGCCATTGGGATGTATATTTATATTGGACATACATTGTATCTTTTTGGGGTACTAGGTATTTGATTCATTTTATTATCCCACTTACCTTGTGTACATTTTATATTACATTTTATGATTGCATTAATGACTATGTGTGCTCTTTCATTTATTGTTTATTGTTTTATCCTGGAAATTCACGTATTTATTGCTTCATACCAATACTGAGTACATATAGGTGAGTAGTATTCGATTTTTTGAAATATATACAAGTTTTAGCCTAAGGGAATATTCATGTGTCTCAGCCCAATTTCACCTCATTCTCTATATTATTAGACGGTATTACCTAGTAATACTCTTTGATAGTATGAGTATAGAGGTGGGGTATTTCAAGTAGTTGGTAAAGCTAGAGTAAAAGAAGCCCGGTGGGTTGGTAAAGGATTTTTTTAATGAAAGTGAGAATATATAACGACCCACCTTTTTGGACGGTTTAAATCGACGATAAACCACACACGTCAGACTCAAATCATTTAAAAGGGAGGATTGTTATGGGATAAATAAGAAAAAGCAAAGAAGAAAGAAAACAAACACAGAATCTCACAGCGGAATGATAAAATATAATAATCAAATAAACAGTTCATGAAGCTGTTTTACAAATAACATTTGATTAAACTTTTACAATATAGAATCAGAGTTACATACAACAGAAATAAATAACAATGCAGCGGAATAACATGATGCAGTAGTATGAATATAATAAATAGTAATAGTACTAAATCTTCGTCTTCGTCCTCCAGAAAAGTAGTCTTCGATACACTGAAAAGCTCAGACTAACCCGAGTGAATTGAAAAGACAAAACACTCGAGTCAGAACTAAAAGATCTTATGTAAGTTAAATCAACAGTAAATAAATATGAGTGTAACGGCATCGGAGAAGTTTACAAGGTTTGACATCTCCTATCCAGTGTCTAACGTGAGTGCAATAACTTAAGAGATGTTCGGGATTCCATCTCCCAAGGATCCATTAAACTATCCACATACATAGTACAATACACTATTATAATAGTGTCTACAGTAAAGTAAAATATTAAAATAGCGTTAAGGCGTTACCCATATCCCCCTTAACGCATTTTATATATTCTCGTAGTCTATATAGTACCGTAATTCCTCCGCAAACTGGAGGGCTATCAAAGGGCACTACATAGGTACGGTACAAACCAAACTCGTAGAAGGCACGATAAGGCATGTGACAAGGCACACGAGGCAATGCCCAGGGTAGGATACTACCGTTTTGCGGATCCGGACTGGTGGTAATGCATATCAGATACTAACGCCCACCACGGAACACACTTCCATAATCAAAATCAAGGGGTGGCTACGAAATCAATCACAAAGTAATATGGTATCGAAGAAATGTGTCCGATCGGAGGTGCGACCTCACTTGGCCCGGCATGGCTCCTGTTTTAGCTACATCAAGCTGACTCACGGGAGTCAGGGCTACGTAAATACCTCATACAAAATCCTTCGCCAAACCATCCTACTTCATTCTGGAATCTCCACTACGTACACAGCTATTAAAGTGATTTTCGGTATTGGCAGAGAGTATGACAATATCCGACCCCGGTATCTTTAACAACCAAACACTTGTTTCACACCGAATGGTTCTTTTACATTTCAAAACTGTTTCATAATTGATATCAAAATATCATATTCTCAAAACCATACCACTTTCGAAATCATATTCACTTTCAAAATCATTTTCACTTTTGAAATTATCGATAAGATAGGTTAATTAAATCCTCATTTCAAAATCATCACATTTACTCAAATATGTCATTTCACTAGAAAGAATCATTTCAAATCCAACTTAGGTTATAAGATCATTTAACCATATTCGCTTTAAATCAAGGATTTAAATATAAACAATTCAACCTTGCACCGTTAGAAATTTAGAAATATAGTTTAAATAGTCATAAATAGTTAAAATACTCTAAAATAGTTTTAAAAATAGATTAAAAATAATTTAAATATATTTAAGATAGTTTAAATAGATTTAAAATAGTTTAAGTAGATTTAAAATAGATTAAATAGATTTAAAATACATTAAATAGAATTAAAGTA
Organism: Allium fistulosum; assembly: GCA_030737815.1. Lineage (NCBI taxonomy): Eukaryota > Viridiplantae > Streptophyta > Magnoliopsida > Asparagales > Amaryllidaceae > Allium > Allium fistulosum. Next base: position 932,647,812 of record CM060903.1, read on the forward strand.
GATAAAAACGGGTTAATTAGTTTAAAATAGGTTAAAATAGATTAAATTGGATTAAATAGATTATAATAGATTAAAATAAACTAAAATATTTTAAATTGATTAAAATAGATTAAATTAGTTTAATAGTTTGAAAATCTTAATAATTAGGGTTTTTAAAATAATAAATCTTTAACGGTTTATATTAAAATAATTAATTTAAAATTGATATCAAAGTTAAGCTATTTCTTTCATTTCAACAAATCTGGACCATATCCAGATTTCAACAAACTAAATTTTCTTTCAATTCAAGTTCCTATAAAATCATTTCAATTTATATCAATTTCAACTCATGTTGAACTACAATTTTAAAGCACTTCAATTTCATAGATTTCAAAGTTTAAACATTCAAACATTTTCAATAATTCAATTTCGATAAGTTTCATTTATATTTCAAATTCCAACTTTGTTTCTATTTTTATTCTTCAAACAATTCATTAAACCAACTCCAATTTCAACATTTAAAGCTTGGATTTTCAAAATAATTCAGTTTATATAATTCAAATTTTATTTCAAAATATCATTTAACTGAATTCAAAATTTAAGGATTTAAATCACTTAATTTAACCAATCCGGTGTCTGTATATAATTTTCTACCCTATGGTCAAGTGATACAGATGTATATCATTTCAACCCCAATAATTTAAATTTACGGGTATATATCATTTCAACCCGCAATCCCAAATTAAAATAAAATCCATAAAATCTCTCGGGTTTATCATTTCAGCCCATAACGATTTTTCCCTAATCTATAGATCGTTCGAGTATGTATCATTTCAACCCATAGGGATTTTCTATCAATAAACTAAGGGAACTTGCAGTGTTATAACAATATAAATATAACATCCAGTCATCCAATATCAACAATCAAACATCCGTTACAATCACCATTCAATTAACTAATAAATAACAACAATTAACTGATTATCATTAACACGTATTTAACTGGCAATTTAAATTCAATATTAAATTAAATGGAAATTAAATTCGATAAAATTCAAATTTAACTGGAATGACAAATTAAATATACTAAACATCCATCAATCAACTTAAAATCACATCATAAGTCTAATTTAACTAACATAAGATAGTTTAGTAGTCGTGAGTGGGTTAAAACACTCACCTTTGATTTCAAATCGATTTGAAATCCAAAATAAGACCCAAATTCAATTGTCTCAAAATTCATTCAAACCAGTGTCAAAATGTCCGAAATTTCGATACGATCCCAGTGGATCAAACCGCGCATGAATCCGAGTTCGTATGCAAAAGATACGATAGTCATAACATATAAATTTCAAATTAAATAAATAAAAAAAGGAAAGCTTTGCCACGTCACTCACATTCGAACATCTCAGAAACCCTACATCGCAATTCCTTCAAACAGCCGCCACTATATCCTGCCATTGACCATCAAATCCAGCCGCCACCTCGCCCTAGCCCATGATCGAACAGCTCCACCGTGACCCCCATCCAGAGTCGCCCATCCTATGCCCAAACGACCACCTCCGGCCATGCCTTCCACCACCGCCGCCGCCTACGTTTTTTGGCCCACCAGGGCGAATCTAGGCACATCTGGGTGAAGCGAACGCTATGGATGGGTGCTGCACCTTCCCCTCTACAATACTGCATCATCTGATTGTTGATCGGGAAACGATCCGTCGTTGAATCTCAACGACCACATATGAACGGCCGAAACAAAATCTTTGATTTCTGGACAAACGGTGATTCGATTGCAAAAACGAATTGCACCAGTGGATTACACTCGTCGAGAGCTTCGAAAAGTATATAACATGTAATGGTTTGGAGGAGTTTGAATTTTGAAATTGATTTTTGATTTGAAATTGAATTTGGAGATTTAGGTTTTCAGCCATTGAGAAGAGAGAAGTAGATAGATGGAATTGTATGTACTGAGACAAGAAATAAAAAGGCTGCTAGGGTTTAGAAAGATCTATTTATATGAACAAAGCCCGATAAGAAAATGAACACGTATCGAATTGGTACGAACGACAATAACGACCCAAAAGCCCGTTTCGCTTCCGAAACGAAAGTGGGTTATCCCATATATTAAAATAGATGTTTTCGATATTTCTAAACTCAATGGAACAGGTTTCAGGTCCTAATTCCATCGTATGAAGAAGTTAGCTTTTAAAATCAGTTTATTTCAATTGAATTCAATTAAATTGATTTCTAAGCGTTTCAAGCCCGCACGATCAAACGACGATTCCGATCGCTACGAAACTTGAAATCCTACAATAATTCACTATTACGGATCCGATGAAACTATTTTCGTCGAAATCCAAGACAGTGGCCAAAATGGCTATTTTCACGTCAATTAAATAAATCAATATTAAATTAGTTAAATCACCTTTCAATTCAAATTTTATAATTAACAATTTTATAATTTTTAATTACAAAGAAATTAACAATCTTTTTAAAACCAATTTCCCATGTTAAATTCAATGTTAATTACTGCACTAATTGCAATGTTTAATTTCAATTGCAATAAACCTATTAATTAAAATTTAAAATCCCAATAAATTCATTTACCTTGATTTCACTCTTATTATTAAATAAATTATTGGCTTATTAATATAATTGACATTACTATACATTTTATTACGTTCACATTATAGATTTATCGTCTTAACTCATATTAACGTAATATTTAATTACATTTAATTGCAATTGATTTCAAATTTAATTCAACGGGTTAAATAAATAGGTAACATATAACAACTGTCCCCTTTTACTTAATTTAATCACATTTACGGGTTTATTATCTACAAACAAATGTTATAACTACTTACACAACCCTGATTTTATCCAATTACAATTAATTACATATTAATTCACCAATTAATATAACATTTAATTTATTTTCTTATTTTAAATTTATAACCAATTATAACTTACAATTACATGAGATTACATTCAATTAGTCATCTATTACATTAAATTTACATTATTAAACTTCATTCTAGTTAGTTTCCTCATTCCTACATCATAAATTTTATTTTCTTCCAACATTAACTTACAAAATCTTATCATATTCAATAATTTAATTGATGGAAAATTATGGGTCATTACACTATTACCTACTCAAAACTTTTCGTCCTCGAAAAGGGAAAAGAAGGAATTAGGAATTAATATATCTTATTCAAAATATTAAATTTATAAACAATTAATTTACATAATTAAATAATTTATATAAAACATATAAATTTATAAATAATTAAATCCTTTCATATTCAAGTTAATAAAAGTTTGAAAACATTTCTATTTTCACAAAATTTTCTAAGTCCAAAATTCACAAAAAATTTCGGCAGAGTCTCCTTTGTACGGAGAGGTCTGGGAGAAATAATAATATCGATAATAATAATATATATCACATATTTCAAAATAATATATCCCAAACCATGGGAAAACGATATAATATCGCTATTAAACCGTAATCCGAAAACGTACATATTTGTCGGGCAAACTACGCTTATTTATGAAACCAAAAGCAGTAGCTATTACTTCCATAAACCTTTATTTCACTTATAAAATCCAAAGAAGTTAATAATTTTGTAAAAAAAGAGAAATATTTAAGTTGTTTCAATTAATAACAAAACAGATCATCACAACATACAATAGTCACTTGCAATCAAAACCATACAATCATCACATGCAATAAAAGTAATCAATCATACATCCATAGCAACCAAAACAAATGGTTTGTTCAGATTCAGAAACTTTTAACTGTATAAAATGATAAATAAACTACTAAGTATACCATACACTCAATAGTCTTAGATAAAACTTAATAGATTATTCATACATCCTAAACAATCCAAAGTATCGCCTCCCCAACATCCCATAATGCAAAACAAACAATAATTTCAAATATCGTTTAAGTTTATTCTTATTAATCTCCTTTCACGTCATTTACTATTCATCTATTTTCATTCGCTCATACAATGCTTATTAAATTAATTTACATTCATCGCCTGCAAAATTCATTTCCCATTCATTTATACAATGCCATTTTCTCTTTTCATTACATCCATTTACTTACATAATATTTTAAAATGTAAGTTTCTTTGCAATTCTAATTCACCATTTTCATTTTTGTTGATTTCCTTTTATATCAATATTCATTTGTGTGTCAACCCATACTTAGAAATCTTAATTCTTTTCTTTTCACATTTATTTCTTTCATATAGTATTCACTTTTACTATTTACATTAATTATAATTGGCTTCAAACATTACTTAAGTTTATAGTCATTTACTTACGGTATTCACTTTTTATTAAATTTAATTAGTAGCACTTCAAACTATTAACTTAAGTTTATAATATTCTTAGACATCTTAATTCTTCATTTATAGACATAATTCCATTGAACATTCCCATTATTTAAGTTTTACTTGTATAATATTCTATTACCTATTCTTATTTAACATTACAATTTTTGATATTTTGGTAAGTTATATATGTATGTCTTTTAGAATGTAATTGAATGTTACACAAGTTTGTTTTTATTCATTTTAGTTAACAAAAATGTTCAATGGTTACATCTTCTAAATTCTCATATCTACAAGTTGTAGATTTTCAATTTCTTATATATTTCATTAATCACTTAGCATCTAGTTTCTAATTACACATTTTAGAAGTTTCCAATTATTAAAATAGTTAAGGTTTCATTCAATTACAATAACTAAAACTACTAATTTACAGAAACTTAAGAACTAAATACCGAGTTCCATTTTCAGATCATTTAAAATATATATACATATTCATAACTTATATATATATATATAATCATATTTAAACTACTGCAGCGGTCTTCCCACTTGAAACTCGAAAATGAACGTCGATGATGCATGCACTCATCACCGAAATTATTTTACAACAATAGAGAGGGGAGTACAGAACTTATTTCCTTTAAAAATTCCTTTAAAACATTTTTTGTCAAATCATATTGAAAATATTTATATCAGAAAGTACTTCTAAATACTACTAATATTATAGTCCAAAATCTTTCGAAAGACATTTTTCAAAATCCCGGAACTTAAGTCCTCAAAATTTCAATTTATATTCGTTTTATTTGTAAACCCTATTTTAAATTCAATATTTATAAAATTTCATTACCTAACAACAAACATATCAAACACAACTATATCCCTTTATAAAATTTATTCTTTTATATACAAAATATAATACTAGACAAAATTATTTCATTTACCTATATTTCAAAACAATATTGTGTCAGTCTGCCCTATTAAGTGTTTAGAAATATCTATCGATACCATAGCGTCCTATGTACCGAAAAGAATTTATAAATACTAAACAGAACAAATTAGCACAATATAAAAACATTTTATAACACTAAAAAATACGATCTCTCGTATATATACACTCAACGACTCATTATAGGGTATTACTACCCTATTTCTAATAAGTCAGACCCCACAAAGCTAAGGTTATCGTTAAACCTCACTCTGATACCAAATGTAACGACCCACCTTTTTGGACGGTTTAAATCGACGATAAACCATACACGTCAGACTCAAACCATTCAAAAGGGAGGATTGTTATGGGGTAAATAAGAATAATCAGAGAAGAAAGAAAACAAACACAAAATCTCATAGCGGAATGACAAAATATAATAATTAAATAAACAGTTCATGAAGTTGTTTTACAAATAACATTTGATTAAACTTTTACAATACAGAATCAGAGTTACATACAACAGAAATAAATAACAATGCAGCGGAATAACATGATGCAGTATTATGAGTATAATAAATAGTAATAGTACTAAATCTTCGTCTTCGTCCTCCAGAAAAGCAGTCTTCGATACACTGAAAAGCTCAGACTGACCCGAGCGAATTAAAAAGACAAAACACTCGAGTCAGAACTAAAAGATCTTATGTAAGTTAAATCAACAGTAAATAAATATGAGTGTAACGGCGTTGGAGATGTATACGGGGTTTGACATCTCCTATCCAGTGTCTAACGTGAGTGCAATAACTTAAGAGATGTTCGGGATTCCATCTCCTAAGGTCCGTTAAACTATCTACATACATAGTACAATACGCTATTATAATAGTGTCTACAGTAAAGTAAAATATTAAAATAGCGTTAAGGCATTACCCATATCCCCCTTAACACATTTTATATATTCCCGTAGTCTATACAGTACCATAAATCCTCCGCAAAGTGGAGGGCTATCAGAGGGCACTCCATAGGTACGGTACAAACCAAACTCATAGAAGGCGCGATAAGGCATGTGACAAGGCACACAAGGCAATGCCTAGGGTAGGATACTACCGTATTGCGGATCCGAACTAGTGGTAACGCATAACACATACTACCGCCCACCTCGAAACACACTTCCATAATCAAAATCAAGGGGTGGCTATGAAATCAATCACAAAGTAATATGGTATCGAAGAAATGTGTCCGATCGGAGGTGCGACCTCACGTGGCCCGACATGGCTCCTGTTTTAGCTACATCAAGCTGACTCACGGGAGTCAGGACTACGTAAATACCTCATACAGAATCCTTCGCCAAACCATCCTACTTCATTCTGGAATCTCCACCACCTAAAAAGTTGTTAAAGTGGTTTTCGGTATTGGCGGAGAGTATGACAATATCTGATCTCGGTCTCTTTAACAACCAAACGCTTATTTCACACCGGATGGTTCTTTTACATCTCAAAACCATTTCATAATTGATATCAAAATATCATATTCTCAAAACCATATCACTTTCGAAATCATATTCACTTTTGAAATTATCGATAAGATAGGTTAATCAAAATCCTCATTTCAAAATCATCACATTTACTCAAATATGTCATTTCACTAGAAAGTATCATTTCAAATCCAACTTAGGTTATAACATCATTTAACCATATTCGCTTTAAATCAATGATTTAAATATAAACAATTCAACCTTGCACCGTTAGAAATTTAGAATATAGTTTAAATAGTCATAAATAGTTTTAAATAATTAAAATGGTTTAAAATAAATTTTTAAATAGTTAAAATACTCTAAAATAGTTTAAAAAATAGATTAAAAATAATTTAAATATATTTAAGATAGTTTAAATAGATTTAAAATAGTTTAAGTAGATTTAAAATAGATTTAAAATAGATTTAATAGATTTAAAATAGATTAAATAGATTTAAATTAGATAAAAACGGGTTAATTAGTTTAAAATAGGTTAAAATAGATTAAATTGGATTAAATAGATTATAATAGATTAAAATAAATTAAAATAGTTTAAATTGGTTAAAATAGTTTAAAATAGATTAAATTAGTTTAATAGTTTGAAAATCTTAATAATTAGGATTTTTAAAATAATAAATCTTTAAACGGTTTATATTAAAATAATTAATTTAAAATTGATATCAACGTTAAGCTATTTCTTTCATTTCAACAAATCTGGACCATATCCAGATTTCAACAAACTAAATTTTCTTTCCATTCAAGTTACCATAAAATCATTTTAATTTATATCGATTTCAACTCATGTTGAACTACAATTTTAAAGCACTTTAATTTCATAGATTTCAAAGTTTAAACATTCAAACATTTTCAATAATTCAATTTTGGTAAGTTTCATTTATATTTCAAATTCCAACTTTGAAATTTCTATTTTTATCCTTCAACAAATTCATTAAACCAACTCCAATTTCAACATTTAAAGCTTGGATTTTCAAAATAATTCAGTTTATATAATTTAAATTTTATTTCAAAATATTATTTAACTGAATTCAAAATTTAAGGATTTAAATTATTTAATTTAACCAATATGGTGTCCGTATATAATTTTCTACCCTATGGTCAAGTGATACGGATGTATATCATTTCAACCGCAATAATTTAAATTTACGGGTATATATCATTTCAACCCGTAATCCCGAACTAAAATAAAGTCCATAAAATCGCTTGGGTTTATCATTTCAACCCATAATGATTTTTCCCTAATCTATAGATCGTTCGGGTATGTATCATTTCAACCCATAGGGACTTTCTAACAATAACTAAGGAAACTTGCAGTGTTATAACAATATAAATATAACATCTAGTCATCCAATATCAACAATCAAACATCCATCACAATCACCATTCAATCAACCAATATATAACAACAATTAACTGATTATCATTAATAGGTATTTAACTTGCAATTTAAATTCAATATTAAATTAAATGGCAATTAAATTCTATAAAATTCAGATTTAACTGGAATGACAAATTAAATATACTAAACATCCATCAATCAACTTCTAATCACATCATAAATCTAATTTACCTAACATAAGATAGTTTAGTAGTCGTGAGTGGGTTAAAACACTTACCTTTGATTTCAAATCGATTTGAAATCCAAAATAAGGTCCAAAATTCAACAATCTCAGAATTCATCTAAATTAGTGCCAAAATGTCTGAAATTCCGATACGATCCCAGCGGATCAAACCGCACATGAATCCGAGTTTGTATGCAAAAGATACGATAGTTAGAACATACAAATTTCAAATTAACTAAACAATAATAAAAAAAAGGAAAGCTTTGCCACGTCACTCACGTTCGAACATCTCAAAAACCGTACATCGCGATTCATTCGAACAGCCGCCACTATATCCTGCCGTTGACCATCAATTCCAGCTGCCACCTCGCCCTAGCCCATGATCGAACAGCTCCGCCGTGACCCACATCCAGAGCCGCCCATCCTCTGCCCAAACGACTACCTCCGGCCATGCCTTCCACCACCGCCGCCGCCTACATTTTTTGGCCCACCACAGCGAATCCAGGCACATCTGGGTGAAGTGAATGCTATGGATGGGTGCTGCACCTTCCTCTCGACAATACTGCACAATCTGATCGTTGATCGGGAGACGATCCGCCGTTGAATCTCAACGACCACATATGAACGGCCGAAACAAAATCACTGATTTCTGGACAAATGGTAATTCGATTACAAAAACAAATCGCACCAGTGGATTACGCTCGTCGAGAGCTTCGAAACGTTATATAATATGTCATGGTTTGGAGGAGTTTGAATTTTCGAATTGATTTTTGATTTGAAATTGAATTTGGGGATTTAGGTTTTCAGCCACTGAGAAGAGAGTAGCAGACAGATGGAATTGTACATACTGAGATAAGAAATAAAAAGGCTGCTAGGGTTTAGAAAGATCTATTTATATGAAAAAAGCCCGATAAGAAAATGAACATGTATCGAATTGGTACGAATGACAATAACGATCCAAAAAGCCCGCTTCGCTTCCGAAACGAAAGTGGGTCATCTCATATATCAAAATAAATGTTTTCGATATTTTTAAACTTAATGGAACAGGTTTCAGGTCCTAATTCCATCGTATGAAGAAGTTAGCTTTTAAAATCAATTTATTTCAATTGAATTCAATTAAATTAATTTTTACGTGTTTCAAGCCCGCACGATCAAATGACAAGTCTGATCGCTATGAAATTTGAAATCCTACAATAATTCACAGTTACGGATCCGATGAAACTGGTTTCGTCGAAATCCGAGATAGTGGCCGAAATGGCTATTTTCACATCAATTAAATAAATCAATATTGAATTAATTAAATCACCTTTCAATTCAAATTTTATAATTAACAATTTTTATCATTTTTAATTACGTAGAAATTAAAAACCTTTTTAAAACCAATTTCCCACGTCAAATTCAATGTTATTTAGTGCACTAATTGCAGTGTTTAATTTCAATTGCAATAAACCCATTAATTAAAATTTAAAATCTTAATAAATTCATTTATCTTGATTTCACTCTTATTATAAATCAATTATTGCCTTATTAATATAACTGACATTACTATACATTTTATTACATTCACATTTTACAGTTATCGTCTTAACTCATATTAACGTAATATTTAATTACATTTAGTTGCAATTGTTTTCAAATTTAATTCAACTGGTTAAATAAATAGGTAACATATAACAACTGTCACCTTTTACTTAATTTAATCACATTTACGAGTTTATTATCTACAAACAAATGTTATAACTACTTACACAACCCTGATTTTATCCAATTACAATTAATTACATATTATTTCACAGTTATCGAGAACCAAAAGACGGTATTAAAGCATTTGGTCTATAGTCAATTAATTGATGAAAAATGCTTGATTCATATCCATTAAGTCTAGTAAAACGACATTCAAGTTGGCTGACTTGTATGTGAAATGGCTTGTTAACAGGTTTACATTAAATTAAACACTAGTCCAAAGAATTTGCAATCATTGGCAAGGATTGCGGAAATGGACGGTATTAGTAATGATTTTTAGGACTACATATACTACTCATTGTTGGAACTGGACCAGCCCACAATGGAGTAATTGGGTAAATTTCAATTTTTTTTACCAATTTGGATCTTTAATGGACCTATGTAGTCTAATTCATTTAGAACGTTTCTATATTTTATTTTACATAATTTTTATTACAATATATATATATATATATATATATGTGTGTGTATCATATACACATATGTGCGTGCATGCATGTGTAACAGAACAAGGTGCATATGGTTTAACATGCCCGTGTATAGATGTTGGGATTTACACCGCAATGAACATGTTAGCCCCTCTTGTATTCGATTCGCTTTCGAAATACGCATATGTTTGTATCATAACAAAATATATAAGTAAACGTATAACACACACACACACACACATATATATATATATATATATATATTAAATACTAGTTATAAACAATTTTTATGTAAAACATTTATGAAATTTATAATATATATATATATATGTATGTAAATAAATATATAAAATAATTAAATCATTAAATTAATTAAATATTAATTTATAAAATAGTTTTCAACACATATATACGTATATAATATATGATATGAAAGCCGAAAACATTTTATTAAAATAATATTTAGTTTTATTTTAAATAAATTTATACAATACATATGAATATATATATATATATATAGTTAGATATAAATGTGTGTGTGTATTAATATGAATAGCAAAATTAATTTTTTTGAAATTATACTTCTCTAAATTTTTGCTCTCGCCATATAATATTTATATCTTTTCGGCTTTTGAATTTTAATATATCTTAAAATTAAAAGCCATGTAAAATTTAATAAAAAGTTATTTTCAAAATTTTTCTGTATACTATATGTATGTTATATAATATTTTTATGCAAAATTTTATTATTTTAACATATATATATATATATATATATGCAAGTACTTCAAATTACATAAATAGTTTCAGGTCAAATAAATAATTAAATAAATTTATTCAAATAATATTTTTTTACTTACCGTGGAATAAATATTATACATGAATATTTTTTTTAATTTAAAACATATGATATATAACATTAATCTTTTAAATATGGATTTTGATTAATTAATTCATTTAATAATATTGTTTAAATATTAAAAAAATCTTTTTTTAAAATTTTCAAGCAGTGAGCATCAATTAGAAAAGTATACACAATAAAATTTCTTTTTTATTATATATAGATATAGATATAATAATATACACAACCAACCAATTTGTGACGGCATTTCGATATACAATATACGTAATATAATCTAACATCCTATTAGATAAATAATATATATAAATATAATATAACAAAATAAAATAGGGAATTACCTTTCACCAAATCCCTTGCGTACACTTTGAAACATTGAACCGATCCCTTTGAATCTATTCACAGGTCAGAAGTTGCTAGCTCCTGAACTGCCTTATCGTCGACGATCGAATCGAAGAGTTTTGTTGTGATTTTGTACTTGGATTTTTGGGAGTTATGGAGGATGGATGGTGGTCGAAAATATTAAGGAGAGAGAAAAGCGTAAATGTAAAATGAAATGGTGTAAAAGGTGGCATATAAATAGGAAATCAAGGGAGAGAAGAGTGGATCACATCCTAATATCTCTCTCTTATCAATCCCACTCTTTTAACCATTCAAAATCCTCTCCAATTGCCATCAAATGGCCACCCAAATCATGCATCCTACAACTGAACATTACGGGCTTGAATTGGGTCCAAGTCCGAACAATATTCAATGCAATTTTAAATCTTATTTAATGGCATATTAATATCGTATATCAATCACTGTATTTATAACTATTGTAAACATACTATTTAATATTGTTCAAAATATAAAAAATAAAATTTATAATTAATATTTCATAAATATTGATTATTTAATTAAATGATAACGACTTATAAATTAATTAAATCAGATGGTAAAGGATTATTCAACGTTTCGGTTGTGTGACTCTTAGGTGTAAATTTAGTCAGTGATTAATATTAAACATTTCAAATATTAAGGTTCACACCTTGCTTAGCAGGTGGTGTGACATTATGGCCAAATTTATCACTTATTTGGTTCTGGTAAAATCTAATTATACTTTATTAAGCATTATCCGGTAGTGACAATTATTTACACCAATTCTCTTCGTCAAAACTATATCACTTTGGACTTGTGAAATTTGGTAATGGTCAAAATTCCAATATCGTCCATATTCAATTCTATAGTCCAAACACAAAGTCCTTGGTTCAATAATAACAATTATTATTGACCAAACTACTCTGGTCAGAGACTTTGACTTTTCGTTGACTTCAGTTGATTGTGATACTAACCCCATATAACTAAGGAGACGAATCCTCTCTTGGGTAGTGTTTCACTTCTAATGCTTCCACTCGATCCAACTATAGTCGTCCAATGGATGTCATGTCACGATTTAATTATAATCAAAGCAAAGCTTCCAGATTGAAGATCATATTCTCAAGTCATGAGACCTGTGTAATTTTGTCTCATCGATATTTTTTATATGACCTTAGTTATATTAACCAATAAAAAACTATCGAGTGAGTCATTCCATAGTTATCCAATAACTATCAGTACGTAACCCCTTGGTACCCCCAATAGTCATGAGCAATATATTGCCCAACATTTGGAGAGTGTTGCATACTCTAGTATCAATGGATGTATTGATATTCAATTTCAATACATCTTGACTATGAATATTTAAAACTGTATGTTTAATTTCATTGTGATAAATTACTCATGATTACAATACTTTGTAACTACCATCACAAAACATATCATTTATGAATTTTCTATTAAATATAATTTTAATTAAATTGATTAATTAATATAACACATTATATCAAGTATATAATAGGAAGAAAACACCTTTTATTTCAAACAAGATTGGCTATCGTATTAGATATATATAATAAATTACACAATTGCTCCTAGGGCATACTCATAACTCTATCGCTCATATATGCAAATTTCTCTATCTTCTTCTCTTGAAGGGCTAGTTGCTTATCCCCATTGACATCAGATAGAGCTTGTGTGAGTCTCTTCCATATATAATACTGATTGTATACATCTTTTGCACAAGTTGTGACATCTTTAACTGCGTTGATAGGAATGTCTTTCAAATGATAAATTAATTTAATCCTATCAAAGCAATGCATTGGGAAAGCTCTTTATAGCTTGGTAATTTGTGGATTTGAGGCAAATTCTATCACTATTGTATAAATATGAGCAATAGAATGTCCTTTCTAGGTCTTCATTTAAAGGGATCAGAACTCGTAGAACCAAACTGTTGGATGGTCTATTTGGATTTATGGGAGAAAGCCATTATTTGTGTAACAAGTGGGTAGAAGTGGGGGAAGTTGGTGCCTTCAAAGAGGGAACAGAATCGAATTTATCAGTGTGTATATCTATGTTGAGAAAGAGATGTCATGCCTAAGCTAGATAGATTGTGAAACCCTCGGTTGCGATCATCACGAGACTTACATTCCTCCTCACTCTTCATAATCATCATGAGAAAATACTTGGTCACTTTTCAAATAAGTCAAGTAATGAGAACTAAAAGATGAAGTTATAAGTCCAAAGCACAACTCGGTACCAATTCATGCTCATAACTTGGTACCAAGTCATGCTTGCAACTCAGTACCAAGTGATGCTCACAACTCGGTACCAAGTCATGCTTGCAACTCAGTACCAAGTGATGCTCACAACTTGGTACCAAGTTATCATTATTAATGAGTTGGGTACGATATCTCACTTGGAGCTTCATGCTAGAAGTGGATAATGTGAGGGCTTATTTCGGCGACTTTTGTGATAGTTTTACTCTATAAATAGGAGGAGAGGTGCAAAGAAGAGGGAGCTTCTCTTTTTAATATTTTTATCTGATTTACCCTAAAACTCCGTTGAACCTAATTTGAGTCATAGGAAATCGAGTTGTAAGATCTTGATTGTTGAATCCTAATCTACGTCATAGGAAATTCCCTCAACTCTGAAACTCTGCTGAATCCTAATATGAGTCATAAGAAATGGAGTACTTGGAGGAGAGAGATATAGACGGTGAGGTTAGGAAGATATGGTTCCTTTTTAATTGATAACTTTATTTCTAATTAATATCAATATATTTAGACTAAGGTTGTATTCAAGAGCTTTCTTGAACTACATGAAGTTTGAAAATTTCTACTTACTATTGTAGTATAATTAGTTTTTAGCGAAATAAGTTAATAAATAAAAGGTTATTTATATCAACATAATGAGAATTGGACAATGCAGTTAGAAGGTCTATATCAATCTAGACACTTATCCAACAAAATAAGCAATTAAGGACAAGAAGTTTGGAAATATAAATATTTTTGTATTAATTGCATAAGTATAATGCAGAACAATATTTTGACATATAAAAAACATATTAATTTAGTGCATGATTAAATGCAGTTAAATTTTTAACCGCTTTTAAGCCTAAAAATGTAAGTTATTAATTTTACTACATAAGTAAAATGCAATTAAATGTAAACAACTAACTCTAAAGCTTATGATTTTGTAATATATTTATTTACTGTAGTTCTACATATATGCTTATAAGGAAAATGCAAACTATTCCATGGTTAAACTGATAATTAAAAGATTTAAGGATAGATGCCCTAAATACATTCAAATCAACTACATATGTAAAGTGCGGTTAAACTTAACAACACTTTTTAGTACATTATAAAATGCAATTGATTTTTAAATTTATTTAAACACGGAAACATAAATATACTTTTAAGTACAAGGCTATTTTTAAATGCCTATGTCAATTATAGTTAAATGCACTAAAGTTAATAGTTTTCTAATATATTCATAAAATGTAGTTAAATTTTTTATTTAGCTACATAAGCCAAATGCAGGCATAATTTAAAGTAAAATTGTTTTAATTTGTTTTATATTCATTTACTACATTAGTAGATATAGCTAAAAATTTATCTGGTTTTATGGGTAGGAGTAAATTATTAATTTAAATATCAAATGTCGTTAAATGTCAATAATAAACTCTAAAGCTTATAATTTTGTACTATATTTGTTTATTGCATTTTAAAACGCAACTAAATTTATAATTGTTTTCAAATGCGGTTAATTTTAAATAATTATAAATTAAATCAAATTATTTATTTAGCAGCATAAGTCAAATGTAGTTAAATTTAAACAATATATAATAAATGTTATAATTTCATAGTATATTTATTTACTGCATTTATAAAAGCAGTTAAATTTTTTTATGATGTAATTAGTTTTGATTATTTGAATTATGATTTTATATTAATTTTTGAATCAACTACATAAGTAAAATGTAGTTAAACTTAATAATACTTTTTAGAGTTATCATATTACAATTAAATTAATTTACTACATTATAAAGTGTAGTTAAATTTTTAACTGTTTTTATACATAGAAATATAAATAGTTTGTAATTAAGAATAATTATATGTTAGCTACATAAGTTAAATGCAGTTAAATGCAAACTATAAACATGTATAGTAGACTCTAATTTATTATTTATTTAGCTGCATAAATGTATTAAAGCTATACGTGAAAGTATATTTTAATACAATGATTTTACCAAGTCATACAATAACAAATCTATATTTATATATTGGCTAAATATGACAAACCAATGATTTTATATAATGATTTCAAACAGTTTTATATTACAATACTATGTAAATAACAAAACTATTATTTCAAACATTATATTGTTGACATGTTCTTTTATCATGTCCATAACTTTGACATAAACCACATTGTCTATTTCTTTTTGGAATTCTTTCTGCAACATTTAATCTGTGACATGTGGATAGTCTATCATGTTGTCTTTTGTATTCTAGAGAATAGAAAAAAATAGTCTCTGAAACTTCATTTATATTCTGTAAAGTTGGAATTGGTTTGATGTTATGAGAATAAGCAAAACGATGTTAGAATGTCTTGAAGTAATCTTCAATATAACCATAAATTATAAGATTGACTCAGTATAATCCTAATTGCATGATCACATGGGAAATGTTAATACGCCAGATATTGCAAGAGCATGTACGAAAGTTATATCTACAATTTCAACTTTTTCTTTGCTTGTTTGTACTTCGAAAACATAATCAGATGATTTATTCACTATCCGGCTCATGCTAGTATGAAATGAACAATTTTTTTTGATTTTGGGCAAATATTATTATTCCAATCTATTTATTCTTCTATTTGATTTGACAATAAAACCATTATTTTGTTTCATACAACATCCAAGGATGGAGTTATTGACAAACTTCTTTCTATTAACATTCAACAGTTAAAACATCTATCATATTTGATGTCATTTCTCCATAACGGTTTTTTGAAAATAGTGCAGATTTCCAATGTTCAGGAGATGAATTTAAAAGAAATTTGGCATCAATTTTTCCATGAATTAATCCAAATGTCTCGATAATTTTATTGTATTTAGAAAAAGTTGGTGCGCATGCACATTTTGTGAATAATCTTATTATTCATCCTCTATTACTTCGACAACTTCCCAAGGGATATATTAGATTTTGTTTTACATGATATAAGCAATAGCTATAATAAGAACCGTGGAAAATTTTTGGAATAGACAATTTGATTTCATGATCTCTATCTAACATAAAAACATATCTTTTATTATCATCAACGAGCATTTGACGAAGGTATTTTAAAAACCAATAGCAATTATTTGCATTTTCACAAGAAACTATAACTATAGCCAACACAAACATACCTAAAACACATACAAAATATATCGGTAAAATTATATGTAAAAAAAGAACAAAATATTTATAACTGCGGTTGCGATATGCAGTTATTATTTACAACATATAGATGCGGTTATAATTATAATTTTTTTGCAGTTATAATGTACAGTTTCAACATGAATATAAAAATATAATTAACATTCGTTTCCATCTTTTGTTGATGCTGACATTAAATATCCTAATGTTTTTCCCTTCATAAAAGTTGCATCTACAAAGATAACATGACGACGGCATTTGAAACCAAATGAACAAGCCGTTAATCCAATGAAAATCGCTCAAATCTTCTACATAATGGATTTCCTTCCAAAGCAGTTGTGCTACTTGGATTTTTTGTGTTCATTAAATTAATATATGCAACTAAATGATGATATGATAAATCTGAAGTTTCATGCAGCTTTTTAACTGATAGAGCTTTTCCTTTATAAGCATAATAGTAGCTAAGAATAACCTTGAATTCAGAGTTACACCATGTGATAATATCTCTTATTTTCATATACGGATTAGAACGGATATAACTCATGACTATTTCTTTAACAAATTTACTTGAAATTGATGGATGATTTACATCAAAAACTCCAACACCACATGTATGAATATTGTTCATAGTTTTAACAATAATAGAATTTGAATTAGTAAAAGGATAAGATGCATGAATTCTAAATTTGCCGCCGGGTTGAGTACATTTTGTAGTAACACGCTTCTTTCCATTTTTCACATTTTAAAGCTTATATCCATTGACAAGTTTATAGAGAATCAACCTTTTTCTAAACTCTTTTTCTTTTTGAAATGGTACTTAGATACAACATGTCACTGAGACAACATAACACAAACCACATGTCAATATATGTTCGAATCACGCTACGCAAATTTCAAACTTGTGACCTCTCGCTCTAAAGTCGAATCACTTAACCACTGGTATAATAGTGCTTGTCATTTCTAAACTCTATAACAATGCTAAAACATTGACCAACTCCTGTAAAAATTTGAATTGAACTGTTGTGGTCCATTCTAAGAATATTCGATAGTCCACTAGCAGTATCATCAAAGAAAACTACTTCAGAACTAACATCTTCTACAAAATTACTTAAAATGGAAGCAGTTATGTTAGAAACAAATGCTGATATACCTTTAACATCAATATTTATGACAAGAGAATCCAAATTGTTGAATACAGAATGACACAACAGAGCTTGCAAATCAAAATTTCATTCAATAGTTCTTTTTTATCTTTAATATAAGATAAATCTCATGGTATGGAGTTAAGATATTTTCATTTGAAAATATTAAATCTCTCACAACTTCTAATTTTGAATCCTGGAAAATGTGAACACCATAACTGTTTTCTTTGAACATGAAACAGACAAGAATGAAAGGTGTTTCTGATCCGCAATTGTAATAAATAAATTATTGTAGCTATGTTTAAGTTTAATGTATAAACCTTTTGCAATTAATAGTACATCAGTCTAATCTATAAGTATAATGCAGTTAAAAGTAATTTGTAATAAAATTAATAAATTCAATTTTACTACATAATCCTAATGCAGTTAATATTTTAAATTAAAATTTTAATTTGCGACTATATTAAATGTATGCATTTACTGCATTTTTTTATAGAAAGGATGTATGACTTAGGGGGGCATACAGCCATATATAATACATATATATAAAGATAGTGACCAACAAGGCTTGGCCGGTAGCCCATCGGTTTTTAAGGTAGACCGTCCACACCCATAAAGCATTAAAGCACATATGTAAGGCAAAAGCGCCTTAGCAACTACTAATTACAAACTACAAGCACCATAACATGATTGACTCAGTAGTACAAACAAGCATGTCCATAGACAATGATTCCAAAAGATGAAGAACTTCAGCTCAAATGTCATATTAGAACAGAAGCTACCCTAATTTCTCGCTGGCACCAAAAGGAAGCCAGTATTTTTTAAAAGAAGACAGTCTCCAAGGCTAAGCAACCCAATATTGCAACAAACAGATATAAATTCCAGCAAAATCAATCTCACAAAATCGATCTAGCCAAGGGAACAATGGAACAAGTTGAGCGCTAGCAAGAACACCAAAACATCAACCGGACTGCACATGAAGCACTACAACACACGCCTAGAGGCCCACAACGGTTGTCTGAGACAATCCACATGGAGCGGTAGATGAGAATGAAAAGGCAAGGCTAATGTTAGATGTAGCTCACTAAAGCGGAGAAACCATCATCCCACCAAGCTGAAGCTAGAAAAGAGATCGCCAAAAAGCCCGTTAAAGCTCCACAAGCTACAACTAACCTAAAGCACTCTGCTTGAGAACTTTCGAATAGACCTTCCGAATAATGGCGTACACCCAAAAACCAATAGATCAACCTTCCAAATAGACCCTGAAACAAAGGCGTATTTACTGCATTTTATAATGCACTACAACATTAACTATTTTTAAGGCTAGATGTATAAATACCTCTGAATCAAATACATTAATAATTTAATTTCTTAAGTATTATGCAGTTAATTTAAAAAAAAATTAAACACCTAGAAAGATGAATATTTTTTAAATAAGTGAAATTAGTTATTTAACTTCTTAAGTATAATGTTGTTTTATAAATTATATATTGAAATTTATAATCTAAAAATATTTTATTATTTGACCGTGTTATAAGCTATTTATTTATTTACCTGAATAATTTTTAATGCAGTTAAATATATAAAGTAAATTATTAAAACTTCGATATTACATATACATATTTAGTTGCTGCATTTCAAAATGCAGTTAAATTTTTTTAATTACGTATATATGGTCAGAAATTTAATTAATTTTTAATTAAATTAAATTATTTATTTATTTACATAAGTGTAATGTAGTTAAATGTAAATAAACATAAAAAGTAAGCTTTGTACTTGATAAAAAAAATGCATAAGTATAATGCAGTTAAAGATGAATATTGAAGATCCGCGATAATACATTTTCGTAATGCAGTTAAATTGATAATCTTAAAATATTTTTATTATTTTGATTGTTTTATAAGCTATTTTATTTATTTAGCTGAATAATTTTTATGCGGTCATATATATATATATATATATATATATATATATATATATTTACTTAGTGCACTTCAAAATGCAGTTAAAATTTTTAATTACATACATATGGTTAGAAGTTCAGTCAATTTTTAATTGAATTATGTTATTTCTTTAACTGCACAAGTGCAATGCAGTTAAATGTAAATAAACATAAAAAGTGATCTCTATATCTGATTTTTTTTTAAATGCTAATGCATTTAAGGGTGACGTATTTCTATCGTATGAGTAATATCATATAGTTCGATAAAAAATTCCAATACCTGTCTGTAATAGGTATCGCAGCAATGAATGAATGTCGATTTAAATCCAATAAAGACATTGAAGTTTGGATTTTTCTGAAGACCTGAATACTTGTGAAGGAGATTGATTTAAATTCATTGTAATTTCTGATCTACCGATAAAAATAAATTCAAAATACATAAAAAGGTTATCAAAAAAATACATAAAAATTATGAAATCTAATATTTGGTTTAGCTAGTGATTTATTTTCTAGTTATACCTGATTTGTAATTTCAATTAGATTAGAAGTTCGTCGACTAAATGAGATGTTCGCTAATTTATTAGATTTAACTTTTAGGATTGATAATGAATTTAAAATATACGAAGAGGGTAATTTATAGGGAAATTGAAAATGAAAAAGAATCGAGATAGAAATGAAATTTGGTATTTTTGGAATTTTAATATAAACGGCTTACTGTCTTTTGTTTGTGAAATTTGGCGAAGTCCTAACTTTTAGAAGTGAAACTAAGGGACGCATTCCTAAAATCAAACCTAATACACAAAACACCCTTCTAAAAAAATAATATAAATTACATCCCTATTTTCAAATACAATTTTCTTCCCTACAATACTCCTCTCCTCCATTACAGCAATGTTGATTCTTCATATGTAGATGTTATTCTCACATCCATAATTAAAATTTGTACTTCATTAATTATCAATTTTTAAAACGCAATAACTTTTTGTAGAAACGACGGATTAACAAACCGTTTTCACCATTAAATCACAAATTTTATTATCTTTCTAACGAGTGGCATGTGCATATGTAAAAACAACGGTATAACAAACTATTCTGCAATTATATGTATGATTGCAGACAATTCAGCAACTATATGCAATAATTGCAGATTTGTCTGCAATTATACACAATAATTGCAGAAATGTCTACAATCATATGAAATAGTTGCAGACAATTCAGCAACTATAGGTAATAATTGCAGAAATTTCTGCAATTATACGCAATAGTTGCAGAAATATCTGCAATTATACGCAATAGTTGCAGACAATTCAGCAACTATATGCAATAATTGCATAATTGTTTGAAATTTCTGCAATTATACGCAATAGTTGCAGAAATGTCTACAATTATACGCAATAGTTGCAGACAATTCAACAACTATATGCAATAATTGCATAATTGTCTACAATTATATGCAATAGATGCAGAAATATCTGCAATTATGTGCAATAGTTGTAGACAATGTCTGCAATTATAGTTGCAAACAATTCAGCAACTATAAGCAATAATTGCAGAAATGTCTGTAATTATACGCAATAGTTGCAGAAATGTCTGCAATTATACAAAATAGTTGCAGACAATTCAGCAACTATATGCAATAATTGCAGAATCGTCTGCAATTATACGCAATAGTTGCATAAATGTCTGCAATTATACGCAATAGTTGCAGACAAGTCTGTAATTATATGGTATAGCTGCACATTTGAAGAAAAATCGAGTATGTTCAAAATTTGCAAAATTCTCTATAAATATATAGAATAATTGCACCTTTACTGCAAATATGATTTTTTTTGTATCAACAATGGATTTCATTTTAAAAATCATAATTTTTTTTTTTGGTGAAAACGGTTTGCTAATCTAATGTTTTTACATAAAGTTATAAGTGTTTGGAAATGTTAAAAACGTAAATGATATTTGGGTCTTTTTGCACGCGTGAATTTGAAAACAGAAACCGGAAACTTATTAAAAAAACGGAGGAATGTTTTATGTATTTGCAAACTTTATCAGGAATGTATGTCAAACGCACCCTTTTTAGAAATTCCATTCCGTGTGCTTTTTGTGGATTCTAACTTACCAACAGGGTCTATCATTCAATTCCCCATTCAATAATGAGTATAAATGACAAACATACGCTCTCAACGTAGATATATGGTTACTGGTTTCAAATTTTGATACGCATACCTTTAGTACACAAAATACAATGATACTAGACGCCCAGCATCTGGGTAAGGAATTTTATACAAATGTAATCCAGCGGCTAGACCTAAATTAAAACATTGAAATCCATGGCCCTCCTGAATTTCGCAATAACCCACCTCTTCCTCCTTTCTTCTTTTCTTGGGCTCAAAAGAACCTCCCCACAAAATATCGCTGTATAAAATTTTCAAAATCAGTTACCTAGATTCCTTCAGTTCAACAACAAAAGAAAATTCCTTCTTCGATAACCTTTTATGTTAACTTGTAAATCATTGTAAACAATTTGAACTAGTATATAGGTAAGTTATTCTTCTACTAGAAATGTAAGTCCACATAATAATCTACCAGACAGATACACGGTACTCGTATCACAGAAATGGGAAATATAGTAGTACAAACCACATTCTGAATGTAAACATAATTCAACAGCCATAAAATTACGGATAAACTTAAAAACAGAACAGAGCCATATTGATTCGAATGTTTTATAAATGTTCAGAATGGATAACCCATCGTCATAAGCAAAATTAAAGAAAACTAATCTTTCCTTAATTCAATATATTCACGACGGATTCCTGCTGCATTAATGATGACAATCTCTACCTTGTCTCCCTGCAAAATAATGAAAAATGTGGGTAATTACAAATAAAAAAGCATGGTATCAAATATAACAATAATCATGATTTAATATGTAAATACATATGATGTTTGTGCATCCAGTAAATATCATAATAATGTTATTCTATAAATTAAAAGGATAATCCGAAGGAATAAAAACAGTATAATTCATATGAAGACAAGATGAGATTTCCGACTACCACACACTTGTATCCAGTTGAATTTTTTGTGCCAAACTTCTTGCTTATATAATATGAGTACATGACATACCGTGTATATATCTCTTTCAGTTGCTGAAGCAAATACATCTTTCACCATGTCAACTGCTTCTGTTTCAGATAGAGGTGTTACTGCATCCTGCTCAAATGTAAACAAGCATTAATATACTGATACTTTCTGTAGTAATTGATATGAAATTAACATGAAGAATGATCAAACCGAGCTACACGGTAAAGCTTGTATTCATACTTTAGCAGGAAGCAGAAGAGGACTAGGGGATTTTAGTTGGTTGTCCAAGACAGGCATGATTAGTGTTGAACCAGAACCTTGAGCACTATAACCAACTCTTTCATAAGAGCCAACAGCATCATATGTGTACACACAACCTTTGCCTAATACATACAAACAAGGCAGAGAAAATAATAATAATTGCACCACAAAAGGACAGTGAAAATACATTAAGTTAAAGTTCAGTTTTTAAGTTAAACAAACCTTCATTGTCAAGGCCACCAAGTACATTGAAAGCATAGTAAGGAAAGAAGCGCTTATAGTAAAGTGTGTTTGACAATAGTTGAGCCATAGCAGGGCAGCTCATCTGTTTGTTGTGTTGATGTTGATATAACTGTATAATGGTAAAGTTAAAAAATTAAAACAAAGATTTTATAGAAGGGGTACAGAAATCTGATCATGGTATCATGTTCTTAACGATCATATAAGGAATGCCTAAGCTACTGGTTTGTTAGCATACACTTTCTTCTTTGAAAAGAGAGTGGGAGGGGGTTATAATTCCATGATCATGAGTGAGGAAAATTAACGTAGTGCAACTAGTCATGTAGGTGGAGATCCTTATGCGTACACCTTCCGTTTTTGAGCTGTATTGAATTCTCAAGTTTTGATGCTTATATAATTTATGCTTGGGTATATGTCACTACAAAAGCAATGATAAAACTTGAAATTTTTATTATCATTGCTTATCTTACAATAATCTTTATTGATTGCACATCGAGTTTTCGAGCTTTTACTGACATGATATCAAGAAATGAGGTTCCAGCCGAAATACCGAGATTCCAACCATCCCAGTTCGGTTCTAGCTGGAGATAGGACGAGATTAGGGCAAAAACTCGTCCCGCTTAAACTCAGTAAAAAAAACAAAAAAATCGAATCTGAATGTGCTCAAAAGCCGCAAAAGCAAATAGAAAAGCAATTGAATCCAAAATAAATAAATAAAATAATTAACTCCAACCAAAATCGAGCAGGCATCAATGAGTAATTAACATCTGATTGCTATAAAATTGGAAACTCTAATTGACTTGAAGTTGTTGATTCAAGTGGTAGCCTCGTTTAATGATTTTTTTACGACATTGTTCTACGAAAATATGAAAACTGGGGGCAGACGAAAGGCTGAAAGATGAAGACGAGAGTGTTTTAGGGAAGGAATTTATGGTTTTAGGGTTAGATATATTGGGTAGCATGTTAATGGGCTTGCTATGTTATATTAAATATAATTTAATTCTAATTAACTGGGCCTGCTTTGTTTAGATAGTTTAATTATAATGTTGCATTCTAATTTAGGTTAACCTATAAATTATGATATTTTGTTCAGTTTCAATGTTCTATATTTAATTTTTGTTCAATTTCAAGTACATTATAGCAAATTAAACTAACGTTATGACAATTGGGACCGAAACTTTCGAAATTTTCGAAACCATGAAAATATTAAATGACCGAAACCAAGTTCTCAAACCTTGCATGATATATCCAGATCATTCTTCATTTTTTACAATGTTTAAAAACATGATGGTCATGTCACTGTCATCCCAGTAGAAATTAGGCTCACATTATCAATTTTGACCGCTTCAAATCCAAAGGTAATTTGAAAATATTAAGTATCTCCAGACTCCAAATTTAATTTGTCTCTTACTGTGGTCCAGGTGTGCAGAAACTTCTCTTACCATCTTTGTGGATATGTTTTATTTGCATTACAAGTTCTTGGAATAAGTCATTTTTGCATTCAACATTGTGTTGAACTATTGTTTTTAAAACAAACTAAATATAATCGTGTAAATATTAATTTTCTTTTCAATAGGAATAAACATATTTTTCATGAACAATAATTATAATTATCCTTTTTTTCCATAGTCGTCCAGTATCTATGTTCGTATACTTCAGTTGTAAAACTTAATATTGATAAAGACTATGTTTTCATAGACACACACACGCACAACATAATATTAATAAACTGTTTTCATAGTATACTATGGAAGTTATCATGTTAATAAGAATCTTATCCTATTTGTATTTAGGGAAGGCTTATAAGGTAAAGAGTAACTCCCAGTGATGGAAATTCAATGATTTGTTAGCAAAAGAAACTAGCTCTCAACAACCTTTTAATTAGTTCTGAATTTTATGCAAGGTAGTTAAGGCGCTAAAGCGCAAAAAAGCGCCAAGCTGGAGCCTAGGGCTTTTTTACGCCTAGGGCTTTTTTGAGAGCCTTGAGCATGAGGCGGCGAGCAATCTAGACGGCTCTTGAAGTTCGAACTAGGTTATGTAATTTAATTTGATCGACTTGATTTTGAGTTGGGGCTACGCACGAAATTGTTTTTGAGCTGAGTGATTTAACTGGGTGTAGATAAATTGAAGGGAAGTTATGTGTTTGGGCTCATATTGGACCCACAAAAAAATTCTCCAACAAAGTAGCCCAAGGCGCGCTTTTACAGCGCCTCAAAAGCCAGCGCCTTGGGGCTTTTGGGGGCTTTTAGGGCTTTTTCGGCGCCTTGTGCATCCATGGCGCCTCAGAAGTCAAAAAAGCCCCAGTTCGGAGCCTAGGGCTTTTTGGAGCCTAAGCGCGCCTAGGCGAGGGCTTTGATAACACTGATTTTATGAAAATAATTTTCAACAATAACTAAATTATTTTTTGAAAAACTGTTTCTAAAGTATCTTTCTAGTACTCTCACAGACGAGTGTACAAAATCTGAGTTTTGCCCAGTTCCAGAAATCAAAGTTTTGCCCAGTAAGCATATTGATGTCCAGGGATTTGTACCCAAAACCTCTAGATCCACTCTTTAGAGGTCCTATCACCTATGCATTATATATGCACAAACAAATATGCATATATGGCCAATGGTATCGTTACAAGAAAAGAAAAAATAAATAGTAACATAATTTTAGTCTTTGCGAACAAGTTGTTTCATACAAGGTCCCTAATGTTCAACAAATAAAGAAGAAAATATTTTACATGCTACTAGTGCATGTGTCTAACATACTCCTAATGTTACCCCTGTTTTTAAGGTGTTTTTTAAATTCACAATGATACACTTCGTTTTAATTTCCAACTATTAGGGATGCTCTAATTACTGTCATCAAAAACGACATTGGCATGTGATCTTATCATAATCTCAAGCTTTTAAACTTAAAGGGAACCACCCACAGGAAGTACTGCAACAACCGTTGCAATATATATATATATATATATATATATATATGTTAATAGTCGGGCTTGAAATTTAAAGTGGGAACCATGAGGCTTAAGTTTAGAGGAAGCGATTCAATGTCAGCTTGAGTTAATAACCCAGGATTAAAATGAGAGTTACTATTATCATCCACCTACATATTTACTAATGTCACGTAAACATTTAATAAAATCATATCATAAAAACTACTTCAAAAACCCACCTTAAACATTTAATAAGATTAAATCGTAATATTAAAAGTTGATGAGTTAAAGTGTTAATCATATTTAAAATATACATATAAATTGGTAATTAATGTTCTAGGAAGATAATGATAATTAAATATATTTGATAATATCATACTACTTTCTGCTACAATTCTACAATTGGTTCCGTCATTCTATTTCCTTCTCTTATTGAAATAGCAATAAAAGTAATAATGATTGGATATTTTTTTATTGAAGTAGTAATGAAGCTTTTTACCATGTTATACAATAGCACCATATTTGAGCTGCAGTTTATTCTTTGTTATGTTAGTCTTAGTTAGGATTTAAACAATTTAAAAAAAATCCAAGTACAATTAAAATGACAAACCATGACAACCAAATTAGTTGGATTCATATTGATGAAGGAAATAAAAGATCATCTACGAAGAAACTAGATGAAGAAATTTTGATTTCATTGTTTGAAGAAAGGGAGGGGAGATATTGAGTTATGCTTACGAGAAAATTAAAAATTAAGAAAAGATGGGTGTGTATGGATAAGTGAAATATTTGATTGGATGAGAGAATAAACATATGAGAGAAGTGTTTAAATGAGTGTAAATAGTATCACCCTTAATAACAAAAAGTAAAGATGTGTAAAACACATAGATAATCATATTCCCTCAAACGATAGGTTCGCCAAGGACATGGGTCCTAATTTGGATGAATACCGTTATGTTCAATTTTCTATGTCATGGATGAATATTACACTAAAATGATGTTATTCCAATACATCAGAATTATGATGTCGATAAAAACATTTAAATAATGTCCATTTAACTCTCTTTTTTATTCATATAACACACATCGAGTATATTTAAAAAATTAGAAGCCGAAAATGAGAATGTTTATGGGAACTAATACTGGAACCAAAACGGAAAAACACGATTCTTAAGAAAGTCTAAAGTGGGATATGAAGAGCTGTTTTAATGATAAAAATATATTTGCAATATTGTAATAAAAGATTATAAGTTTAAAAACTGATAACATTTCTAAAATCATCATTGGATTATTTGACCAGTCAATAACATCTGTTTCTTTCGTTCACTTCAGTAAACTTTTATATAAATCTTTCTTCCCTACCAAAAAAGAGTAGAAAATAAATATCCATCTTAACAAGTTGCATCGAATTTTTGATTTTGTCATTGAATATGTTCGTGCGTACTTTGAAACATGCTCCCTTCAAATTAAACATGCTTCTAGAAGTTTCAGAAGTCTGAAACATGGTCTTAATAGGAAATGTCAGTCAACGACACGGTTCCGACTTCTGTCATCAAACCGAGTGAGCAGGTGCACACCAATACCAGGAACATTAGTACAATTCATGGTATTTAGAACAAGGGTTACTCGACTATAGTGTATGATAGACTAGTTGGTCCAAATATACAACAGACATATTGATTTACATAACAAAATGCTACGAGTCTGTAACATTGGGTACGTAGCATTATACATTAGCTGATTATCCCACGATCAACTATCATATCACATCCACATTGCTTAGATAGTAAGGTATCAGATGTGCAACACAACTTGTATATCCTGAAAAAAATTGTTTTAATCAACCTTTACCACTCCCTCCCAAATCACAACACTTACCAGGTGCTTTTATGTCTAAAAGATTACAAGACTTTCTAGGGTGTGGCGGTTATGGATATAGAAATTAGAGTTTATACTGAAAAAGTGAAGAGAGCAGTTACCTAGGATGTTAGAATTTTATACTCATGTGCCATGTCTAAAGAACTGAAAAAAAGAGGGTGGCTAATGTTTCTTTTATGTAAAAAAATTGTCGGTTATGGATATAGAAACTAGAGTGTATACCGAAAAAGTGAAGAAAGCAGTTACCTAGGATATTGGTACTTTATATTCATGTGCCATGTCTAAAAAAACTTAAAAAAGAGGGTAGATAACGTTTCTTTTATGTAAATAACTGATAGCTCCTATTTATTTAACTATTTAAATGTTTGATTTTGTATAAGATGCATTGTTCCTAGCCTGTGACCACACACCAATCATACATGAGACAGAACTGAGTAATAATAAGAGATTTTATAATAATAATATTGGCAATTCTGTAATTGTAGGCATTAAAATTTGTAATAAAGAGGGTATATATTTACCTCATAAAATGACCTATATCTGCCCTTACCCCCTCCCCCTTCTTTTTAAGGTTTTCTGTGAGGCTTGCATAGGAATTTGAGATCAACTTGATTCTAGCACACACACTGGTTCTTTCATTAAACTACAATGCTCATAATCACGAAATCTCAATTAACGTGACATAAGCTGATCTCAAAAGGTTGCCTTTTTTTTTAACAAAGGAACATACTGAAACTATGGAAATGTTATTCGTATTAACATGCAGGCATCTGTCGGTATAACTTCGTCTCTTCAAGAATGAATCGTGCCGTGCACACATATGCATTAAAGATGGCACATCTACTTCGTCGTGAGCTATGATTGGATGGGTGAAATCAAGTGGAAATATTGTGTAATGGCTTATGAAGATTAGTGCATAAGATAATATCACTGATACATTGGCATATCATACTACAGACCTTAGCCAATTTTCTATAAAATACCGCTTAAAATACCGGTAGTGATATATCAGCCTACGATTATCAATACATAGCCCCCACGTTTAGTGTAAAATATCCAATATTTTTTATGAGTAAAAGTCACTATCATTAATGATGAAAATAAAAGAAAATGACATAGTTCTTTACACATTCTTAAAATATGTCTTTAACATCCAGTTAATGCAGTAAATGACAGTATATGCACCTACCACATTAGGAATTCATACAGATTATCTCTTCAGTTCTAATCGCATTTAATTTTTGATTAAAAGACTTTCTTTCATTATTTCATATATGCTTGATTTTGTCGAGGTTTTAAATCTTGTATTTCGATCATGTTTCGTTTTAGAATTTCCAGTCTTACCTTGCATCGTAAGAGATCATAGACAAGGTGATTGTATCTCAGGAGTACATCTCAAATTGGCATCACGGGTCTTAAAATACATCCCGGAATATCTTGGAGTAACTTATATGTCTAAAATTAATGTTTTAACGATTTATTTAACAATTATAATTTTCGAAGAAAATATAGAAAAGGTGACATACTTGATTTGCATTGGAAAAAAAATTAATGTTTTGAAGAAGAGTGATAGCTTGATTAGCTTAATTGACTTGGTAATGATTGGATAATATCTTCTTTTTTTTGGCAAGGCCAGCCGGTTTTATAATGGACCGTCCACTTTTATTACGAACGTAATAAAATTGAAGTACATGAGTAAGGTAAAAGCACCTTAACTACAAAGGAAAAAAAAAAGGAAAATACAGCACAGGTCTGTGACAGACATGCCACACGAACTATGAAAATCACCAAGACTATGTTTCCTCCAAAGAGGAAGAATCATCATCATCCGAAGATACCTGGGAAGAAACCAAAGGAACTAAACCACAAAGACCAGCGAATGGGCGGAAACGAAAAGCCAGACAAGGATCGTAACCCAATGCATCAGAAGTATATATGAAAGAACGATCCCATGTTTTATCAGCAAGTATGACAGAATTTGCACTCGCATACAAACCATCCAGATCAAGAACTAAGGAATCACCAGACGGTTTGTAATATAGACATCTAAGATCCATATTATCATCGGAAACAAATCTGAAGTAGGAATCATGCGTTGGGTTAAATCTCACATCAGATTTGAGATCAACCCAACACCTCTCGGACTCCTCCCAAACAACAGACAATAACGGGAGAGAAGAATCAGGAGCAACTATGGGAATTTCCGAGGCATTACAAGGGACAACTGAAACAGAAGGAGAGGCAGGCATAGGAACATTAATAAGAGGAGGACAAGGGACCTCCGAAGCAGCATTGGAAGCAGGAGGAGCAATAGAACATGAAGGACGAGCAGCAGAACATGGAGGCGGATCAGGGACAGATAATGGGACCACAGGAGGAGAAGAAGTCTTAGGCACCCATTTCCTGAGCGGAGGCCGAGGAAGAGGGGTCTTAGGAGCAATCGCGGAAACAGCAGTGTGAGAGCAGGAGATAGACAGGTGACCAAAGGAATGACAGGTGGAACAAATGTCAGGAACCCAACCGTATCGAACACGGACTTCCACTACATGGCCAACAGCTAGCTGAACAGGAATAGAGGAAGGGAGAGGCTTAAAAGGGGATATCTCGATTAGAGCCTTAGCGTACAATATCTTCTTATTTGAAGATATAAAAATGAAGTATTTTGTTGTGACTCATCAAAATAAAAAGTAAAAATATATTCACGGAGTTGGTTAATAGCAACTAGATTGAGTGGTTTCTTTTGAATCGATATAAAATGAAAAATGCTACGTTAGATGAAAAAAATTGGGTGAGACTCGGATTGAGATTTTTATCTGATTTGAATATTTCGAACGAGATGAATGTCGGAAGAAATATGAATAAGATTTGATGTCTCATCTCGTCTAAACCTAAGTCTGTGAATATTTGTGTGAACTTTTTACCATTGGAAATAAAAAGATGAAACTCACTGCACGAGGCTCCCGCATGATAGCTTGATTAGCTTAATTAATTTGGTAATGATTGGATAATATCTTCTTATTTGAAGATATAAAAAATGAACTATTTTGTTGTCTCATCAAAATAAAAAGTAAAAATATATTCATGAAGTTGGTTAATAGCAACTGGATTGAGTGGTTTCTTTTGAATCGATATAAAATGAAAAATGCTATGTTAGATGAAAAAAATTAGGTGAGACTCGAATTGAGATTTTGATCTGATTTGAATATTTCAAACGAGATGAGTATCGGAAGAGATATGAATGAGATTTGATGTCCCATCTTGTCTAAACCTAAGCCTATGAATATTCGTGTGAACATTTTACCATTGGAAATAAAGAGATAAAATTCAGTGCACGAGGCTCTCGCATGATAGCGGACTCTGTGGAGGTCAATAATGTACATAGCATTTCCTTCGCATTGCGAAGAGGCTGTTTCCGAACTCGAACCTGAACGCCAAGATCACCATGCGGATGACCTAACCGTTGCGTCAAGGCTCCACCTCTTTACCATTGGAAACAAAATCATATAAAAATTATTCTTTGTTTTTGTTAATTTCATGCACCAAGATTTAGAAGTAGACCTCAAATACCTTATATATTAAGCATGCACCAAGATTTAGAAGTAGACATCAAATAGCTTATATATTAAGCATGTTGATCATGAACCACGGCTTGAAGTAAAATTCAAATATTAATTCAACATCCATTAAGTGAAGTTGAAAAAGAAGAAATGATAAATATGAAAAAATTCAGAATGTGTCAAGGATGATCTCGAATATTGTTGTAAGAAATCTTAAAATGTTACAACATGAATCATGCTACACATCGAATCTCTCCGATTACAATTCGATTTTCGAATTTTAATTCAAAACTAAATAAAACACAAAACTGAGAAAAATCTTTAAATCTATGTCAAAATGAAAAATATCAAAACCACGAGTCGTTTCTACATTTAAACTGTATTGCTTTCAGTGAAAAAATGAAGAAACTAGGTAGAAAATTAAGTTTTAGGTCATATTATAGAGAGTCGAGCATCAAAATCAATTTTCAATATAAATTATTTACTACAAAGTAGAATGGATGCATTTATGTATTCAAATGTCATTTGATAAGGTATATAAAACAAAGAACTTAGCATACAAAAATGTGTACATATTATATCCCTTGAATCGATAATTTATTATTTAAATTCAATATCGATTTAAATTCTAAACTTCACGATCTATGATTTAAATCCCATTTAGAAAAACTTGATCTAAAATACCGAATAAATAAAGAACGTGAACATAGATGAAGAAAAAAAATGTAGATTATGAATCTTTAGACATTCGTGGTTTTTGATCTAATTTCATAATTGCAATATATCTAAGTTATCTAATAAGTCTATAGTACTGATTTTACAATATAGATACAAAACTCTAAAATAAACTAACATATTTATGATGTTATTGCAATTTAGTAGCATTTATAACTTTGTGTACTACCATGTTCGATATCTCTCGTTGTTGTTAGGTAATGTATCGATATCTGATTGATACGTAATTGACGTCAATACTAACTACTCATATGTGTGTATTTGAAGACCCAACTCATCTACATACGTGTGTATGCACGCATGTATTTATGTGTATATTAGCAGTGTCATTCGATTTATCATCGAAAATCAATATAGTGATCATTATTCTTAACCAAGAGATAAAGAAGACTATTATTGTTAAACGTTGTAACTCGTAGGCCTTGTAATCATTTTTTTAGAGCAAGAGTAAATGTTCTCCACCAAATTATATTTGCATTAATCATTTACTTTGTATAATCTTAAGCTCTCACTCACTCAAATCTAGAGTAATACCGAGATGTGGAGTTACAACATGTAGATCAATTTGATCGAAACTATGTAAAATTGTGTCTTCAATTTATTTGATTCGTTTATTGTTCATGTCATTTTATTTTATTATGGTAAATCATATCACGTTTAGTAGTTGTAGGACATCAGTATTCTTTAAAAAAACAATTACAGCAATGGAGTCTCCTTTATAGGTTAGATGTAAAAACGCCAAAGTTTGCTCATAACATAAAATTATCAAAAAGATCTTAACATAATTGAAAGATCGCAACTATATAGCAATTAATTAAAATCAATTTCTAAATTCCTAACAGAAACTACTAACAAAGCAAATATCCCCCCAAAAAAAAGTCGAATTGTCATCTATGTTTCCTAAGGGTTGGTTCTTTGTCTGTATTACAGTATTGGTAGAAATAATATTAGCGCTTTTTGTTGGGTCTCTTCTCTACAACATATCTATTTTACATCAGATTCTGACTCAAATATAACATATTGTATGAAACAAAAAGAAAAATGGTTAAGGTTGGTCATAGGGTAGGAGAGTATTTTCTCTCCATTTCACTCCAAAAAGTACACCCAAACTATATTCATCTTGATCTCGGGTGTATAAAAATTCAAGGTTGATTTATGTGATTTCAAAGACATTTTATCATGTCGATGGCTAGTTGGATAAACAAAACAATCCAATAACAAATCATTAAATGCAGTTATGTGGACCAAAATTTACAAGATTTTTAGTGCACCTGTGAGTAGAAAAGTAAGATGCAAACTACTGTGTGCTAAAACTAAAATTGGAACTGGTATATATGTTCTGTGCTGCAGAAAAGAGATTTACTTGTATGTGACATGACAATCACATTATGTAATATATAGTATGGGGAAGACGCGACGTAAAAAAACCTACAAGTGAGACCAATGAGTTCATAACATTCACTTAACCACTAAAAACACAAAATATTATGCAAAACGGTAGACTGAAATGCCCTCTTAACAATCACATTGACAAAAAAGGGTCAGAGGTAAAAATAAAATTATATTGGGATATTGGTTCAATGATCAAAAACATATCTACTAGTTGACATAAAACCTACACAAGATCGTTGTTTGTCAGAACTGGCCACTTCACCAAAATAATTGTATCCCTGATCTAAAGCAAAAGGTTGAACGAATTCAAGCTAAAAGACAAATTTTGGACGCTAAATATGTGATTCAACAGGACAAGACAAAAAGAATCACACGAGTTTGCAAATATAATTTGAACAGGCCATGAACAAATATTTAATTGGATCAAGCTTAGAAGGACCTTCATACCAGTTTATTTTATGCCCAAATGGTTATAGGAGCCAGAATATAGAGTGTGACATCAACAATATGTACTATCAGAATATAATGATGCATGAAGCAATGAAAAGCTCTGTTGTAAAAATCCTTCCAGGTTACCACCTAGACCCCGCTTAGGCACTAGGTTGGCCTTACCGCCTAGATATTTGCCTAGTCCGACTAGATGGGACCTACTACATTATCTAAGCATATAAACAGTTTATAGACACCATATATGCATCAATTGAGGCATGATGCCTCTTATAAGCATCAAAATATTTGTTTCAAACGATTTTGTCTCCCTAGTTGTTTCCAAACCCATCCAAATCCATGATATCCCATTATGGATCAGTTAATACTAAAATTTCATTCAAAATGCATGTGTTTTATCAAAAACGCCTAGTTCTGATTAATCCCCGCCTAAGCGATTAATCCCTAGTCCATGCTTACTGTCTAGCATTCGCCTAACAATTTTACAACCATGATGAAAAGTAATAAATAGGTTTTCATCGTACATAATGGTCGCATGTCTAATCAATGCAAATTATCAATAGATCTTTTAGGAATTGGGTTCAACTATCTAACGGTGGAAATAGTACTCACCAAGTGCTTTGAACCCAAGTGTTTTTGCAAAGCTTTAATATCACATTGACATCCAGACGACGCCAAGACACTTTTCTCGGCTCTGCATGATAGAAGATACACAAATTAATTTAAAACGTACAGGATTTGGAGCTCAGTTCCAAACATCTGCTTTATTTAAAGGTATTTAGCAAAGAAAATAGCTGAAAGGTATAAATGAAGAGAAACAAAACAGGTGAAGCTTTATCCTCAAGTAGAAACGCGCCAGTCAAAAATATTATTGGATTTTTGCTAGTGAATCGGATGACATCAAGTACTTTATCTTAAAAACTGGACTACAACAACAAAATTAATAGCTTCAGAGTTTGGGCATCTCATAGTAATAAGATAGGAACTTGGGAAGATAATCGATCCACTTCAAAATTTCCTGTAAAGTTCTTTACTACAATGCAAGTCACTAAGCTACACAGATTATTTTCCAATTACAATTATTAATTAATGCGACCCAAACTGATAAATAAACATAGAGCAATCAGGGGTGTTCTGCATCAGACGCAGCCCTAGCTTTCTTATAAGCCGCTGTGATTTTATTTTACTTTATTTTTCTTTTTCTTTTTCTTTTTCTTTTTGGATACAGCAAATAAAATGATGCCATGCTAATTTAAGTATATTAAGCTATAGCATAAACATGTCATTCTCTATATATGAACCTATAAGCGGTATTTCTATTCCTAATATAGTTATAGTTCATAAAGTGCATTTTAAACAATAAATCCAAAAACAAAACATATTTATGTGTTAAGATCTAATTACAATCATCACACTCCAAACTTAGCCCTAATCCACACAACTAAAAACAAATCGAGCTTTATCAAATCTAGGGTTTACAAAACAAGGTAAGCAACTCACAGCTGGCAGATTTTTGAGTAATCGCGAGTATAGATGCTGTATCCAACCGATAATCTCGTATCAGCTGCAACCACGCAGTAATCCAATCCAGCAATTGCGACACAAGTACTGTAGACAAAGCGATTGAATAAATTGGGTATTGAAAATACAAAAGGGAAGATAACAGAAGTGATTTGTGACTCACCCGCCATTGTTTTCATAAACCCAATCGCCCATACTCGAAAACTGAAGATATGATGAAATGAAGTAGAAAAGGGAAAATGGATCGTGAAAGTTTGTTGGAGTATTTAGGGTCGTTTATGGTGTTGAGGGAAGGTGGTCACTTCGGCCAGGAGCTGATGGGCAGTTGGGCTCCGATCTAGTTTCGTTATGCGAATTTGGTATTATTTGACCGGTTTGGTTCTTTAGGTGTGCTCCTTAGTTGTTATGCTAGTGCTTTTGTGCAAAATGTAGTATTTATATTTTACATGTTGTAAAAATCCAATTTTTTGTTATGATGCAAGTATGTACTGAGATAAATGATTCATAAAATAAAATTAACGTTGACGTAAATTATTGATGTCATTAATAATATTAGTTTGTTAACATGGATTATCATTAATAAATATTAGTTAATTAAAAGTATAGATGTCATTAAAATTAACGTTGACGTAAATTATTGATGTCATTAACGACTTATATATTTCTTGTATGAACAAAAAAAACCAATAATATTAGTTTGTTAACATGGATTATCATTAATAAATATTAGTTAATTAAATTTATCAAATAGTTTAAATTTGAGATCACTTAATTAATTTAAATATATGAAGTTGAACATAAATGTATAAGAAAATTGAGGAAAGTTTTGTAAATACTTCTAGAAATTATAAAATGTTATTATTCAAAAGGTAAAATATGCAAGAGAATCAATAGAACAATGTAAATGATCGTAAAGATGGTAGATATAAGTAATTTGAAAATAAAATATCATGCGAGAATTGATGAGAGAAGATAAATTTTCTATAATTAATAAGAGAACATAAAATTCTTTTGCTTTTTTTAATGGATCGATGGATTTATCAATTGGTTATAAAATTAGTCAAATCCAGATTATTTCTTTTCTTTAATCTTTCAAACAAGCACTTTTTAGACTTTTCAAATTTTATTTCAATTATTCCCTCCCAAACATATTTTATTTTGGTTTTCATATTCATCTAACTTAAATCTCGCTCAATTAATAAAAATTGTGAATTTTCTAAGATTTAAATATTGTGTTTTATTTTGGTTGTCTTTATTTTAGTACTTATATATGTTATTCCTCTTAGTATATATCAACAACACTCATGTGTGTACACACACATGTTTGTATGTATGTATGAATCTAGGAACTTTTGCTCGCATTGTATCATTTGGTCTACGTACCGGAACTGATAACATTTGAGATTATGCAGGATTATACATGAAAGATCCCTTTTTGGCTCTCTCTTCGGCCTTATATCTCTTATCCCTAGAGGGTCTTCCTCACTAATAAGGTTTTTCAGAAAACTCCATCTATTCTGATGTGGATGGTAGGCAGGCCTTGTTATTTTGGTCGATTGATCTTCCAATATGATAGTTTCAACTATTCATATTTCCTACATTTCTTCTTGGCTACTTGAGCTGTAGTCCGGTTCACTGCTTTATGATCAGCTTTGTCACATTCACTAAAAAGAACTCTTTTGTAGTTAACCATTTATCAAGAAAGATTTAAAAAACTCAACATGAGGGAGGAAAAAGAAATAATAGTAACTTGGTCTCGGGCATCTACCATCATACCCAAAATGATTGGCCATTCCAAGGTCTTGCCGGCTCAATCTTTTGGATTCTTTTAAATAGAATCCTATATAGTCACAGGTTTTATCATTCTTATAGCTTTTCCATTAATGATTAGGCATGAACTTTTTTAATTTTTTAATTTTTATAATTCTAGACATGTCATATCAAACAAGTTGATTGTTATTTTCAAATCAATATACAAAAGGTGTGGTTTTTCATATGTTATTTGTATTTTATTTATGGTAACGTTATAAAGAAAGTAAATTTCTAGTCTTTTTAACTAAGTAGTATCAATTGTTTCAAAACAAAATCATAAGAAAAATGTATTTTAGAATTTAGCCCGTATCAAACTTTTTTGCTAATGTTTTTCATTGTTATATTGTTTTTTATGCATTTTCAGTTATTTTAGTTACAAGGATATATAGATAATTCTACTTTTATAATTAAACTTATAAATTTAGCGCATTAACTTAACTTAGAAGCATCAATTATATAAACACCTCACAAAGCCCATCAAAATCAGTACTCACATTTACTGTCAAAATCAATACTCCCAAAGCTCCTCCTAACTACTACTATTAAGCTTAGGAGTGGAGCCTTAATGTTTTCGCACGCAGGTCCTCATGTATGATATTTTATCAAGGCATCAAAATACAACATTCAAATCAAGTTTTGGAAAATTGTGTATCGTAACACAACAAATTTTGCATTTTAGTTGCATTACGACATCGTAATTTAGTTGTGTTATGTACCCCATCGGGATCCTATGAGTGGTTGGTTATACCGTTTGGACTAACCAATGCATCGTCATATTTCCTGGACCTTATGAACCATGTTTTCAGGGGTCAACTGAACAAGTTTGTGCTTGTGTTTATTGAATTTCTAGAATTGACTGACGACAAGTAAGAGGATTTGGATGCATCTATTACTTATTATTTCCACTACATTAGTAGATGTATATGGATCAACATTGTGAAGATAGACTTTTACAACTCTCCATAATTGATGGTATTGCTTATGTAGTTGATAGTGCAACTCTAAGAACTTTATTTTAGGAGTGGTCATATGTACTGTTTTTTTTAAGTATGTTATATTATATTTCATCAGTACAATGTTAGCATAGTTTTTTTGTTCTAAGTTCTATTGTGTCACTTTTACTTATCGATCTTGCATTTGGATGCTTAAGTATAGACATAAGGGTACGGTGGATGGTATTAGGTATTGATCTTAGGTATCAGAATGTAGGATTGTTACATGCGGTATCAGGGCTTATGCTTAGCGAACACTTAAGCCCGGATAAGGTGAGCTCATTAGAGATAGGGTAAGTGATGCCCTAAAATGAGTTGAGTTTCTATTATAAGTATGGGAATGTATACCTACATTTGTTAAATATTTTTCTTTGTAAGAATCCCCTTTTTAATCATGGCTTATCCAAATGAATTTTAATATGTTCAGGTGGTAAAGATTACTACTCGAAGAAGAACATGAGTGAACGTACCAAGTAGCATTACCACAAATGATAGTGCATAATGGCATAGGAATACCATAATTGTAGTTGGTGTGGTGGGAAGAAATCAAGGAGTAAAGGCGGTACTTGTTGAACCGTCTGTGAACTTTGTAGCATTGAGTAGTGACTTTACAAACTTGGGAGGAAAGACGTTTAAAAGAACCGGGAGTTTTATTGAGGTTTAGACCTAATTTAAAGCCTGTGAGGATATTTAGTGACTTAGGACTTAATGGCATTGAAGAATCTATTAGCATCTAAGCAACTTCGGGATAGAACCATGGACTAGTAGGACTCTATTATCATCATCATTCCCCGAGAGTGTGACGACCCAGAATTTTTGGGTATTTGAAATTGGAATATTTAATTGATTTTAAATATTCGAAAGTTAGTTTTAACTTGAATTTCAAATATCACTATTTATTTGGCAATTAGATTTTTGAATTTAATAATTGAGAGTTGGGTAAAATATGGAATCTTGAGTTTTAAGCCTGTTAAAAATATTTTAAAGGCTTGTAAAATTTATATTAATAATACTGAAGATAATAGAAGTGTTAAAATTTAATTTAAGGATGATTTGTTCAGTTTTGAAATTATATCGTTTAAATCGATATTTAAAAATAGCCTTCCGAGGCACAGTCTCAGAATTCATGTGCCTCGGAATTCGACAAAACCAGTTCTGTTGGATCCGTAACATTGTATTATTATCGGATTTCAAATTTCGTAATGTTTGGAGTTGTCGTGTGATCGTACGATAGGTAAACGCGCTGAAATTAATATCGAAAATTCAATATAATGACTAGATTCAAAAAGCTATCTTCTCCATACGATCGAATTAGGACTCGAAAACTTTTCCATTGTGTTCGGAATAGGGGTTTAACATTATAAACGCCTAGCGGCATGCCTCGATAGGAATTTGCGATTTTGAGTTACGATTTCAAGGTAATTTGAATTCAAAATATGTGTGTGTGTGTGTGTGTGTGTGTTTAATATAATAATGTTTTCACCAGGCAAATTAAACACGTATCTTGCCTTTCAGCACGTGTTCTTCTCGGTGTAAACACGCGTCTCTCCTAAAAATAAAAATAAAATAAATGAGCTGAGCCCTTTTTCTTTTTCAATTGGAAATCTAAATTTACAGAATGAAAACAAAAATAAATGGCCGCACTTCCCTCTTCAACTCAAATCGAAGCGAGCCCTCTCCCTTTTCTCAAATATAATCGCAAGCATTCCCAGTTCATATTCGAAGACGAGGCCAAGATGGCTGAGCTCCAGATGACGCGACACAATGGCATGAGGAGTCGATTGCAAGTGGAATTAAGGCGCGTCGAATTCGCGATTCGAGGTGGACGAAGAAGGTGAATCGCTCGAGTGCAGCAGCTTGTCGGTGGTCTAGCTGGAGGGTGTGAAGATGGCGGAGGCCCAAGTCGAAGTCGGTATCGATGGCATGTTCGCGATGTTGTGGGAGGGCAGTAAGGTAAGCAAGTCTTGTTTTAAAAAGTATATATAAGAATATAAGTACAGTAAGATTTTGAAAGGGAATCACAGTTTGAAGAGAAAGTTAGTGTTTCTTAAATCTGTATATAGATTTTTATATAAAGATCTAAAATAAAAATAAAATAAAATAAATATGCATGTTTTGAACTTACTGTTAATTTTAGGATAATGCATTATGGTGATGAATTTGTTAAATTAACTCATTTAATTATTTTAATTACAAAAACTTATTTATTATAGGAATTTTTAAGAAGGTTGAAGAGTTATTTAAAGATTGGATTTTTGAATCCATATAAGTTATTTTATATGTAGTTTTAAAAGAAAAAGAAAAATAAATATACATATACCTATTTTAATTGCTAGTTTATTTTAAACAATGGATTTGGTGGAAAATGGTTTAACTAACTTATTTAATTATCTTTATTACTAAAAGATTTAAAAAAAAGGGAAATTGTTAGTCTAAAATAAATTATTAGTTAATTAAATTATAAAATGGAAATTGATTGTTCGATCTTTTTCGAATATTAATAAATCGTATAATGTTTATACAAGGTCAAAAATCGTGAACCAAGGCAGGTTGAAGTGGATCGCAAATAAAAAGCAAAGGTGAGATCTTCACACTCATTTGAATTGCCTAGTTTAATTTAAATGATTAAATTTAAATCATTTGATGTGCTTGGATGAATTAAATAATTATCTATTGGATGATATTATATATATAGTATATA
The DNA here is from genome assembly GCA_030737815.1 of Allium fistulosum. Taxonomy (NCBI): domain Eukaryota; kingdom Viridiplantae; phylum Streptophyta; class Magnoliopsida; order Asparagales; family Amaryllidaceae; genus Allium; species Allium fistulosum. The sequence goes on from CM060903.1 coordinate 932,689,586, forward strand.
TATATTGGGTGATTGATATTCCCGCATTATATAGCGGATGAGACCCTATGCGCCCCGCATAATAGCGGATGACCCTTTATACCGCGATATCCCCCTCGAAGTGGCATTGGTATTATTATATTGTGCTAACATCTGTGGATGTAGGGAAACAGGTTGGAGGGATCCAACTGGATTCCTCAAAATTATTTAGATTGTTCTAATATTCTATGATATGATTATTTGATAATCTGTGATAAATTATATTGGTAATTGAAAATATTGGATGATATGGTTTGATTGAATATATTGGGTATACTAAGTTATCAAAATATATAGATTAGATTTTTAAAGGGAAATAAAAGAGAGAATTCTTAAGTAAAATAATTTTAGAGAAACTGGATAAATTAAAGAATGAATTGGAAAAGGATAAAAGTTGATTTTTAAATTCTAATAAATAAATTCCAAGTATGGGAAAGGATATTTTCGAATAAATGGGAATAAATGAATTTTAAAACTTAAGTGATATTAATTAAATTAATAAAAGATTTATTTTTAAATTCAGAATTTAAATGGTTAAGGAAGAAATAAAAGAAATTTTTATGAAATTGGTATTTTCAGTTTAAATAAGATTTTAAATCATAATAAAGAAGTTAAATCTGGAATTAATGGAATTAATGGATTTTAAATAAATTTGAGTAAGTAAAGGAATTTATTTTAGAATGGAGTTGATTTTGGAAATCGATTTGAAAATTGATTTAGTGTTTGAAACTGTGTTTTAAAAGGAGAATGAGACTATGGAATTTATAAACTGGGTTTATAAAGTGAAATATTTATCAGTGGATAAATTTGGAAGTATAAATTCACGGTGGGAATTTATAAGGAGATGGGAAATGTGTTTTAAAAATAAAAGGTGGTTTTATTTTTAAAGTGTTAAGGGAAATTTACGGATGGGAACGTAAATTAAATTGTGATAAATCGAGCAGGATTTATAAATGATTAGATGGCTATATTTAAATGGAAAGAGTATTTCCTGAAAAGCCAAGTATATTTTCAAAGCGGATTTTAAGTAGAAGTTAAAAGTTTTAAAGTTGTTTTAAAAGAATGTTTTATGAGAAATTTATTATTTAAGTTGTTTAAAAATTTTAAAAGTAAATATTTATTAAGTTAATTATATAAGTAATTATTTGAAAGGTTGGACTAGTATTATGATTTTAAAGATAATTATTTAATATTTTTACCTTATAGAATAACTTTTATTTTAAAGTTTGTTTTGGCTTAAGTTTTACATGAGAAACTATTATAAATTTCATAACTAGTATTTTAAATAAAGTGTTTAAGTAGTTTTATTTTAAGTGTTTCAAAGTATATATTTTTGGTTAAGGTGATTTAAATTATTTTAAAATCTTAAGTATGATTTAAATTATTTTAAAATCTAAAGTATTAAGACTTGGTGGTTTTCAGTGGAAATTAAACAATTGGGTGGAAATTTATTTCCGCGAGAGAAAGAGTGTTTTAAAAACTATTTTCAAAAAGGGTTGAAGTGTAGAAAAATATCTTGCGAAGATAATTCGAAATAAAATAATTTGGGAAATTATTAAGGGCTGATGATTGTTTGTAAATGTTATATGATAGTTAAATAATCGACTATCAATATTGGTCAATGCGCTGATCGTTTCGAAGAGACTGGGATCGGGATTAATTTCCTAAAAACCACTTCGATCCGGTTTGAACGTTTTCGTGAGGAAGACAAGAACTTGGAGTCGAAGATGGAGCAGTGAAGTGCAATGGCTAATCGCTACTAATCCCGAGGGTGATTCCAAAATGGATGTAGTAGGAGTAGTGTCTTCGGTTCCGTTCGGACCCGGAACGGACTTGTATGGATGAATGCTGTCAAAACATCGTCAGGAGGACGATGAGCATTCTAAGTGAATGTGTGCTAAAAAGGTAACGCTTAACCTCGTGCCTCATCAACCGGGAATGGCTAAAACAGGGGAGGTGCACGCAAGGCTAAGTGGCTAGCAACCAATTAGGGTAAGGTCATCCCTGTCTAGAGGTTCCTTTATTGGGCTTAGTGGGCGGTTCCTTTATTGGGCTTAGTGGGCGGACTATCCAGTAAGGGGTAGCTCCGGTCTTGTGTAGCAGGGGATCAGGGTGGATCCTCGGTACGGTGATCTAGACCACGTACTGTGATGGGCGGTACCCCAGTAGTCCTGCCATTGTATGGAATCCAATCTCCAATAAGCGCCTGTATGGTTTTGATTGTGCCCAACTATGTTGAAACGTGAGATGCAAGCATTTCAGCTAGATTCTATTTTACTTTCTATAGACACTATTATAATATCAGACGAATTTGATAAAAATGTTTTGGTTATCGTAAGGTAAAAACCTGGTATGTTTATTTGTGGCGTGGTCTTACGAGATACCTTTGATTTCAAAGGATTTTGAAAACTTTAATAATCCAATTGAGTGTGTTTCTCACGCTGGTTTTCTAGACTGACTCGGGTATTGTTTTATTATATTGCTCGGGCCAGACCGAGTATTATAGAATACAAGAAAGGATGCTGTGGAGCTCAGGAGACGTGCTGGATGGCGAGACGTATTACACGTATTTGATGAATATTCCGCTGTATATAATTAGCTGCATAGTCAGTGTTGTGAGGACAGGTTATGATAACTATCCAGTTGTGTGCTATGAATTTAGTTGTACTCTAATGATGTAATGTATAAACAGATATAGTTCTTTGTTTTAAAGCTGTTGTTATATATTATATTTATTCCGCAGCGATTGTGAGATTCTGATATTATTTCTATTTCTTCTTCTACCTCCTTCTTCTTTAACCCTAACGGTTCGATTGTTCGGCATCTGATACAGTGGACGTATTGATGTCGATTTTCGGGCGTCGAAAAATCGGGTCGTTACATGGAGGGTATTGCTTGGGCAAAGTGCAAGGATAGATTTGAGACTATATTCATTCCAGAAGCAGATATAGCTATTATGTTTCATGGTTTTGTAGATTTGAAACAATGTGATATGGCTATTTCATAGTACGAGAATAAGTTTGATGCCATGTCATGGTTTGGACTTGGCATGACAGACACCCATTTGAAAAATAACCAGATATTTATTGTGGGTACGAGGCCAGACTTGCATAGAGAGATGACCAATCACATCGATAGTACTTTGATGACTTGATGGATATAGGTTTGATGTATGAGGGTTTAGGACCAAAGACTATGAAGTAAGAATCTACTAGGAGAACAGACTATAACATCCCTTATTTTGAAACTCAAAGTTGGTATTCCAACATGCCGTAGTTACCATGAAATTATCTCTCGATGACAAAATGAGATCGATATTTTTTCCAACAGCTTTAAGTAAACAAAAAAACTAAATATATTTCATTACACCTAATTGTCATAATAGTCTTTACATAACTATCTTTGCATTTTCATTAACCCAAAACATGCCTGATATGTTTCAAATATAAATTGAACATGGATAATAACGTCATGCTAGATATATAAAGATGCCAACATGAACACTTATACAGTGAAAATAAAACAACTTTTATTTGCAACTAAGCCTCCTACTTCGTCTTCGACGTTCTTATTTGCCTTTCCAAAGCAACCAGTTTATTATCATAAACTTAGCCTGCTCGAATGAGTATCCATGATTTTATGGGGAAAACGATAATAAAAACATGATCAGGCATAAAGTCTGGTATGAGTAATACTTAACCCTAAACATAACATATAGTGAGACCACACTGCTGAAGTATGGAGTAGGTTTTCCCCTCACTATTCTACGCCATCAAGTCATCAATATGAATCATAAATATAAGTCGTTAGTGTTGGAACTGTGTCAGCCCATAGTAGAGTAATTAGGTAAATTAAAAAAACTACCTTTTTGGGTATTTATTGGGCCTATGAAGTCAAAGTTTATTTAGAATCTTATCTAAATTTGTTTTAAGTGAAATCGATCTTTTATTAACTTTATGAATAAAGTTTTATTTTATTAAGTTTACATTATATGATATGATATGTGTATGATACACATATATGTGTATACGTGCACGTGCAATATAATAAAGTGTACATAGTTTAACATGTTCATGTATATATGCTGAGATTTACACCACAATGGACATGTTAGCCCATTTGTATAAATATGTGTTAACAATATATATGCGCGCGCGTCTATGTATATATATAGATTATAAAGTGGTTATAAATTTAATATAAAGAATTTATAAATTTCAAATTCAATTATAAGATTCAAAATTCAAAATTTAGATCTTGATCTACAAAATGAAATATCTAGTATTTTCAAATTCAAACTAATATATTAATTTTGTGCAAATACATATATATACATATATATAATTCAATTTACATACACACATACTATATATATTAAATATTATTTTTAAATACTATATATGTGTGTGTATAATGTGTACTTATAAATATATTTTGTGTAAATTGACAATATACATACATACATACATGTATGTATAAATATACATACTTTTCAACTATAAGATAACCTCTTTTTTGTTTGCTTTACTTTATTGCTATCAAAATGATTATTTGATTTCCATATGGAAATATATGAAATAATTAATTATTTTGTTATGAGAACAATACATGTATGTATTACGTTAAATATTTATATAAACATATTTCATATGTATGTATATGTATGTATGTATATGTATATATTTATATCTTTTTTCTGAAATGGTAAATGTATAAATATACATACATACATACATACTACATATATATATATTAATGTAAAACATGTTTTACTTAATAGTGTTTGTTACAAATCATTTTTCTTTCAGTCATTTAATATTATTATTTTCAAAAAATAATTTTTTTAAAAGGTCGTGAGCAATATGCATGATTATACATATGTAAAATGATTTTATTTTATTATATATACACGCACATATATATACAATCCATCTAATGAAGACAACAAATTGTTATATGGATTCTGAAAGTCTATACGAATCGAGTAATATGATTGTACCTACTAAATAAAAAAAACTTATATCAAACTGCCAGTATAAAGGTTGCAATAAGTAAAGTGCACCATAGATTTTTATACCGGTTCCAACTTCCCGTTCTACATCTAGTCCCAGACTCCTTCTGGATTTACAACTATACCCTCATTTAATACAGAGGAGTAGATTTTATAAACCGCCTGAGCTGCCGAACAGGACTTATATATTACAAACTACCTAAGCTGCCGAATAGGAGTTCGTGCCTGAAAATTTTCAATAGGACTTCGACTACGAATGGTAGTAAGTTTCTTGACTGATTGTGTTCTAGATAACGCAGATAAGTCTATTAAGTACACCTTTTCTATAATCTCCTTGAGATGATGATTTGAATGTGTAATTGTAGGTAGTAAATTGTTGAGAATATTTGTAATTCACAAGTGCGTATAGATTAGAAAGAAAGAAAGAATTGGTTCTTGGTAAATGTAAAAGTGAATTCTCAACTCTATTTATAGATTTGAAAAGTTCTAATTGAATAGTAGTAACCATTGGAGAGAACTATTTAAAGCAGGGGATGTAACTGTTGAAGGAAAGAGAACATGTCTTTTAAGAAATTCAAATAAAAAAACCTAGCTATAAGCTCTAGACGTCTGAATTTTTTGTACCAGACGTCTAGATTGCAATATAGACGTCTAGATTTGAACTAAAAAGTTCTTTTTTATTTAAATGTACATTGACGTTTGGGACAACAATACCAGACGTCTGGCGTTGAACTGTTTTGTTCATTTGCTTTGAAATGTCATACTTCGACTATTTTCTTTGTCTAAATATGTATTATAAAATAGTTATATTGCAAAGATAATTTTCAAAATATATTTGTGTGTGTGTAATTATCAAATTGGAGATTATACATAAAATCTAGACCGAAAAAAATTAAGATATAAAACCTATTTGTTTTCTTCAATTTCAGCCCGGTTTTGATGTGATCAACATATCTCCTTGTATATATTCCTTCGTCTTGGCTCCGTCGTGTATATCTCTTCTTGTATCTCTATGTATATACTTTTATCTTCTTTTGCATTTTGTATCTTCATGTTGAACTTATTTGGAATTCTCTTTTTGATACTTATGTACCTGCAAGTTAGCTTAGAGGTTCTTTGGTATAATTGTATAGTTGTTGTCATTAAAATCCAACAAGAGAGGTTCTAACATTCTCCCCTTTTTTGATGATGACAACTATACAATTTTTGAAAAATATTTATTCTATATAAAATCATATTATAGTATGATTAAATCTTCCCTTAAGTATAATATCTCCTCCTATCAAAATGAATATGAATTTCTCCCCCTTTGTTGTTATAAAAAAGAATGAGGGAATATATGAAGCATATGAAATGATTATATACATAAATATGAAGAAAAATGGTTAAGAGTATCATGAAAATAGTAACGAGTAAGAAATAAAATGTAAATACCACAACAAGATTGAAAAGTCACTTACAATAATTACGTATAGGTTGGATCATTAATTATAGTGATCAGCAATATTTCAGACTTCTAGTTGAAATAGTTCAGACGTCTAGATTTGTCCAATCCAAACCAGTAAGCAGTGGAACAATTTGAACTATTTCCAAACGTCTGGAATTTTTGAATCAGACTTCTGTTTGCCAACTTAGATGCTTGTTCTAAAAATTGTAGACGTTTGTTCAAGTAAAGTGTAAAATCTTATTATGTACAACATTCCAGACGTCTAGATCAATTTTCAAACGTCCGATACGCTGTATATTCAGACATTCTAATCTTAGTTTTTCAAAGTTGACTTTAAACTTATTGTTTAAGAATTTTTCCTTATCTATTTGATTTCAACTTATTTATAATTATTAGCAAATTTCGAAAATATTTAAACAAAATGTACATAATATTGGCTAATGTTAGGTACAAAACATGATTTATACAATATTAAACATAGTATATACATTTTAAAAAATATATTTATTATTTATTTCAAAAAATATTTTTATTTTCCTTAAAATAATTTTTCACACCCATTTAGCATAATGGAAAATGTTCTAAATATTTCTAGCACTTTTGAAAGCAGCGTCTTATAAAAAAAGAGCATCTAATTTATTTATTTTCAAAAATATTATTTTTTGACGATCTAAAATTAACAATAACAACCCAAAACTATTTATAAAAAGAAAATGAATTAGATATACCGAGTTTACTGCAGTTTCGTTATCCATAAATGCTCGTTTTTCATCATATGTACGGAACATTTGCTATTCAAAATCTATCTCGTCCTCTTGTCTTTCTTTGGTACTTGCAAAAAATAAATTATATATTTTGGTACCCACCTCCTACATTAGGGTACAGGGGTTAATCATAGGGTAAAAACCTTACCAAAATAGGTGTGGTTGTACCTTCTAAAGGAAATAAAATAATGAAACAATTTTATTAAATAGTAATTACTTTTCAGTACTTTTGATAGCATTAAAAAAGTAGTATTTTAATCAAAGTGTTGTAGAGAATCCTATTTTTTATAGCATTTCACTGCTATGTTATAAGTAGGACTGTCATTTATTAATAAATAACTATTACTTATAAACTAGGGTATCGGTAAAAAAAATTAACATTAAGCATGCGACACCCAAGATTATTATAATTTCCTAAGTTTTACGAAACCATACCCATTTTGGTGTGGCCGAACCTTTATAAATATAGTTTTCATTACAAATCACTTTCTTATAATAGTTGCTAATATAAAGTTGTTTATCATGATCTATCGTATTAGTAGGAATCCATATTCTAATACATTAGTCATTAGCTGTGACGATCCAGATTTTCGGACCAGTCAAAATCGTCGAAAATCCATCCGTTCTAAAACTGAGGATGAAAACTACCATCTTAATACACATCATCATTTAATAAATATTCAACATTATTAAATGTATAGGATACAGTTTTAATAATACAACTTATCAGAGTAATAATTTAATCTACTAGGTGTGTTTTAATACTAAGAAAACTCAATTACTATAAATCTACTACTGTACAACTCCGAGGTGAGAGACAACAATAGTTATTCCTACAAACTCAATAAACAAATCAATTGCGGAATAAAATGATAAGCAGGAAAGATACAATAACACATGATAATTAGCAAACAATAAACATGAAAAAGATATATTATTATTGGGGTTACGTCACTACCACTTGTGACTGCCTACGTACCCCTATCTAACTAGGTACCCAATTAGATACAGGATCAAGCCAATGTAGTTCTCCTACTACAAATAGGACTCCATGGGATCCTACGATGCACAAACAAATATGCAAATCCCAAACTACATAGCATATATTATGCAAATGTAGGTTCCAAATCTGCCCACTTGGCTTAACCCTCACGTTTAGATTTCTAAAATCGAATTAACTTTATTATTTTCAAAATATAATCATTTTCAAAAATAATTTCTTTGAACCAAACTCCTGATTTTTTATTTCAAAACCTTTGAAATAATATATACATCTTTTATATCAAATTATACTTTACTTCGGAATTTTAAAAAAAGTCACTTTTGAAAATAGCATCAAATACTTTATATAAAAGCATATAAAAATATATGCAACCGGATTGGGAGGTCTCTAGCCATAACAAGGCAACTGGGTCCCAGCCTTCCAAAAAAAATAGATATGTATATCCCTCTATTCGTCGAGCGGACTATACCAAGGCTATAAAACATCTGCACCTCCCTTACCCACCTTTTTTTAGTTATGGGTTACTCGAATCATCGGTAACATAAACAAATCATATTACATCCTAAAGTGATAAATCATTTTCACTAATATTCACAATTACTTTCGATCATAGTATTTTCATTTCCTAAAACCTTTTGAAATAATTTTCAAACATTGGGTTTTTAGTCCTCGAAATTCTCTTTGTTTATAAAATTCTTTTATAAACCATTTTATGGAAATCACTTTTATATATAATCTCTTCAAAAATATTTATTCTTAAAATATTTCAATTACTTTCCAAAAGAAATCATTTCAATTCAAAAGATACGATATCTTTTATTTCCAAAATTATAATAAACATCTTTTATTATAATATTCGCTTAACCAATATTCTCACCGAACACCTTATAGTCAAACTGTGAAATTATAATCACAAGGTATCCATATTAAATCATCCTTAATTTATTTTCTACCCAGCTCATGCATATAAAAAGAGTTATTACTCATAAACTGGCTGAGCTTAATTCAAACAATCAATCAATTAATTAAACATAACAATAAATGATAATCAACACTTCATTCTATCAAACATTTATAATACTTTTAATTTTATCTTGCGATATAATTGTTTGAGTAAATCAAATTAACTATCCCCTCCATCGGGTCAGTCCAGATAGCTAGGAGGAGCAGACAACTGGTTTCCCAAACTCCAACCTAGAGCTACCTCTCTGTCACCCATAAGGCGGTCAAGTTATTTGATCAGCTCTAAACCTTTTAAAATACTTGTGCAATTATTTGAAAAACATTTCCAAAAGATTCAGAAAGAAAAACCCAAGTTTAAAACATTTATTCAAAAGTTGTCAAATTCCGTTGCTAAATTGCCCGTGAATAGTGATTTTAAAGCTTTATAGATCAAAACACCAATTTCATGATATATATATATATATATATATATATATGTGTGTGTGTGTGTGTGTGTGTGTGTGTGTGTGTCCATTTTTATAACTTAAATTCCTTTTAAAAGATTTTAACATATTTAGGGAATTTATTTCATGTTTAAAGATTAAAATTATCCATTTTTAAAGAGTCGAAAACTATATTTTTCGAACTGCCAAAACGCGATGATTTTGAAAACTTATTTTAGACATATCTCAAACTTTACTAAATGAAATCTTATTTTTTTCTCTCTTTCATTTGAAAACTATAGTTATAAGGGTTTGGAAAATTCTTATTTCAATAAATTCTGACTTATATTCCATTCTGCACATTGATTTAACTTTTTATGGCGTGAAATTGCGAACTGCCGCTACGCGACGGGCTCATTTTTACTCAACTTTTCAAACTTCACCTAACTTTGTTGAAATGAGTTTTAATATTTATAAACATTTATAAACTATTTTATCTATTTTTAAAGAGGTTAACAATGCTATATATCTGGTATAGTTTACAAGGGGAAGTGATTCCTTTGTGTAAATTCGACATACATTTTACCGTGAATCATTTCATATCAAGCAAGCATATAATCAACATCCAAAACATGATGATCAAGCATATGAAACAAGCATGGCAAACCATATCATATCAATATATAGTTTAATAAAATAAACTAGCAGAGTAATTCTCACATATATGCTTTTCCGATCTAACTTTTAGTGCTACGAAATCGACTATAGCTCCACTATTTTTCATACCAAAGCTTATGAATCTTGCCCTGGGACCCTTGGGTGTGCTCGGCCTTGTACTTGAGAGGGTGGAGAAGTGGTGGTGGCTCTTTATGAGCTCGGCCAAGCAAGGAGAAAAAAGAGGTGATTACTAACTTGATCTTGATTTTAAAGTGGTATATCTCTCTATATCTTATGATTATTTCGGCGAAACTTCGACCCGATTTTGGAATATTTTTAAAAGGAGATGGAGGCCATTGTTGTGCTTTGGAAGAAGAAGAGAAGCTTAGGAATTTTGAGAGTGAATGAGTGAATGAATTGTAAAGGTATGCCTTGCTATTTATAGGCAAAGATGTGTAAAATATCACAAACATCATCATAACACATTTCCCATCACCATGTGCTACTCCACCCTCCTCATAATTTTGACCGAACCACCCCCTAGCCCACTTCCCTCCCATGTGTTTGTCCTCTCTTGATTGAGTGACAGTGAGTTTGCTTTTTCAAGTTGTATTTGTTTATACATAAGGAGTTTATTTGTATATATGTTTAGATATTTTTTGGCTTTGATTTGACTAATTTAGATACACATTTATATGTATATGTGCATGTATATGCATGTATGTGCATGTTGAAATAAGGTTTCTACAACTTAAAATAATTTCAATTCTTCAAACTGTTGTAAGTCATGAATCCGATTTCCGGTCATATTTTCAGTTTTTAATTAAACTATTTATTTATGTAAACAAAACCTAAAAATCAATTTATTATCATCTTTAAATAATTAAAACAAGATTATTTAAACTATAAAACCATATTAAATAATATTAAAATCCATTTATAAAAATACGACGTCGATCTTCCAAAATGCGACGAAGTTTGTATATCTTTATATATTTATAAAACCATTATAAATCACTTATTATCATTATAAAATAATTAAAATGGATTATGTATCATTTAAAACAATCAATTGAGTATTTGAAATTAATTTTATATATTCCTATTATAAAATTACGAGTCATTACATTAGCTTTGTACTTGAAAAATATTTTATATCATTTTTAAACAAAGTACTATTATGATTGTAAGTTTTTAGGACTATTATGATTACTAGTACTAGCACTAAAATTAGTATACATGAATGCATATCTAGTACTATATTTACTTTTAGCTTGTTCATAGCCAAAACCGCTTTTATCATTGTGAGCTTTCGAATTTGTACCTAAGGAAGATAATATATCTTTACCTTTGTTAGAATTTATGATTTTTTCATTTAATCTTTTAAAATTTGCTTTAGAATCACAAACTTCTTTTAGCAAAATATTACCATTGTCTTTTAAAATCTCGCATTCTTTAGATAACTCTAAGTTCTTTTTAATTAAAGCTCCATTCTCTTTTTCAAGGGGCAAAATTAAAGAGCTAGAATTATTTAAAAAAAATTCCAAAAATATATATTTATTTTGTAGAACATCGATTTCCTCCAAAAGATCATTTTTTAACGTCTAACTACTCATTTTCTTTTTGTAAAATAAGTTCTTCTACCGTATTTTCAAAAAAATTAGTTTCTTTTACCAAAAATTTATTTTCGTCCTTTAAATTGGAAATTTCTTGCTCATAATTTTTTAACTTAGCTAATGCAATTCTATTAACTTTATTTAAAATTTGGACAATCTTTTAATAACTCATCATGTGCTAACAAAAGATCTTTATGTAAAGAATCTAAGCATACCGATTGTGATCCGAGTTTAGCCATGAAGCGTTTGCTTGTTTTCTCCTTTGATTCTTCTTTATTGCTCTTCCTTTTTCTATTGCCTTGACTAAATCTCTTTATGACCATTTATTCTAGGATGTTGTTACAATCTCTAGAATCCCAGGCTCTGGTACCAAATGAAAGTCTATGCACATCGAATAATATGATTATACCTACTAAATAAATAAAAAACTTATATCAAACTGGCAATATAAAGAATGCAATAAGTAAAGTGCACCAGAGATTTTTATACCGGTTTGAACTTCCCATATTACGTCCAATCCCAGACTCCTTCTAGATTTATGACTATACCCTCACTTAACCCGAAGGAATAGGTTTTACAAACCGCCTGAGCTACCGAACATGACTTCTATATTACAAACTGCTTAAGCTATCGAATATGACTTCATGCCTAAAATACTCCAACAGGACTTCTACTACGAATGGTAGTAAGTTTCTTGACTGATTGTGTTCTAAATAACATAGATAAGTCTATTAAGTACACCCTTCCTATAATCTCCTTGAGATGATGATTTGAATGTGTAATTATAGGAAGTAAATTGTTGAGAATATTTGTAATTCATAAGTGTGAATATATTAGAAAAGTAGAAAGAATTGGTTCTTGGTAAATGTAAAAGTGAATTCTCAACTTTATTTATAGATTTGAAAAGTTCTAATTGAATAGTAGTAACCATTGAAGAGAACTATTCAAAGCGGGGAATGCAACTGTTGAAGAAGAGGGGACATGTCTTTTCAGAACTTCAAATAAAAAACCCGGCTACAGGCATCTAGACGTCTGAATTTTTTGTACCAGATGTCTAGATTGCAATATAAACGTCTATTATGAAAAATCAAGACGTCTAGATTTGAACTAAAAAGTTATTTTTTATTTAAATGTACACAAACATCTGGGACAAAAATACCAAACGTTTGAAGTTGAACTGTTTTGTTCATTTACTTTGAAATGTTATATTTTGACTATTTTCTTTGAATAAATATGTATTATAAAATAGTTATATTGCAAAGATAACTTGTAAAATATATTTCTGTGTGTGTAATCATCAAATTGGAGATTGTACATAAAATCTAGACCGACAGAAATTAAGATATAAAACCTATTTGTTTTTTTTTCAATTTCAGCCCAGTTTTGATGTCGATCGTTATATCTCCTTTTATATATTCCTTCGTCTTGTCTTCGTCATGTAGATCTCTTCTTGTATCTCTATGTATATACTTTTATCCTCTTTTGTATTATGTATCTTCATGTTGAACTTATTTGGAAGTCTCTTTTTGATACTTATGTACTTGCAAGTTAGCTTAGAGGTTCTTTGGCATAATTGTATAGTTGCTGTGGAGAGGTGGGGAGTTATTTTCGGCCAGCAAGGAGAAGGATGGGGGCTGTAAAAGTTCAATTTTGAATGAGGGTTATGATCCATTTATAAATGACAGGATAGAGAGAAAGTAGGATCAAGATCCCCTTTTCTCTCTTACTCTCTACCATTTAAAAAAATTAGAACCCACCTCCATTGCCATCTTATGGTCACCTTTTCCTAATCTCACCATAGCCAAAATCTTAATGCCCATATCAAACCCACTTCAAGCCCGAACTCGATTAATATATTTATAACTATTATAATTATATTTATTAATATTGTTCAACACATCAAATAAAATAATTATAATTAATATTTCATAAATATTAATTAATATAATTAATTTATAACAAATACAAATTACTTAAACCATATGGTCGATGGAGTACACATCATTTCAGTTGTGTGACTCTTTAGGTGTAAATTTGGTCAGCGATTAATATCGAACAATTCGAATATTAACGTTTACACGTCACTTAGAAGGTGGTGTGACATTTTGGCCAAATTTATCACTTACTTCGTTTTGATAAAATCCAATTTTACTTTGTTAAGCATTACCCGATTATGACATTTATTTACACCAATTCTATTTGGCAAAACTATATCACTTTGGACTTATGGAATTTGGTAATGGTCAAAATTCCAATATCATCCATATTCAACTCTACAGTCCAAACATAAAGTTCTTGGTTCAATAATAAAAGATTTATCAACTGAAATGCTCTGGTCGAAGACTTTGACTTCGGGTTGACTTCAGTTGACCGTGATACTAACATTATATAACCAAGGAGACGAATCATCTCTTGAATAGTGCTTCGCTTACAATGCTTCCACTCGACCCAACTATAGCCGTTCGATTGACGCTATGCCACGATTTAACTGTAATTAAAGCGGAGCTTCCACATTGAAGATCGACGGTTTTCTCAAGTTAAGAGAACCATGTAATTTTGTCATATTGATATTTTTTGTTTAACCTTAGTATATTAACCAATCGAAAACTATGGAGTGAGTCAGTCCATAGTTATCCAATAACTATAAGTACGTAACCCCTTAGTGCCCCAGCAATCATGAGTAATACTCTATCCAACATTTGGAGAGCATTACATACTTCAATCTCAACGAATGCATCAATATCCAGTCTCGATACATCTTGACTATGAATATTTAAAACGGTATGTTTATATTATTGTGATAAATCACTTATGGTTACAACGCATTGTAACTACTATCATAAGACATACCATTTATGGACTTTCTATTAAATATAGTTTTAATTAAGTTAGTTAATTAATTAATATAATATATTATATCAAGTATATAATAGAAAGAAAACACCTTTTATTTCAAACAAGATTGGTAATCGAGTTAGATATATGTAACAAATTACATAATTACCCCTAGGGCATAGCCCTAACTCTATCCAGTACTTCTCTAACAATCAGCAGTATGTTGTTTACTTATAGTCTAGAAATATCTATGTACCTTTTAGTGGTTCTTTCTTATGGACACACATGTCCTCTGCATTTTGACTGAAAATCAAACTATCTGATATTTCTATCAAAATGGTTACTCAATTCTGATGCTTATAGAATGATACCTTTCTATCATTTCCTGGATCATATCTGAAAATCCACAAACTCAATATCGCTTCTATTGACATCAATACTTTGTTTGTTCCATACAAATAGTCGATTCTAAATCGTTACTTAGAATTTTCCATTTCGATACATATGTACCAAAATACTAACTCTTACCAAGCGATAATTTTGTTAGTAAACCCGAATTAATTTGAGCATGTTGAATAACGAATCTATTACGCTAATTTTAAAAATTGAAATTTATGATGTAATTCTTATCAACGTTGTTCATAGTATTCTAACTGCATTAGCCTTTCTCTTGAAGACTTATACGCGGCCGACGGATCATATCCCTTCGGGTACAACTATCAAAATCATATTTTTATATTGTACTTGGAACATTTCGAATTTGCGCATCATACCATATCGTAGAGTTAATACTCTTAATGGTTTAATTGACAACCGAGGATTATCTTTCACAAATTGATAAGAAACTCATAGTTTCTCTCCAATATGCAAGAATATTTATTAGACATTCTAATGTGTTGTGTTCATTTAGATTTAATTAATTTCATTTCATCCCCTGTAACTAGTTTTATCCTTGAATTTTATCCAAATCCATTTATCATCAATAATCTCTAAAAGAAATTCCTTCACTATGAAGTTGGCATTTATTAAAATAACAATTGTTTCTCAGCGCAACAAAATAAGCATTCATAAACACTTTATGAATTGCCTTATATATAAAAACTGATTTGATTTTAGTTTAAAATATTTATGTTCAAAATATAAATTGGTCATCCAATGACTATCGTTACCAAACTTATTTTAGGGTGATTCACATAAGATCCCTTACATATAATTATTACATCAATCATTCGACTCGCACAAGCTACCAACTCCTTGCCCTAGGATATGTTGGGGTTTCTTATAAACCATTATCTTGTATGATTTTGTAAACTATTATTTAGATGAAATTAATTTTAACCTTATGTATTACTCTTAAGTACACGACTTATAGAAAGAAGTTAATTCAACTTCACTCACAATTAGCTGTACTTTGTCCAACAAAATTCAATTGCTCCTTATCAATATATCATTATGTATCATAGGGAAAAGCGAATTTTGAGATTGAACCTTTATTCATTTTAGGTACGTTCAGAACTCTTTCTAATATACTCATCTATTCGATCAAATTGAATCGGTTTTATTTTCTATTGCATGTTATTTTATTTAATTCCATCTTGTATTCTAGTAGCTTATCATAGACATAATACATGTGTATCAAATACACATGTTCATGCTTGTGATAACTCATCAGTGAATATAATGAAATATGTGGATCCGTTTTGGAATTAATAGACTTTTGATCGCATTCATCTATATGTATCAATCCGTAGAGTTCATCGACTCGTCGCTCCCACTCAATGGGTGATTTTCCCTTTATTGTTTGAGATATAGTTCACTAGCACCATATGATTCATAATCATATAATCAAAGAATTATTTCTCCAAACCATGGCTTAATCCATAATTTCAAAATAATTGCAAATAAATTTAGATACTTTTGTAATTTCGAATGCATCACAAATACCACTATTATAGTTTTATTTTGTAATAAATATTCATAATATTCATATTGAAATAAAACTATGTCTATTTTCAGTCAACACTGAAAAATAATTATTATTTCATAAATAATGTTTAGTATAGTTTACGAAAACAATTTTCGTAACTTGATGTAACCAATAAGTGTTATATGGCACGCTCCCACTATTTTTGCTATTATTATAATATCATATGAAATACGAAGCTCCGTTGAATACAAATATTTTAAATTCAAAGGAATAAATATCATAGAAAACAATTTTCTATGTGAAAATTCTTTTGAAATAGAAACCTTATTCCAATGTTAAGTATCTATTATTATTTTACAATTCTCCTTTTTAATGTGTTTTATGAAGTAAAAGTGACTATTCAGTCTCTTCGAAGTGTGCCTTAAGTTACATCCACTCTTATACATTCGATTTTCTTTCTAAATGGTCGAGCCATTCAAAGGAAATCCTTACTATAATATCAAAACGAACTCTTTACAAAAGTGTGTTTGGTCATCCTTGACTTTTAAGGATATCAAATAAATTGCACTTTATGTAAACTGATCAAGCTAACAATTCAATGATCGAATTCATAGATTTATCTTGTAGCCTTTGGTCCAGTGTTACATTTAATACAACAAGAACATTACTGTAATCAATAATGTTGAAAGCACGATCTCACTCTACAGTTTACTTAATTATTCAATGAACCGATTTCATCGAGGTTTCGTACATTACAAATTATGATCGTCCACCATATGACATTTATATGTGATCGTGTATGGATTAAATATCCATATTCTTATATTGCTTTTAGAGTTCAAAACTCATTGAGGAAAATACACAATCTCAAGCAAGTAAACTCATAGTGACCAAGTTACGAATGTATTTGGTGGTTGTATAATCATGTGCTTGCATGGGTCAACATGCAAAATTTATTGGTAAGTATATGTAATATTTCTTTATCAATATTTGATTCAGCTCCTTTGTATATTTTAATTAATAAGCATATCATCGATTATATTTAATGCACAAATTTATCGAAGTATACCATTTTAATTATAAGTAGCAGATATTCTTACAATATCAGAAAGGTTAAATGTTACCATTTTATTTTTCTAATAAGGCTCCCACTAGTCTTTTATGTTTCTCCAAACCCTAAGATGAAACATAGAAGTCTTTCAACTTCACTAGTGGATGTTATAACTCGTATATCTTGGGACTTTGATGTCGAGGAAAGCTCGGCAAATTATACTCCCATATACGATAGATAACTCCTTATTTATTATATCATATACAACTCCTAACCTATGGTTCATTGTCCTAATCTCAATTTTACCTTGAGGAAAGCTCAACAAGTAAAAGGAGATTATTCACTTGTACCAACCATTTCGTGATGGCCTAAGTATACTATACATACCTTGAGGAAAGCTCAACAAATATATATAAGTATCTTACCTCGTCCTTTTTAATAATACTACACATAACATCTCTAGCTTGAGGAAAGCTCAACAACTAGAGAGTATAGAAGTAATTTATTAATGTATAAATGGTAGAGGACAAATTTATATTAAAGATTCATAATCTTCAATATATTATATCGAATGGTATCTAAAAATGTGCTAAGGATTGATGATGACCAAGTACAAATATAACTTTGAAGTACAGTAATCACAATAGTATAATTATAATAGTAGAGGAAATAAAATAACATAGTCGATTTTTTATTGGTTTGGATCTCCAATCCTACATTCAGTCCTTGAAAGCCTTTCTGGTTTTTCACTATCAACTTTCACTTTACTTGGAGGAATAGGTTTACAACAACTACCTAAAGCCACAAAAATAGGACTTTTGCTAGAATCGCAAAACTGGACTTCAACATTTTTCCCAAACAGCAGAATGGAACTTCAATAAACAATGTAACAAAAGTTACTTCTTGATATGGTATATCTTTAATGTGTAGATTGTCTCTTTTCAGTACAACGACTCCTATAAAGAAACGAAACAATATTTAGTGGAGGTGTAGAGGCTAAGGAGTTTTATTCGACTAGAATATAGGATGTGGATATGAAGTACACTAGTCAAAAAGGTCTGAATCAAATGAATCTTTTGAAGAATAGGGTAAATGCTTTAGGGTTTGAGAGTTTAGGCATAGATTTCATAGCATTGAGTTGTGTATTGATTCAGAGATGATTGGGAGTATTTATAGGTGTTGTAGGAATGCTAAAATAGGGGTGCAACTTTTTAGATTTTCCATTGATGAAGAGAAGAAACTTCTGGAGTGAAGGGATGCGAGCAAAAACCTTTCACAACATGGCCTTTATTTGTAGAAAATACGACGACTGGTCGACCAGGCCTCTACAACCAGTTGACCGGTTGTTGTGTTTTTAGCTTAATAAATGTGCTAGAAAATCCCGGTTTCGATGGTTGTATATAGCTCCAAAAAAATTCTAAAGTATTTTTCAAAGCATGTGATGAGGTCTAAGGGATTGTGGTAGAGTTTGGAGTGATTTGAAGTTCGTTTGTTTGGTTTTAACAATATTCTACTAACATGACTTGATAACACATAAAATCTTCGTTTGAGCTCTTCGATCTTTCATCGAGTTTATTTGTAGTTTTGATGTGTTCCAGTAGATTTGTTAACACCATTGTAAGTCTTCTAAAACTTATTCAATCATGTAATATCACTTTGGAGTTAAGTATTCTCTTAAATGTGCTTTAATTAATGTCTCTTCTAAAGATTATGTTCTTGATGCTTACTAATCCTGTAAAATGATTGATAAAATCATTAGTAGCATTATTGTATGTTTCTTATCATCAAAATACCATAAACATGGTTCTAACATTCTCCATTTTTGATGATGACAACCACACAACTTATAACATAAAATAATAGACCCTCCTGAATATAAGATATATATAAGTGCTAAGTATATTTCCCCTTAACTTAGGTAGTTTAAATCATGCTAATAAAACATGTAAAGTACAGGTTCTTCTCCCCCTTTGTCATTAACAAAAGGAGATAAAAAAAATATTGGCATATTATAGGTTAAGAACTCTACTTAAATATAATATTTCTCTTAAAAATAAATTTATGTGTTTTTCTTATATGTGTAGAATATTTTTCCCCCTTCATAAAAGAGATAGGAGGTATCATAGATAAGTCAATAAAAATAATTTAACTTTAATTTCATTATATTGATTTTTAATAAAGTAATAGGTATACAACAGATAAATCAAGTGTTTAATGCAATGATACTCATTTTTAACCTATAGGGTTCATGACTTAGGGTACCATGTCCAGTTGGATGTGGTTGATCCATTAAAAATATAGTTTTCATTATTAATAACGGTGTCATAGTAATTGCTAATGTATAATCGTTTATCACGATTAGTCAGATTAGTAGGAACCCATACTTTAAGATTACATATCATTGAGTTTGCACTTAAAGAATATTTTTTATTTCTAAGCAGGGCACTATCATAACATAAAGTGGTTTTAGAACTATCTCTACTTTTAGTACCAGCATTAAAATGCGTATACATGAATGCAAATCTAGTACTATTTTTTTACATTTATCTTGCTTATAGCCTAAATCGCTTTTACCGTTGTGAGCTTTGGTATTCATAAATAGAAGATAAATCATCTTTTCTTTTAAAATTTGTGACTTTCTTTTTTAATTTGTCAAAATTTGTCTTATAATCACAAATTTCCTTTTGCAAAATAATATTATTTTCTTTTAAAAGCTCACATTCTTTAAATAAATTTAGATTTCTAGAAAGTAAAGCACTGTTCTGTTTTTCAAGAGACAAAAAATTAGAATTATAATCATTTAAAGAATTTTCTAACAAAATATTTTTCTTTTGCAAAATTTCAATTTCCTTTAAAAATCAGTGTTTTTATCATTTAAACGCTTTTTTTATTTTAATAGGAAATCTTTTTGTAAAACTATTTCTTTCAACGTTTCTTCAAATATTTTAGTTTGTTTTACTAGAAAATCATTTTCTTCCTTTAAAATACCATTTTTATACTCACTTTCTTTTAATTTTTCTGAAGTTCAAAAATAACCTTTTGTAGCATCTCAAAGTTTTTTAATAACTTACCATATGATGCTAAAAGATCATTGTATAAAGAATCAACGCGTACCGATTTTGATTTGAGAATTGCCATGCAGCACATATACTAAGATTCTAGTGAATGTTCATTGCTTTCTATATATTACTTTTCCTCAACTGGTTTTGAGCTTTGTCTAGATTTTCTTTCTCTGGCCATTTTTCTAAGATGATGTTACGATTTCTATAATATCTAGGCTTTGATACCAAATGAAAGCGTGCTAACGATCGATGATGGCCAAGTATAAATATAACTTTAAAGTGCAATAATCACAGTAGCAGTAATATAAATATAATGGCAGTGGAAATAAAATCACACGGTCGATTTTATACTGGTTCGAATCTTCAATCCTACATCCAGTGACAGAAACCCTTTCTGGTTTTTCACTATCAACCCTCACTTTACCTAGAGGAACGGGTTTATAACAACCGCTTGAAGCCGTAGAAATAGGACTTTCTCTAGAGCCATAGAATTGGACTTCAACACTTTTCCCGAGCAGTAAAACGAGACTTGTAACAACCAATAATTATTGATTAATTTAATTAATCAATCAAAGGGCCAAGATAGGCACAATGAAAGGAAAAAGGGTAATGAATTAATGAAAAAGAGTATGAGGCCCAAGGTTAAATTATTGTAGTACAATAAACATTACTCTTTCCATTCATTCTATTAAAAATAAAATAAAAGCTTGAGAGGAACATTAATGGTAGTAGCCTAAAGAGAGAAAATAAAGAGAAGATAAGGAAACACGAACTAAAGAGGGATTAGGAAGAATAAAGCAAGATATTTCAAAGATCTATGTGAGTAATATTGAACCAATTTTTCCGTACCCAATTATTTGGTTTCGGTATGATTTTGTATACTTTTATATATAATAAGTTTCATATAGATTTTCATTAAACAAGTAAAATAACTAATGAACGTTTTGGGAATGATAGGTGAACATGAGATGTTTAGATATATTACCATAATCTAATGATTTCTAAATGCTATGGAAGTTTTATATGAAGTTCCGACCATGATTCTAGAAATGGTTTTCTAGTTTGAGTGGTTTCCCATGTCAGAATAATTTATTATGAATTATTAAAGGATAATACCTAGAAAATAAATAAGGAAAATGCCAAAATCTAAATAAAGAATAAAGTATATAAGAACAGTCGTCCATGAATTTTCTAGGATTTTATTAAGGTTATCTATGAAGAAAATAAGCTAATATAAGGTGGGTACTGCGTTGGGGAGAAGGGAACTACATAGTCGCCTAAAATCAAAATTGATAAGGTGAAACAAGTGTTAGATAAATAAGAGACAAGATCCATATAAAGCTAAAAAGGAAAATAAAGGACAGTGTTAATGGTTAACAACATAGATGTTGATTTTGATGACAACAACCATATAATGTTGATACTGATGATTTTCCAAGTTGTATAGAATATTTTGTAAAATATTACATAGGTTTATACAAGAACATGATAATCGAGTTTGAAGACTGATCGGTAAAAAGACCAGAGATCATGATTCAGAGATGATCAAGATATTTGAAGACTCGTGAGTTTAAAGATGAAGACACGAAGAGTTCAAGCCTATTGATCATAGGAAATAAACATTAGAATAAATTTTTAAAGTCCTTGGATAGTAACCATCTGTTCTTTGAATACTCTCTTATAAAATTATTTACTTTTTATATATATATATTATATTAAAGTAAAATTTTACAAATATTTTCTAAAGAGTTTTATATATAAAAGGTATTTAAAAACTATGTTTAAAAGTTTTACAAATTATTATAATTTTATAAACACTTCAAAACAATTATTGTTTTTCAAAATTAACCTAGATATTTCGACATAGTCTACCTAAGTATGTCGCCATATAGACCGTTAGAGAGATGCATTTTGAATTTTGAATAGTTGTGATTTGTAACTGCATCTCTTCACGAATAAACACATCCCTTCAAACACTATATAAAGGGGACTGGAAAACGAATTTTGTTAACTAATTTCTCCACTTTTTTCTTACTCTAAATTCTCATCATATATTTCACAAAATCCACTTTCTATACTCTTTGAATTTATTCAAATTCAATCTCTACTTTACTACGTTCATTCTCTATAATCTACTTATTGATTTGAAAGTGTTCTCCAATTAATTCAAAGGTCAAAGTGTCATCAAAAGGGCTATAGGATATTCTTTATGCAAAGTACAACTGTTTGTATTTGGAGTCAACAGCTCTCTACTATTATTTGTTTGGATGTGCTTATTGCACATTCAAATTAAGTGGGCGTGCTTATTGTTGTCCAAATCAAGTGGGTAGCCTGGTCAAATCAAGTGGGTGATCATATTGCTGGATTAAATCAAGAGAGTCTACCCTGAACTCGTAAATCAGGAGGGTGTATCTCGTTGCCTTGAAATCAAAACAATATTCTGGTATGCTTGCTACCTATTTAAAGTAGGCATTGCAAAAGAAATCTGTATATACACTATACAGGACTGGACGTAGGATTGGTTAATCTAAACCAGTATAAAAACCTGGTGTCATCTCTCTTGCTTTTACTACATTTATATATGGGGCATTTCACTAGAAGGACAAACTTTGCAGTCCAATTATTTTCTAGGACACACATCCACAGAAATTAATTTCAAGGCCAAAGTCGGCAGAATAATTACTTTTAAGGACAAAGTCAGCAGTCCAATTACTTTCAAGGACATAATTTCATAGGTTTTTAGGCCTTATAAACTAATTATTTTGCATTTTGTCCTTAAAAGTAATTATTTCAGTTGTGTGTCCTAGAAACTAATTGCACTTGCTAAAGAGGCCCTTGTGGCTAATTTCCACTTTATATATCTATGACTATTTGTTAATATATATAACTGCGATTGATTATCTGTGTTTGAATTTAAATCTTGAAATAAGTTAGAAAAATTCCACAGAAGTTATAAAACACTATTCACCCCCTCTAGTATAGCCTTAAAATCCATTCGCAATAGTACTATACCATTTCCCACATTTGCTATCAGAGTAGTAGATTTTCAAAAACTTGTCATTTGATTTTTGAAAAGTATAAATAGCCAATGACATTGGTAGTACACTTTTTTACACTTTTGTAGAAGGATAATCAACTGCTAGACCTCCACTATTTAATGATAGTAATTATACTTACTAGTCATGTAGATTGAAAATTTATTTACAATTTAACGGTTTAGATATTTAGAACATTACACAAATGAGTACATTAAACTCTAAACTAAATACTCAATATGGACACCAGACCAAAAGAACAAGCACTTAATAATTCTAAGGCCATGAATATTTTATCGTGTTCATTAGATAAAAATGAATTTAATTGAGTTTCTATTTGTAAGTCTGCATATGAAATTTGGAGAACATTGCAAGTTACACATGAGGGTACTAGTAACGTAAAATAAACTAAGATTTCTATGCTAACCAACCAGTTTCAATTGTTTAAAATGAAACCAAACGAGTCTATTTCTGATATGTATTCTAGATTTCAAGATATAGTTCATTCATTAGTATCATTAGTTAAAAATTTCTCCTAAGTAGATCAAGTTAGAAAAGTTCTCAGTTCACTATCCTTGGGATGGGATCAAAAGATATTAGCAACAGAGAAAGCCAATGATATTATTATATTCAAAATTGAAGAGTTAATTGGTAACCCAATGTATAATGAAGCACTGTTGCAGGGTAGAAAGGTAAGCAAGGCAATCGAGAAGAAATCAACTGCATTTAATGCTATAACCAACGATAATGATTCGGATGATAACGACAATGATGAGGAAATTGCTCTTATGACTCAAAATTTCAAAAAATTCCTGAAGTACAGAAAGATGAATAACTTTTGTAGAACCGACAACAAAAATTCTGGAAATAGAAATGTCTTTAAGTGTTACGATTGTAGTGAATCTGGCCATCTAAGAAGAGACTGCCCGCAACAAAAGAAAACGCCCAACATTGATTCATTCAAAATGAGAAAAAGAGCCTACAAAACAACTTTGGACGAATTTGATACTGCATCAAGTACCAACGAACCAAGTACAGAAAATATCAATATGTGTTTTATAGTGATGTAAGATTAATCAGAAGAGACGAAGGAACAAACAAAATCAGTATCTTTTACATTTCAGATTTTATTATTTTTATTTCTAATTTTTTGGAAATTATATAGGAAGATAATAATAGGAATATATAATAATACAAATATTAAACATATATAAATATATACGAGTGTGTGTATATATATATATATTCATATATATGAATATATATACATATATAATATTTTTCATTTTTGAATTTTGAAATTCCGGCCCATATATCGATATATGTCACATGGGTACGTCAACATACCTGGTAGAATTTTGAGAATCTTTTCAAAATTCAAACTTTTGAAATTTCTTCTCTTGCATTAATTTCAAAATTTGAATTACCACCTTTTCACCTATCTCATCCTCTACACATACTTTGAGAACACGACTATTCATTCTCTATTTATTCTCTCCTTCAATCTCATCTTCCACACACACTTTATTTCAAAATTCAAACTTACTCTTCACTCTCCTTCCTAAAAAAACAAATCAAAAATGTCTTCCTCAAACCAGCCTTCTTCATCCAAAGCCATTAGGCTTACCAAAAAGATCAAAAGTCAACTTCATAATGATCAAGAGTCCATTAAAACTTATATTGAGTATGCTACTTATGAAAAAGTATTTTCGAAAAGCTTTGCGGATATTAATGAATTTTCTTCTTATGGTTTACAAGATCTTGCTTTAGAAAACAGTATTTTTGATTTAAACCAATTTATTTCAAAATAATTTTTACTTATATCCCGATTTGGTTGAAATGTTTTATGCTAAATTAAATGAAAATAAATTTCAAGGAAAAGAAAGTCAAATTTGGAGTAGTGTAAAAGACACTACAATTGTTTTAGATTGTGAAATTCTTAGTCAAATTTTTGCTTGAAAAGTAGTGGAAATGATCTCTCCACTTTTGAAATTGATTATGGTAATAGAGAAATTATGTATGATCCACTTCCTAATGATGAAGAGTGTGGTTTTAAAGACAAGAATCTTAGGCCTAAAGTAAGACTAATGAGTCTTATTTTATAACAAAGTATTATACCAAGGACAAGGAATTACAATAACAAGACTAAAGTATTTCAAAGCTCTTTGCGCTATTTTTGGAAAATATGATATAAATTAGGCTCAAGTAATTTTGGATGACTTTGTTCAAAAGAAAATCTCAAGGCATGAGAACACACACTTTACCATGGTGTGTATATTACTAGAATTTTCAATTTTATCGATTTGAGAGGTGAAAACATTTTGCCTCACAAAATTTTCAACAAAACCATCCTCTCTCTTATGCACATTCCTCTTGAATTCGAACCCTATGAATCTCTTCTCGAAAAGGAAGAAAGATTGGCAAGGGAAGAAGAGAAAGAGATTCTGGAAGAAGAAGAAAGTGATGGAATGGAAATTGAAGAGGAGGAAGAGCAAGAAGTAGAAGAGGAAGAGATTGACACTTCCCTGGATAGCTTTGGCAAACATTCTCGCAATTCCAATAAAGAGATTCTTAAGATCCAAGAAAATCTTCTCAACAACCAAAAGAAGCTTAAACGTTCCTTTAGTAAAAAGTTCATTTCTCTCTCGAACAAAGTGGACAAATACTTTGGAAAGATCATTAGGAAACTTGGTGGAAGCTCCTCCTCCTCCTTATCATCTTTTTAGATCTTTTACCTGCATTTGTATCTCTTAGTTTTATGATTTTTTAGATTTATTTCATGTATTTTTGTATTATGTCAATGTACTTCTCTTGTATTAATGAATATTACTTATAAATTTAATTTTCCTGTTCCATAGTGTTTTTATTTTCTCTAGAATTCAAAATTTGAGATAGTATAAAATATAAACAAAAATTAAGACAAAAATAATAAATATGCAAATTTCTTCATATATATCGACATATAGTACATAGGTATGTCGACATATATCTCCAGTTTTTCTGATTTTTGAAATTCAAAACGTTAGTTAATTTTTGGAGGGATTAGTTGCTAATCTGACTTTTCGCTTCTATAAAAGTATATTTCTTCCCGAAAAACTTTTCATCTTCTTATTCTATTCCTCTCCATCTCTTTCATAAAAATGGATTCAAACTTCAATTCCTTAAATCCAACACTTAGTGATGATCTAGAACACACTCTTCAATCATTCAAAAATGTTTTTACTTCATTCCTCGCAATTAACGACAGTTGGAGTTGAGTCAAATACAAACGATCAAAGAATAAGAAACTCAATTTGATTCTCTTCACCGCTTAACTAATAATTCTACAAAAGATGTTGTAAACAACACTCTGAAATGCTCAAACTCTAAAGGAAAAGTAGAACATGAAGATTGGAAAGTTATCAACACTAATCCAATCTTTGGATCCAAAGGATGCGTCAAGGTTCCTAAGAAAACCTAGTTTGTAATTTCTATGCCTATATTAGTTTGGTTTGTATGTTTTGTTTGAACTTATTAGATTGTCTTAGTTTGGTTGATTTGGTTTGTAATGACATGTACATTAGCTTAGTTTAAATAAAATAGCGTGGCTTGATTTGTTTGTTCTATATAAAGTTTATGATATATGTCTCTAGTATATGATCGAATATATATATATATATATATATATATTATACAGTTATTTCTATTATTCCACAATTAATATTGATTTTGATTTCATAATTAAAATTATCATATGTCACATTTACGGGCAGTTTATTTTTTTTATCCATTTTTGTTGAAGATAAAGAGGGAGAAAATATAAAATATAATATATGCATATACTACAGGGGAGTTATTCAGCTTAGGGGGAGTTACATTATATTTTATATACAGGAATATTTACATGATTTCAATCATCAAAAAAGGGAGATTGTTAATACTATAGATATTGATTTTGATGGCAACAACCATATAAATATAGATAATGTTGGTTTTCCAAGTTGTATAGAATATTTTGTAGAATATTATACAGGTTTATATAAGAACAGAATAATCGAGTTTGAAGGCTAATCGGTAAAAAGACTAAAGATCGAGGTTCAGAGATGATCAAAATATTTGAAGACTCATGAGTTTTAAGATGAAGATACAAAGAGGTCAAGACTATAGATCATAGGAAATAAACATTAGAATAATTTGTCAAAGTCCTTGGATAGAAACCATCTGCTCTTCGAATACTCTCTTATCAAATTATTTAGTTTATAAATATATATTATATTAAAGTATAATTTTACAGATATTTTATAAAGACATTTATATAGAAAAGGTATTTGAAAACTACGTTTAAAAGTTTTACAAATTATTAGAATTTTATAACACTTTAAAAGAATTATTATTTTTCAAAATTGACATAGATATGTCGATATAAGCTACCTAATTAGTCAACTTTTAGACCATTGGAGAGACGCCTTTTGAATTTTGAATAGTTGTGATTTGTAACCGCATTTCTTCACAAATAGACACATTCCTTCATACACTATACAAAAGGGATTGGAAAACAAATTTTATTAACTACTTTCTCCACTTTCTTCATACTCCAAATTCTCGTTATATATTTCACAAAACCCACTTTCTATACTCTTTGAATTCATTTAAATTCAATCTCTACTTTACTATGTTCATTCTTTATAATATACTTAGTGATTTGAAAGTAATCTCTCATCAATTCAAAGATCAAAGTGCTATCAAAAAGGTTATAGGATATTCTATTTCCAAAGTATAACTATTTGTATTTGGAATCAACACCTCTATTATTATTTGTTTAGGTGTTCTTGTTGCATGTTCAAACCAAGTGGGCGTGCTTGTTGCCCGTTCAAATCAAGTGGGTATGCTTGTAGCCTGGTCAAATCAAGTAGGTGCTCTTGTTTCCCGATTAAACCAAGCGAGTCTACCCTGAACTTGTAAATTCAAAGGGTGTATCTTGTTGCCTTGAAATTGAGACTGTATTCTAGTTTGCTTGGTACCTATTTAATGTAGGCATTGGAAAAGAAGTCTGCACATACACTGTATAGGACTGGACGTAGGATTGGTTAATTTAAACCAGTATAAAACACATGGTGTCATCTCTCTTACTTTTACTTTACTTGTACTACATTTATACATCTATGACTATCTATTAATATATATATATATATCTGTGATTGATTATCTATGTTTGAATTTGAATCTTGAAATAGGTTAGAAAAATTCCATATGAATTATAAAAGACTATTCACCCCCCTCTACTGTTAAAATAGCCTTAAGATCCATTCACAATAGTAGTACTACATCGTTTCCCACATTAATAATAGAAAGTGAAACCATGACAAATTAGACAGTGACATGTGTAAAGATGTTGAACATGTCAGACTTTGTCTAGTAAAGAATTGAGGCATGACCTAACGATTTATAAGATAACTGCACTATGAGGATGGGGTAGTGATTTGTCAAAAGGATCAGAGACTTTCAGGGGAAGGTAGATCTGCGTCGCAATATGTCGAGGATATGTTGCACCAAAAAATGTAAAGTTGGAAGAGACTGAACTACACCACCATATGTAAAAGGCATACCGCGCCACAATTTGGAAGCATTAACATAATAAGTAAAGGGTGTACTGAGCTAGCTGATTGGGGTAGGGTGGTACTGCGCCAAGGAAAAGTGTGAATGAAACCTAATACAAGACAATTAGGTAGAACTCGAGGAGAGCCCGGGGTTACTAAGGAAAGGAACTCCTGCACTAGAGGTAGGGTTGGAAGGGCTATTAAGTATTAAAGTCGAGTGGGAATGCTCACTCAAATGGACACCTTGAGAAGGTGTCGAGAGACATTCAACTTTCAAGAGACTGTGGTGGGCTGATGAAGTTTCAAACAAAATAAGTGTTTGGGGACTTCGGTGGCTATTTCACAGTAGTCTAGAATTTAAGTAAATAAATACATAGTGATTGCATGTGGCTATTTCTTTATGGCCTAGAGCTTAACAAATAAATGAATTTAAACAATACCGCAGGAGGCCGAGTCTATGCAGTTTAAGTTTAATGAATGAATTTAAAAGAATACCGCAGGAGGCTGCGTCTATGAACTTTAAATTCAATGAATGAATCTAAAGGTAATGCAGGGGGCTAATTCTAGATAGTATCAAACTAAAGACTAATCTATAATGGAAACTGCGAGAGGACGGCGCCGATGGCATAGTGCAAAATGGAAACCGCATAAGAGTGCATAAAGTGCGGTAGTATTAGGAAATCGCATAATAGTGCATAAGACATAGTAGTAGATGTGAACTGCATAAAAGAGCATAAAGCGCAATAGTAAATGGGAACTATGCCAATTATGATTGTTTCATTTATGATGTTGTGGATAGTGAGGGAAAACCCATTTCGTGTACGACGTGGTCTCACTATATGCTTGTTTTAGGTAAGTATTATTCATATTGGATTTTATGTCTGATCTGTGTTTTTATTATTGTTTTCCCCATAAACTCATGGATACTCATTTGAGTTGGTTGAGTTTATGGGCTCAGGTAGGTTTATTTTTGGCGTTGTAGTACACAAATAAAAGACGGAGCAGGAGGTTTTGTTAGCTAATAAAGAATGTTATTTCCATAGTTTTATGAGTTCATGTAAAGTAGTACTATGTTATTTTATATTGTTATTTGACCCCTACGTGGGCACAACTACTGGGTTAATATGGAAAATTATGTATGTAATGAAATTTTGAGACATGCAGTATGTAATAAAAATGTTTAGTTGCTCTGTTTACTTAAATTGTTTATGAATATACAAAACTCACTTGTGTCGCTTGAAAATAATTCTGGTGATGACTATAGCATCATCGACGTTCATTTTCGAGTTTCAGAGTGAGGGATGTTACAGTTGGTATCAAAGCATAGGTTAGGGACACTTAAGTAGAATATAACTAAAATAGAGAATAACTAGGGGGAGGGTATACGCTATTATATGAATAATGTACTTGTACTTTGCTGAATAAAAACACACACACACACACATCTACTTTCTATTATTGTTTCGCTCTCTTTCTCCTCATTTCTAGTGAAGACTTGCTTAACAGAAAAATCAAGATGGATTTGAGAATTAAGCGAGTTGCGATAGGAGGGGTAAGTGCAAGGAGGGAGGTAGAAAGTACGCAGACTAATGGAGATAATATGGGGAAGTCCCCTGAGCAGTAGAGAAGGAAGCTACGCAACCTGCAAATGTTGTTGGCATGGATGTGCATGCTTTATTTAGGGAGTTTATGTTTCAAATAATAAGGGAAATATGATGAAGGCAGTTGGGCCTAGGCCTACGATAGTGAGAGAGGACTTCTCAAGGATGAATAAAGACTACATAAACTTGTGAGGGAAGATGTTTACGGGGAAGGAGCCCATAGTTGAAGTGCTAAATTAGCTTAGAATTTATAAGCGCATATTTGGACACTTAGGACTGAATGATGCATAAAAGAGGAGACTGGCATTAAGGCAGTTGCAGGAGAATGCATTGGATCGATGGGAGATGGTAATTACTAAGACCCCAAAAGGGGAGATTACTTGGGAGCACTTTAAAGAAAGCTTCAAGGCTCGGTTTGTATCAGAGTCTTAGTAGAGTGTGCTGTTAAGGGAGTTCACTGATTTGAAATAGGGTGACCTTACAGTGGATGGTTATATCCAAAAGTTAACTCTTTGGCAAAGTATAGTATGGAGATTATTAACACTTTAACGAAGAAAAATGAGAAATTCATTAGGGGTCTGAAACAAGGTCTTAACCATAAGGTAATGACTCATTTAGTATCTCCTTTTGACTTTGTAGTTGACATGGCTCGAAGGTATGATGGGATATACTAGGAGTAGAGAAGAGCGGAGACGAGGCCCAGGACAGAGTAGAGGAAGAAGTTCAACCTATATACCAAAAGCAAGAAGGGAGTGCCAAAGGGAAAAGGTGGTACGGTCGTTACTATGGAAGTGGCCTGCTATAACTGTAGATAGAAGGGGCACTATGCTACAAGTGCCCAATGCCAAAGAATCTAGGAAGAGTGAAGTGCTTTAAGTGTGATAAGAGGGGGCACTGAAGAAGGACTAACCATAGCTTAAATCGCAGGTTTATGCTTTGGAGGGACCGTGGCAAGGACTATCTATCGAGGAAAGAGGCAATGGAAAATTTCTGGAAGGTATGGCTTCGTTTTTTGGTATCTTAGTTAGAGTACTGTTTGATACTAGGACTACACATTCATTTATAGCTAAGAATCTGGTAGATAGACTTGTGTTAGGAGTCACCTATTTAGTCACTTCCATACGTGTAGTAAATCCGATAAGGGGATATGCCACTTTCAGTTTAAGATGCACTAACTTAGATATTAAGTTAGGTGAGTGTAAGTTTTCGTGTGATCCTTGCGTATTTGACTTCATAGGCTTCAAAGTTATTTTAGGGATGGATTGGTTGGAGAAGTACTGTGCAAGGGTGTACTGTGCAAGGGTGTACTGCGATGAAAGAATAATTACTTTGAGTTACCCAGACCACAAAGATAGAATGTATGTGGCCTTAGGGGATTTTAGGGCAAAATTTAGAGGCATTCTGTTTGCTTTAACTTTGGAAGAAGAGGACCCTGGAGCGGTGAGTGTGGTGAAGGAGTTCCTAGATGTATTTGAATCGGTTTTGAGGTTGCTACCTCCAAGAGCGGTGAAATTTCGTATAAATTTGCTACCAGTGACTGAACCATTCAGCTGACCTCCCAATAGAATGTCTCCAAAAAATATGGAGGAATTGGAGAAGCGGTTGGCAGAGCTAGAAGGAAAGAGCTTCGTAAGGCCAAGTAGCTCACCTTGGGGAGCGACAACTGTATTCGTGAAGAAGTCTATTGGGTCTTTAAGACTGTAAATAAACTATCGAAAGCTAAATGAAAGAATGGTGAAGAATAGTATCCTTTTCCAAGGATTGATGACCTATTTGATCGGTTGAGTGGAGCTAAGGTATTTTCGTAGTTAGACTTGGGTTCATGTTTCCATCGGTTGAGAGTTGCAGAGGAAAGCATTCCTCTGACTGCATTCAGAACGAGGTAAGATTCATATAAGTGGCTAGTAATGTCATTTAGGCTAACCAATGCACCTACATTCTTTGTAGACTTGAGGAATATAATTTTTCGAGACCGGCTAAATTGATATGTGTTGGTGTTCATATATGACATCTTAGTGTACTCGAAGGATGGGGTAGAGCATGCGATTCGCTTGAGGCTTGTGTTGGAGATGTTGAGACAACGCAAATTGAAAGCTAAATTTTCTAGATATCATTATTGAAGGAAGGAAGTGAAGCTCCTAGGTCATGTGGTCTTGGGAGGAGGGTTAGTAGTAGATCCTTTGAAGTTTGACACGATAAATGGGTGGATGAGACCAAAGACGACGACCGAAGCGCGAAGTTTCTTAGGATTGGTTGGCTACTACCAGAGATTCATTAAGGACTTCTCTCGTGTAGCTGTGCCAGTGATGAGGCTGACCTGGAAGAGTGAGAAGTTTATTTGGATGTAGGAGTGTGAGATGTTCCAGGAATTTAAGCAGTGACTGACAAGTACACATTTGTTAGTAATACCCTAGGGTAATAATGGTACGATCGTATATACTGATGCATCAGGCTCGTGATTAGGGGTAGTATTAATGCAGAAGGGAAAAGTGATCACGTATGCATCTAGGTAGTTATGACCCTATGAGGTTCAATATCCAACTCATGACTTGGAGTTAGCGGCCATTGTCTTCGCATTGAAGATTTGTAGACATTATCTCTTATGAGAAAGATTTGAGTTATTTACTGACCATAAGTCCTTAAGATATTTGTTCTCTCTAAAGGAGCTAAACACAAGGCAACAAAGGTGGTTTGGGTTTCTAGCATCTTATGATTTTGGGATAGAGTATTCCCTAGGGAAGGCGAATATAGTGGCTGATGCTCTAAGCCAAAAATAGCAGAGTTATGTTTTGACTATGATAGAAGAATGGAACGTCTAGGAAACGTTGTTTGCATGTAATATGTAGAGTTTTGGTCTGGTGAAGGTTCGAGTAGTATTTTTGGGATGCTATCATGCCCAGAATTAAGGCATGTGCTGGTTGAAAGGATTGCTGGACTGTAGAAGGAAGATAAGTTTTGGGCCGACACAACAAGGAGCTTAGACTCAGGGATTGAGGTGGTAGAACTGAAAGGGTTTGGTGTTGGTAGGGAAGGTAGACTGTAGAAGGAAGGAAGGTTGTATGTTCTGAGTATAGAAGAACTGCGGAAGAAAGTATTGGATGAATGTCATCGTTCAAATTTCACCATTCATCCTGGAGGTACTAAGACGCATCGAGATATGAAGAGAAGTTTCTTCTAGGATGGGATGAAGAAAGATGTGGGAGAGTATGTAAGAAGATGCTTACATGCCAGCAGGTGAAGGCAGAACATCAGAAGCCTAGTGGGCTCTTGCAGCCTTTGGAGGTTCCAATTTGGAAATGGAATTCAGTATTTATGGACTTCGTAGATGGGTTACCAAGGTCAAGGACAGAGAATGAAAGAATATGGGTCATAGTTGATAGACTGATTAAGCGTGCCCATTTCATTGCAGTGAAGGCTGCGAGAACTGCACCGAGGTTAGAAAAGATATATATGAAGGTGGCAGTGAAATTGCACGAGGTACTTAGCACTATTATTAACGACCATGATCCATTTTTCGCCAGTGAGTTTTAGCATAGCTTGCAAAAGATGTTGGGTACAAAGTTGTGTATGAGTACTGCGTACCATCCACAGATAGATGGACAGACCGAAAGAGTCAACAAGGTTCTAGAAGACTTATTGAGAGCTTACATATTAACTTTAGGGGAACTTGGGAAGATTACCTACACATGGTAGAATTTTCATACAACAACAACTACCAAAGCAGTATTGTGATGGCCCCATTTAAAGCGTTGTATGGAAGGCCATATAGATCGCTAGCATATTGGCTAGAGACAGGGGACTGGATTGTATTAGGACCAGATGTGGTAAATGTGCTACTAAGAAAGTAGAGCTGATCCGAGCTAGGATGAAGGCAGCACAGTCTAGGAAAAAAAGTTATGCTGATAGGAGTAAGAAGGGATTGGAAGTTACAGTAGGTGATTAGGTATTTGTAAAAGTTTCTCCGATGCGAGGTGTGATACGCTTTAGAAAGATGGGAAAGTTAGCAGCCAGATATGTAGCACCGTTTCCAATCATGGAGAAGGTTGGAAAGGTGGCGTATAGGGTAGAACTGCGAAGTGCTTTGGTAGGGATTCATAATGTGTTTCACATGTCACATCTGTGGAAATGCATTAGAGATCCGGATGTAGTGGTTATCCGAGGGCAGTAGGAGATCTAGTCATAGAACCGAATATGGCCTATGTGCGCCGATCGATTCAAATAGTGGATCGGGATGAGAAGCGGCTTCGAAAAAAGACGACGAAGCTAGTATGTGTCTAATGGAGCACGGACCGAAAGACTACACGTGGGACATAGAGGATAATGTTAGGAGGACCTATCCAGAATTGTTCGTTTTAGATTAGCTTATGAGCTATGTGTTGAATTATATTGTTGTAGACCAAATATATGTATGAATATTATGGTTGATTGTCATATTAGTAGATAACACTAGTACATATTTTGTGAATTGAACATTCATGGGTTTATGCTTCAGAGTAAGCATGGGGTAGATTGGCAATCATTACCATGCCTTAATTGAATTTCGGGGGCGAAATTTCTTTAAAGGGGGAAGACTGTAAAAACCCGTAATTGTTGATTAATTTAATTAATTAATTAAAGGGCCAAGATAAGCTTAATGAAAGAAAAATGGGTAATGGATTAATGAAAAAGAGTAAGAGGGCCTAAGCCTAAATTATCAGGAAAATAAACATTACTCTTTCCATTCACTTATTTCATCCTACTAAAAATAAAAAGAAATCTTGAGAGGAACATTAATATGGTAGCCTAAAGAGAGCAAATAAAGAGAAGATTGGACCCTTTTTTCCCCTCCTATTGATTCTGTGATTTGACCTGGGGGGAAAACAATGAAATTCTCAAATCTAGCACAAGCTCGGCTCCCGACCTGATATCGTGGTACTCTGATGAGCAAAGTTGGGTTTATGAAGGGACTCGGTTCCAATATTCACCCATGACAGATTGTTTTTTTAGATATGTAGCTGACGAGGTTGGTGAGCAGAGATCTTTACACTATCAGTTATCTGGTGATTCGTTATCTTTAGCGACAAGGGGACCATAATAGAGAAGTACTCCAGGATGCTAGCTGGGATAGGATTTTCCTCTACTCTGAGAAATCATTGGACTTCGTCCCTCTCCTTGGGAAGATGTTTAGTTTATATGTACATGTGATTGAAACAGATTCATTTGATGACAAGTGTGTTTCTTTCTCTTCTGATTGGGAATAGTCTTTTGCTGGTTACTATAGTAGTTAGGGTGTTTCATACCTATTACTGCTGAGGCGTCTTTGCCTCACACCTGTTATATTCGTTAAAAAGTGGTACAGTCACTATAATCCGGTTTGCCTGTGCAGAATAATAATATTTTGTTTTGCCTGCAAAAAAAGGGAAGATAAGGAAATGCAAGCTAAAGAGGGATTAAGAAGACTAAAGCAAGTTATTTCAAAGATCTAGGCGAGTAATACTAAACCTATTTTACCGTACCTAATTATTTGGTTTTGGTATGATTTTGTATACTTTTATATATGATGGATTTTCATATGGATTTTTATTAGAAAAGTAAAATGGTTAATGAATGCTTTGGGAAAGATATGTGAACATGAGATGTTTAGATATATTACCCCACTCTAATGATTTTTAAATGCTACGAAAGTTTTAAACAAAGTTCTGATCATGATTCTAGAAATGGGTTTTTAGTTTGAGAGGTTTCCCATGTCATAATAATTTATTATGAATTATTGAAGGAGAATACCTAGAAAATAAATAAGGAAAATACCAATAAAAATCTAAATATATAATAAAGTTCATTAGAACAGTTTTCCATGAATTTTCTAGGATTTTATTAAGGTTATTTATGAAGAAAATAAGCTAATATAAGGTGGGTACTACGTTGGGGAGAAAGGAATTACATGGTCGCCTAAAATTTAAATTGATAAGGTGATATAAATGTTAGATAAATAGGAAACAAGATCCATATAAAAGCTAAAAATAAAAATAAAGGACACTGTTGATAATAGAAAGTGAAATCGTGATGAAAGGTGTGAATGAAACCTAATATAAGACAATTAGGTACGACTCAGGGAGACCCATAGCTATTAAGGAAAAGAACTCCTGCTCTAGAGGTAGGGTTAGAAGGGCTATTGACGTCGAGTAGGGATGCTCACTCGAATGCACACCTTGGAAAGGTGAGGAGAGGCATTCAACTTCCAAGAGACTGCGGTGGGCTGATTCTACGCAGTTTAAACAAAATGAGTGATTAGAGACTTCGGGTGGCTGTTTAACAGTAGCCCAGAATTTAAGTAAATAAATACATGGGGACTGCATGTGGCTATTTATTTGTGATACAGAGCTTAATAAATAAATGAATCTAAAGGATACTGCAGGCGGTTGAGTCTATGCAGTTTAAGTTTAATGAATGAATTTAAAAGAATGTCGCAAGGGGCTGGGTCTATGCAGTTTAAGTTTAATGAATGAATTTAAAAGAATACTACAAGGGGCTGGGTCTATGTAGTTTAAATTTAATGATATCGGACTAAAGACCCATCTAAAATGGAAACTGCAAGGGGACTGCGCCAGGGGCACAGTAGTAAAAAGGAAACCGCATAAGAGCGCATAAGGTGCAGTAGTATTAGGAAATCACATAAGGGCACATAAGGCGCAATAGTAGATGTGAACCGCATAAGAGCGCATAAGGCGCAATAGTGAATGGGTACTATGCAAACTATGATTGTTTCATTTATGATGCTATGGATAGTGAAGGGAAAACCCGTTCTGTGTTGTACGGCGTGGTCTCACAATATGCTTGTTTTGGATAAGTATTATTCAAACCAGAATTTATGTCAGATCCGTGTTTTTATTATTGTTTTCCTGATAAACTCACAAGTACTCATTTGAGTAGGTTGAGTTTATGGGCTCAGGTAGGTTTATTTTAGATGCCGCAGTACACAGATCGAAGACGGAGCATGAGGCTTTTTTAGCGAATAAAGAATGTTATTCCGATTTCGACAGTTGTATATAGCTTCGAAAAATCCCAAAATATTTTTCAAAGTATGTGATGAGGTCTAAGATATGGTGGAAGAGTTTGGAGTGATTTGAAGTTCGTTTGTTTGGTTTTAATAATATTCTACTAACATGACTCGATAACATATAAAATCTTCATTTGAGCTCTTCGATCTTTCATCGAATGTATCTTTAGTTTTGATGTGTTCCAGTAATTTGTTAACACCATCGTAAGTCTTCTAAAGCTTATGTACTTCGGTAATATCACTCTAAAGCAAAGTATTCTCTGAAATGTGCTTTGATTAATATCTCTTCTAAAGATTATGTTCTTGATGCCTACTAATCCAGTAAAGTACTTGATAGGATCATTTATAACATTGCCGTATGGTTTTTATCATCAAATACTATAAACATGGTTCTAACAATATTGACTTATGGAATAATGTATTTATATGAAATACCTTCGTGATTCAAGTGTCAGACACATCAGAAATCACGGTATATGTACTTTTATGTATGTATTTATTCCTTAAGTCTATTTAAGGGTTTCTTTAATATTCCATCTGTAGTTTATACATATATTATATAAGTATTATTATTATTATATAACTTTTATACTTTATTTAACTTATATAATATTTTATGTATAACACTATATTAATTAAATCTTATTTAACTAATTTAATTAATTAACAATTTAATTAATTATTATATTATTCAATTATAACATATTATATATATATAATATAACCTTTATACTGATACACATATATCTTCTGTATATGTATTTAAATTAATTAACTTTTAATTAAACAATTTTAACTAAATTTTGAAAATTTTGAAAATTCTTTTATACACACATGTATACCTATATTATCTTAAACAATCCAAGACAACATAACATATATTCATTATATATTATATATATATATATTGAATTAATTAACTTACTTAATTTTTTTTAGCAAGGCTAGTCGGCTTTATAGTGGGCCGTGCCACTGTTATAAATAAAATTATAACAGGTGTTTTGCACATGCACAAAACAGCTGAGACGGTTTTTATAGTGGACCGACCACTTATTACAAGATGCACAAGGAAAACACTCATACCGACTCACATAAAGATACAAAATAACACCAAACTATGACCAAATGGAAGCAAAAAGCTTCACACAATTACAACAGAAGCAAAGACAACTTCTACTATGACAATACAGAACCTAACAAGAATAGAATGACCAAAAGAAGCCTAAACTTCCACTCTAACACAACTCCACAGTGCAAAGACAAACGATTAACATGCAACATCTAGCTAGCAAGCAACTTGACATCAGGAAACCAACCGAAATTGAAGCAAGAACTACCACTTTGACACAACTCCACAAAGCATGGACATCAACAAACGGGTAGAACAATAAGCTTGCAACATGACCAACCGAAAACATAACAAGCTAATACAAATCTTTCCGATATCAACCAAGGAAGCAAATACCAGATGAAGGCAATTGGACCCAAGCGTACCACAAAAAATACAGCAATGCAACTTAGCAAATGAGACAGAGCTTAGAAAAGGAAAATAGAAAGTACAAAGCCAATTCAGCCTAGCACGACAACCAATCAAAGTCGACGACCCTCCATTGCAAAGCAGTCGCCAAGGACACCGAGGAGGTGAGAAAACAACAAGGCAAATACTAACTATTGACAAAAAGGAAGCACCTGAAGCGATACAGTAACCAAGCGCCAACACACAACAACCGATGAAAAACCCCTCCAGATAACCCCGAAGCAAACCAAGCAACCAAAAGCACGCTGCAACCACCGAGAGCCAATAACCAGAAGAGCCACGAGAGAGAATGGCCGACAAAAGGACACTTAAAAACCAAAAGGGAAGCACGACAATCCAGATCAAGAAAAACCACTTAAATTGCATGCAATCGTCAATAGTAAGATGATTAGGATGAAAAAATTGGACTAGATGCCGAGAATACGAACCAAAAATCCCTAACATCCAACGATTAACAAAAGGGAGACGCCAGATCCGGAAGCGAGGAATGGGAATACAGATCTGAAAGGGGGAAGCATGAAATAAAGGGATCTATGTGAAGTAATGGTAGCAATAGGGAAAGCTAGGCCTTTGCGGGGAGAAGTGATAAAACAGAGAAAAATGAAGCGATGAAGAGAAGGATACGAGAAAAGAGCGACGGCGGAGAAAACCTAGTCCCCATTGATAAGAACTTGACTACCTTACTTGAACAGGAAATATTTTTTTAATGGTTAACTTACTTAATTAATTCATTTACTTTATTAATCTTATGAATAAATAATATTTTCAAAATTAATTTTATAAAATTTTCAAACATTTTGAAAAATTATATTATAACTTTTATAATATGTGTTTTATTTTAAATTTAAATTTAACTTTTAAATTTAAAAATTTTATTTTAATTTTCAAAACAATTATAACATCTATAATACTTTTTCTATTTTAAATTTAAATTTAAAACTGTTTTTTTTATTTCAAAATAATTTTGGAATTAGCCCAAGGCCTAATTCAAATTGGGCCTTTTCTATTAAGGACAGTCTTTTGAGCTTATCTCTTCATTTCGGGCCATGCTAGTAGCCAGGCAAGGTAGAGTACTTGATTAACCAAACTTAACCTTAGACACTACTTTTCTATACATCCTACTATATAGGCGGCTTTAATAAGTTAGCCAAAATATTGCAATTTTAGACCTCATAGTCTATTTGGCTCTGATACCGTTGTTCGAACTGTGCCAGTCCCCAAAGGATTAATTAAGTAAGTTTCAAAATTTTACCGTTTTGGATCTTTATTGGATCTACGAAGTCTAAGTTTATTTGGGTCTTATCTAGATTTGTTTTAAATAAAATCAATATTTTATTAATTTTATAAATAAAGTTTTATTTTAACAAGTTTATTTTATATTATATAAATGATATGCGTATCATTTACACATATGTGTGTACGTACTCATGCAACATAATAAGGTGCACATGGTTTGACATGCTCATGTATAAATGTTGGGATTTACGTCGCAACGGACATGATAGCCCCTCCGTATAAATGTGTGATGTCAATGTATATGTGTGTGTGTGTATATGGTTAATAAATTAATTATAAATTTAATATTTATAAATTTCAAATTCAATTATTAGATTTAAAATTTAGATCTAGATCTATAAAATGAAATATATAGTATTTTCAAATATAAACTAATATATTAATTTTGTGTTTATTTTTTTAAATATATATATATGTATGTATGTACTATATATATTAAATAATATTTGGATATATTATATATATGTATAACGTATAGTCATAAATATATTTTGTGTAAATTAATAATACACACACACATATTTTTCGAACATAAAAAAACCTCATTTTTGTTTGCATTTCTTTGTTGCTATCAAAAATAATTTTATTTATTTATTTGATTTCCACATGAAATTCTATGAAAAAAAATTAATTTTTTTATTTCCGAAATAATATATGTATTTATATGTTAAATATTTATACGAGCATTACGGCACGTGCTTCGCACGTGATGATAGTACGCATTTCGCGCATGAATTGTTTTTTTGACAAATTGTATATGTCTAAGTTCGAAAAAATATGATTTGCATAAATATTTAGCCATTTTTTCCGTTGAAATGATCTGCAGTTAGTTTTAATTTTTCTTTCTAAATTGCAGCATCTAATTTTTTGTTAGTTTGAATTTTTATTTTTATTGTTAATTAATAAAGAATGAATTTAATTTTTTATTAGTTTGAATTTTTATTTCTATTATTATTAATTAATAAAAAATGACTTTGAAAAGAAAGTTTATTTTTTAGATCCTATATTTAAGTGATATTGAGATTTCAATAATATTTGTAGATGCGCCTTTTGAATTGGTAAAGAACACTTATCCGTTAGATAAAATTTTTAAGTGATATTAATATTTAATAATATATATAAATGGGCGTTTTTGGTAGTTCACGTTGATACCAAAAAAGTGTGACACCAAAGGTATTACAACTATTAATAAAGATAAATATATGTCATATAATTCATAATATATATATATATATATACATAGATAAAACATTTAATTTAAATAAAATACTATATTATATTCGAATATAAAATTATATAAATATATATATATATTGTAACAATAAATATGTATATATGTGTATATATATTAATGTAAAACATATTTTACTTAACAGTGTTTAGTATAAATCATTTTCCTTTAAATCAATTAATAATATTATTTGAGAAAAACGAATTTTTTTAATGGCTGTAAGCAAGA
Source organism: Allium fistulosum (assembly GCA_030737815.1). Taxonomy (NCBI): domain Eukaryota; kingdom Viridiplantae; phylum Streptophyta; class Magnoliopsida; order Asparagales; family Amaryllidaceae; genus Allium; species Allium fistulosum. Next base: position 932,731,902 of record CM060903.1, read on the forward strand.
TGTATGATTATACATATGTAAAATAATTTTTTTAAATTTATATACACATATATACAATCCATCTAATGAAGACAACAAAATGTTGTACTGATTCGTGATATATTTAACTGCTATCTAAACACATATATCTTATAATGAACATTATATAAATTAGTATGTCATCGTAAAAAGGGAATTTTACCTTTTACCTAATGCCCAGATAGTACACCTTGAAATATAGAATCAGAACTCCTTGAAATGATTATAGATTCCGGAAAACACTACTAGACTGAATGCCGCTACCACCGGTATTTGAATTTTATTTGATTTAATGTTTTAAGCTTGAAATTTTGAGGAGAATGGACGGGAAGTGGCTGGCCATAGATGTACCAAATGGATCAAGAGTGTAAAAAAATAAGATGAGGAGTTAGAGATGAATATATAGTGGAGATCTAAGGAGAAAAAGGAGGATCTAGATCCACCTTTCTCTCTTACCTATTCATCTCTTTGAATTCAAAATTCAAGCCCTCCTTAGCCGTCATATAGCTAGCGTCCTTATGCCATTACAGTCGCACTCAATAGGTCCCATCATGGGCGTCAAAATCACTTCTAGCCAAATTAATAAAATAACACATTTAAACTTAATTTAAACGCGTATCGATATCATATATCAATTAGTGTATTTATAACTATTATACACACACTTTGATATTGATAAAAAAAATATCAAATAAAATTTTATAATTAATATTTCATAAATATTAATTAATTTAATTAATTTGTAACAATTATAATTTAATTAAATCGGATGGTAATAGGAGTATTCAACATTTCGGTTGTGTGGCTCTTAGGTGTATATTCAGCCAACGATTGATGTCAAACAATTTGAATATTAACGTTCACACAACACTTAACAGTTGATGTGATATTATGACCAACTTTATTGCTTACATAACTTCAATATAATCCAATTTTACTTTATTTAAGCTTTATCCAGTTGTGACAACTATTTACACCAATTCTCTTCTTTAAAACTATATCATGGTCAAAATTTCAATATTGTCCATACTTAACTCTATAATCCAAACACAAAGTCCTTGGTTCAATAATAACAATTATTATTAACCGAACTACTCTGGCTTTTGGGTACCCGCTATAATCTCACACCGAATCCATCGTTTAATGCTACGAACAGCCTTTCGAATGCCATTTATGGTCTCACACCGAATCATTCGTTTAATGTGGTGAATAGGTTTTTGGATATCACATATGGCCTTATACCGAATCCTTTTCAAAATTCTAAATACACCTCTTGGCCATTTTAAGCCTCAATATTGACTTCCCTTCGAAAGTTAAACGATCTCGGTCTATCCCTTTATCGAAATTTAACGCTATCCTTGGTTCATCCAAGGAAGCCTAATTTATACATAGGTTGGTTTCGACATCCCATATTGTCCCCAGGCTAGGTCTTGGTACACCCATTTTGTCTTTTGACAACTCCCGCCTCCGTGTTGCTCACTCATTGGCCTCTGATTATAGCCTCCTCCTTTGATAATCACCTTTGGCATTCTCCTTTATATTTTCCTAATTTATTATACTTAGACTTTACTTAGTACTTTACTAATTCATTTTAGCCTTTGGTTCCAAACTTGTCCTTTCGCAGTTGTTCTCTCATTTGCTACTTCAGCTCTGCTATAGGTAGAAAAGCCTGACATCTATGTGCGCCTGCCACTTCCTTTTGCACATGTCATCACCAGATTCGTTCTGCTTCCAGTTTTACTCAGCGACAGTGTCCTTTATATTATTTTTACATCACTTTTATATTATCTTTTCCCCTCATTACTTTACATATAATTTACATGGTAATCATGTTATATGGCCTCAATGATGCATTTAGCTTTCGTAAAATGAATCTTTATGATTGAGTAATTACTTATAAATTTCAAAAATTCATAAATAAATTCTTATGCATGGTTTTATTAAAACTTTTGTGTTTGAGTCATTTTTCTCTTATTTCTTACAATAGGATCCTTCAAACATCCATACTTAATCATTTTAACATGGGAAAATTCTCTATTTTAAAACACTTCTCTGAAAATATACTTAGAACATCATATTAAATTTTCACATCATTTAACAATCATTGGAGTAGGGAATCATAGCTAAATATCACTTAGTAAAGCTATTTTATCCCAAAATATTTGTTAAATCATTTTCTTTCATTTGATAATACTTAACACATATGAACTATATCATATGTTTCATAACCGCGATTAATATATATGAAAACAGAAATCGAGTATTGTATTACTTACCTAAACCTTTGATATAGCTTTGATTTTTAAGAGCTTTATTTTCCATGGTTTTTAATCTTCTTCTTCCTCTTTCTAAGCTGCCTCCACCATTACCATTCCAAAGCTTTTGTTTTGTGGAGATAGAATGAATAAAAAGCTTTGGAATGTTAATGGTGGCGACAGCTTAGAAAGAGGAAGAAGAAGATTAAAAACCATGGAGAATAAAGCTCTTAAAAATCAAAGCTATATCAATGGTTTAGGTAAGTAATACAATACTCGATTTTCGTTTTCATATATATTAATCGCGGTTATGAAACATATGATATAGTTCATATGTGTTAAGTGTTATCAAATGAAAGAAAATGATTTAACAAATATTTTAGGATAAAATAGCTTTACTAAGCGATATTTAGCTATGATTCCCTACTCCAATGATTGTTAAATGATGTGAAAATTTAATATGATGTTCTAAGTATATTTTCAGAGAAGTGTTTTAAAATAGAGAATTTTCCCACGTTAAGATGATTAAGTATGGATGTTTGAAGGATCCTATTGTAAGAAATAAGAGAAAAATGACTCAAACACAAAAGTTTTAATAAAACCACGCATAAGAATTTATTTATGAATTTCTAAAATTTATAAGTAATTTCTCAATCATAAAGATTCATTTCCGAATGCTAAATGCGCCGTCGAGGCCATATAACACGATTACCATGTAAATTATATGTAAAGTAATGAGGGGAAAAGATCATATAAAAGTGATGTAAAAATAATATAAAGGACAGTGTCACCGACTAAAAATGGAAGCAGAACGAACCTGGTGATGACATGTGCAAAAGGAAGTGGCAGGCGCACATAGATGTCAAGCTTTTCTACCTGCAGCAGAGCTGAAGTAGCAAATGAGAGAACAATTGCGAAAGGACAAGTTTGGAACCAAAGGCTAAAATGAACTAGTGAAGTACTAAGTAAAGTCTTAGTATAATAAATTAGGAAAATATAAAGGAGAATGCCAAAGGTGATTATCAAAGGAGGAGGCTATAATCAGAGGCCAATGAGTGAGCAACACGGAGGCGGGAGTTGTCGGAAGACAAAATCGGTGTACCAAGACCTAGCCCGGGGACAATATGGGATATCGAAACCAACCTATGTATAAATTAGGCTTCCTTGGATGAACCAAGGATAGTGTTGAATTTCGATAAACGGATAGACCGAGATCGTTTAACTTTCGGAGGGAAGTCAATATTGAGACTTAAGATGGCCAAGAGGTGTATTTAGAATTTTGAAAAGGATTCGGTATAAGGCCATATGTGACATCCAAAAACCTATTCACGACATTAAACGAATGATTCGGTGTGAGACCATAAGTGGCATTCGAAAGGCTATTCGTAGCATTAAACGATGGATTCGGTGTGAGATTATAGCGGGTACCCATGTGTCACACACAAATGTACTAGTGCAGCTACACATAAATGTACTACTGCAACTATTATTACATAAAAAATAAACCATAGTAAGATACACACACATACATATATGGTCCATAACAAAATATAGCAAACATAGATGCTAAGTTTAGACAAACAACTTAGGATAAGTCCTCTTGACCTTATATTATGTTTTCTTAGTACAATCTTCTCGGTCATCACTCCACTAGACTCGTACAAGATTCAAAACCTTATTTTGAAGCTCCTTCACATCTCGGTCTATTATCCGAATGGGCTTCCTCACATAAGACATGTTTGATTCACCAACCAAGTCTTCCATTGCTCTCGGATTTACTACCGCGTCACGGTCTTGGACGCACTTCCTTAAATGTGATACATGAAACACACTATGGACCCTCATAAAAGAACTCGGTAACTCAACCTTATAGGCAACTTTCCTGATTTTGTCAAGTATCAGAAATGGGCCAACATACCTTAGTGCTAACTTTCTAGCCTTTTTGGACATAAAGTGTCTTTCATCGGCTGAACCTTGACAAAAATTTAACCTCTAAGATCAAATTCTAAATCCTTTTGCCTTCTAGCGGCATAACTTATCTGCCCCAATTGAGCATCTTTCATCCTTTATCGGATCAACTTAACTTTTTTTAAAGCTTCTCTTATATGATCCAGCCCCAATGCGATCCTATCTCCCATCTTGCACCAACATACTAGTGACTTGCATGGCTTCCATATAATGCCTCAAAAGGTGACATACCAATACTGAACTGGTAATTATTGTTGTATGAAAAATCCATCAAGTGTAAATGATCTTCCCAAGGCCCACTAAAATCTAATACATGGACTTGTAATAAATCTTCAAGTACTTGGTTGACTCTCTCGGTCTATCGATCTGTCTGATGATGGTAAGATGTACTCATACACAACTAAAAACCTATAGCAGTCTATAGACTTTTCTAAAACTTAATAGCAAACAAAGGGTTTCAGTCATTAATAATAGTACTTGGAAATCCATATAGTCTCACCATAGTCTTCATATAAATCTCAGCAAACTTTGCGACCGTCCCCATGGATCTTACTAGAATAAAATGAGCACTCTTAGTTAATCTATCTGCTATGACCCATATATTCTCGTTCCTAGCCTTAGATTTCGGCAAGCCATCTATGAAATCTATAGAAATTGAGTCCCACTTCCATATTGAAATCTCCAAAGGCTACAAAAGTCCACTCAGCTTCTGATGTTTAACCTTAACTTCTTGGAATGTGAAACATCTCTTCACACATTCTCTAACATCTCTTTTCATTCCTTTCCAATAGAAACTTCTCTTCATATTTTGTACATATAGCATCACTTATGTGAATAACAAACATTGAATGATGACATTTGCTCAAGACTTCCTTCCGAAGTTCTCCTGCGTCTGGAACATATAACCTTCCTTCTTTCGAAGCTAGCCTCTTTTGTTAACTTTGAAGCCTCTCAACTCTTTAGTCTCGCCACCCGTCCTTAGGCACCCAATCCTTTCGACACAAAGTGGGTCCTATCTTTTCTTCTTGGCAATCCTTTCCATGAGAGCTAGCCGAACTTCCAAGAATGATAGTGTCCTGAAAACCCTACTCGAATCAGCACTCGACTGAAAGTGAACGTTGTAAGAAGCTAACATGTCTAAAACATTCCACACTTCAATCATAACCAAAATACAACTTTGCTACCTTCTTCTCAAGGCAATGACAACCTTATTTCCTTTCATTGGGGTATACTCTATCCTAAAATCGTAAGATGCCAAAAATTCTAGCCATCTCCATTATCTCGTGTTCAACTCCTTTTAAGAGAACTTGTATCTCAAGGACATGTTATCAGCAAATATTTCAAACCTTTCTCCTAAAAAGCAATGTCTCTAAATCTTCAATGCAAAGATAATAACTACTAACTCCAAGTCATGCAAAGATAACAGCTACTAACCGCTATACACAATAATATCCTTATTACCCTTAGCTATACCAAAACAAGTGCATTCATCAATCGTGTAGGAATCGGCTGGTTAGCGGCGGGTAAATTGAGTAAATTTCAAAAAAAATCCCTATTTAGATCTTATTAATAAAATCAAATTTTATTTTGAATATATATCCTTGTTTAATTAATGTAATTAATCAAATGTATTTAATATGAATTAAATTCAACTATTTTTATGAGGGAGGTTTTATTTTATTTAAGGAGAGAAACCTTTCATTTCTCTCTCTTAAAACTTGCTCATTAATTAGTGGAAGGCTTTGTTTTATGTAGAGAGAAACCTTTTATTTCTCTCTTTCAATTAAATTAAGCGATTGATCTGTTTAAATGATAATTTTAACATAATTTGTACCTGATATATTTTGTGAGTATATCCAAATATACACAAGTGTATTGCGTGCAAGTGTCACATGTTATATTTTGTATGTAGTTAATGTGTAGGTGTTTAGGTGCTGGGATTTACACTACAACAAACACAAGATTTATTTCCAAGATATGCAGTGATTTGATTTAGTAAAACAATTTGAAATTAGATTTAGATCTACCAATTCAAAATAAAATATATATACATATGTTGATAATTTGAAGTAAGATAACATAAAGATATTTCATAAATAATTTGCGAAAAGCATATTTTATTTAATAATACTAGTGTTTTGATTTATGTTCATTTATGCATTAATACAACTCTCTTTTTTTATTGGCATGTATATTTATATAATTAAATATAAATTAAAATTTTGTGTTTTAAAACCATATTCATATAAAATAATTTTAATTTATTTTAATATATACACACACACAAAAACATGTATATATGGATATAAATAAATTTAAAATAGAAATCCAATATTACATCTAATAAAGGTAGGCCTGTAAATGGTCGGATACAGATTCATATAGTGCCATATCCATATTTGTATTCGAAATCATTTTCAGATATCGGATATCCGTATTCGCGAATGTAGATGGATATTGAATATTTATTGGATATTCTTTGACCAGTTCACAACTAATAAATTTAAACAAATAAATAGAAAATTTTGATTTATTACAAATCCATTTCATTACTAAAAATATAAAAGAATGCACTAAGAAAAATAATTTTAAGCATCAAATATTGATTTTTATGCACATATTAATTTTTTACCTAGATAAAATAGTAAATGACGATCATTTTATGTACTAAAATACACAAAAAATAATTTCAATTTTGATAATAACCGAAGGGATAATTATCGGATACAGGTATGACCATATCTGCATCCGTATCCCTTTTTTGGATATCAGATAATTTTTCATATTTTGGTTACGCATACGGATAGATTTTTCGTGTACTCATTGACAGCCCTAAATGGAGGTCCATCAATATGGAAATATGTCCATATACATGCGCACGCGTACATGTGCACACACACATATATATTCATAAAATTTTCACGGTTGAAACTTTAAGATCTTAAAAATGTATACATTCATTGAAAATAATTCTCAAATTAATTTTAACACACAAATACACAATACACACACATATATACATACATACATACATCCATACACACACAAAGAGATTAATACGAATCAATGGAAATTACCATTGATATTTAATTGTATGTATGTATTTATATATAAAGTAATAAATTAACTTTTGGATCTTGATTTAAATCAACACCAACTTCAATAGAAATCAACAGCAACAATTAAGAATTGAAATCACCACTATTAATTTTAAACCAATCCAAGTCAACTAACTCATAAAATTTTAAGATCTACACGTATAAATTGAAGGTGGACAACAAATGCATATATAAATTCGTTAAAATAATTAAATTGCTAGATCTATAATGTCAGGATGATTATATTTTACTTAAATAATGATATCCATTTGAATGCACATTTATTGAAAGAGTTGCTCCTAGATCCGATGTTCTAGCTCCTAGGTTTGCAACGGCTTAGAGAACCACTTTTTATTTGATTGAATTAATTGGATGCCATTAATGTAACGACCCGCAAACTTATCACTTTAATAAATTTATTTATTTAAATTAATTTAAGATTTAATAATTATTATAATTATTTAAAATAATTATTTTATGATGATGATAACTCATTTCAAATAGTTATAGAGCAATAATTTATCATTAAAGGTATACACTTGATTTGAAATTATAAGAAAAATTCATTTCGCTTTATCGATATAATAACAATTTTTATAAATAATTATTATTATATGGTTTTATCATATAAAGGTGATCATTTTAATCAATTAAAAGTGATAAGAAATTTATTTTTAAATTTCGTTTACAAATATGTGTATATTAACTAAAAAGTGAAAATATGACCGGAAATCAAAATCAGGATTCGTAACGATACAACACATAGAAGTTGTGCAAATATGTAATTTACATATGCACATATACATGAAGATATATTCCCGTGCACATGATCATTCATATATGCACACATATACATATAAATATAAAAAAAAAACACACACACACACACACATATATATAATATCTAAGATATTTCTTTTTTCCTTATTTCCTAAGCTAACAAAAATTCCACCATAGTACAAGCATTATTGCAAGCACATAGGGGGTTACTTTCGGCCGAGCATAGGTTAGGTAGGGGGGAGTGGGTGTTGATGCAAGTGATGATGCATTACACAAAATATCCAAGATATTTTCCTGCACTTCTATTCTTATAAATACCCTACACTCTCCCCTTCATTTTCATTCATCTTCCTCTTCATTTCCTAAGCTCTCTCTTCATACTTTCATGACTTCCAGCCTAAAAGAAATATTGCCAAAATATTTCTCAAAAAGAATTTAAATTATAATATATACTTATATACACTTAAGCACCTCAAACTACTCCAAATATCCACCTTCTCCTCTCCACCATCCATGACCTCCACCTCCTCCATCAAAGGCCAAGCCTTCCTCTATTCTAGGCCGTCAGCTCCACAAGCCATCCCAAGCCTAGGCCGAGCCATCTAGGAGCTTAAGTCTAAAGGATCGTGAGCTTTAAAATCCAAATAGTGGAGCTATAGCCAATTTTTAGTTAGTCGTTTAAACCTAAGGTGAGAAACTCCTAAACTATTGTAATATATGCTATTGGATGATATATATGTGTGGATATGATTGTTGATGATGGTTGTTTAATATGAATGTTGAATATATATGCAAGTCACGGTAATACAAGTCGATAAGCACAAAGGAAATCACTTTCCTTTATTGAATGAATTGGTGTATATGGAATGTTAAACCTCTTTAAAAAGGTTTAAAAATGAGTTTGAAATGTTTTATAAAGATATGAAAGTGCTTTGGTGAAGTTTGAATGGTAATTGAAAATTGAGTCAAAAATAGGCGCGTCGCGTAACGGCAGTTCGCGATTTCGCGCCATAAAAGTCAATCGAGTATATAGAATGAAATATAGCTCGGAATTATTCGACATAAGAATTTTTCGAACTATTATATTCATAGTTTTTAAACAAAGAGAGAAAATCAAGATTTCGATAAGCAGATTTTGAAATATGAGTAAAACAAGTTTTTGGAAATATCGCGGTTTTGCAGTTCGGAATCCATAAAAGGATTTCTTTGAAAATGATATTTTAAAATTGTTTAAAAATATTAAATAAATTATAAAAATATGTTAAAATGTTTTAAAAGTAATTTGAGTTATAAAAATGAATTTACAAATGATAAAAAGTCGTTTTGATCAATATAGCTTAAAAAGCACTTTCTACAACACTTTCCATAGCACTTTTCTATAACTTTTGAAATACAGTTTTAAATGCAACCATTCTTTTCCAAATCTTTTATAAAAGTTTTTAAATGATTAATAAAGTATTTTAAAGGTGATTTGAAGGATTTATGGAATGATTAAATGTTAAATGATTTAGAGTCGATCAAATAACTTGACCGTCTTATGGGTGACAGAGAGATAGTGTATAGGCTTGGGTTTGGACAACCAATTTCCTGCTTCCCTGGATATCCAAACTGGCCCGACGGAAGGGATGGTAAATTTGATTTACTCGGATCAAAATTTTCCAAAGTATAAAGGATTTAATTTTCCAAATATAAATACTTGGATTATATGGAAATAATCTTCTTATACTTGGTGTTAAAGCCCGAAGAGGGAACTCATACTATTCGTGGAATTTAAAAGGTGATTTCACCATTATTCTGCCCATAAACTTATTGAATATGAGAATAGATATTGAGTAGAATTAGATGATTTTTACAGATTCTGCTCACTTAATATTTACAGGTTTTGGATTAACATCCGAGATAACATGGTTTTAACTCAATCAAAGTTTTGAGTTTTGAATTAAGAAATCTTTGTTAAGATTTAAATGAAATGATTTGGAAATATTTTTCTAAGTGAAAAATGAAATGATATTGAATTATTCCAAGTTTAAAAAGGTTTTAAGAAATTAAAGGATTTGAGAAGAGAAGTTTAATGATTTCGTATATACCGGAAGAATGTTTTAAAAATAAATATCTCCAAAAGATATTTTGATAAAAAGAAATTAATCAGTCAAAGAATAATTCCATATTCATTTAATATCTTTTTATCAATGATTGGTTCAAAGTAACCGGTGTCGGATTTGGGTGATTCCTATCCAAAGACCACTTCGAACCAATTTACATATTCGAAGTAAAGACACAGAGATGATTTGGAAGATGGAATATAGGGCTACTTATCACAGACCCTCGTGGGAAATTTCCCATATCATATTATGTGGCAGTGGTTCTTCATTTAAGATCTTCGATGCAAGGACTTCTCGCTACTAATCCTAGGGGTAATTCCCGATAGGATGTGGTAGGAGAGTGCCTTCGGTTTGTCCTATTCCTAGACAACTTGTACGGATGAGTGTCTGACATTGCATTTCTAATTACATTAATTGATCTCTATGAACGTATCATCTGTTTGGTGGCGAAGAAGGCAACTTCTATTAGCTTAACACCCTTTCCTGAGATGTACGAGCTCAGGAGTCATAAGTTTGTAGAAATCAGTTGTGTGATTATGGAATGGCAGTGTGGCATTCAAAGTGGAATGTGCTATGTGAAATGTAATCGCCACCTCGGGCCTCATCACCCGGTAATGGCTTAAACAGGGTACGCCGCAAGGCTATGTGGTTCGCAACCATTAAGGTATGGTCATCACCTTTCTAGATTATTATCTATATGTCGAGTATGTAGTGTATGATATGGGATCCCGGATAGGTCGGTTATGTGACGCCCCACCTCTATACTCACACTAGCCAAGGACACTATGGGGTAATACCGTCGACTAGTACGAAGAATAAGGCTGTTGAGGAGCAACCATCTATATAATTGCTTTGTGCGAGTACCGATATGTCAGATAATATGACTTGCATTTCATTTCAAGAGGAAATCCGACATATCAAATACAAACTAAAAGCTACTACACAGTGGCTATGCAAGCTTCGGAAACAAATATAGAAATAAGCATAACACAAATCAGTCACAGATATTCATATCACAAAGGCGGAAACAGATATGAATATAACACATAAAAGTGTTCATCAAAATAGTGGTCATACAAGATCCACTTCATCACAAAAGAATAGGTACAGGTGCTAAGCAAAAGAATAAGTATACATCAAGGAGTCTCTATCTCAAATGTATAAAAGAAAAAACTATAAAGCTAAAGTAGTTAGCCAAAAGTCAGAAGCTATCCCCTGCTAAGAAGTCAAGTGGAAGCACCTGTAACACCTCGGTCTGACCCAAGTATTATTTAAGAAGAAAAATAATAAACGGACCAGTCTAGCTATAAATATCATATGAGATGAGAAAGGGTAAGAGATACCACAAAAATGTATGATAACAATAATGCCATACTGTGACAAGTATACATTCAATAACAATAAAAATCATACAATATCTCAAATCTCGTCAAATATCCAAAAAGAATATCACATTCTAGCTTATTCACCAAACCCCAAATATTAACAAACATATCAATGTCAATCGCAAAAATTTATGAAACACAAATTCCAGAAATCAACAATTAGAAATCCAGAAAACACAAAGGGGGAGGCCTATCACAAACGGGAGCATGAAAACTCACCAATACGTGTATCACAAACGGAACGCTATTCAATGGTCGCTAACCATCAATTTTGAGCCAAGGCTCCACAAACGGCCTGAAGGCCATGGGTCGCTACCCCACCAATTTGAGCCGGAGCTCCACAAATGGTCAAAAGACCATGGGTCGTTAGCCCATAAAAATGAGACGAAGCTCCATAAAACGAGGTACAGTCCCCCACGTGGAAAAAGAGACATCGCATATCGCTAGTCTAAACCATAAAACGATCACCATTGATCAATAAAAAGTGTAGATTACACTAAGCTAGTAAATAAATGAGTTTAGCTTCATGTCCCATAACCACTAGCTTAAATTAAATATTTACGAACAAATTATAGATTTCCACTCAAAAATTGTCACGAGATTTCAATCGAACAAGTCTAAGAATTAATCGACAAAGTAAACGCAAGCGTTTCATACCACTTGTTTTGCTAAGTCATTTAATTGGATTTCTCGAACGAATGAGGTAAAGGTTTATATATACTAATAGATTGGAAAATGGTTTTGAGAACGAGCTTTGAAATAAAAGAAATATTGAAATCATTTTGGTGAAAGAGTTTGAGTATTTACTACTAGTATAGAAACCTTTGTATTTTAAAAGTGACAAATCACAGAAAAACGATTGTAGAAACAACCGATCACCGAAAATTCACATTCGACGACGTGAATTAAAACCATAAAAATCGACATCAAATGGATATTCCCAAAAATCCCCAAAAAAAGTCATCAAAGTCGATAATAAATGACAACAACTAATCGGATCAACAAAAAAAATCGATTAAAATGGAAACCCATCAAAATAGGTAAGTTGGTTGAAATCGGCAGCTCCAGACGTCTGGTAGACTTCCCAGACGTCTGAGCTGAAGCTCTGGAATTTTCTTCCAGATCGCTCAGACGTCTGGGAAGTAAGCTCAGATGTTTGAGCTGAAAGATGGAATTTTATTCCCGTAGCCTCAGACGTCTGACCTTAATACCAGACGTCTGAGTTGAAGCTCATAACAATATTTTGCCTAGGCCAATGATGGCCAATTCATATCGGAAGCGATCGGACGAGCAACGATGGCTAGGGATTTACGCCAAGCGACAACCCAGCTCTATAGACTCATCCATACACTCCGAACAATATGTCCAAACATCCATAATAGGATTTTCATAGATTTTGACTTCAAACTACCAAAAATTGGAAAAATCACCAATCCAATTCAATTCAAAAGCAAATGAACATGAAATAGGTGTTAGGTATTCATACCTAACAACTATCAAAGGTATAGACATATATGTGAGTTCAAAAACTCACCTTTAAACCCAAAAACACGAATGAGAAGCTCTAAAACAATGGAAAGGCCAATTCCTCTTCAACTTCAATTCAAGAAGCTTCAATTTAAGCTCATAAGCAAATATTTCCTAAGTTAAGGTTTAGGAATTTCTGAAAATTGAAGAGAGACTGAGATGAAGAAGATGAATAGGATGCTTACCTAAGCTTCTCTTTGATTTCTAGAACTTGAATCTTGAATTTCCTAATAATCCAGGGTTTAGGAATTTTGATTTCTTTTCTCTTCCCCCAATTTTCTTTTAGCTTGAAAGTGTTAGGAAATGAAAATGAATGAAGAGGAGTTGGAGGAGGAGTTAGGGTATTATGTTGGGTTAGTGGGCTGAAACCCAAACCCAAAGCCCAAAATAGAAAAATAGCAAAATTCTACTCAACTCCAAACATATCGATGCTTATACTCAAAAAGGTCGCAAATGCCATTTTGGACTCAATGGAAGGGGTCCCGAGTCCTAATTCGACTGTTTACAAAAAGTAGCATTTTGGACTTTAATCCGACTAACGATGCCATATTTAAATTTCAACATTTAAATATACAATCGCAAAATATGCGGGTTGTTACAAGTTACGATTGGGGTAATGTCATATTCGGTTTCTATCCAGGCCATGTATGAGTGCCAAATAGGGATAGACCTGTCTTGCCAGATGCGGAGGATTGTTTGTGTATCGTCGATACATTCCTCTAGAGATGTACTGTACTGAAGGTAGTCGCTTACCTGCCAGTATGGAAATCCATTCTCCAATAAGTGCCTTCGGACTTGATTGTAAACCTATTATGCCATTAAATTTACCAATGTAACAATTTCAGCTATTTTAATATATTTACTTGAAAAGTGTTTTTCAAAGGATTCATTAAAAATAATATCCAATGATTTCACGTAGCAAATGTTTTGGTTATCATAAGGTAAAAACTCATTTCGTGTTTATGTGCGGTGTGGTCTTATGAGATACCTTTGTTTCCAAAATGCGTATTTTGAGTTTCTCACACTAGTCCCATTACTGACTCAGAGTTTATTTTCTTTTCCCTTAAACTCTGGGTGCCCTATTTTTCTGGGCAGCCAAGTAGTTAGCTAATTAGGAACATTTTGGAGCATGAAGCATGGAGCATAGAGTATGAAGCAATTTGGATCTTTTTTTATTACCACCACTCTCCGCTATGTTTGTATTATGTATATGTATCTACCAGCACCTGTAGGGATAGGCCATTATAACTATCCCAACTGGTTAGTACTTATCATGACTCTGATATCTCACTTTGAGAGTGATTTTATGTACTATCTAAATGATTACAACTTGTTAAATACGATGTGAGATTCTACTATTGTTCTGTCTTCTACCTTTATTATCTTTTACCCTAAGATAATCTGCCTCTCCAGTACTTAGATTTGTGGCACGTGAATACCGAGGATGTAGTAGTGTCGATTTCTAGGGATCGAGGAGGTGGGTGATCTCATTTGGTATCAGAGCTTATGGTTGAGTGAATACCTAAGCCTTAATGGAGTCAACTCATTAGAGATAGGGTTAGTAATGCCTTATAATGAGTTTAGTCTGAGAGAGCGCACACTTAAAATTTTTATCCGAAGAAGTATATTCAAACTTTATGCCAATTCCCTAAAATATCTCGTCTATATATTCTAAAAAGATATTTCCTCATTGTATGCAGATAGGAGGAGATGAGTTGAAGAAGAGGACTAGGTAGGGGAAGGGGAGGTAGTAGTACCACAAATGGTTGAACTCCCGCCGCCACAATAATCGAAGAAGTAACAATTCCGGTGCAACCCTAAATCAACTTTGCCACTTTGTGCAAGAACTATACTAGTTTGGGAGGAAAGTCATTCAAGGGAATGGAATCCATCATAGAAGTTCAAGCATGGATCCGTTCATGTGAAAGAATTTTCAAAGGGCTAAATATTGGAGATGAGCAGAAGAGATTCCTAGCTTCTTGGCAATTACAGGATGGGGCTCTTGCCTGGTGGGAGTCCATTACTATGAATGAATCTAAAGACATTTTTCTTGAGCACAATTGAAGGAGGTATTGGAAGAGCAGTATATGCCTGCATCTGGAAAAGCATGCCTTTACAGAAGCTTTATGTATTTAAAACAGAGAGAAATGTCCATAGAAGAGTATGCTAACAAATTAATGAATTGTTGCGATTTGGACCCGGTCTCCTTTGAAAAAGAATAAAATGTTTATTTCTGGAATGAAGAAGCAATATCATGACAGAACGACGGCGCATGTAAAAGGGACTTTTGTAGATCTGGTGGATATGGGTTTCCGATACGAAACCCTAGACAAGAAAAACCCACCCATAATCCAAAACAATGGCAATAACAATCGGAGGAAGAGAAACTTTAACCAACAAGGGAAGAAACCATAGCAAGTCAAGCTGGCAGTAGATCGTTTGAAAGATGCAATCTGTTGTAACTGCCAGCAAAAAGGTCACCTTTCCACAACTTGCAAAAATCCTAAGACACAAAAGGGAACCTACTACAATTGCCACAAGTCAGGACATAGGATAATGGAATGTCCCTTAATAAAGAAAGGAGAGCAAGCTAGAGTTTTTGCTATTAAAGATGAACCTTCAACCTCAGCAGATGCAAAGGGAAATGGAGTACTGAAAGGTAAAATTGACATTAATAAATTATTAGTTAGAGTGTTATTTGATACCAGGGCTTCCCGCGGCTTTATTTCTAAGAAACTAGTTGATATACTTGAATTTAAACCCAAAATATTAGATATTCCCATATGTGTGTCTAATTCGATAGGCAGTACGACTAATCTCATCATGATTTGTAAAGGAATCCAAGTTACTTACCTATCCTAAATTTTTCCATGTGATCTAATGGTCCTCAACTTTGATGAATTTGAAATTTTACTCGGCATGGATTGGTTGTCCAAATATAAAGCTATTCTTGATTGTAATAAAAGGACAATACTACTACAAAATAGAAGAAGTGGACATTTTGTGATAAAATGCGAGAACCTTAGTCCAGTAAAGGAGAATTATCTATATGCACTTAATTTATTTAAAAAACAACTAGAAGAAATACCCATAGAAAGGGAATTTTTCGATATTTTTGAAGAGGTAAAAAGTCTACCACCCCATCGGGAAATCGAATTCCGCATAGATTTACTTCCCAATACAAGTCCAGTTGTCCAGTCAATTCAGAAGATGGCTCCTAAAGAGAAGGAAGAATTAAGAAAACAAACTGATGAGTTGTTAAAGAAGGGACTGATAAGACCAAGTCGCTCAAGTTAGGGGGCAGCAGTGGTCTTTGTTGCAAAGTCTGATGGCTCGCTAAGATTGTGTATGGACTATAGAGATCTAAACAAACGGATAATAAAAACAAGTATCCTCTACCCCGCATAAATGAAATGTTTGACCAACTACATGGGGCTAGAGTATTCTCAAAAATGGACCTAGCCACTGGATTCCATCAGCTAAGGATAGGTGAATATTGCATTCGTTTAACCGCATTCAGAAGCTCAAATGAATTCTACGACTGGCTGGTTATGCCCTTTGGGCTAACAAATGCTCCCGCCTATTTAATTTACCTTATGAATAGGGTATTTAGAGAAGTACTCGATAAATTCATATTAGTCTTTGTCAATGACATTTTGATATATTTAATGAGGAAGAGCATCTTGAAATCGTATTAGAAATATTAAGGAGAAATGTGTTGAAGGCTAAATTCTCAAAATGCCACTTTAGGGAAAAGGAAGTAAGGTTCCTTGGACACGTTGTGCCAAGGAAGGGAATTTCGGTTGATCCAGCAAAGATTACTGCTATTCTAGACTGGAAACAACCCCAAACTCCCAAAGTCGTCCACAATTTCGTGGGATTAGCCGGATATTATCGGAGATTCATTCAAGACTTCTCCAAGATTTCCTTTCACTTAACAAAGCTGACCATGAAAGATGTGAAGTTTGAGTGGACACAAAAATGTGTAGAAGCCTTTCAAGAGCTCAAGAAAATATTAACCACTGCTCCCATATTAGCAGTAGCGGATGAAAACGATGGATTTACTATACATACAGATGCTTGTGGGGAGGGAGTTGGTGCTATTTTAATGCAGCACGAAAAGGTCATTGCTTATGCAAGTACACAATTGAAGATCCACGAAAGTAATTATGCAACACACGACTTGGAGTTATTAGTCGTTATGTTCGCATTAAATATGTGGAAACATTATCTACTGGGTAAGAATTAATTATAGTTTATTTCAAATAAACTTTGATTGACCCTAGTAAATAACATTCCTA
Organism: Allium fistulosum; assembly: GCA_030737815.1. Classification (NCBI taxonomy): domain Eukaryota; kingdom Viridiplantae; phylum Streptophyta; class Magnoliopsida; order Asparagales; family Amaryllidaceae; genus Allium; species Allium fistulosum. The sequence goes on from CM060903.1 coordinate 932,749,336, forward strand.
CTTAAATATGTGAAAAGTTTGAGCTCTTCACAGACCACAAATCTTTGAAATATCTTATCAATCAGAATGACTTAAATATGAGGCAACGACGTTGTTTGGAATTCCTCGCATTGTATGATTTGGATATTCTATATACACCAAAAGGCCAATGTTATGGCATATGCTTTAAGTATAAAGCAGGCCATTATAGCTCATTTAGTGGTACGTCCAGCATTGATTTGTCGAATAAAGGAGAGTCAGCTCGAGGACCTGATTATGGAAAAATAGCAATGGAAGTAGAAAATAATATGATACCAGGAAGATGGGAAGGTTTCAAAATAGATGAGTAGGGAGTCTTAAGAATGAATGGAAGAATATGTGTCCCCAATGTTGATGGGGTTAGACAAGAAGTTTTAACCGAATGTCACAACTCTACACTCGCAATGCATCCTGGAGTGACAATGATGTATGGGGACATGAAAAAGACTTTCTGGTGAGGGGGGTATCAAGAGAGACATTTCCATCCACGTGAGTAGATGTGCAAAATGTCAATGGATCAAGAGTGATCAACAACAGACTGTTGGGCTACTCCAACCTCTTGAAATTCCCACTTGGAAATGAGACCAAATACCAATGGATTTCATAGACAGTTTGCCTCGATCAAGAAAGGGGAATGAAAGCATTTGGGCCATCATAGATCGGCTAACCAAAAGCGCACACTTCATCCCTGTAAAGTCAACACGAATTGCTGCAAGCCTTGCTGAAATAAATGTGAAGGAAATAGTTCGATTACATGGTGTCCCTAGTAGCATAGTCAGTGATAGAGACCCAATCATTACTAGTAAGTTCTGGGAAGCATTGCAGACAGCCTTGGGAACAAAGCTAAACATTAGCACTGCATATCACCCCCAGACCGATGGACAAACTGAAAGGGTAAATCGGGTGTTGGAGAATCTTCTAAGAGCTTGTATCTTATATTTTGGAGGTTCATGGGAAAGATACCTTCATCTGATAGAATTCTCTTATAATTACAGTTATCAGGCTAGTATTGACATGGCCCCATACGAAGCTTTATATGGTCGTCCATGTAGATCCCCGGTATGTTGGATTGAGACCGGAGATCGATTGGTACTAGGTCCCGACATGATTAGAGAAGCTTCCGAAAAGGTTGAAAAATTAGAAAGAATATAAGAGAACCCAGAGCAGACAAAAGAGTTACGCGGATAGGAGACGTAGAAATTTGGAATCCTTAGTTGGAGATTTTGTATTTCTAAAAATTTTTCCAATAAGAGAGTGGTAAGATTTGGATGGGCAGGGAAGTTAACACCTCAATTTATTAGACCTTTTCCCATTCTCGAACAGATTGGCCCATTGGCTTATCATGTAGAATTGCCCAAAAGGTTGTTGGGTGTGCACAATGTCTTTCACGTATCTCAACTAGGAAAATTTAGGCATGACCCATAGCAGATTATAGGAACAACCGCCCAAGAAGATTTGGAAGTTGAGCGGTTGAGCCTAATTTGGCCATTATCAGGCAACCTACGCGAATTATGGATCGCGATGAGAAGCGGTTAAGGAGGAAAGTTGTAAGATTAGTTAAAGTCGAATAGAGTGGTGATGCAGCAGACCGTACATGGGAGATAGATGAGAGAATGCGTGAAGCCTATCCTGAATTTAGAATGGATACATAGTTGTATGTTGTATTAGAATAGTGCACTCACTAACCTGTCGTGATGTCACTTGCTATATCTTATACATATGTATCACTTCGTTATATATATATATTTCTTTCGAATTATTTTCTTCTTATTCTTAATTTCGAGGATGAAATTCTTTTAAGGGGGAGAAGTCTGTAACGACCCACAAACTTATCGCTTTAATAAATTTATTTAAATTAATTTAAGATTTAATGATTTAATAATTATTATAATTATTTAAAATAATTATTTTATGATGATGATAACTCATTTTAAATAGTTATAGAGTAATAATTTATCATTAAAGATATATACTTGATTTGAAATCATAAGAAAAATTCATTTCGCTTTGTCGATATAATAACAATTTTTATAAATAATAATTATTATATCGTTTTATCATACAAAGGTGACCATTTTAATCAATTAAAAGTGATAAGAAATTTATTTTTAAATTTTGTTTACAAATATATGTATACTAACTAAAAAGTGAAAATATGATCAGAAGTTAAAATTAAGATTCGCAACGATACAACGCATAGAAGTTGTGCAACGTTATGGAGATATGTAATATACATGTGCATACATGAAGATATATTTCCATGCACATGATCATTCATATATGCACACATATACGTATAAATATAAAAATACATATACATATACATACATACATACATACATACATACATACATACATACATATATATATCCAAGATATTTCTCTTTTCCTTACTTCCTAAGCTAACCAAAAGTCCACCATAATACAAGCATTATTGCAAGCACATGGGGGGGTACTTTCGGCCGAGCATAGGTGAGGTAGGGGGAATGGGTGCTGATGCAAGTGATGATGCATTACACAAAATATCCAAGATATTTTCCTGCACTTCCATTCTTATAAATTTCCTACACTCTCCCCTTCATTTTCATTCATCTTCCTCTTCATTTCCTAAGCTCTCTCTCCATTCTTTCATGGCTTCCAACCAAAAATAAATAATGCCAAAATATTTCTCAAAAATAATTTAAATTATAATATATACTTATATACATTTAAACACCTCAAATTACTCCAAACTCCACCTTCTCCTCTCTACCATCCACGGCCTCCACCTCCTCCATCAAAGGCCGAGCCTTCCTCTTCCTCTACCCTAGGCCGTGAGCTCCTCAAACCACCCAAGCCTAGGCCGAGCCATCTAGGAGATTAAGTCCAAAGGATCGTGAGCTTTAAAATCAAAATAGCGGAGCTATAGCCAAGTTTTAGTTAGTCGTTTGAACCCAATGTGAGAAACTCCTAAACTATATTAATATATGCTATTGGATGATATATATGTGTGGCTATGATTGTTGATAATGGCTGTTTAATATGAGTATTGAATATATATGCAAGTCATGGTAATACAAGTTGATAGGCACAAAGGAAATAACTTTCCTTTATTGAATGAATTGGTGTATATGGAACGTTAAATCTCTTTAAAAAGGTTTTAAAATGAGTAGAATTAGACGACTTTTAGATTCCGCTCACTTAATATTTACTGGTTTTGGATTAACATCCTAGATAACATGGTTTTAACTCAATCAAAGTTTTGAGTTTTGAATTAAGAAATCTTTGTTAAGATTTAAACGAAATGATTTGGAAATATTTTTCTAAGTGAAAAATGAAATGATTTCGAATTATTTCAAGTTTAAAAAGGTTTTAAGAAATCAAAGCATTTGAGAAGAGAGGTTTAATGATTCCGTGTATACCGGAAAGAATGTTTTAAAAATATATATCTCCAGAAGATATTTTCATAAAAATAAATTAATCAATCAAAGAATAGTACCCTATTCACTTAACATCTTTTTATCGATGATTGGTTCGAAGGAACCAGGGTCAGATTTGGGTGAATTTCATCCGAAGACCACTTCAAACCCATTTACGTATTCGAAATAAAGACATGAAGATGATTTGGAACATGGAACGTAGGTATACTTGTCGCTGACCATCGGGGGAAATTTCCCATATCATATTATGTGCAGTAGCTCTTCATTTAAGATCTTCGATGCAAGGACTTCTCATTACTAATCCTAGGGTTAATTCCTAACAGGATGTGGTAGGAGAGTGCCTTCGGTTTGTCCTGTTCCTGGACAACTTGTATGGACGAATGTCTGACGTTGCATTTCTAATTATATTAATTGATCTCTATGAACATATCATCTGTTTGGTGGCGGAGAAGGAAACTTCTCTTAGCTTAACATCATTTCCTTAGATGTATAAGCTCAGGAGTTATACGTTTGTAGAAATCAGTTGTGTGACTATGGAATGACAGTGTGGCATTCAAAGTGGAACGTGCTATGTGAAAAGTAATCGCTACCTCAGGATTCATCACTCGGTAATGGCTTAAACAGGGTACGTCGCAAGGCTATGTGGTTCGCAACCATTAGAGTATGGTCATCACCTTTCTAGATTACTCTCTATATGTCGAGTATGTGGTGTATGCTATGGGATCCCGGATAGGCCAGTTACGACCGAGGTGATGTCATATTCGGTTTCTATCCAGGCCATGTATGAGTGCCAAATAGGGATAGACTGGTCTTTCCAGATGCGAAGGATTGTTTGTTTATCCTCGGTACATACCTCTAGAGATGTACTGTACGAAAGGTAGTCCCTTTCCTGCCATTATATGGAAATCCATTCTCCAATAAGTGCCTTCGGACTTGATTGTAAACCTATTATGCCGTTAAATTTAACCAATGTAACAATTTCGGCTATTTGAATATATTTACTTGAAAATTGTTTTTCAAAGGATGTCATTAAAAATAATATCCAATGATTTAACGTAGCAAATGTTTTGGTTATCATAAGGTAAAAACCCGTTCCGTGTTTATGTGCGGTATGGTCTTATGAGATACCTTTGTTTCCAAAATGCGTATTTTGAGTTTCTCTCACTAGTCCCATGACTGACCCGGAGTTTATTTTCTTTTTCCCTTAAACTCCGGATGCCCTATTTTTCTGGGCAGCCAAGTACTAAGCTGATTAGGAGCATTTTGGAGCATGAAGCATGAAGCAATTTGGATCTTTTTGTTATTACAACCACTTTCCACTGTATTTGTATTATGTATATGCATCTACCCGCATTTGTAGGGATAGGACATTATAACTATCCCGGCTGGGTTAGTACTTATCATGACTTTGATATCTCACTTTGAGAGTGATTTTATGTACTATCTAAATGATTACAACTTGTTGAATACAATGTGTGATTCTACTATTGTTCTGTCTTCTACCTTTATTATCTTTTACCCCAAGATAATCTGCCTCTCCGGTACATGGATTTGCGGCACGTGAATATCGAGGATGTATTGGTGTCGATTTCTAGGGATCGAGGAGATGGGTCATCTCAATTAATATATATATATATATATTCTTTATTTTTCTTTGAAATTTCAGCCATGAAAGTGGGAAAATAAAGATGGAGGCTAGAGTCGAAGCAAGTGAATGAATGGCAATGTATATAGAGCGAACCTTCCTTAACCTCCTTCCTTCATTTTCTAGATCCAGCCATTGAATTTAAAGCCTCTATTTTCTTCTTTTGGCCTGCTATGTTGAGGATAGATAGGACTTCAATTTGTAAAATAACACTTAGCAAACAACAACATTTAAACCAAAGTTAAATGCTCATCGTTATAGCAATTGTACATATACAACTTTTATATACGCACCCAATTAAATGCTAGTGACATCCAACACACCAAATAAATAGATAATATTTCAAAAAATTATTTAATTTAGTTAATTTATAACAATTTGTAAATCAATCGAATCATGTGGTATTTTGGAGAATCATCAATGTAGTGTGCGACTTGCAGGTGTAAATTCAGTTAGCGATTAATATCGAATAATTCAAATATTAATGTTCACACTTCAACTTAGTTAATTGTGTGACAATTCAGCCAACTTTATCGCTATACATCTTTTTCGATAAAATCCAATTTTATAGTATTAAGCGGTACCTTTTATTAACGATTATTTGTGCCAGTTCTTTTCATCAATACCATACCATTTTATGACTTATGGAATTTGGTTTTGTTCAAAATTCTAATATATTCTACATTCAACTTGGTTAGTCGACAAAATCGTTGGTTTAATAATAATATTTAATATTGACTAAACTACTCTAGTCAGAGACTTTGACTTTGAGTTGACTACAATTAATCATGATACTAACCTCATATAACTGTGGAGATGAATTATCTATTAGACGGTGTTTCACTTCCAATGCTTCAAGTCAGACCCAACTATAGTCGTTTGATGGACATCGTGCCACGATTTAACTATAATAAAAGTGGGGTATCCACATCGAAGTTCAACGGCTTCCTTAAGTCGATAGAACTATATGATATCATCACTTTGAGATTTCGTGTTTGACCATAGTTATTACCAACCAATAGGAAACTCTCATGTGAGTCAATCCATAGTTATCTAATTACTATCAGTACGCAACCCCTTGGTTCCCCAAGCAGCCATGAGTATTATGCTACCGAACATTTGGAGAGCATCATGCTAGACTCTCAACAGATGTATCGATATTCTCTCTCAAAACATCTTAACCATGAATATTTAAAATAAAAATGTTATTTTATATTATGATCGGATTACTCATGATTGCAACTATTTGCAACTACAATCATAACATTTCATTTAAGGATTTTCTTATTATACACTTTAAATTAATTATTTAATTAATTATATCACTATAACGAAGTATAAAATAGAAATAAAATACCTTTATTATGAACTAGATTGGTCATTAAGTTAGATATATGTAACAAATTACATTATTGCCCCTAGGACATACCCTGATGCTATCAACCTCCCACTTGCATTTAGGGTCAATTATGGAATCTTATTCCTATTATTTCAATCAGTTTTCTCAAAATGATCGAGCTAGTCCCTTAAAGAACTGATATCCTATATTATCTTAACCATCTACTCTGTCAATCAACTACCTCCAATACTGAAAAACCATCTTTAACATGTGGAACCTTTTGGAGTATGTTTCTCAACTTCTAGCGAGCTCTAGGTTCTTTTATGATACAAATCGCATGTTATCGCATAACAATGTTATATGATTCTCAACATTTAGGATCACCCATTGCTCAGTTAAAACTTTATGCATTTATATTTATATACATTGCTATTATTTCAACACTATTCAAGGCGATGTAATTAGCCTTTTGATTGAACTATCCACAACCTCTTGTTAGAAACGTTTCCACCTTAAAGTTGCTTAACTAAGGTTTGAACATCAATTTAGGAGTAACATGAATTTAGGAGTCCGAATACCCCTTCGTAAGGAGTTCGTTGTTTCTATTAACAATTCTCTAGTATTTCGTAAATACTTGAGACCACTCTAAACTATCAATTACTGATCTTAATTCGAATTTCCTACCCACTCAATGTACCAATTACGTAAGTGATTAGCTATGTAGTAGACAACATAGCGTGTATGATAATTCCTATTGCCGATGCATAAGGAATTTATCTTCTATGCTCCATATTAAACATTTTAATATGGCGTTCGTTTATATCGTTTAGGTCAATCCCAATACCTTTTATGTTGATTACAAAAGATGTCTTTTAAATCCTATGTTGAGTATAAAACAATTAAAACAAAATGATTTTAACACGGGTACATCGTTAACAGTCATATGTTTGTTATTTACCTATAGTTTTAGAAATATTTTAGTATTTTTTTATAGTTCTTTCTTACTGGCACCTACTTCCTCTGTATTTTGACTAAAATTCAAGTTGCTTTATTTTTCTATCAATATATTTTCTCAATTCCGATGCTTATGGAATTATACTTTCGTATCAGTTCTTGGATCTTATCTGAAACCCATAAACTCAGTATTACTCCCATTGACTTTGAGGCACTTTGGTTGTGATGTGCAGATAACATATTTTAAATGATTGTTTAGAATTTATGTTTTAACATATTTGCACTAAAACTTAAACTCATATCGAGCGATAATTTTATGAGTAAAATTTGTAATTCAAGCACGTTAAATGATGTATCATTTATGTTAATTTCAACAAATGAATTTATGAGGTTATTCTTATCAACGTTGCTTATTATATTCCAATTGCATCGGTTTTCTTCTCGAAGACACATTTGCGACCGATGGATCATATCCCTTTAGGTACAACTATCAAAATTATATTTTGATAATGTACTTGGAATCCATTTTGGATTTATGTATCGTGGCATATAGCAAAGTCAATACTCTTCATGGCTTATTGACAGCTAACGAAATTCTTTTCTCAACATCGATAAGAAACTCATAGTTTCTCTTTAATGTGCGAGAATTCTTATTAGACATTCTAATGTGTCGTGTCTATCTTTTGGTTTGGTTAATTTCATTTCATCTTACGCAACCAGTTTTATCTTTGGTTCATATCCAAATCCATTTTAGTACCAATAATTTCTAAATGAAGTTCCTTTATCATGAATTTGGTGATGCTCGAAACAATAGTTGCTTCTCGGTAAAATAGAACAAGCATTCAAAAACATGAATTACCTTTATATATGTATAAAACCAATTTAGTTTTGAGTTTACAAAACTTATGAAGTTGATCAATCATATTGGTCGGTTCCAAACTCCTTTGGGGCGGTCCTCACATGATCCCTCACGAACAAGTATTATATGCAGTCGCTTGACTCACACAACCTGTCCAATCCTTGACCTATGATATGTTGCGGTTACTTATAAAATATTATCTTGTATGATTTTGAAAACTATGTTTTAGATGAAATTAATTTTAATCTTAAGTACTTACTCTTAAGTACATGACCTTATAGAAAGAAATTAACTCAACTTCACTTATTATCAACTATACTTTATCCAACATTGTCTGAATACTCCTTATCGATACATAATTATGTATCATAGGGAGGAATGACTTTTGGGATTGAATATTGATTTTTATGTACTTTTGGAACATTTTCCAATATGCTCACTTATTTGATCAAATTGAATTCTTTTATGTCCTTTGCATGTTCCGTTTTTTACTTTAATTTATATTCAATGAACTTACCGGAAATACATTACTTGTTTAGCAAATACATATGTTTATTTTTATGATAAATAATTTGTGAATTTAACGAAGTATGCAAAACCGTTTTGATATCATTAGACCAACTATTGTATACATCTACATGTATCATTCCGAAGAGTTCACCAACACTTTTGTTGCTCCCACATAATGTTTGCTTCACCTCTAGTCATTTGAGATATAATTAATTAGTACCATATGCTTCATAATCATAAGATTATTGATTATTCCTCAAAGATATGGCTTAGTCCATAATTGCAAAATAATTGTAAAATTTCAGATACTTCTGTATTTTCTAATGAATCACTTCATTTTAAATATCGTTATTATAAATTTATTTTATAATGAATATCCACAATATTCATATTAAAATAAAAATATATTTATTTTTAGTTAATACTAAAAAAACTCTTGTTACATAAATAATATTTGGTATATTTATGAAAATAATTTTTTCGTAACTTGATGCATCAACTAAGAAGAGTTATATGGTATGCTCCTACTATTTATGTCATTACTATAATAGCGTATGAAATACGAAACTCCATTCAACTACTTATTTTAGGATCTTATTTCATGCAATGTAACTAGTTTACAGTTGAGTGTTTTAGATGAAATTTCATAAACTCAAAGAAATATCTTTCATAGAGAACAATTTTCTATATAAAAATACATTTGGAATATAAATCACATTTCTCATTTTATATTAGGTATCTACGGTATTTTATACAAATCTCATTACCAATATCTCTTTATGAAGTAGGGGTGACCATTCACTCTCTTCATCCCAATGGGCCTAAGTTGCATCCACCCTCATACATTCATTTTCCTTTCAAATGGACCAATCAAAAGGAAACTCTTACTACAAGGTCGTAATGAACTCTTTACAGAAACACATTCGATCATTCATAATATTTAAGATATCGAATAAGTTGCACTTCACGTAAATTGATCAAACTGATATTTCAGTGGTCGAATTCCTAGGTACATCTTGCAAATCTATGTCTTATTGTAACATCCCCCACTTTGAGACCAAAAAATAAATGCTTGATGATGCTGCAGTCATCACTAATATTATTTTCATATAATAAAGTGAGGTAACTATTTTTTTATAACATTAAGTAAACAGTGCAGTTGAATAATTTCATTGTATCGAATTGTCTTTACATAAATGTCATTACATATTCATTAACCCAACTCATTCCAGCACAAGGGTAAATATGATAAAGCATAAATATAGTGTCTTGTCCGACATATGAAGATGCCGACACAAACACCTAACCAATTATAAACTCTGGTTTTACACCGCAAAAATTTAAAAATAAATTTTATTTACAAAATAAGCCTCCTGCTTGGTCTTCGGAGTCTTTATTCGCCTTTTCCAAAAAGTCCTGTCTATACCATAAACTTAGCCTACTCGAATGAGTACACGAGAGTTTATTGGAAATAATAGATACCCGGGTCGGACATAAAACCTAGTATGAGTACTACTTTACCATAACAATAATCATATAGTAAGACCACACCACTGAAGTGAAGGAACTGGGCCAGCCCGCAGCGGAAGAAATGTGTGAATTTCAAACATTTTAGCCATTTTGGATCTTTAATGGGCCTATGAAGTCTAAATATACTTAGAACTTTTCTAAGCTTTTTTTAATAAAATAAATATTTTATTTAATTTTATAAATAAAGTTTTACTTTAATTTAATGTGCATGTAAATTGGAGTATATCAAATATACTCTTATGTACATATTTGTGTGTAATAGTAACTTATTGAATTTATTTAGAGAAGTCATTTCCTATCTCTTAAATTATTCAATTATGACAGGGCATAAATTTATTTAAAGAAGGAAACATTTCATTTCCACTACGCCATAAATGGCCTACTGCAACACAAAAAAAATGTTGGCTCAGCCCGAAAAATGTTGCCATAGGTCTATGGCAACACTTTTAGGGTGATGCAATTTTTGCCGTTGCCTTAGACCTCAAAGGCAACATTTTGACTATCTAAGGCAACATAAGTAATATTGTTGCAATAGAACCTTATTTGGGTCTATGGCAACACCCATAGGTATCTGTAGCAACATTCCAAAATGTTGCTATAGATATGAACTTTCTGAATTTGTGGGGCCCACAATGTAGAGCATATTTGATTTTTTAATAAAAATAAATATTTATTTAATAAAATGCTATTGCACAGAATTTGATATTTAAACAGTAATTTATTTAAATAAATATTTTATTTCAACATTTGAAATAGTACAAATTCCTGACTCCACTATTTTACAATTCAATGATATATAACACTGATATTCACATATACAGATATTCCTAACTACATCACTCAGTTCACTCATTACATATGCAGTTTCAATTTATACAGACACCGACACTGACAAATATATGCCGAGCCGAAGGCGAGCCGAGAAGCGGGTCCGGGCGCAGCGCCGGCGGGGGTCCGGGGCACTGCCCGATTCATCCGATTTCGAAAGATCGAGCCTTCTTTGAAACGACGTAAAATGATGCACAAATGAAGACTGAACTTAGCAAACCCCATCCTCAGCAACTTCATCACCCATCGGAACTACTGCCCATCTACCACTTACCTGAAACACAATTGCCTGAAACACTGACCATCTACCAAACACTGACCACACTCCCAACCTCTTTCACAAAACACCCACTCACTGCCTCATCAAATTACATCATCAACACATAGGCAGCCTATCAAGCAAAAACAGTGAATGCATTAGGCATGTACAAGAGAAACATAGGCAGTAATATGATATACAAAGGACTTGGAGCATCAGTTCATGTTAAAGAACAAGGTTAGCATGGTACCAGTTCAGTCCAGACCAAATATATAAGGTTAGCATGACTTGGAGCACCAGTTCATGTTAACAAACTTAAGGTTAGATATATATCTATCAAACTAAATATATAAGTTGAGCGTGAATACCAAATTTGACTGTACAACAGAACTAGTATCCATCAAGAATCTGAACTCATTTGGATACATATTTTCTAAAATGAATTTTTCTCTTAGGAGATGCAAAACATCCAAAGTTAATAAGCTAACATATTCCCAAGCTTCAAAAACTGAAGAAGAAATCATCAAAAAGCACAAATAATATTAAAAAAAACAAACCAGAAGCCTTCATATGCAAAACAGATTGCTGCTGTGAAGATGCTTGAGTCTGAGATACTGAATTTGAAGATGACGCCCTTGATTTTGCTTCTAGATCTGAAACACAACATTCGTTGTCTGTTGTTAATTTCGCTTCTAGACCGAATGATGGCACTGCGAGCCACTCTAGATCTGAAACACAGCATCACCGGTCAGTGGCATCGTAATCTCAGTAGTATCCAAGCCTCTATCTCGGCATCTTCAGCAAACTTTCCAAGCACTGAATGCAACATGAAGCAGCAGGTGACTTCATCAATCAGACTTGCGGATCCCCAAAGAAGATGAATCGCGAATTGGAACTTGATACTTGATTTATTCTAATCGCCTGAAATCATCTTCCATCTCCACGCGAATTGATTTGAGAATTATGAATTGATTCTAATCGCGAATTGGAAGTATGAATTTGCTGGATTTCGTGAATTTGCTGGATTTCGTGAATTTGCCTTTTGATTTGGGGATTTCGTGAATTTGCTGGAAGTATGAATTTGGGGATTTCGTGAATATGGTAAACTGAAAGGGGATCTACACCAACATAAGCGGGAAAATGAAAATTTGGTAAAAAGTGCAGCGGTGATCCATTTTAACAGTCGGATTAAATGTAGACCGTTGGATCGTATTCACGCGGATTGCTAATTTTATTAATTTTTTAATTTGTATACATCTATAGCAACACTATATAAAAATGATGCATCGTGTTACACTTGTTTAGCTAGAGCAACACATTTTTATGGCTAAGGTAACACCATAAATACAATGTTGCAGTAGGACCAAATTTTTATATCTATCGCAACATTTGAGCTGGCAACACCTTGCAAAAATGTTGCAGAAGGTCATCTATGGCGTAGTGTTCCTTCCTCTTAACTTATTCAATTAACGAGAGATCATAAATTTAGTTAGAGAAGGAGAAGCTTTTCATTTCCTTCTCTTAATTAAATTAAATAATTGATTAATAAAATAACATTAATGACTAATCTAATTATGTCATGAATTGTAAATATATTCACGACAAATATTGTGCAAGTGCAACATACAGGGAGTGTGCATAGTCAGTGGTAATTGATATGTATACATAAAATAAACAAGAACAATTTGAATGGTTATTACATAGGAATTGAAATGGAAATAAATAAGGGATGACAAGTGTGATTGATAAAGTCTCCCTTTTGGTAAACTTAATTAATGCAACATATTAATGACAATCAATAGGTACCATAATGTAAGAATATGGAAGGTAAACAATGAATTGTATGTATACATTATTGTCTTAATTAAAAAAGAGAAATGATTTCGTACTATGACAATATATGTAAAGAAAAATAAATTTTATATGAACACATACAAGTAGATCCAAATATGTATATATGGAATTCAATCAAAGCTTTCTAATAATATAAATTAGATAGTTTTTACAGTCAATTTCAAAACTTTGATTTGTTGTTAAAATTCCTTATATTCATATGTAAATATCTAATGCAATAAAATGTGCAAGTAATACATGCAAACATACATACATACATGTATTAAAATTCAAAACTAAAATTACACTTTGTTATGAAAGATTAAAACATAGATCTATAATTGAAACATTGTATTAATTCCATATAAATTTCATTTTTAAATTTAAATATAATTCAATCAATCAACATTAAAATGTAAATTTCCAGATTTAAAGAAATGGAATTTAAATTAAATGTCAAAACATAGAACAACATTGTATTTAAAAAAATATATTTAGTTTCAATTTAAAAAAGTAAAGAAAAGCAGCCAATCAATTCGAACATGTAAACATTCAGATCTGAAGAATTACAATTTAATTAGAATGTTTAAAAACATAGATCGACACTTAAATGTTGTTTTAAAACATAAACAAATTTAATTTTGATCTATCAAATGAAAACTCAATCATATCATTCAACAAATAATTCAATCTTCATAAACAATTTTTAATTAAGCAAGACAGTAATACATCATACAAATTATGAAAGTCAAATTAAATTTCCATTAAACATTGCAAAATCACTATCTATATATAGAAAATGACATACCTTGCTACCTAATCATTAAAACACACCTTGTTGATGTTGCCTTTGATTTGCTCCTTTAATGAAGAATGCTTCTAGATCCGATTGAATCACCTTAGGATGTTGCCTAGAAATCACACCTTGGATGATGATATCTCCTCAGATCTTCAAGATCCACATCCTATCCTTGCAAGAGATGGATGAACCACTTTTGTTTTATTTTATTTGATCTATTTATTTGGAGTTGAAAGATTTTGGAAATTCATTTTTTTGTTTCTGCCATGAAAAGTTAGGAGGAGAGAAAGAATGAATGAAAAAGAAAATGAATTGTACATATAGAATGAATTAGAGAATATGTTTTATTTGAAAAAATGAAACTTTTCTCATTCTTTAATTAAAACTTCCCTAATTAATTCCCTTGATTGTTTCTCTCTCTTCAATCCTTTCTTTACACATATGTCATTGAACGACATAAAATTTCCACAAACCATGTCATCAAATGACATAAAATTTCCATAAAACATGTCATTAAATGACATAAAATTTTCATAAATCATTTCATGCAATTATTTTTAAATTACATAAATATTGTATATCAATGCACGCAAATATAACTTTTATAAATGCATTAAAATAATTACAAAAAACTTCCAAACATCAAATAAATAATAATTAATATTTATCAAATATCAATTAATTTAACCAATTTACAACATTTTATAAATTAATTAAATCGTGTGGTTTTTCAGAGAATTCATCATTACGGTTGTGCGACTCATAGGTGTAAATTCGTCAGCGATTAATATCGAACTATTCAAATATTAACGTTCACACGTCACTTAGCAAGTGGTGTGGCATTTTGGCTGAATTTATCGCTTACACATCTTTTGGTAAAATCCAATTTTACTTATTATAAGTAGTACCTAATAGTGACGATTATTTACACCAATTCTCTTCGTCAAAACTATATCACTTTGGATTTATGTAATCTGGTAATGGTCGAAATTCCAATATCATCCACATTCAACTTTATAGTTCAAACACAAAGTCTTCGGTTCAATAACAACAATTATTATTAACCGAAATGCTCTGACCAAAGACTTTGACTTTGAGTTGACTTCAGTTGACCATGATACTAACCTCATATAACCAAGGATATGAATCCTCTCTTGAATAGTGTTTCACTTCCAAAGCTTCCACCCGACCCAACTATAGTCGTTCGATGGACGCTGTGCCACGATTTAACTATAATCAAAGCGGAGCTTCCACATTGAAGATCAACAGTATTCTCAAGTCGAGAGAACTGTGTAAATTAGTCACATCGATATTCTCTACTTGAGTTTAGTTATATTAACCAACAGAAAACTATCGAGTGAGTCATTCCATAGTTATCCAATAACTATCAGGACGTAACCACTTGATGCCCCCAACAATCATGAGTAATACACTGCCCAATATTTGGAGAGCATTACGTGCTCTAGTCTCAACGGATACATCGATATCCAGTCTCGATGCATCTTGACTAGGAACATCTAAAATGGTATATTTGTTTTATTGTGATAAACTACTCACGGTTACAATACTTTGTAACTACTATCACAAAACATACCATTTATGGATTTTCTATTAAATATACTTTTAATTAAATTGATTGATTAATATAACCACATTATATCAAGTATACAATAGAAAGAAAATACCTTTATTTCGAACAAGATTGGTCAACGAGTTAGATATATGCAACAAATTACATAATTGCCCCTATGGCATACCCCTAACTCTATCATGGAGCACAGAATGGGTTTTCCCTTCACTATTCCAATCAACATCAATTACATCATACTATGTAATAAACATCATACCATGGTCAAAAACAAATCATCAATTTCAATATAAGTGTGAGTATTACCTTCACAACATATTCCAACTAGTTTCTATAGTCGGTTCATTTTAAGTTGCCACAAAGCTCTTATTCTTTGTTTCATGAATAGATAATTAGGTTGCCACTAGGGCCTTACACCTCCAATATCAAATATAATGCCATGTTTAGACAAGTACTAGCCACATAGGCCTTACACCCACGTTACTGAATACAATGTCATGTTTAGACAAATGGTTGCCACACAGGCCTTATACCGACGTTTCCAAATATAACGTCGTATTTAAAGAAAGGGTTACCACACAGGCCTTACATCCACGTTATCAAATATAATGCCGTGGTTAGACAAATGTTTGCCACACAATCTTTACACCCACATTACTGAATACAATGTCATGTGTAGACAAATGGTTGTCATACATGCCTTACACCCATATCACCGAATACAATGTCGTGTTTAGATAAATGGTTGCCGCATAAGCCTTACACCCATGTTACCAAATATAATGTCATGTTTAGACGAATGTTTACCACATAGGCCTTACACCCATGTTATAGAAAACGATGTCATTTTAAACAAATAGTTGCGATTGAGTCCTTACACCTTCATTTTATTTCGTCAAATGATATTACTTATCATACCATAGCTTTCTTAGCTTAGTCTTAATTTTCTTCTTTTAAATCAGTTTCTTCATTTAAACTTATTAACTTCTATGGCCATTTCAACTCTATGAAATTCTCAACCATCACTTTGGAAGATGGTTTCTAAAGTGCTACGAAAAGTTCATTTATTTACTTATAAAATTCTTAGTACGCTAGCTATCACATGTTGGCATTGCATAACTATCGCATGCCAAGGTTCACTGCTATCGAAGGTTGAACCATGGTATGTTAAAGTTGTAAAGCTATTGTGTACCTAAAGCTATCGTGGATCAAAGTTATCATGCCAAGCTATTGCATGCCTAATCCTCTCGCATGCCAATAACTATCGAGTGTCAAAGAGCTATCACATGTTGAAACTTAACGCATACCGAAAGCCATCGAGTGTCAAAGAGCTATCACATGCCGAAACCTATTGCATAGAGAAAGCTATCGAGTGTCAAAGAGCAATTGCATGTCGAAACCCACCACATACCAAAAGCTTTTAAGTGCTAACATTTTAAAGCTATCACATGTTGTCAATTTAAGCTATCGCATATTAACGTTTTAGAGCCATCGAGTGTCAAGGCTTTTATAAGCTATCACATGTTAAATTTTTTAGAGCTATCGAGTGTCAAAGCTTATATAAAACATTGCACATTAACATTTTTGGAGCTACTGCATGTTAACAGGCAATCTTGTAACTAAATGAAAAACCATTTTATATTTATTCAAAGTAATCACTTTACACCAAATCCTTTTATATGTCGAATTATCATTAGTCAACCTGAGCATTTACAGTTTCCATTTCAGGAATCATTAATACTTTACTACTTAATTATTTAAATTTTCATTAGCAATTAACTCTTCCCTTTGCTAGATAATTCATGTCAACCTGAAAATGCATGGAAAAAATCACAAAAATTCAATAAAAATCTGATTGAACATCTTTTACTTCAAAAATTTCAAGCCAAAATAGTTATCTTTCTCGTTTTAAATAATTAAATCCTGAAATTAAGTATTTCATCAACTTAATAAATTCATAATAAATCTAATTAATTTTAGAAATTATGAAATTAAAAACTCATCTCCAAATTATAATTATAAGTATCATGTGTAACGACCCATAAATTTTAACGATTTAAATAATGTAATTAATTCAATTTTAATGAAAATAAATAATTAAAATTTTGTAATGAAAATTTGACATTTGGTTTACGTCTATTTTAACATAGCAAGTGTAAGATTTTCATCGGAAAAAATGAAGGTTTGTTTGGTTGTGAAATTTTCAATTTAAAATTTAAAATCAGTTAAAATTTGATGGAAATAAAATATTCTTGAAATCCGAATAATTTTATATATAATAAAAATGTAAACCATTTTCCGAGTGAGACGTCGTATTTCGTTTCGCCAAATTTGGACTGCTATAGCCCCGTTTATCTTATTTTCGGCAAATGAGCAGTAGTTTGGCAGCGAATATCGACTTTTGATAGGATGATCATATCGCTGATATCTATATACCAAATGTTCATCTCGTCGTGTCGATCTCTGCAGTATATTCATTTGTGTATTTCGGCGTCCGGTGCATGGTGAAATCGGCAAAATGATTAGCCGTATCGGTACCCGTTTTGAGCCTTTTTGGGTTCCTATGTCCATTCAATTATCCACTGTATAATACCAATAGCCATTTGCCTTTTAATATTCCAGAATTTAATAATTTGACCTGATATTTATTTTGGTTCATTTCCATTCTTTCTCTTTGCTTCTATTCATTTCATTCTAGTTTAAAAATATATATAATATATAGTTTGCATATATCATTTGATTGCCTACTCATTTTCTTTTGCTTGATAATAGAAGACATGCTCATGCTCATTGCGTACCACCGAATTCCTCCTCCTAATTGCTAGCCTCATCTCTCTCCACCACAACTGCTTCCCTCCTCCTCCTCCTTTCTTCCTCCGGCGCCAACTCTTCCTTCCTCTATCGTTTGTTCTTTCCTATATATATAATAAAGCATATGGTTGTTTGTCGAAACCCTGCTCCCCTCAGATCCCTTGCCATGCAAGCCTTCGCCCATCCACTTCCAGATCCATGCATCCAATAACCCGGGTCGCATCTCCTCCCTCTAGTTTAACAGCCTCCCTGACAGCCTTGTCAACCTTCGCCACATCACCAAGCCTTCAACCAATAGTCGAGCACCGTCATTCCCACCTTCGCATCACCAACCCTCTGGCCGCTAAGACCAACCATGCTTCACCATAGCCTTCTCCTTCTCGAACCCATCTCCCCTCTCCGATCCTCTCAGCCTGATGCCCGCCTTCACCATACAAGACTCCGCCTCAAAGCATCAACAGACGCCTTGCTCCGAGCTTCAACACACAAAGCCTTTCACATGTTAATTCCCTGACAACCTTCCTCTCACCTGAAACAGCCTGCATCTCCCTCAAGCACACAGCCTTCGACCAAGCTGCCACCTTCCTCTGACCAACCACCGAACCCTGCCGATCCACTCCAAGGCCGAACCCAGCTGCCGACCCAGCCTGCATCTCCACTTGCTCCATGTACCAAGCTTCTACTCCATCTTGTTTATAAAAAAATGAGTTTGTGGTTTTGACCTATGAATTATATATATAAATTGATGTTTGCATATAATATTCCCTATATCTTGGATACCCCGGTAGCTCTTCTCCTCCTCATTTATATAAAAAAAGAACAAGGTATATATATATTTCATATATATATATTTTGTTCCATCAAATCTCTAGCTATTGATTTGTTTTCATCGATTCTTGCTAGCTCGCTTTGCCTTGTCGCTATTGAATCTGTCGCAGCAGCTTCTAGCTTGTTCGTGTTTGTTTCCGTATGCGTGTCCATGTCACCTTCTTGTTTCCATAGCCATGAAATGGAGTGTCTAAAATGAGAAATGAAATTGAAACAACTTGAAATAGTTGAACTAGGATAAAATTTATTTGTGTAATACTCGATCGCATTTTAAAACATATATAACTTTCCTAAAATATTCAAAAAGTTAAAAATGTAACGTGTATATGTAACTGAAGGTTTTACAAGAGAAAACTTAAGTAATAAAAATGTTCAAACTAGATTTTGCTTAATAGAAATGTTGTAAATAAAAGGAAATTGTATAGTGCTCAATTACATATGGAAACATTAATAAAACATACCTGGGAAAAAGTTTGAATGTAACCGAATAATATACAATACAAATGTAAGTAATAAGATGTCCAAAATGAAATTTTGAAAAAGGAATTTATAATTTTTTTTGAGTGGCTATAATAAATGTTTATACACTTAATATATGTTGCAAGATATGTTAAGTGAAATAAATTGAATAATAAAAAGAGAATGCTATTTAAGTAAACAAATATGGAATGTTAATATTAAACTTAAATAACTTGTTGAAGGGTAAATTAAGTGATATTGATATTAAAGGAAATATACTATGTGAATGAAACAAAATAAATGAAATTTATATGGTTTTAAATTAATTGTTGTATCTGATACTTTGTATTTCAAATCTATCTTTCCTTTCTGTTGCTTCTATTCTCCTATCTCGTTCCTTTTCGAGGACGAAAAGTTTTGAGAGGGGGAGTGTGTAACGACTCGGAAATTTTAACGATTTAAATAAAGTAATTAACTAAATTTTTATTGAAAATAAATAATTAAAATTTTGCAATGAAAATTTGATATTTGGTTTACGTCTATTTTAACGTAGTAAGTGTCAGATTTTCATCGGAAAATATGAAGGTTTGTTTGGTTGTGAAATTTTCAATTTAAAATTTAAAATTTAAAATCAGTTAAAAATTTGATGGAAATAAAATATTTTTGAAATCTGAATATTTTTATAAAATAAAAATGTAAACCATTTTCCGAGTGAGACGATGTATTTCGTTTCGCCAAATTTGGACTGCTATAGCCCCGTTTATCTTATTTTCGACGAATGAGCAGCAGTTTGGCAGCGAATATCGACTTTAGATAGGATGATCGTATCGCTGCTATTTGTGTACCATTCTGTTCATCTCATCGTGCTGATCTCTGCAGTATATTCATTTGTGTATTTCGGCATCCGGTGCACGACGAAATCGGCAAAACGATTAGTCATACCGGTACCCGTTTTGAGCCTTTTTGGGTTCCTATGTCCATTCAATTATCCACCGTATAATACCAATAGCCATTTGCCTTTTAATATTCCAGAATTTAATAATTTGACTTGATATTTATTTTGGTTCGTTTCCATTCTTTCTCTTTTCTTCTGTTCATTCCATTCTAGTTTAAAAAATATATATACATAATATATTGTTCGCGTATATCATTTGATTGCTTGCTCATTTTCTTTTGCTTAATAATAGAAAACCTGCTCGTGCTCATTGCCTACCACTGAATTCCTCCTCTTAACTGCCAGCCTCATCTCTCTCCACCACGACCGCTTCCCTCCTCCTCCTCCTTTCTTCCTCCGGCGCCAACTCTTCCTTCATCTACCGTCTGTTCTTTCCTATATATATATATAATAAAGCATATGGTTGTTTGTCGAAACCCTGCTCCCCATAGGTCCCCTGCCATGCAAGCCTTCGCCCATCCACTTCCCGATCCAAGCATCCAATAACCCGGCTCACATCTCCTCCCTCCAGTTTAACAGCCTCCATGACAGCCTTGTCAACCTCCGCCACATCACCAAGCCTTCAACCAATAGCCGAGCACCGTCATTCCCACCTCCGCATCACCAACCCTCTGGCCGCTAAAACCAACCACACTTCACCATAGCCTTCTCCTTCTCGAACTTATCTCCTCTCTCCGATCCTCTCAGCTTGATGCCCGCCTTCACCATACAAGACTCCGCCTCAAAGCATCAACAGACGCCTTGCTCCGAGCTTCAACACACAAAGCCTTTCACGCGTCAATTCCCTGACAACCTTCCTCTCGCCTGAAACAGCCTGCATCTCCCTCAAGCACACAGCCTTCGACCAAGCTGCCACCTTCCTCTGACCAACCACCGAACCCTGCCGATCCACTCCAAGGCCGAACCCAGTTTCTGACCCAGCCTGCATCTCCACTTGCTCCATGTACCGAGCTTCTACCCCATCTTGTTTATAAAAAAAGAGAGTTTGTGGTTTCGGCCTATGAATTATATATGTAAATTACTGTTTGCATATAATATTCCCTATATCTTGCATAGCTCGGTAGCTCTTCTCCTCCTCATTTATAAAAAAAAGAACAAGGTGTGTATTTTTTTTCATATGTATATTTTGTTCCATCAAATCTCTAGCTATTGATATGTTTTCATCGACTCTTGTTAGCTCGCTTTGCCTTGCTGTTGTTAAATCTGTCGCAGCAGCTTCTAGCTTGTTCGTGTTCGTTTCCGTATGCGTGTTTGTGTCACCTTCTTGTTTCCATAGCCACGAAAGGTGAGCAATCACTCACGATTAACATTCTTATGTTTAGTAACTTTATATTCAGATGAAATGACAACTGAAACGTATTATTGAATTTAAAATTGGTTAGAAATTTAATTGTTAAGTATGATATGTTATTATATGCATTTGTTAATCTATGTTAATTGACATATGACACCATAACCTGTGTATATATATTATTTTGATTATTAATTATGATATATGCTTGTCACTGATATGTATGATATTTTATATTATTATTTTATTTGTTATCACTCTGCAAGTTCCTTGATAGTTAGGAAAGTTCCTAAGGGTTGAAATGATACATACCCGAATGATATTATATATTAGGGAAAATCGTTATGGGTTGAAATGATAAACCCAAGCGATTTTTATTTATTTTAAATTTTGGGATTGCGGGTTGAAATGATATATACCCGTAAATTTAAATTATTACGGATTGAAATGATAAATATCCGTATCACTTGACTATAGGATAGAAAATTATATACGAACACCGTCGGTCTATTTTTGAAAAATGATTTCCAAAGTTTTGAAAGGAAATATATGGGTTTTGATGAATATTGATTTTCAAATATAATATATAGATTTTATTTAATATATGTGAAAATTTTGATTTTAAAGTATATATTTGGAAATTTCAAATTTATAAGTTGAGTTTTGAAAATGTAAATTTTAAGATTTTACATATAACCCTATTATTTTAAAAATATAATTAAGATTTAAAATAAATTTAGTAATAGAATTTAATATAATAGATTTAATAAAAATTTAATTTAACAAATATATATAAAATATGTTTTAAACTATCTATTTGGAATTTATATTAACATTTTGAAAATAGATTTTTGTAGTAACTTTAATAAAATAAAGGTTGGAAAGATAAATTAAGTTAATTTGTAATTTAATTTGTTTAAGAATTGAAAATAAATAAGAATTGATTGGAAACTTATTGATTTTGAGATTTTAAAGATATGTTTTTATAACTTGATTTTGATTAAATGAATATTTTTAAATTTATATAAAATTTAATTTGAATGTTTAATTTTGATTTAAATTTGTAATTTGAGATTTTATTTAAATGTTTAACTAAGGACGATTAAATGAATATTTCAAATTTAAAATAAAATTGAAATTGAATATTTAATATTGATGTAAATTTGTAATTTGAGATTTTATTCAAATGATATTAAAACGATTAAGTGAATATTTTCAAATATAAATAAGATTAAAGTTGAATTTTGAAATATAAATGAAATTTATCAAATTGAGTTATTGTAAATATTTGAATATTTAAACTTTGAAACCTATTGAATTGGAAGTGGTTTAAATTTGTAGTTCAAACCTGAATTTGAAATCGATATAAATTAAAAATGGTTTTAATGAGAATTTGAATTGAACCTTTAACCTTTTTGTTGAATTGAGATTGATTAAATTGAATTTTTGAACTAAAGTTGATTTGAACTGATTTGTGAAACTGGAAGAAACAATTCTAATTTGAAACTATTTTCGATATAACATATTTTTAAATATAAATTAGTTTAATATATATTATTTTAAATTTATAAACAATTTTAAATATATATATATATATTAATATATAAACTATTTTAATATATAAACTATTTTAATCCATAACCTATTTTTAAATATAAACTATTTTTTATGTATAACTATTCCAAAATATATAAATTACTTTCAATATTCAAACTATTTAAGTTGGAACTACTATGATTTAGATTTAATGGATTTAAATGCGAATACTTTGATATGATGGTTTAAACTATTTTGTGGTTATGATTTTGGAAGTGAATATGATTTCAAAAGTGATATAGTTTTGAAATAAATATGATATTTTGATATGAAGTATGAACTATTTGAAATGAAAATGACCACGGTGTGAAATAAGCGTTTGGTTGTTAAAGAGACCGGGATCAGATATTGTCATACTCTCTGCCAATACCGAAAACCACTTTAACAACTGTGTACGTGGTGGAGAATTCAGAACGAAGTTGGATGGTTTGGTGACGTCTATATGAGGTATGAACACAGCCCAGACTCCCATGAGTCAGCTTGATGTGGCTAAAACAGGAGCTATACTGGACCAAGTGGGGTCGCTCCCCCTATCGGGCACATTTCTTCGATACCATTCTATTACTTTGTGATTTGATTGGATGCACCTTTGATTTGGGAGTGTGCTCGAGGTGGGCGGTAGTAGCTGCTATGCGTTACCACCAGTTCGGGAGTGCAAAACGGTAGTATCCTACCCTGGGCATTGCCTCGCATGCCTTGTCACATGCCTTATCGAGCCCATTACGAGTTTGGTTTGTACTGTACCTATGGAGTGCCCTCTTATAGCCCTCCAGTTTACGAAGGAATTACGGTAGTGTATAGACTACGGGAATATATAAAATGTGTTAAGGGGGATATGAGTAATGCCTTAACGCTATTTTAATATTTTACTTTACTGTAGGCATTATCTATGTAGCATATTTTACTATGTATGCAGATAGTTTAACAGATCCTTAAAGGATGGAAATCCCAAACATCCTTTAAGTTATATTGCCTTTCACATGGACATTTCACTTGAGTTGATTTACTTGCATAAGAATGTTAATCCTGACTCGAGTGTTTTGTGTTTTGCTTTATGCTCGGGTCAGACTGAGTGTCACAGCATTTGAGACTCACCTTTAGAGATTGGAGCTTTGCTTGAATATCTGTCTTTTATCAGTTCAGCTTTTAGTTATTTCCAGTTGTTTATGTTCAGACTTGACAGTTGCTTTTGTATTAGTGACTTCTATGTACTTGGGATTTTCTGTTGTATTTGTTTCAAACTCTAATGTTCTATAGTAGCTTCATGAACTACTATTTATCTATTCCACTGCTTATTGTTATATTACTCCGTGTCTGTGATCGATTTATATACTGTATATGCTAAGTTTTGCCAAAAATAAATTAACAATCTATTGTTTTGAGCAATTCAAGTCTGACATGTGTGGATGATTATTGATTTGAATGGTTCAAAATAGCGAGTCGTTACATATCATATAAATATTTCAAATGAACTGAAGATGGTTTGTTTCACATCTTACCCTAAACATGTCAAAATTCATTGACATTATATCCCCAAGCATGAACAAGTGTTTTATGTTAGTCTAAAACTTGTTCATTATCATTTAAAGCATCATGACATGTACAATCATAACCTAAACGGGTTTAGAAGGTTTAGAGAACGTGTTAATCACCTAAGCTTGGTAAAACTTGATTAAAAGTCTTCTTTTTTCTCAATGATGAAAGCACTTTATTTTTACCTGATTTTCTTCTTCTTCCTGTTAAAACTATGGCCGGCCTCCATGGGTTTTCTTTCTTTTTGTTTGTTTTGAGTAAGAGAGAAAATGAATGAAAGGTTGGAAGTGTTAGGGGGTTAGTAATTTGGGTTTGGGCTAAAATCTCATTCTGGCTTATTTTTATTAATTCCACTAACTCTTCATCTTAAATTCACTCATTCTTATCAATAGAATCCCTATAATATATATTAATTAATTAATCATTTAATTAGTTCCCCCTATTATGGCACTTCAAAATATGCGATGTTACCGTTGTGCTACATCTAACACAACTAGATCCTTATTGTAATCAATCATATTGAATAAATGATCTTGAAGCATGGTTTCCTTGCTTTTTCAAATAAACTAATTTCATCGAAGTTTCATACATTACGAACCGTGACTTTCCACCATATAACATTTATATGAAATCGAATACGGTTTAAATATCCATATTCTTGAATTACTTTTAGAGTTCGAAACTCATAGAAGACAATACACAGTCTTGTACAAATAACAATTAAGTGATCGAGGCATGAATGTTTTAGCAAGTTGTATAAATTGGCTCTTGCATAGGCCTTGAAGTGACAACATGCTAAAATATCTATTGGTAAGTACATTTTATATTTCTATGTCAATCTTAATTAAGTTAGTTTGTATATTTCAATACATAAACATTTAATCAATTATAATGGTTACACAAATTTATCTAAGTAGATTATTTTAATTTTATATAGCATATATTCTTACAATATTAGAAAGTTTAAATGTATTCATTTCATTTTTCTAATAAGGTTCTCACTAGATTTTTATGTTTATCAAAACCCTAAGAAAAACATAGATTTTTTTTTATTTCTCTAGCGGGCATTAGGAATCTCTTACCTTAGGATTTTAACTTAGAGGAATATCAATAAATTATAGGCCCATAGCGATGGATAAAACTTTATCGATTATATCATATACAACTCTAACCCATGATATTTGTCCTAATCTTATCTCCACTTTGAGGAATATCAACAAATCGATAAAGATTAGCCACTCCACTATAACAAATATGTCTTATTACAACATCAATAGATATTGTAATATATGTTTCGCAATGTTTTTACAAATGTAGTTTTAGGAGAAGTTGTAATAGTGTCGGTGCCTTCTATAATGTTTTGTAGATGTTGCAAAAAAGTTCTGATAGTGTCAACCATAAACTATTTTTAGATGTTGTAATCGAGTCAACTACACCAACTTTTACATGTTGCGAAATATGTTTTACAATTTCAGTTATTATAGAATCACAATTTTAGAAATTCAAATGTACAAAGTTCTTCGATTCAAATACATAGAATTCATTGATTCAAACAGTAACACTTTTCCAAATACTTTGTTAAATTTCCCAAAAGTTCAAACAGTATTACAATATCTATAAATTCAAGCACCACGAAATACTTTGCCAAAATAGTTACAAGATATCAAGTTTAACTAGTCTATCCAGCTTACAAAAAATGAAAAGATAAATATATAGAAAATCATATCTAACCGTACAGGAAAACCGCTAGACATGAGAAAGTTAGTTTCAATATATACACAAATAACATCATACCTTGATATCACTCTGTCCAGACCGCTACTCCTTGGTGAATCCATATTTTTCAATCAATCATGTTGTTGCTTCACATTTTGTATAACAAAAATGGAAGCATCTGATTCAATTACTTCATCTATCGATTCTACTGCATGCATTGTTTTAGCCAACCTTGCTGTGGACCTACATCATACATTGCTGCACTTTATAGCAATCTCACACCAGCATATACAGGCAGCAAAAGTGCATCATTCAATCAGTTTTGTTGCACTTTAGGTTAGCAAAGAGCATCAGTCCTTCATGCATACACTATCTGGCTTCACAAGATAATACAATCCACTCGAATGGTCAATAATATAGCTGCAGTCTAGGCAATAGATCCATGTCTGAGATAGCAACTTAAGCTGCAAATTACTTGAGAACCTGAAACAACTTAACATGTTTCTGCTTTGCCAGATAAAGTAAAATTGATATGGGCATGCCTGTTAACATCTTCGATATATAATAATTAATTTATCCAAATAAAGAAGATAAACATAATTTAAAGTAAAGAAACATACAACCAATATGGTCAACTCTAGAATAGTGACTCAAAGTGTAAAAGGTATGGAAATGAATGTATGTTTTCCGCTGCTTGCTCACCAATTTTAAACCATGTTTGATTTCAATTAAATAAAGTATCTAAATATGATCAGTGTATTTTATAACGCCTAAACCCACTTAATCCACAAATGAAATTACATCAACCAAGACCTGCAACCAAGATCGCACCAGCCAAAATCCTACAGATTGCAACTGCCCAGATCTAAAATGCCACAATCCCCATAAAAACCTAAACCTAACTCTGAACTACCCTAACAATCTACGACTAATATGTTACATAATATGGTTCCCCTCATGCAACTTCAACGACCCCCAAAATCGCAATTAAAACTCGAAACTTCCCTAACAATTGGTGGGGTAGACCTTGAAACTTCTGTTATGTTAGTAGATGATGCGGTGGACGATGTTGAGCTAAACTCGAAACTTCCACGACCCTTAAATTTCAAAATCGAAGATGAATCCAGATAGAAAAGAAATTTAAGAAAAGCGATAGACGATGTGGTGGAGAGATGTTGTGGATAGATGAAGAAATTGGTAGATGTCGTCGACTACAGATCCAAAAACTAGGTGTGGTGGAGAGAAGAAAATGGTAGAAGATGCTGAGGAAGCAGAGGAAAGCGACAAAATTGAAAATGGTTAGTGTTAACTAATTTTTAGCCAACCTTGAAAGTGTGTTTGAAGGGTGATATTAGAAAAAAAACCGGTTACTAATACCTTAGTTAAAAATGAAAAATAAAGAGATACTAAAATACTAAAATTGAAGAGATAAGATTTTAGAGTGGATCGATCAAAGATGATCTATGTCCACCATAAGAAATTTCTTATTACTTACATTTCTATTGCAACATCCTAGATTTCAGGGTAGTGAGAATACTAAGGTACTTGAAAGCTAGTGTTCTTCAACCCTTTTGAAGGGGTAATGCACGGGGAATTTATAGTAGTTGAAACTAATGCTTAGATGGTTGAGATTGTGCTATGAATCAGGCGAAAATCATGTTTGGCCATTGATCTGGTCGAACATGAAGATGGAAGATAACTAGAAAAGCAAAAAGAATGTGCGGTTGAGATGAGTATCCACAAGGGAACCAATAGATCCTTTTTGCCTTTTTTTAGTATAATGGTCATGATTGGAAGGATAGGTATATAAATACCCCATTCCACTCCGCCCTGAACCCATAAAGCTTCTACTATGTAAATTCTCTTGGAAACTCCAAACTTTCTACTATTTTCTATTGGTAAAAGCACCTAACTTCATCTTTCTTTTTCTCTCCAAGTGCTTTTGAACATTTCTTTAAACTTGCTTAAAGAATATGAAGGATTTCTTAGTATTGAATAGTTTTTATTGAATTTTGTTTTTGGACTGTTATTTGGAACATTGTTTGGAGATGGATCTTATGCCATTGCTTAACCTGAGCTCGCACTTTCTTGCTATTATTTCAATGCCGATCGACCACCATTGTTATATGGATGGTCCAGTTAATAACGGTGCTCTTCCTCGCTATCTTGCTCTAGAAGTACCGAATCTAGGTCGGCTTGGATGCTCTAATGACTTATTGGAAAGAGTAGTTGCTATCGTCTTTGCCTCTAATGTCACAGTTAAAGTCTCTAGAGGCTCCTTCACATCATCGACCGGTAGCTTTTTGAGATCTCGTACAAGATTCGATGTGGAAAGCTGTAAGGGTGGTGGCGCACCCTTACTTCTACAGCAAAATACCGACATGGTGAAACTAAGAGCTCAGATTGGTCTGCTTCATCTACATATTTGAAGCTAGATCTTCTAGGGCATTCCATGGCGAGGCGGGCGCTGTGCCCCTTTACTTTTGGACTGAATGAAACATATCTTTTAGTGTGAATCTTGTCTAAGAATTTTACAGCTCCAACTTTTCTTTTTGTCCATTTATGACTTATAGAGTAGCATATCCCAAATTGCTAGCGTAGTCCCTACATTATTTACAAAAATGTTACTTTTTAAGATAGATTTAGCAATGCATGTTAACGAGATGGGTTGAGCCCTGTGGTTTATGTGGACTGGGTGCCGACCAAATGCAGTATGTCGAGTGGCACCAGCATGAGTGGAAGTGCATGCTAGCTCATGGGTTTTCCTGGGTAACAAGCAGTCACATGCATAGTAGAGGATGGGCCTGGCTTGAATCAGAGTGCATAAGGGCTCGGGGGTTCTCCTGGGTTACACGTCACCAGTCGTACGGTGACTATAGGTCCCATAATGAATTGGAGCACACGACTTGATCGAGCACTCTACAAAAGTGTTATATGATGATAAGACGAGTGGCGAGTGCCACTCATCTATAGGAAATTATGAGAATTTGTTATCAAAATGAGAACTTATCTATGGTAAGGGGCTGGGCTTGTAAGCGTGCTTTGAGAAGAGCGCTAGCTATTAAGTCCGACCATCATCAGATATGTAGACCGACGTTTGGTTGATTGCGGACATGGTTGAAGGCTATTAGAGGAACATGTGGATGAGGACGGGCCTGGATGAGGATGAAGATGAATGAGGGAGCCCTTCGATGACCTGTTGATGGAGTAGACTACCCATTGGCGAACCTCAACACTATAGGACAACTTACCTTAGCCTTGCAGCCCGGTGCTTATGGGGGGAAGGGGCTGGTCTGAACATAAACTGAAACGCTGAACGGCTTTAAGATTTTCTATAAAGATGCGCAGCAGGTAGCTATGATCATCAGCTAAGTTGCCTTGTCCCCCGGCTTTCTTGCGAGCGCTGGCCAACTCGAGTTTTCTTGCGGGGGGAGTGTTCCTGGGTGGAAATGGGGGCACACCCTTTCCCTGTTCGCAAAAGGTAACGCTACCTACACTAGTATGGCCGCCATTACTTAGTGAAAATTGGGAGCCGAATGAATTTATCAAGCGGTTGTTGTGATTCTTTTGCAGAATGGGTGCATAATTACCATAACTTGATTGATAGTAACAACGATGTGAAGGAGCAAAAGAGCATGCATTGTGGCTACGCACAATATGAAGCCAAATTGGGATTAGGTTCCAAATCCTCAAAGGAATTTACTCAATAATCGGAGGAGGTGGTGGAACATATTTTGCCATTGTTACCACTAGGGTTAGACATGGTGCAAAAGACATGAAAAAGAGTTTGCAGAGGAGAAAAGAGAAGGTAAGGTAAGAGTTCTAGAGGAAGGCCCTTCTTCTAGCGCCAAAATATACCACTAGACGTTTAGCCAACCTCAAAAGTGTGTTTAAAGGGTGATATTAACAAAAGATTGGTTACTAATACCCTAGTTAAAAATGAAAAAAGTAGAGATACTAATATACTGAAAGTAGAGAGACAAGAGTTTAGAGTGGTTCGATCAAAAATGATCTATGTCCACTATGCATGGGACATTTATAGTAGCTGAAATTGATGCTTTGACGGTTGAGATTGCACTACAAATTAGGTGGAAAGCATGTCTGGTTATTGATTTAGTCGAATGGGCAGATGGGAGACAACTGGAAAAGCAAAAGGAATATGCAGCTAAAATGAGTGTCCATAAGGGAACCATATAAGGTACATGCCTTTCCTTTATTGTACTATAGTGGCATGCTATAGGAATATGTTGTACTTTTTTTCAGAAGAAGGAATAGCTAGTTGTGCTCTTTTTCTTTTACTTTAACATGCTGATGTGGCAAGGATTGTTGAGCTACCTGGTGGATAACTGAAGGCATGAAGAAAACGGAAAGTTGCAAAGGACCAAGCTGTGCAGGACATGCCAAGTCGGACGTGAGTTGATGAGATGAACGGCCTGAGATCGATCAAATGGGGCTGTGGAAGGGCTAGCCTCTATGGCTATATCGAGTTGAGCTAGTGGGTTGCAAGCTAGGCATGTTGTTGAGGATGAGGCTGAGGGGGAGGTATCAGATTGGACGTGAGTAGATAATGGAGGCTGCCTAAGACCGGTCGAAGGTGATTGTACTAAAGCTGTGCCATTGATGGGTCATTCTCAAGCCGATCTAAAGCTGTGACGATCGATACATATCTAGGAGAGGAGCTTGAGTAGATGGACCGATCTAGAGCCATGCTGAGTGTGGATCGACTTGAGAGAGCCGGTTGTGAGTGAGATGGGCTGGTGTGGACTAGGCTGGGTTAAGCTTATGTCCGACTTTAGTTGACCACTTTGGGGTACGCCATCTGGCTACTTGCCTAAGGTGCTTATTAAATAATAGGTGGACACATGCCTAGCTTTAGTTTGGGCCAACAACTGAGAGGGAGGTCTAGCAGGTTTATCCCTAGCCTTGGTTGTTTTGCGGTGGATTAGCCCGGATTCGTGCTAGCCTGGCTCGGGCTGGGCCTGGGCCTGGGCCTAGACGTAAAGTCTAGATTGGTTGACCTTTTTACTTACAAATTTTTTTTGTAACAGGTAGAAATAAATAAATTGAACTTAACCAAGCGAAGGGGAGAGAAAAAGGATTGGGAGCAAAAATATATGATAAAGAGCCAAAATAAAAACTTGAATATGTTAAAGAAGAAAGTTACAAAAATAATTACTTAGATGCATGTGGAAGTAATACTTTTTTACATACACAATTTCTAATACTTAAATATATTTAAATTTATGTTAGAAAATTTCAAAATTTTAATTTTGTTGAAATATCAACTATTAAATATAAATACTAAAGAATAAATGTTACTTCTTAATTCTTAAATATTAACTATTAATTATTAAATGTTAGTCTTAAATATATTAATTATTTAACAGCGATTAGTAATTATAAAATATTAAATATTACTTCTTAATTTATTAATTATTGATTATTACTTTTTACTTCTTAATTATAATTGAAAAATAATTACTAAATGTTAATTGTTATGTATACATTATTAGTTACTAATAAATATTAATTATTAATTATTGTATATTAAATGTTATTTATAAATGTTACTTATTGATTTTTAATTGTTAATTATTTAATAGTAATAATTAATTATTAACTATTTATTATTAAATATATTAATTATTAAATATTGTTCTTAATTATTAATTATTTAATAGTAATTATTAATTATTTAATAGTAATTATTAATTATTGAAAATTAAATTTCAAAATATCACTTCTTATTTAGTAATTTCTTATAATGATTAATTCTTAATTATAGCTGAATGTTAATTATTATTTATATATTAATATTAATAATAATCATTACTTTTTTAAGCAAAGCTAGCTAGTTTTATTGTGGGCCGTTGTAACGACCCGCAAATTTATCACTTTAATAAATTATATTTATTTTTAAAATTATTCAAATTAAAAGTTGATAATACAAATAATATTGTTTTAAGTGATGATAAATAATAATAATCTTATTTTAAATAAATATTTACAAAAATATTTGCCTAGGAATTTAAATCGATAAAATGGCCGAAAATCATTTTTATCGATAAACAACTCTATAATCATAAAACGTTGTGCACAAGGCTGGATACATATGCTTATCTTATAATTCAACAAGAATATGAAATAAAATAATTTTTTATATATAATTTTAAATGTATTTAGTAATGCCCTTAAAATATAATAATTGATTTATTAAATTTAATTAGGATTTAATGATTTAAATAATTCTTTTAATTATTCAAATAATTGTTTTTAAATGATATTAATTCATTTAAATAGTTATAAAGTGTTAAGAAAACATTTATGATAATTGATATGAAAATATAAGAAACAAATCGATATCGCTTTATCTGTATAATAGCAATTACTGTAAATGATTATTAATATTAATTTATATGATTTTATAAATGAAATGTTACCATTTTAATTTATTAATAATGATAAGAAATCTGTTTTCAAATTTTGTTTACAAATATATGTACATAAATTAATAAGTGAAAATGTGACTGATGATCGGTTTCCGGTTTCCAACGATTTAACAAACAAAAGTTGTTCGAAGTCATTTGAAATGTTGTTATCCTCTTATGCACATACATGTGCATGCATATACATGTCACATGCACATAATAACACACACACACACATATACACATGAACACTTAAATATGTACATATTATAAAATAATTAAATAATTTCCTAAGACTTAATATTTAAGCAACCAAAAAGCAAACATCAACTCACCATACAACACCATCATCACACCATCACATGTCAAAGGGAGGGGGAGCCGTGTACTATGAGGAGGCTAGGAGGGGTGTGGGTCAAGGGCAAAATGGTAATTTCACCATTAGATATTTGTTTCAAATTTTCTCATATAAATACCCATCCACTTTCTCAAATTTTTTCACCATATTCTTATCATCTTCTTCTCCACTTCAAGCTTCTTTTCATGGCTTCTATGCTTAACAAAATAATGGCAAAATATTTAGCGGAATAAATTTTAAATCGTATAATACATATAAATTATCGATCCACTTCAAACCTAGTTCGAATCTCCTCCATTCCTCTTTCTAAACTCACGGCCATCCCTCATTACCACCATGGCCGAGCTCTTCCACCTTTTCTAGCTTGGGACATGGCCTTCCTAAGGTCTTTGACTCGATTCCATAAGCTTCAGCGCAACGGTAGCGATATAGTTGATTTTAGACTAGCCTGTTGGATAAATGAAGGTGAGAAACCCCTAAACTATAGTATTATATGCTATTGGATGTTATAGATATTTGATTATGATTGTTGATGATGATTGTTTAATATGAATGTTGAATATATATGCAAGTCACAGAAATACACGTCGATAAGCACAAAGGAAATCACTTTCCTCTATTTTAATGAATTGGTGTATATGGAATGTTAAACCTCTTTAAAAAGGTTTAAAAAATGAGTATGAAATATTTTATAAACATATGAAAGTGTTTTGGTGAAGTTTGAATGATAATTGAAAATTGAGTCAAAAATAGGCGCGTCACATAACGACAGTTCGCGATTTCGCGCCATAAAAGTCAAACGAGTATATAGAATGAAATTTAGCCTGGAATTCTTCGAGATAAGAAGTTTCCGAACTACTATATCCATAGTTTTCGAACAAATAAATAAAATCAGGATTTCGATAAGTAGATTTTGAAATATGAGTAAAACAAGTTTTGGAAAAAATCGCGGTTTTGCAGTTCGGAATCCATAACAGAATTTCTTAGAAAATGATATTTTAAAATTATTTAAAAATATGAAATAAGTTTTAAAAATCATTTAGAATTTATTTAAGTTATAAAAATGAATTTACAAATGATAAAAAAGTCGTTTTGATCAATATAGCTTAAAAAACACTTTTTGCAGCACTTTCCACAGTACTTTTCTATAACCTTTGAAATATAGCTTTAAAATTAACAATTATTTTCCAAATATTTTATAAATGTTTTCAAATGGATAATTAAGTGTTTTAATAATGATTTGGAGGTTTTTATAGCTTATTTAAAAGAGTTGAAATAATGATTTAAAGAAAAGCTTTTACAAATAAAGTGCTTTAATCTTGGCTTTAAAAGCCAATGAGAAGACTGGATTTTTCTATTCGTGAGATCCGAATGTGAGGTGCTTAAACTAAGGAGATGTTCAAGAGCAATCAGTGCCCTGGCCCACCTGGCCTCTTCCCTCGGCGAGGGATAGGTAAGGTCGAAATGTCAGAAAAGAGTTACATATAAAAAGATTAAATTTTCCAAATTTAAATTAATACAACTTTGATTGTATAGAGATAATCTTCTTATACTCGGTGTTAAAGCCCGAAGAGGGAACTCGTACTATTCATGGAATTTAAAAGGTGATTTCTCCGTTATTCTACCCATAGTACTTTTTAAATACTGGAATTGATATTGAGTTGAATTAGATGATTTCTATAGATTCTGCTCACTTAATATTTATTGGTTTTGGGATTAACATCCTAGATAACATGGTTTGAACTCAATCAAAATTATGTGTTTTGAATTAAGAAATCTTTGTTAAGATTTAAATGAAATGAGTTGGAAATGTTTTCCTAAGTGAAAAATGAAATGATTTCGAATTATTCCAAGATTTAAAAATATTTAAAGAAACCAAAGGATTTGATAAGAGAGGTTTAATGATTCCGTATATACGAAAAAGAAATGTTTTTAAAGTAATATATCTCTAAAAGATATTTTTGATAAAAGAAATGAATTAATCAAATATCATTCACCTATTTACTTGACCTCTTTTATTGATGATTGGTTCAAAGGAACCGGGATCGGCTGAGTGATTCTTATCCGAAAACCACTTCGAACCAATGTACGCGTTCGAAAAATGAAGACTGATAAAGAAAATGAAGGATGAAGACCGAAGATCTTCGGGGTGGAAGGACTACTTGTTGATAATTCTGGTTAGCTCCCAAATACAAAACGATTAGTGGTCCCTTCATTTCTGAAACTCTTCGGGTGCAAGGACTTTTTGCTACTAATCCTAGGGGTAACTCTCGATAGGATGTGGTAGGAGAGTGTCTTCTGTTTGTCCTGTGCCTGGACAACTTTTATGGAAGAATGCTTGACGTTGTATTTCTAGTTACATAAGTTGATCTCTATGAACGTATCATCTGTTTGGTGGCGGAGAAGGCAACTTCTCTTAGCTTAACACCCTTTCCTGAGACGTACGAGCTTAGGAGTTATACGTTCGTAGAAATCAGTTATGTGACCATGGAATAGCAGTGTGGCATACAAAGTGAAATGTGCAATGTGAAAAGTAATTATTACCTCAAGCCTCACATCCAAAAATGACCAAAACAGGGTAGATGCAGCAAGGTTATGTGGTTCGCAACCATTATGGTATGATCATCCCTTTCTAGATATATTTCTACCCACTATGACGTTCATGTTTAAATTAATGTGGTGCATGGTAAACGAGCGCTCGGATAGGTCAGTAATGACTGGGGTGATGACATATTTGATACTATCTAGGGAAAGGTAGGCCGATCTTGTGTTGGTAGAGGTGCGAATGTTCTGTAGCCTCGGTACATTCCTCTAGAGATGTACTACCGAAAGGTAGTCCCTTCACCTGGTCATTTGTATGGAAATCCATTCACCAATAAGTGCTTGCAATGTTGTTTGTAGAACCCACTTTGTGGCTAATATGCTGGAATTTAATCAATGTAACAATTTTGGCTAAGATTAATAAGTTTACTTGCAAATGTTTTCAAAGAAATGTCATTAAAAATAATATCCTTATTTTTACTTAATAAAGATTTGGTCATCATAAGGTAAAAACCCGTTCCGTGTTTATGTGTGGCGTGGTCTTATGAGATACCTTTTTATTTTCAAACATCGTATTTTGAGTTGTCACACCAGTCCCATGACTGACCCGGAGTTTATTTTCCTTTCCCTTAAACTCTGGTTGCCCTAATTTACCCGGGTAGCCTAGTAGTTAGGTTTAGTTTAGAAGAAATCTGGATGGAGCTCGAAGCATGGAGACATAAGATTTTTCTAAAGATTTTTATCTATTTCTACCGCACTCTTATGCTATAGAATTCTACATTTGTAAGGGAATTTTTTTTGTAACTGTCCATGTTTAACTCTGATAAATGTTTTTAAATTTCCGTTGTAAAGTTTATGTTGAAATAATATATGTGATATTATGTTCTGCCTTTATTTTCTTTCTTAACCTTGAGAATCCGCCTCTCTGGAACGTGAATACCGAGGATATATTAGTGTCGATTTCCGAGAGTCGAAGAAACAGGTCCTCACATTTGGTATAAGAGCTTAGGTAACACCTTGGATTTGGTAAGGGTAAAGTCTCATCAGAGATAGGGTTAGTAATACCCTAGTATGAGTAACTCATTAGAGATAGGGTTAGTAACATCCTAAAATAAGTTGAGAGTATTATATACGAGCGTGTATTTGTTAATATTATATACAAATGATTTTGGTTTTGAAAGTTTGTACATGAAATCATTCTACCTAAAAATATATTTTTTAGAAATTTTAAAAAATCTTTATAAGCAATAAAAACAAAAAATTTGGTAAAATTTTCAAAGAATTTTTGGAAGGATAGCACATTTTTGGCATACAAAGAATTTTAAAAGCTATCTTTAGATTTCGAATCATTTTCTGAGTACTGACCAAACCTTGGTTTAAGAGAAGTAATACCAAGCAACTAGAAAACCTATCTAAGAATATGTTAGATTAAGAAAAAAATACCTATTTCTTATGTCTAAGGAAATGTTATTTACCTTGTAGAAACCATATGGAGGTAATTACTTCAAAAGAGAGTCTTCTAGAGAAAATTGGGGCGAGAAGGATAGCCTCATTATTCTCTCCAGTGACGAAGAAGAGCAACCAAAGTATCCACCTAGCAATGGTGGGTTCCCTATTAAGGAAAAGTATGCCACATATACTCGAAGGGATGAAGACGGATTTCCAATGGCCGGAATGCTTATACCACCCACGACCCCAAAGATAATTACAATTTCTAGTGATGACGAACCTGGGCATGCCTTGGAAAGAAATTGGATGACAGATCCTACTAGCTCCGCATTGGAACCTATAGAGGAAGTGGAGCCCATAGAGGAAGAATCAGAACCAATGGAAGACCCAGATGCTATTATATCTAACGAGTGTAGTAATATGAATGGAGAGAATGTTGTGTGGCAGGAAGGATCATCCAGTTCATACATAAACTGGAACGAAGTGGAGAGCAACGATGAAGAAATAGTAGAAGAAGAGGAAGAAAAAGGAGTCGAAGAATTCGAAAATCCTTGGGAAGAGAATGTACAAGGCCTCGACACTACAAGAAATTTTATTTTTTGTGGCGCTCAAAAAACGGTACAAAAACTTTTGGTGGCTTTTTGATAAACGCCGCGAGAAAACATGCGACTAAAAATCCATGATTTTTTGTTGCATTTATTTTAACGCCACTATAAATGCATTTTTGGCAGCGTTTTTCAAACGCCACCATAAATCTTTTTGTAGCGTTTAAAAAACGCCACCAAAAGATTTTTTGGCGCTACTAATAGAATTTCCAACTTTACCCCTATTTTATGGTTGCATTTACTCAACGCCACTATATATATTTCGGTAGCGTTTTTGAAATGCTGCTAAAAGTTGTTTATTATTTTACACCATTTTTTCATGCTATTATTTCCTGTTAATGGTCTAATTTGGTTCTATTATATCAATCAACAATCACTCACATAATCATCATATTCAAATAAGTTAAAAAACACATTAACCATATAATCAAATAAAATATCCATAACCATTCCAATACAATAGTTTTTCGACAAAATGACCTAACTCACATACAATAACCATTTGTATACAAATTTACACATCGGGTACTAATAAATGTTATATCTAACTAGTGCTAACAAAACGTTTGATTACCCATAATTCTTTGT
Source organism: Allium fistulosum (assembly GCA_030737815.1). Lineage (NCBI taxonomy): Eukaryota > Viridiplantae > Streptophyta > Magnoliopsida > Asparagales > Amaryllidaceae > Allium > Allium fistulosum. The sequence continues at coordinate 932,788,075 of CM060903.1, forward strand.
TGCATACACAAGTGAAAGCTAGCATCATCAAGTCCAAATTTGCTCTCTTCAAAAGTCCGATGCCTACACAAGTGAAAGCACAACAGATAGTCAAACAATTACGTTAACTCATAGGACTTCAAATATGAGATCAAACATCTACAACATTATACAAGTATATCCTACTATAAATGATGTCATATAAATTATCAAAGTTATAAAAAAATGAAATAAAGTCCTTTCTTGAGCTTAAATAGTAGGAATCAATTTTGCACACTTACGAACCCTCCTTTGATAGAATGGTGAATCCAACAACCTGAGCAAGAAAAAAATGACAATGTAAGCACCTAAATTCATAATACTTTTGTAAATTGTAATATAATGCATAATATGTAAAGCAATTAGTTAACAGTAAAGCAATTAGTTAACAGTTTAGTTGAAGGTACTAAAATTTTAAGTTTTTAATTTAATTTAATTTAAAGTTCTAAGTTAATTTAAAATTAAAGTTAATTTAAAGTTTAAAATTAAAGTTAATTTCAAATTAGGGTTAATTTAAAGTTAATTTAAAGTAAAATCAAAGTTAATTTAAAGTTAATTTAAAGTAAAATTAAAGTTAATTTAAAGTTTTAAGTTTAAACTTTTAAAAGTTAATTTAATTTTGAATTTAATTTTTAAAAGTTAATTTATTTTATATGTTTTAAGTTTTAAATAAATTAATTATAAGCTTTGATTTTTAAGTTTTAAAAGTTAATTTAAAAGTTTTAAGTTTCAAGTTTTAAAATTTGAATTCTCACAACAATTAGATATGATATCTAAAGAGATTTTAGTTGTTTGAAATTTGAATCACTTGTAAAATATAAGATACAGTATTCTTATACTAACATAACATATATACCTGAGCGGCTTTGCAAAGCATAAGGGCTATGCCACCTGCTCCATGAGACCACTGCACTAAAAGATCGTTCTTACTGCCCTCACTTGAAGGGTAGTTCCCACCATGTCCATACTAACATAGACCATGGCTGTATTGAAGTCAACAGAAGTAGATACATACAGAGTCATAGACTGAAAGTTATGCGAAGAACTCACAAGGTAGACAAATCCTTCTGAAGCTTCAACAATCTCTTGGGCTCTCTAACTGGAGATGCTGACCTACTTTTTGGGCTTCTGCTACCGTCAGGTGAAGGGCTCCTGTATTTTCTAGATTTTGGCAGAGGGCTTCTTGACCGTCAGGTGAAGCAAGCAACCTCATCACTTCCTCCTCAATCCATACATTCGACCACACCATTCCCTCCACGCACTTTCATCCTCCCCTTCACAAACACAGTAACCACAAACAACTCCTACACCACCCAACCGACAAGTTTTATCACCAACTCAACCCCACGCATACTTCATCTTCTACTCCTCCACCATTCTTCTCCTTTTACTCCTGCACATTCAACTTTCATCTCCAATCTTGAAACTGCACATTCATACTACATTTTTTCATTTTCAGTAATTATTTATATATAAAAACTACAAAAAATCCTTGGTTGATACCAATTGTTTAACACCGCCAAATCTTGAAACCAAAACCAGTAATAAATATCAAAAGCACTGAAAAAAAGCCATGGTTCCTAAAATTCAAGTTCTAATATGAATTCCTTCACTATATAGTTTATTTGACCGTCCAAACATAGATCTTCAAGGTCAGATAACACATAAGCATAATTAGCCTAACTAAAGTCAAAAACACAAAAGTCCTTTTATGATTGTAGCATAGTTTTAACATTCGACACTAAAACACTGACCATGAAGATAGCAGAATAGAAATGTTTGTTCATAACAGGTTTTTGCAAGTGGAAGAAAATTACCTCCATAGATTGAACAATGAAGCATATAAGCGTATGCTTGTGCATATCTTCACAATGAGAATTTGTTACGGGGAAGCTAATATCGTATCCCTGCATGTACAGAATATACAAGAAAAATATATATTAAGAAAGATAAAGATAAGGTTAAAGTATACATGGACTAAAAGATGAGAAAAAATTAATAATACATATTGCCTATAATTGACATCTTTCTAGGCAAGCCATTGTTTTCATGTCCATATTTATTCAAGCTCCATGTCCAGATATAGTTTATCATGTAATGGTTTTGGGACGAAAAAGTGATCATAAGTTTTAATGTTTCTTGTCATTATTTTTAGTATTTAATTTATTTTGGTCTGCAACATTATTTGCCTACTCTTATTTCCTACTTCCTCTGTACATAAACAATAGAAAGTATATGCCGCAGAACATGAGACAAAGACACCTTTTCCAAAAATAAGTTCACACACACATGAACATATATATACATATACATACTTACATACAGACATGTGTACACACACACAACACACATACACAACTGTGAATTTGATTTATAGGGTTACCTCTGTTTTATTCAATAGACATGAAGGGAAACAATTGCAAACATGAACACCACAAAAGTGACAACAATTATTCAATAGAAACAAGTGTATACACACCAGAGCAACAGGACCACACTCTTAAATACATATAAATGGATGTATGCATATGTTACCCACATACAAGTCCCAGTAAGACAATGGATTAACAGAGTATGTTATAACAAACTAGCTGAACTATGATATCCAAAATCAAAACAGTGCATTAAAATGAAAACAAGGGAGGAGTACTTGAATGCAACTCTCTCCACTATATATACCTAAAAAAAATATAAACTCTCATGTGTTTGGGACTGTGTGTGTAAGGGTGTAGATTTGGATATAGGCTGTGTTAGTGAGTGCATTGAAGCGTGGGTGTGCATATGTCTAGTCTGCACAAATATTTTCCAAATATTACCTCGCAATTAGGGTGTAGATTTGGATATATGCGCTATGTTGTCCTCTTAAAAAACATGTCATAAACAAGCTATGTGCAAATATTTTCCAAATATTACCTTGCCAGTGTCGCCAACTACACAAATTTCTTGTTCATTTTTACTGCCTTCCGCAAACATGCACAGATCAAGCATTCCTCGTGAACCATTATCAAACTCAACAATCACGTACGCGTTGTCGATTATGTCAGGCACCTGATTCATACTTTCCATCAGTGAGAATCAAGTACTACGAATTGCTTGGAATGCAAGAGTAATGAATTTTATCTTTCATATCATGAAATCTTTTAATTTTGCACAATGTTTCCACCAGAAGAGATGTTGCAAAATGTTTGATTTCAATAATCTATTTGACAAGTCAAAAAATGTAATTTTAACCTTTCCATTGTAAATTTCATCCTTGTGATTAACATCAATTGCTCCAGAAGCCATCACGCGTACAGGATTTGCTGCTGTAAAAAGCCTCATCAAATCAAAAAAGTGACAGCACTTCTCAACCAGTGTTCCTCCTGAATTGACATTGAATCGATTCCAGTTTTTCACCTATACAAATTACCCAGTCTAGGAAATTAACAAGCAAAAGATCATCTACAGTTTACATTATATGGTTAAATGTTTTCAATTGCTAAACTTCAGATATCTCTTTGTGGTTTAGAAAACTCTATTTGACTTGTCTGGATATGTGTGTGTATCGGGTCTTCAGACAAAAGAAAAGGATATCTATCACACCTTTCATAACACAAAGTATCATTTTTCGTGGATCATGTATAACTAAATACACAACAAATACAAAAATATTGACAAATGGATGTAATAAAATGATTACTTTTCATTCATGGACACTTAAGAATTCTATCCTATGCAACATTGATATTAAATTGCATGCCTTGTATTTAGTTAAATTTTGACAATACACACATTTTTTACACTTGTTGAATTGGGGACAATTTGTTAAGGACCATACATGCATCTACAAAATAATTTGATATAGAATCAGCTCAAGCATTTCTGAACAACCACAAAATTAAAAGGTTAGATAAGAAAACAAAACAAATGAACTCGCCATTTGTATAGGATGCACTTCATGCTCTTTGTAGGCTTTCTATTGTGTCTTAGCAATAATTTTCAGTTTTAACAATTGATTAAATTAAAAATAATCCAACATTGTTCACTTCTTACATTTAAGTACTGAATAGTTCTACTGCATACTGAAAAGGGAATACATTTTACCTTGACCAAAAATGGAAATCGATGTTCACGTATAGCAACCATTTTAACATGCCCAAGTTTGCCATTGTGAACTATATCAAGCAGTTTTGCTATAGGAGGCATGTATCTGTATTTCAACCCTACTTGAACCAATATCTCAGGTCTCTTCTTAGCTGCTTCAATCACCTTAAAGGGAGAAAAGAAAAGAAAAAGAATGGATTTTATTAACAATGTCCCATGTCAATTGCCTTTTCTTAGATTACCTTTCTAACATTCATCACTGTGACCTACAAAGAAACCATATGTGGTCAAGAAGCAATTGTACATAATCAGACTACTCTCGTATAACATACTTGACAGTTTACATATTGTCTGTTCAAGCAATCAACAAGTAACATATAACATAGCCCCAAAATCTTGATGAACTGATGTATTCAAAGTGAAAATGGTTCATATCAATCATTCATTTATTATCCATCAATCAATACATACAAAGAATATATGTTGACCCTCATCCCCGGAAGCTGCACTTCTCTGTTTTGAGTTCTAATGCTACTTCCTTACCATGGACTAGCAACACAAAGTGCTTTTGGCTCTAAAGTAACTTTAAGAGGGAAACATAGCTTGATCTGAACTAGTGTGCTTGCTACATCCTAATTGGGAAAACCATTGTACAACTGATGTGGCAGAAATATACCGATGTTTTTAATAAGTTTGCAAATAGGCATGTTTTTATTGAACCCGCAAAGTGATCTACAATTATATATACATAAATTTTCCTTCATTTTATTAGCATCTAATTTGAAATGTACTGATAAAAAATATTTGACACAATAAACTAAAAGCAAGAAAAAGGCAGACACACACCTGAAATTCGCAACTTCAGCTGTTCGAAATCTCAAACTCAAACTCGCCTTCGTCTCTTACAACAGCGCCTCCTCAAATTGATCCACCACCGCTCCACTTGAAATCACCTTCACCGCCTTCGCATTCATTCCACAATCACCTAAATCCAGTTCGAAGTCTGGGTTGGGGGTTTTGATTTTGGTAATTGGGATTTTGATTCGCGAAACTTGGAATTCTACTTTTAAAATCGCGTTTGCTTTATTTTAGTTCGGTCGCGGTTTTTGAATTAGGAAAATTAGGGCTTGTGGAGTAAATTGGAAGAGACGAATAATTTTTTTTAAGTGGAGTAGTTTGAGAAGAAGAAAAAGTGGTAAAGGAAATTTGAGCGGCCACAAAAAACTTTAGCAAAAAATTCCACGAATTACTGGCGGGAGAATTAGCCGCGTTTCTTTGTTTATTTTTATATTGTAAAATTACCAACAGTTGCACAAAATTTAAAACGCCACCAATTAATGAAACTAAAAATAGTTTTTCTTGTAGTGCGAGGAACTAGAAGGGGGAGGGGTAGTTCCTGGAATACCGGTTGGCATGGGACATGTCCTATAGAACCAACCATGGCTTCCCCGGGTAGTGGGAGAAATACCAGAAGAGGACGGCAATGAGGTCGACGATGAGCTAGGTAGTGATAAAGAAGGAGAAGGAGAAGTTATGATAGACCCTGGTAACTGGAGTCCACCATCAACTTTGGACTCGGAGGAGTAAAAGAGACTTTGGGGAGTTAAGAGTAGTTCTAGTATGCCTGTATAAGATCAACTGGGATGTTGTTTGATTTAGTATTTTGTATCGTATTAGTGTGAGGAAGGGGGGTATTCTTTTTTTTGGACCCAATCTTAAATTTGAATGATGTAAATGTATGAAAATCTATAATATGATGTTTGTTCTAACTTCACATTAATATGAATCTTCTAAATAAGAATTTTGGAAATATTATTAAATTCATATGAAGTATATGGATTATTTCATCGCATGATATAATCTAAGATTCGAGTGCAGAAATTTGAGGTATTTACACAAGTCTGAAAAATAATTTATCACTCGATTCTTGACAACGAACATTAAAAAGGTTAGTGGTTAGATACTTGAGTTTTCTATCATAGTTGGGAGCTATGCAAGGAAAACTAAAATTCTGATTGGAAAGCTTGGTCAGAGTCCGCACTAAAGGATCGAGAGATCAATACTAGTTCGAAAGTAAAGTTGTGAATTCAAATAATAGATCAAATCACATATTGTGTATGGGTGATCTATATACATCGTATGAATGTACGTTTAAAATAAATATTTTGGGCAAACCTTGAGTTTTCTTTAGATAATTTCAGGGACGAAATTCTTATAAGGGGGAAGTCTGTAACGACCCTCAAATTTATCACTATAACAAATTATATTTACTTTTAAAATTATTCAAATAAAAGATTGATAATACAAACAATATAGTTTTAAGTGATGATAAATAATAATCTTATTTTGAATAAATATTTACAAAAATATTTCCCTCAGAATTTAAATCGGTAAATGGAGGAAAATCATTTTATCAATAAATAGCTCTATAATCGTAAAACGTCATGCACAGGGCTGGACACATATGCTTATCTTATAATTAAACAAGAATATGAAATAAAATAATTTATTATATTTTTTTTAAATGTATTTAGTAATGCTAGTAAAATATAATAATTGATTTATTAAATTTAATTAGGATTTAATGATTTAATAATTCTTTTAATTCTTTAAATAATTATTTTTAAATGATAGTAATTCATTTTAAATAGTTATAAAGTGTTAAGAAAATATTTATGATAATTGATTTGAAAATATAAGAAAAAAATCGATATCGCTTTATCGGTATACTAGCAATTATTGTAAATAATTATTAATATTAATTTATATGATTTTATAAATGAAATGTGATCATTTTAATTTAATAATAATGATAAGAAAGTTTTTTTCAAATTTTGTTTACAAATATATGTATATAAATTAATAAGTGAAAATGTGACTGTTAATCGGTTTCCCGGTTTTCAACGATTTAACAAACAAAAGTTGTTCGAAGTCATTTGAAATGTTGTTATCCGTTTATGCACATACATATACATGTCACATGCACATAATAACATATATATATATATATATATCTGTGTGTGTGTACATGAACACTTAAATATATACATATTACAAAATAATTAAATAATTTCCCAAGACTTAACATTTAAGCAACTAAAAATCAAACATCAACTCATCATACAACACCATCACCTCAACATCACCATCACATGTTAAAGGAAGGGGGAGCCGTGTGCTAGGAGGGGTGTGGGTCAAGGGCAAAATGGTAATTTCACCATTAGATATTTGTTTCAAATTTTCTCCTATAAATACCCATCCACTTTCACATATTTTTTCACCATATTCTTATCATATTCTTCTCCAATTAAAGCTTCTTTTCATGGCTTCTATGCTTAACAAAATAATGGCAAAATATTTAGCGAAAGAAATTTAAAATCGTATAATACATATAAATTATCGATCCACTTCAAAACTAGTTCGAATCTCCTCCATTCCTCTTCCTAAACTCACGACCATCCCTCATTACCACCATGGTCGAGCACTTCCACCTTTTCTAGCTTGGTCCATGGCCTTCCTAAAGTCTTTGTCTCAATTCCATAAGCTTCAGCACGACAGTAGCGAAAGCTATAGCCGATTTTAGACTAGCCCGTTGGAAAAATGAAGGTGAGAAACTCCTAAACTATAGTATTATATGCTATTGGATGTTATAGATGTTTGATTATGATTGTTTATGATTATTGTTTAATATGAATATTGAATTTATATGCAAGTCACGGAAATACACGTCGATAAGCACAAATGAAATCACTTTCCTCTATTTTAATAAATTGGTGTATATGGAATGTTAAACCTCTTTAAAAAGGTTTTAAAAATGAGTTTGAAATGTTTTATAAACATATGAAGGTGTTTTGGTGAAGTCTGAATGATAATTGAAAATTGAGTCAAAATAGGTGCGTTGCATAATGGCTGTTCGCGATTTCGCGCCATTAAAGTCAAACGGGTATATAAAATGGAATTTAGTTCGGAATTCTTCGAGATAAGAATTTCCGAACTACTATATCCATAGTTTTCAAACAAAGAAAGAAAATTGAGATTCCGACTAGTAGATTCTGAAATATGAGTAAAACTAGTTTTTGGAAAAAATCGCGGTTTCGCAATTCGGAATCCATAATAGGATTTCTTTGAAAATGATATTTTAAAATTGTTTAAAAATATGAAATAAATTCTAAAAATCTTTTAAAAGTGATTTGAGTTATAAAAATGAATTTCCAAATGATAGAAAAGTCGTTTTGATCAAATTAGCTTAAAAAGCACTTTTTGCAGCACTTTCCACAACACTTTTCTATAACCTTTGAAATATAGCTTTAAACTTAACAATTCTTTTCTAAATATTTTATAAATATTTTCAAATGGATAATTAAGTGTTTTAATAATTATTTGGAGATTTCTATAGTTTATTTAAAAGAGTTTAAATAAATGATTTAAAGAAAAGCTATTACAAATAAAGTGGTTTAATCTTGGCTCTAAAAGCCGAAGAGTAGACTGTATTTTTCTATTCGTGAGATCCGAATTTGAGGTGCTTAAACTAAGAAGATGTTCAGGAGCTACCAGTGCCCTGGCTCACCTGGCCTATAGCCTCGGCGAGGGATAGATAAGGTCAAAATGTCGAAAACGAGTTAAGTATAAAAGGATTAAAATTTCCAAATTTAAATTAAATACAACTTTGATTGTATAGAGATGATCTTCTTATACTCGATGTTAAAGCATGAAGAGGGAACTCGTAGTATTCATGGAATTTAAAAGGTGATTTTGCCATTATTCCACCCATAGTACTTGTTGAATACGAGAATTGATATTAAGTAGAATTAGATGATTTCTATAGATTCTGCTCACTTAATATTTATTGGTGTTGGGATTAACATCCTAGATAACATGGTTTTAACTCAATAAAAATTATGAGAAATTAAGAAATCGTTGTGAAGATTTAAGTGAAATGATTTGGAAATTTTTTCCTAAGTGAAAAATGAAATGATTTAGAACTATTCCAAGTTTTAAAAAGATTTAAAGAAACCAAAGGATTTGATAAGAGAGGTTTAATGATTCCGTATATACCGAAAAGAAATGGTTTTAAAGTTATATATCTCTAAAAGTTATTTTTGATAAAAGAAATGAATTAATCAAATATCATTCACCTATTTACTTGACCACTTTTATCGATGATTGGTTTGAAGGAACCGGGATCGGATTGAGTGATTCTTATCCAAAAACCACTTCGAACCAATGTATGGGTTCGAAAAATGAAGACCTGATTAATAAAATGAAGGATGAAGACCGAAGATCTTCGGGGTGGAAGGACTGCTTGTTAATAATTCTGGTTAGCTCCCAAATACTAAAGTAGAAGTGGTCCCTTCAATTCTGAAACTCTTCGGGTTGTAGGGATTTTTCGCTACTAATCCTAGGGGTAACTCCCAACAGGATGTGGTGGGAGAGTACCTTCAGTTTGTCCTATGCCTGGACAACTTGTATGGACGAATGTCTGACATTGCATTTCTAGTTACATAAGTTGATCTCTATGAATGTATCATCTGTTTGGTGGCGGAGAAGGCAACTTCTCTTAGCTTAACACGCTTTCCTGAGACGTATGAGCTTAGGAGTTATACGTTAATAGAAATCAGTTTGCGTGACCATGGAATGGTAGTGTGGCATTCAAAGTGAAATGTGAAAGGTAATCATTACCTCAAGACTCACACCCAGAAATGACCAAAACAGGGTAGATGCAGCAAGGATATGTGGTTCACAACCATTAGGGTATGATCATCCCTTTCTAGATATATTTCTACCCGCTATGAAGTTCGGGTTTGAATTAATGTGGTGTGTGGTAAACGAGTGCTCAGATAGGTCGGCAACGACTGGGGTGATGACATATTCGGTACTATCTAGGGAGAGGTAGGCCGGTCTTGTGTTGGTAGAGGTGCAGATGTTCTGTAGCCTCGGTACATTCCTCTAGAGGTGTACTGCCGGAAGGTAGTCCCTTCACCTGGTCATTTGTATGGAAATCCATTCTCCAATAAGTGCTTGCCATTTTGTTTGTAGAACCCACTTTGTGGCTAATATGCTGCAATTTAATCAATGTAACAATTTCGGCTAAGATTAATAAGTTTACTTGCAAATGTTTTCAAAGAAATATCATTAAAAATAATATCCCTTATTTTTACGTAATAAAGATTTGGTTATCATAAGGTAAAAACCCGTTTCCTGTTTATGTGCGGCGTGGTCTTATGAGATACCTTTTTGTTTTCAAACATCGTATTTTGAGTTCTCATACCAGTCCCATGACTGACCCGGAGTTTATTTTCCTTTCCCTTAAACTCTAGGTGCCCTAATTTTCCCTGGCAGCCTAGTAGTTTGGTTTAGTTTAGAAGAAATATAGATGGTGCTCGAAGCATAGAGTTAGAAGATTTTTCTGAAGAATTTTATCTATTTCCACCGCACTCTTATGCTATAGTATTCCGCATTTGTAAGGATAGAAATTTATAACTGTCCATGTTTAACTCTGATAAATGTATTTAAATTTCCGCTGTAAAGTTTATGCTGAAATAATATATGTAAGATTCTGTTCTGCCTTATTTCTTTCTTACCCTTTAGAATCCGCTTCTCTGGCACTTGGATTTTCGGCACGTAAATACCGATGATGTATTAGTGTAAATTACTGAGAGTCGAAGAAACGGGTCCTCACAAACAATCGTTATCAACAATCATAATCAAACATCTATAACATCCAATAGCATATAATACTATAGTTTATGAGTTTCTCACTTCATTTTTCCAACGGGCTAATCTAAAATTGGCTATAGCTTCACTACCGTCGCACCGAAGCTTATGGAATTGAGTCAAAGACCTTAGGAAGCCCATGGCCAAAGCTAGAAAAGGTGGAAGAGCTCGGCCATGGTGGTGATGAGGGATGGCCGTGAATTTAGGAAGAGGAATGAAGGAGATTCGAACTAGTTTTGAAGTGGATCGATAATTTATATGTATTATACAATTTTAAATTTCTTTCACTAAATATTTTTCCATTGCTTTATTAAGTATAGAAGCCATAAAAAGAAGCTTGAAGTGGAGAAAAAGATGATAAGAATATGGTAAAAAAATGGTTACTTATAGGAGAAAATTTGAAACAAATATCTAATGGTGAAATTACATTTTTCCCTTGACCCACACCCCTCCTAGCGCATGGCTCCCCCTTTAACATGTGATGGTGATGCTGAGGTGATGGTGTGATGATGGTGTTGTACGGTGAGTTGATGTTTGCTTTTTGGTTGCTTAAATGTTAAATCTTAGGAAATTATTTAATTATTTTGTAATATGTATATATTTGAGTGTTCATGTATATATATATATATATTATTATGTGCGTGTGACATGTATATGCATGTACGTGTATGTGCATAAGAGGATAACAACATTTCAAATGACTTCGAACAACTTTTGTTTGTTAAACCATTGAAACCGGGAAACCGATTATCAGTCACATTTTCACTTATTAATTTATATACATATATTTGTAAACAAAATTTGAAAACAAATTTCTTTTCATTATTAATAAATTAAAATGATCACATTTCATTTGTAAAATCATATAAGTTAATATTAATAATTATTTACAGTAATTGCTATTATACCGATAAAGCGATATCGATTTTTTTCTTATATTTTCAAATCAATTATCATAAATGTTTTCTTAACATTTTATAACTATTTAAATGAATTACTATCATTTAAAAATAATTATTTGAAAAATTCAAATCCACATGTGTAAATGAAATAGGAATTGGTGCCTGGCACATGTGTCAAAACAGCTTTAATGAAACAAAAGCATAGAAAGTTGGCAAGAATGCCAACTTACTAGAGATAAAAACTTAGTACCCCTCCGCAGAGGAAGAACCAATCCCCTCACTACCATCATCTGAAGATTCTTGCCCAATAATTGTTACATTTTAATTATAACCGAACATTAATTATTAAATATTAATTAGTAAATGTTTATTAATAATTATTTTATAGAAATTATCTAATAATAATTATTAAATATTAAATATATTTATTGTAACTTTTCAAAAAAATAGTTGTTAAAAATCTAAGAGTGAGACAACTTATTAAATAAGTTAATCAATATTTACAACATTTAAGGAATAAACGTTATTAAAGAGTATTATTACAACTTATATGAAAAAAGTGGTAAAAAAATATGTTTTTACAATGTTTTCTTATAAAACATTGTAAAAGGGATATTTTACAAAGTTTTTTACGAAAACGTTATAAAAAGGTATTTTTTGTGCTTGTACCCACCATTTTGCAACGACCCAAGTGTAATTCACGTATTTTGAGGAATATTAATAAATATATGCATGTGTTTTACCTCGTCTAAGCAATATACTGATAGTACTACACATAATATTCCTAGCTTAAGGAATATCGGCAAATTAAACAGTATGCAAACAATCTATTGATATATAAATGGTAGAGGACAACTTATATATTAAGGATTCATAATCTTTAATACATACATACATTGAGTGATTTTAATTTAAGGAACAATGTATTTCTTATGAAATACCCTTATAATTCAAGTGTCGAACACATCTGAAATCACATTATACGTACAATAAGTATGCATTTGTTCCCTAAACCTAAGTTGGGTTTCTTACATTTTCATTTTCATTATTTTATACAATTATAGCTATATAGGTTTTAATTTTGATTATAGCTATGATAACTAATTAACTTATATAAGCATAACTATATTTAATAATTTCATATTTAATTAATTAAATCTTATTTAAATAATTTAATTTATTTATTTAACTTGTTAATTAATTTTATTTTAATTACCTTAAATAATTTAAGATAATTTTATTAACTATAACATTTATAGTTAATTATATACACATTAATATATGTATATAACTTATTAATTAACCTTTAATTAATAAATTTAACAAAATTTCTTTATTTAATTAATTTCTAAAATTTTAATATTCTATATCTTAAACACTTTTAAGATAAATCTCAATTATAGCAATTATAGTGTTATATGTATAACTAATTAATAACTATTGAACTATTTAATTAATCAAAACTAAATAAATACTATATTAAAATTAGAAATCTAATTTAAAATTTCAAAACAATTTTGAAAAATTCAAAAAATTTAACTTTGTAACCTTTATAAAATTTGTTTTTATATTTTAAACTTAAATTTTAAATATGCGTTTAATTTTCAAACTGAATTTGAAAATCAACTAAAGGCCCAAATCAATTTTGAAGTTCATTTGGGTCAACCTGTTGGGTTTATTCTACCACTCGGTCCAGGCCAGTAGCCAAGAAGGGTATAATACTTAATTATTCAAACCCAAGCCTAGTCACTAATTTTCTAAGACACTTAGTTGTTAGATAGATAGGCTTAATTAGTTGTCCCATATGTTAACTAATTTGGATTGCATAAGCTATTGGGCTTTGATACCATTTGTAGGAATCAGGTCGGTTGACAATGGGTAAACAGGGTAAATTTCAAAAATATTCCCTACTTAGACCTTTATTGAGCTTATGAAGTTTAATATCCAATACTGGATCCAATCTAGTTGTTTGATAAAATCATATTTTACTTTGAATATATATCCTTATTTAATTGATCTAATTATGTATTAAATGTGAATCAAATTCAATTAATTGAATGAGGGAGATTTTATTTTATTTAGAGAAATAAACCTTTTGTTTCTCTCTCTCAAAAATTTCTCATTAATTAGAGGAAGGCTATGTTTTATTTAGAGAGGGAAACTGTAACATTCCATATTTTAGAGTGCCATAATATGGGGAATTAGATAAATAAATGATTAATTAAACTAAAGCATAAAATAAAATAAAGACACATTACTTAATATAGAGTGAATGAATGATGGAAGAGGAGTTAGGGATTTATTAAAACAAGGCTAGAAATGGGATTTTAGCCCAAAGCCAATATTACTAATTCCTTATACTCCACCCCTATTCATTCTTCCATAATTCCATAAAACAAAAGAAGAGAGAGCAAGCTAGGTCGGCCATTATTTTGCAAAGAAGAAGTGAAATCAAGAGCTAAAGAATTCAAGTTTTCACCTTTAAGGCACAAAGAAGCTTAAACAAGGTTCTTTCATAATCAATGTGAGTAAAAATTTTCTCTAAAACCTATCCAATCAAGGTGAGTAAAAACTTACACTAAAAATTATCCTCACCTATTTGAGTTTGGATTTGATTATGTGTCGATATTTTTGATGATGGAAATATATACGAATGATTAAATATAGTTTGGTTATGCTTAGGAAATAAAATTAAATAAATTGGTTCATGTTTTAGGAAAAAATATGGTTTGATCATAACCAAAGAATTCAAAATTGAGATATGATGTTTATAATGATGAAATAATATTAGGCTTTTAGTTTCATAATTTTTGAACAAGTTTGGAATTTTAATGAATTTTCTTAGTTAAGAAAAAGGTTAAATTTGGGTAAATTAATCATTAAAAATAATAAGAATAATTAATTTGACTTGAAATTTTGATATGAGGTAAAATATGACAAAATTGAATTTCGATGAATCTTTAGGATATTTCCCATCAACTTTTGATTTTATATGAATTATTTAGTGAAGAAAATGGTTTGGTTTGGTTCTCGTAAGGTAAAAACCCATCCGTGTTTATGTGCGGCGTGGTCTTACGAGATACCTTTTATTATGAAAAAGGTTTTCAAATGTAGAAATCAATATGATTTGATTAAGCTTTCTCATGCTGGTTTACCAGACTGATCTGGGCGTTATTTTCTTATAATACTCGGATTAGCCCGAGCATATTTTCCAGATTTAGCTGGATGCTTTGGAGCTTTTAGGAGACGAGTAGGATTTTGCAAGGCATATTCACATACCTTATATTCTTCCACTGTTTAGTTTAGTTTTGTTCTTCTCTGTAATTATCAGCAATTATAAGGACAGGCTATTATAAATATCCAAGCAGATAATAGATTAGTGTACACTGATGTTGTGTATAATAAAGATGATTTCTTTTTGTAAAAAATTTGTGTATATTATATATTTCTCGTCACGATGTGAGATTCTATTCTGTCTTCCTCTTTCTTCACCCTAAATGACATGTCTTTTGGACACTTAAATGATCGGCACATGAATATTGAGGATGTACTAAGTGTCGTCTTTAGGTTAAGAAAGGCAGATTGTTACAAATTAAATATAAGTTTCTTTACAAAATAATTTTCATTTAATATAATGAAGTCATAGAAAATTTCTCAAGTCATTTTAATATACTTTTTTAGAAATATATATTTTCTCCATTCGAAATCAAATTTTTATAAAAAAATTTCAAAACAACTTTTTGAAAAACCAATTTAAAAAAAATTCCAGGATTTATTCTTTATAACATATAACAATTTTAGACATAAACACATTCATTTGTGCAAAATTTTCAAATAAGGACAAAAACACCAATTATATGAAATTTCATATTTTATGACCACAACAATAAATTTTCATATTATAAATTTTTCATACATTAATATCATATATCTAAGGGCGTCGTAATATATTATCGCCTTATCCAACATCCAAAATATCACATGTCAATTTATAAAATTCCAAACAATTCACAAACGGCATAAACATGACATCTATCATAATTAACCAACAATGAACATCCAAATAAACTATTTATCAACAAATCACCTATATAATTAACCATCACATATTAATGAAATAAACATGTAATTTTTTTTTTTAAATTAACTACAGATATGTCAACAATTATCAGCATATTATAGTTAAAACCTGCAATTTAAATTCACTAACTATCTACACATATCATAACACATTTATACGATAACTATCAACATAAACTCAAGTTAAACTTGCATTCAAATATTTAGCCGGTGAGAGTTATAAAAACACTCACATTTTGTACATGAACTCGAACACCGCACTACATGAACATGACGACACGAACACAACACCACCACATGAATGCTCACGGACGCAACAATAGAGATGGACATGATGCAATGCTAATCTACACAGTTGTTGTAGGTTAACTATGGTGGAGTGTTGTAGGTGAGGCTCGCTGGTTGGGTGGAGAAAAAGGGGTTGCAATTCTGAGTGATTGAGGGGTTAGGGTTTGATGATAGAGTCTGATCATGGATAATGGTCAGTAGGGGCATTTGAGGTCTGAAATAGTAAATCCCATGACTTGAGAATGGAATTTATATGCATTGTTTATAGATGTTGGTTGATATGGCTGTCTTGTTGAATGGTTGATATGATAGTATTATGATGTTTGTGATTTATTATTTTGTCATTCTCATTTAATTAATTACTATGACACCCTATTGACACTGTACTACACAATATCATCACCGACTATTTATGGATGTTATATTGATTAACTGTATTATTAAATAATATAATTTGGTGTTGAAATAAAAAGATCTGAAACTGAAAATTTACCGTTTTGGCCTTAGAATAGAAAATCTAAATTAAACGTTGTTTTATCCTTATTTGAAATTTTTTCACAAATGAATATGTTTAATTCTAGATTTTTGATATGTTATAATAAATGATATTTAGGATACTCTAAAATTGGGTCGGAAGTTTACGTGTAAATTTTTTCGAATGAATTATTTGATTAAATACGAATAAATAGGTGATTTGAAAAAAAAATGTCATTTTAACTTGAAAATTTTTCTACAACTTTATTATAGTAAAAGAAAAATATTTTGTAAAGAAACCTGTACCGAATTCTATAATCTAATAAATTTTATATTTTATTCTTTGAAAAGGAATTATTGGAATTTTGGAAATTTGAAAAAAAATGTTAAATTAACCTGATTCTGATACAGATATATAGGAGAATATATCTACCCCTCTACTATTGATTTCACTCTCTGTACTTCTGTTTCTTATGAACCCTTGCTTATCAAAAGGCAAGAATGGATCTATATAATAGACGTTTGACCATAGAGAGTACAAGAGTAAATGCTAGTAGAGTGGATGATAGTACTCAAACTAATGCCCAAGGAGGAAAGGCAGTCTCGGAAGTTCATGCTAAATCCGGTAATGAAATGCATGCCCCGGCCGTAGGGGACTTGGATGTGAAAATGCTTTTTTAGCAATTTCTGACGAACTTGGTGTAGCAATAAGTATGACCATGGCCCAGAATGTTCCAAGAGGCCCAGTGCAGCAGATATGGAAGACTTTGCTAATATAAACAAGGATTTCTATGGTTTGGAAGGAGAGATGTTTGATGGAACGAAATAAGCATTAGAGGCTAGTGACTGGCTGGCGATGTGTGAGAGGATTTGTGAAATTTGATGTTGGAAGATGCACATAAAGTGAAGCTTGTATCTAGATGACTTAAGGGACTAGCGAATATCTGGTGGGGAACTGTAAGGATTAAGATTCCCAAGCTAGAAATCACTTAGTATAGGTTTAAGGAGATGTTAGAGGAGCAATATATATCTGGCTCAGAGTTGTCAGCAATGTTCCAAGAGTTCGTGGAGTTGTAGCAAGGAAATATGACTATGTCGGAGTATGTGCAGAGGTTTAATGTATTGTCCAAATATGGAGCTGATTTGATAAGAACTCCAAGGAAGAAGGTGGAGAACCTTATTTTAGGGTTGAGGCCGGGATCGAGTGACAAAACAATGGCTCATTTAGCACTTTCATTCAATGAAGTAGTAGATATGGCAAGGAGGTATGAGTTGATGTGTGCTGAAAGTTAGGGTGTAGGGTAGAAGGCTCAAGTTGAGAAAAAAGGAAGTTTACCTCATACCAAAAAGGCAAAAAGGACAAGAAGCAGAAAGCAAAGGCTTAGGGAGGAATAGAATGAAAGGAGGTTGCTGATGTGACTTGTTATAATTGTAAATAGAAGGGGCACTATGTAAAGTGTCCAGAGCCGGTAGGAGCAGTAAAGGTTAAGTGATTTGTTTCTAATAAGCCCGGGCAGAAGAATAAAGATTGTCCTGAGTTAAAGTAGCTATTTTTTTTGCTTTAGAAGGATCGACAACCGAGTCAGCAGTTGAGGAGAGGGGAAAGGAAGTTGTGTTGGGAGGTATGATTTCGATCTCTAGTACTCTTATTAGAGTTCTCTTTGATATTGGTGCTACCTATTCTTTCATCTCAACAGATATGGTAGATAGGTTAAAGTTAGAAATTGCCTATTTAATGATGTCATTACATGTGATTTATCCGATCAGTGGGTATGCCACTCTCGGATTAAAGTGCACCAACCTTATGTTTGATTTGTGTGGTCATATGTTTATTTGTAACCCATATGTGTTTGACTTCATGGGGTATGGGGTTATTTTGGGTATGGACTGATTAGCACATAACGATGCTAGAACCTTTTGTGTTGATAAAGTCATCACCTTATGGAATCCAAAAGATGGAAAAAGATCATGGTGGCATTAGATACGATGGATGCATATTTTGGATTGACATTGTGAGTGATGGAGGAATTGAAGGATGAGATAAGTAGAGTTCTGGTAGTTCGGGAGTTCACGGATGTCTTTAAACCAATAATGGGACTACCATAGAGTGATCGAATTCCAAATAGATTTGATGTCAAGGGCAAAACCTGTGAGTAGGCCACCTAATAGAATGTCGCCTAGGGAGATGGAGAAACTGAAGAATCAACTAGTGGAACTTGAGGATAAAAGTTTCATTAGGCTTAGAAGTTTTCCATGGGGAGCATTCACGATATTCATAAAGAAGTCAGATGGATCTTTAGTGATGTGCATCGATTATTGGAAGCCAAATGAGTTAACAGTGAAGAATTGTTGCCCCTTGCCCAAGATAGACGACTTGTTTGATTAGTTGAGTAGAGCTCGAGTGTTTTCCCAGCTAGAATTAGAAATGAGATTCCATCAACCAAGGGTAGTTAAGTATAGCATTACATTGACCAAGTTCCAAACAAGGTACGGTTTATATGGTGGTCAGTGATGCCATTCGGGCTGGTCAACGCCCTAGCATTCTTTATAGACCTTATGAACCGAACCTTTTACGATTAGTTGGATAGATTTATGTTGGTCTTCGCTAATGATACCTTGGTGTAGTATAAGAATGAGAGGGACCATGAAGTCTATCTTAGATTGGTGTTGGACACATTGAGACAACACAAATTGACGGTGGAATTTTTGAAATGCCACTTTTGGAAACGGGAGGTGAAATTTCTTAAGCATGTTGTTACAAAGAATGGATTAGCGGTGGATCCATCAAAGATAGAAATTATTAATGGTTGGAAGAGCCTAGAGACAGTTATGGAGATGAGAAATTCTTGGGTCTGCTGACTATTACCACATATTCATTAAGGATTTCTCGCGTATGGCAGTACCCTTGACTAAGCTGACAAGAAAGAACGAGAAGCGAGTGAGCTAATAAGTGTTAAGGGTCATTTCGAGAGTTGAAGAAGTTATTGACGAATGCTCTGTCTTGACCATGCCCGAAGGTAACCAAGATCTGATAGTGTATACCAATGCTTGTGGAACATGTTTGGGGGCATTGCTAATGCAAAGAGCACGGGTGCTAGCTTATACATCAAAGCAGTTCTGACCATATAAAGTTAGATATCTGAATCATGACCTGGAGTTGGCAATGGTGGTGTTTGCGTTGAAAATTTAAAGACATCACTTGTTGGGAGAACGGTTCGGGCTGTATATGGATCAAAAATCACTTAAGTGTATATTCTCTCAAAAGGAGTTGAATATGAGGCAACAGAGATGGCTGGGAATTCTTGACGGCATATGATTTTGGGATAGAATATACGCCAGGAAAGAGGGACAAGGTTGTTGATGCTTTGAGTTGGAAGCATCATAATGGAGTGTTAGCCATGATTGAAGAATGAAAGACATTAGAGGCGTTAGCCTCATTTGGATTGCATTGTAGATAGAACACCGGATTGAGTAGAGATTCGTGCACGCTAACAATTTTGGAGGTACGTCCAACACTTGTGGATAAGATATTTGCGAGGTAGAAAGAGGACCTACTAATTGCAAAAATAGTTAGGTGATTAGAATGGGCGTGGATGTGGAGGCTCTAAAATGATTCAAAGTAGATTCGAAAGGATGGCTTATAAAGAAAGGAAGACTATGTGTTCCGGACATTGGAGATCTTCAAAAGGAAGTCTGGAGGAAAGTCATCAATCGAAATTTACTATTCATCCTAGGGGCATGAAAATGTATTGTGATATAAAGAGAGTCTTCTTTTGGGAAGGGATGAAGAGGGACATCAGTGAACATGTGAAGAGATGTTTCACTTGTCAGCAAGTAAAAGCTGAACATAAAAAACCGAGCGGATTACTTCAAACTTTGAAAGTATTGATTTGTAAGTGGGGTTTGGTGTCTATGGATTTCGTAGTAGGGTTTCCTGGGTCAAGAAAGAGAAATGATAGCATTTGGATAATAGTCGATAGATGAACTAATAGTGTCGAATTTATCCCAGTAAAGTCGACAAGAACGACAACTGATTTAGCAAGACTATTCATGAAGAATGTAATGAGACTGCATGGAGTACCAAGTAATATCATTAGCAATAGAGACCCGGGGTTCACCAATGTGTTCTGGAGAAGTTTGCAGAATGCGATGGGTATGGAGTTGAGCTTGAGCACGGCTTACCACCTATATGCCGATGGTTAAAGTGAGAATAGGGGTAAGCAATATTCGGTTCGAACTGGTTCATTTCGGTCGATTCGATTTAGTTATGAAATTGTATCGGTTTGAATTCGGTTTGTAAAATAATTTTATTTTAGTTATTGGTTTAACTGAATTAACTGAACTTTTATTACATTATCCAAATTCATGGCATTGTAATACTCTTAATAATTTGTTTAGTAATAGAAAACAAACTCCATCAATTCAAAATATGATAATTTTTCTTATAAACCGAAAAAAGTACTTGAAATGGTTTCTCTAAACATAACTTTATGTTTTTCTTTAAGTAAATCGATCATTTGAATAATAACCTATGGTAATTTATCTTACTTACCCTTTTAGTTTGGTTACATCAGTTACCGATTGAATTATTGAAAATTAATTTGGTTCGGTTCGGTTTTGATTTTTTTGGGTTTCACTTCAGTTTGGCATTTTTTACCTCAAAACCAACCGAACCGATCGAATGCTCACCCCTAATTGAGAGGGTGAACCATGTACTCGAGGATTTGCTGAAAGCATGTGTATTGGATTTGAGGATCTTGGGAAGACCATTTTCATATTGTAGTGTTTGCGTATAACAACAGCTACTAGTCAAGTATCTAGATTACTCCGTTTGAGGCGCTTTATGGTGGACCATGTAAGTCACCGGTATGTTGGATGGAAATGGCAGGTTCACTCGTGCTAGAACCCAATTTGGTAAGAGACGCTAGCGAGAAGGTAGAATTGATTCGCACCAGGATGAAGGAAGCACAATCAAGGCAGAAAAGCTATACTAACAAGTGAAGGAAAGAGCTTGAATTCGTAGTAGACGATTATATATTCATGAAAGTTACTCTGATGCGAGGAGTTATGCGCTTTGGGAAGGCGGGAAGATTAGCACCTAGATATGTAGGAGCATTTCCGATGATCGAGAGGATAGATAAACTCGCATATTAAATAGAGTTACTAAATAGCTTAGTGGGTATGCATAATGTCTTTCACATTTTAGGAAGTGTGTACACGACACGAGTTCGATGGTGGAACCGAGGGTAGTTGAAGATCTAGCCATAGAATCAGATCTTGCTTATGTTAAATACCAAAGGGAATAGTAAGTCATGGACTCATGATATGAAAGAGTTAATAAACAAGGTTATTAAATTTGTTCACATCCAGTGGACTAACGATGTAGATGATTGTACTTAGGAGGTAGAGGATACCATTAGAAATAGTTATCCTGATTTGTTTTGATATGTATGATTGAGACATGTATGTTTTGATGTATATACTATTAGTGAGGCTAGTATGATACCGTGTTATGATTGTTTATGTGATAGAAGAACCATTAACACATTATACTTGATGTTTGATGATCTACCCTAGTGGGGAACTAGTGTAAGAGCTGTACTATGTTTACATTGATTTGATAATGGTAATTTTTATCATGCCTTGTCTGAATTTCGAGGACGAAATACCTATAAGGAGGAGAGACTATAACACCTCATATGTTGGAGTGTCATAATATGGGGAATTAAATAAATAAATGATCAATTAAATTAAAGCACAAGGTAAAACAAAGACAATCTACTAAAGATAGAGTGAATGAAGGACAAAAGAGGAGTTAGGGATTTATTAAGGCTAGGCTAGAAATGGCGTTTTAGCCCAAAGCCCAAATTACATATTCCTTATACTCCAACCTCCTCTTCATTCACTCATAATTCCACAAAACAGAAGAGGAGAAAACAAACCAAGCCAACCACCATTTTGCAAAGAAAAAGTGAAATCAAGAGCTAAAGAATTCAAGTTTTTAACTTTAAGGAACAAAGAAGCTTAAGCAAGGTTCTTTTATGATCAAGGCGAATAAAAACTTATCCTAACCTATTTGAGTTCAGATTTGATCTTGTATGGACATTTTTGATCATGGAAATATATATATATATATATGAATGATTAAATATAGTTTGGTTATGCTTAGGAATTTAAATTAAATAAATTGGTTCATGTTTTAGGGAGAAACGTGGTTTGATCATAACCAAATGATTCAAATATGAGATATGATGTTTATAATGATGAAGTTGGGTTTTTAATGTCATAATTTTTAAATGAGTTTAGAGTTTTATGAATTTTCTATGTTAAGAAAATGGTTAATTTTGGGTAAATTAATCGTTAAAAATAATTATTTTGACTTGAACTTTTGATATGAGGTAAAATATGATTAAACTGATTTTTGGCGAATTTTTAAGGTTTTTCCCATCAATTCTTGATTTGATATGAATCATTTAGTAAAGAAAAGGATTAATTAATTAATTAATTAATTAAGAGGTTTAATTGATTAATTAGGGAAATAATTAACAATTCTTAAAAGAAAACTGAAAAGTAAAGAAATTAGCCAATAAGAATTCGACACTAAATGGGTTTTGGTGCAAAGTAATTACTTAGTAAGGAAATGAATCATTTTTCAATTTAGTTACGAACATGCCATTTTAACTCACAGTAGAGATAACATGCAACGGCTACTAGGACTGTTAGCACACAAAGACCTTTAGAAGCATAACCCATGAAAACATTCGAAAACTCAAGATACGATGGCTTCGGGACTAATAACCCCTGATACTTATATAACCAACCCATGAAGGCCCAGGGAAGACTAAGACATGAAAGCTCACCAAAATATTTAGAATATGATAGCTTCTTGCCTGTTAACACACGATAACCTTTAGTTTATCAACACACTACCGCTATTTGAGATAGCACATGATGGCATTTCATCCATCAACCCATGAAAGCACCTGGAAAATGAAATTACGATGGCATGGAGAATCATATCATGAGAGCTAGGGGTAGAGTTTTACTGAGATGGCTAGGGAGGCCATCAACCTGTGATGGCCATATAGAGTTCAACACACGATGACTAGGGAGAACTACTAACCCATGATAGCTATTGAAAAAATACTACCGTGCGATGGCATTGGATGGCCAACATGCGATGAATTTTGAATTGGAATTAAAATGTTTAACAAAGCTAAGAAGAATGCTAAGTAAAAGGTGATGGCTAACCTTAAAGATGAAATGGCTTTGGGGAGTATTAAGTTAAAAAGATATAAATTATTAAAAAGAACAAAATTAAAACTGCTTGATAAGCTATGTGATTATGAGTTAAATCGTAGAAATGATGAGATGTCAATGTAAGGTCTTAGTGCAATAATATGTCTAAGTACGACAATTTATTTTGTAAATGGATGAAAATGGCCTATGTGGCTACTAAATGTCTATTCAGGACAATATCTAGCAACGATGGCAAAAGGCCTTTGTGGCAAATGTAGGTCTATAAGTGTTTCAAAATATAATTTATAGAGTAATGCTTGTGTAGCATCCAATTTGTCTATTCATGACAATACATGAGATTAGGGGAGTAAGGATTTTGTAGCATCCAAATCGTCTGTTCACGACATTATAATGGATAAGTGATGATATAATGCCTTAGTGGAAACCCAATTATCTGTTCAAGAGAGACTTAAGAGAAAATATGATAAAACACTTAAGTAGAAATCTCAAGTGTTGAGTGTAGATATTAAAGTCGGGATGTAAGGTCTACGTGGAAACTTAATATGAAAATGACTAAAGAAACTAGTCGAAACCGTGTGAAGAAAATCTCACATTAATAATGAATTGTTGATTATTTTTGTTCATGACATGATATGATGAATAATAATAATGATTGAAATAGCGAATGGGAACCTATTTCATACTTCAGGTCGTGGTCTCACTATATTTTTGTTTATTAGGGCAAAGTTTTACTCATACCGAACTTTATGTCTCACCCGTTCTTTTATTATTTCCCATGAATACATGGATACTCATCCGAGTAGGCTGAATTTATGGATTAGACAGGTAGCCTTCGAAGAACGAATAAAGATTCTAAAGACGAAGCTAGAGGCTTATTTATAAAAAAATGTACTTTTAGATTCCACCATACAAAACTAGGATTTATAACTGGATATGTGATGTGTTGGCATCCTCATATGTTGGGCACAACACTTGCCTATCTATGTTTTATTTATATTTAACCTTACATGGGCCACGATTTGGGTTAAAATTATGTAATGGATTATGTAATTAATTTTAATGCAATGAAAAGGTTATTTAGCTGCTCTGTTTACTTATGTTGTGCAAAATAATACTGAACTTACTTTATCATTGGAAAATAATTTCGGTGATGACTACAGCATCATAGGCATCCATTTTCGAATTTCGGAGTGAGGTACGTTATAGAAACCTTCATTCCTCTCTCTTAATTAAATTAATTAATTAATTTGTTTAAGTGATAGTTTTAACTAAATTTATACTTGGTATATTTTGCAAGTATATCCAAATATACTCAAGTGTATATTATACAAGTGCAATATGCCATATTGTGTATGTAGTTAATGTGTACGTGTTTTGGTTCTAGTTTACACCGTAACAGGCACAATCCCCCTTTTATATATGTATTGGCTGTCCAAATTATTGTTTATATATATATATATATATCAAAAACATATTTTTTAAATAAGTCCATTGATTAATCTGAATTGATTCGACCAAATCAACAACTTTGAATGCAAGGTTTATTTCCAAAACATGTAGAGATTTGTGTTATACCCATATTTTCCTAACGTTGTCAAAAGGAAATTGATGCAAGCACCAAGCCAAAAGAACTGCTCCACAACAGAAGTTAGACTATGGAAAGGAAGCGAGAGCAAAGTCTAGACAGTACTGTGCCAAAATCTAAAACAGTGGCAAAGCATAAGGACCGCACCTTTCCATTGAGCATTGCTTCAACACTATAATACTGCGACGGTAACTTGAGATAGCCACAAATTATAAGGGTTGATCTGCAAATTTAATATTTACTTCAATGGGAAGAACCGCGGTACTGCCTTCAAGTACTAAATATAAAGTTTGTACCGCGGTTCCAAAATAGACCTTAATAAGTTGGAACTGCAGCACAATCTTTAAGTAACAGCAAGATGCAGAAATTATGTTGTGGCTCCAAAAGCAACACCACGATATGAAACTGTGGCACAATCCTTAAAGCAACTAAACAAAATGGGGATGCACCACAATTTTAAACTAACATTTAAAGTGGCAGGGCTGCGCCGCAATCTTATATTAACATTAAAAAGCGATAAGGATGCACTCTCATTCTGATTTGACATTGAAGTGATCGAACAACGCCGTAATTTAAAAGAGGACACTACCGATAAATACAAGGACTCAAAGGATGTGGCAATGAGGCAAAACTGCTCTATAACCATAAGCTAAGCATAGACTCAAGAGTTTCAACGCAGTTCAAATGCTGTGTGATATTGCCACTCTGCAAAACTACGGAGTTGCAGTTCTCAATGGCCCATTCACAATATCAAAGTTCTAGAGTGCTTGTAACTATGTAGAATTTCCTGAATTGGGGGCAGTTTCTCATTGCAGTTTTGCCTACACATGTATGCAGTCCATTAGCTCGATTGCTTTATGAAAACATTAGGTCATGGTTATTAAAAATTGGGTTCTCCCGGTTCAATTTCAAGCTTCCCGCCCAAATTCAAAATTCATCAACTCAAATAACAGTTTCTCACCAAAGACCATGTCAGGAATCCATGTATAGTAAATAAGCAAGACATATGATAACACGTGGCACTATTCAATAGCAGGAATCAAAAGGGCGAAAGAATGACGTTGGCAGTGCAGGTGAATATCTCCATGTACTATAAATAAATAAGGCACTGTAGAAAACAAAGGGGGATTCTTGACTATACACTTTTTGGATACTAAAATAAAAAATTGTACTATTTGCTATTTTTGTTTGTACTAAGAATCAAAGGAGAAGATAAAGACATTTTACCTATGGACGTAGGATTGATTACCATATGAACCATGTAAATTCTCTGTGTCCTTTACCACTTTTAGTACTTTACTTTGTTATTTTTGTCTTTAGTACTTGAAATGAAATGGGCTGCTTTATTGAATTAATGGAAACCGCCCATAGAATTTGGAAGACTTTTCCTTCATATTTATATAAGTATTAAAGCGACAAAACTACCTCCTCTAAACACAATTTTAATATTACTTAAATTTGCTGATGTATAACCATGGAACTGTTCAGGTCGTGATTACTTCAAAGAACAAAATTGGGTGTCTCTGAGATGGAAAATCTCATTAACATTTTGATGCTAGAAGGAGGGTTGTCTTTCCTCTCCAGCAAAAATTTACTCACATTTCCTTTAAATAGCACTATAACACCATGAATCCCACCGATTCCAACACTACTCCTAACCAAGAACAACTTCATCTAACCTCGAAAATAGCAAAAACAACTCCTCACCTCCATGACCCAACTAAGGCAGGCACCTCTACAGAGCCCACCTCAGATCCTGTCCTAGCTACTCTTCAAGCCTTTACAAACCAATTGAACCAAGGCATGGATGGAATAGAGAGAACCTTGGCCCAATATTCTACCCCTTGAACGATCTCCCCTCAACCTTCCATAGCTCACCGCCATCATTCACCGACTATACTGACTATGCAACATGTGAGTGATAACGACAATCTCGGAAATGAGAATGATGATGTTGGTATAAAAACAGATACCAAGCTCAAAGGATAAATTCAAATCAATCCCTAGATCAAATCGAAGCTTATAAACATCAACCCATTAATACTGAAAAAGTTCAAACACAAACTATACTTGATGATGTTAACTTATTTTGTAAAGATGGTTCATCCCAAATAGGTCCTAAAGAGGATGAGATCCGTTAACTGAAAGCTCGTGTAGAGCAGCCGACGAAACTTTGTCAACAAAACAACAAAGAGGAAGTAAGGGAAGAGGGTTCTTCCCCGTTTAGTGAATCTATCACAGAGGCAGAGTTCCCTGATAACTTCAAGGCCCCATTAATTGATAAGTTTGATAGGACTACTAAACCAGGTGAACATATTTGCACCTTTGAGTACTACATGGACACTCTAAAAGTGGGAAGGTTGGCCAGATGCAAGCTCTTCCTAGTATAACTGGCCAGGGTAGCTTCCAAATGGTTCATGAGGTATGGACCACTGGAAGTTCATTATCGGTCGTAGTTAACTACATATTTCTTAAGGCAGTTCAATTCTAGGAGAGAGGCTTCCCCAAATGTGAATACCTCTGCATGAAGTAGGGCGAAAATGAAAGCTTATGGAACTTTATAAAATGCTTCAAATCTAAGGCACTTCAGATTAGGGTGACTTGTGATGAAGCATTGCTGATGGTAGCGCATGCCGGGATCAGAAAAAACACAACTATATGAGACAAGGACACCGGGAAGCCGTACCATAACATGAAGGCTTTCTATGAAATCTAGTGGCTACATCAGAATGGAAGAAGCCAAGGCCATATAATTACGTTTATCTAAGAGAACTTCAGCTCCCCATAATGAAAAGAAGAGTAGGGCAAAAGGATACCATCCACCTATAAAGTGATAGAGAAAATTTAACTTCGCAGCTAAGACTCCTCTCATCCACACACCTAGTCAGATATATGATATGACCAGATCTGAACTGACCTACAATGTCCTGAATGACTGGAAGAAATCAGAATAGAACAAGGGA
Organism: Allium fistulosum; assembly: GCA_030737815.1. Lineage (NCBI taxonomy): Eukaryota > Viridiplantae > Streptophyta > Magnoliopsida > Asparagales > Amaryllidaceae > Allium > Allium fistulosum. The sequence continues at coordinate 932,816,442 of CM060903.1, forward strand.
GGAGCAATTGCTGCTTCCATGGAGCTAATGGTCACCATATTAATAACTGTAGACACTTAATGAATAAAGTAGAGAGAGACTAATTTAGAAGGGATACGTAGGCAGCTATTAAAAGAAAAATAACAGAGATAGGACTGAGAATCTCTCTCCAGATCCGAAATGAAGGCCTAGCAGGAAACCCCTCCAATCTCGTAGTCTAAATCCATGGAGGATCACACTTCATTGGAAAAAGCAAAAATGCATAGGAGTAGTATGTATAAGAGGCTAGAGTAGAACCAAGAGACGTATTTCATATAATGCAGAAGCCTGCTTAGGACATAGTCTTCACTACAGCTGATGGCACTGGGGTGATGTTTCCATTTCAAGACCCGTTGCGAATTATGGTGCAGATCTCAAACTACACCATGAAGAAAATATTTATGGATTCTATGAGCTTTGTCAACGTCTTCTTCAAATCTGCATTCGATAAGATGAAGCTTCGGCGGAAATACTGAAGCCAAGCCCTAAACCAATTTACGGCTTCAATAATACCGCAACGGTCCCTATTGGATCGGCACGTCTTCTCTTCACCACTGGGACTACTCCTATTCACAAATCATTTTATGCAAGCTCTTGATAATTAATCAATAGTGTCCATACGATGCTTTTTTGGGAAGGCCTGCACTAATTGCTATGGGGGAAGTAATTTTTCAAAAGGATTTACTTATTTAGTTCCATACTCCTATTGAAATTGGATCAATTAGAGGGGAATAATTGTTGGCTAGAGAATTGTACAATGTAAACTTGGTTCTAGCAATAAAATCATTTAAAATTATTCTATTATCTCCTCTAATAATTATGATAATAAGGATGAAAACGAAAGCAAGTCGGTTCAAAGAACTGCATCGGTACCAAATACCAAGGCTGATGCTGAAGCATGTCATTCTACAACTACAACATCAGTAAGAAGGAAAAAGAGAAAGTACACACACATGATCAGCAATGATGAGTATAGTTCCATTTACACGTAATATTTTTTCGAGGAAGCTCAAAAAAGGTTTTCTCCACTACATCCCAACCAGAGAATGAAGAAAGCGAAATAGATCCGAGATTAAGGGAGACAAGGAGAGAATTAAAACCATTGGATGATCTTAAAGATGTACAGATAGACCCAGAGGATCCTTCGAAGGTTCTCAAGATAGGAAAATACTTCAGCAAAAAAAATATAGCAAAATTAATAGACTTCCTTAAGGATAAGCAGATGTTTTTGTTTGGATGCATTCAGATACGGTAGGAATAGACCCAGCTATCATCTGCCACACACTCAACATCGATTCCGATGCTCATTTAATCAGGTAGAAGTGCAAAACCTTAGACCAGGAAAGATATAATTGTGAGAAATAGTGCAGTATAAATTATATTAGTGTGAACGGATCTTTAAGGCTACTTTTACACTAGCGAGGGTGAAGGAGGGGGTAAATAGTGTTTTATAAATTATATAGAACTTTTCTAAATAGTTTTATGATTTAAATCAAAACAGGATAATCAGCGCAGATATATATTAACATGTAGTCATATATATATATCTGTGTGTGTGTGTGTGTGTGTAAATGCAGTAAAAATAAAATAAAAGTAAGAGACATGACACCATGAGTTTTATACTAGTTTAGGTTGAGCAATCCTACATCCAATCATGTCCAGTATCTATATAGATTTCCTTTCAAATGCCTACTTCAATTAGATAGCAAGCAAACCAGAATACAATCTTGATTTAAGGCAACAAGATACACCTTCCTGACTTTCTGAGCTTAGGGTAGACTCTCTTGATTTAACCGGGCAATAAGATCGCCCACTTGATTGAAACGTGCAACAAGCATACCTACTTGATTTGAACATGCAACAAGCATACCCACTTGATTTGAACGGGCAACAAGAACAACCACACAAATAGCAGTAGAGAGTTGTTAATCCCAAATAAAAATATTGTACTTTATATATAGAATATCCTATAGTCATTTTTATAACACTTTGATCTTTGAATTGATGAGAGAATACTTGCAAAACAACAAGTAAATTATAGATAATGAATGTAGTGAAATAGACATTGAATTTGAGTAAATTTGAAGAGTATAGAAAGTGGATTTCGTGAATTATAATAGGAATTTGAAGTAGGAAGAATAGAAAGAAAGTAATTATTAAAATTCATTTTCCATTCCACATTATATAATGTTTGAAGGGGTATATCTATTCGCAAAGAGATGGAGCTAAAAATCACAACTATTCAAAATTTTAAAAACAACTCTTCAATGGTACATATGTCGACATATGTAGGTAAGGTATGTCGACATACCCTTGTGTGTTTTGAAAAACAAAAATACTTTTAAGGTTTTTAAATTTTTTGGAATTTTGTTAAATCATTTAAACATAGTTTTTAAATACTTTTAATAAAACTTTTATAAATATATTTGTAGAGTTATATTTTGAAAATAAAGTATATATTTTGGTGAGAGAGTATTTAAAGAAAATAAAGTTGCTATTCAAGGATTTTAACAAATTTATCTAATGTCTATTAAATATTATCTATAGTCATGAACTCTTCATGTCTTTGTCTTCATACTCACGAGTCTTAAATTGTCTTAATCATTTCTAAATCTTGATCTCTAGTCTTCTTACCGATCATTCTTCAAACTTAATTATCCTGTACTTGTATAAACCTTTGTAATATTCTCCAAAATATTCTATACAATTTGGAAAAACATTAGTATCAATATTTATATGGTTGTTGTCATCAAAATTAATATCTGTGGTACTAACAGTCTCCCCCTTTTAATAATGACGGCCATGTAAATATATTTATTATAAAAGATAATGTAATTCTCCCTAAATCGGCTAACCCCCTACTTTGAATAACTCCCTCTTATATTTTATATTTTTCTCCTACTTTGTCATCAACAAAAATGGGTAAAGAATAATAAACTCCCCTTAAATGTGATATATTAAATACTATGAAATGTTAAAATGTTGTATATGGAGTCAAAATCAATATCAATTACGAAATAATATTTTTGGAAGTAACTTTACATGTACATTTTATAGTTGCATTTGTTTAAACCATACATTCAAGTCATATCATCCATATCAAACTAATTTATTTAGAATAAACTAAACCATGCCATCAATCCAAAGCAAATATATAAGCTTAAACAAACCATGCATATGGATTAAATAATACAAACCAAACTATGAAATCAAACTCAAAGCAATCCTATAAGTTCAAACCAAACAAACAAACCAAAAAAATGCATACCCATAACACCTATTACATTTTTAATGTTTTGTTTTAACAATTGGTGATTTATGGATGGAGCAATTTGGGTAGTGAAAACAAAAACAAAAATTTGTTCCGCTAAATTTCCATGAATGTCATAATTGACTTCTCATACAAAACATACTCCATCTTCATCTCCGTCCATATTATCATCACATCTTCTTTTTCTTCATCCTCTTCATTATCTTGATTCATAGGGTTATGAATTGCAAGATTGATTTGGGTATCTCCCTCTTCAATAATTATTGGATTTGCCTGATTATCCAATAGATGTTTCTATATATTCCTCAACATTCTTCCTTGTTTCTCTTGTTCTTTTTGGAATCGAAATTGCATTACGTCAATTTCAGTAAACATTATGAAACATGCTTCAATTCCTTTTCGATATTGCCTAGTTTTGAGAACATGAAGTTATGAAATGGGCTTGATTCTTCTCTTGGACGTTTGGAGTTGGATGGATCCATTTTTTATTAATTAATTCTGGGTTTTCAGAAGGAAGAAGATAAGAAAATGGGTCTGGAGTCGAAATATGGTCGTTAAATTATTAGTTTTTGAATTTTAAAGAGGGAGGGAAAATAGTTTTTGTGAAAGCTGTTAGGTATGTCGACATAAGCTACCCAAGTATGTCGACAACATACAAGATAATTTTTCTTTTCATTTTTCTTTCTAATTTGTATATAAAATTTATTATTTCTAGAGTTTTGTAAATGAACATGGTCCCAGTTCTTTTCATAATTTGATGAAAGTTGCTTTTGCTAATGGTTTATTAAAATATTAGCTATTTGATTTTCTGTATTTGTAAATTCTTGTGTAATAATTTCTTTGTTTACGTTATCACTGAAGAAATGATTTCTTATATCTATATGTTTTGTCCTATCATGACATTTTGGATTTTTAGATAGCTTTATTGCATTAGTGTTATCACAATATATTTGTGATTACATTAAATTTAAACCGAAATCCCTTAAAGTTTGTTCCATATAGATGACCTGTGAACATGCTAATGCTATTGATATATATTCTGCCTTTGTTGTGGATAGAGATATTGACTTTTTTATTACTAAACCAAGATATAAGTGAGTGTCTTAAAAAAGTGATAGGTTCCATTCATACTTTTTTAGTCAGGTTTACATCCGGTGTAATCTGCATCACTATATAATATTAAGTCAAATGAATCTTCTTTACGATAGAAGAGTTTATAGTCCAATGTGTTGTTAACTTATCTTAAGATACATTTTACACCTTTAAGATGTGTCTGCTTAGGGTGTGACTGATATCTTACACATAAACATACATTCTGCATGATATTAGGTCTACTAGTTGTGATATAGAGTAAAGATCCTATCATTCCTCTATATAGTTTTCGGCCAACATCTATTGAATTGTCTTCTTTATTAAGTTTCTCATTCGTTGCCATAGGTGTTGGTTTACCGCTTGTGTTAGACATTCCAAATTTCTTTACTAATTCTTTAGCATATTTTTCCTGACTTATAAATATTCTATTATTTCATTGTCTAATTTGTAAACCTAGAAAGAATGTCCTATGTGACTCATTTCAAATTCTTTAGTTTTTATGTCAGCAAATTCTTTATTTAGTTATTATTTTGTTGATCCAAAAATAACGTAATCTACGTATATTTGTATAATTTGAATATAATTGTTAACTCTTTTTATAAATAACGTAGTATCAACTTTACATATTTCGAAATTAGATTGTATCAAGTATGAGTTGAGTCTTTCGTACCAAGCTCTAGGTGCTTGTTTTAAACCATATAATGCCTTTTTTAATTTGTAATCATGATTAGAGGATTTTTGATCTTCAAAAAGTGGACGTTGTTCAACATATACATCTTCTTTAATAAATCAATTTAAAAAATGCACTTTTGACATCCATTTGAAATAATCTAAAATTGTTATAGTTTGCAAAAGTGTGCCGAATTCTTATGTCTTTTAATCTGGCTACAGGGGCAAAGGTCTCATGAAAGTCTATCCCTTCTTCTTGGATATACCGTTGTGCATCTAAACGTGCTTTATTGCTTATGACTTTTCCTTGTTTATTCAATTTATTTCTATAAACCCACTTAGTTCTAACTACAAATTGATTTTCCGATCTTGGAACTAATTCCTAAACATCATTCCAAGTGAACTAATTCAGTTCTTCTTGCATAGCAAGCTTCCATGAATCATCTAGTGATGCCTCTTTTGGATTTTTAGGTTCGTTAGTTGAAATAAACGCTACATTACTCATCTTATTTAGTTGATTCCTAGTTTTTACAACTGACACTATACTTCTTAGAATATTTTCCTTAGGATAATCTTTCAAAAAATTTGTCCTTTTATTTGTATTTGAATTATTAGTATTATTAATTTCATTATTAGTAGTTTTGTTGTTTCCAATCTCGTTATTCTTACTAGGATTAAGATTTCCTTTCTCATCATTACTAGTATTAGTTATTTTCAAATTTTCTTCAAATGCAAAATGTAAAGTTTCTTCAATAGTGTTAGTTCTAGTACTAAAAAATCTATGGGTCTTACCTCTATTTGAATAACCAATAAATATACTTTTATATGATTTTGCATCAAATTTGTCTAATTTATCTTTTGTATTTATATTAAACATTTGCTACCAAAAACTTTAAAATAAGATACTTTTGGCTTTTTATTTAAAAATAATTCATAAAATGTTTTTTAATTAACGGTCTTATTAAAATTCTATTCAAAATATAACATGTTGTAGCAACTGCTTCAGCCCAATTTTTTTTGGTAAATCACTATCATTCAATATAGTTCTAGTGCATTCTTGTATAGTTCTATTTTTAAGTTCTACAACTCCATTTTGTTGAGGAGTTCTGGAAAAAGAAAAGTTATGCATAATTCCTTTCTTATTACAAAAGTTATCAAAATTTTCATTCTCGAATTCTCCTCTATGATCATTCCTTATTGTCTTAATTTTAATTAACTTTTGATTTTGAATTTTCATAGTGAAAATTTTGAACATTTCAAATGCTTCACACTTATGTTTAAGAAATATTATCCAAGTGTATTTTGAAAAGTCATCTACTATTATAAAAACATACCTATTATGATTATTGATTGTACTTGTGATGGTCCAAAGAGGTCTAAGTGAAGAAGTTTTAAGGGATTTGTAGTTGAAATCATGTCTTTTGATTTAAACGAACTTTTCTAAAGTTTTCCAACTTGACAAGCATCACATAGGTTATTAACGCTAAAACTCATTTTTGGAAGTCCTCTAACAAGTTCATATCTGACTATTTTGGATAAATGTTTAAATTCTAAATGACCAAATCATTTGTGCCAAATCCAAGGGTTACTAGATTCAACCATAAGACAAAAATTATCATTAGTCACTTTTATATTCAAAATGTAAATATTACGTTTCCTAACTCCTTCAAAAATAATTCTAGACCCATTATCCTTGATATGGAAAATGTCTTTTTCAAACTTAATTTTAAAGCCCTTACCACATAACTGACTGATGCTAAGAAAATTATGATTTAAATTCCTAACTAGAAAAATATTAGAAATAATAGAAGTTTTAAAGTTATCGACGTTGTCGATGCCGATGACGTATCCTTTTGAGTTATCTCCAAAGTTAACCGTTCCTTCATCTTTGTAAATGGTGTCTTTTAAGATCTTCGTATTTCTAATCATATGTTTTGAGCATCCACTACTAGTATCCATTTATCCTTCTTGATTTGTGATGTATGGTCATTAGGTGTCTATTCGTTATCTTTCATATAACATACTTGTTCCTGCATTTTACTTTATACACTTTCAAATTTTCAAGCGAATTTTCAATATTATTAGTTCCTGATCTATTTGAGGGTAACATAAGGAGTTTACAACTTTGTTTTTCTACAAAAGTTACCAGTGCTACTAGCCATTTATAATTTTTGAAAATCAAATAATGAGTTTTTGAAAACCTAATGCTATGATACTAAATGTGTTAAATGGTGTAGTATAAATTATACTAGTGTGAATGGATCTTTAAGTCTACTTTAACACTAAAGGGGGAGTGAATAGTGTTTTATAACTTATATAGAAAATTTCTAAATAGTTTCAAGATTTAAATCAAAACACAGATAATCAACACAGATATATATTAACAAGTAGTCATAAATACATATAAATGCAGTAAAAATAAAGTAAAAGTAAGAGAGAAGACACTACGGGTTTTTAACTGGTTCGTATTGACCAACCTTATATTTAGCCCTATAGAGTATCTGCACACATTTCCTTTCAAACACATACTTTAATTAGGTAGCAAGCAAACCAGAGTACAATTCAAGGCAACAAGATACACCCTCCCGACTTTTCAAGCTCAAGGTAGGCTCTCTTGATTTAATCAGGCAACAAGATCAACCACTTGATTTAAACGAGCAACAAGCACACCCACTTGATTTGAACAGGCAACAAGCACACCCACTTAATTTGAACGGGAAACAAGCATACCTACCCGAATAGTAGTAGAGAGTTGTTGATTCCAAATTCAAAGAGTTGTACTTTAGATACAAAATACCCTATAACCCTTTCAACAACACTTTGATATTTGAATTGATGAGGGAATGCTAGCAAAACAATGAGTAGATTATAGAGAATGAATGTAGTGAAATAGAGATTGATCTTGTGTGAATTTGAAGAGTATAGAAAGTGGATTTTATAAAATATATAATGGGAATTGGAGTAAGAAGAATATAATGAAAGTAGTTATTAAAATTCGTTTTCCAGTCCCCTTTATATAGTGTTTGAAGGGACATGTCTATTCATAAAAGAGATACAGCCAAAAATCACAACTATTCAAAAATTTAAAAATAACTCTTCAACGGTACATACGTCAACATACATAGGTAGAGTTTGTCGACATACCCTTATGCGTTTTGAAAAAAATTAATACGTTCAAGGTGTTCTAAAAATTCTGGAAATTTGTAAAATCATTTAAACATAGTTTTTGAATACTTTTAATATATAAAACTTTTATAAAAATATTTGTAGAAATATATTTTGAAAATAAAATAAATATTTTGGCGAGAGAGTATTCAACGAAAAGAAAGTTGCTATTCAAGGACTTTAACAAATTTATCTAATGTCTATTAACAATTATATATAGTCTTGAACTCTTCATGTCTTTGACTTCATACACATGAGTCTTTAATTGTCTTGATCATCTCTGAATCATGATCTCTAGTCTCTTTACTGATTAGTCTTCAAACTTGATTATCCTGTGCTTATATAAACCTATGTTATATCTTGCAAAATATTCTATATAACTTGGAAAAACATTAGTACATATATTTATATGGTTGTTAGCATCAAAATCAATATCTATGGTATTAACAATAATGCTCTACATGAATAAGTTTGGAAGTTGAAGGAAAATAGGTTCGTCCGGGAAGTATATTACCTAAAGTGGATTGCCAACTCCATTCTTGTAAAGAAGTCTAATGGGAAATGGAGAACTTGTGTCGATTACACCAACCTCAAAATGGCCTACCCAAAGGACTGCTTTCCTCTACCTTGGATTGATCAATTGGTGGATGTAATATGTGGTCGTGAGCTTCTCACGTTCATGGAGTCATACTTAGGTTATAACCCGATAGCTATGTTTGAGCCAGATCGGGAGCATACCAATTTTATGATGGATAAAGGCTTATATAGCTACAAAGTCATGTCGTTCAGACTGAAAAAAAATGGAGCAACCTACCAAAGGCTGGTTAATATAATGTTTTCAGGCCAGATTGGAAAAAATGTATATGTGAATGTGGATAACATGCTCGTTAACTAGAAAGTGGCACCGAGTCATGTGTAAGACTTGGAAGAAACCTTTGCAATCCTAAGACGATATAGCATGAAGTTAAACCCCTTAAAGTGTACTTTTACCATTTAGTCGGGAAAGTTTCCGGGGTATATAGTAAACGCCCACGGCATTGACGCAAACCTAGAGCAGATTGATGCCATAAGGAATATAGAAGTCCCAGAATAGTTAGAAGATATCATGAGCCTAAACGGCATGATGGCTGCTCTAAGCAGATTCATTTCCTAGACAACTGACAAACGTATGCCATTCTTCGACCAAGTGAAAAAGGGAAGAATTTCGAATGAACCGAGGAATGCAAAATTGTGTTCTAAAATCTAAAGGATCATCTGATCAGTACTCCTGTCCTTTGAAGACCGGTAACAGGTGAGGACTTATATGTGTATTTAGCTATAATTGATAAAGCTATTAGTGCTGCAGTGGTTCGAGAATATGAAGGAACCCAGAGGCCTATATACTTTATAAGCAAGCGCTTGTCTAGGGCAGATCTCAACTACTCAATCATTGAAATGTTAGCCCACAACCTGCTCCTTACAGTAAGAAAATTGCGGCCATACTTTCAAGCGCATCCCATTAAAGTCTTTATAGAGAATCCGCTAAAGCAAATACTACAAAAGCCAAAGATGTCGGATCGCTTGCTAAAATGGGCGATGGAGTTTAGTCAGTATGATATCTCTTACTGTCCAAGAAAATTAATCAAAGGGCAAGTGCTAGCTGATTTCATCGTGGAATGCATGCTACCTACTGAGTTAGAATCTGAAGAAGAGATGCCCACTACACAATTCTGGCAATTATTCATGGACGGGGCATCAAATGAACATGGGGCAAGAATTGGATATGCACTCATCACCCTAAATGACCAAAAGTTATATGAGACAGTACAGCTTGGATTCAAAGCTACCAATAGCATGGCAGAGTAAGAGGCTCTCCTCGTAGGCTTAAGGACGGTTCAAGTAATGAAAGTAACTCATATTAAAATTCATATTGATTCCCAATTAGTTGTTAATCAGGTGTAAGGGAATTACCAAACAAAAGATCCAACTTTGGTTAAATACGTAGAACTATCCAAAAGGTTGCTAGAGTAGTTTAATCAATTTAACATAGAGCAAATCCCACGTGAGAACAATTATTCTGCCGATTCGTTAGCTAAAATTGCTAGTACTAAAGTAGCACAGGAAATGAAAGTTGTCCTAATAAGGAGTCAAGCTAAACCAAGCATCACTGAGGCCAACCAAATACTGGTTTTGACTAGGGCACAACGAGCTATGGTTAGAGAAGCTCAGAATCAAGAAACAGCTGAAAATCTAGAGCAGTCTCCAACTGAGCCTATCCCTCAACATACATAGGAAGACTCGTGGATAACCTCTATCGAAAAATTCTTGATAAGTGGAGTTCTACCTCCAAACAAGAATGAAACCCATAAATAAGATATCAGGCTCCGTATGTTTCCTTCTTTGATGACATATTATACAACAGAGGGTACTCTGCCTCTTAACATAGATGCATTTCCAAAGAAGGAATATAAGTCTTGGGTGAAGTACATGAAGGAAAATGTGGGGATCACCCTAGAGGAGCCAAGTTGGTAAAGAAGGTACTATAATATGGATACTACTGGCCCATTGCACTTCAAGATGCATAGGAATATGTCAGAATATGTGATAGAGTGAAAGGTTTGCCGGTATCCCAAGACTACCTTCCTATGGGCTCATTTCGTTAGCTAGCCCATGGTCATTCGACATATAGGACATAGATTTGATAGGACCACTTCCTATGTCAAAAAAAGGAGCAAGGTATGCCTGGTGACAATAGACTACTTCACAAAGTAAGTAGAAGCAGAACCCTTAGGTATGGTCACTTCAAAGAAGATAGTTACTGTTGTTATTAGGAATATAATTACAAGGTTTGAGATCCCCCATAAAATATTCAGATAATGGAACCCAATTTAAAAGTAAAGAGTTTATGGAGCTTTATGAAAGGAATGGAATAATAAAAAGTTTCTCTTCTATCCCACAACCACAGGCGAAGGGATAAGTCGAAGCAGCAAATAAACCATCAAGAAACTGCTCAAGAAAAGATTGCAAAAGGCTAAAGGAAAATGGCTGGAGGAGTTATCTTTAGTACCATAGGCTTAGAGGACCTTATATAGATCTCCAAATGGTCATACCCCATTCTCCTTAACCTATGGCTATAAAGCTATGCTCCTAGTTTATACAAAGGTTACATCACATAGAAGAATATCATATGTGGAAGTTATGCTCCTAGTTGAAACAAATGTTACATCACATAGAAGAATATCATATGTGGCAGAGAAAAACAAGGAGTTAAAAGAAACTACCCTCGATCTTGTTCAAGAAAGAAGAGACGAGGCTGTAGTCTGATCCGTCGCATACCGATAAAGGATGGTAGAGAATTACAATGTTAGGCTCAATGAAATAAACTTTTAAAAGGGAGATCTAGTACTGTTGAGAGTAGTGGCTAACACCAAGGACCCATCAAATGGAGCTCTGAGTTCAAATCGAGAAGGTCCCCGGTTGTAGTAGAATTCTTAGCTAATGAGGTTTATCAACTCTCATGACCCGATGGAAATCTAATTCCAAGAACATGAAATTCCAAGCATCTCAGGACTTATTTGTATAAGCAATGTTATTTGTATAACAAACATTGTAATTATTATGAAAAATAATCATACAATGAACCAGACGTAGGGATATTAGACGGCCCAAACTAGTATAAAAATCTTTCTGTGTTAGTTTTACTAACATAGCTAACAACATTGAGTTGCAACTTACATGACTCGGCTTTCCAGCCAAACAATTACATGGATGTAAGGATATTAGACAGCCTGAACTAGTACAAAAAAAAATCCATGCACATGAAGTAAAATATTGTAAATACACGGTCTGACTTCACAGTCAGAAAGCAGTCTGCCCCCAAATAGCGTGGCAGACCATGCCAAGTGCAAGACAAAGCATGAATGCCAAAGACCAAGTTTAGAAAGCGTGAACTGCATGAGGAATCAATCAAAAGTGGCAATAAAAGACAATGCATGGAATGCGGTACAACCTACAAATCAAGTACGATTCTAAAAACTACACAAAGCTTGCTAGGTAAATATTAAAAACTGAAGTCTACTACTATTTATTGAAATCTACTTATATCTGCATATTACCCATATTTGTACATACATCACAAGTGAAAGTAAAGTGATCATCACACAAAATTACATCAAGAATTAAGCTCAAAACTATAGCTTATAGTAAATAAACTATGTCACAATTCTAACTCACCCTTAGAAGAATCATCAATTATGATTCTTTCGTGATGATGAAATTTGCGGTCACCCAATGTAGGACATTAAATAGAACTATGCCTTGCTTGAGAAGTCGGGGATAGGTCGTTCAATTTAGTAGTAAAACCGATGAGCAACGAGGGGCGACACCGCTAAAAGTGACTCTAGGGTTGTAGTTTGCACCGGCCCACACGTTACCAAGGTCCTCGGACTAGAAATAAAATCCTTACGATTATATAGAAAGGCTAAGTCAAGTTCATGCCAGAAGGGAGTAAAAACATTGATTACACGCTTCACAATAATATCTGCCATGACCTTTCTGACCTCTTTATGAAGTTGCTCCATCAAGGAAGCCTTATCTAAACTTCTTAAAGCAGCAATAGAAATCCTAGACAATGCATTAGTTGGAACCCGTCCAAAAGCCTGCAAATCGGATTGAGGCTCTAAGATAGATATTTTGTTTTCAAGGACATTCACATGCTCCACAGCCATCATACTAACACATTCAATCTTGTCCAAAAGATGATCTTTGGTCCTCTTAGTTGCTCTAGAATAGGAGCCAAAACTCTTCTGTAGTAGATATAACATGCAAATTGCTACCCCAGGGGTCTGCGATTCCTTTTTATAGTAATTCTTTAACTCAAAATTTGGCCTCATAATAGTTCTTCAAATCATCCTCCCACTGGAAAACAACAACAAGATCTGCCCTCGATAAAGGCCCAGAAGTAGCACCGGGCCTTAATACTGCATTAGGAACCAACGATGCAGTAGGATCATCTTCCGCACTAATTTGCTTAGTGACCTGTAAAGATAACTCTTCAACTTTGCCATTCAGTACCTTGATCTTATCTTCATATAAAACCCTATATACACCTTCAGCATCTTTCAACAATCCGTTTAATTCAGTATTTCAAACCAGAGCTGACCTAAGTTTTTCTTCGAAGTCAGTTATCTCCAAACGTTTCTTGGTGTTGCAAAGCTGAAAATCAAACAAATCTAGATGAATAAAATTAAGTGCGCACGAACTAAAGCTCATAAGAAAATTAAACTCATTTGCAAGGAAGTTTGATTTATACAGTATCTTTATAAATATTTGCACAACCAAAAGGAATATTTTATACTACATAATATAAAAAAACATTCTAAATGGTAAGATCCTTAAGTATTGCCACGATTATGAAATATCTAATCTAAGGGATGCTAGACAAAGGTCGGGCCCTTTTGATATGAAAATTCTTCCTAAGGTCATAGCTGACACATGTCCATGGGTCTATCGAATCCTCTACAGTCACCACGAAGCCATCTTTATTGTAGAGAAAGCTCGGATCAAGCGCAGGGTAAAAATAATTAAAAACATCTATAGCTTATTGCAAAGTGATCTGCCCCATCTTACATGTGACATTCTTTTTTCTAAGCTTCTCTACAAGATCAACAACCCGACCCTACCCTAGCACGATAACGGGTGCTACTGCCATGCTGGAAGCAGCCTGAGCTTCTTGCAATTGATCTTCGTGTTCGTAAATCTTAAGTATAGTGGTCTCCCTTATCTATTCTAAAGTATTTATTAACTCATCCCTCATCTTTTTTGATTCCCTAGAAAAATAACCAAAATATTTGAGAGCATCCATTTCCACCCCTTCTTCTATGTGCGAGGGGGCACCTTCGGTTCTAGCCGTTCCAACTGCTACTTGTAGTGATCTTCCAATTCTCTAAGCTTACCTTAATAGTGCAGTTCTAATTTTTTTTCCACTCATCTACTAATACGGTGTCCATGCCTGTAGGAGGAGTGGGGACCGCACCCACTCTAAGCCTCTTGACCACCTCTCCTTATTCAGCATCCCCCTTCTCTTTATACTATTGAGCAGCCTGAAGAGACAAGCTTTCTATGATTTTTCTCAAATCTTTGATCTTATCTTCGTAGAAAACCCCATAAAGTGCTTCATTTTCCTACAACGCTTGTTGTAGTTCCTCCACCTTAGAATTTTTGGCACCAAGCTTAGCACGCAGTGTGATATTATATAGGTGCTCATGCTCATGTGCATCCTTGGCTTTCTTAAAATTAGAAAGAGCATTCCTTAATTCGTTTTCAATTTTTTCGATTGTGAGTGTTAGGTGGAGATTCCCTTCCTCTAAGGTTGTAATAAAAGTTGTGGCCTCAACCTCAAATTCAGGTATACTTCAGTCATCCAGGTCATAGGTAATATGGGCCAAAGGTGCATTGGTATCAAAGAATATGTTAGCTCCAGAGGGATGCCCATAAAAAGGAAGGGAAGCGACCTAATTGATAATCATCAGAACCAGTTTCAATGGAGCTCAAATTACACAAAGCAAAATTTGGAGAAACGTATTGTATAAGATGAGTTTTATACAAAGAGTGCAACAAATTCACAAAAACTACATAACATATAGGGTTCACTCCCTATTTATGTTCCTAAACCTAATCCTAAACCATTTCAAATAAGGGCTATCGGGAGGAAAATAACCACTCTTTAGGGTATAGCGCCAACGGGCATAGCACAATATCACTAAATGCTTCTTTTTCTTTAACCACTTGGTCAATTTTTTAAAGCAACCCTTGGGTTTCTTCTATAATTTGTGGAATGCCTCATCTAACTCCTTCACCTATAAATCGCTGCCGCATTAAGACCAAGGCGATCTAGGGTTTGA
Organism: Allium fistulosum; assembly: GCA_030737815.1. Lineage (NCBI taxonomy): Eukaryota > Viridiplantae > Streptophyta > Magnoliopsida > Asparagales > Amaryllidaceae > Allium > Allium fistulosum. The sequence continues at coordinate 932,831,538 of CM060903.1, forward strand.
GTTTGTAGTTTTTCCATGCTTTCCTTTAGGAGTTCAGTAAAAACTACTTCCTTAAAAGATTAAAAAACAAAGGAATGAAAATTAACACTGTCATTCTTAGTGCAATAGCAAAATAGTTAGAAAATTAAAGAAACTGGTCATGACAAAATTGGAAAAAGAAATTTACTTCATTACACACTAAAAAATTCAAACAGCCAAAAAGAATAGTGAAATTATTTACAAGGGTTCAAGTAATTACATGGACTTGGGAATTAGAGGTGACCTCAGCCCTCTTAGAAAATGTGTTATCATCATCCTGTTGTAGCAAGGTACCCTAGGAGGCAGAAAGGGAAGCATTATCTTTGGCCAACTCCTTATCCTACTCAACCCTACAATAGGCAAGGGCATCTTTGATTCTTGTGGAGTTCTCCAAGAAGCTAAGGTCGACCTCAGTAGTAGTATCATCTAAGTGGTCGGTAAAAAATTAATGCTTAACCGTGGTGTACATCTTCAAAAGCATCCGGTAATTGATCTGCTCGAGCATGTCCTTAGACTCCTCTAGCTCTTTCCCCTTCTTCCCCAATGCTATCTTTCACTTCCAACTCCCAACCCTTCAACTTCAAGGCATCCTCCGCCGCCTTCGCCGCCTCCTTTTCCTTTTTTTATTTCTTCCATTGAGCCTTAAGCTCTTTATCTACTTCGGTCTTCTCAGAGGCTGCCACCGCAAGGTCCACCTCGAGCTTAACGATCTAAGAAGTAGATGAGACCTAGTCATCCAAAGCCCTCTTCTGAGCCTCGAATGCCAAAGCACCCATCTGTTGTAAAGCGGACATAAATAAGATAAGAATTTGCAAAACAAATCGCCATTAAAGTAAGGATAGAAAAGAAGGAACTTGCGTAGGCCCAAGTGTTTTCAAGCTCAGTAGCAAGCTCAAGGTAGGAAAATGTAGGAAATATGAGAGCAATGAGATAAGATTAAGGGCAGAAGTGATGTGGCATAAACCATCCAATGCAATACGCCCTACCCTCTTAGTAAGATCAGTGATGATACCCTTGGGTAGGGGCAAGAAGTGAATGCTTGGGTCTTGGAAGGACTGCAGAGGTGAGATAGGAAGTATTTTTGAGAAAGGAGGAGGATGAGGCTTCTTAAGAGGCCAATCAGAAGCTTCAGTGCCATCGGCCTTTTTGTTCACCCTCTTCTCCTTTGTCATCATCGCTTCCTATGCCGTAGAAACATTAAAAAACACATCCGAAAGGCATCCAACCATCTTACCCTGTGTGTGTATATATATAAATTAAGATTAGTGATTATCTGTTTTTAAAAAAATATTTGAAATATAATTTCCTCGTCCATCTCATCGAGTTATATCCCTAGGTTCATCCATAACTGAGGTGATTTTAAAGATGGAGTGATAAAAGTATGGCTAGTAGGCAGAAATTAGTACTTACATAGTAATGAGTTGGTAAAAAATAATTTTGTTTTCCTCCCGTCTTCACCCAATCCTAGGATCTCATTCCTACGAGATACAAACAACCTAGTGTCTCAATTAGAGAAGATAGGGCGATCTGGCTATGGTTAGAAAGAAGAAGGGGAGTTATCTAAGTTTGAGATGAAAAAATATTGGTCATTCCATTTCTTAGTTTATCGAGGCAAAGAAGTAAGAACCGATTTTATCATCTGAGTCCTGCAATCACCTCCGAAGGGGCTTTTATGAATCTCAAATAGGAGTTGAAGTTCATTGCAAGAAAGGGGAGGAACACTTCTCTGCATAAAGAATGAAGTAAGAAATTGGGGCAAGTTGGATGGGAGCAATAACAATGGCAGAAAGCCATTAATGAAGAGGTAATCATAATGAAGTAAGAAATTGGGGCAAGTTGGATGGGAGCAATACCAATGGCAGAAAGCCATTAATGAAGAATTTGATTGGGAGGAAAATAAAGATCTGCATCGAATATGCTCGGAAGTAATAGAAATAAAATCACTTGGGGGCATATAAATACGTTCATGAGATTCAGGCACCCTAACCACGTAACCAGCGAGCCCAAAATGATGCAGAATACCCTCTTTTCCCCTAATTCACTTAACCTAGATGGAAGGGATAAGGCATTCATAACGAAAATACTGAATTGGTTAATGACTACTACCTAGATATAGAGGAAGAAACAACAAGAAAAAGAATACCTTTACATTTGTTCAGAAAAGAAACGACTTTTGGAGAAGATGAAATTGGCAAATAAGGATTTCGAAAGCATGTAAAGGAATGAAGAAGAAGAAAGGAAAAAATATATACTCACCTAGATTTGAATCTCAGCCACACAATTGAAATGGTGAAAGAACCTCAAAATGTTGATTGATTAATGACAAGGAAGATTAACGCGAGGATCCATACAGATTTTCTTAGGAGTCAACTAAAGTTACAGCTTTTTTAGAAGATCATCCAATAAGGAGATGACACGTATACTAGGACATTAAAAGCAAAATGGAAATAAAGACTTTCTCCTTTTTGGAAGAGAGAGAAAAATAAGAAGTGATGGGTTACAGAAAAATATGGATGTAGATACAAGTCCACACCAATTTACAACCGCTGTAGACTTGGAGGGCAAGTGTTACACCCATATTTTCAGAACATTGTTAAAAGGAAATTGATGCAAACACCGAGCCAAAAGAACTACTCCCATAACAGAAGTTGGACTATGAAAAGGAAGCGAGAGAAAAGTCCAAATAGTACTATGCCAAAATCTAAAATATTGGCAAAACATAAGGACCGTGCCTTTCCATTGAGCATCGCTTACTACGCCGGTAACCAAAGATAGCTATAAAGTATAAGGGCCGATCTTCAATCCTATTATTTGCTTCAATAGAAAGAACTGCGACAATGCGTTTAAGTACCAAATATGAAGGTTGTGTCATGGTTCCAAAAGTAACCTTAATAACTTGGAACTGCGGCACAATCTTTAAGTAATAGAAAATGCAGAAATTGTGCTGCGGCCCCAAAAATACTAATGATATAATACCATGGCACAATCCTTAAAGCAACAAAATGCGATGGGGATGCGCTGCAATCTTGAACTAACAATTAAATTGAAAGTGATGCGCTGTAATCTTATATTAACATTAAAAAGCAACGAGGATGCGCCGTTGTAACAATCTGCCTCTATACCCATACTATCCATGAGTATTACCGAGCAACACTGTCAAATAATATGGAGAGTAAGGCTATATGGAGTACACACATGAATATTCCCTTGGGCTAACACTAGTACCTATTAAAACATCGAATAAGTAACTCATCTATACGCACACAGTATCAACACAAAGCAATAAATACGTGTGCCTCCAAGATAGAACGCTACATAATATATAGTAAATATCAGTGATCAGAAAGTCAATCACAGCGATAATATATAATTTACAATATACAATATATGTCTGATACAAATCACAACAATATACACATAAGTGATTATACAACACATGATAATAATCTAAAATACGTAATATCTAGTCTCCTCTATGCCTACAAAATACAAGTTGGTCATGTTGTCCCTGAACCTGTAATGTCTCGGACTGATCTGAGTAATATATAAATAATAAATGGTCAAACTTGTGAGAAATGCGGATTACGGATCTTAAGGCTGGTATAAACACTAGAGGGAGGGGGGTGAATAGTGTTTAAAGGAATTACTAATTCTTTTTAAGTTTATATTAATTTGAACACAAATGTATGCAATATTCAGACACAGGTATGATCACATATTCAAACACAGATGCAAATATAAAGTAAAAGCAGTAAAGGAAAGAACACACCGGATTTTATACTAGTTCGGAGTTACCCTACATCGAGTCCCGCACACAAGTATGAATTTCCTTTCAAAAGCAATCTTTACAATTACAACCCTCGATTTCAAGGCCACGAGGTACACCACTCCAGAATCACAATCCTCTGGGTAGAGATACATGATTTCCCGGGCAACAAGTTCACCCAATTGATTTCCTAGGCTACAATCACACCTTTTCTCACTTGATTGATTTCCAAGGCTACAATCACACCTTTTCTTACTTGATTGATTACAAAGAAGCCTATAACTCTGAATAGCACTGGGATCTTGTTGAGATAGTGATAGAGAATCAAACCAGAGATGATCTAGTTAGATTCAATGGTGATTTCGGCAGAGAAATGGTAAAAATGTATATAAAGAAATGCGGAAGAAGAAGAGGAGTGAAAACCAGAAAAATATTGTTGAAAATTCGTTGAAAACATCCCCTATTTATAGAAGAACAACAGCCATGTCTATTCGTGAAAGGTTATGGCGAATAGACACTTCTTTTCAAATTCAAAATTTTGAAACCAACTGCCACTATGTCGACATGGGTATCTGGGTATGTCGACATCCCAAAGGAAATTTTGGTGATTTGTTTTTCTTTGAAAATTACTTCTACCTTATATTAAAACTATTTTAAACTTTATAAATATACTTAACTATAGTTAAAATACATAAGTAAATATAGAGAATAATATATATATAATTTTACTATAATTTTATATTTAAATCTAATTATAAATATTAAAAGATAAATATATTATAATTAAAAGATAGTTTAAAACAAACGAAGTTTAAAACAAGAATTTATTTAAAAACAAAATCAAAGAATATTTTAAAGCTAAAACATCTTTTTGAAAATCATTTGAAAAGATAATTTTTAAGGCTAAAACATTTTGAAAAGCAGTTTTGAAAATCATTTTTAAGTAGTTTTGCAAGGTACTTCCTACAGAATATCTCATCACATCAGGACTCGAGAACTTGTACAAAACTAGGATGTTCGTGGGTTTGTAAGCCACTTGTCGTAGGTTTGTAAGCTACTTGTCGTGGGTTTGTAAGCCACTAAAAAGGTAGAAATGGGTTCCATCCCAAATGAAATATGGAGTGAAGATTTCAGTGCTATTATGAAGTTTTAACATAATTTAGACTCAATACTTATCTTGTACTATTTGATAATCTTGATATTCTTGATACTCATGAGTCTTCACTCTTGATATCTTGAATCTCTATACTGTACAGTCTTCATTCTTGATACCTGCATGGTTAAATCCTGCATATACATATATATCTAAACTATAATGTTAGTATTTATATTTTATAATCTTATTCTAAGGTTGTTGTCATCAAAACCATCATCTCAAGGACTAACAATCTCCCCCTTTTTGATGATGACAACCTTTGTTTATAAAATATTATTTCTATCCTATTGACTCCCCCTAAAACTAATAACTCCCCCTTAATCTATGCCTAACTATCCTATATTTTACACTTCTTCCCATTTGTCATCAACAAAAACTAACTCCAAACTATATAACTCCCCCTTAGTCTAATACTATGTGATTATAATGATAGTGTTATCATAAATAATCAACACTTAATTCTAAAACTAAAAATTTAGTCCTAAATTACAAACTCTCCTAACTGAGAATCTATATATGATAATATTTGTAATATAAGAACACAAATCATTTATATTGTTATATTTACATGAGCGTAGAGAACGTAAGTAAAAACATACAACAATAGGAAAGAGGAAAGAGAAACTAATGTGTGTCCTTAAAAATGGGAGATCTATGAACCGAACAATTTGGATAGTGGAAACAGAAATTTCCACATTGTTCGACAAGATTTCCATCTTTGTCAAAGCACACTTCGCCAACGCAAACGACTTTGTCGTTATCTTCAGCGTGCTCTTCTTCCATGGGGGCTTCTTCTTCTTCTTCCTCGCTGTCCTCTTGATCTCCTGAAGACTCTTCATCAATCAAGATCGGATTAGCTTGATTTTCCATTAGAAATTTTGCAAATTTCTAAGAATTTTGCCTTGCCGTTCTTGTTCTTTGGCCATTTTAAATTGCGCCACTTGAATTTCAGTCATTAGTTGCAGTGCATCCTTCAAAGAATCCTCCATTTTCGTCACTAGTGCAAGTGTAGTTTGTTGAAACGGCCCAAAAGTAGGACAAGGGAACGAAAAGATTGAATTTTTGTTTGATTTGGAAGAGGAGGCCATTGTTTAAATGTTTTCAGAAGATAGAACAGAGAAAGAACAGAGAAAGAACAGAAAGAATGATCCAATTTTCAAAATAAGACGAATATATAACCACTTATTTGAATTTTGGTGGGAAAAATTCAAAAATAAAAAAATCGTTATATGTCGACATGGTTAGGAGGGGGATGTCGACATGGTGCTTGATATTTTTACTATTTGATTTATTTTTAATTTAATTTTTAATTATACTTTGTTATTTATATTTTATATTTCAGTTATTGAACAAATACCTAATTCTCTTCTTAATTTAGTAAATATAGATTCATTTAAGGGTTTTGTTAATATATCAGCAATTTGATTCTCAGAATTGATATAATCGAGAGTAATTACTTCCTTACTTATATTTATCTTTGAGAAAATGATGTCTGATATCAATATGTTTAGTTCGAGCATGATGAGTAGTATTTTTTGATAAATTTATTGCACTAGTATTATCACAATAAATTGGTGATCTTGAGATATTTAAACCAAAATCTTTTAAAGTTTGTTGCATATATATTACTTGAGAACAAGCTAAAGTAGCAGAAATATATTCTTCTTCAGTTGTTGATAGAGAAACTGTGTTTTGCTTTTTACTAAACCAGGAAATCAGAGAATGCTCCAAAAAGTGACAAGTTCCACTTGTACTTTTTCGGTCTGACTTACAACCAGCATAGTCAGCATCACAGTAAGATATTAATTCAAAAAATCATTTTTAGGATAAAATAAGCCATAGTCAATGGTGTGTTTAATATATCTTATGATACGTTTTACAGCTTTTAAGTGGGTCTCTTTAGGTTGGAATTGATATCTTGCACAGAGGCAAACGCTATGCATGATATCAGGTCTACTAGCAGTGATATAGAGTAGTGATCCAATCATTCCTCTATATAATTTTTGATCTACATCTTTCGAGATATCTTCTTTACTTAGGTACTCATTGGTTGCTATGGGAGTGGGTTTTCTACTTGCAGTAGTCAAACCAAATTTACTAACTAGGTCTTTAGCATATTTTTCTTGACTAATAAAGATACCATTATCTAATTGTTTTATTTGTAATCCTATAAAGAAGTTTAATTCACCCATATGACTCATCTCAAACTCTTTTGTCATTATTTCAGAAAATTCTTTATTCATTTCAAAATTAGTTGATCCGAAAATGATATCATCTACGCAAACTTGTACTAGTTGAATATCATTTTTATTTCTTTTAATAAAAAGAGTATTATCTACTTTACCAATTTCAAAGTTTGATTGAAGTAAGTAAGATCTTAGTCTATCATACCAGGCTCTAGGAGCTTGTTTTAGACCATATAGAGCTTTCTTAAGTTTGTAAACATGATTTGGAAATTTTTCATTTTCAAAAAGTGGTGGTTGTTCAACATATACTTCTTCTTTTACAAATCCATTTAAAAAGGAACTTTTAACATCCATTTGAAATAATTTGAAATTATTATAATTTGCGAAAGCAAGTAGAATCCTAATGGCTTCTAACCTTGCTACGGGAGCAAAGGCTTCATCAAAATCTATTCCTTTTTCTTGACAATAACCTTGAGCGACTAACCGGGCTTTATTTCTAATGACCTCACTTTGTTCATTCATTTTATTTTTATAAACCCATTTTGTTCCAATTATAGTTTTATTTTCAGGTCTAGGAACAAGTTCCCAAACATCATTTCTAGTGAATTGATTTAATTCTTCTTGCATAGCCAAAATCCATGAATCATCAGTTGATGCTTCTTTTGGATTTTTGGGTTCAATAGTTGATATAAAAGCTACATTGCTCATTTTACTTAGTTGATTTCTAGTTGTAACAACAGATTGCATATCTCCTAGAATATTTTCTATGGGATGATCTTTTAAAAGTTTAATCCTTTTATTAGGATGATTAAATTCATTATTAGTTTCAATTGACTCTTGATTTTGAGTAATTAAATCCTCTTCATCATTTGTCTCTACAAAAATTTTGGGATTTTCATCGAATGAAACATGCATTGTTTCTTCAATGGTGTTAGTTCTTAAATTAAACACTCTATATGTTTTGCTTCTATTAGAATATCCGATAAAGATACCTTTGTCGGATTTAGGATCAAATTTATCTAAGTTATCTTTTGTATTTAAAATAAAACATTTACTTTAAAAAATTCTAAAATAAGATACCTTAGGTTTCTTTCCGTGAAGAAGTTCATAAGATGTCTTATCAGTTAAAGGTCTTATTAAGATTCTATTTAAAATATAACAGGCGGTAGCAACTGCTTCTGCCCAAAAATGTTTTGGTAAATTACTATCTGAAAGCATAGTTCTCGCACACTCTTGAATCGTCCAATTTTTACGTTCTACTACTCCGTTTTGTTGTGGAGTTCTTGGAAATGAAAAATTGTGAGTTATCCCCTTTTTATTGCATAATTCCTCAAACTTTTCATTTTCAAATTCACCACCGTGATCACTACGGATGGTTATAATTTTTACAAAAAGTTGATTTTGAATCCTTTTTGTAAATTTCTTAAAACATTCAAAAGTATCACTTTTATGTTTCAAAAATACTATCCATGTAAATCTAGAATAATCATCTACAATTACAACAACATATTTACTGTGATTTATTGACTGAATTTGAGATGGACCAAATAAATCAAGATGAAGTAATTCAAGAGGTTTTGAAGTTGAAATCATATCTTTTAGTTTAAAGGAACTTTTTCTAAGTTTTCCTAATTGACATGCATCACATAAACTATCTACTTTAAAATTCATTTTAGGGAGACCTCTTACTAGATCATGTTTTGACAATCTAGATAAGAGTTTGAAATTCAAATGCCCAAATCTCTTATGCCAAATCCAAGGGTCACTTGTATTTGCCAAAAGACACAAGTTATCATTTGAAACTTTCATACTAAGAATATAAATATTCTTTTTCCTAATTCCCTCAAATATTATGGTTGAATTATTATCTTCAATGTGACACTTATCTTTTTCAAATTTAATTTTATATCCTTTATCGCAAAGTTGACTAATACTTAGCAAATTATGTTTCAGATTCTTAACTAGCAAAATGTTAGTAATAATAGGAGTTTTAGAGTTACCGACATTGCCGATGCCAATCACATATCCTTTTGAGTTGTCTCCAAAGTTAACCAATCCTCCGTCTTTGTATATTATATCATTCAGCATATCCGGATTACCAGTCATGTGTCTAGAACATCCACTATCGAGTATCCATTTATTCTTTTTGATCTGCACAATTTGTCCATCGTGGATTGATTCCTCAACACCCATAAAACATGTTTCCTGCACATCATAAAAACCTTGTGAACGATTTGACTTTGAATATAGATTATATGCAGACTTATGATACAATGATGATTTGAATATTTTTAAACAAGTATTAACAAAATTTTCAAATATAGCCATTAATTTTTTTTTCAAAATTCAGATTATGAAACTTTGAAAACCTTGCTCCGATACCAAATGTGAGAAATGCGGATTACAGATCTTAAGGCTAGTATAAACACTAGAGGGGAGGTGAATAGTGTTTAAAGGAATTACTAATTTTTTTTGAGTTTATATTAATTTGAACACAAATGTATGCAATATTCAGACACAGATATGATCACAGATTCAAACACATATGCAAATATAAAGTAAAAGCAGTAAAGGAAAGAACATACCGGATTTTATACTGGTTCGGAGTTACCCTACATCCAGTCCCGCACACAAGTACTGATTTCCTTTCAAAAGCAATCGTTACAATTACAACCCTCGATTTCAAGGCCACGAGGTACACCACTCCAGATTCACAATCCTCTGGGTAGAGATACTTGATTTCCCGGGCAACAAGTTCACCCAATTGATTTCCTAGGCTACAATCACACCTTTTCTCACTTGATTGATTTCCAAGGCTACAATCACACCTTTTCTTACTTGATTGATTACAAAGAAGCCTATAACTCTGAATATCACCGGGATCTTGTTGAGATAGTGATAGAGAATCAAACCAGAGATGATCTAGTTAGATTCAATGGTGATTTCGGCAGAGAAATGGTAAAAATGTATATAAAGAAATGCGGAAGAAGAAGAGGAGTGAAAACCAGAAAAATATTGTTGAAAATTCGTTGAAAACATCCCCTATTTATAGAAGAACAACAACCATGTCTATTCGTGAAAGGTTATGGCAAATAGACACTTCTTTTGAAATTCAAAATTTTGAAACCAACTGCCACTATGTCGACATGGGTATCTGGGGTATGTCGACATCCCAAAGGAAATTTTGGTGATTTGTTTTTCTTTGAAAATTACTTCTATCTTATATTAAAACTATTTTAAACTTTATAAATATACTTAACTATAGTTAAAATACATAAGTAAATATAGAGAATAATATATATATAATTTTACTATAATTTTATATTTAAATCTAATTATAAATATTAAAAGTTAAATATACTATAATTAAAAGATAGTTTAAAACAAACGAAGTTTAAAACAAGAATTTATTTAAAAAAAAAATCAAAGAATATTTTAAGGCTAAAACATCTTTTTGAAAATCATTTGAAAAGATAATTTTTAAGGCTAAAACATTTTGAAAAGCAGTTTTGAAAATCATTTTTAAGTAGTTTTGCAAGGTACTTCCTATAGAATATCTCATCACATCAGGACTCGAGAACTTGTACAAAACTAGGATGTTCGTGGGTTTGTAAGCCACTTGTCGTAGGTTTGTAAGCTGCTTGTCGTGGGTTTGTAAGCCACTAAAAAGGTAGAAATGGGTTCCATCCCAAATGAAATATGGAGTGAAGATTTCAGTGCTATTATGCGCCGCTTTACCCTGGAAGGAAAATGAGCTTTACTCTTCTGGGCGCTGGGCACTCCCGAACATCGATGCTTTATTGTTTCTTCGGGTACCGGGAATAAGAATGATTTTATGCACTGATCGTTCAGGCAATTAGCTAGGGCCGACCCTAGAAAGGAAGTGTGGTATATGAAGTTTTAACATAATTCTAGACTCAATACTTATCTTGTACTATTTGATAATCTTGCTATTCTTGATATTCTTGATACTCATGAGTCTTCAATCTTAATATCTTGAATCCCTATACTGTACAGTCTTCATTCTTGATACCTGCATGGTTAAATCCTGCATATATATATATATATATATATATCTAAACTATAATGTTAGTATTTATATTTTATAATCTTATTGTAAGATTGTTGTCATCAAAACTATCATCTCAAGGACTAACAAAACTATCTCTAAATCCAATGTCGATAACCATATGGAACTCTATATATACTGGGTAAATAAATATAATATAATAATAATGTTAACTCAAACAATCCAAATATCATATACATAGAACTCACAATACCCAGTATAAAGATGTCATCACCCATATAAAATTCATCAAATCAGAAACCATAAAACAACATCAAATGGGTGAATCAACAATATCCAAAAACATTTGAAATCCCAAAAACGTTTGTAAGTCAAAAAATAGTGATGGCGACACATACTAAAGGAAAAATAATCGGCGATACACGCCTATAATTATAGTTGGCACTAAGAATGTATAATCGATGACACACATCTAGAATAGACAATTGGCAACATGTGCCAATGAATAGTAGTTGGCGACACACGCCAATAAGATATAAAAACAATTCATGAAAATGAATAATAATTGGCGATATATGCTAAAGAAGAAAAATATATGACACATGCCAAAGAAGGATATGGGGATTGATCATTCTCATGACATAGTCTCTAGTATAACCACATAAGTACTTGTCTAAATCACATTATATCACATCAGAACCAGACGAGAGACTGATAGACGCATTTGCTCTAGGAGACTACACATGTAATTAGCGAACACGACGCACGTGCCCAACCAACATAGCTCCTATAGTCTTGGTTACCTTGATGGTCATCGTGACTCTTATCCATCGCATGCCATAAACACACTGTAGGGCTACGCTCTGCACTAGTCACAACTTTGCCCCTAATGATTACAGATTGTTGGCCTAGGTGACACAAGGGGCTAACCATCACCGACGCATGGCCCTACATTCACTAATCCACATCTATAAATATTGCCGACATACGGCTAATGCTGACAGAGGACAATGGGGTGTCACAGATCTGGAGCACGACCACCGCGATCAGGCCGCCAGAATGGATACCGGCCAATTTGGTTCACTCCTAAAACAAAAAGGGAGTTGGACAGTGATAGACAAATATTGTAAAAATATATATAATAACCGACACAAGGCTACACTTATCGACACATGGTACTATATATATGCTAATACATAGCTGAATACATGCACCGGCACACATCACTATACATATGCTGACTTATAGCTAAATACATATGCCGACGTAAGGCTCGATATAATAGCCGACTCTCGGATTCACATATCCAACACATGACTATAATATATTCACTGCAGTGAATAACACACACCGTATCCCCGCATTAAATGTCATCCATGAGCATAGGATTACAGAATAAATAACACAACGGTGTCCCATACCACCGTGTGCTATTAGTTTGTTTATTCAGTGCTCACACATAACACTTGCCTTTCAATATTCTATAGAACAAGTCCAAAGAATAATCGAAGAAATATTACCGAAAGTCCCATACCAGATAGTATTATAACTTCGTTTATTCAGATTTCTTATTAAACAGAACAAAAATAATTAAATCATTCAAATATAAATTTATTTCCAAACCTCCACTTATATAGTTAAAAACATTCAAAAACACTTTGCAAATCAAATACCATTTATCGAAGTTTTTCCAATAGAAGATTCAATTACGAAAATTCATTTTCTAAATCCCTTTTATACATTTTTTCTAAAATTTCCATAATCACTTTACAACTAAAAATATTATAGAAACTATTTCTAAATTTTCTATAAATAAATTATTATTTAAAATAAATTTATAAACTTCAAAAATAATTCTTTTCATTTCAAACTATAATTTATAATTCAAAACCTTCACTATATATACAAGTCTCAAATAGCTCATATAGAAAATCACCAAATATTGCTTTAAATCCATTTCATAATATTTTATACTAAAATACTACTTCAAAATAAATTTATAAGTTACAAAATAAATCATATTTGTTTCAAACCATATAATTTATTACAAAATCTTCACTTTATACACTAATAGTTAGAAATAAAATATTTTCCATTCTCAAAATAACTTATATATTCAAAATAATTTCCAAGAAATCATTTTATTTACCAACTAATTTTATTTATTTATAAATATACTTCTATTTAATTTTAAAATATCAAAAATAATTTATCTTAACTTTTAAAAATATTTTAAGACCGGAAAATCAATCGAATGTCAAAAATACAAATTATAGAACAAAATCCTCTGAAACCATTAACAATCATCAGTATAAATTTATCGGGTGGTCGAGTAGAATTCCATTAAATTTCAGTCATTCATATAGTTACACACAATATAAATAAATTTCAAACATTAAAATGCAAACAGACAGCATCTCCTTTGCATTTCGGACATCCAACAAACACAAAATCTTATTAACCAATCAAAACACATCAAATATCACACAACCAAATGAACATCGCGATCAGACAATCCATCCAAGCAAACAATTCAATATTCACAATCAATCAAATCCCAAACAACCAATAATCAACACAACCATCGTTCACTGCACAATTTCAATCAATTCAAACCATATCAACCATCAATCAAACAATTAATTTCATCCAAGATATCAACAATTCATATCCAATAACCAACCATCGATTCATCTAAGTAATCAAATAAATGTATGGGGAATAGGCATCAATTAGTAGGAAATAGACATAGATGTGAGTGAGAAAACTCACTGAAACGAACCTCTGAAACAACGATTGAACAATTCCACGGCTGCTACCCATACTCGTATCATTGCCAACCCTGGTCCTTTCCAATACCATGCCCAAATTTCAAACGGCCGCTGCCCAAAACTCCAACAGTCGTGCCTTCATCACAACACCAATTATTGCTGCCTGTGCTAGAACTTATCAGCCACCATCATATAACCTCCAGCACCACCATCCTACTAAGAACAGACCTCCGCCTTCATGCCCAAATCGAACATCAGAATCTACTCCAGCTACACCGCAGGTGCCTCAACCTTGCTAGCTTCACATGCCTGAAACTGCTCCGTTCACAACAGTAAGTCACGACACTCATCCTCAGTCGTGAGCGCACGCTCTGCCTCGACGTCAACTTCAGCCACCGTGCTTGAGCGCCTTGTGATTTCTATCCTTTTGTATTTTTTAAATAAACGCGATTTCTTTTTTTTCTCTCCTAAAGTCGCGAATTCGATTTTCGAGGTTCTAGGGCTCTAAAATGATACGGAAGATCGAGCTTTTCATTGGATATGATAAGGAGAAGAGTATTCTTGAGAGGAAGGTGGATTGAATTATATTTGGGCTTGTTTAAATTAATTAATCTAATTTCCTTTTTCTTTTCATACCTTTTATTTAACTCAATTATTTATTTGTTAATAAATTACAATCTAGTTTGAATTGATTTGCACTTCATTTCACACAATATATTTTGATAACCGAATTTATTTATTTATTTCAATACTCGTTTATTTTTTATTTAATTATTCATTATTCCACATAAAGTAAATTTATATTTTTTTTACCATTTCAATCGCATAAAAATTATTCACTCTTTAAAATATTTATAATCAATTAAAACATTTTTATTCGATTTCAATATATTATCCTTTATTAATTTAGTTCAATTTTATGAAAACAAAATCTCTTATTACATAGAATATAATTAAGTAAATTTTTTATTTACATATAATTACTAATAATCAAATTTTTACATTTTATTTTAATCAAATTTATTTATTATTACGGCGTAAAAATATGGTTGTTACAGATTCCCTCCATAACAAAATTGTACCATTGCAATTTCTTATAGGGAGATGTCAAACAACTCATATCCTTATTTTCTTTGTATTCGAGAAACTGCTATTAATCTTAAACTATTCAATCCTCCATGCGGCTATTACGCTTCAGCACATCTTATCATATGCTAAGAATCTAAATAGATTTATTTAACGCTTTCTATTTTTCGAATATGTTAAAATCGTATAAAAACAAATTCTAACTCTCGAAATTTTTGGAAAATTTTGACAGAGTCTTCTTTGTGTGGAGAGACTTTTGAACAGTGATAATATGATAAATAAGATATACATCGACCAAAACATAGTCGGAAACAACATATATAATTAAAATTTCCACACGACATATAATTCACAGTATTTAACCTTTTAAATAAAACATACCTTGTTTTTTTAGCATTTTAAAGCAAATTAGCTTACTATAATCGAGTAAAAGCATGCCATCATCGCCAAATAGTCTCTAGAACGCTTATTCTTAACTCAATATAAACATTAGTAATATATAAAAGGAGATATAATAAGTATACATCCACTAGACACATATAAGCAACACGACGTTTCAATTTAAGCCACTATAGACAAGTTTTTAAAGGTCAGAACAACCAAATCAAGTTATATTTTCTAAGAGTGAATTTATACATAGCATGTTAACTTCTCGATACAACTTACGGATCACAAAAATGTTAAGCATAACTCAAGTTATGATAGAAAAATATATATAGTAGATTTTTCAATACATAGGTACACTATAGTAATCGACATTTTTAGTCTATAAAACATCAAAATTTTGTGAAACGCTTAAAATAAAAGTTGTTTCCTAGATTTCTAGCTTTTCGAAATATGTAAAATCATCGAAATCGGATAAATCGTTTGAAAGTTATAGTTGAATGAACACAGTACAAGTGCACGGTCCAGTTTTGAAAAAAATGCAAGTATGCATACACACATCACATAGACTTGCAAATACTTATATACAAATTACAACGCACGTGCACAGCTGCAGCAACACACACACGAAAATATAACACATGTATACATCTGTACTAATATTCTAGCTCGGAGACATATGTCATGAAAGCTAAGATTTCAAAGACATGTCATAATAATCCTTAGGTGTATTCTTTTAAATCATGTTACTAACAAACTACGTGGTTAGCCCAATGAACTTGTGCTTCTAATTAGCAGACCAACAAATTCAGTTAGTAATAATCATGCAGGATATGATATGATAAGATGTTAAGTGCAAATGCAAAATAAAGTATATAATAGGCATTGAATCAAATGATATTAAGCTTTGTTTTTGAACTTAGTGGTCAAATTCTTAATATCCATTTTCAATACTTCATCTTATTAGCACTTTGCATACTTATGTTCCACTCTGTACATACAAATATGCATTTGCGTAAATTACTAATATATACAAGGATTCATTTGGATAACTTGAACTAAGGTTTATTTTTTATTTTATTTTATTTTCTACCACTATCCATACAGCTATTATTCAGTTATTAATAAAAAAATTGGAAATGAATTCTCCGATATTAGACTGACATTATACCCAAACAGCAGATTATGAGATGAATAAACCTCTATTTAACAAGTAAAGGAACCATGGATTAGCTAATGTGAATAACAGATAAATTCACCCGATTAAACATGTAACGTCCCACCTTTCGACCCTTAGAAATTAACATTAATACATCCACGATATTCACACGCCGAATATCCAAGCGCCGGAAAGACGGTTTGTTGGGGTGAAAGAAAGAAAAGAAAGAACAGAATCTCACATCGTGATGAGATAAATATATAATATACACAAAATCTTTACAAAAATAAATCATCTTATATATAGATAAATATATACTTACATACATAACACAAATCAGAGCAAACTAACCTATGTCAGCCTGTACAGTCATAACAACTCGTCCTTACAATTGCCGATGAATACATATAGAGATCAAGAACAACAAAACAACGGAACTATAAGATACGTGAATACGTCTTAGAGAATCCAGCTCATCTCCTAAAAGCTCCAAAGTATCCAGCTAAATCTAGAAAATATGCTTAGGATGACCCCAAGTTTTATAGGAAAACAATGCCTAGGTCGGTCTGGTAAAACCAGCGTGAGAAACTCAAATCACAAGGAATTTTATTTATTATAACTTGTAAAATTCTTTAAAATCAAAGGCATCTCGTAAGACCATGCCACACATAAACACGGATGGGGTTTTTACCTTACGATAACTAAAACATTAATATTAGAAAATCCAAAGATATTATAATAATGTCTAAGAGTGAAAAATAATAATAATCAACTACTGTGATGTCTCGTGAGTGTGCATAACAACAATATTAGGTATATAATCAAAAACCCATAAGGCACGTTCGCTAGTTGTGTAGGATTCCATGGAGGTGCACTCGGTACTTCAAGAACGGTCCTCCTGCACAAGGATAAGAGACATCCTTCCGAAGCAACATTTATCCCTACTGATGTACCATAGGAAAAACATAGCTGGTCTCGCTAAGACGAGTGCATCGCTCCATGCATGCATAACAACTGTAGATAACTCTAGGTGGAGACAACTACACCTTATGGGTTTTTCAACCCTACTGGCTATGTCTTCTATCTCTGGTTTTGTCATTACCGTTGATGAGGCTGTGTCCAGCGTTTCAGCTCATGCACCACTATCAAAATAGATCATGGAATCCCACATGGATTCTCATACCTCAACGGGTCTCAGAATCACACATGGATTCCCACATCTCAAATAGATCTTGAAGTCATACACGGATTCCCACACCCCAACGGGTCATGGAACCACACATGGATTCCAACATCTTAATAGATCACGAAACTCCTCCGTAGGACCGTTTATGGTCTTTGGAGTGGATACGGTACAAGTCATGTCTTACGAGTACACTCCCCTGCTTATCGGGCGCTCCAAAAACCAATCGCCTATTTTCCGTAATGCTCAATACCGGTTCTTTAGGAAATAATCAGACAATACAAAAGAGTGGGGATCACCCCCTAACTGTTTAAGTGGATGGATCTCCTCATCATTTGTTCTAGAAGAACAAAACGAGTTTATACGTACAGTATAGCACTACCGACGATAACTGTACCATATAATTCCCGTGTTTCCCCTAGATATTTCCAGAGTTAAAATCCTTCGAAGTTAAGTAGGGAATATTTTCGTACCACCAAAATTAAGAAGAATTACATATTTAGGCCAAGATTTGATACACGTTCATTTAACTATCAAATAAGCAAACATTCCAAACAGAGATTACATTTCCCATGGCAACCACTAAGCCTTTTAGATTAATCTTTCATTAACATAAAATCACCTTTCAAATATTTATTAAAATACTCATATACTTATCTCATCGGTATAAGTATATTCACAAAACCCTTCACTTTCAAACTCGGAAAACTTTCCCATATACTTATACAAATATAAGCATATTAATGTAACATTTAAGAAAGATTTCTTATTTCAAAATCATATTAAAATGATCAAACCATATGTCGTTAAAACTGAGATATTAATAACCCAAGACAGTATTTCTTTTTTATAAATCTCTTTTATTTTATGAATATCTCCTTTATAAATCTCTAATTCTCATTATAAAATACTTTATAAATCCCTAAGTTTATTAATAAAACTGTTTTATAAATATCTTAACCATTTATAAACTCTTGTATAAATATCCAAAATCATTTGTATAACACTTTTATAAATATCCAAAATCATTCATAAAACTCTTTTATAAAAATCCAAAATCATTTATAAACTTTTTCTCAATTTCAAGATCTCTTTTCAATTTATAAAATTCCTTTTATAAACTTCCCTTGTTTAAAACAAAACTTCATAAATAAACTTTAATCAATAAAGTTCCTTTGATAAACAATCAATTATTTAAAACACCTTTAAATAAATAAATTATTATTTAACCATTTTTCATTTAGTTATCTTTAACCCTCATCCAAAATAATAACTTTAGCATATCATTAATAATATATTAAATTAACTTTAAACTATATTATTATACTAATATTTTAATTTCAAAACAACATTAATATAATAATTAATTAACTTCAAAACATTATTAATACAATAATTAATTGATTTCAAAACATCCTTAATACAATAATCAATTAATTCCAAAACATTATTAATATAATTATTAATTAAACTTTCAAACAATATAAATGTGGTAATTAATTAACTTTTAAATAATATTAATATGAAGATTAATTAAACTTTAAATATAATTAAATAACTTAAATCAATTGTAACGACCCGTATTTTTACGGATCAAAACATTCTAAAATGATTGACCTTTGGTTGTATGGTTGTTAAGTCATTTCAGGTTTTGGCAGGATTTTTGCTTAAGTCCTAAGTCGTAGCCGACTTAGGAGTTTTGGACGAGTTAAGCAACAAGTCTGGGTCGAGTTGCCGACTCAAGGTATTCACCGAGTTAAGGGAGTATGGTTGACCGACATAAGACAGTGACCGACCTAAGTGATGAGTCGTGACCGACTTAGGAGGTTTAGGCGACCTAAGTATTCTGGGGTAGGTCGTGGGGAAGAGTTAGGTCGGCTAGACGACTTAAGAGATAGGTCGTATCCCAGTTTGTTCGCGACTTATGTTAGGTCGCGTAGATGTTAAAGGGTTTAGGTCGTAGACGACCTAAGAGATAGGAGACTTAAGAGTTTAAGGCGAGTTAAGGTTTCGAGCGACCTATAGGATGTAGTGTATAGTTAGGTCGGCAACGACCTGGAGGGGCTGGGTTTTGCCTAAGTGCTAGGTCGCGTGAGTTGTTAGGTCGCATGTTGGTATAAGTCGTTAGGTCGTATAGGCTGGTTAAGTCGGCGTAGCAGTAAGTCGTAAGTCGTCTAACCAGTTAAGGCGCGTGCGCATTAAGTCGTAGACAGGGTTCGTATGTGCGCATGTGTTGAGTCGGAGGCTGCTTTAGGTCGTCAAGGGTTAGGTCGGAGGCTCTGTTAAGTCGTGGGGGTTTTTAGGTCGTAGGTCGGCATAGTGTTAAGTCGGCAGCGACTTAAGGAGATAGCCGAGTTACGACTTAGGGCAGTTTTCAGCTATAAATAGGAGAGCTTCTCTTCATTTTTGGGATCCGGATTTTGAAGCGACGAAGTGCTGCCATTTTGAGAGCTCAACTTCTACACTTCTTCACTTCTTTTCTCCCCTCTAATATAGTGCTTCCATCCATCCAAATCGAAGATCAAGATTGAAGATTCAAGAGCTTAGATTGAAGATCTTCATCTTTTCAAGAGAGATTTCTTCATTTGAAGCGGATTTGTGATAGATCTAGCTTAGTCCTTCGCTGTCCAGATCTGAAGCGAGTTGATTTGGGTTTGTTTAGGTGATTTGGTGAGTGGTGATTATCTCTCACACGGATCCAAAGGAGTATATCGGATTGTTGGCTCGATTTGGTGTTAAATTAGAGATTTCCATGCATTTTCTTCATTCTATGTGTAGATCCATATAGATCGATTGTTCATGATGATGTTACATCCATTTTATCATATGTTAACCTATGCAAGTTCATTCATCAAGTTTGTAGAGATATAATCCATGTTTTCATGCTTATTGGACTTTCAACTCTTTAATTACGAAAATGCCATTATTGTTATAATTGTCTACTTAGATCATATTTGAATGCTTGATTGCTTGGATTGATGTTTGATTTGATTGATTGTTATGAACTAGATGATTGATGATTAGATTTAGACCGAAGGTGATTCAAAAGCTAAGGGAAAGGCTCTTGAATTGGAAAAGCTGCTCGTGGCATACGTAGCGGGATGATGAAGCTCGTATGCATAGATTTGATGATGTGATGATGAGATGAGGCTTTGCGAGGATGTAATGAAGCGAGGCAATCATGTGATGAAGACTTGGTCTAATCCAGACGGGATCATTCCAAGCATGTTGATAACTCGGTGATATGATTCGAGTTGAGGATAATGAATGGATATGAGAATAGTCGTCGAGGAGGATGACTAGGAGGCTTGGATAGCATCGTTGTTGAAGGTTCTAGCATGCTCTAAGCAAGAGTACGTTTGGGCAGATTCGATAGTCCCAACGGCCAACTGTTGATGGTCGAGTACTCTGGGCAGATTCGATAGTCCTAGGCACGGGCTGCGACGACGTGCGGGAGTTATGTCTAGAACCGGGGTTTCCATTAGCCCTTGACGGACGGCTGAAAGAATGTGCCGGTCATTCAATTAACGGTGATATCGAAGCAATGATAACAGTGATAGCCAGAGTCATGGATGTTTGGTTGTATCGTCATTCGGACTCAAGAGCGGTATTTTCTGGGTGCTTATCTGATTTAGGCCTTGGTACTTGGAAAACATCGCCCTTGACTCGAGTGATAGTAGTTTTACTTTAAATTGTATGCTCTGCTATGTTTGCTTCTGCTTAGTGTGTGTCTGGGGCTATCACTGTAGAATGAGGTGGAGTGGGAGGGTTGTATTCCTATTCCTTTTCCTTTATGCTCTTTTGGTATGTTGTTAGTTAATTTACTGCTCACTAAGACTGTTGTCTGACTCAAGGCTTTATGTTTTAATTCTTATTGCCTTGGGCTGTTCGTCCATTTTGGGACGGGCAGACTAGGTAGCAGGTGACAGGTGCTGTTCTCTTCTCACGATGCTGATATCGAAGACGAGCTAGAGGGTTGCATATTATCTTCTTATATGTACTGGATATTCCGCTGTATTGTATTCTCTGAGAGTTATGTAGTGAGGCTGGATGTATTGACTATGTGGATGCTTGTATTCAACTATTATGGAGTTTTATATGATGTCATTTTGTTCTGTAAAGCTTCACTATACTTATGTTCTATTGTATTTTGTCCACGCGCTGTGAGTAATACGATAGATTCTGTTGTTTTAAATCTTACCCTGACAATCGTCCATGGTCGCCTGGCACACTTTACAGCGCTCTATCTCTAGATTCGGTGCAGGGGTCATGGGCGGTCGTCACATCAATATAGTTAAATAACTTAATTAATAATTAAATTATAATTAAATAAATTTAAATAAATAATTAAAATATTTTAAAATAATAATTAAATAACTTTAAAATAATAATTAAATATTCTTAAATAAATTTAAAGAATCACATTGATAAAATAATTATCTTTAAAACATTATTGAAAATAGTAATTAATTATCTTTAAATAATTAGTAATAAATAATAATTACCTTTAAAACCTTATTAATAAATAATAATTATCTTTAAAATAACATTGATTCAATAAATAACTTTTCAATTTAGAAAGAGGCTTAGTGTTTCCTGGAGATTTGACCAGGCAACTAAGTACTCGGCATTAGCAAACGCTCGGTATCCAGGAGTACTCGGCATCCAGGAGTACTCGGCATGTAGGAGTACTCGGCATCCAGGAATACTCGGCATCCAGGAGTACTCGGCATCCACGTAGCGCTCGACATCGGCAAGCACTCGACATCCAAGGAGCGCTCGGCATTGGCGAGCGCTCGGCATCCAAGGAGCGCTCGGCATCCAAGGAGCGCTCGGCATCCAGGAGTGGTCGGCTTCCAGGTTCGTCCGGCATCCAAAGATTGTTCGGCATTCATCTAACCTCAGTCAACTTCAATCATTGCTCGGCATACACTCCCCACTCGACACCTCACTTCTGTTCGGCATAAGAAGATTGTTCGGCATTCTCCCCAGCTTGTCAGGCTACAATTATTGCTCGGCCTACTCTTCCCACATAACAAGCATCGTTCGCCATGAGGAAGATGGTTCGGCATCCGACCGTTCGGCCTGTTTGGTTCGGTATATACGGACCAGTCCATCTGGGCCAGGGGATTCAGCTGGCAGGCCTGCTCGGGAAGTCCAACCCATCTTTGTCTATAAATAGAGGGGCAGGGGCACAGTGAAAAAGGACCTTTTTTCGAGAACACTGGGGAGACTCTGCCGCTTTCAAGACTTATCCTCTTTATTTAGCAATTGTATTCAAGTATTTGATCTACGGATTGTATCTGTAATCAATCATCAAGTAAAGCAATAAAGTTTAACCTCAAAGTGGACGTAGGCAATTACGCTGAACCACTATTTATCCGGTGTTCTTACTTTCTGCATTCAAATTAGCATATTCTTCCTTGTTTAATTTATCTTCATAACTTATATCTCTACACAATCTTTCTCAACGAGGTTAGTGACCAATTTTGGTGCTAACACTTTGGTGCTTTCATTGAGAACTGAACTCAGGGATCTACTTTGAAGCTACTGGATTGAATAAATCCCTCAAAGAAGATCCGACTCATTCATAGGACGTCCGTTGATTCTACTCAGAGTTCATACCAATAACTCTACAATGGCAAGACCACGTACAAGATCAGCTTCTCATAATGTGGACGCACACGAGACTGCTAGCGTGCAACAAGCAGGACTTAGCAACCAGTAAGCAATTCCAGGTGCAGGGACTACCGCCCAGGACCAAATGCCGGTTGTCACCAGAATAGAGTTCAACGACTTGATGAGAGAACTCAGGGAAAGCAGGAGACAACTAGGAGAGCAGATGCAAGCTAACGCCAACCTCATGGCACAACTCACTCAACAATAGCATCAGAATGCTGGGGGCAATCCCGCTCCTTATTCCTCATCTGACAGCTCAACTTCCTCCAATGAACCTCCCAGGCGTAGACGCCGTAAGACTGAAACTGCGCGGGCAGGTTCTGCTGTCCGAACAATTGGAAACTGTGACCAAGCCGGAGCTGGAAACTTAGGAACTGGAGTGCAGGTGGAGGCTGGAGGCCCAGACCATCAAAATGCTAACGATGTCGAACCTCAAGATGCATGTTTGGCAGATCGCCAACAGAGGAGGCATCAGCATGATCAGTCACGTAGAACAGACTCCAACCTTCCACCTTCCATACAAACACCAGACCTGACAGCCATGATCAGACAATTGATGAAAGAGAATCAAGGCTTATCAAATGATGATTGGGGAGTGTCAAGAAGTCATACTTCGTTCACAGACATTGTTCTACAGGCAGCGTACCCCAGAAAGTTTAGCATGCCAACTATCCCGGCTTATGAAGGAAAGACTGATCCCAAACAGCATGTCATGAGGTACGAGTGGATGATGGATTCAGCTAGAGCAAATGATGCAACCAAGAGTAGATGCTTTCCAATTACTCTATCTGGGATCGCTACTATGTGGTTCACCCGACTTCCTCCGCGGTCCGTATCCAGATTCGAGGAGTTGGCGAAGAAGTTTATAGAACAGTTCAGGATACACACTACTCGTCCAAAGGACGTGATGTCTCTATCAAGTGTAATCCAGACTCCTGGGGAGTCATTGAAGGAGTATTTACAAAGATTCCATGTTGCGGCGACTGAAGTCAGTAATCCCAATGATCATGCAATTCTAATGGCTGTGATGCAAGGTGTGGATCCGGATTCTGAGTTTGGAGACTGGTTGGCAGGAAAACCGCCGACTACGCTAGAGCGTTTTTACTCAAAGGCACACCAGTTCATAAGAAGAGAGGAAGCCAGGTGGGTAAGGCGAGATAAGGCACCAGGACCTGTCCATGAGTCCGTGAAAAGCAACATTGCTGTGAAGCAGTCCGGAGACAACTCGGGAAAAGTCCAAGTCAATGTCCAGAACAAGCCCGGGCAGCCTAAGGAATCCGGAGGAAGAAGTCAAGGGAAGAAGAGAGAAGCGGGGAAGTGGAAGCCGAGAATTCCAAGCTACAACGAGTATACCCCGCTGAATGCGTATCTTGAGAACATTTACCTATCAACCTGCAATACCTTTCAATACAGAAAGCCACGTCCAAAGGAGTCAACCGAGGAACAAAAGCAGACTGGGAAATACTGCCGCTTCCATGAGACTTATGGGCACAATACAGAAGAGTGCAGACACCTACACGATGCTATAGAGAAGTTGATCAGGCAGAAAAAATTACAGGAGTTTGTGAAGGATCCACGGGAAGGAGGATAGGGAACATCCAACCCAGGTCGTGCACCAGCTCCGCGTCATCCCGAGGAGCCTGCCCGGACTGTGGGTAGACTAGTCATAAACACGATCATCGACGGACCTCACCCCGCGGATAAGAATTGGCAAGAGATGGAGCGGTATGCTAGTTCCCTGAAGCACGCAGATTTCGAGTGTTGTTCCAACGTAGAGGATGGGACCCCTGCTAAGCAGCTGCGCGTGATGACAGACGATATAGTATTCAGAAACAGAGATGCTGACCAAGTGGAGGCTCCTACCATCGACCCGATGGTCATATCTGCGATAATCAGACCGGCCTATGTGAAAAGAATTTTGATTGATTGTGGAAGTTCTGTCAACATCATCTTCAAGAAGGCTTATGACCAAATGAAGATGAAAACGAAGGATTTGAAACCGTCTAAAGCTCGTATACATGGCTTTAATGGCGCTGCGACCGATGCAGTGGGGTATGTTGAGTTACCAGTTGAACAGGGACAAGGCGAACGTCGGAGGGTGCGAATCCTACCCTTCGTAGTTTTGGATGTGGATTCTCCGTACAATGTGTTCTTGGGCCGACCGGCCCTGGCTGAGTTTAGGGCAGCATTAGCCCCGTGGTGCTTAACTTTGAAGTTCCCAACTGACAAAGGAGTAGGTGTTGTTCATGGCGACCAGGCGACTGGCCGTGCCTGTTATGTGGTTGAGCTCCGAGAGGCCCATCGGAGGGAGAAAGGAAATGTTGCGGACAATCCCGTCTGCATCCATAATACTGATAATTGACAAGTATTGCCCGAGCCCTGGCTCGGGCATAATTCTTGGATCTTCAGAGACATAGATCCGAGAGACGATGATGAGAAA
The DNA here is from genome assembly GCA_030737815.1 of Allium fistulosum. Lineage (NCBI taxonomy): Eukaryota > Viridiplantae > Streptophyta > Magnoliopsida > Asparagales > Amaryllidaceae > Allium > Allium fistulosum. The sequence goes on from CM060903.1 coordinate 932,857,396, forward strand.
CCCAGGGAAGAAAAGGCAGCGCTGGCTGAATTAACAATTGACATTTCAGTCAGCCGAGACGATCCATCGCGAGTACTGATGATCGGATCACAACTCGGCCCCGCAATGACTGAAGACCTTAGTGATTTCCTCCGGGCGAATCTTGAGGTTTTTGCCTGGACGCATTCTGATATGTGCGGGATTTCTCCTGCCATTACGAGTCATATGTTGAACATAGACCCGAAATACGTCCCGGTTAAACAAAAGAGGAGAGGAATGGACCCAGAGAGGTCCGCTGCTCTCAGAGAGGAGGTGGACAAACTCAAAGCCAGTGGGTTCATCCGCGACGCCCTCTACCCCGAATGGGTATCGAATCCCCTGCTAGTGAAAAAGGCGAATGGGAAATGGAGAACTTGCATAGACTATTCCGATTTGAACAAGGCATGCCCCAAGGACAGTTTCCCGTTGCCTAGGATTGATCAGTTGGTCGACTCCACTGCAGGACACGAGCTGTTATCGTTCATGGATGCATACTCAGGCTACAATCAAATCCCGATGCATATTCCGGACCAAGAACACACCAGTTTCATCACAGACATCGGGCTATATTGCTATGTAGTGATGCCTTTCAGATTGAAAAACGCAGGAGCGACTTATCAGCGTTTGGTGAATCGAATGTTCAAAGACCAGCTTGGTAGAACGATGGAAGTCTATGTGGATGACATGCTCGTGAAGTCACAACAGTCAAATGACCACATTCGAGACTTAGCAGAGATGTTCGATATACTCAGATATTATGGGATGAAGATCAATCCTCTGAAATGTTCCTTCGGCTTTGCGTCGGGGAAGTTTTTGGGATTTATTGTTAACGCAAGGGGAATTGAAGCTAACCCAGAAAAGATTCAAGCTATCCGAGATGTGCAAGTGCCCAAAACTATAAAACAGGTGCAAAGCTTGAATGGGAAAGTGGCTGTGTTAAGTCGATTCATATCTAGAGCCACGGACAAGTGCATTCCTTTCTTTGATATAATAAAGAAAGGGAAGAGGAATTTCGAATGGACATCTAACTATGAGGAAGCATTCCGAGATCTGGTGAGACATTTGGAGAGTCCTCCAGTGTTGTCAAAGCCAGTAGACCACGAGATGATGTACGTATACTTGGCCGTATCCCCACATGCTATAAGTGCGGCTTTGGTCCGCGAGGAGGACCGAGTCCAAAAGCCGGTGTATTACGTAAGTAAACGTTTAACGAGGGCAGAAAGAAATTACCCTAAAATTGAGAAATTGGCCTATTGCTTGGTGATTGCATCACGTAAGCTGCGCCCATACTTTCAAGCACACTCAGTCAGTGTCTATACCGATCAGCCCCTACGGCAGGTACTCCAACGGCCAGAAACTTCTGGGAGGCTGTTAAAATGGAACATCGAGTTGAGCCAGTTCGATATTACCTACTTGCCACGAAGAGCCATACAAAGGCAAGCATTAGCAGATTTCATCGCTGAGTTTACTGTATCCGACGAACCAGACAATCACAGTGTCATTCCCCCCGTCCGATGGAAATTGTACACCGATGGGGCATCAAACGACCGTTGCTCCGAAGCTGGCATAGTCCTTGTAACTCCAGAAAATCGATCGATCTGTTACGCTTTGAATCTCAATTTCTCGGCTACGAATAATGAAGCAGAATATGAAGCACTGGTTGCTGGCTTAAAACTCGTTGGAGAACTTAGGGTTAATTCAGTCGAGATCTTTTGTGACTCGCAGCTGGTGGTGTACCAAGTGCGAGGAGACTACCAAGCAAAGGGACAGAAACTTGCTCCGTACCTTGTTCTGGTTCAGGAACTATTATCGAACCTCGAACATTATGACATTTCGCATGTCCCGCGTGAACAGAACAAAGAAGCCGACTCATTGGCTAAATTCGCAAGCACTGGCGATGCATAGCAAATGGGACTGTTTCCCGTTGAAACCTTGCATGCTCTAAGCATCGACGCGATGAAAGTTGATTTTGTGTTTGAAACAGGAATCGAGAGAGAATCATGGATAACCCCATTCAAACTATACCTGACAACCGAGACTTTACCAGAAAAAAGGAGCAAAAGACGACAGGTCATTCGAAAGGCCGCACGATATGTGATGCAAGATGGACTAATGTATCGAAAGGGGTTCTCGGTACCCTTATTACGATGCATTGCCCATGACGAGACAAAGCGGGTCTTGAAGGAGGTTCACGAAGGAGAATGTGTCGACCATACTGGGGGGCAAACACTAGCAAAAAAGATCCTCCGCTATGGATATTATTGGCCAACCATAAATCGGGACGCTGCAGACTACGCAAGGAAATGTGACAAGTGTCAAAGATATGCGAAAATCTCGAGAGCTCCACCAACAGAACTCACACAAATGGTTAGTCCCTGGCCATTTGCAATCTGGGAATCGACATAATCGGCTCTTTGCCTATATCCAAAGGTGGTGCGAAATACGCGATAGTTGCAGTCGATTATTTCACAAAATGGGTCGAGGCAGAACTTTTAGCCACAATCACCTCTAAGAAGGTCATTAATTTCGTTGTACGAAACATTATATGCTGCTTTGGCCTCCCTCGAACCATTATTACGGACAACGGCACGCAGTTTGAAAGCAGAGAGTTCAAAGAGTTCTGCTTAAAGTATGGCGTTGAGAAGAAGTTCGCCGCCGTTGCGCATCCAAAAGCTAACGGACAAGTCGAGGCCGTAAACAAAATAATCAAGTCCATACTAAAGAAGCGTTTGGAAAAAGCCGGAGGCAAGTGGGTAGATGAACTCCCGACATCATTATGGGCTTATAGAACTACCCACAAGTCCGCGACTGGCCACACTCCATTCGCCTTGGCATACGGCTCGGAAGCCGTTATACCCGTGGAACTTGAAGTTCCATCGCATCGAGTGACATATTATGATCCCATGATGAATCAAGATCTCTTGTTGGAATCACTGGACTGCATCGATGAAAAACGTGAAGAGGCTGAATTAAGGGCGGCAGCACATAGGCACCGAGTCAAGCGTTATTACGATGGCAGAGTCCGCCCAAGTATTTTTGATGTGAGTGATCTCGTTTTGAAACGAGTTTTCCCGGTACCATCACGTATAAATCCCAACTGGGAAGGTCCATATGTCGTCGAACGGAAGCTTGGAGAGGGAACATTCAAGCTAGCGACCGTTGATGGCGTGACACTCCCCCGAGCGTGGAACAGTGAACATTTGCGACATTATTACATTTAGCCTGTTTCTTTCTTGTTTTAGGCATAGTTATTTCCTGTATGTTTTCATTCCGATTATCACTTAGTTTCTTTTTGACCATGTAATCAGTCAATTTAGTTGGTTTTCATTAATAAAGGCTTGAAGCCGTCTTTCCCATAAATTACTAATGTTTCTATATCCCACAGTCGGGTGATGAATTACTAGAGTTACATTATTCTGTACGACGTACGAACTCGTATAAACGACTTCAATCTCCGAGTCCCCTGAGTGCGGACCGGAGTACTCTAAGTCCCCAGAGCGCAGACTAGAGTATAAACGACTTCAATCTCCGAGTCCCCTGAGTGCGGACCGGAGTACTCTAAGTCCCCAGAGCGCGGACTAGAGTATAAACGACTTCAATCTCCGAGTCCCCTGAGTGCGGACCGGAGTACTCTAAGTCCCCAGAGCGCGGACTAGAGTATAAACGACTTTAATCTCCGAGTCCCCTGAGTGCGGACCGGAGTACTCTAAGTCCCCAAAGCGCAGACTAGAGTATAAACGACTTCAATCTCTGAGTCCCTTGAGTGCGGACGGGGGTACTCTAAGTCCCCGGAGCGCGGACTAGAGTATAAATGACTCCCATCTCCGTGTCCCCTGAGTGCGGACCGGAGTACTCTAAGTCCCCAGAATGCGGGCTAGAGTATTGGCAATTCGAATCTTCGAATCCCCTGAATGCGGATCGAATTACCCTAACTCCCTGGAGCGCGGGTTTAGAAAAAATTCTAAGTACTCAAAAATGTGGAACAAGAAATATGCCACTCCAAAGAATGTTCGAACAATGTAAGAATGGATTGGGAAATTATGCAACTCATAAGAACTTGAGTTTTGACCACAGTTATTCAAAAAGCTAAAAAAGCAAAAGAATCGTTCAAGTGACAAAGAAACTAAACTTCGTTTAATAGTCCAAAATGGGGTTACACAATTATTCCTCCAAAACTTGGAGTCAAAAATCTATCTACACAAACTATGGAAACGAAAAATAAAAGTAGTTACAAGACTTAAGCAAAATCTCGTTGAACGAGTATAGCGACTATTTCTTCGGTTTCTTCTTCTTGTCTTCTTTTGTTTTCTCAGATGACTCCTCTCCTTCGCGCTTCTTCTTGGATTTTTTGCTTGCCAAAGAAGCAGAGTTAGGGGTGGGAGAAGGAACATCCAGCGGTTTGGATTTGCCGGGGAGAATGATTTTCAGAGGTCTATTCCGCGGGTCGGTAAGCTCCAGTATTTGAGGCTCGACTTTGATCTCGACCTTCTTTTTCTCCTCTCCTGCGAGTCGCTCCTTCATTCTCACCTTCGAAGTATGTTCGGAGGCGCCAGTGATCTCAATTTCATCACTCCCTTCGACGGGAGATGAGGTGTCAAACTTATCATCATCCAGCGCCCCGATCACTTGAGCGTCAGGGCCAAGAGTTACTCCCGCATGAGCAACACCGCTTGTTTTCTCTGCCTCCTCCTTAGCGTCGTCGCTCCTCGGAGTTGGTTCAGGATCAGAGCAGCCTGCATAAAAAACATAAAGAACGAGCGTTAGGACAAATAACCGCTACTTGAAAATGACAGATCTTTTAACTTCAAAAGGAAGAGTTTTATACCGGGTTCTGGCTGGCTATTAGTTGCACGTGGAGTTTCACCCTCTAGAATAGGGGATAGCATATGAACGCCAAGCCCGGGATCTTCTGGATCATAGCCGGCATGCTGCTCAAATGGATCAAGTGTTGGTCAACCGGCCGATTGAGCAGAAGGAGGAGCAGCAGAAGGAGGAACTACAGCCTTAGGCCCAGATGGACCAGCTTTGTCGTCTTTCTCTTTTGATGAGGGAGAGCCTTTGCTATAAAGAGCTAAAGCCACAGATAAGTCCGCTGGCTCGTTCCCTCTGAGAAATTCCTTCACCAGAGCATCCTCATTGACTTCCTCAGAGCCCGACTCGATTTTTCTGATCTTTATCAAAGTCTCCCAGGCCTCAGCTAGAGATTCAAGATAGCCCTCGCCTAGGAATGTCAAGTCATGGTGCATAAGGACGCGGGCGCCGTATTCGGCAATCAGTGGGTCAAACATGCACTTGACCTCTTCTCTACCAGCCTCTGCAGCTGCTTCGAGGCGAGAGTCAATCTCCTCAGAAGCTTTCCTCTTGCCCTCTTCACGGGCTTCGTCTTTCATTATCTCAACCCTAGCAAGTTCATCATCGAGCTTTGTTTTTAAGAGCCGTGTAGCAACGATTTCGTCGCAGTATCGTTGGGACTCTTCTTGAGCGGCTGTTTTCTCCTCTTTCTCCTTAGAGAGTAATTCTTTCAACTCTCTGACTTGCAGGGCGAGCGCATCCCTTTCTTTCTGGATAGAATCTTTTTCTAAGGCAAGGGCTCCGCTGCGCTGGACTGCTTCGTCAAGTTCCTTTTTATGGGTCGCCTCTAGACGAGTGACGGCCTCGGCAGTGTCTTTTGCACTCTGCTCTGCGGCTTCAAGTTTCGACTTATACAAGGCAAGCTCTTCATCTTGATTCTTGATGATGTCCTTGTCAAAGCCAGCTTCCAACTTCAAACGGTCAATTTCATGTTGTCGCTCAACAGATACCTCCGAGAATTTTTCGACCAAGTGTACAAAAGCATCATGTTGAACATAGACGTCGTTGTTGCAGGCGATGGCACTCTGCTTGACGTGCCCGGGGATGTGATGAATAGTTGGGAGGAATTTCAGGCCGTCAAAGCAGATTTTTGGGAATTTTTCCTTAAGATCGACCATCTTCTCTGCTATTGTTGGGTCAGCCGCAGTGACAGGGGGGCTTTGAAAGTTCTGCTCTCTTCCGGTGTTCCCGAGATTGCCATGTACTCGATGAACCGGAATGTTGGTCACGGGAGACATCAGGTTGAGACCCCTTCTGCGAAAGCTTTTCTCTATCTGGCTCAGTTTGAGGAGGAGGATCACGAGAATATGAAGACTGGGAATATGTTTTCTTTCGATAAGACGAATCACGAGGACAGTTGTCTCGATCCTCGTAATCGTCTCTGTCCCTACGTCTACCTGAGGTTGAATCCCGTCCGGGATGGTGAAATATAGAAGAACCGTGGAGGCGATCGAGTCCGTGGGAGCGCCCCATGTCACCTGTAGAGAATTAAAGAGTTAGGAAAAATCAGGGTAATGAAAAAACTTAAAGTGTATGGTGAAGTGCGTGTGTGCGTGTGTGTCCTAGTGTTCCCCCCGACGGACCGGTCCCTTTATCTTTACTGATTGGAGTGTTATCTCCCTGAACTGGGGGTTGAACTCCCGCATTGCCTCTAGCGGGCGAAGGAAACTTAAGGGCTTCCGGATCGTCGAAGCCATAATTGAGTAGATCGTCGGGGATGGTAAGGTTCGACAGACCCTTTAAAGAGCTTTCCATGTGCTGTGAAGAAGCCTCTTTCTCTGGCGGGATGAGCGTAACTTTGGAGGTTCCGCCAACTTTCTCATTCCGTATCTTGTACGTCAATCTCTTTTTCCCCTTCGAAGGGGAAGATGACGTTTCAATATCGTGCACTTCGACTGCCGGGTCCCAAGCAGGACCCACATTCTTGCCTTGTGTCTCAGGAGCTTCATCCTCTTTGTTTTCTCCCCCTTCATGTCCATCGGGGGTATGGCGTGATGACGATCCAACTTGTTTTTTCCCTTTAACGGATGCGGACTTGGGAATGGAAACGCCCTCAGGAAGGCTAATCCGGCGACCTCCTGCTAACAGTCCGAACCTCGACAATGATTCATTCGAAATGATGGTTCGGATGTCCCGTTCCTCGGCAGGAAGAGCTCTAATGGCTTCGACGGCCTCAGAATATCCTTGGCCCTCAGGACGCGGGTTAATACCTGAAAAGATGAAACAAGGAGTTAGAAAAAGCATAGCTCCGATTGAGCACGAATGTTGACTCAGGGAAGAGACTTACTGCCTTCGACCCATCTCCTCGCGAAACCAGGAGGGAAACGCACATAGAACCATTCCTGTTTGTACAGGGCGAATTTGCTACATGCTCTGGTTAAAATCTAGCATTTGTGGTATGGCTTGAGGAACATAAAGGAGGGTCTATCTTTTCGCTTCTTGATCATATAAATATATCTGATGTCGCCAGAAGTTGGAGGCCTAGAGAAGACGGCCATGAAAAGTAGGTAGGTCCCGTATATGAACGCGTGACCGTTTGGATGCAGCTGCAACGGGGCGATGTCAATATATTGCAGCACATCCCGAAGAAATAGATTGAATGAAGGCACGCTGCCCATCCAGCACATGAACTTATTACAAGCAGTATATCCGACTGGGGGCAGATGAGGGCGATCATGTCTCGACGGGACCAACACATTGGCAAAAGGAATTTCGTGGATGGAGCATATTCGCCGAAGCGCGACTTCGTTAATCTTTGAAGCCCGTGAGTCGATCGGATTGTCCAAGAGAATCGATGCCTCCAGGGCATCAGGAGCTAAGTTATGAGCAGGGGAAGTCGACGGATTTGAAGTGTCCACGACTTCTTGCATTGAAGACGGCCCAGGCCTATCAGATATAGTGGCGGAGCTAGATTTTTTAGACATCTCCAATAAATAGTGAATCTGGCTAAGCGCCTGTGAAAACTATACTTGAAAAATGTTCAACGTTAGAATTAACAACACGAATATTCCCTCCACGTGGTGTGTAAACTAGTGCAAGCAATCGTGTATAAGCGTCGAGAATTTGAAGGTCGCAAATAAAACTGAGCTTCAAATCATCGCCTTCGAAGACCGTCATCGCTGACCGTCTCCAAAAGCCTGCCTTGTGGTGATTACAGTTTCAGATTCTGAAAATGTATGTTAATCTAAGTTCAGATTTATGTCTACTAAAGATAGGGAGTTAATGATCCGGGTTAGTTTCATATGCTGGTAGGCTAGAGTCTTCGTACTTGTTTTGTTGTGTGATTAGGCAAGGCAATTGTCTGTTCGGCATTTAAGTAATGTTCGGCCTTGATATGGTTCGGCATTTAAGTTATGTTCGGCCTTGATATGGTTCGGCATTTAAAGTAATGATCGGCCTTGATATGATTCGGCATTTAAGTTGTGTTCGGCCTTGATATAGTTCGGCATTTAAGTTATGTTCGGCCTTGATATGGTTCGGCATTTAAAGTAATGATCGGCCTTGATATGGTTCGGCATTTAAGTTGTCTTCGGCCTTGATACGGTTCGGCATTTAAGTTTGTTCGACCCGAGTATTGTTCGGCTGAAATATTGTTCAGCATTCGTGATCGTTCGGCATCCCCACTAATTCATGCCTTCACCTTAGCCTTCCATTTCCCTGTCTGGCATATGGTAAGATACGCCGATCCAGTGTTATGCCGAGCCTTAACGTTCGGCACTCCACCCTTGGCTACAGGTCCACTCCTCTCCTCCTCCATCTACACCGAACAAAAAGAACAGGCCACTCGGCGAATCATCCCAGATTATGCCATTCGACACCCTTATCACCTCCAACACTTCCTCTATTCTTTCTTCTCCTCTAGTCTCGATTCGGCACGAAGAAGCTAGTCACCTAACGATCCTATGTGCGATCACCCCTGGTCATTCCTCCTCGCCTCACATCATTCAGCCATAAAGACGACTTAATCAAAGTTTTCCACATGACCCTCTCGGCTACGCACAAACCTAAGTCTCGTGTTGAAACTGTTTAATCAGGGAAGGGATTTAGATAGAAGGGATAAATACCTAGTTAGTAGATCGAAACTTGGAAAGGATTGAGTAGGCTTTAAGTCCGATTAACAGGCGAAAATCGCAAATCTTTAGAGAGTGATAGAAATAAAAGTGTAAAAGAAGAGAAGAGGGAGGATGCCTGGTTTTATAGGGAGGAAGAAGAAGTCGAAAAGGCTATATCTGGTAGAACCGGTCAAAGCCGTAGCGTTCGGCTTCAAAATATAAAGTCGCTCGGCACATGGAGAACGTTCGGCTTCGAACGTATCGTTCGGCATTTATACCACATTAGGTGCACACCTCAACCACTGATATTCTCAAGAAGGCATTCTCCATTAGGATTTAGTCAAGGATTTGAAAAAAAACATGGAGGATACGTAATTCAAAGCGTATCACGTCCAGTCACGTAATACACTTTGGGGGGCAAGTGTTTCCTGGAGATTTGACCAGGCAACTAAGTACTCGGCATTAGGAGTACTCGACATCCAGGAGTACTCGGCATCCAGGAGTACTCGGCATCCACGTAGCGCTCGACATCGGCAAGCGCTCGGCATCCAAGGAGCGCTCGACATCCAGGAGTGGTCGGCTTCCAGGTTCGTCCGGCATCCAAAGATTGTTCGGCATTCATCTAACCTCAGTTAACTTCAATCATTGCTCGGCATACACTCCCCACTCGACACCTCACTTCGGTTCGGCATAAGAAGATTGTTCGGCATTCTCCCCAGCTTGTTCGGCTACAATTATTGCTCGGCCTACTCTTCCCACATAACAAGCATCGTTTGGCATGAGGAAGATGGTTCGGCATCCGACCGTTCGGCCTGTTTGGTTTGGCATATACGGACCAGTCCATCTGGGCCAGGGGATTCAGCTGGTAGGCCTGCTCGGGAAGTCCAACCCATCTTTGTCTATAAATAGAGGGGCAGGGGCACAGTGAAAAAGGACCTTTTTTCGAGAACACTAGGGAGACTCTGCCGCTTTCAAGACTTATCCTCTTTATTTAGCAATTGTATTCAAGTATTTGATCTACGGATTGTATCTGTAATCAATCATCAAGTAAAGCAATAAAGTTTAACCTCAAAGTGGACGTAGGCAATTACGCTGAACCACTATAAATCCGGTGTTCTTACATTCTGCATTCAAATTAGCATATTCTTCCTTGTTTAATTTATCTTCATCACTTATATCTCTACACAATCTTTCTCAACGAGGTTAGTGACCAATTTTGGTGCTAACACTTAGCGACCACAATGGTACTTAAACAAGCTACCATATCATTCAATTTAACTTTCCAAGTTAATTACAGTATTTACATAATCAATCATCCATGTAAATAAATTAACACTTAACCATCACTGGTCAACACATCGCTTATTCAAATTGACATATCAATTAACGACATATAATTAGATATGCAAATCTATAAAATAGAAGAACGAGGATTTATTCTGCTAATTAAATGTCCAATTAATTTAAATTAGCGGAACGTTGTTTTATTCCTCTAAACATGTGTCCAAATTACCCTATTCAATTTACTTTAATATCATGGTGTTTATTTGGCCAAATAGATAACACCCATTAAGTATAATTAATTAAACTACGTTATTATCCAAATTGACATAATTATTATTAGGCAGTGTTAATTTATCATTAAATTATACTACACTAAAACTATCAACAATTTATGTCTAAGCATTGTATTTGTTAATACGAACCCAACGCAAAAATCTGTGGATTAAACGGATTTAAAATGAGTACAATATGAATTTTTAAAGTTAAACTATTCAATAACCAAATTAATTAACTAATTAAAATAGGATTCTAACCTCATTCCTTGGCCGAAAGCCCAAAACTTGCGAAACCCGATCGTTACTTCCTCTAATCGCCTACATATATTCGAAAACTCACGCCTACCACATCCCTCCATGCACATGCAATTGAACACATTAAGGAGGGCCTATTTGCAAGACCTGTCATTTTGAATAGTATCTCCAAAACTTCCTCCATTACAATGTTTGTTCCTTCACATTCATCCATGCTCCCATTTCTATGCCAGCACACGTTCACTTGCTTCTACCTGCTTACGCAACCCGCTCATGAAAAACCCGGAGAAGGCCCAACATTCCAAGACCCGTTACCAATAGTAGTTCTTCCTCCTTTTGCATAGGCATAACCAACATAACTTGTAAGCAAAAATCTAGTAACTAGACTAATGACGACAACAGCTACAACTACTCCACCATGCAATTTACCACCTGGCAAACCTTTGGCTACACTTTACGGCCATAGATCTACCCATATATCCACATGCACACACCCATCTATATATATATACTACAATACACATACATATATACCCTATACACACAAATAAATGCACTCACTGACATATACTTGGTAGCTTGCTATGTAACCATTTCTTTTAAATGCATTTTAAAAAAAGGAAATGTGTACAAAATTTTGTGAAGAGAAAATTGTTCAAGTTTTTGTGTGGAAGAAGATATTAGACAAATGAAATCAAAATAAAAAGGGTTTGTTGTGTATTTTCATTTTTGCAGAGAAGAGTTTGAAATGTGTTCATATTTTTAGTTCTTCATTTTTGTGCTGCTCCCCTTGCGTGAATTATTCATGCTCCTTACTTTTATAATCAAAATTTACTAAATACCATGATTACATTTCGAAACATGTTTCCAACATATTTCCAACATATTTCCACATTTCAAGAAAACAAACATGGAATAATGTTTGTGATCATGAGTTTGCATATTTGAAAATTTTGGGTGTTTGTTTAATATGTTTTGAAAAAAATCAGTTTTAGGGTACTTCGCTACACTGTATCCCTTTCACATACGATTCGCGAATGATGGAAATAAAAATATGATCGCACAAAATAATGTGACACGATCATAAAACAACATTAAAATAAACAAGTTAACTTATTCTGTAAGGTTTCAAAAATGCCAACGTTTGCCGTAAAACACATCAAACGGGTATTTCATTATTTTCCAAATTAAATATTATGGAAAAAATCTATAAATTAAATTAAAAATACGTCACCAAAAATTGGGCAATTAATTGAAATATATTTTATTATAATTTAAATTAAAATATGAATATTTAAATAAATTAAATATTCAAATTTGAAGACTCAAAAATACGGGTCGTTACATTCTCCTCCCCTTAAAAAGAATTTCGTCCCGAATTTCCAAGGATGAAAAATATAACCAAATTTTGGACTGGTTATAAAGTAATCCTTTACAAAGACATTTCCAAAAACTTCCTTTACTCCTTTTTTATACTGTATAATACTCTTCTAAGTCCTGAGAGTATATACAAAATATAAAATTTCAATTTACTTCCCAAAATTATTTATGAAATATTTTATAAAACACCACTTAAGTTTAAAATTTTGTATAATACCCTATTAAATCCTGAGGGTATATATAATCGTCTGATTCAATCTTTATTTTGAATTTCACTTGAGCCTTAAATACCCAGTTTTTTTTCAAAACACCTTTTGAAATGCTACTATATATATTTTAATCCACATAATATATATATATAGCTTGAGTAACTCCAAAATTATACTAAGGAACTAGGTACTATCAAAAAGTATTATATATTCCCTTACTAAGAAGGGTAATACTTAAGAGAAGTGTCTATCATCCGGACACATCTCCTGCCCATTTTTTAGTTATTTTCGAGCCATTCGAACTAGTTAATTTAAAAGCACTTTCCTTCTTTCTTAAACCCATTTTGAAACAATATTTATAGTATATATTTCCAATAAATACTTTCAACAGATAAAATTTACTGATAGAAAAAAATGGCCTCTCTGAACACTGCTCCTTGCTCTCAATTTTATCCTCTTTTCTCGAATTCTAAATTCAGATCGTATTCGATAGATTCAAATCTTAATTCTTTTCAAGCGTCCCATCCTCGTTCTTATGCCCAAATCGTTAAAGATGGTTTACCAGCTTCGATTTCTTGGAATAAACATCGCATCAAAAATAGGGTTGTTAAGAGAGGAAATAATTTCTGTTTTAGATGTGGAGGTAGAGATCATCTATCTTTTCAATGTAGAGATACCATTAGGTGTTTTGCTTGTGGAAAGACTGGTCATAAGAAATTTACTTGCTCGATGATGAACAAATCAGTAGCCCCTGGGTCTCGAAACATAGATCTTAATTATGTTGCAAATGGTAATTTAGGGCCTGAGAAGAATTCTTGCTTGATGAAATCGAAGATCATTGATTTAGGACCGAAATTGATAGATCACGGTTTTCAATTCACACTAAAATTCTTGTTACTCAAAGGTATTCTTCTCGATAATTTTTGGCAGAAAAGAAATGAAGAGATTCAACTCTTAAATGAAATGTTTGTTCATTTTGATGCGATAAATTCACCAAATATTGGTAAAGGTTACAGGGATAAGTTTGGCGATCCAGAATCTTCTTTTGGTAATTCTGTTGACTTAAATATAAAATCGGATGATCATGTCGAGATAGCCGATGCTCTGCTAGATTGAAATGGATATCTAAATAATGCCTCATCTGCTAGTTCATTGGAGGAAGCGATTATTGATCCTATGTTATTAGATTACTTTGTTATACAATATTCAAAGGATTATAGAGCTTCTGAGATTAATAATAAGATGTATTCTTTAGGTTCTTCCATGGATAATCTGGCTATGGGCATTGATTTCGAATTAATTAGTGGTTTTAATCGAACTAGAGGCAAAAGACTAAATTCCAAGAATTTGGTTAAGTTTGAGTTAAAGATTGACAATAGATTCAAATGTCTGGAAGTTGTGGAAGAAGAAGCTCATGAAACTGAATTGGAACTTTCCGAAATAATTATCGATAATAGTTCATCATCTTCTAGAAGTGTATCAGATTCTTTTAAGGACTGTTCTAAAAGTTTGTATATTCCAATTTTTATAGATAAGTCCAATGTGTTGAATAATGTTCTTGAGTTAGCTTCGATTGATGTAAGCTCTAATTATCTAGAAGAAGCGACAATGTATCTTCATGGAGAGGTTTTTGATGAGATTCTGTTGTTGACATCATCAATCAAAATAGATGAGAATCTGGAGAATGATTTAAGCATGAAATTGGTTTGTGGTTCGATGCCTGTTGCTGCTGATATGCACACTGATATTAGTATACATGGTGAACAGTATATTCAGATAGCCACTCATATTGGTGATGCTTTATCTTCGTGTGATGTTGACAGTACTGGCAATAGTAATTTTTGTATTGAAAAAGGTACTGAGTTTGATATTTTTTCTTTGGTGACGATAGACAGTTTGGAAGAGGAAGTTGGTATATTTAAGGAGAAGGTTGTTTTTCCTGTTATAGATAAATTTGCATATCAAAATTCAATTGAAGGGGAGGATATTTCTATTGTTACAGTTCCTGATATGGGGAAAACTTGCGTTAATAACATTTTGATCTCGAGTGGTTCTATGGTTAAGTATAATAGTGTAGCTTTTGGGGAAGAAGTTTTCAACAATGAAATTGCTTCAAGTTAGTTGGCAAAATCTGCGTGCAATGCTTCGGGTAGTTTCTCAGTTGGGATAGTGGAAGTAGCCTCTGGTCTGGTTCCTGGAGACAGTCTTATGACTTTGAGCAATAGTGTGGAGTCTGTGACCAAAGAAGTAATTGATATGGAATCAAATAGGCTGGAGAGTGGCAATAGTTTATTTCCTAGGTTTTCATCATCGCAGAAAGGAAAGCGCAGGAAATCAACAGTTCTTAGTGGATCAGTTCATTGAAGTTCTAGGATTCAAAACTGCCATTCTCCATCTATGGGTGAGTTACCTGGATCGAGCACCACGAGTGGCGCTACGAATCCAGGCTCAGGTATGAGTTCTTCTTTGGGTAGTATATATTATACTTATGCTTTAGGTAGTCTATCAACTACCCAGTTTAGTCAGCTATCTAGTGATACATCTTTTATTTTTTTTCGATGTTGAGATTGATCGGGAATATATTAGATGTAAGGAATTAGAGAGGGCTAATACAGTTGGATTATGAGGATCATTAGTTGGAACATTAGAGGTTTGCATGATTTGAATAAGTGTGACAAGGTTAGAGCGTTCTTTAAAGACTATTCTATTGACATTGCTTTACTTCAGGAAACTAAAATTAATTGTCCTGACATTCGTTTCTTTAGAAGATTAGGCGGGTATCATTTTAGAAAATGGGTTTTTCTACCTTCTGTGGGTTCTTCAGGGGGTTTAATGATAGGGTGGTGAGATAATTGTTTTAAATTGCTTCAATGTATTACTAAGCAACATTCTCTTCATATTATTCTTATTAATCTTTCTGATAATTCTTTTTTAAATATTTCTAATATCTATGGGCCTAATTCAAAAACCATTCGGAGAATTTTATGGACAGAATGCCTAGAATTTAGATCTTTAGCTCCGGGTTCTTGGATTTTGGGGGTGATTTTAATGTTACGCACTTCATAGGTGAGCGTTTTCCTAGGGAAGGGGATTATTCTCCTATGGAGGAATTCGATCAATTTACTATTAATTCTAATTTGATAGAGATCCCCCTTTCAAATAGAGAGTTTACATGGAGTAATGCAAGGGAGTCTCCATCAATGGCTCTTCTTGATAGATTTTTCATTAGTGATGAGATTGAAGATAAATTTCCAATCTGTAGAGTCTTTGGTTTACCTTACACGTACTATGATCATTGTTCTATTATCCTCACCTGTGAGCGTCATAGAGTTATTCTTAATAATTTTAAATTTGAAAAGATGTGGCTTTTAGAATCTAACTTTGTGAATTTAATTAATGGTAAATGGATTTCATTGAGTTACCATAATATTAGAAATAGGGGAAATTCTGCAAAATCTTTTGTTTTAAAACTTAGAGATCTTAGGATTTTTCTTTAAAATTGGAACAAAAATGTTTTTGGCAACATAAAAATTAAAAAAGATAACATTCTTAATGAGATGCTTAAGATTAATAAGATAGAAGAATCTAGACATCTAAATATAGGTGAACGTAATGTTCTTGCCAATTTAAAAGACGAGCTAAACTCTATCTTAGAAAAGGAGGAGGTTATGTGGAGGCAGAGGTCCAGAATCCAATGGATCAATGAAGGAGATAATAATACAAAAAAAATTCATAATATAGCTAATGCTAGAAAATGTTGTAATACAATTAATTTTATTATTGTTAATAATGAAGAGTTAGTTGATCAAAGAGACCTTAACAAAGCCTTTACATACTATTATAAGGATATTTTTGGCACTAGAATCAAACATAGAATCAATGTTAGATGGAAAGATCTGTATCCATCCGATTCTATTGTTGATTTATCTGAGTTGGATAATCCTTTTACTGTAGAGGAAATTAGTAAAGCTATTAATGACTTGCCAGGTGATAAATCCTCGGGCCCTGATGGGTTTCCAATTTTGTTTTATAAAACTTTTTGGGAAGTTTTAAAACCTGATTTAGTTAATATATTTAATGAATTTTATAATGGTAAGTTGCAATTAGGGTGATTTAATTTTGCAAATGTTATTTTGTTACACAAAAAAGTAGGAGCTAAAAACTTAAAAGATTTTAGACCTATATCTTTGATTAACTATTCAGTTAAAATCATTTCTAAAGTTCTAGCTAATAGACTTAGTACAAGAATGAACGAGTTAATTGATTGTTCACAATCAGCTTTTATTAAAGGGAGAAATATCACTGATGGAGTGGCAGTTGTTCAAGAGTATATTAATCACTGTTGTAAGAATAACATAACTTGTGCGATTTTAAAACTGGATTTTGCAAAAGCTTTTGATTCGGTAGATTAGGAATTTCTTGTGGATATCTTTCATGCTAGAGGTTTTGAGCATAGATGGATCAATTGGATTATGAATTTGCTTAGAACTGGAAACTCTAGTATTATGGTTAATGGTATTTTAGGTAATAAAATTCAATCTAAGAGAGGTTTAAGGCAAGGGGATCCTTTATTGCCTTTATATTTAACTTAGCCGCTGATGTTTTTGCTAAGATTATTAAAAGAGCAGTGGATAATGGATCTCTAAGATGTGTAGGCAATGACATATCGCGTAATGGTATATCGGTTCTTCAATTTGCCGATGATACCTTACTTTTTTCTTTCCATCTTCCTAGACACATTATAACCCTCAAGTTTTTCCTTTACAGTTTTGAACTTTTATCTGGTTTAAAAATAAATTTCGACAAAAGTTCCATGTTAGTTTTAAATGATTTCGAAAAAGTTGAAAACTTAGTTGCTAATACTCTAAATTGCAAAACTATGAACTTTCCTTTTGATTACCTTGGCTTTGTGATTAGACCAACCAATCTCAAACATGACGATTGGATTATTATCATTGGTAAAATTAAAAATAAGATTTCTAACTGGAATGGGAGATTTTTATCTAGAGCAGGTAGACTAGTTTTAATAAATTCGGTTTTATCAGCCCTTCCGATTTATTGGATGTCCATGCATCTGTTTCCAAAATTGGATTATTGATAAAATTGATAAAATTAGAAGAGATTTCTTATAGAGTGGGGAAAATTCTAATAATAATATAAAATGTCTAGTAAATTGGGAAACTGTTTGTAAGGCCAAAAAGGAAGGTGGTTTAGGAGTTATTAATTTGCGTAATATGAATTTGTCCTTGCTAGGTAAATGGTTATGGAAGTTTAAGGATATAAATGATAACGCTATTTGGAAAGAGATCATTTCTAAATATTACTATAATGGAAATAGCAATTTATATCAAATTGCTTCTCTAGCCACTCAAAATATATCTAATTTTTGGAAAAACATTTTAAAATGTCATAAGATTTTTAACTTAGGAGTAAATACAATAGTTCATTCTGGTAATTGTACTTCTTTTTGGCACGACCGTTGGATTTCAGTCTTACCTCTTAAATTGGAATTTAAAGAGCTTTATGAAATTTGTAATTTTAAGTTTTCTTTAATTAATGAAGTTTATTCTCCTGAAAATGACCCTTCTTGGAATTTTAGCTTTAATAGAATTTTAGTAGGTTCAACTCTTAGGCAACTTTATTTGCTTTATGCAAGATTAAATCTTTATAATATTGATAATGATAATGATATTATTTGTTGGGAATGGGATGAGAGTAAGAAATATACCTCTAATTCTTTTTACAGATTTATTAAATTTATTTGGAAATCTAATGCTCCTCGTAAATCTAAAATTCACATGTGGTTAATACTGCATGGAAAACTTAATACAATAGAATTCTTAAAAAGAAAGAATATTCAAAATAATAATAAATGTTATTTTTGTAATCTGCATCTTGAAGATATAAAACATATATACTTTGATTGCAAGGATTCTTATTACATTCTAAATAATATTCTTAAAATTTTTAATTTTAATATAACAACTAAAATTTTGGATTGTGACTTCTACCGGAATAATTTTAGATTTAGGTTCAAAACGAATATTAGATTTTTACTTGACACTTTAATCATTATTATTAGTTGGTATATTTGGTTTGAAAGAAATCAAAGAATTTTTAATAATAATAATAGTCATTTTAACAAATTGATTTTTACAATTTCTTCATTCTGTTTTAATTGGATTTCTAATCCCAAATATAAATTAGCTAAAAATAATCTTTTTAAAGGGTATCTTAATAAGGTTAGTTATAATATTAACTTATTCAAACACAACAATTATACATTTAACATGAACAATATTAACGTTAATATTTTTTCAAATTTATATGATGATCTAAATGTTAATCATAACTTACTTATGATTGAAGATTCATAAGAATCTTTTAAGTTTTGTTTTAATTATTGTTCTTGTCTTTGGTGTTATTAGTTTATAGGTTTTTAAATTCTATTGTTTTTGTCTTGTTTAGTCTTATTTAGGTTTTATTTCCAACCTCATCTATACATATATATATATATATGTATGTATGTATATTAATTATATAAATATACATATATATATATGTATAATTCTTACTTTTTCCTTAGTCATCCTTCAGATACAGGTATGGGTGATAGGGTGTCAGGCTCTTTTTGCAGGTTCTCATGTCTTCAGATTGTAGGATTTCGGATTGTAGAGAGGCCATCAGAGTAGAGTTTTCCACTCAGGATTATTTGCAGTTCCACCACCGATGCAGGATACTTTCATCTCCATTGTGGCGTATTATCTTCAGGAGGATCCATTATTTTGCTTGGCGCTTCTTCCTTTGTACAGAGTCTCCAGAGCAGATTTTCCATTCAGCGTCATATTTAGTTCCACTTCAGAGTAGATGCTTCTTCATTCCTTCCGATCCAAATGCATGGAGCTTCCTTCTTAGTTTGTGATGCATAGAGCTCCTGATTCAGATGCATGGAGTATCATATTCTTTGGTTTCTAGGTACTTCTAACACCTTAGTATCGGGTGGTGGTCATGTCGGAACTCGATATTGGGGTATGATGGGTGGTGGCCTTGCTGGAACTCATCTTAGGGGTACCTGATTTTTCTTTGATACTTGTATTTAGTTTTGTTACCTGCCAGGCATGTTGGCAGCACCTTATTATTGTGATATATATAGTTACATGTGTGCTCTCCTCTATTTACAAAGGATCACACATTTTTCTCAAAAAACAAATACTTTCAACAAAATACTCATTACCAACTTGCTTTGGATTCGTTGGGATTCGAACTCGATTCGGTCGTATAATGACAAAGAGAATAATTTACTAAGTGCACTATACCGTTCGCCTAGGCAAACATCCGATCATCACTTAGAAGATTATTCTGATCGTCACAAAACAAATCGGGACTCATTCCTCGAACCAAACCAAAGAAAACACACTTATCTTTAAATTTTCTTTTCAAATGTATTTATACTAAATAATATTTTAAGTAAACCCTTACTGCTATTTCCAAAAATATTTATACCTTAAAACTCTCCCAAGTAAAACTATTATTTCTTTTGCATACATCATTTGAAACGATAATATATTTCCGTTGAAAATTCCTATTGAAATCTTTCTATTCATAAATATTTCTATATAATATTATTATATATCTTTCCCCAAAACCTCCAAAAAAATTCCAAAAGCACTGAGATTTAAATTCTTATATTCCTTTTATTTATAAGACACATTTTTATAAATCAAATTTATAAAATCATATTTATAAATTTATTTCCCCAAATATTTAATTCAAAATATTTTAACTTTAATGAACAACTTTTGGTAAAATCAAAATTTTATATAAAATCATTTCCAAAATATTAACTTCAAAATATTCTAATCTTTATTTTAATAAACACCATTTATTAAAACTAAAATTTTACACAACATTATCAACGAATGCCTTATAGTCAAATTGTAAAATTTAATTCATATTCGTTTCAATGTTCCCAAAATTCCTATTTACCCAACCCAGGTTTCAAAAAGGAAGATTTAAGATAGATCAACAGTAATAGTCAATGCTCAGAACTGGGCAAGCATGAATAATCAAATCCTAGATGATAATAAGGGAATATTATCATATCCTAACAAACAAGCACTACCAAAAATAACTATATTTAATTTTTGGAAAAATTATTCTTTTATATATGAAATATAATCCTAAGTCAAATTATTTAATCTACCACTTTTAAAACAATATTATGTCAATTTGACCTTGCTCAAGTGTTTAGGAATCCCTATAGATAACGTTGGCCAAACGCATCGACAAGAATTCATAAACCACTCAATCATCAAACAACACAATATAAAACATTTTTATGAAAATAACAAATACGCACTCTTATACGTACACTCTAACTCATTCTAGGGTGTTACTAACCCTATCTCTAATGATTTACCCCACTAGGGCCTAGGTGTTCGCTCAACCAAAGCTCTGATACCATGTGTATTGTCCCGCCTTTTCGACCTTTAGAAATCGACACTAATACATCCAGGTATTCACATGTCAAATATTCAAGTACAAGCTGGACAGATTGTTGGAGTGAAAGAAGAAAAGAAAGAACAGAATCTCACATTGTGACGAGATACATATATAAAATACAAAAGATCTTTACAAAAAGAAATCATCTTATATATATATATATACATAACACAAATCAGAGAACACTAACCTATGTCAGCATGGATAGTTATAACAACCTATCCTTATAATTGTTGATGAATACATACAAAAAACAAGAACAACAAAACAACAAAAAATATAAGATATGTGAATACGTCTTAGAGAATCCAGCTCGTCTCCTAAAAGCTCCAAAGTATCTAGCTAAATCTAGAAAATATGCTCGGGCTGACTCGAGCATTATGGGAAAACAATACCCGGGTCAGTCTGGTAAAACCAGCGTGTGAAACTCAAATCACAAGGAAATCTATTTATTATAACTTGTAAAATTCTTTCAAATCAAAGGTATCTCGTAAGACCATGCTGCATATAAACATGGACAGAGTTTTTACCTTATGATAACCAAAACATTAATACCAAAAAATCCAGTGATATTATAATATTGTCTAAGAGTGAAAAATAATAATAATCAACTAGCTATGATGCCTCTTGAGTGTGCATCACAACAATGCTAGGTATATAACCAAAAACCGATAAGGCACGTTTATGTAGGATTCCATGGAGGTGCCCTCAGTACTTCGAGAATGGTCCTCCTGCACAAGGATCGAAGATATCCTTCCGATACAGCATACATCCCTAGTGATGTACCATATGAAAAACATAGCTAATCTCGCTAAGATCGAGTGCATCGCTCCATGCATGCATAACAACTGTAAATAACTCTAGGTGGAGATGACCCTATGGGTTTGCCAACCCTACTAGCTATGTCTCCTATCTCTGGTTTTAGTCATTACCGCTGATGAGGCTGCGTCCGGCATTCCAGCTCATGCACTGCCATCAAAATAGATCATGGAATCCCATATGGATTCTCATATCCCAATGGGTCTCGCAATCACACATGGATTCTTGCATCTCAAATAGATCTCGGAATCATACATGGATTCCCACACCCCAACGAGTCACGGAACCACACATGGATTCCAACATCTCAATAGATCACCAAACTCCTCCATAGGACCGTTTATGGTTTTTGGAGTGGTTACGGTACAAGTCATCTCTTACGAGTACACTCCCCCGCTTATCGAGCACTCCAAAAACCAATCGCCGATTTTTCGGAATGCTCAATACCAGTTCTTTAGGAAACAATCAGACAATACATAAGAGTGAGGATCACCCCTTAACCGTTTAAGTGGACGGATCTCCTCATCATTTGTCCTAAAAGAACAAAACGAGTTTATACGTACAGTAAAGAACCATCGACGATAACTGTAACATATAATTTTCGTGTTTCCCCTAGACATTACCAGAGTTAAAATCCTTCGGTGTTAAAAAGGGAATATTTCCGTACCATCAAAATTAAGAAGGACTACATATTTAGGCCAAGATGTGTAGTCGGTTATTTAACTATCAAATAAACAAACATTCCAAATAGAGATTACATTTCCCATGGCAACCACTAAGCCTCTTAGATTAATCTTTCATTAACTTAAAATCACCTTTCAAATATTTAGTAAAATATTCATATACTTATCTCACCAGTATAAGTATATTCACAAAATCCTTCAATTTCAAACTCAGAAAACTTTCCCATATACTTATATACAATAATATAAGTATATTCAAATATCATTTAAGAAATATTTCTTAATTCAAAATCATATTAAAATGATCAAACCCAAATGTCGTTAAAACTGAGATATTAATAACTCAAGGCATTATTTCTTTTTTATAAATTTCTTTTATTTTATGATATCTCCTTTATAAATCTCCAATTCTCTTTATAAAACACTTTATAAATCTCCAAGTTTATTTATAAAACTCTTTTATAAATATCATAACCATTTATAAACTCTTATATAAATATCCAAAATCATTTGTAAAACTCTTTTATAAATATCCAAAACCATTTATAAAGCTCTGTTATAAATATCAAAAATCATTTATAAACTCTTTCCTAATTTGAAGATCTCTTTTCAATTTATATAATTCCTTTTATAAACTTCCCTTGTTTAAAATAAAACTTCTTAAATACACTTTAATCAATAAAGTTCCTTTGATAAACAATCAACTATTTAAAACACCTTTAAATAAATAAATTATTATTTAACCATTTTTCATTTAGTTATCTTTAACCCTCATTCAAAATAATAACTTTAGAATATCATTAATAATATATTAAATTAACTTTAAACGATATTATTATACTAATAGTTTAATTTCAAAACAATATTAATATAATAATTAATTAACTTCAAAACATTATTAATACAATAATTAATTATTTCAAAACATCCTTAATATAATAATCAATTAATTCCAAAACATTATTAATATAATAGTTAATTAAACTTTCAAACAATATAAATGTGGTAATTAATTAAAATTTAAATAATATTGATATGATGATTAATTAACCTTTAAATATAATTAAATAACTTAATTAATAATTAAAATATTATTAAATAAATTTAAATGAATAATTAAAACATTTTGAAACAATAATTAAATAACTTTAAAATAATAATTAAATATTCTTAAATAACTTTAAAGAATCACATTGATAAAATAATTATCTTTAAATAATTATTGAAAATAGTAATTAATTATCTTTAAAAAATTAGTAATAAATAATAATTACCTTTAAAACCTTATTAATAAATAATAATTATCTTTAAAATAACATTGATTCAATAAATAACCTTTCAATTTAGAAAGAGGCTTAGCAACCACAATGGTACTTAAAAAAGCTACCATATCATTCAATTTAACTTTCCAACTAAATTACGGGTATTTACATAATCAACATCCATGTAAATAAATTCAACGCTTAACCATCACTGCTTAACACATCACTTATTCAAATTGGCATATCAATTAACTATATATAATTAGATATCCAAATCTATAAAAATAGAAGAACGGGAATTTACTTTGCTGATTAAATTTCCTATTAATTTAAATTCACGGAACGGTGTTTTATTCTGCTAAACAGATGTCCGACTTATCCTTTCAATTTACTTTAACAACACGGTGTTTATTTGGTCAAATAGATAACGCCCGTTAAGTATAATTAATTAAACTACGTTATTATCCAAATCGACATAATTATTATCAGGCACTGTTAATATATCATTAAATTATACTACACTAAAACTATCAACAATTTATGCCAAAGCGTTGTATTCATTAATACGAACCCAATGCAAAAATCTGTGGATTAAACGGATTTAAAATGAGCACAATATGAATTTTAAAGATAAACTATTCCATAACCAAATTAATTAGCTAATTAAAATAGAATTCTCACCCCATTCCTTGGCTCCAAAACCCATACCAAACCCGATCATTACTTCCTCCAATCGCCTGCATATATTTGAAAACTCACGCCTACTACATCCCTCCATGCACATGTAATTGAACACATTAAGGAGGGCCTATTTGCAAGACCTTTCATTTTAAATAGTATCTCCAAAACTTCCTTATTTTCAACGTTCGTTCCTTCATGTGCATCCCTGCTTCCATTTCTATGCCAGCATACGTTCACTTGCTTCTACCTGCTCACGCAACCCGCTCATGAAAAACCCGAAGAAGGCCCAACATTCCAAGACCTGCTATGAAGAGTAGCTCTTCCACCTTTTGCGTCGGCACAACCAATAGAACTTTTAAGCTAAACTCCAGCAACTAGACTAATGACGACAACAACTACAACTACTCCACCATGCAATTTACCACCTGGCAAACCTTTGTCTACACTTCACGGCCATAGGTCCACTCATACATTCACACGCACACACCCATCTATATATATACACCACCATACACATACATATATACCACCGTACACACAAATAAATGCACTCTCTAACATTTACTTGGTAGCTTGATATGTATCCATTTCTTTTACATGCATTTAAAAAAATAGGAAATATGTACATAATTTTGTGAAGAGAAAATTGTTCAAGTTTTTGTGTGGAAGAAGATATTGGACAAATGAAATCAAAATAAATAGGGTTCGTTGTGTATTTTATTTTTGTAGAAAAGAGTTTGAAATGTGTTAATATTTTTAGTTCTTCATTTTTGTGCGGCTCCCCTTGCATGAATTATTCACGCTCCTTACTTTTATAATCAAAATTTACTAAATACCATTATTACATTTCAAAACATGTTTCCAACATGTTTCCACATTTCAAGGAAACGAACATGGAGTAATGTTTGGGTCCGTGAGTTTGCATTTTGCACAAATTTGGGTGTTTGTTTAATATGTTTTGAAAAAGTTAGGGCCTGTCTGGTTACCCATTTTCAGAGTATTTTTAGTTTTTAATTTTGCAAAATGATGAGAACCCGTTTGCTTTATCATTTTGTAAAATTCATTTTTGAAAATAACCATTTTTCAAAATGGGCTTAATACATAAAATTGAAAACTGTTTTTTTTTTGTTTTCTCAGTTTTTGGCCCAAAACGAGAACGCTAAAATCTCAAAACCCAAATACAAAACAAACACACGCGAAACCATTTTTTTTTCTGCAGCCGCGATGTCCAGCAATTACCGTCTGAGCAAATTTTTCATCTTCATCAAATTTATCCCAAAATCATCAAAAATCAGGTAATTTCACTTTTGTTTCTTGGTTGTCTTTTTCTTCAAACTAATAATATCTAGGTTATACGCAAATAATTTGAAGATTCATTTGATTTATTTTTGCTAATTAGGGTTTTGCTTGTAATCGCATATTGATCTTAATTAGGTTAAATGCTAATTTCTGTCACTGGTATATGTCACGAGGTCGGCATATGACCTATAGAAACGCGAATTTCTGTCATTGGTTTGTGTGAGCGAATACTTTGATGATCTAGTTATGTGCCTTTTACTTTAGACTTTACTTGATTGGTAGTAAAGTGCACCTTTTATATACTTATCGTATCGATTAATTTATGATTTCTATACATCCGTTTAAGAAAGTATCGCCAGCCTAAATTATTTGTTTAACAAAAAAGAATTTAAAATGACAAACGATAAAGATTGTTTTGAAGGCACACGGCACATACATTGGTATAGGTTTCCATTCTCTTGCGAGAAACTACAAAAACTTGCACTGTGATATAGTCATTTTTATGTAGTAAGTGAGTTGCTACAAAAATTCTTCAGGAATAACTTAAAAACTGATTCTTGGGAAGCTAGGATTATATAACCGAGATGCAAATGGATACACTTGTTTCTGTTAAGCACTAAGTATACGATAATACCAATGCCTGTTTTGTAAGTTGGTCTCTTAAATGAAATTGGAAGTGTGGCCTCAGAGATCCTAATTTTGTTTGCATCAGGAAAGTGCAGATTACTGCATGTTTTGTGTTTGAATTTACTTCGAATGTATACAGAGAAAGTGCTATCTTTATACTCCTGTACATCAGTAGAATTTGTTGGATCTGTACCATGTAATCTATGTCCAACTTATCAAATTTTAAGCATAGATGTCCAACATGTTTGTTATTCTCGACAGGTACCCCATAACTCGGTTTAACCAGCTTTACTATCTTAATGCTGGAGGAACCATTTGGACTGGTAAGTTCTTTCCCACATTTTTAATTTACAGTAAAAGTTTTCTTAAATATTTTCAAGGTTCAATTTCAGTGAAGAGCTATCTAGAGAATAATGTTTGAAATGTTCATTGTTGATACATATTCATTAATCTGTTGTACTTCATTTACTAACATTTATGCAAGGCCTCTCCAGCAATGTTATACCCATCATAATCTTTGTAAACAACTACTTTTCAAATGGTTGTGGCATATACCAATAACAGTTATTATATCTAGAAAATAAAAATGAGCATGAACTTCCAACATTAAAAGTTACTGTACATATAACATATTATGTCTGTAGTTTTACTTGTATTGATAAATGAATAACAGTCATTATATCTAGAAAACAAAAATGCTTATGAACTTCAACATTAAAATTTACTGTACATATTATGTTTGTAGTTTGCACTTTTTATGTAAAACTAAGACCAGAATCATATATAATGCAGTACGTCCTTTTTACAATTTGCAATGGTCCATCATCAATTCACTCCTTCTTCTATATGATATACTAATTCACTTACATTTTACAAAGACCCTTATTACTAAACAGAGCAAGACATAAAAGTTGATAGTTTCCTCTGTGTTTATTTCGTGTGCAGAGAGGAATTCCGTATATGGAACTGCTGCTATAGTTCGGAATTATAGAAATCAGCCTTCAGGTTCTCATTGTAGTGTTGGTTCACCGATTCCTTAACTTTGTAAATTTTTTTGCTTATTCCATGGTTCTCTACTTGTAGTAGTTTATACAAGTGCAATACATAGTATGCATCTATAAATTTTGCCAGCAATAAGTAACATTTTTATGCTTACCCAAAAGAATCCCCATTTAGTGCAAGTATCATGCAACCGTGACATAGTCTGGTTCATTCTCTTACCATTCAACTCTTCTAGGTTAATTACTGGAATCTCCAATAATTCTACCAAAGTTAATTACTGTGAGATAGATCTCCTAATTATATACTTATATACAGACTTCAATTTTTTCCAGATTTCAACTTTACTAGAGAGTATTATAGGTATAAGTAACTATAAGTGAGAGTACATAGTTGTTTAGTTAAACTTTGTACAGACTGCATTTTTTTCATATATATCATGTGTGCAAACTGCAAGTTTGCATTGACTGCAAACTACAAACTGCCAATTTTTGTTTGCACTTAGTAAATTCATCGCTTTCATAAGCAGAGTAATATTTCTAATGATAAATAGTTAATATTTCAATATGGTTCAGAAGAGTTTTACGAGCTGTTTGTTCTTTGGGCATGGAGATAATACGTCCAACGGATCGAGATGTCATACAAGAACGTCGTGTAAACAAATATCCCTACTTTAAGGTCATTTTTTAGCACAATTATTATATTTATCGAATAATAAACACAAATAATATTGTAGTTTATTTATTGTAGGATTGTATTGGCGCAATATATGAAACACATGTTGCTGCATGGGTGCCTGCATCGAAGCAAACATCTTTTCATGTAAGGAAAACATTATCATGCTTGCATGTTTATCACTTTCCAAGTAAATGATTTATTTCGATATTTGCTTTGATAACACTATTTCCATCAATCTATTACCCTTCATACTGAAATGATAGATGTAATCGGGAATTCAAAAGGTTCAAGGTGCTGATATATGTATTGATATACTTGTATATTTGTATTTGTCAGAAAAGAGAATGCTTAGCATGAGGAAGAAAAACCACTTAAACAAAGCAAAGACTACTTGCCTATAAGATATATCAAAACTTTTTTTCCTCTTTCGGAAGTGATACAATTGATATATTTTATATATTTTGTAATGATTTTGAGTTGAGATATGGTTAATTTGCAGCGCAATCTGAGTTAGTCTCATTTTAATATAGTTCACATTTCAGTAGTCATTATCATTTTGTGATCTTTGTCAATTTATGATTTTCTCAATTTCATGATATTTTTTGTTAGTCTCATTCATTATCTCTTCTCACCTCTATATTTAATAGTCAAATTCCAATCAAATTTGAAATTGTCGTTTTTGTTTTGGAATAGCATTTTTGATTTTTAGGATAAAAACTATTTTTCATAACTATAGAACCAAATATATTTTTCAAAATATTAAAAATAGTCAAAATGAAAAATTGAAAATGGACTTCAAAAACTAAAAACTAAAAACCAAAAATGAAAACAAACAGGGCCTTAGTTTTAGGGTACTCTACTACACAATATCTCATTCACGCACGAGCCGCAAACAATAGAAATAAAAATATAATCGCGCACAACAATGTGATATGATCATAAAACAACAATAAAATAGATAGGTTAACTTATATTGTAAGTTTTCAAAAGTGCCAACATTTGCCATAAAAAACATCAAACGGGAATTTCATTATTATCCAAAATAAAAATTATGAAAAAATTCTATAAATTAAATTAAAAATATGTCACCAAAAATCGGGCAATTCTTTAAAACATATATTTTATTATAATTTAAATTCAAATCTGAATATTTAAATAAATTAAATATTCAAATTTGAAGACTCAAAAATACGGATCGTTACAAAACCCAGATGAAAGATGGATGTACATTCACCATTTATAGTAAGCTCAACTATGATTAACTGATCATATATGACTTCATTTGGAGTATATCCCTTGCCAAAAATGCTTGTATGCATGAGTTTTTTATATACATACAAGTCCAAAATATTAATTCATCATCTTTTTATTTTTTCCGAACATTGTATTATTTTTCCATGCTTTGTATTATTTTCAAAATATTTTTTTAACATATTATTCTTTTCAAACCAATGTGTCAAATTGTCTCGTCCTACTATGTATGGATCTCTTTCGATAATGTTGATCAGACGCTTCGATCAGAATTCTTAAAGCACTATACGGACAAATTAACACGAATTTAATCACACAAACTTTTTCAAGTGTTTTAGTATATATATTCAATTAATTTTTTTATAAGAATTATATGCTTTCTTTTTTTCTTTCATAATAATGGTGATTATGTTAAATACCCAATAATCTGTCACTAACAGCAAACAATCAAACATCCAGAAATCAACCAAACACATATCAAACAAACAAATAAACGTCTTCGGAAGAAAATTGTCTACCATCTTTCGTAGCGCAACACTAACTACTAATGGATCACTTCAGTCATATTCAAGCCATACAGAGGTTTATTCATCATCATTAATACCAACACTACTCATCGGACTAATTACTCCTTACTTCACTACCTTCGATAGCAACTTCTGCTTCACATGAAAACAAATACATACAAAAGAGGTAGGTATAAGAAATATATATATACATATATATATATATATATATATATATGTATATATATGGTAGGGAAAATAACAAGTACGTCCATAGATGATTACCTTAGTAATCATCGTATACTCCCATTATCACTTAAGTATAAACAAAATCTACCACACACCCTCGGGGACAGGGACTCTAAGTTTCATTTAAGGTCAAGACTCATGCCTCTTATACTCTGTATTGTTTCAAACCTTCTCTGATACCAAATTGTAACACCCTCACCTCTATACCCATACTATCCTAAAGTATTACTGACTAATATTGTCATATAATATGGAGAATAATGCTATATGGAGTATACACGTGAATATTCCCTTTGGCTAATACTGGTATGTATTAAAATATCGAATAAGTAACTCACCTATATGTACACGGTATTGGTACAAAGCAATTAACATGTGTGCCTTCAGGATAGAACAATACATAATATACAGTAAATATCAGAGATCACAGAGTTAATCATAGTTATAATATATAATTTACAATATACAATATATGTACAATATATGTCTAGTATAAATCACAACAATATACACATAATTTAAATACAGAATATCTAGTCTCCTCTATGCCCACAAAATACAAGTTGGTCACGTTGTCTCTTAATTTGCAATGTCTCAGACTGACTCGAGTATTCTATAAATAATACGGGTCAGACTATATCAAAATCCAATGTTGATAACCATATGGAACTCTGTATATATTGGGTAAATATAATATAATATAATAATAATGTTTACTTGAACAATCCAATTATCATATACAAAGAACTCATAATACCCAGTATAAAGATGTCATCACCCATATAAAACTCATCAAATCAAAAACCATAAAACAACATCAAATCGGCGAATCATCCATATCCAGAAATCAACATTCGAAATCCTGAAAACATCTATAAATCAAAATATAGTGGTCGTGAAACACGCTAAAGGAAAATTTAATCGGCGATACATGCCTATAAATTATAGTTGGCGCAAGGAATGTATAATCGACAACACACGTCTAAGATAGATAATTAGCAACACATGCCAATAAATAGTAGTTGTCGACACACGTCAATAGATATAAAAACAATTCATGAAAATAAATAATAATTGACGATATATGCCAAAGAAGAATAATAGGCGACACAAGCCAAAGAAGGATATGAGGATTGATCATACCCAGGACACATTCTCTGGTATAATCACATAAGAACTTGTCTAAGTCACATCACAGCAGAACGAGATAGGAGACTGACACTTGCTCCAAGAATCTACATATGTAACTAGCGAACACGACATACAAGCCTAACTAGAGTGGCTCCTATAGTCTTGGTTACCTCGACAGACATCGTGACTCTAATCCACCACATGTCATAAACACGCTGTAGGACTACGCTTTACTCTAGTCACGACCCTGCATTTCCCTTAATGATAACAGACAGTTGGATTAGGTGACACAAGGAGCTAACCATCGTCGACGCTCAGCCCTACAATCACCGATAGACAGCTATAAATATTGCCGACATGCGGCTAATGCTAACACACAACATTAGGATGTCACAAATCCAGGGGGCGACCACTGCAATCAGGTTACCAGAATGGATACTGGTCAATCTGATTCACTCCTGAAACATAAAGGGAGTAGGACAGTGATAGAAAAATACTGTATAAATATATATAATAATCGACACATAGCTATATACACTTACCAATGCATGGTACTATACATACGCTAATACACAGCTGAATACATGTACCGACACACGTCACTATACATATGCTGACTCATAGCTAAATACATATGTCGATGCATGGCGCGATATAACGCCGACTCATGGGTTCACATAGTCAACACATGACTATATTATATTCACCGTAGTGAATAATACACACCGTATCCCTGCAGTGAGTGTCATCCACGAGCAGAGGATAACCGAGGAAATAGCACGACAGCGTCCTATACTATAACAATCCCGATTTTTGAGTTAATAAAATAATAATGATTTAAATTAGAGAATTGAAATCATTAATCTAGAAATTTATATTCTTTTATAAAAGATAATTTGTTTTAGAATGATTAGTTCTAAAACATTGTGAAATTATGATATATTAGCATTTATAAAGGGTTGAAATCACTTGAATACATTATTGAGATTTTATTTAATTATGGTGAATTCTAAAATTATAGAAGATAGGAGAAATTGGATTTTTAGAATTTTATTTAAAAATAATTGGAACTAAAATTTGGATAAGAATATTTATTTAGTTTGTATCTTTTATATTTAAATAAAAGAAGAATATTATATTAACAATGAATAATGTTTTTATATACTAGGCTTTTAAATTATAAAAATATCAGTGAGTAATAAAAATATAATTGGGTTTTAAAATAGTTTCTAAACAACAGTATGTATTTTAAACTTTGGTTGTATTATTATTGTCTCCCAAATTCATTGAAAAGTTTAAAAAGAGAATAAGAGGCTTTTGAAAATAAATGGAAGAAAATAAAGCTTGATTTACGTAAAAAGAAATGTGATTATTTTCTTATTGGGTTTAAGCCCAATTACAATTTTAACTAAGCGAAAATTATCCTCTTCTCTAAACTATACATACACTATAAGTTTAGAAAACAGTAAAACAAAAGAAAGTCAGAAACTCTTTTCTCTTAGAAAACCTAGAATCTAATTTCTCCAATTCCATTGCAAATTAAACATTTTTGAAGCTAATAATTTCAGATAATGATCTCTAGCTCATATTCAGTTCTTTAAGAATTTGTATTTTGGTCATAGTATGTTAAATTTGGGTTTTTGGATGTATTTTGGTTGAATTGGTCTTAAGGTTTGTTGTTTGAGAAATTGAGGCCATTGTAGCTTTCTTTGCTACTGAATTGAGAGAGAAAAGTGAGTTAATCTCACACAATCTATCTTTGAATCTTTAATTGCATTCATGTAATTTATACTAAATATTGAAGAAATGAAATGATGATTTTGTTGTTTTTATGGTTACAAACTTGCAACTTGTTCTATGTTGAAAACTAGTTTTAGTAATTTGGCCATATCTTTCTCGTTTTTGGTCAGAATTTGATAATTCTTGATTTGTAGCAAAGCCTAGACTTTTATCTACAACTTCATTTTTTAAGTTTTGTAAATTTCTGAACTTTAGATGGTAAAAATGGTGTTTTTGTCTCACAGCCCTGAGATTGAGTGACAGGAACCAATTTAAACCTGAAGCTTGTTTCGATCATAACTTTTGAACCGTAAGTCCAAATTCAATGATTCTTTTTTTTGGAAATCTTAGACTTTTATCTACAACTTGTATGTTTTGAGCTTTGCAAAATTCTAAGTTTTAATGGGTCAAAACTGCATTTCTTTGTCAAGGATCGAGAGCATGTAGCTGCAGACAACTGCTTCTTCTGTGTTGCACTTGTGTATTGCTTTCTTGCTGCCTTTTCCCTCTTGTTTTATATGAATATTTGTTGCATTTTTTAGCTTCAAGATTATTGGATTTCTACCACCTGTTTTTGGTTTTTGATTTCCTTCTTTTTGCTTTTGATGTCATAGGAATTTTACTCTATGGGAATAATTACATGCATATCCTATATACAATATACTATGTGTTCACAAAGGAATATTTTGGAAATGATTTATGAAAAGAAATATAGTTTTCAAACTAACTTTGTAAAATGTGTGTGTATACACACACACAAATATAGAGTAATAAAGGGTTTTATAAAAAGGAAGTCCTATATCATAAATAGAGATATTATTTCCGAATTACTTTATAATGCAAAACTCTTTCGATGGAGTTTTATAAACATATGTATATCTATAATATATATATATGGTATGAATAAAAAGAATTTTACAAAACAAAGTCTATTTTAATTTACCATTATCAAACTTGATTCCAAATCAATTCCTTTTATAAATAACTATATTGAGTAACTATATATATACATATATATATATATATATTAAATATAATTAGTAGAAATAGTTTATGGATTTAAAAGTATGGTTTTGAAATATAAGCCTATGTTATTTCTCAAAAAATGTTTGCATATAAATATGGTTTTGGAATAGGAGTATTTATATTTTCATAAATAAATGTTTACTTATTTATGTGGCTTTTGGAATATAGTTGTAGAATTAAATATCTTTTTAAATGAGATTTTGGAACAACTATATATATAAATACATTTTGTTATCTATTCAAGTTTATAGTTTATGTTATTAAGTGACAAATAAATATATATAGTTGAATAACAAATGAGTTCATGGATTTTAAAATGAGAAGTTTGAAAGTAAATATATAGATAAAGTATTTTAGAAATCATTTTCTATATGATATAATTATATTATTTGCTTTCAAACTATAAACTCTTATAGGCTTTTTATTGTGTTTAGCCTTTGACTATTTTTATGCTATCTTGGCCCTTTTTATATGATTATTTTGGATTTTGTTCTTTTCTATGAAATAAAGAATTTTCATAAACGATTGAATTGTCGATTGGTATGGAATCGTACAATTATTTCGCTTATTGTTATAATTTGTTAAATAGAGTTTGAGTGGAATCCACTAGCTTTTAGTAAATACTATAATTCACTATTGGTATAGGGCAATAGTTAAATTTTATTAGTTACTATATCGAAAGTAATTTACACTTTAGAGTTGTATTATCTTAAAGTGTTCGGATTTCAGACCGATTGATCCTCGAGAGAAGATGACTCATTTTTCATTGAACCGAGAGTCGATACATTCTTAGATTTGATAGC
Organism: Allium fistulosum; assembly: GCA_030737815.1. Taxonomy (NCBI): domain Eukaryota; kingdom Viridiplantae; phylum Streptophyta; class Magnoliopsida; order Asparagales; family Amaryllidaceae; genus Allium; species Allium fistulosum. Next base: position 932,892,015 of record CM060903.1, read on the forward strand.
GTGGATGAAACTACTTAGCGAGGTGTTAGCGACCTTGTCATGGACGAAACTTCTTAGCAAGTTGTTAGTGACCTTGTCATGGAGGAAACTGCTTAGCGAGGTGTTACTGAACTTAACAAGGACGAAATTGCATAGCGAGGTGTTAGAGACATTGTCAGGGACGGAACTACTTAGCGAGGTGTTAGCGACCTTGACACGGAAGAAACTGCTTATAGAGGTAGTAGTGACCTCGTCATTGCATTCGAGATCCCTTTCTTTTATGAATTTGGAGATTTTAAATTGTTATCACCATATTTTTAATGATAGTCAAATTGAGACTTGATATGGATTTATGAAATGGTGATTTTGACTAATATGCCTTATTATGACTATGGGTTTCAGGCATATTTTATTATGGTTTATTTGTGTGTTAATTCATATGTTTATAATTAGTGGAAATTATGTTGAAGGGCTTCTATTTTCAGAGTAATAAGTTTTAAGGACAACACTTCTAAATAATTAGTTTTAAGGACAATTTACAGGATAATGATAAATTCATTTATCTTTTTAAGTTATACAGGAAAATGATAAATCTTTTTATCATTATTTCTGTATAACTGAAAATGATAAATTCTTTTATCTTTTTCCTGTAAAATGTACTTAAAACTAATTTTTTAGAAATAGTGTCCTTAAAACTTATTACGTGCACAAATAAGCCCTTGAAGTGAAAATCCCCTTATAATTATGTGTTTATTGATTTAAACATTGTGATTTGAGATTTAGTTTAGGATTTCACCATTAATTCAGTTTTGCCTATGAAAGGTTATATTTGTGCATCTAAAGATTTAGTGAAATAGGAGATGAGGTGCCATTTACTTTCTTACGGCTATTTCTAGATTTTGGTATCATTCACTATGAGTTATTATTATGGTACTAGAACTTGTTTAGTTTGATACAATCTATGGGTTTCTATATCTTTGATGTTTATGCATGCCTATTATCATGATCTCACCTTTTGGATATTTAGAGATAGTCTGACCCCTTTATTATTTTTATAATACTGTGGTCAGACTGAGACTTGACAAGTATAAGGACTCATTGACTTTGGATTTGGGCTAGCTGGAATAGATATGTGAAGTGTTATCTAAGCATTAGAGTTCCATTTTTGAGATGCTAGACTTATTTGTGTACTTATGGTAAATTTGGTTGTCGTATTAACATTAGTTGTCTTGTATATTCATTTAACCTATCATAGTCTATATTTATGTATATGGTTGTATATGTAAGTCTAGCTTTTCCCTTTTGTAGACATGCACTTTAGAGAGATATTTGATGTATTATATTTCCATTGTGACCTATGATTCTGTGTTGTATTATTATGTGATATATTTCTCTGAGTTAAATTAAGCCACTATATTATAGTTTTGCACTTGTATTGTATAAGTTGAATTCCTTCTTATAAGGAAAAGGAAAAAAATACAGTCACATACTTCGACGTATCGATACTCGCCCAAAGCAACATTATGGATGGTCGCTCCTAACCAGCGTTATTCTCTGGATTGTTCGACAATATTACTTGTAATATTTTTGGGTAATACGGGTATAAAGGTGGGGCGTTACACATACCACCGTGTCTTCCTAGTCCGTTTATTCGGTGCTCACACTCAACACCCGCCCTTCAATATACTATATAACGAGTGTAAAGAATAACGGAAGAAATATAATCGAAAGTCCCATACCAGACGGTATTATAACTCCGTTTATTTAGATTTCTCGTTAAACAGAATAAAGAGTAATCAAATCATTCAAATATAAATTCATTTCCAAATCTCCACTTATATAGTTTAAAACATTCAAAAACACTTTGCAAATCAAATATCATTTATTGAAGTCTTTCCAATATAAGATTCAATATAAAAATTTATTTTCTAAATCCCTTTTACACATATTTTCCAAAATTTCCAAAATCACTTACAATTAAAAATAATCATAGAAACTATTTCTAAATTTTCTATAAATAAATTATTCTTTAAAATAAACTTATAAACTTCAAAAATAATACTTTTCATTTCAAACTATAATTTATAATTCAAAACCTTCACTATATATTCAAATCTCAAATAGCTCATATAGAAAATCACCAAATATTGCTTTAAATCCATTTCATAATATTTTATATTTAAATACTACTTCAAAATAAATTTATAAATTACAAAATAAATCATATTTGTTTCAAATAATAGAATTTAATACAAAATCTTCACTTTATACACTAACGGTTTGAAACAAAATATTTTCCATTTTCAAAATATCTTATATATTCAAAATAATTTCTAAGAAACCATTTTATTTACAACCTAATTTTATTTATTTATAAATATACTTCTACTTAATTTTAAAATATCAAAAATAATTGATTGTATCTTCAAAATATTTTAAAACCAAAAAGTCAATCGAACGTCAAAAATACGAATTATAGAAAAAAATCCTCCAAAATCATTAACAATCATCAATCTAAATTTATCGGGTGGCTAAGTCGAATTCCATCGAATTTCGGCCATTCAAACAATATACACACAATATAAATAAATTTCAAACATTAAAATGCAAACGGACAACATCACCTTTGCATTTCAGACATCTAACAAACACAAAATCTAATTATCCAATCAAAACACATCAAATATCACACAACCAGATGAACATCCCGATCAAATAATCCATCCATGAAAACAATTCAATATTCACAATCAATCCAATCCCAAACAACTAATAATCAGTACAACAACTGTTCACTACACAATTTCAGTCAATCTAAACCATATCAAACATCAATCAAACAATTAATTTCATCCAAGATATCAACAATTCGTATCCAATAACCAACCATCGATTCAACCAAGCAATCAAATAAATGTATGGGGAATAGGCATCAATTATTAGGAAATAGACATAGATGTAAGTGGGAAAACTCACCGAAATAATACTTGAACCTCTGAAATAGTGATTGAACAATTCCACGACTGCTACCCGTACTCGTATCATTGCCTACCCAGGTCCTCTCTACAATCATGCCCAAATTTCAAACGGCCATTGCCCAAAACTCCAATAGTCGTACCTTCACCATAATACCAACTATTGCTGCCTGTGCTAGAACATATCAGCCACCATCGTATAACCTCCAGCACTGCCACCTTGCTAAGAACAGACCTCTGCCTTAATGCCCAAATCGAATGTCGAAGCCACTCCAGCTACACCATAGGCGCCTCAACCTTGCTAGCTTCACACGCCTGTAACTGCTCCATTCGCAATAGCAAGTCACAACACACATCCTTGGTTGCGAGCGCATGCTCCCACTCCACGTTGAGTTCAGCTACGACGCTTGAGCGCCTCGCGATTTCTATCCTTTTTTTCTTTAAGTTAACGCAATTTCATCTATAATTTGCGAATTCAATTTTCGGGGTTCTAGGGCTTCAAAATGATAGGGAAGATTGAGCTTTCCATTGGATAGGATAAGGAGAAGAATATTCCAGACAGGAAAGTGGGCTCGAATTGTATTTGGGCTTGTTTAAATTAATTAATCTAATTTCCTTTTTCTTTTCTTACCTTTTATATAACTCAATTATTTATTTGTTAATAAACAACAATCTAGTTTGAATTGATTTGCACTTCATTCTACATAATATATTTTGATAACCGAACAATTTTATTCATTTCAATACTTGTTTATTTTTTTATTTAATTATTCATTATTCCAACATAAAGTAAAATTTATTTTTATACTATTTTAATCATATAAAAATTATCCACTCTTTAAAATATTTATAATCATTAAAACATTTTTATTCAATTTCAATATATTATCCGAAAAAGGATTTATTAATTTAATTCAATTTTATGAAAACAAAATCTCTTATTACATAGAATATAATTAAGTAAAATTTTTATTTACATATAAATAATAATTACTAATAATCAAATTTGTACATTTTATTCTAATTAATTATTTGTCATTACGGCGTAAAAAGTAGGGTTGTTACAACTGTCATCTCGATTTGACATTGAAATGACAGAATAGTGCCGAAATTTCAAAGAGGATCTACCCATAAATACAAGGGCTCAAAGGATAAGGGAATAGGGCAAAACTGCTCTACAACTATAAGCTAAGCATGACTTCAAGAGCGTCAACACAGTTTAGATGTTGTGTAATATTGTCATTCTGCATATCTATGGAGGTGCAGTTCTCAATAGCCCATTCACAATAGCAAAGTTCTAGAGTGCTAGTAACTATGTAGTTCTCCAGAAATGTGGGTAGTTTCTCATTGCAGTTTCGCCTACACATGTGTGTAGTCCATTGGCTTGATTACTTTATGAAACCATCAGGTCACGGTCTATTCAAAATTGGGTTCTCCCGCTTCAATTTCAAGCTTCCCGCCCAAATTCAAAATTCATCAACTCAAATTACAGTTTTCCATCGAAGACCACGTCAGTAATCCGTGTATAGCAAATAAGCAAGACAAATGATCGACATGTGGCGAGATCCAAAGGTAGGAATCAAAAGGGCCGAAGAATGACATTGGCAATCCAAATGAATCTCTATGTACTATAAATAAATAAGGCACTGTAGCATAAAAGAAGGATTCTTACTTTACACTTTTTAGACACTAAAATAAAAAATTGTACTCTTTGCCATTTTTGTTCGTACTTAGAATAATAGGAGAAGATAAAGACATTTTACCCTTGGATGTAGGATTGATTAACATCTGAACCACGTAAATTCTATGCCCTTTACTGCTTTTAGTACTTTACTTCGTTATTTTTTGTCTTCGATACCTGAATTGAAATGGGTTGCTTTAACGAACTGATGGAGATTGGCTATAGAATTTCAAACATTTTTCCTCCATAATTATGTAAGCATTAGAGCGACATAACTACCTCCTCTAAAGACAATTTTAATATTACTTAAATTTGCTGATTCATAATCACAAAATCTCATTAACAATTGATTTAGTAAAAAAATTCGAAAACGGATCTGGATCTACAAACTCAAAATATAAGATGCATGTACTATTAATAATTTAAAGTAAGATGAAGCTAAGATATTTTATAAATAATAATAATATATAACAACCATATTTCATTTAATAATACTAATGTGTTGATTTATGTTCATTTATACATTAATTCAACTCTTCTTTATTATTAGCATGTATATTTATATAATTAAATATAAGATGAAATTCGTTTTCAAAAAGTCCTTTTCATATAAAATAGCGTTAAATTATTTTAACATACATACATTGTAACAACCCAAAATTTTAATCGTTTTATTAAGATAATTAATTGAAATTTTGTAAAATTTTAAACAATAAAATTTGGAAAAAAAATTTATTATGTGGAATACGTCTATTCTAATATAGAAACTGGTAAATTTTCATCTGATAATATTGAAGTTTATTTTCCTGTGAAATTTTATTTCTATTTAAAACCGGTTAATAACAGTTGAATTTAAAAGTTTTCCTAAACCTAAATATGTCAACAGGAGAAAATTTATTTAGAGCATTCTAAATCAGACTGCGAAATTCATTTCGCGAAATTCGGACGTTTCTAGCTCCGTTTGGATTTTTCCGTACGGAATAACAACGTATATCGGTACCGATTATCGACTTTCGATCGGATGATTGTACCACTAGTATCTGTATACCGTTTTGATCGTCACCTCGTGCTGATCTCTACGGTATATTTATTTCTGTATTTTAAGATCCGGTACGCGACAGAAATAATAAACTATTCGTTGTAGCGGTACCGAAAATTTGTGACTTTCCTACTTCTTACCATTTCAAAATTGAAATTGAAACGTGCTGCCCAAACATATATTAATTTGCCTTGAAAATTCAGCTCAATCATAGCCAAACCGTCACCTATCGTTTCTATTCTTCATTGTTTTGAAATTGGTAACGGTTCAAAGTCTTTAACGTGTGAGCTGAATATAGGGGTGATGGTTACTATTCCTTTTACATTTCTTTTATATATTTTGTTCTGTCAAATCCCCTTTCATATCTCACTGCCTATTACCCAATAGTCAATAGTTTTCTTTTTCTTCAGAATTTATATCTACCCATTGCTATTACTACCGGTTCCTATTCATCTTCTAAATTTCCCTTTTATACGTTCATTTTGAAATAGATATTAATAGAACAACACAAAAATTTCACTTCCTTTTGCTTATAACGTGTGTCCAACCTGAAGCCTAGCTTTTCACCTCCCTCTTGTTTTCTTATGGCTGCTCTTCCCTACGTCCTTGCTACTCACGTATGTCCTTCGCCTCCCCTGACCGACCCGACCCCAGCCACCTAGCATCCACCGAAGCAGCCACGTCCATTTCGCACCCAGACCAGAAGCCTCATCTCCACCCGAGTCAGTCACCTCGGCCTCTCCCTATTTCGTAGTCATCTTCTGCTCTGGCGAGCGCCAAACCTGACCACATCTTGGTAGTCTCCTTATCACCTTCTCATCCCCTTATTTTGTATACAGGTATATAAATATATAGTACTATATGTATACGTTAGCTTTATTGCATGCGTATGAGTGTTTTATATATTATATATAAATTGTATTACAAGTTTCCATTTTACTAATAGGAACGTATGTTTACCTAAATTCTATTTTGTATACGTAAGTGGCCTTCTGTATAACATAAGTGTTATTTTATATATGCTGTATCAGGTTTGTTAGAAAAAATACAAATGTATATTAGTTGTTTAAAGTTTTTAAGTATGTAATGATTTCGGTTATATATTGGTATATATATATAGTTTATATATTTTCTGCATATATTCGTTATACAGTTATATCTATCAAGCTGTGATATATTTTAAAGTTTTACAGTTTATATATTTTAAAGTATATGAAGTTTATAAGGGTTGTAGCATATATATAGTTATAGTGCAGTCATAGGTTTGCTGTTGACAAATTTTAAGTACATATTATATATATTCGTTTATATTTACAGTATTATATATATTATTATATAGCAGTTTTGTAAGTGGAGATATATATGTTTGTTTATATATAAAATGTTTATAAAGTTATAAAAGGTTTATACAGTTGACTCTATTGTTTTGTTTTGGTCTGTCTGTTATATATATGAATTTATACAAGTTCATATCATTTTGTTGTTTGCAAACATTTGTTTGTTTCCTGTTTTGCACTGTTGAAAAGGAAGTTATATATATAACCAAGTTTTAATTTTTTTTTTATAATAGGTCCTGGTTTCTGAAGTTTAATGGTAAAGTATATATTTTGATTTCAAATTAAATGTAATATATATATATATATCAGTGTTATGGTAGATACGTTTGTTATGTGTGTTCTATTTAAAACAATGATTTTATTTTATTTTATTTAAAAATGTGTTTGTGTTTAGAATGTGATTTGGTATATACATAGTTATATATATATATATATATTCACTTATACTATTTATCTTTTTCGATTCAATTCTGATTTGGATTTCGTTTATTCCTATCTATCAGCCTTATTCGTCGAACCCGTGTCCATCGTGCTTTGCTTCGAAATTTGTGCCTGGATTCATAACCCATTTCATTGTCAAATGTATCTAGCCTTGAAAGGTGAGCAATCACTCACGATTAACGTTCTTATATTTATTAAATTTGATTTCAATTGAAACGACAATTGAAATATGCTGCTGTAGTTATTTAAATTGTTATATATGCTATTATCTGTAACTGTTCACCTGTGGGATATGACACCATATCCTACTGTCTATATTATATTGTTATTAATGATATATGCCTATTATATTATTATATTATCTGTTATCACTCTGCAAGTTCCCTGTAGTTTAGAATTCACTATGGGTTGAAATGATACATACCCGAATGGACTTTAGAATATGAGAAAATCGTTATGGGTTGAAATGATAAACCCAAGCGATTTTCATTTGTATTGAAATTGGGATTACGGGTCGAAATGATATCTACCCGTATATATTTAAATTTCGGATTGAAATGATAAATATCCGTATCACTTAACCGTATGATAAATATATATACAGACACCGTTGGTCCATATATATAAATATTTTGAAAATAAATTCTATGGTTTGGAAAGAAATATATGGTTTTAAAATGTTGAGCCTTAAATTATTATATATAAATGGGAATGATTGATTAAATACATATAATATGGTTGAGTATTTAAATTTATGTTTCAAAATAGATTTCAGTAATAATTTGAATAAATTAAGGTTGGGAAGATAATTTGAATTTAGTAAAGAATTTTATTTAATTAAACCGATTTAAAACTTATTGAAATTGAGATTTAAGATATGATTTATAACTTGGGTTTAATTTAAATAATTTAATGAATAATTCTTGTTTAAATAAATTTAAGGAAATATTTAGTAAAAATGAAATTTAAGGCTAGTTAAATGATATTGAATTTATTAAGTGAATATTCCATGATTAAATAATAATGAAGTTAAATCAAGGGCTATATGAGAATGTTAAATTTAACTTTGAAAATAATGAATATTAAAGCCTTGAAATATATTAAAAATTTAAATGGTCTTTTGAGAACTGAATTGAATTAATGAATTGAGCTTTGAATAAATCTGAATTTGGAATTTGAATTAATTTGAATCGATTTGTGAGACTTGAGGAAATTATAAATACTTTACTTTATAAATTATTTAATGTATATACACTATTTTGGAAAATAGATATTTTTGAAATGAAAATGATATTTTGGTTTTGAAGTATAAATTTATTTGAAATGACCACGGTGTTATATTGTATATTTCCACCTTGTAGATAGTTCCGCAGATCCTTAGAGGATGGTTATCCCAAACATCCTTTAAGTTGCTTGTATTTCAGTTGATATTTCACTTGAGTTGGATTTATTAGTATAAGAATGTTAATCCTGACTCGAGTGTTTTGTGTTTTGCTTTACGCTCGGGTCAGACCGAGTGATACAGCAATTGAGACTCACCTTTAGATTTTGGAGCTTCGTTTGGAGATCCAACCATCGATTCAGCTTTCAGCTTTCCAGTTGATTTGTTCAGAGAGGTCATCTATTCGTACTGAAGACTTCACTGTATTCGAGATATTCTGTTGTATTTTATTTGTAACTCTGATGTTATATAGTAGCTTCATGAACTACTATTTTATTTATTCCGCTGCGTATTATTGTATTACTCTGTGTTTGTGATTCTGTGATTGATTTATTTATTGTATATGTTGAGTTTTGCCAAGTTTTAAATTAACAATCTGATATTTTGAACTATTCAAGTCGGACATGTGTGGATTATTGTCGATTTAAATGGTCCAAAATAGCGGGTCGTTACATACACAAGCACGCGTGCGTGCTCACACACACATGCATTTGAAACAGAAATCCAATATTACATCAAATAGAGGTTCTATCAATACTGAAATATGTACACACTTATATATATACATATATATGTATATATATGTATATTAAAATATATGTATATATATATATGTATATATATATATGTGTGTGTGTGTGTGTTTGTGCGCGCGCGTGCATGTATATATAAATTTATAAAATTTTCATGGCTGAAACTTTAAGATTTTAAACATGTATGCATTCATTGAAATTAATTCTCAAATTGGTTTTAACACCCACACATGAACACACTTATATGTGTATTTTGAAACAGAAAGACCAATATGAGTAGTTAGAAATTACCACTAATATTTAACTAAACAAATACATATAAAATAATAAATTAACTTTTGGATCTTGATCTAAATCAACATTAACTTCAATAGAAATCAACAATAAGGACTAATAATTGAAATCATCACTATTAATTTCATACTAATCCAAATCAACAAAGTCATATAATTTTTAGATCTACACATATAAATTCGTCAAAGTAATTAAACTACCGTATCTATAACATTATGATGAATATATATAATAAATTTTTTATTACGTAATTGATGTTGCCCATTTGAATGCACCTTGATTGATAGAGTTGCTTTTAGATCTGATATCCTAGCCATTAGCTTTGCAATGGCTTGGAGAACCACTTTTTATTTAATTGATTTAATTGGATGCCATGGAAATATATTTTTTCTTTATTTTTATTATAAATTTTGGCCATTAATGTGGGAAAATAAAGATGAGGGCTTGAGTTTTGAAAGAGGTTGATTCCAAAAGGCAGGTGAATGAGCGGTAATGTATTTATATAGGGAACCTTCCCTAATCTACGCCCTTTATTTTCTAGAACCAACCATTGGATTTCAAACCTCTTTTTTCTTTCTATGGCCTACCATAAATGAGGATGAATGGGCCTTCGGTTGGTTTAATAACACTTGGCAAATAATTACATTTAAATCAAAATTATTTACCAATCAATGTTGCATATCGATTTGTACATATACGGATTTTATATACCTATCCTATTAAATACTAATGACATCCAAAAAAATACTAACTGCATCCAATACATCAATTAAATAAATAATAAATTACTAATTAATTTAATCAATTTATAATAATTTATAAATCAATTGAATTATATGGTATTTCGGGGAATCTATTAATGTAGGTGTGTGACTCGCATGTGTAAATTCTATCAGCGATTAATGTCGAACAATTCGAACATTAATGTTCACACTTCACATTAGCTAGTGGTGTGATAGTTAGGTCGAATTTATCCTTTATATATATATATATTGATAAAATATAATTTCACAGTATTAAGCAATACCTTTTAAGTAACGATTATTTACCCTAATTCTTTTCGTTAACACTATATCACTTTAGGAATTATCAAATTTGGTTTTGGTCGAAGTTCTAGCATCTTCAATATTCAACTTGGTTGGTACTTTAACAAAATCCTTGGTTCAGTAATAATATTTATTATTAATTATACCTCTCCAACTAGAGACTTTGACTTTGGGTTGACTACAGTCGACAATGATACTTACCTCATATAACCAAGGAGAAAAATTCTCTATTAAATATTGTTTCACGTTCAATGCTTCAACTTAGACCCAGACATAGTCATTTGATGAATGTAATTGCCATGATTTAGTAATAGTCAAAGTGGAGTATCCACATCGAAGTTCAACAATATTCTTAAATTGATAGAACTATGTAATATTGCCACTGTGAGATCTCCTATTTGATCTTAGTTAGTGTCAACCAATAGGAAACCCAAGAGTGAGTCATTCCATGGTTATCCAATAACTATTAGTACATAACCCCTTGGTTCCCCTAGCAGCCATGAGTAATACACTGCCCAACATTAAGAGAGCGTTACGTACTCTGATCTCAATGGATATATCGACATCCTTTCTTGAAACATCTTGACTAGGAATATTTAAAATAAAATGTTATTTTATACTATAATCAATTATTCATGTTGCAACAATTTGCAACTACAATCACATAACATTTCATTTCAGGATTCTCTTATTTATATACTTTAAATTAATTATTTAATTAATTATATCACTATATAACAAGGTATATAATAGAAATCGAATACCTTTATTATGAACTAGACCGGTCACCGAGTCAGATATATGTAACAAACTACATAACTGCCCGTAAGGCATACCCCTAACTCTAGCAAGTTAAAACCTTAATTCTATAAATGATGCCTTACATTCCTTAATCCAAACAAACTTATCTTTCTTCTGATTAGGTCTCGTCATTGGCACTGTTATGCGAGAGAATACCTTAATGAACCTTTGATAATATCCTGCAATCCCAAGAAAGTCCAAACCTCCATAATAATCTTAGGTTTCTTCCCATATTCACAGCCTCAAATTTCGAAGGGTATATAGCCAAACCCTGCTTTGAAACTTCATGGCCTAGGGACTTAACTTCCCTTCTCTAAAAATGTCACCTAGAAAATTCCGCCTTAACTTATGTTGTCTCAACGTCTCTTACTCAAGCATTAGGTGAATCTTATGATCTCTCCCATCTTTTGAGTACACTAAGATGTCATCTATAAACACCAATACATACTGGTATAATTAGTCTCAGAAGATACAATTCTTCAAGTCTAAAGAAACGCAGGTGCATTGGTTAGTACAAATGACATTATTAACCACTTATTGAACCATACCTCATTCTAAAAGAAGTCAAAGGAACACTCTCTTACCCAACTCTTAGTTGATGGAATCCCTAAGCCAAGTCTAGTTGCGAGAATACCTTAGCTTCATGCAAATAATTAAACAAATCATTGATCCTCGGTAAGGAATATATGTTCTTCACAGTCCTCTCACTTTCGATAGTCAATACACAATCTCAATGTACAATCGAACTTCTACACGAATATGGCCGAAGCTCCCTACGTTGAGCTACTTGGCCTTACAAAGCTCTTGCTTTCTAATTCAACTAGTTGCTTATTCAATTCCTTTATCTCCTTTGGTGGCATCCTACTAGGGGATTAGCTCTCGCTATCAAATCAATACGAAACCAACAGCTCTCGAGGGTGGTAATTCCAAAACTAGTTCAAACACATCGGGGAAGGATCTAACTACTTGTACTTCTCTAATACCTTCCTTTTCCTAAGCTAAAGTATACATTACTCCTTCACGATCAGGTCTTGTCCTTTCTGAGACTATAAGCACTAGTGTTCTTTCCTTTGGATGTCTTAATACTATAATCCTTTCGGCATAATATGTCTTTACGCCGAAGCATTCCAACCAATCCATCACCAAGATAACTCCAAACCCTATGAAGTCAAACACGTAAGGATCACACATAACACTACTACAAAACAGGCCATTTGCATCGGTTGTTTACCCCCTTTTTGCATCAGTTCAACAACCGATGCATATGCAACCGATGAAACAGGCTTAACACTTTTGCATCAGTTCTGGAACCGATGCAAAAAGGTCCTTTTTGCATCGGTTGTTACTAACAACTGATGCAAAATATCATGGTTGGTTGCTTGGACACAGCCCCCATGTTGCATCGGTTGTAATGAAAACTGATGCAACAAAGGAACTTGTTGCATCAGTTTTTTATAACAACCGATGCAAACTAATCCCTCTATTGCATCAGCTGTTTATACCTGATGCAAAAAAGCCATTCTCAGAAACCATTATTACAGTACTCAAATAGACTATATATATATTATTGATTATAACAAACAATTATTGCATGCAATATTACAATCATTCAAAATTAAATTTGAAGGCAAATACAAACTGAATAACATAATACCAAAATAAACATCGCAAGTTCATACAACCACTTTCAACAAATTCATATCACTGCATATACCCAATACATTTCATTGTCTCTGCCAATACCATCCTCTATCAGAACAGCAACTTCATCCACCAATCATCAGCTGATTACAAGGCACACCATCACCATCAATATCCATTCTACATCATCAGTTCCACAACCCATTGTCAACACTTCATCACTTCAATTCAAAACCCACTGTCAACACTTCAATTCTGCCTGCCTTCTGCACTTTCAACACCTGCAACACATTTCACCAGAGAACAACAATCCAACATTCCCACTACTACCCTACAGTTCAACACCACACTGCAGATTTCACTGTACATACCTGATCACCATAAACCCCCACACAACACCCTTGTCCGATCAACTCCTACTGCTCCAAATTGCATACAACCACTATCTCAAACAAACCACAACATCATCACCCTGCCTGTCACGCTAGTTCCCTACCTTCCATTATTGCATTCCTTCAATATCACAAAACAACTCACCACATAACCATCTACTGCTCCTCCACCTGACCATATCATTACTGCTTCAACCAACAGTCCACAACCGAACTCGCCTGAAGCTATACCCTCGAACTCGGGACATCCCAATCGAGCAATTCGTCCTGCTTCATTCAAATCCCAAACCCACAAGAGCTCTGTCACCATACCACCACACTCACATGTCTTCCTCTATAGCCACATCACTGGCAACTAACTGCTTCAGAACCTCATCAGCTCTGTCACTATATTTATTTTATTAACAATCGGAATCCACTTTACGTAAATTGTTTATGTTTGAAGTATTTAGTGAGTATGTGGGACATCTATATAGTAACTTGATAACTCTGATGGTAATAGAAGAATTGGGGCTTGCTTTGAACCACTTTAAGTAATATATCAAGTATAGAACACATAAATAATTTATTATATAAATCAGAAAGTAGGTTAACAAACAAACTAGAATTAGTTGACAACCAAAACAATAATGTCCACAGATAATATTATTCTATTGTCAATGAATTGAATGAACCATAACAAACTATATAACATAAGCTGTAGCATACATATCTGAGGTGAATTTTATTCACAACTCTGAATATTAGGACTAGATTGCAAGGGGGGAAAATGGAAAATGGAAAATAAAGGATTTATATACCTCAACAAGCCAATCAGTTAGAACACCCTCATGCTCTGAGTAATATCGTTTTGCACTGTTTCAATGAAGTTAGTAGTAGATGTGCTGAATCGCTGAAAATTTGAGATATTTTAGCTAACCATATTCAGATCATACAAAAAAAAATCAATATGCTGCACGCACATCTCTAATTTAGGGTCTTTGTAGAAAAATTTACATGATCAAATAGTACGTTGAATGTTGCGGAAGATATAATCTACACATCACCGAGCCATACTTTGTGCTGGTGAACTTAATAATCATGTAGCTAAAAACATTCAAAGCATGTGCCGAAAATCAAATTTTCTCTTTGTAAAAATATAAACAAATAAAAACAGTAGGAAAGATAAAAATCGTTCAAGTACCATACCTCGGCAGAATTGAAACTATTGATTTCACAGGAACAAGTACTGCATGTCATGGGATTTTTATTTTCAAAATCAATATGTACAATGTCCATATCATATAAATTTCCATGACCCTCTTTAACTGCATAGCAAGAAAATATTATTAAGAAAGAGTTGATCGGATATCCACTATTCATTCGTCTATATTCATTCGATAAATTTAAACATAAATCTGGATAAAGTTCTCATGTGTTATCGCTATCTGAAATTCATATATGTGATAGAAGAAACATGATTACATGATTCTTTTACATTTGAACTGAAAAAAGTAGTACAATTTATATAGAGAGGGCATCCACTGCAAGTTTTCAGCATTTCTCAAATTTCCAGTCAATAGTATCGATGTTTGATAATACCAAAATTATTGCCATGACAGCCACTTGGTAGACTATGTTTTGGTACTAGGTAGACTATGTTTAGGAGATTAATGAGGAGAAAAAAAACATAGTATGGTGTTTGTTGAGTGATAAAAATTTAAAATGTATTCTTCCATTTCGTCTCACTCACTAAACCAATAAAGACAAGTGTTTTGTTGACACTGTGAATTTGATAAACCTAGAAAGTAATGCTTAGATTGCAAATGATCAAAGAAAAAACTGAAACATCCCACTACATCAAAGTTATGAATCTTTTGATTCAGTACTTAATATTTGATGTATATATTACATGATACATGTATACATCATTTTTTTATAGTTGCAACTTTATGGGTATCAAATAAAAGGATGAATCAAATTTTTGATATATTTTTTTGTACCAAACCTGCTTTTAATTAGTATTAGCATAAAATAAAATGAAATGCATCATATTTTAAAACTATAGAGTTAAAACCTTTCCATAACATTACTCTTTAGCCAGTGGATAGCTTAATTCATCCCCAGAATTTAGAAATAGCTTCAAACAAGAAGCCTGTCAAAGAATTAGGACAACCTCCAAAAACAACATAATCAAACAATGTAACACTGTAACCCATGGTGTGAAGCATCTAATAGAGGGGATGTTACTGCTTTATACCTGGGTCATGTCAATAAGTAGCAGATGCATAAATACTTAACTATCTGTTGTCCAGTTCTAGCGGTTTCCATGTATTTATGTAGAATATTTGTGGAGGAGCTCATCTTGATGCACAACTTACCGTGCCTAGAGTGGGAGGAGCCAGAAGTTCTTCACCAATTTGATGTATCATTCCATATAACTTACTAAAACAGTTCGATTTGGATTTGCTTTCATCTCCTTCTGATAATGAAGGCACTAGCAGAACGCAACATACAGCTTGATGTGTCACGTATATTACAGTATTACTAAAGAAACCAGTAATTTTGAGTTCAAAATAAATAATAGACATACCGCTTGTTCATAATCTGCAACTCCGTTGCTTGTTACGATTTGTGTATGATAAATTTTGCCTGATTTTTTTATCAAACCGAATGAATGCGTCCATATGAAAAAACCTCCTAGCTGCATATTTAACAAAGCAAAGTGTTAATAAAATATTAAAACTATGTTGTGGTGATAAATGATAATAGAATCTTACTGCCATAGAGAATGAGACGTAGGAAAAACTGTTTATGCTGCAAATCTCACTATCGCCAAATGGGCTGCCTGGTTCTTTGCAAACAGCTGGAACGATTACCAAAAGTAGATTTCCCAGGTTTCCTACAAAGTTTGTCATGGTGAGAAATATATTGAACAATAGGTTTCTATGATATTATATGTTAAATATGTTTTTGAAATTCATACCTGCAGAACTTGTAGCTATTATTATTCCCTCAAGATGCTTTTCTGGCTTCAAAATCTTAACTACAATCCATCCAAGAATCCCTCCAGCTAAAAATGCGATTCCAATATTTGCAGGCATAAACCACCTAATCATATGCATTCGAATGATGGAATTAACAATTTGAGCAATGAATGGACTGGCTATAAATACTATTACTGCTCACCAAGATATAATGTCTTGAAAAGTTACGGATTTTGCCAAGTTTGCAAACATGAGAGATGGAGTAAACACGGTAAAGACAATCTGTTTAGCATCATAATATTTGAGTTATTTTGTTCGTTAATTTATACGACAACGACGATGATGATTCATTGCATCATTATTTAATCAAAATTATTACCCTATTCATGTCTCTTCTTGCGCTTGCAGTTAAGACATTGCTGTAACCAGTGGCAAGATATGCTCCAAGCAGACCAATGAGTAGTACTTGTAAACTTGAAGATGATGCCACAATAAATAGAGACCAAAATCCCATCTATTACTTTGTTTTAGGAAAAAATAAACAAAAAGGAAAAGGGATCTTGGTTTTAATGAACTTCCGAGCTTTTTGTAATTTGACTTCTACTTTACGATTGCAGCTCCAAGATTATTAGGTTACCCCTGATGGAAAAAAGTATATAATGGCGTCAAATTCCAATAACTTCTTGAATTTTACACTACACATACGTGCCCATTGATTCATTTACAGTTCCAGTCATGGACAGTTCAGATAATCAAATTCAAGGATTATCATTAGCCATGCGGTTTATTAGCTATAAGACATCAAATTCCACTATAAGTCATGTGTGACTTGGATTTTTTAAAATACAGACTATGTTTTGCATGGAGGCATGGAGGCATGAAGCCTCATAATGGCAGATGTGAGTTGGGCAACACATATTGACAGCTTACTCTGCCGTAGAAGTGGTATTCATGATGTTGACAGGCAACAGAGGGGATTGTACACTAATATTAAATAAGCATGTACCAATTTGATGCTAACTATGAATTTTCCTATGGGTTACTGTTTACCGTGTAAATTTAGCTGTACTAAGCCTTTCTGTAATAAAGAGAAATTTGCTTATATCTTTTCTTGCATACGTACTGGTTTGTCTAATGATGATACTTTAAATATATCTCATTCAAATGCATACATTTCTGATGATGACATAAATAATGGAAAATTTCTCAATAACAATTCAACTTCTAATAATTTAGTAAAATTTTCTGTAAACTCTAATTTGCCGAGTTGAAACTCGCAAGTTTACCATTGATACTTGTTCTCACCATTCAGGGCCTTGCGCTAGACAGAAAGCTAGCAGAAAATTTACTCATGAGCTTGAAATCTTTGAATTCAAAGCCACTAGAATGTCTACTGTTGTTGAGAACCCTACTCGAAATTTTTTAGTAAGCTGGTTTAACGGATCTCAGAAAAGAAAGAGATCTAAGACTAGTGGTTTGAGTTCTTTACGCTATGACTTGAAGAACTTAAATATTTCTTACTCTTAATGCATTATTTAACTTGGAATGTTAGGGGAATTAATTCCCCCAATAACAAATGGATGTCATCAACTTCTATAGAAAGAATAGCCATTGCTCTTTTGGGAAACAAACTAAATAATTCTAGCACTGAAAGGTTTGCTTATAGATTAAACATTATGTTGTTTTCGTTACAGGATTGCTAAGTGTACTAGCTTAGCATGCACAATCGTCCATGCTTGCTCTATGATTTTTTAAACTAGAAAGTGTGATCTGATTTTTTTTATTTTTTATTTTTTAATCAAAAGGATGAATCAGGCCATATATGAAAGAAAAAGAGAGAAAGAAACATATTTAGAATCCTCAAAAGCAACTTAATTTCTAAAATCTCTGAAAATCAATTAATTAATTTCAAACATATCAAGATGATATGATCAAGTTTCAAAGTTGAATAAAAATAAAAACTCCTAAACATAGAAAATGAAAGTAGAACGTACCATTATCAAATAACATTCACTTCACTTACTGCTACAACCTCCTTACTGCTGCCTTCTACCACTTCAACACAGCAACAAACATCACCACTCACCATTTCACCCCATGCATTCACAGTTCAACCAGCCCCCTGCATTCACATTAAAACTGCACCATCATCCTCTGCCCTCACAACATCTCAAACCACAACTTCTTCCCCTCTGTTTGTTACATCACAGTTCTACATTCCTTACTGCAACTACAACTCTCTTTGCTTACAACTAAAACTACCTTGCTTACAGCTCACTTCTCTGCCATAATCATCAACTGCCTCCTCTACACATTACATAATAATATCTTAACCCATATCATCAACACTGCTTACAAACAGTCTCTATCAACCCACAACAGCAACTCCGGTTTCAACATCTACCCAAACCACTGCCATCACAAAACTACCATCAACAACCACTATACCCACCATATAAACCACCAGAGAGCTTCCACTTTCAAACTTCTTCACTGACCACTGCTACTCATCAAACAATTCCACCATCTACCTCCCAAATCGTCGTGACCCAAAGCAGCTTCCAACACCTCAATCACTTGCCATCAATTAAACGAACCAATCGACTCGACACCTCAATCGCCTGCAATTCAAACCGCCAACCTTCCCTCACCACAATTCGCCTTCGAACCCGTGATGCGTGAACCCCCTTCGCCACAAAAATCACGCAACCAAAATTGAGAACAAACCACCACTGTCAACCTCCTCCCCACGACCACAACTAGAACAACAACCGAACAAGGAAATCCAATCACCCGGATCAAATTGCTTGAATCTGCGGCGAGCAGTGCTTGGATTTTAGTTTGAAGACTAATAGCAGACGTTAATTAGCAGCAAAAAAACCCATTTTAGCATCTCGTTTAATTTGTTGAAGAAGAAAAAAAAGTAAAAAATAAATTTTCTGGCACCGACGATTCTGAGGTGGAGAATTTTTTTTTTGGACTAGGTTATTGAGGAGGAATGAGCACATTTGTCCAAAGTAGTAACTTTGGAGCCAATTTTTCATTATTTCCCACCTAATTTCATATTGCCATCAACATGTAGTTGCATCGGTTGACATTAAAACCGATGCGACTAAAACTATTTGCATCGGTTGTTGGTGAGAACTGATGCAAATTTGATTTTTTTATTACCTATTACTTTTCACGTACCAATTGCATCAGTTATTAAGATAGAACTGATGCAAATAGTTCTATTTGCATCAGTTTTTACTTCAACCGATGCAAATGAGGCGAAACAATATGCACTTTTTGTACTAGTGTAAAATTACACCCACGTAACTTAATTTCTAAGTTAGTGCACATAAATCTACGAGTAGCGTATCCCCCTATTCGATTCAGTTCATAAATGGTGAATGAATAGGTAACCTCTAACCCAAGTCTATCAACCAAGTCATTTGCTATAAATGAATGTGTAGCACCGGCATCAAGTAGTACTTTAACTGAATTACCAAAAATCAAAGTAATACCATCTAAGATTATGCCCTTGCCTTTCTCCTTAGAAGATGGTCCTCCTTTGGCCCTTGCAAAGTAAAGACCTTTGCCCGCTTTGGCTCCAGGCAATCCTTCTTCTTATGGCCAAGCTTGTCATAATAAAAGCATTTGATCTTATCAACTCCTTCCATGTTTGGTTACTTAGATGCATAATACTCCATTTGGCCATAGCTATAACTATTCACATGGAAATATCCTTGTATGCTCCACCTCCTCGAGAATTCCATTTCGATTGCTAACCGTTCTTCACCTTCTGGTATGGAGTGAACTTCTTATTCTATTAGTTTGAGCCTCATGTCACACGCTTCTTCTTTCGGCACACATTAGCTCATATCTCCTTACTACCACTTCGTTGAATGGAAGTGCTAGATGGACCATTGTCTTATCACTCAATTTAGGCCTCAATCCTAAAGTAAACTTTTCCACCCTCTTCCTTGAAACTGCTCCACCCTCTTCCTTGGTGTCCTAATCAGATCATCTCTATACTCTAGTAGAGCATTAAACTTATGCGCATACTCTAGTATCGTGCTTTCTTGTTGCAGCTTAACAAACTCCCAAATCATGGCTGACATCTTCGATCTAGGGTTAAACTATTCCTCAAACATCTCCTTAAATATTTCTTAAGTAATATCTTGCTCAAGAACTTTCACCCTCATTATCTCCCACCAAATACTAGTTAGATATTTAAGCTGGTTGGATACTAACTTCACGTTCTAGGTTTCGGTAAACTCCAAATCTTCAAGGATGTATTCACTCATTCGTGACAAATCACATGCTTCTAAGCTCTGAAAGTCTTGATTCATCTTTGAAAAGTTTTTTCTAGCAGCTTAAACCGGGCCCTCTGGAACATGCAGGGCTTGTGGTGGCACTTGCTATCGAACCTATTGTTGCACTAAGTTCGCCGAGAACTGCTGGAAAAATGCACATGTCTAAGTTTCCTACAGCCAGAGCTGGCATTTTAACTCTAGCCTCTACCCCAACATTTGGGGTTGCTTCCCTCCTTGGTCATTAGTCTAAGTACTCTCAATCTCTCTCCTTACACTTGCTCCTCCTACTATAATTCTTTCTAATTTCCATCTTACTTTTCTGTCAAGCAAGCATTCATTAGACTAAAAAAGAAAGGGAGTGAAATGACAACATAAGGATAGATATATCTACCTATTTATCTACATAGTAAAATACACATACATCATGTACTAGCATATACCCTTTATAACGTGTTTGTTTTGTAGTAAGTACTTAACTACTTCTAGCTTTATTTTACAAAAATGCCCCTTAACCTATGCCCTGATATCAAACTATAACATCCCTCATTCTAATACCCAAAGATGGAACCCGAATATGATATAGTCATCCTAGAGTTATCTTTTGGGGACATAATGAGATAGGTATTTTTTTAACAACATCAAGCAAAATGAGTAACTAAATACATTTCATTACACATAATTATCATAATAGTTTTTACATGATTGTATTTGTGTTTTCATTAACCCAAAACGTGCCCACATAGGGGCCAAATATAAATTGAACATAGATAATAGTGTCATGCCCGACATATGAAGATGCCGACATGAACACTTATATAGTGAAAATAAAAAAAACTTTTATTTGCAACTAAACCTTATACTTCGTCTTCGTCATTCTTTATTCGCATTTCCAAAGTAACTAGTCCATTCTCATAAACTCAACATACTTGAACGAGTACCCGTGAGTTTATGGTGAAAATAATAATAAAATACAAAACATACATGAAGTATGGTATGTGTAACACTTTACCCTAAACATAACATGTAACACCCGGTAATTTTGCATTAGTTATTTAATTAGTTAGTTAGTTAAATAATTAGGTTTCAAAAAATAGAATTTATGCAAATGATCGAATTTGACCATGAAACTTGCATCATTGAGTTTGTGACAAAATTTTGATAAACTTTCATATTTGGAGTTTTGTGATCGGAGTCCAAACGAAGAAGTTACGGACAAAAAACGAATTCGAAACGGAAATAATTTGTTTAAGAAATTAACGTTTTTAATTAATTGAATGGGGTCCACAGGTCGATTCGCTTAGTGTAGCGGTCGATCTAGGGTGGTCGACCCCCATAAGGCTCTTAAGGCGACGACTAGGGTTTTCCCTAGCCCAATGGCCCATGATCTATTATATTTTGATCTAACGGTTCTTGTTGATTCTAGCGCCTATAAATACAGGCTTAACCCTTCCTTCTCTTCTCATATTTTTTCGAATAGAGCAATAAAGCTCTTCCATTTCTTCTTCTCCACCTTCTTTCTAAGTTATAAAAATAAATATTTACATCTATATTCATACAAATTGGAGAAGAACAGAAATCAAATAAAAAGGAGAAGAGAAGAGAATCAACTATATGTGTATTTGAGGTAATTTATATATTTGTATATTATTTCTCTCCCAATCCCAAATCTCTTCTCATATCTAATGTATATATACCCCCTTTTTATACATATTTCTTGGATTAAAAAGAATTTGGAGATGAATTTAAGGTTCTACTTTAAATCTGGAGATTTGGACAGCTTTTAAAAGGTGAGTAGGAAATTTTATATATTGTTTATGATTTTAAATCTATTTCGTTAGCATACGTTTGATTTTTATGCCTAAATCAATTATATTTGTGAGTTGTAGGCTCAAATTAGTGTAGAAAACTATTGCCTATATATTCTTCTCTTAGACATGTCTTAGAAATATGTTTACACCTAGATTTGGAAATCGAATCCAAAGTTTTTAGAATTTGAATGTTGTATATTTTTATTCTAGATTTGTACTTGGGAGTAAAATAGGATTTTTGGATTATTACCTAATTTGTGCTATGTCGTAGATTTTCCACAGTTTAATTTGTGGAAAGAATATCCGTTTGATCTTATAAATTTATTTACTTTTTTCACTTTTCATTCAAAGGGCGACGTTTAACAAGGAATAAGATATTATCCATTCCTTTTAATTTAAAATGGAGTCAATATTTCCTATTTGTGTTAAACCAATTTATGGAAATCAAAGCGGAAAATCTTTCTAAGGAATTTAATTCTAGCAAATTAAATATGGAAAGCATATTCTAGTTATATATTTATGACTAGAAAATATTTGGATTTGGATAGCTAGTTTATTAGGCAGTTTATACATATTTATTGCGTTAATAAAGAAGAACAACGTTTATTCATGCGTTATTTATGCATGACATTCGTTAATTATTATTATATTTAGGAAAACGAATAGTTAGAATTAGAAAAGGTAGTAATTCATATTAATGGAAAATAAACTAGGGATTCCTATTAATTAATTAATAACCTAAATTAATAGGCAATAAATTATGGGTTATAATTAATAGAGACAAAAGGATATAATGAGACTAGTAAAAATGGAATAAATATAACAAGGTTACTAATTTGAAATTAGTAATCATACATAAATGTCTTAGGAAATGTCTGTTTGGATTTTAAGGACAAATCGACATTTATAAGCATTAAAAGGGAATTTATGGGTAGATAAGTATTCAAGATAAATCTTATTGCCTTAAATAAAAAGGGAATTAGTAAACTAAGTCCAATGTAAACCTAAGATAGTATAAGTAAAGACATAAGATGGTTAATTGAACTTAGTAGGTTAGTGATGCGAGGTCAGTAGAGTCACCCGACGGAAGACTGCCCTTCACTTTAAGGCTACCAGTAGTCGAGTGCACTTACCACCAATGTGGGATATCACTAATCCTAGGACCCGTGATGGCATGAGGGACTAAACCTACTTTATTAATTGAAAAGTATTAAATAATCCAAATCAGGAATTAGGAAGCGGTGAGGGATACCTCTAAAACGGTTTACTTCAGTGTTGAGGTATTAAGTTGCTACTTTAGGGCCTACCTCCCTACCAAAAGGAGTAACCTAACGAGATTCTATATTTATAATTAAGAAGTACTATGTATTCTAGTAAGATTTCCAAGCAATGTCGGCTAGAGAGTACCAGTGAGGAGTCCTCTTGGGGTTAGGTATTAAATGGCAAAGGCCTACCTATATGTAGATGTTAAATGGTCAGAGGCCTGCCTAGTCGGCTTGGGTACAGTCTCTCACATTGCTAAGACTTCAATAACGACAAGTGCGCTAGTGGTATGGCTATTATAAATTATAAGGCCATATATAGTGGTCAAAGGTTTCTGTAGTTAGGACCAATAGACCAATAATGACGATGCAAGAAGTCCACCTTAGGAGTAGGTCTTAACTGACGGAGTCTACCTCGATTAAGGTCTTAAATAGCAAAGTTTACTTATATCTCTTTTAAATGTATTATGTGGTGATAGTAGAAGCCCGCTTTATATTTGGAAGTATTAAGTGGCAAATGGGTATGGAAGTAATGGGTGGTTGATAAGGATTCGTCGGTATTTTGTACCTTAGGGATGCATAGGTAAGTAATTGTGTGTACAATGCAAGGTTAGATTAGAATTGCTAACCTTAAAAGACATAACAATTAAATGGAAACCAATCGGTATAAATTTATGTTATGAATAGTATATAGATTTTACAGTCACCAGAACGTTGTTCTGACTCCTTCCTTATTAGAACCCACATGATAGATTTAAAGGAACATGTCACTGGAGTTGGATGTGTTTAGTTGTTGGATAAGTCTTCTTTTCTCTCATGCTCAATGCTGATGTGACAATCTGCTATCCAAGGAATACCATTAATTCCAAGGTAGTGGTTATAACTAATATTCTTATCCTATTATTGTTTCTGCTGTGAGTTTAGATTTCTATCAATCTCTGATAATGCTCATGCTTATTTGTAGGTACCAAATCCAACGATCTGTGGTTTAATGGACTTGGGTTTCGATTTTTGTCGAAATTAGGCCCATTAAGGTATGGGTGGTTACATTTGGTATCATAGCTTAGGTTAGTAGATCAGAGGAACTAGGATAAATTGAGAGAATGTATTCATACTTTCCTATCTAGTATTATTGTATTTTTATGCTAGATTCTAAGAATTTCAAACTAAAAGTAGTTGTGGTTCCACTCCAAAGGAATGGATGAAACAACTATGGGTGGAAATATCTTAGTGTTAAGATTTTCATGTCGACTTCGAAGTACCTTACGGAGTGCTAGCGATGCATAAGGCGTTGATGACAATAAGCATGAGTATGACATATGGCAGAATCTCGGAGATTGGAGGTGTTTAACTTAATGGTTGAGATTCTAACTACCTTATGATTTTGGATTTTGATGATGAGTTCCAGTTGGAGGCACACATTTATTCCTGATGGGTGGGAATTAGAGTCTGCATGTCGCAATTGTCTGAAGGCAAGTTTTTGCTAGGGTGCATTTATTGATCACCTCTTTGATAGTAAACCGAGTTTTTATTTGAATAATTAATTTCAATTCCTTAGTCTAAAACCTATGAGAGAATTTTTATAAAGTATGTTTTGGAAATGCCTTAGATTTTGGAGAAAGGGTTTTCATAGGATTTTTTTCCCAATGATTTATTTTTGAAATTTTGTATTGGGAAAGTTTTGAAAATTTTAATTTTCAAAGAAACATGTATACTACTACGTTTGTCGTGTTAAGAAATTTTTAGTTTATAAAAGATTAAGTTTTGAAATTCTTAAATATTTATATTTATATATCAGTAAAGGCTTGATTTTGATTTTTGGCAAGGAAATAGTTTTCCAATTTAGGAAATTTGTGTTTAAAAAAAAGGTTTTTAGAAACCATGAAATATTTATATATGCAAGTTTGATTTTGAAAGGAATTTTTGGTATGGAATAGTTTCTACTATTTAGAAATAAATATAAAGGAGCATATATTTAGCTCAGTGATTTTTCGGTATATAAAATAGAGGTTTTTAAAATCTTCTATCTTTAAGGTATAAACAAAAGAGGAATTACATTCAATTTTATTGGGGTATGTAGTTTGAAGTGTTGTACCACCAGCTATTGAAAGAAATATTTCCGTGCGAAGTAGGCAGGAAATAGTAGCTGGAATATTTTCAGGTTTTTGGAATTATTGTTGGTCGCAGCGGTTTTGTTGGAACTACTATGAATTGTTAGAGCATGGTTTAGGACTAGGCGTAGGCTTTGACACCACTGTAATAAGGACTAGAATTTTTTGGATCATGTCGAATCGAAGGAGACAGTGCGAAACGATTATTATTATTTAATCCACCCTAATTGGGTCTAAGTTCAATTAACGCCCAAAGCCCGTCTAACGGTAAACCTATAGTGGTCTACCAGTTAACGAGTTTTGGTGCTACTTGAACCTGGAATGGGATTATAAAAGTCGCTCTGAATTCTCCCAGTTGCCTTCTTTCGTTCCTCCTTCGTCAACGACCCGAACCCAATCTCCATCCTCCCCCCTCCTTCAAGTATCAGCCTCTGTCTTCCATCCTCCCCTAGGCGACGCCGTTTTTCCCTAGAAGCAACAGCCTCGCCTCCCCCTCATGATGGTTTTGCACATTAGATCTCGCCCCACTACCACTCCAGATCTAAACCCTATTTCCTCCCTCCGACCACTTCTTAGCCCAAGACATCTTTCCGCATTGCCGGCTTTTCCACGCACCATTATGGTCGTAACCCTCAAGAGGCCAGTTGGCTGGATTGAAATGAGCAGAAGGTTTCGCCGCTTTTGGGCTGGAAGAGCTATTTGTCGTGGTAGGATTTGCACTGATCCTCTGCTTCGAGACTTTTGAGCGGGAATGTTACCCATGCTGCATTTGTCTTTTCAGTGTCCTGTTTGCATAGAATTTCGATGGAGGCAACAGTTTGATTTGTTCGAAAGTGAAAGGTGTCTTGATTGAGCTGACCAATGATCATCTCACTGAGATTTTGGAGGCCTATATGAAGGACGCGGACTTAGATGATTTTGAAGTGACTGACTCAAAGATTTTGTAGAAGATTTTTTTCCAAAATGTTGGTGCTTGGAAGATGGATAATCTACGTCTTACTTCCTGCAAGATTGTGCGCATCATTCGACATAACATCATCCTAAGACGAAAAGTTATGACTGGATTTATCCCATAGTGCAAAAGACCACTTGTGCTAGTATTGGCGGCATCGCCGTCAATTAGACCCGCACCCTTATGATGCAATGTGTTGATCAAGGATTAGCACTCCACAAAGTCACTTTCCATATTTTCACCTATTCAATCTTGTCTTTAGGTAATACGGGTGAATCTCCCTGGAGAGACAGTTTAGTAGAAGGTTCCTTATGCCATTATTAGATCCTTCCTAAGAAACATGACAACTTTGAAGCCATCAGCAACACCAGCAGTGCCAGCGGCACGAGATTGGGTGTATAGCTGCCATGCTACGACCATTCAAGAGTCACAACAACAGATCGAGCTTCAACCACGGAGCAAGGCATCTCGTAGTCTGTAGGCATTATTTTAGGATTTATGGTGTTGTTGTCTTTTCCCTTCCAGCATTTTTTTTCTTTTAGGTTGTTTGGGTTGTAATTATTTGTATCTCTTGTAAAAGGCACACATGATATTATGAGTTCATATTTATTTACCGTGTTATTGTTTCTGGACATGTAAACCGCTCTTATATATGCATAGTGAAGAAGCAATATAAATATGGAAATCTTATAAAAGACACTTAACTAACAGTAAATGCAATATAAGACTGAAAGTTTAGAATAGTTGGAAAATTTTAGCGAAGGATATGATAAAGTTTTTTTGGTATCATGGGTCATTGATCGTGTTCCTTAAATGTTAATTTTTTTGGGTAATTGGGTACGATGACATTTTTAAATAAAATTTCAAGTTTTATGGGTAAGGTTAGTTGTAGAATTTTAGAATTTGGTTTATGCATTTAGTGCATAACCGACTTCCGACTACGCTAAAATTGTAGCTTAACTTATCAAATTTTTTGAAAATGAAATATTTTGGAAAGCTTCTCTTTTGAAAAAAAATAATTTTTAGGTTTTAGTTATTGTGGGCTCTTCAATTAATTTTAGAATTTTTATCCAAAAATTTTATTTCAAGGGAAACGTGCGTCTAAATATTTTGGGTTTTTATTTTTCAAATGACGTACAAATTTGAAAAGCGAGAAAGATTTTTGTGAAATATTTGATTTTGAAGGCCACATGTTAAGCGTAGGGAAGACAAATAGAGTCAGAATTTGTAGATTTAGCGGTGCATTAAGATCAACGATGCGATAAATGCAAGCGATAATAAGGAAAAAGCTGTTTTAGCCTTGGAATTTCTATTTCCTTACCTCGACGATGCACTCGAATCTATTTTTAGACTCAATTCCATTTTAGAGCCTAAAAATAAGCATCCTTATGCATTTTGTATATGGAAAATTTAGAGTAAATCTGGGGTAGCGAGAAAATTTCCATTATACTACTGGAATAGGAAGATTATAGAGTGGTAAGAATGTTAAATTCTCCACCTAAATTCTTTTTTCCGACATAGGAGTAAAGTTTAGAAAGCGATTTTTTGATACGTTAGATTTTCGGATGGTAGGAATTGGATGCAAAATTGGTTGCTTTATACTTCTATTCGTAGGAGTATGGGGGTTTTGGTTTAAAAGATTTTTCAAAAGCTGCATACATATAGAGCTACCAGTATACATATAGGTTGTTTGCATCATATTTTTCAAAAATGTTTTCAAAGAAATGCATTCATATTTAGAATTGTTCTGCATACATATTTTCTATGTGGTAATACAGTAATACACTAAGCACTTATGCACGTTTGATTTCAAAATTGGTTGTACACTTATTGGTTGTGTCGTTTAGGATAATTATGAGCCAAAACCATGACTTAGTCATTGGTGAAATTTCAGAGACGAAATTCTTTTTAAGGGGGAAAGAATGTAACACCCCATAATTTGGCATTAGTTATTTAATTAGTTAGTTAGTTAATTAATTAGGCTTCAAAAAAATAAAATTTGTGCAAACAATGGAATTTGACCACGAAATTTGCACCATTGCATTTATAGTGAAATTCTGACAACTTTCATATTCGGAGTTTTTGCGATCGGTGTCCAAATGAAGAAGTTATGAATGAAAAACGAATTTGGAACATATAATTCGTTTAAGAAATTAACGTTTTTAATTAATTGAATGGGGTCCATAGGTCGATCTGCTTAGTGTAGCGTCGACTTGGGACGGTCAACCCTCATAAGGGGGGCGGTCGACCGCTTTTAAGGCGGCAGTTAGGGTTTTCCCTGGACCAATTGCCCGAATCTATTATATTTTGATCTAACGGTTCTGCTTGATTCTAGCGCCTATAAATACAGGCCTAACCCTTCCTTCTCTTCTCATATTTTTTTGAATAGAGCAATGAAGTTCTGCTATTTCTTCTACTCCACTTTCTTTCTAAATTATAAAAGTTAGATATTTATATCTATATTCATACAAATTGGAGAAGAATAGAAATCTAATAAAAAGGAGAAGAGAATCAACTATACGCCTATTTGAGGTAATTTATATATTTATATATTTGTATCTATTTTCTCTCCAAATCCCAAATCTCTTCTTAAATCTAATGTATGTATATACTCTTTTTATACATATTTCTTGGATTAAAAAGGATTTGGAGATAAATTTAAGGTTCTACTTCAGATCTGGAGATTTTGATCGCTTTTAAAAGGTGAGTGAGAAATTTTATATATTGTTTATGATTTTAAATCTATTCCTTTCACATATGTTTGATGCCTAAATCAATTTTATTTGTGAGTGGTAGGCTCAAATTAGTATAAAAAACTATTGCCTACATATTCTTATCTTAGATCAGTTACACCTAAATCTGAAAATCAGTCCCAAATATTTTAGAATTTGAATGTTGTATATTTTTATTCCAAATCTGTACTTGGGTGTAAAATAGGATTTTTGGATAATTTCCCAATTTGTTCTATGTTGTAGATTTTCCATATTTAATTTATGGAAAGAACATCCGTTTGATTTTTAAAAATTTGTTTACCTTTCCACTTTTCATTCAAAAGAGTGACGTTTGATTTAACAAAAATTAAAAAATTATCTATTCCTTGTAATTTCAAACGAAGTCAACCCTTCCTTTTTGTGTTAAACCAATTTATGGAAATCATAGCAAAAATGTTCCGAAGGAATTTAATTCCAAAAATTAAATATGGAAAGCATATTCTAGTTACATATTTATGACTATCATATATTTGATTACGAATAGGTAATTTTATTAGGCAGTTTATACATATTTATAAAGAAGAACATCGTTTATTCGTGCGTTATTTATGCGTAACGTTCATTAGTTATTATTATATTTAGGAAAGTGAATAGTTAGAATTAGAAAAGGTTGTAATTCATATAACTGGACAATAAATTAGGAATTCCTATTAATTAATTAATAGGAAATGAAAGATTGTAACCTAAATTAATGGACAATTAATGAGAAATAATAGATAATATTAAACTAAGGATTGCAATTAATAGAGACAAATTGATTAATGGGACTGATAAAAATGGAATAGATATATAAATGTTACTAATTTGAAATTAGTAATCATACATAAGTGTCTTAGGAAATATGCGTTAGGATTTTATGGACAAATTGACATTTACGAGCATTAAAAATGGATTTATGGGTAGATTAGTATTTAAGCTAAATCTTATTGTCTTAAATAAAAATGAATTAGTAAGCTAAGTCCAATGTCAACCTAAGAAAGTATAAGTAAAGCCTTAAGATGGTTAATTGGACTTTGTAGGTTAGTGATGCGAGGTCAGCAGAGTCACTCGATGGAAGATTGCCCTTCAATTTGAGACTACCAACAGTCGGGTGCACTTACTACTAATTTAAGATATCACTAATCCTAGGACCCGTGACGGTGTGAGAGATTGGACCTACTTTCTTAATTGGAAAGTATTAAATAGTCCAAATCTGGAATTAGAAAGCGGTGAGGGATACCTCTAAAAAGGTTTACTTCAGCGTTGAGGTATTAAGTGGCTATCTTAGGGCCCACGTCCCTACCGAAAGGAGTAACCTAATGAGGTTCCATATTTATAATTAAGAGTGATGACGGATATCTCAGGAAGGGTTCGCTTTGGGTTTGAGGTACTAAGTGACCGATCTGGGGTTCACCTCTCTCCTACAAAAGAAGTACTAAGTAGCCTAATGAAATTTCCAAGCAATGTCAGCTAGAAAGTACCGGTGAGGAGTTCGCCTTGGGGTAGGTATTAAATGGCAAAGGTCTACCTATAAATAGGTGTTAAATGCTCAAAGGCATGCCTAGTCCTTATTAAGGACGTATTAAGTGGCTTGGGTACAGTCTCTCACATTGCTAAGAATTTAATAATGATAGATGCGCTTGTGGTATGGCTATTATAAATTATAAGGCCATGTATAGTGGTCAAAGATTTCTGTAGTTAGGACTAATAAACCAATAATGACGATGCTAGAAGTCCACCATGGGAGTAGGTATTATTGACAAAGTCTACCTCGATTGAGGTCTTAAATGACAAAGTCTTCTTATTTCTCTTTTTAAAGTATTATGTAGTGATAGTAGAAGCCCACTTTATATTTAGAAGTATTAAGTGGCAAATGGGTATGGAAGCAATGGGTGGTTGATAAGACTTCGTCGGTATTTTGTACTTTGACAATCTGCTATCCAAGGAATACCATTAATTCTAAGGTAGTAGTCATAATCAATATTCTTATCCTATTATTATTTCCGCTGTGAGTTTAGATTTCTATCAATCTCTGATAATGCTCATGTATATTTGTAGCTACCAAATCCAATGATTTGTGCTTTGATGGACTTGGGTTTCGAATTTTGTCAAAATTTAGGCCCAATAAAGTACGGGTTGTTATATAAAATATAGTGGGACCATGCCGCTAAAGCATGTACTGGGTTTTCCCTTCATTGTTCAAAAACATTAGTTTATCAATATGAACCATAAATACAAGTCATTCAATTATGCACAATTGCACCCTGCACTTACTACCGTGATAAGGTTTTACAGTGAACTCTTTAATTTTGCCTCTTAATCCTCATTCTTATTAATACGTAATAATACCAAGTATATTTCGCTTTCGGTTACCACTATGGCTTTTGACTTCTTCTCCATATACAACGATATATGTCTAGTTTGACATAAGGTTTTACACTACTTCCTTTGTCTAATGTTAAGACAGTCATTTGGTTGCCACTCTTGGCTTTACGTCCCATTTTTTCATTTAGCGCCATGAATAGGCTTTCGGATGCCACCTATGTCCTTATACCATATCTCTCGTTTAACATCGTGAATAAGCTTTTGAATGCCACTTATGGCCTTATATCGAATACATCATTTAATGCCATGAATATGCTTTTGGACACCACTTATCGCCTTACATCGAATCCTTTGTTTAAT
This sequence comes from Allium fistulosum, assembly GCA_030737815.1. Lineage (NCBI taxonomy): Eukaryota > Viridiplantae > Streptophyta > Magnoliopsida > Asparagales > Amaryllidaceae > Allium > Allium fistulosum. Next base: position 932,924,447 of record CM060903.1, read on the forward strand.
GTCATGAATTGGCTTTTGGATGCCACTTATGGTTTCACACCAAATCCATTGTTTAATGCATGAATAGGCTTTTGAAAGTCTATGGCCTCACACCAAATCTTTCATTTAACACCGTGAAGGCTTTCGGATGTTACTTATGGCCTCATACCAATTCCTTTCCAATTTTTAAATAATTCTTTAGACGTCTTAATCCTCAATATTAACTTCCCTTCAGAAGTCAAATAGTCTTGGTGTATCTCTTTATAAAAAGTTAACACAACCCTCCATCTCGGTTAGGGAAGCATGGTTTATATGGGGGTTGGTTTCGTCATCCCATATTGTCCCCGCATTAGGTCTTGGTACACCCCTTTTGTCTTCCAATAACTCATGCCTTCATGTGTTGCTCATGGGTTGGCCTCTCGCTACAACCACCTCCTTCGAAAATCACCTTCGGCTTTCACCTTTATATTTTCCTAAAATATTATACTTAGACTTTACTTAGTCCTTCACTAGTTCATTTTATCCTTCGGATCCAGACTAGCTCTTTCGCAAATGTTCTCCCATTTGCCACTCCATCCTGCTATAGGCAGAAAAGCCTAACATCTATGTATGTCTGCCACTTCTCTTTGCATGTATCACTAGCAAACTCGTTTAGCCTCCACTTTTAATTAGTGATAGTGTCCTTTATATTATTTTTAATGCACTTTTATAGGATCTTGTCCCCTGTTGCTTCACATAAAATTTACGTGCATAATTAAGTCTGGGTAATCATATTATACGGTCTTGACATTGCAATTTTGCATTTGAAAATGAATGTTTATGATTAGGAAAAATTCCATAAATTCTAAATAAATTCTTGTGCATAGTTTTACCAAAACTTTTATGTTTGAGCCATTTTTCTCTTATTTTCTTACAATATGGATCCTTCAAAAATCCATAACCAATCATTTTAACATAGTAAGTTGAAACCCATCTCTAAAATATACTTGGAACATCATATTAAAATTTCCAATCATTTAATAATTATCAGCGTAGGGAATCATAGCTAAAAATCCCCTAATAAAGCTATTTTATCCCAAAACATTTCCTATCATTTAGTTGCACTTAACACATATGAATTCTATCATACGATTCATAGCCTTGATCAATATATATGAAAATGGAAAATGGGTATTGTATTACTCACCTAAACCTTTATTTTAGGTTTGATCTTTAAGAGCTTTAAATTTTCCATAGCTTTTTAATCTTCTTCCTCTTTTCTAGACTACGACCATCTTACCCATGTTCCAAAGCTTTTGTTTTGTTTTGTGAAAATAGAATAAATAGAAATGAGAGAGTTGTTATACTTATCTTCCATTAAGAAGTTGGGTTGTTGGCCTTATGACCTTCTCGTTATTTTTGTTTATACTCCCAGGTTAAATTATGTTGCAAAATAATAAATAAATATACATCCAAATATTTATCATGATAAATCATTACTTATTTTAATCTAAATGATAATAAGTAAATAAATGTCCCCTAAAGATCATATGTTTTCTTATTATAATTAAATCATTTAAGTCTTTATTCGCATAATTGATTCTTTAATTTATTATTTATTAATTTATGATGTGTTACACAAACCCTACTTCGATCGAAATAGGAAGTTTCAACCTACTAAGTAAGACTGGAAACCATGGAAGTGTAAGATCTAATGGGAGGAACATAAGAATGTAGTTTGTAAAGTTGATATTACTCATATTACTTTAGCAAGAAAGGGCATTATTGTAGAGAGTGTGAAGCTACCAAGGCAAAGCTGAATTATAAGTGTTATAATTATGGAAAGAATGGCCATAGAAGCGAGATGCCCATTACTACTGAAAGAATAAATCATCTACTGCAGCTATTTTGGTAAAACTAAAGATAAGACCTACTCAAAGACACTATTTCGATTTATGCTATACATATTAGAGTTTTATTTGAAATCAGAGAATCGCATAGTTTTTATCTAGTGACCTTTTAGTTGGTTTAAAATTTAAACCCATTATTATGAAGAAATTTATTGAGGTATCGAACCCGGATTCGGCCATCCTGAGCATGATGTTCCAAAGAGTGTGTTATTTATTATAGACGTGAAATGTACGTTTTATGCCTCCCATGGGAGTAGTGGGGGATTAGAGGTGATTTGTAAATAACCTAGCCTAGTGATGTGCAGCCGCTTATATTTCTTAATATATCTCAGGGTGAATTGACATCCATTCCAATTGCATGTATGTATACTAATGTGTTTGAGGAGATGTAACAACCCTCACCTTAATGTGTTTGAATTTTCACTAAATCGAAAACCTAAGTCCACTAGGGTACCGATCGTTGGTGTTGGTACCTTATAAATAACAAAAGGCATCAGAGCACTATCGATATAAACTCACAACAGAATAGTAAAGTATAATAAAACATATAATTTCCGACCAAGGCTAATACCACTGGTATCTAGTGCCCTTGTCAATGCCGAGCATGCATAAGGAAATCTTTCCTTCCACTATTCCCGCCTTGTACCAGTACATGTTCCTCTAAGTCTATCCTATAGGTTGTAATGAGGAAGGGGTTAGAACAGCATTCTAGTGACTGGTAAATTACATATTTTATCTATAACACTAGTTTATGTTGATTGTCTTCCATTATGATTTATGTCTACTATTTAAACTTGGTCGTCTTAACTTCATGTACGTGTATGATATGCCTTACCTACTCGAGGTATTATGTATGTATGTATGTATGTATGTATATAAGTACCACGGTCCCCCCATGGACCATGATACTTTCCCTACTAATATTCGTAACCCTATATCATGCTAGGTATCCACCATTTGTGTCTAGGTCAACTTGCTTACGTACACCGAGGATCTTCTTGTTAGTGCCTAATAATGGCATTACAACTATTTAGCTGCATTCTACCTCGTCTTAAAGAATCATCTAGGAGTTATCTAGCTTTGCCTCCTAACTACAAAAAAACTAACCAACAACTTTGAGGCTGTGCATGTCCCATATAGATCCTACAATAGTAGGAGTTGTGGTCCGTTTAGGCGTAACTCGAGTTTTTCTACTGACCACTTTAGGACCGATGACGCTCTTGACCTATGTGTACAGCCCTACTCCTTGCATATATGTTACCAACCTTGTTAACATGGCATCGAGCCTACGCTCACCGTACCATTTAAATTGCCTAATGCAATTAAGGAAATGCCCACTTTGTTACTTAATACATACCCACTATAAGGGTTGAAGTAGACCCTACTTGGGCCTTTAATACTTCAAACCGAGGCAAACCCTACTTTAGTATAATCCCTTCACCTACACGTAAACGTATATTCCCATGGATCCTACAGTTGGAGATGTCTCACATCAGTACGATGTATACACAACTGCTGGTTACCCCTTTCGAAAGGCAGGCATATGTTGTGCAACAATACTGACCTCACATTCTAACCATTACTAATGACTGTGTCATTCTTAATAAATTTAAGTAACTGGCTAGATCCAATAATTCGTACCCGTCATAAACTATACTTGAGGCTATATTAAATTTTATTAAATTACTACACCTTTTATATTCAACTGTTAGTATTCATAACTTACTTCTTGCTTCATTAATGCCATTTAATGTCATTTACCACTTATTCGTAATTTAACAGATTAAATATCTTTTACCGCTTAACTTCCACTTAACACTATTAAATACAGTTTGTTGTTCCTTTTCAACTGTTAACCACATTTCTTTGATTACTATAACTTATTTAATTCTTCATTATTGTTGTGACGCCCCACCTCAATACCCACGCTAGCCAAGGACACTACGATGTAGTGCTGTCAACTAGCACGGAGAATAAGGCTGTTGAGGAGCGACCATCCATGTAATTGATTATCACACGGTGGCTATAAAATAATCTTCGGAAACAAACATAGAATTAAACATAACACATAGCAGTCACAGACATCCATATCACAAAGGCGGAAGAAGATATGAATATATAACTAACACATGAAAGTGTACATCAGAGTTGTGGTCAAAAAGTTCCACAATAATACAAAAGAATAGCAACACGTGCTATACCAAAAGAATACAACTATGAGTCCATATCTCAGGTGTATACAACAAAAAAGTGCTAAACTAAATAGTCAGCCAAAAGTCAGAGTAGCAAATCCCGGAAGGAAGTCAAGCAGAAGCACCTGTAACATCTCGGTCTGACCCGAGTATTATTTAAGAAAATAATAAACGGATCAGTCTAACTATAAATATCAGGTGACATGATATATAATAAAAGACATGGCATAAACATAGAATATCCATACTGACATACTACTATAAGTATGAAAATGATGATCAACAGGAGATCAACCGATGAGAAATGATCAATATCACGAGAATCTTCTCAAAGATCCAAAGAGGGCATCATACCCTAAACTTGTACTCATAACAAGTCAATGACATAAAAATCCAGAAATCAAACAAGAAATCCAGAAATCATAAAAAGAGAAAGAGGCCTATCACATGACGGTCCGAAGACCATGGGGAGCTACCCCATATGTATGAGTCGGAATCACACTGATTGAGGCCTAGGCTAACCAAAAAGCAGAAAGGTATGTGTGAATGGAATCACACAAGTGGTGTCTAGCCTATCCTCGCAAACATAAAGATATGTGTGAGTCGGAATCACACTACTGCGGCCTAGACTAACCTTGCGGACAAAGAGATGTGTGTGAGTCGGAATCACACTACTGCGGTCTAGTCTTACCTTGCAAACAAAGAGACATCGCACAATTGCTAGTCTAAATCATAAAATGATCATCATGATCAGCGAGAAGTGTCAATCACACCAAGCTAGTAAATATATGAGTTTAGCTTCATGTCCCATAACCACTTGCTTAACTTAAATATTTACGAACAAGCTGTAAATCTTCACTAGGAAATTGTCACGAAAAGGGTTCAATCGAACAAGTCCAAGAGCTAACCGACGAAGTGAACGCAAGCGTTTCATACCACTCGTTTTACTAAGTCGTTTAAGTCGATTTCTCGTTCGAGTGAAGAAAAGGCTTGTATATACTAGTAGATTGAAAATCGGTTTGAGAAAACGAACTTTAGATATTTAAAATAGTGTTGAAATCGCTTTGATGAAAGAGTTTTGATATTTACTATTAGTATTGAAACCTTCATATATCTTTAAAGTGACAAGTCATAAAACGATTGTAGAACAAATCAATCCACGTTCGAAGACGTGAGTAAAGTCCAAAGAAGTCAATCCCAAAACCATCAAAGTAGAAATTCTGATAATTGTTTTTCAGAAGAGATTGCCTACGCAGAGTAATACGGGGTTCGACCTGCCCGGTCAGGTCGCGGGGGTCCAGGGGGCAGCGCCCACGGCGGGGTGCGGGGCAGCGCCCCGTCACGGTACGACTTAGTGAAGGCAAGGTGGTCCAGCGACCTAAGGAAAAGTAGGTCATACGACCTAAGGGAAGACTGCCGTGCGACCTAGCAGAAGAACAGGTTAAATGACCAAGTACTAACTCGCGCGCGACCTAACGAAGGTATTCGACCTAAAATTCGCGACCTAAGGAGGGTGCGCGACCTAACTGGTTCGCGACCTAAGGATGGTGCGACCTAACTGGTTCGCGACCTAAGGTCTTGCGACCTAAGGTCTTGCGACCTAAGGTCTTGCGACCTAAGGAGGGTGCGCGACCTAAGGAGGGTGCGCGACCTAACTGGTTCGCGACCTAAGGATGGTGCGACCTAACTGGTTCGCGACCTAAGGTCTTGCGACCTAAGGAGGGTGCGCGACCTAAGGAGGGTGCGCGACCTAACTGGTTCGCGACCTAAGGATGGTGCGACCTAACTGGTTCGCGACCTAAGGTCTTGCGACCTAAGGAGGGTGCGCGACCTAAAGTGAACGACCTAACGAGGTCCAGGGGAAGCGACCTAAAATGCTTCGACCTAAAGGTGCACGACCTAAGGTCTATACGACCTAACGACCTAAGGATGAGCGACCTAACTCCGAGCGAGCTAAAAATGGCCAGAACGACCTAAGTCCTTAACTCGTGAGCGACCTAACACTTAACTCGTGAGCGACCTAACTCCGAGCGAGCTAAAAATGGCCAGAACGACCTAAGTCCTTAACTCGTGAGCGACCTAACACTTAACTCGTGAGCGACCTAACTCCGAGCGAGCTAAAAATGGCCAGAACGACCTATAGCCCAGATTTTGCCAAAAATGCTGAAAAATTGGGTTTCTCGCCAATTCAATCCAAACCAAAAGTGAATATGCATGCTAAAGCGATGGGGAATCATTCCCAACAACCCAATGACAATATAGGCAAGATGTGAGATTAAAAATCTCACCTTTTCCCACGAAATTGATGTTGGAGAGCTTAAGAACGAAGCAAGAATCAACCCCTAGCTTGAATCTATGTTCTTCACCTTGAATTCGGAGTTTGATGTTGAATTTACTAAAGATCTTGAGCTTGGAATTTTAATTTCTCTTTCCCCTCACCATTTTTGAAGAAGCTTGAAGTGTTTGATGAAGTGATGAAGAGAAGAGGGGGGTTGGGCTGAGTTAAGAAGGTGCAGTCCCAACCAAAGTCACAAGTGGGAAAAGTGACGAAAATTTCACTATCTCCAAACATATCGAAGTTTACACTCAAAAAGATCGCAAACGTCATTTTGAACTCAATGGGGGTGGTCTCGAGTCCTAATTTGACCGTATGCAAAAAGTAGCTTTTCGGACTAACATCCGACTAACGATAAAATATTTAAATATAAAATCGATAGATATGCGGGTTGTTACAGACTCCCCTCCTTAAAGAAATTGCGTCCTCGCAATATATATGATGGAAATAAAAGTAACAACCATAAAAGCATATTAACACAAAAAGAAATTGGGATTAAGAAGTTTACCTTAAAGAGCAGGAGAAAGCAATTCCGGATGTGTACGCTCGATGAATTCTCTAGTTTCCCAAGAGCAATCCTTAGGATTTGAGGACCATTGAACTTTAACAAGCGGAACATCTTTATTTCGAAGCCGTTTGATCTCCGAAGCAATAATTCGAACAGGATGCTGCTCATAAGTTAAATTAGGTGAAACTTCAATCTCTTCCACAACACCGGGCTCAAGTATCGAATCGGAATCCCGAAGGCACTTCCGTAATTGAGATACGTGGAACACGTCATGCATAGCAGAGAACTGAGCCGGTAAAGAAAGGCGATAAGCCATGGAACCAATACGTTCAGTGATAGGAAATGGCCCAATATATCGAGGCGCTAACTTTCCCGATCGACTGAAACGTACAACACCCTTCATTGGTGAAACACGAATAAATACAAGATCACCAACAGAAAATTCTAATTTCCTTCTTCGGTTATCGGCATAGGATTTTTGTCTACTCTGGGCTTCTTTCATCCTATGTCGAATAAGTTCAATCTTTTCTGTGGAATCTCGAATAAAGTCTGGTCCTAAAACCAGTTTCTCACCGGCCTCAAGCCAACAAGAAGGAGATCGGCATGGCCTTCCATAGAGTGCCTCGAAAGGAGCCATACCAATACTAGATTGGAAGCTGTTATTATAGGAAAATTCAACAAGTGAAATATGATCTTCCCAACTTCCACCGAAATCAAGCACACAAGAACGAAGAAGATCTTCAAGTGTTTGGTTCACACGCTCAGTTTGTCCATCGGACTGGGGGTGATAAGCGGTGCTAAAATTAAGCTTCGTTCCCAAAGCTTTTTGAAGACTCTTCCAGAATCCACTAGTAAACAATGGATCCCGATCACTAACAATGGAAGAAGGAACTCCATGCAGTTTAACAATTTCTTTAATAAAAAGTTTGGCCAGAAGAGGAACGGTTCGGTTCGACCGAACAGGAATAAAATGGGCAGACTTAGTAAGTCTATCAACAATCACCCATAAGCTATTATGACCCGAACGAGAACGGGGAAGGCCATCTATAAAATCCATGGAAATTTGATCCCACTTCCATACTGGAATCTCCAATGGTTGCAATAACCCACCGGGCCTTTGATGTTCAGCCTTAACAAGTTGGCAAGTCATGCAACACTTAACAAAGTTAGCGATATCAGATTTCATTCCCTCCCAATAATAAAGTCGCTTCATATCAGCGTACATTTTACTGCTACCGGGATGAATGGAATACTTGGAACGATGAGAATCTTCTAGAACGTCTCTACGAAGATCACTAATATTTGGTACGATAAGTCTACCAAATTTTCGAATGCCGCCACGAAGGTCGATATCAAAGTCTTTCAAACCTTCAATATCGGTTTTATCCTTAAGATTTTGGCCAAGCAAAGCCAATTCAGGATCTAGCTGTTGAGCTTCAAGAATGCGGTCTAATAAAGAAGGACGAGCCTCAAGGCTACATAAAACAAGAGATGAACACAAATCGGAAACGCGATCTCGAATTTCACAAGTGGATAAAAGTTCGAGATCGTTCCATTCAGATATCATCATGGAAACAACCGCTTGTTGTTTTCGACTAAGTGCGTCGGCAACACGATTCCCCTTTCCGGGAGTATAAAGAATGTCAAGATCATAAGAGGCAAGAAATTCGAGCCAACGCTGTTGACGCAAATTAAGTTCCTTTTGAGAAAATAAATACTTCAAAGACTTATGATCAGTATAAAGTATAAACTTTTCTCCCAAAAGATAATGTCGCCAAATTCGAAGGGCGAAAACGATAGCCGCGAGTTCTAAATCATGTGTGGCATATCTAGTCTCAGCCGGCTTCAATTGCCTAGAAGCATAAGCAATAACACGTTCTTTTTGCATAAGAACGGCACCCAAACCAACACGACTAGCATCGGTGTAAATGACAAAGTCTTGATTCCCTTCGGGAATAATAAGAATAGGAGCATCAGAAAGGAGTTCTTTTAATTTCTGAAAAGAAGTTTCACATTTGTCTGACCAAATGTATTTAACACCTTTCTTTGTTAAGCCAGTAAGAGGTACGGCAATCTTAGAAAAGTCTTTTATAAAACGACGGTAATAACCTGCCAATCCGAGAAAGCTACGGATTTCAGTCACGCTCTCCGGTCTCTTCCAATTTTGAATCGCTTCAATCTTTGAAGGATCCATGGATATTCCGGATTCGGAAATGATATGACCGAGAAATTTCACACTAGATTGCCAAAAATGGCATTTAGAAAATTTTGCTTTTAGTTGATTGCTCCTAAGAGTTTCCAATACAATTTGAAGGTGCTTTTCGTGTTCCTCCTCGGTTTTAGAATACACAAGAATATCATCAATAAAGATGAGAACAAACCGATCGAGAAAACCTTTGAAAACTCTATTCATAAGGTCAACGAAATAAGCCGGAGCATTCGTTAAACCGAATGGCATAACTAGCCATTCATAAGATCCATAACGCGTACGGAACGAAGTCAAAGGAATACTATCCTCTGCAATACGAAGCTGATGGAAACCGGTAGCCAAGTCCAGTTGTGAAAAGACTCTAGCCCCACTAAGTTGATCAAATAGATCATCAATCCGAGGCAATGGATATCTATTCTTAATAGTAAGATCATTAAGCTTGCGGTAGTCAACGCAAAGCCTAAGTGTACCATCGGACTTACTTACGAAAATAGCTGAAGCTCCCCAAGGCGAGGAACTAGAGCGAATAAGTTGCTTCGTCTCCAACTCGGATAGTTGTTTGCGCATCTCTTCGTTCTCCTTATTGGACATGCGATAAGGAGGACGGGTAACAGGCTGAGCTCCAGATATAAGATTAATTTTGAACTCAATTGCTCGCTTAGGTGGTAATCCTAAAACGGGCTCAAAGATGTCGGAAAATTCACGAACGATGCGAATACGAGAAATGACATCCTCCTCATCATCATTGTCATCATCACGAGGATTTAAAGAATATAATGATGCAACCAAAGCGGAATCCGAATCATTAAGAATAATAGAAATCTGATTAACAGATTGCGGATGACGGAGATAAATAGTCCGTTCAGGACATAGGATATGGGCTTCATAACGAGTAAGCCAATCCATACCCAAAATCATTCCAAAGCCTAAGTAACGCATGACATGCAAATCGGCTAGGAAAGAAAAATCACATAAAATAATCTCTACGTCTTTACAAAGTAAACTAAGAGTTGCGGAACCACCAACAGGATTCGCAATCCTTAAAGAAGTCATTAATGCAGTAACACTTAAGGAAAAAGTGTCTACAAGTTCCTTTGATATAAAAGAATGGGATGCACCCGTATCAAAGAGAACTCTAATAGATTGATTATGAAATAAAATAATGCCATCAAGAATGGAATGAGAAATACCTTGGCCACGAGATGTGTTGCCAGGGGCTTTAGCCACATTCAACTTTCCCTCCTTCTTGCCTTCACGTTTGAGGCATTGATGTATAAAATGATCTGGGCTTTTACAATAGCGACAAGATTTGGGCTTTGAACACTTGTTCGCATAATGATCCCCAGATCCACAGTTGAAGCATCTCGCGTCATTAGGAGAAGGAGCCTTTGCAGAAGGAATCGCTTGCTTACCCTTTTTGTTGGGGTAAGGGCCTTTAAATTTGTTGGGCCTCTTTTTGTTGTTAAAGCTGGGTTTGGAAGCTACTACTTCAACATCACTTTCTCTATCAGCCTCTTCAAGGCGAAGAGCGATATCTACAATTTGGTCGAAAGAAACTTCTAACTTCAATAGTAGTGGCTTCTTGAGGCTTTTGTTTAAGCCGTAAACGAACCTCTGGTTCTTCTTTAGTGGAGTATTTATATATTCGACCCCATATTTGGAAAGGGATTCGAATGATGCGACGTAGTCCGCCACAGAAGCCTGACCTTGAACAAGGTCAATAAATCGCCGAGCCAACGTTACCTTTTCAGCCTCGGGTACGAATTTCGATTCGAAGCGTTCTCGGAAGTGCTCCCAAGTGAGGTCCGCTTCATTAATTTCGGAAGTGAGAAGTTCATACCAATCCAATGCTCTCTCTTGGAGCATACTGGAAGCCACTTGAACGCGGTGCAGGTCGATAAGGTTCATGCGAGAGAAAATCCGATCGCATGATTTTAACCAAGCTTGAACCTCGATAATAGGTTCGGAACCTTTGAAGGGCTTCCCACCCAAATTGGTGTAATCGCTGCACAACCGTGCAAATCCCGACTTTGGGTGAGTAGGTTCCGGGTTAACTCCAGCTGCTTGGGCATTCGTCACTAACTCAAGAAGCTGTTGAGTTGTCATAAAAACTCCATCTCGAGGAGTCGCAGTAGATGTCCCAGCTCTGGGACGGCCTGGTCTTGACATCCTCTTCCTTTTCAAAGAAAGAAGAGAAAGAAGAAGGTTATTCACCAATGAACATCAAGCAATCTTGAATGATGAAATAAGGAATCATAAAGAAAACAGGATAAGTCAGTTCGAAGACTCGAACAAAATCCTGAAACACAACTCCTAAGGTGGACTTAGGACGATGATCCTTGTTAAGTTATTCTACATTGTTCCGAAGTTTGGCTCTGATACCAAGCTGTGACGCCCCACCTCAATACCCACGCTAGCCAAGGACACTACGATGTAGTGCTGTCAACTAGCACGGAGAATAAGGCTGTTGAGGAGCGACCATCCATGTAATTGATTATCACACGGTGGCTATAAAATAATCTTCGGAAACAAACATAGAATTAAACATAACACATAGCAGTCACAGACATCCATATCACAAAGGCGGAAGAAGATATGAATATATAACTAACACATGAAAGTGTACATCAGAGTTGTGGTCAAAAAGTTCCACAATAATACAAAAGAATAGCAACACGTGCTATACCAAAAGAATACAACTATGAGTCCATATCTCAGGTGTATACAACAAAAAAGTGCTAAACTAAATAGTCAGCCAAAAGTCAGAGTAGCAAATCCCGGAAGGAAGTCAAGCAGAAGCACCTGTAACATCTCGGTCTGACCCGAGTATTATTTAAGAAAATAATAAACGGATCAGTCTAACTATAAATATCAGGTGACATGATATATAATAAAAGACATGGCATAAACATAGAATATCCATACTGACATACTACTATAAGTATGAAAATGATGATCAACAGGAGATCAACCGATGAGAAATGATCAATATCACGAGAATCTTCTCAAAGATCCAAAGAGGGCATCATACCCTAAACTTGTACTCATAACAAGTCAATGACATAAAAATCCAGAAATCAAACAAGAAATCCAGAAATCATAAAAAGAGAAAGAGGCCTATCACATGACGGTCCGAAGACCATGGGGAGCTACCCCATATGTATGAGTCGGAATCACACTGATTGAGGCCTAGGCTAACCAAAAAGCAGAAAGGTATGTGTGAATGGAATCACACAAGTGGTGTCTAGCCTATCCTCGCAAACATAAAGATATGTGTGAGTCGGAATCACACTACTGCGGCCTAGACTAACCTTGCGGACAAAGAGATGTGTGTGAGTCGGAATCACACTACTGCGGTCTAGTCTTACCTTGCAAACAAAGAGACATCGCACAATTGCTAGTCTAAATCATAAAATGATCATCATGATCAGCGAGAAGTGTCAATCACACCAAGCTAGTAAATATATGAGTTTAGCTTCATGTCCCATAACCACTTGCTTAACTTAAATATTTACGAACAAGCTGTAAATCTTCACTAGGAAATTGTCACGAAAAGGGTTCAATCGAACAAGTCCAAGAGCTAACCGACGAAGTGAACGCAAGCGTTTCATACCACTCGTTTTACTAAGTCGTTTAAGTCGATTTCTCGTTCGAGTGAAGAAAAGGCTTGTATATACTAGTAGATTGAAAATCGGTTTGAGAAAACGAACTTTAGATATTTAAAATAGTGTTGAAATCGCTTTGATGAAAGAGTTTTGATATTTACTATTAGTATTGAAACCTTCATATATCTTTAAAGTGACAAGTCATAAAACGATTGTAGAACAAATCAATCCACGTTCGAAGACGTGAGTAAAGTCCAAAGAAGTCAATCCCAAAACCATCAAAGTAGAAATTCTGATAATTGTTTTTCAGAAGAGATTGCCTACGCAGAGTAATACGGGGTTCGACCTGCCCGGTCAGGTCGCGGGGGTCCAGGGGGCAGCGCCCACGGCGGGGTGCGGGGCAGCGCCCCGTCACGGTACGACTTAGTGAAGGCAAGGTGGTCCAGCGACCTAAGGAAAAGTAGGTCATACGACCTAAGGGAAGACTGCCGTGCGACCTAGCAGAAGAACAGGTTAAATGACCAAGTACTAACTCGCGCGCGACCTAACGAAGGTATTCGACCTAAAATTCGCGACCTAAGGAGGGTGCGCGACCTAACTGGTTCGCGACCTAAGGATGGTGCGACCTAACTGGTTCGCGACCTAAGGTCTTGCGACCTAAGGTCTTGCGACCTAAGGTCTTGCGACCTAAGGAGGGTGCGCGACCTAAGGAGGGTGCGCGACCTAACTGGTTCGCGACCTAAGGATGGTGCGACCTAACTGGTTCGCGACCTAAGGTCTTGCGACCTAAGGAGGGTGCGCGACCTAAGGAGGGTGCGCGACCTAACTGGTTCGCGACCTAAGGATGGTGCGACCTAACTGGTTCGCGACCTAAGGTCTTGCGACCTAAGGAGGGTGCGCGACCTAAAGTGAACGACCTAACGAGGTCCAGGGGAAGCGACCTAAAATGCTTCGACCTAAAGGTGCACGACCTAAGGTCTATACGACCTAACGACCTAAGGATGAGCGACCTAACTCCGAGCGAGCTAAAAATGGCCAGAACGACCTAAGTCCTTAACTCGTGAGCGACCTAACACTTAACTCGTGAGCGACCTAACTCCGAGCGAGCTAAAAATGGCCAGAACGACCTAAGTCCTTAACTCGTGAGCGACCTAACACTTAACTCGTGAGCGACCTAACTCCGAGCGAGCTAAAAATGGCCAGAACGACCTATAGCCCAGATTTTGCCAAAAATGCTGAAAAATTGGGTTTCTCGCCAATTCAATCCAAACCAAAAGTGAATATGCATGCTAAAGCGATGGGGAATCATTCCCAACAACCCAATGACAATATAGGCAAGATGTGAGATTAAAAATCTCACCTTTTCCCACGAAATTGATGTTGGAGAGCTTAAGAACGAAGCAAGAATCAACCCCTAGCTTGAATCTATGTTCTTCACCTTGAATTCGGAGTTTGATGTTGAATTTACTAAAGATCTTGAGCTTGGAATTTTAATTTCTCTTTCCCCTCACCATTTTTGAAGAAGCTTGAAGTGTTTGATGAAGTGATGAAGAGAAGAGGGGGGTTGGGCTGAGTTAAGAAGGTGCAGTCCCAACCAAAGTCACAAGTGGGAAAAGTGACGAAAATTTCACTATCTCCAAACATATCGAAGTTTACACTCAAAAAGATCGCAAACGTCATTTTGAACTCAATGGGGGTGGTCTCGAGTCCTAATTTGACCGTATGCAAAAAGTAGCTTTTCGGACTAACATCCGACTAACGATAAAATATTTAAATATAAAATCGATAGATATGCGGGTTGTTACAATTGTATTTATTCTTCATTGCTTATTGTTTATTCTCTAACTCATCTTAAATCGCGTCTGCTAGATTGATAATTAAATTGTTGTTATTAACTCTACTTACAATACTTTGGGTTATACTTCGGGATTTCTACATTTTGATGCGTTGGAATTATATCTTCCCCAAAGGAAATGTTAACACTGTAATTCCCATAAACTATCTAAAGAAGGACTTGTGTTATTGTTGAAATTACAAGAAATTATCTTTTCTGTTATTATTGAAATAGAAGGTACAAAATACGGTAAACAACCCTATTTTGTACATCAATTTCTTTAGGCTTATTCCTTTTTATTTTAAACAATTCATATGTATACATAATTATAAAAATGAATAATTTATAGGAATTTACATTGCAACACACTTCATTACAATGAGTTAAAATGCTACTCAAATCCTAATCCAATTTATAACATCTTTCAATTCATATTAACATTCAAATAACAAACCGGGAATAATTTATAGGCATACAAGGAGCAGATTTACAACGATATAAATCCCATATAACATCAAAAAAATATAATTTCTAACTCACCTCTAAGTTTCCAAATATCTAGATCTAAATCTATTATTCCTAATTGACTCCCTTTGTTTCTACTAAAATATGTATTAAAAAGGATATACATATTTATCATAATTACATATTTGGATTTAGATTTACAATTTACCTTTGACTTTGGTGCTTCGATTTGACCCTACTCTTCTTCTCTACTATTCTCTGCTATTCTCCCCTTATATATATAGATTATAGTTTACACAATTTTTAGAATTTGTGGAGAAAAGAAAATGGCAGAGCTTCATTGTTGCTTTAGAAAATGTGAGAAGAAAAGTGAGGGGTATGCTGTAATTATAAGGGTTCAAATCAATTTCAACCGTTAGATTAGATTTTATTAAATCCGAGCCATTCGATCAAGGTTCAGTTCACAGCTTCAATAGCACCACCGATCGATGCTATGTTTCCATCGGTCGACAGCTAGCGGTCGACCAGTCCAAATAAAGGGTCGGCCGGTTGCCTTTATATGTTAAGTGTTGATTTTCGTTTGGTTTATTTCCTAATTAACCGATTTGATTTCATCTGATTAACATTAAACTTACTTAGACATTAAGTATTTATTAATGTTAATTAATAACATTTATTTCCTTAATTTCATATGTAACTATTTCCGATCGAAATCTACAAACGTTAATAAAAATTTTGTTTGAATTCTGATCATAAAAATTTATATATGAAAATTGATCATAAAATTGCCACGAAAATAATGGTGCAAGTTTCATAGCCAAATTTCAATGTTTGTAGAAATTATATTTTTGGCCTTTAATGATTGTTTGTTAACTTCTTTTTAATTAACTATCGTCAAATTTATGTAGTGTTGCAGAAGGTGATTGGTTTACCTCCTTATTATAAAGTGAAGTTTCACATAGATTTAATTCGTGATTCAACATGTTGTGTTGCTAATCTAAAAGATAACTCCGAAGGAGAAGTTTGAATTAGCATAGCAAACAAGGGATTTTTTGCAAAATGGATTGATCATGCATGACTGTTCAAGTTGAGGAGCACTTATTGTGTTTTCCATAAAAGAAGATGATTCCTTAAGGTTGTGTGTTGACTATAGAGAGCTAAATAAGCATACTGTTAGGAAAAAGTATCTATTGCCAAGGATAAATGACGTGTATGACTAGCATAGTAGGGCACATATCTTTTCACAACTCGATTTGGCTACGAGGTTTCACCAGTTAAGAGTCACAAAGGAGAGTGTAATACTTACTCCATTTAGGAACTCAGATCATTTCTGTAAATGGTTAATTATGTCGTTTGGCCTAACTAATGCTCCATCATATTTTGTTGACTTATTGAATAAGGTATATAGAGAGAGACATGGTGAATAAATTTGTTCTTGTATTTATCAATGATATCTTGGTCAACTCAAAAACCAAGGAAGAACACAAAGGTCATCTCAGAGTTGTGTTTAAGACTTTAAGAGAGCATCATCTTAAGGCTAAATTCTTAAAATGTCATTTCTAGTGGTTAGAAATTAGGTTTCTAGGACATATTTCAGAGAATAATGTTGTTGTTGACCTAGAAAAGTTATAGCAGTCTAAGATTGGAAGAAATCGGAATGTAGAACTACGATTCAAAGCTTCTTGTGTTTATATGGTTACCGTCGAAGATTTAGTCATGATTACACCAAGACCACTTCTCATTTGACATATTTGACCAAGAAGGTGTAGGTTTTGTTTGGACTACAAAGTCTGTTGGTGCATTCATTATGTTAAAATTGACTAGCGCTCTTGTTCTGATCACTCCAAAATGGAGCGAGGGCTTGACCATATATATATATATGTATGTATGTATGTATGTATATATATAGATGCCTGTAGCATGGGCTTAGGTATAGTTTTAATGCAACACAATAAAGTTATAGCCTATACGAGGCGATAACTTAAGACGCACAATTAGTTTAGGAACAATGATATAGTTTGAGTAAATAAAATAGGTTTTTTATTTGCAAATATTCAAATCTGTAAACTATGGTCATATGTTTAAGTAGTCTTAACCATTATCCAACTACCATTTAAACAAGTCATAAATACATTCATACATTAGTTTAGAAAATTCACTTAAAATGACTCTTTAAATATTCTTTATACCACAATAAATTCAATACTTATTGCTTCTTATTACATATAATCTGAAGATACCTTCAAAACTATAAGAGCATCATCAAGAACCACTAGCTCAAGTGGTACAAACTCTAGATTGTGATTTTAGAGGTCTTGGGTTCGATCCCCGAGACACAAAAAATGAGTGCTTTGCTAAAAATTAAGTATCACTCTTGCTATCAAAAGAACTTTAAGATCCTCCTTTCCTGAACCACTGACCTTTAAACAAACAACCCTCCAAATCTAGAACAATAAGTAAATGAAAATTTTAAAGGTGATCATGCAAATAGTATTCCTTTCTATAGCATTACATACCAAGGTGAAAGTGGAAAATACTTTCTTTCATGATATGGCTATAATGCTAAATTACTAGATTCTTAACATCCCAAAAAAGGTACAACATGAATATTCTGTCAATAAATGTCAGATGCACATTTGCATAATGGCCTCATTATAAATAAATTATCAAACCAAATCATTTGATGGTATATAGTTGACACCAAAATCAAGAGTGTTTTTTCTTATTGTCATAACCAAGCCTATGGTGGTCATTTCAGTCCTCAAAAAGCTGCAGAAAAGGTTCTCCAATGTGGCTTTTATTGGCCCATAATTTTCAAAGATGCCTTCGAGTTTTGTAAAGCTTATGATCGTTGTCAAATATTAGAAAAAAAACACGATGCCTTTGACCCTATTCCCAACGATTGAAATCTTTGGTGTTTGGGGAATCGACTTTATTAGATCATTTCTTAACTCTTACGGTAATCCTTACATTCTTCTTACCATCAATTACGGTTCTTCACGTAAAATAAATGACAATAAAGTTGTTGTGAAATTCATAAAAGAAAACATCTTTTCTAGGTTTGGCACTCCTAGGGCAATAATAAGTGATAGCGAAACACACTTTTGTCATCGATCTTTTAAAACTTTGATGAAGAAGTATTTAATAATCCATAAGTTACATACTCCTTATAATCCTCAAACTTGTGGTCAAACTGAAATACCAAATCGAAAATTCAAACAAATTCTGAAGAAAAGCATTAACAAAAATATAAAGATTGGTCCAAAAAATTAACCGACGTGCTTTGGGTCTGTAGAATTGCTTTAAAACTAATATTATGATGTCTCCTTATATGTTAGTATATGGTAAAGCATGTCATTTTCCAGTACCATTTAAACATAAGGCATTATGGGCAATAAAGGGTTCTTTTATATGACTCTAGACTACATTTATTCCCCATGAATTTAAAATCTATATGGACAAGACTGTACATTGTACGAACTGTTTTTCCACATAGTACTATAGAAATAGAAAATCCCAGAGATGATCGACTTTCAAAGTCAACAATTGGCATTTGAAACCTGGCTTGTAACTACCATGTTCTCAAGAGGAGGAGCTCATGGTTCTTCATAAGCCATACTACGTCTGTTAAGAAAATTATAACATTCTTGTGTACATATGTATATATACTTCTCTGGTACATATATTCATCATATCATGACTATGAGGACACAGTCAAACTGAAGAGAGAGAGTGTGTGTGTAGGGTGGGGGATCTGCATTTCTTCCATTAAAAAAACATCGTATTTTACACTTGCATTTTCTTTTCAGAAAATAAAAATCATAAAAAAGTTAAATAATTTTGTGACTAAGTGGAAGAATAATAGTGCTAGTATATCATTTTAATTAATTTGAAGAGAATTTTGTGTATTACAAAATTTTGAACTAAAAATAAAATGAAAATTTTATATTGTAAATGACATTTGAGAAGTTAGCAAATAAGTTTAATCATGTGTTGAATATGAAACCCATTCTCATATATGTTAGTTTACATTTTGTTTTAATTTTAGGTTGGTAGAAATCTTATGTACATGGGTAAAATACTTTTTCTTTGAGTATGAAAAATCTAAAATGGATAATATATCTCACTCTTTCAGAAATGGAATTTTTTAATATATGTATACATAAATATAACTTAAAATAATAATTAAACAACTTGTTTAGTTGGTTTTGGGGCATATATAATTTGAGTGAAAAAAGTCTAAAGGGTGCTTCATCACCTAGTAAATTCTAGCTAACTGGATAGGGATTTACTAATTTAAAGCTCGTTAATGGATAGTTAAGTAGACCTAATAAAACAAACATTGCACAATTGAATGATTATATTTTTGTATATAGTTGAATAAAATAGACTTGATTAGTTTGTTTTGAGGTATTATTCCATTTAAGTAAATAAGTTAGAAGGGTGCTTCATTATTTAGTTAACTATAGCCAACTGATAGCCTAAAGCTTGCTAAAGGAATGTTAAGTAGACTTAATAAAACTTAACATTGTACAATTGAGTCATAATTTTCAAATAAAAATAATTACGTGTATATAAAAATATGATAAGGGGAATTGTGTTAAAGCTTTGGTTAGTTCTACATTTCATTGATTAAGTTATTATACTAATGGAAATGGAGATTCTAGTTTATGAAAATTTGACTATATGTAAAGAATTCAATTCAATTCTACACTATGTGAAACTTGAATCAACTAGTTATCTAGAGTCCTGAATGATACATAATTGAGTTTTGTTCGAGATTTCATTTAGTTGATGCACTTAATTCCTCAACTTTTGGTTAAAACGTCTATTTTATAGTCCAGAAAGACTTATATATATTTAATTAACAAAGTCATAATATGATCACTTTTCTATCGTTTTGTAAATATTTTCGAACACTTACACCATATGGTTGCATTTAGGATAGAATTTTGTGAGTTGTGTCTGTTGCCATACAAGACAAAACTCGTCCAATTAGGAACACCTACGAGTTTAATGGATTGTTGCATTTAGGATCAAATTTTAAGTTTTGTGTTTTGTGTTAAATTTTATATTTGAACGTTATATATTCAAAGTCATAACATGTGTTGTAGATGTCATGGAGGATTAATCAAATGGGATAAGTACAACGTGTCATATTGTAAACACGAAGACAAATGACCAAAATTTGAATACATATACATATATATATATATATATGTGTGTGTGTGTGTGTGTGTGTGTGTGTGTATAAATACAATATAATATCTTAACTTTAAATATTTTTTTATTCTAATTTTTGACATATTTATTATAAAAAAATTATTTCTATTCGGTGATATTTTTTGGATTTAATAATATATATAATCAAAGTACTTTAAATATTTATCGATCATTATGTCACGTGATTGACCATAATCAAAGTACTGTCTAAATACTTAAGGTCAACAATACTCTCAAGTCTGAAGACTATTGCACATTTTACTTTGACTTAGTTGTATTAACCTATAGAATACTCTTAGTGAGTCTTTTTGTGATTGTTCCAAACAACCGCAAGTACATAACCACTTGGCGTCTCCAACGCTTATGAGTAATTCACTGTCCATTGTATGAAGAGCGTCACATAAACTAGTCTTAACAGACGTATAAATATCCTTTTCTTTATACATGTTGACTATGAACAATTTAAGGATAATTATTTTAAACATTTGTTTCAATATTCGTGGTTATGAACACATTCGTATTTGCAATCAATTAAATACTTATCCTAAGAATATTCTACTTGTATATATCTAATATATTCAGATTACTAATTATACCACAATATAACAATACACACAATACAAAAAAGCAGACTTTATTTTGAAAAAGATTCCCATACAAGAGTTAAGTTTTATAACAAATTTCATAATTGCTCATATGACACACCCTTAACTCCATCACATCATTTGTGAGGGTTATAGGATATTATACTTAAGGTAACACATCACATCTGTATATTGAAGACACAGAGGTTGTCAAAAGAAAACTTTATAAATGAATTCGTTAATGTTGATGTCCTATTACGTTGTCCTCAGACAGTCAAAGTTGAAGTCCGGTTTGGTTGTTTGGGCAATTGTAATGTTTCTATTTATTCGGGTGATGTGAGTGTTATTATTGCATTTCCAGAAAGGAGATCTGAGACTGGATGTAAAATGAGGAGGTGTGAACTGATGTAAAATCGATCATGCGGTCTTTTGTTATTTCCACTGCATTTTCTATCTATTACTTTAATTATATAAATTGGCCACATTCAATCTCGAGTACACATCTTTACAGTGGTATCAGAGCCTAGTGCTCCACATATGGTAACAACATCCAGTATTATGGCTAACAGAAGACGAAGATCTAATCGAAGCAACATTGGCAACAAGGACCGGAATACATACTTCACTAGAAAATCAATAAGGTATAATTTTCTTTTGACCAATTATATTCGTTTTGTGGAGATTTGTTTAAGAAATTTAAAATCTTACAAATAATCACAAAGAAAATTCAGAAAAATTAAATAAAAATGAGCTTTAAATTGAAATGTTAAATAATGAAAAAGAAAATTTTAGAAAATGAAAATATCACTTTAAAATTTCTTGGATAATTTTATTTCTGAATTAGATTAACTTGAAAATTTTAATATTTATTTAGAAATAGAAAATGTAGACTTTCAAAGAAGTTTAATGATTTAAAAATTGATTTTGAAATTTCTTAGATAATTTGAATCCTTAACTTTTATTTCATGAAAAAGAGAACCGTGCCCTAAAGAATGAGAATTTAGGATTGATTAAAAAAGTCGATATGTTGAAAAATAAAAATGGGGTTATGAAAATGAATTTGTGAATATAAAAATTTATTTGATAAAATTAATGAAAAAGTTACAAATTTTAATAAAGGTAAAAGTGATTATATTTAATTTACCAAAATTTAGACATTTAAACGACAAACGCGGTTTAAGGTATAGTAAGGCAAAAAATATATTACTAGACATGTGCTTTTACATGATAAAAGGATTAGAGTAGTATTAAAAGTTGAGATGGTTGGAAAACCATTTATTGTCATGATACTACTTCACAAAGAAATAATAGAAAATATATTTCAACTACTAAATTAATGACAACTATTTTAAATTATGGGTTTCTGCTATTATAAGTGAATACGATGGACGATTATATATTTGTGATTATTTTGAAAAATAAGTTAATAATAAAAGCTATACTTCTAAATTACAACCACACCCATTTAAATTTACTTTCCTAAAACATAGGAAAATTATAAATGATAGGGTACCATCATGCTTAAATGTTTGTATTGTATCTAATACCATACATATATTATGTTAAATTATTATTTTTGTGTGTGTATATTAAGAGTACAACCGCACGTATCTAGGTGTGATTCACCGTCTCCTGAGCAACCCCTGAACTCTAATATAGGAAATGAGTACTTAAAAAAAAATATTTCATATGGATACCTAAAGAACAATAAGAAAGCATTATTCTAAAATGTGGATGTTTTATATATTTGATTGAAATGTGAACTTTTATGGGACAACAAACATTGGCAAATCATCAAGTATAACTTATTTCACCTATCATAATTAATAAAAAAATTGGTTGGTCTTGTAAACTTTATATTAAGTATCATTAATTGTTAATTTTGAAAAATAATATTAGATGCTCATGATATGGAAATAATTAGGCTTAAACCTGTTTATTAATATAAATGTCAAAGTATTATAACGCTCTCTACAAAGTTTTGATAAAATATTTACACATTTTCCAAATTTTTGTTTTTTGTTAATGACAAAAAGGGATAAAATGCAGAAAATTTGATCAATAAGTGGACGAAAAAACATAGAGGGAGTAATAATTAAGTGGGTGTAATATTTTTGCTATTTATAGTGGTTATTATCATCAAAATGTGGAGAGAATGTTAAAACCATGATATTTCTCGATTTCTCACAATGGATATCAGGCCCGCTAGTAAGTCACATTACCGGGTTAATAGTTGGTCTGATCTACCACTTGCATATATACATCAAATAGCTCGGTCCATGAGACATTGGCGCTTTATCACTTATTGCCAAATGGCGGGATGCTAGATTATCATTATTAATAAGGAGCTCAGAACCTCACGAGAAAACCCGGCTTGCCTCATTATCAGATGATCGAGCCTTGATATGAGGGCCTTGCCTCCCGCTTACCATTTTGAGTCTCTCTACTCCCCATCCCATCTCTTCCTTGGTTGTTGGAACCACTCCATCCGTCTAACATTATCTTGGCTCAACGGGCATCTAACAAAAGTGCCTAGTCGACCCTACACAGAAAAAATGACCTTGTACTGTTCCTCTGATAAGATTGGCATAAAACTGACACTGTACATCTGGCAAAAGCATCATTGTATAACAACCACCCTCGGTACTTCACAGTCCACATGGCAATGGCGTTATTGTTCAATAACAACACTCTGCCTCTATGCTGCCTTTCGCATGCCTTGATACGGACCACCAACTGGCCCTTATTCGAGCCATTCTCTCCATTTGGCATTCTAGTTGGCCTGCATCTGAACCATACAATATAATCAATGCCTACGAGCATCGTAGAGTTTGTCTTTTTAATCCGAGCCCTTCAAATTTGATCTCAACAACTATAAATATAGTTTTACATTCATATGTACAAGGATCAAATTGTCCATTCTTGCATGCAATCTTAGCTCAAAACTCTTGTAACAAAACCTCTAATAATCAAATATATAAAGCAATATAATTAATTACTATGATGGATGTAGATCTTCATTAAGATCGAACCACTTTAAACCTTATGTCATTTATCTTTCTTGTATCGTGGCTCATAACCCCTCATTTTACATTTACTAAATACTACATTAGTAAGTTACCTTTGCCAACACTAATCTCTAATCACACTTCCGAGGTTGGTTGGAAATTTAGTCAATATTTTGGTGCTAGAAGGAGGGCCTTCCCTAAAATGCTCTCAACTTTCATTACTTTTCTTCCTCTCACAAATTCCTACTATACTTAAAAAACACTCTATAGAGAAATAGAAACATAAGGCCAACAGCTAACGGTCACAACACTAACTGTGGCACTAGAGCTAGCGTCATTAGCCCCATTTGAGGCATGAACAACGACATGTGGATTGGGTTAGTAAATAGGCTCATGAACATTGGGAAGATGGCCCGCGACTTGAATGATCTTCAGTCTAAATTGGATGCCTAGGAAATTATCAACTACAACCCGAGAGTCCTAGCTAAAGCGAACAGAACCCTCGTCCAACTCATAGCCCTAGCACTTTCAACATCATGAATGACTCCCATGAATGGGACGTTTTGGAGACTTATATTGGGCTGCTCCTGCCTGTAACAGGGACACACATGTCATGCACGCTCAAGCCCTTGCCCATGATAATCCCATGATCAAACCTACCATACACCAAGGAGCTCATGTTGCTCTTCGCTCTCCTATCACTGAATGACTTCCTGCTCTGGACTGCCTTCGGGACATGGATGAGGGGAATGATTTTTTTTGGTCATCTAAAGTGGTGATAGACAAGCATGGAACTACGAACACCAAGAATTTACCATCCACTCCCGAACCCAGTGGGAAATCCAGTGACCTTACTCCCACGAGAAGCAAGGTTAGCACTTCATGTCTCCTTCCATGAACAGGAACATAAGTGTACCTACCCCCATCCGTTACCACTGGTCTCCATCCTGATACCATCGTTGTAGAGCCCATTCCCAAGTAAGATACCAAAGAAGTCCAACCCATAAGGACCTCATGCCATTCGCAGGAGTCAGAGGTAGGCCTCAGGGAGAAAATGGTATTACTTAGACAATAAATGCATATAATCCAAAATAGAAATCATGACGGTAAAGGACCGTCTAATGATGAGAACGAGGAAATATTTTTTCAAGAAATATTGAGAACAAACAAACACCATAGGTATTCTTTTCTTCCACTTGAGAAATATGACAAAAGTGTTGATCCTTTCGACCACATTGCAACTTTTAACTATATCACCTAAGCCGATCAACTTTCCAACAATGTGAAGTGTCTTTTATTTCCTTCCACCTTAACAAGACTGACCTCCTGCTGGTTTTTGCATTTACAAGCTAATAGCATCAACTACTGGACCTAACCATGCTGTAACATCCCTAATTTCGAAACCCAAAGATGGAACTCCATGGTGCTACAGTCGCATTGGAATTATCTTTTGGCAACGAGATGGGTTGGTTATATAAATATATTAATAGTTTAAGTAAAACCGTGCAGCTAATAAGTGTCATACATAATCATTCTTACGATTTCAATTTTTCCCTATTAACGTGCCTATTAAGTGATCAAAATTATAATACAAAGTAGATAATAGTGTCATGCCTAAAATTTGAATATGCTGACATTTACACTTTATACAATAGAATAAAAATAATATTTATATCATCTAAGCCTCCTGCTTCGTTGAAACTCTTCATTCGTCTTCCAAAAGCAATCTGCCTAAATCCATAAAATCAGTCTACTCGAATGAGTACCTGTGAGTTTAAGGGGAAAACAATAATAAAAACATTGGTTAAATATAAAGTCTAGTATGTGCAATATATTACCCTAAATGTAAAATTTAGTGAGACCACGCCATTAAAGCACGGAATGGGTTTTCCCCTCACTATAATACAACATTTGTTTAACAAATTGAAACATAAACATAAATCATTATTCCATCCTAAGGATCTTGTACATGCTATGATATCATAACTAAGATCAATAGCCATTTCATTGGGTATGTCATTTAGTCCCAGTCTACTTTTCTTTTTAAAACCTAAACTACAAAGCCTTCGGCTGCAACTAAAGTCTTATGCCTTCACTGCTTCCTTAGTTTCTACTAGTTATACTATCGGCTTTAGTTTGCACTCAAGCCTTACACCTTTGCTTTCATATTTCAACTGCCACTAAGGCCTTACACCTACACTTTCGAGTTTCAGTTGCCACTCAGGCCTTTCATCTACGCTTTCGGTTCTAGGCTGCCACATCAAGCTTACACCAGCTGTTGAACTCTCTTTGGTTGTCACTCCAGGCATTACACCAATCGCTTTTGTGTTTCCGATGCCACCTTAGGCCTTACTCCAACACTTTCAGTTACGATTGCCACTCTGGGCCTTACATCAATGCTTTTGGTTTTGGTTACCACTTAGGCCTTCCACCTATGCTTTCATGTTTTGTTTTCCCCTTAGGCCTTACACCTATACTTTCGAGTTTTTGTTGCCACTCAGGCCTTACACCTGCGCTTTCGATTCTTGGCTACCACATCAGGCCTTATACCATCTACCAAACTCTGCTTAGGTTGCTACTCCAGGCCTTACACCAACCGTTTTTGTGTTTTAGTTGCCACCTTAGGCCTTACTCCAACACTTAGTTGCAGTTTCCACTCTAGACCTTACACCAACGCATTCAGTTTTTGTTGCCACTCAGGCCTTACACCTTCGCTTTCATGTTTTGGTTGCCACTCAGCCCTTACACCTACACTTTCGAGTTTCACTTTTGAGTTTTTGTTTCCACTCAGGCCTTATGCTCGTTCCTTTTGTTCTTGGCTACCACATTAGGCCTTACATCATCTACCGAATACTCTATCTAACATTCATTTATTAGGTTTTATCCTTAACCATTCATTAAGATACCCAAAGTTCCAAGACAATCTTTGGCCTTCTAACCCCAAAACCGTCTACGCTATACATCACATTTCATAATGCTCTAAGTACTTGTTCGACCATCTGAATCCTTAGTATTATCTCCACCTTTTGAATTTCAATTGTTCCTAGTATTAACTTTCCACCCAAAAGTTAATGGGTCAAAGAAATCACTACCCACAATCTCGACTAGGGAGGTCTGACTTATATTTTGGTTTCATTTTATCTTCAGGTATAGTTTCATTACTAGGTCTCTAAAATCACCACCTCTGCCTCTAATTCCTTTACCATCATCATATGTTCTTTCACCTTCGACTCTCAGCTATTGCCCTTGGCATATTAACCAAGGCATAAAATTAGCATTTCATAACTTATTTTGCTTAAGTTTTATGCTTACTATCTTTTAGTTCCGTTTTTGTTTCAATTCGGTTACTCTATCCTCGGTACTGCTTTCATTGCACACCGTAAGCTTACCATGTGCACATCTGATGCCACCTTTACATGTATCAACGTCTAATTCATTTTGGTTTCGTCCATTAGACCGGTAGTACAATACTTTCCTGACTTATTCAGCATATATTATGGATCAGGTCTCTTGACCATTATTTAATTATTTTACTCATTTAAATCACCTTTCGGCCTCTTATATTTGACTTTCGGTACACATAAATCCCCCTTTGGCTATGAGTATATTAATTTAGAAGTCGATTATAAAAATTCCTAAAAATCTCAGAAAAATATATGTATTTTATTTTCATGAAATTTCTCAAGCTCCATATTTCTAACCATTTTCTATAATAAACGGTTCCTTGGATAATTCATATATAATAATTCATTTATGGGAAAATTCTACAAATCAAAACCCATCTCTAAAAATAATTTCACAACATCAATTTAAATTTTTAGTTTATTTTAATATCAAGAAGCATAAGAATAATCCTAATAATCATGATTACGCCTAATTATAAGAGAAAACGTGTACTCATCTAATCCTTTAATTAACTTGATCTCTATTAGTCTTTTGTTCTCTTAGCTTTTACCTTCTTCTTTTCCTCTTTTCCTCTTTTCCTTGCTTAGTCTGCCACCATTAGAATGCTTCAAACATATTTTTCTATGAGTGTAGAGTGAAATGAAAAGAGAGAAGGTAATGAAATTTTTTACTCACGATTAGTTGGGTTGTTGTCCTACTATTTCATTTTTTATATTTAATTCTTCTTAATGAGCTTTATTTGAAAAAGCATGTAACACGGTCTGTTATTATTTTCATATTTAGTTTCTTATGTTAACTTTGTGTATTCTTAGGTGAAACAATACAACAAAATTATTTAATACACTTTGGGATGTTAAATGTGCACATGTCTAAAACTCAATTCTTTACCTCAAGAACGAGAACCATGATGGTTAATGAATTACGCAACTATGGCAGGGACCGATCGAGTTGCTCCACTCTTATGTTAATTGCTTCAACAAGGAGTCGACTGATGCAAGAGGATCGGATAAGAACATCTAGGTGGTTTCTCTTTGCTCTGGGGTAAGGCACCAATCTAAAATCTGGAAGGAACTACAAAAGTAGCCCACATTGTCCTTAACTGACTTCTTTCAAAGCACTAACGACATCATGCTAGTAAAAGAATCTGACTTATCCTTAACTGACTTCTTTCAAAGAGCCAACGACATCATACGAGTAGAAGAATCCAACTTGTCTGACAATGATGAGGAAGGCAAGCGAGGCAACAAGAGAAACTCGCAAGAGGAAAGCCCTCGTAGGAAGAACGATAGTCAAGAGCACAACAAGAAATGCCCTGGAAACGACTCTCAATTCCAATCCAGGTACGCAGACTATGCCTTATTAACACATGATATGGAAACCATCTATCTCACTATAGGTGATCATGCAACGTACTAAAGGCCTCTCCATGCCAGGTCAAGGTGAAAGGAGGTGCCCCATAACAATGGGAAATTTGCGAGTTCCACCAATTTAATAATAATTCCAATAAGTGCTGCCATTTAAAAGATGAGACAGGTTTGGTTGGTCCACGAAGGTGTAATCGTAACATCCTATAATATTATGAAATTAAACAATCAAATTAAAAAGGGTAAAATTCTAATTTTATATAAGGACAAAATAGTATATTTTTAAATAAGCTAGAATTATGCTTTTAGACCTATTCCATTGCATCCAAAATACTTTTTATAGCTAGAAAAAATATATATCTTGTTGAATATGATAAAAACAGGTAGGAAAAAGCAAAGTGTCAAACCCAGTGGCATTTTCCTAATATATTAAAGTTCGAATATTTTTGACTTTGGGGTGAAAATTGAGATTATAAATAGATGTAAAGGCTTGCTCCTTTTTATTCTATCTTAATATAAATACCTCACATTCTCTATTAATATTCATCAAATTCCAACCAAATTCTAAACTTTCATTTTTTTTCCTTCTTTGGCCTCTTCTTCATCAAACTTTAAAAATTCATAACTTCTCCGTTTCTCAACAGATTTAAATAAGACCAGTGAAAAATCATAGCGTGTGAAGAATATAAGCATCTCAAATTGTTTATAGGTGGAATTTGTAAGATCAAAGGTGCAGAATACTCGGACAATAATGAATAATAATGAAATCTCGTACACCATTTTCATTTTTCTATATCAAACTTTAAAATAGTGTACCTCTCTCGTTTTTTTGATGGATTTTGACGATCTACCCATCAAAATGACCGTGGAGACAAGAACTACGACTTTATAAAAGAATATGGATGTATTTCTAAGGTTTCTAAGCAAAAAGGCACAGGACAGTGGAAACGGTGTTAGGTTCTTCCTTAATCGAGAGTTTCGATGAGTGGGACTCTTCCTATTTGCATATATGTTGATAAGACATAGCAATTTACCCTTTATGTATTAAATTAAATTATAAATGATGAAACTGATAATTAAAAAGTGACGAGTGTGTGTATGTGTATACCGCACACACATGACTAGGATGTAGTATACCTAGCTAGATAATCAAAAAGTGATTATTTTTCAATTAGACACAAGCTAATCACTCCTTAATCAAAAAGTGTAAAACATAAAAGTGCTCAAAATTCAATATATTATATATCAAAATTATAGATCACAACGACACAAATATGTTGGTGGTTTTACAAAATAAAGTAATATTAATTAAATTATTTAATAAATTATGATAACGCCCCTGAACTTTAAATGTTTATAACTTCACATACGACTTCTGTTTCACATGCAGTTCATGGCATCATGATCATGGCAAGATGAGGAACAATTTGGTATGTTGTTAGTTATGTTCAGAGATTTTATTAAAAAGTGCCTTATTACGTTAGATTTATTATATTGTTTTGTGCTTGAAGGTTGGAACTTGATCTATTAGCTTTGTAAATAGAGGGGCGAGATAAGTTTTGGGCTTGATTCCAATTGTGTTGCAGACCATTCGAAAAATGTCTAGCATGGATCTAACCTCAATAGTCAAGTCCAATTTCCGTGACAGCGTCACGTACGGGTCATATGAGTTAAGATATTGAGCTCAAAGTATGGTATGCATGGTAGGCGTTAGTTGCTTTTCGGTGGTAGGGCTAGTGACGTCTAGCGATGATGAGTTGGGACTTCAAGCCTAATATTATCGTGGTACACGAGTTGGGACTTTGAGTTCAATAGTGGACATATGATCTAACGATAGTGGGCTATGACATGTAAATCTTCAGTAGCGAGTCACATATGATTTAGTGATAGGTGTTGAGACAAGTAGTTCTTTAGTAGCAAGTTGCATACGATTTGATGATTGTTGGCCGATACACACAGTTCCTCATACGTTTTTGGCATGCAAGTTGGAACTTTAGGCCCAATGTGTGCATATGATTAGGTATAGGATAGATTTAGCGAGACCTTAGCATATGATGTCACTATATATTATATTATGTTCAGTTGACTTGTTGGGTGCAGGTAACATGGGTTAAAGTATTGTTTTTGAGCATAAGTGTTGTTTTACTACCTTATTAACACTTATATGATGCATTTCACTCCCCAAATGTATGACTGACCTCCTCTGCCTTTTCTTCATTTTAATTATACTCTGATAGCTCGATAAAGGATTGGTAGAGGCTTAGAGAATGATGGTGCGATGGAGACATTCATTATTTATATATTAGCTATTCACCATGATCTTTATATTAGTTATTCCTAGATATACATTATTTTTCATTAATGGTAAAATATTGTAGTTGGAGTTTATTTAATATACATTGTTTTATTTGTTTGAGATTATATTATTGATTATTATATTTTATTCTTTATGCCGTAAGTTTCAAAAAGAGTGGAATATTGTAGATAACTCTGCGATCTATTTTTATATTTCACTCCAAAATAATCTACAGTTTGCAAGGTCCATGATGTCCACGCCATTTAAAGAGTGAATTGAGGCATCGTAAATGGCGAGTTATTTCATTTGGTATCTATAACACCCGTAAATTTTACGATTGGTTGTTTAATTAATTAATTATTTAATAAGGCTCAAAAAATGGAATTTGTGTAAACGATGGAATTTGACATGAAACTTGACCATTGCATTCGCGGCGAAATTCTGAGAAATTTTCATATTTGGAGTTTTGCAATCGGAGTCCAAATGAAGAAGTTACGGACGATTTCAAAATAAAAATAATTAAATTAGAAAAGGTTAATGCTTATAATTAATCACTGGGACCCACAAGTCAACCCCCTTTATTGGGCAGGTCGACATGGAGTGGTCTATCTTTTTAGAGGGAGCGATCGATCGGTCCTAGCATTGGCGGATGGGGTTTGCCTTGGCCAAACGCCTAGATTTTATATAATTAAATCTAATGGATGTGGTTGATTCGAGTGGCTATAAATTCAGGCCTAACCCTCTCTTCTCTTCTCATATTTTTGTGGAAACAGTAGTGAAGCTCTGTCATCTTCTCTTCTCCACTATTTTCTAAATTATAAAATAAAATATTTATATTTATATATATAAAAGTTGGAGAAGAATAGAAATCGGATATGAGAAGAAGAGAAGTGAATCAACACTACGCAATAACGGGGTAATATGTGTATATATATATATATATATATATGTATGTATGTATGTATGTATGTATTTGTATTTGTATTTCCCTTCAACCCCAAATCTCTTCTCAGACCTATAATTCTAATATATGTATATACCCTTTTTATACATATTTCTTGGAATAAGAAGGAAATGAAGTTAAATCAAAGCTCTTACTTCAGATCTGGAGATTTGAAAAGATGAGTGGGAAATTTATAAATTGTTTAAGATATTGAATCTTTTCCGTTGGCATACGTTTGATTTTCATTGCCTAAATGAATGAATATATGTGAATTGTAGGTTAAAATTGAATATATTAAACATCGCCAACATATTCTTAGGAAATCTGATTGGAATTATATTTACTGATTGATCTGAAAATCAGCTCCAAAAGTTATAGATATGAATTTTGATTAAACATGAAATTTATTCCAGATCAGAAAATGGGTTGTAGATTATTAGTATGATTTTGATTATTACCCTAATTACATTGAGTTGGAGATTTTCCGTAGTTTAATTTATGGTAAGAATATCCGTTTGATTTTTATAAATTCGTTTATGTTTCCAAATTGTATAGAAAATGCAATGTTTGATTTAACAAGGAATATATGCAAATGAAAAGGAAGAGATGTGTAAAGTAAAAATTTATTCTCCATAGTTTACACTATTTATTCTAATAAAAAGAAAATAACCATTCCTTGTAATTTCAAATGAGGCAAATCTTTACTTTTATTCCTGATCTTTTGTTTTAAACTAATTTATGGAAATCACAGCGGAGAATCTTCCTAAGAAATGTAATTTCAGCAAATTAAATACGGAAAATAATATTCTAGTTAAAGATTAGTGACTAGAATATATTTGGTAGGAGTAGGTATTTATACGTATATATACGCGCTAATAAATACTTAACTAATATGATGATTTATGCATAACGCTTACTTAGGATATTAGTTATATGTAGAAATATGGTTGAATAATGAATAGGAAATAAGAGAAAAGCTTGGAAAGGTTGTAACTCCAATTAATGGGTAATAAATGTGAAATGGATATGAGAGTTACAAGTAATTAATAGGGTAAATGGATTAATGGGACTGATAAATAAAAAACTTAGGTTAATAACTATGGAATAGTCAGAAAATGTTGCTAATTTGGTAATTAGTAAACATACATAAATGTCTTAGGAAACGTCCTTTAGGATGATATTCTTTATCATGGACAAATTGACATTTATGGAAGAAGCAAATAAATGGGAATTATGGGTAATTGAATATTTAAGGTAAATTATATAGCCTTAAATAAATAAAAGGAGGTTAGTAAGCTAGGTCCAATATCCAATTTAGGATGATAAAGCTTATTAATAATAAAGCCTAGGATAATATGGTTTAAATTAATAAAGCTTAGAATAATTAATTGGACTTAGTAGGTTGGGATGCGAGGTCAATAGAGTTACATAATGAAAGTCTGCCCTTCACTCTGAGGCTACCAGCAGTTGTGAACACTTCCTACTGATGCGAGACATCTTTAACCATTTGACCCATAGAATAATTAATCGGGATTAGAAGATTGTGATGCGAGGTTAGTAAACTGACACAACGAAAGTCTCCCTTCACTCAAAGGCTACTAGAAGTTGTGTGCACTTATTATTAATATGGGACATCACCAATCATAGGACCCATGGGAAACGATTATGGGAATAATAGGATCTTCTTTGGAATTAGAGGTATTAAGTGGTTGTTTGAAGGCTCGTCTCTTTCCTAATTAAAAAATATTAAATGATCTGAATTATCGATTAAGAGCAGTAGTGGATATCTCAAGGAGGGTCCGCTTTGGATTTGAGGTATTAACTGACTGATATAGGGTCTACCTCTCTCCTATAAAGAAGTATTAAGTGTTCTAGAGAGATTCCAAGCGGTGACAGCTAGATAGTACTAGTGAGGAGTCTGCCTTTGGGGTTAAATTAAATGACAAAGGTCTGCCTAGAATATATGTATTAAATGGTTAGGAGTTTGCCTAGTACTTATTAATAAGGTATTAAGTGGCTTGGGTACTGTCTCTCATATGGCTAAGACTTTAATGATGATAGATGCACTAGTAGTATGGCTATAATATACTATAAATCCATAAATTTTGGTCAAAGGTCTTGGTAGCTAGGACTAATAGACCAACAATGATAATGCTAGGAGTCCGCTTCATATTTGGAAGTATTAAATGGTTGATAGACTTACGTTTGTATTTTGTACCTTAGGGTAAGGATGGGTAGACATATTATGCTAGGTAGGAATATCATGTTTGCAATATTAGGTTAATTTGGTTAACTTTAAAATAGTAGACACAACAACTAAATGGAAACCAATCGGTATAAATTTATATTATAGACGCTGTATAGATTTTCCAGTCACCAGAACGTTGTTCTGACCACCTCCTCATTATAACCCATAGGATAGATTTAGAGGAACATGTCACTGGAGCTGGACGTGATTGGTTGTTGGAGATGTCTTCTTATCTCTCATGCTCGGTACTAATGTGGCAATTTGATATCTAAGGAATACCATTAATTCCAAGGTAGTAGCCATAATCTGTATTTATATCCTATTATTATTTCCACTGTGAGTTTATATTTTTATAAATCTATGATAATGCTCATGCTTACTTGCGGGTAGCAAATCCAATGATCCATGCTTTGATGGGCTTGGGTTTCGGTTTTTGTCGAAATTTAGGCTCATTAAAGTGCGGGTTGTTACATTTGGTACTAGAGCCTAGGTTAGTCGATCAGAGGAATTAGGATAAATGGAGAGAATGTATTCGTACTTTCCTATCTATTATTAATTTTATGCTAGACTCTAAGAATACCAATTATAGAAGTAGTTGTAGTTCCACTCCACAGGAACGGACAAAGCACCTATGGATTGCAAATATCTTAGAGTTAAGATTTTCACGCCGACCTCGAATTATCCCACGAAGTGTTGGCAATGCGTAAGGCACTAATGGAGAAGAGCATGAGTACGACATATGGCAGAATCACAGAAACTAGAGGATGTTCGACTTGATGGTTGAGATTCTAGCTACCTTGTGATTTTGGGTTTTGATGACGACTTGCAGTCAAAGATACACAATTGTTCTAAATAAGTGAGAAATAAAATTCTATATGTCGCAAACGTCCGGAAACCAGTTTTGGTAAGGGAATGTTCATCAACCACCTTCTAATGGCAAACCGGATTTTCATTTTAAGAACTAAGGTCAATTCCTTAGTCTTGAGAGAATTTTTATGAAATATATTTTGGAAGTGCCTTAGATTTTGGAAAAAGGATTTTTACACGATTTCTTTTCCAAAGGATTTGTTTAGGATATTTTGGGAAGTTTTGAAATTTTAATTTTTAAGAAACACGTATAGCACTAAGTTTGGTCATGTTAAGAAATTTTGGTTTAAAAAGGAGTAAGTTTTGAAATCCTTAAATAATTATATGTGTGCATATATATATATATATATATTAATAAAGGTTTGATTTTGATTTTTGGCAAGAAAATAGTTTTTCAATTTGAAAATGAGTTTCAAAGGGTGAATACTTAGCCTAATGATTTTCCTATTTATAAAAGTCGAATTTTTTAAAATTTTCTCTCTTTTAAGGACGGAAAAAATAAGAATGACATTTAATTTTATTGGGGTATGAAGTTAGAAGTGTTGTTGTATACGCTAGTTATTGGAAGAAGTATTTTCATGGAAAATATGCAGAGAATAGAACCTGGAATATTATCGGGGTTTTGGAATTGTTGATGTAGAATAAGTTAAAAGTACTGCGGAATAGCGAAGGAATGGTTTAGAAAGCTAGACCGTAAGCTTGGGCACCATCGTGAAGAGGGCAGGGATTTTTTTGATCGTGTTGTGTCGAAGGAGACGGCACGAAACAGTTATCGTTATTATTATTATTATAATAAATTAACCCGGCACGAAATGGTTTAGGTTCAAGTCGCGTAGAAAAACTGCCTAGCGGTCGACACCTAGGGATCGACCGGTAGACCTAGAGGGGTCGACTGCTATACAGGTTTTATCCCATCTTGAACCTAAAACGTGACTATAAAGTCGTGTCAAATTTTCACCAACCGCATTTGAGCTCCTCTCTCTCCTCTAATAGCCGAACCTAAAAATCACCACATCCTCTTACTCCAAATCAGCTCCCACTTCCTACATCCCACCTCCAAGCAACGCCATTTCTCCACCTCTCCAACGAGTAGCAGCGTCGGCTCTGCCTTGCATCGATTTTCACGCATTAGATCTTGCCCCACCTCTACTCTAGATCGAAACCCTATTTCTCCACTTCTCAGCCCATGGCACCTCCCCGCACTGCTGGTTCTTCCTTGCGCCACCCTGGTGTCACCCCTCAAGATATTAGATGGCTGGACCAGAATGACTAGAAGATCACTATCTTCCTCAGTTCTGCCAATTTCAGGTTCCTTCAGGGCGACCAGGAAGTTTGGAGACTTCATTTCTTTTGGCTAGAAGAGTTTTCAAGGTGGCAGGACTTGCACCAATCTTGCGTTATGAGACTTTTGAGCGGGAATGCTACCCAGGCGGCATTCACCTTTTAGACACTGATTTGGCGCAGAATTTTGATGAAGACAATAGTTTCATTTAGTCAAAGGTTAAAGGAGTCAGGATCGAGATGTTTGATGATGACTTCGGCAATATTTTGGAGATTTCCACGTATGGCGTAGATTTGGACGATATTGAGATGACCGATCTGAGGATTTTACAGGGGATATTTTCTTTAGATGTCGATGTTTGAAGGACAGACAATCTGCATCAGACTGCCCATCTTGTTTTGTGAATTATCTAGCACAATATCATCCCCAAGATGGGAAGCTATGATCGGATTTATCCTTGGGTGCAAAAGGCCACCTATGTAGTTATGGATGGTATTGCCGTCAATTGGGCACACACTCTTATGACTCATTTTTCCAATCAGGGAGTTGGCACCCCACAGAGTTACTTTCTGTATTTTCACCTATTCATTCTCGTCTTTAGACGATACGGGGTGAATCTTAATGGGGAGATTCCCCAGATGAAGGTCCCGCCTGCCATTGATAGATCCTCCCTTAGGAAGATGAGAATTCCTTTTCCACCAGCCGCAGCAGCCGAGCTAGCAGCAGAGCAACAGGAGGTGGAGCAGGGACGGGGCGCTAAGGGATATCAGAGTCCTGAACTAGTCGCCATTCGGCATGTCCAGACTAAGCTCCAAGGGATCTGCACCGACCAGCGATAGATGAGGATCGAGCTACAGTGCCGAAGTCATGAGATTGGGTGCTTAGCCAATATGCTTCGCCCTTTTTGAGGCTGGGGCAACGGCTCGAGTTCTCGTCGAGGATCGGGACCGTTCTATAGTCTATAGGTTGTGTTTTACCTTCTGTAATATGTTGTATCGTTTTCTTCTAGCATTTGTTCTTTTCATTTTAGGTTGTTGGGTTGTAACTGTTAGTTGTCTCTTTTTAAGACGCGCATGATATTAGAAGATGTATTTCTATTTGTTTATTGTGTTATTGTTTCCAAATATGTGAACCTCTCTTATATGCATGTCTGGAAGAAACAGTATAATTATGAAAATCTCATAAGGATATCTAACTAACAGTAAAATGCAATGTGAGACTGTGAGTTTTAAATAGATAGAAATTTTAGTAAGCGAAGAACGTGTTAAATTATTTTGGAATCACTGTTATTGTTCATATTCCTTAAAAGCTAATTTTTTTGAATAACTGAGTATGATAACATTTTTAAATAAAATGTCAAGTTTTATGGGTTAAGGTTAGTTAAAGAACGTTAGAATTGAACTTATGCATTTAGCGCATAATTGACTTCTGACTAACGCTAAAAATGTGGCTTGAATTATCAAAAATTTTGAGAAGGAAAATATTTTGAAAAGTTTCCCTTGATTGAAAAAGTTTCGCTTGAAAAGAAAAAAGTTTAGATTTGTTTTCTTATTACTTTTGGAGCTCAAATAATTTTTATAATTTTTGTCCGAATTTTATTTCAAGGGAAATTTTGCATCTAAATATTTTAGAAATTTATTTTTCAAGTGACATACAAATTTGAAAAGAAAAAAAGATTTTTATGAAGTTTTTTATTTTGATGGC
The DNA here is from genome assembly GCA_030737815.1 of Allium fistulosum. Lineage (NCBI taxonomy): Eukaryota > Viridiplantae > Streptophyta > Magnoliopsida > Asparagales > Amaryllidaceae > Allium > Allium fistulosum. The sequence goes on from CM060903.1 coordinate 932,962,387, forward strand.
CATATGCTAAGCGCAGAGAAGGAAAATAGATAAGAAATGTGAATTTAGCGGTGCATTAGGATTAACGATACGGTAAATGCAAGCGATAAAAAGGGAAAAGCTGTTTTAGCCTTGGAATTTCTATTTTCATACCTTGTCGACGACGCACGCGAGTCTGTTTTTGGACTTGATTCTGTTTTAGAACTTGGAAACAAGCCTCTTTATGCGTTTTGTGTATGGAAAATTTGAAGTAAATCCGGGGCAGCGAGGAAATATCCATTATACAAAAGGAAATGGATAGCTTATAGAGTGGTAAGTGTAAGAATGTAAAAATTTTCATCTAAATTTCTTTTTCTGACATAAGAGTGATGTTTAGGAAGCGAGATTTTGACGCGTTATATTTTTCTTTGGTAGGAATTGGATGCAAATTGATTGCACCATACTTCTATTCGTAGGAGTATATGGATTTTTGATGGAAAGATTTCTCAAAATCTGCACGCCTATAGAACCGCCAGTATATATATAGGTTGTTTGCACCATATTTTCAAAAATGTTTTCAAAAGAAAAGCATTCATATAGAAAAGCCCGATTTAGAATAATTCTGCATACATGTTTTCTATGTTGTGATACACTAACTTAGTCATTGGTATAATTTCAAGGACAAAATTCTTTTAAGGGGGAAGAATGTAACACCCCGTAAATTTTATGATTAGTTGTTTAATTAATTAGTTAGTTAATTAGGCTCCAAAAAGGGAATTTGCACAATGATGAAATTTGACCATGAAACTTGCAGCATTGCATTCGTAGCGAAATTCTAAGGAACTTTCTTGTTTAGAGTTTTGTGATCGGAGCCCAAACGAAGATGTTACGGACGATAAATGAGTTTGAAATAGAAATAATTAAATTATAAAAAGTTAACGTTTATAATTAATCACCGGGACCCATATGTTGACCCCCTTATTGGGCCTGTCGACATGGAGCGGTCGACCCCTATAGTGAGAGCGGTCGACCAACCTTAGTATTGGCGGCTAGGGTTTTCCTTGGCCAAACAGCCTGGATTTTATATAATTAAATATAGCGGTTACGATTGATTCGAGTGCCTATAAACTTAGGCCTAACCCTCTCTTCTCTTCTCATATTTTTCTAAAAACAATAGCGAAGCTCTATCATCTTCTCTGCTTTACTATTTTCTAAATTATAAAATATACATTTATATTTGTTTATATAAAAATAGAAAATGAATAGAAATCAAATAAGGGAAGAAAATAAGCGAATCCACACTGCACGATAACGAGGTTATATATATATATATATATATATATATATATATATTTGTAGTTATATTAATATTTATATTTCCCATCAACTCCAAATCTCTTTGCAAATCTGTAATTCTAATATATACACACACCTTTTTTGTACATATTTCTTGAAATAAGAAAGAAATGGAGTTGAATCAAAGGTTTTACTTCAGATCTAGAGATTCAAAATGCTTTTAGAAGGTGAGTGGAAAATTTATAACTTGTTTATGATATTGAATTTATTCCGCTGGCATATGCTTAAATGAATAAATATACGTGAATTGAAGGATAAATTGAATGTATTAAACATCGCCTACATATTCTTAGGAGATCTGATTGGAATTATTGTTACATCCTGATCTGGAAAGCAGTCCCAAAAGTTATAGATATGAATATTGATTAGATATGAAATTTATTCTAGATCTGAAATTGGGTTGTAGATCATTAGTATGATTTTGATTATTACCCTAATTATGTTGAATTAGAGATTTTTCGTAGTTTAATTTGTGGGAAGAATATCCATTTGATTTTTTTAAATTTGGTTATGTTTCCAAATTGCATAGAAAATGTAGCATTTGATTTAACAAGGAATATATGCAAATGAAAAGAAAGAGATGTGTAAAGTACAGATTTATTCTCCATTGTTTACATTGTGTATTCCAATAAAAAGAAAATAATCATTCCTTGTAATTTCAAATGAGGCTATTTTTTCCTTTTATTCTTGATCTTTTGTTTTAAACTAATTTATGGAAATCACAGCGGAGAATCTTCCTAAGAAATGTAATTTCAGCAAATTAAATATGGAAAAGAAATATTCTAACTAAAGATTTGTGACTAGAATACATTTTGTAGGAGTAGGTATTTATACATGCTAATAAATACTTAACTAATATGATGATTTATAAGTAACGCTCGCTTAGGATATTAGTTATATGTAGAAATAGGGTTGAATAACGAATAGGAAATAGTATGAAAGTTTGAAAAAGTTGTAACTCCAATTAATGGGTAATAGTGTGAAATGATGAGAGTTACAAATAATTAATAGGGTAAATGGATTAATGGAACTGATAAATAAAGAAGTTAGGTTAATAACTATGGAATAGTTAGAAAGGGTTACTAACTGGAAAATTAGTAAATATACATAAATGTCTTAGGAAATGTCCATTAGGATGATATTCTTTATCATGGACAAATTGACACTTATGGAAGAAGCATATAAAGGGGATTTATAGGTAATTGAATATTTAAGGTAAATTATATAGCCTTAAATAAATACAAAGAGATTAGTAAGCTAAGTCCAATATCCAATCTAGGATGACAAAGCTTAGTAATAATAAATTCTAGGATAATATGGCTTAAATTAGTAAAGCTTAGAATAATTAATTGGACTTAGTAGGTTGGGATGCAAGGTCAATAGAGTTACATAACGGAAGTCTGCCCTTCACTCTGAGGCTACCAGTAGTCGTGAACACTTCCTACTAATGCGAGACATCTTTAACCATAGGACCCATAGAATAATTAATTGGGCTTAGAAGATTGTTATGCGAGGTCAGTAAAGTGACACAACGGAAGTCTGTCATTCATTCAAAGGCTACCAGCAGTTGTGTACACTTATTACTAATGTGGGACATCACCAATCATAGGACCCATGGGAGACGATTATGGGAATAATAGGATCTGCTTTGAAATTAGAGGTATTAAATGGTTGTTTGTGGGCCCATCTCTTTCCTAATTAAAAAGTATGAAATGATCTGAATTATCGAATAAGAGGGGTAGTGGTATCTCGGGAAGGGTCCGCTTCGGATTTGAGGTATTAAGTGACCGATATAGGGTCTACCTCTCTCCTATAAAGAAGTATAAAGTGTCCCAGTGAGATTCCAAGTGATGTCAGCTAGATAGTATTAGTGAGGAGTCCGCCTTTGGGGTTAGATATTAAATGACAAAGGTCGGCCTAGAATATATGTATTAAATAATCAAGGGTTAACAAGGTACTAAGTGGCTTGAGTACTGTCTTTCACATTGCTAAGTCTTTAATGACTATAGATGTGTTAGTATATGGCTATTATATACTATAAAGTCATAAATAGTGGCCAAAGGTCTTTGGTAGCCGGGACCAATATACCAACGATGATGATGCTAGGATTCCGCTTTATATTTGGAAATATTAAGTGGATGATAGACTTACATAAGTATTTTATACCTTGAGATAAAGGTAGGTAGACAAATTATGCTAGGCAGGAATATCGTATGTGCAATATTAGATTAATTTGATTAACCTTAAAATAGTAGACATAACAATTAAATGGAGACCAATCGGTATAAATTTATGTTATGGACATTGTATAGATTTTCCAGTCACCAGAACATCGTTCTGACCCCCTTCTCATTATAATCCATATGATAGATTTAGAGGAGCAGGTCACTGAAGCTAGACGTGATTGGTTGTTGGTGAAGCCTTCTTATCTATCATGCTCGGTACTGATGTGACAATTTGAGATCCAACGAATACCATTAATTCTAAGGTAGTAGCCATAGTCGGTATTTATATCTTATTATTATTTCCACTGTGAGTTTAGATTTTTATAAATCTCTGATAATGCTCATGCTTATTTGCAGGTACCAAATCCAACGATCTTTGCTTTGATGGACTTGGGTTTTGATTTTTATCAAAATTTGGGCTCATTAAACTGCGGGTTGTTACAGAGCTTGGTTAGGCAATTCCTACTAAATTAGGATATATGAGAGAGTGTATTAAAATTTTCTATTATTTATGTTTATTTATTTGTCTGTACGCCACACCTCAAATTTTTTGACTCGTAAATATAGTTGTTGGCTTATCTTTTATAGAAGTAAACAAATATGAGTCAAATAACCGTTGAGATTTAAAATGTTTTAGGGTGAAAATAGATCCATCACATTTGTTATAATTTACTCCATAAAGAATCGCTAACAGAGGGTTTCTATACCAACTAACAGTAAAGTAAATTTTGGAACTAAGGAGAAATAAAAAGAAGAGTAGTACCCTTGAGTCTAAAGAATAAAAGCATGAAGTTGACAGTTTAATGGTAGCATTCATAGTTTAATAGCATAATTGGGCTTGTGTAAGTTATGATCTACTCAATTAAAGTACTTGAATTGTTTGAAATATTTTTCCTAAAAAGTGTTTTTGGAAAATATAGAAGTTGAAATTTTTTTAATATATTGAAGTAATAACTATTTATTTTAAGCTTCAAACTTGGGAAATTTGATAAGAAGTAATTTTCCATTATATTTTTAAAGGCTTTATTTTTGTAAGTAATTTAGTGTAAGACACATTGTTGCAATTATGTTTTGATGTGTACTTTGCTTTTAACAAAGAATCTTTTGAAAGCATATTAAAAAGTAAGTAAAACCCATCTTTTTGAATATCTTTTACTATATAAATATTTCTATCACACTTTAAAATAAAAGGATGATTTAAAATTTTAAAATATAAAACTTCTTTTTTTAATACGTATGTATTTTTGAATGGAAATTGAAGGGTTCATGATATAAAATCTTGAAAATATGCATTAATAAATGATTTAAAATTTTGGAAATTGTATCTGGATTCAATATGAAAATAGTTAGTTTCCAAAATCGAATTTTTAAAAATAATATTTTTATCTATATACATGATGTATTGTTCTAAGGTGTTTGAAATTAGCTAATTATAAAATAAAATGGTATATGCTTATATATGATAAATGATTATAAATTATATGAAATAATGTTTTAAAAATGTAGTACGAATATTTCAAAAAATATTCGAAGTTATTTCAAAATTTAATTATGTTTCGATTAATTAAAATTGGAATGGTAAAGCTATATCAAACTGTGTTTGGAAGTTAAATATTTTTTAAAATGGATACGTGTTCAAAGATTATTGAAAAGAAGTTTGCTTTGAAAATTGAAATTACAATAATTGTTTAATTGAGGGCTTAAAGATAGATATGAAATGATTAAATAAATTTAGTTTATGATTTTCTATAAAATGTCTAAAGTAAATCTATTTGAAATTCAAGTAGAATCTAAAGAATTTAATTTGAAAAAATCATGTTATAATTCTCAAAAAATTATTAAACGTTTATTAAAATTAGTAGGGAGCTCTACAGATTTAGAATCTTGCTATTTTTTGTGAAAATTTTGTTGGAACTCGATGGTTTTTTATTTTTAAACTAAAATGAAAATGTTATTGTGATTTTCACTTAAACTAAAACAATTTGATTGGAGTTATAAATGAATTACACAGCCTATAGGTTTTGTATTAGTTATAAATAACTAGCTAGAATAGTCAATATGCCAGCGTGAGAAGGACCTGCTAGTATTGAACATTATGGGTTTGTGAAGTATTAGAAGGTTTAGGTAAAAGAATTTAGCATCAAAATTTGATGGCCTTTACAATCGACACTTGAGTTAGAAGGGTAGAGTACCAAAATTAAATTTCAGGAAATTATTGTCAAGGACAAAATTTCTCAGCATTTTAGCCTCAAGGACGGACCTTTAGTATTTTAGCCTGAATGACAACTTTCTTTAGGTATCAGTTTTTGCAGTTTTTAGGTATCAGTTTGTAGTTATCGGTAGCAGTTTTTTGGTATCGGTTTTTAGTTCGGTAGCAGTTTTGGAAAAATGTTTGTCCTTATGAATAATTTTGAAAGAATGTTTGTCCTTATGAATAATTTTTAGGAGAATGTTTGTCCTTGTGGTTAAAATATTGAGGTCGTGTCCTTGAGGCTAAAAATATACAATTTTTTGTCCTTTAAATTAATTCTCCCATTAAATTTTCCATAACAAAAAGTGAAAATACCATTTCGTGTCATTTTACCCAAAATATGGTTTAATTTATGAGAGCTTAGCACAAGATGACTTAGGAGATGGGATTTGGCTAAAACTTATTAAATTTTGAACTGTGACAAGAGTAAGCCAAAATATGATGCCATAAGAGTTATAGAGAGGAGACATTAGATCAAATGGCAATATGTCGATGTTAAGCATTAGAATACTTTGCATAAGACGTTATGAGCACAATTGAGTGTGAAGTTTCCTTAAAGATTGAATAATAAACTATGGTTGCATGAGACAGTCGACGATGGAGGACAACTATACCTGCCATGGAGAGTGTCATTACACAAACATATCAGTTAGTGTACAACACATGTGTTTGTTTTAGTTTATGGCACATCCATGTATTGGTTGTTATTTTGCATTAGATGCTCTTAGGTTGTGATTGTGTTATATTATATTTAGGTATATTTCCCTCGAGTTATGTTTATGTATTGGTTACCCAAACAAGGATAATCTCTTCCATTTAGGTCGTGGTTTAGCATTTAAATGTGTACCATTAGGGTGTGATCTTGACATTATATATGAGTAGTTTAATGTGACAGATGCTCAACATCACATTCACTATATTAGGATATTGATCCATTTTCTAATGTTCTTATAAGAAGTTAGTAGAGTTTATGGAGGCTATGCTATTTGGTGACTAAGTGTCATATTTTAAGTTAGTAGGATGAGACATGATTCGATATCGGGTTGCATCTTCTATTATACTTTGAAAGTGAGTCAATAAGGGTTCTATCTTAGAGAGGATACTATCAAGCAGTTATATATAAAGTGTTTTTGGAGTACATCGATGTACATAAAAGTATTCTAATCATATATTAGTTTAGAGGACTATCACATGTACGTGGATTTAATATTATTTTTGAAGCATCAAGTATTGTATGATTCTAAGACATGAAGTAAATGTCGTGATTTGCACGTACTAAGGTATGAAATTGATTTTAATGAAAGGCAAGATTTGAAAGAAAATTGACGAAGATGTAAGATTAGTTCTTTTCAATCATCACTTGGATTGAAAGAATTGTCTTATTAAGTCAATTTTTTGAAATAGTGATATTTCATGCATAACTTATTTTCAGTGCTCGATCCGCATCAAAAATAAGTGAAAACTGCACAACTTAGTTTATGAGTTCAATATAGTAATGTTGTATTCATCAAAAAAGACATCATCCAATTGTGATATCTACAAATTAAACGATGATGAGTTATGGCGTTCGCCTAGGAATCCTAACTGTTAGTCCACTTAGAGGTGAGACATCTTCCGTTATCATGTTGACGTGTTTATGAACTTAAAGGAATTTAGTGAGGTATAGTAAAGGATATGAAATGAGTTTTCCATTGATCGAGAATTAAGAAGTGGCAGAGTATGTTAAAAGGTATTTGATGATGAAGATATGCCAATAGTGAAGTCTGTTTAAATTAAAGTCACACTCAGACATTATATGATTAGAAATGCCTCGGTGAAACTTGAAGTGGTACATAGAAAATGGAAACCATATAGGATAGACATGCATATAGATTTCGAAGTGGATGGCATGGTATAAGTGAATGACTCACTATTGAGATATGTTATGTGGGAAAGCTAGCGCCACCAGTTGTTCGGTCTTTCCCAATTGTATAGCGAGTAGAGAAGTCAACATGTTTGAATGGGCTTCTTGAAACATTGGTGAGTGGAGTAGCCTGAAGAAACCCTAGACATGCATGAGTCTTCCTCCCCCTCCAACCACCACTCTCCCCCAGCCCCAGATCTGCCACCAGATCCTTCCCTCTGCTCCGTTGATCCCAACGCCCAGCATCCTCCAGTTGATAACAAAGACTTCACCTCTTTTAAATCCATAAAATGGTGCAGGTAAACCCCATTTTTACCTCCTACCTATCGCCCTAAGTCTTTCGTTTCTTCAAATTCACGTACACTCAACTTCGCCTCCCAATCAACTCGTTCATTTTCATCTGGTGCTGTTGATCTCCCACCCGCCTCTGGCCTCCAAACGCCCCATCATGGCTTTTACCATCCGCCTTTCCAACCCTCTAACACCAACTTGCCTCCTAGTTCATCTCCCCCCACTAGTCGCAATTGGGCTGATGTTCTCAAAGGTAACCAAGTCCACGTGAACGTGCCGTTGAAATTTTTTAGTCATAGATAATTTAATTCCCTTCACTGTGCTAAAATGACCACTAAAATTGTGAACGATGCTAGAAAGCAATGGAATAATGCTATAGTTATTTATATCGTAGGCTCTACACCCCATTTCCCATTTTTGAAGGTGTATATCCATGGAGTTTGGAAACCAATAGGAAAATTTACTATTTTCTCCAAGGAAAATGGGTTTTATGTCATCAAGTTTGATAACAAAGATGATTGTGATAGAATTTTTGTAGGCGGTCTGTATTTTTGTGACAGAAAGCTCAAGATGGTGAACTTTCGGTCATCTGGTATGCAACTTAACAAAGATTTATGGCTCTTGATTCCAGTCTGGACTCATCTCCACAATTTGCCTCCTGATTACTGGACGGAAGAAGGTATTAGCCGTATTGCCTCTGTTCTGGATACCCCCATCAAATTGGACAAATTTACGGAAGGAATCTTTAAAATTTCATACTCGCGTGTTTTGGTGGAAGTCTCCAAGTCTTTCAATTATCCTAGGCAAATCCCAATTCTAAACGAATTCGGTCAACTTATAATGCAAGATGCGGAATATGAATGGAAACCGATTAAATGTCAAAACTTTCAGAGTTATGGACATTTTGAGAATATTTGCCAATTCAGTAAGGTGTCGATGCCCGTTAAAGATAACAACGTACAATAAAGGAATGGCCAAATGGATATAGATAATTCAAAAGGTAATAACTCCTACACCACTTAAGAAAATAAGAGCATCTCCAACCCAAGTGGCTTGTAGTGTGAATTAAATCCTATGTGTCAAGTATTGTTCACAATTGTGTAAGTAAAATAATTAGACATGACATTAAAAATAAAACATCCACTCCAATGTTAACTTCTTTGTAGAAACGACTTTGCCTACATGTCCCAATTATATTATAGATAAATAATATTTATTTGTAAAATAATATTTTTTATTTATATTTTATTGCTCACAATGTGAAGTAGAATGTTTAAAACTAAACATTTCACTTGACAGTGTCTATTTAATTTTATGTCAAATCAACATGACATTCTAATTAACATTAGCATTGAAGAATACAATTTAAATAATTTGATGTTTTGATGATGTGTAATTGGCATTACATTGTATTTAAACAAGGATTGGAGATGCTCTAATAACACAGTAGATTCACAGTTGGACGAAAATGTGACTATCAACAATTCATTTGACCCGCATGAGTTTTCTACACTCCACAGCACATACGCTATTTACACAGATAAATAATGATATTGGGAACAGGGTCGGCCCGATAGTATTTAATGCCCTAGACGGATACTTTTTTTATGATTTTTGTTGCCCTATTTTAAAATTAACAATAATTTTATAGGCACAAAATCAAATGCAAAATCCAATCATAAATTTAATATTGATTACGAAATATTGGTTAACTAAATCATTTAGATTGCATGATAAAAAGTCTAAATGTCAACATGATATCACAAGATGTCAACATATGCTAACGAAAACAACTTTTTCTTGCATTTTTTGAAGCAGACTCCCCTATCATCTCCTCATTGTTAATTTATCCGAGTACTCATTTTCAATTGAAATAATAGCTAATCTATTTATTCTCTCTTACGACATAGTGGTCCAAAGAAATGTTTTTATCAATTTTAATTTTTAAAAACTTTTTTCCACCACAGCACCAGTAACTGAAATAGTCAATGAAATTCGATAAGCAATCCAACGATTTAAAAATCCACTTACATCCCTATAAGACCTCAAAAAATTAAGAATGTTAATTGATTTAGTTACTTTCGATGGTAGAATTCTTTTTAGTTGTAGAAGCTAATTCTTTACCACAAATATCTTGCTCTTCATTGTGTTTTAAAAAGAATTCTAACTTCGTAAGATGTTTCTTCAACTCCTTATTATCAATATTTTCAAATCTCAAATTTAACAAAAAAAAAGAGCCAAAAGTTCGTTCATAAAGTTTAAATTGCTCAAACTAATCTTATTATGCATAATTTAACAAGTTTAATCAATCAACTCAAATTGTAAGTGGTAACAATGTACAAGAATCAATTGTGATTAATTTAGTTCAATTTTAATTTAACACAAACGCATAATCAATTTAACACAAAAGCATTTGATTAATTTATCAATGTACTAATTTTTTGATTCATTCATATAATACATGACAACAACATTAATTTTTTGATTCATTCAACAAATTAACCAATTCCAAACCAATGTATGAAATCAATGAAGATGAAACCAATATCAAATATTTGATTCATTCAACAAGTTAGCCATATCAAACAAAATACTCACATTTTTAATTATAGAATAGTAGCACACTTCACCCTCACTTTTCAGGCACTCAGGAAGCGTCTCTAGAAAACACGGTTCGAAATTAAAACTGAAATTAGCCTAATTATATTTGGGGCAACTAAAACTAATAAGTGAATTTAGGGTTGACGATCAGTCAGATTCTACAGGCAGCAAATGACAACTTACGATTGTCAGTGGAGAATGGTGATTACTGATTGATGGAGAGGGGAGTCACCGCGCGCCCGTGCAGGATGCGACATGGGTCATGGTAGATGGTCACGGTGTCGTAGTCGGTCGCGGCGTCGTGGTCGGTCGCGGCGTTGTGGTCGGTCGCGTTAAGATTGAGGAGGGGGCAGCGCGAGCAATTTTATTTCGATTTATGATTTTTAGCAGCGCAGTAGAATTTTGCTGCCCCCCACGATGTGATGCCCTAGGCAATTGTCTCGCCTGTCTTGGGCTAGAGCCGGGCCTGATTGGGAATATACAAAATGAGCAAATTAACACTCTGGGCGAACAGTCCAACTTATCACAAAATGTTTCTCAACATATTTCTGATAATAAAGTGGACACAACAAATGGCACTGATGATTTAGCATGCAATATCACCGGTGATAATCACATGGATTCTGAGGAACTTGATAACACCTCTGAGTATGCTCCTGAAATTGATTCTCAGTCTGCCTATGTCAAACCCGACCAACAAAGCTCGAAATGCTATCCCACGAGATCGAAATCAATATGTAAGTCTAGAGATAAGGAACCTCCCTTCGAGTTTACTGCCTCAGCTCCCTAAGACGTTGTAGACAATCCCGCATGGCATAACCTGGTAACACAATTGAAAAATATAAGTAAAAAAACTAAGAGAACAAAGAAATCAGGGAATGCTACTCCCCTAGAAAACAGTAGTCACCTATCTCCTTCCCTATTACGCATTCCTAAGTTGGAACATCAGGGGGCTTAACTCCTCTGCTAAACAGTTAGACCTGTTACAAATGTAGAATAGTCGTAATTATTCCTTCGTTAGATTAATTGAAAATAAGTTATCCTCTGGTAGTATTTCTAGTTTAATGTACAAATTGGGCTCTAAATGGAACTTTGCTCACAATAACATTAATGATCAGAAAGGGAGAATCTTAATTATTTGGGACTCTACTATATGGCCGTCGATTCTTTTACACTCGGATGGTCAATACATGTCATGTGTACAGCATAATGCAGCAGGGCTGAGCCTTGTCTGTGCTGTTATATATGGTTTTAATTCTGCAGATCAAAGAGTTGAATTATGTAACTATATTAAAGAGCAAGCTAAACAAATCAAGCTACCATGAATTTTATTAGGAGTTTTTAACGTCATTCATTCTTTCCTCTCACGATCAAATTAATAATGGTACCTAGAACTCTCTAGGCGAGCTAGATTTCATGAACTGCATCCTCAACTCTAAGCTAACTGAACCCGACTATACAGGTAATATTTTTACTTGGAGAGGTGGTCCTAACTTTTCCATTCACGGTAAGATCGATAGAGTGTTTGTCAATAACATTTGGGAAGACAAATTTCTAGAATTTGATGTTCATTTTGGATCTCATGCTTTAAGTGACCACGCTCTTATAATTATCAAATTTTCGGCCACCCTAGAAATTTTAGAATTCCATTCAGATTTAATAATGCATGGTGTCTTGACCCTAACTACAAAGATATAGTTGATCAGGCTCTAAATACAAATGTGGCAGGTAACCCTCTTCATATTCTCATGAGTAAATTAAAAGTAATCAAATACTCTCTAAAAGTTTGGTAGAAATCTATAGAAAGTAGCCAACAATTGTGCGAAAAATCAACTTCTGAAGGTAATCGGATTTACAATCAGTTAATTCAGAATCCGTAGGACAGTAATTTCATCATGCAGTAGAGTCAAAAAAATGAGCACCTTTCTAAATTATCAAAGAGAATTGCAGTTGAAAATTCCCAGAGAATGAAAATTAATTGGTTAACGCAAGGTGATAGGCCTTCTAAATTCTCTCACAATAAAATGGCCATCCTTAACAAGTCTAAAAGATGCAAATATTTTTTTCAACGAAAATGGAATCATAAAATCAGCACAAGAACATCTAGCTCAAGAAGCCACCTCTTTTTTCTCAGGTTTGTTCAATTCTGCTAACGTCAATTATCAATTTTCAGACATAGTTTGCAAGAAAATTCTTATAGAGAATGCAAGAGTTGGGCTGGATAGACCTTTCCAATTTGAAGAAGTTAAAAATGTGATGTTTCAGATTGAGGATAACAGCACCCCGGGGCCATATGGCTTTAATGCTAAAAATTTCAAACATCACTAGGAGCAATTGAAAAATGAAATATGGAATGCTATGCTGGGAATTCAAGCGTCGGATAAAATCATCAAAGAAATTAATCACACTTTTATTTGCTTGATTCCAAAAAAAAACAAGACCCAGCTAATACTTCTAATTATAGACCAATCTCTCTCTACACTATTATATATATAAGATTTTAGCTGACTTATTATGCAATAGGATGAAAGGGTTCTTAATTGAATTAATTTGCATGAACCGAAATGCCTTTATCCATAGTAGAACTATCACAGAAAATTCTTTATTGGCATGTGAGATGGTCAGATCGTTTAATAATAAGAACTCTTGCAACCCATGTCTGAAAATCGACCTTTATAAAGCTTATGACAAAATTAATAGAGGTTTTACTAATCATATGCTGATTAAAATGGGCTTCTCTTAAAGTTTTGTCAACTTGATTTATCAATGCATCTCTACCCCCAACCTTTTCTTTGTTAATTATCGGTGCATCTTATGGGTATTTTGAATATAATAAAGGGTTGAGACAGAGGGACCCCCTATCCCCTTATTTGTTTGCGGAATACCTCTCTATCCTTCTTGATATTGAGCACTTTCAAGGTAATCTAACCCCGATTCATAAGACAGAGCCCATTATTAACCACCTTCTCTATGCTAATGATATACTGATTTTGTCAAAAGCTACTATTGAGAACGCTCGCAGTACTAAAAGAGTTGTGCAGATGTTAGAATATAATACTGGGCTTTCTATGAGTAAGCAAAAATCGAATTTATTCAGTAAAGGAGCTAAAGACAAAGCCTCTATTAGTGACATCATTAAAGTTAACACATGCAGCCTGCCTATATTCTATTTTGGGATTCCTCTCTCCCACAATAAACTTAAAGCAAGAGGTTTCGAGCCCCTCGTTGATAAAATCAACAACAAAATGAGTCACTGGACGAGTAGACAGTCAAATATAAATGGAAGGATTGAACTTGTCAAAGCAGTTATTTATCCTATGATTAATTATTGGATGCAGTTCTGTCGATTTCCAGTTGCTGTTATCAACAGACTGAATTCTATTTGTGCTAACGTTATCTGGAAGTCAAAATCTCACAAAATGTCTTGGGATTTGGCTTGCAAAACAAAAGCGGAAGGTGGTATTGGTATCAGGCGGTTAGACGAGGTTGCTAAAGCCACTGCTATGAAATTGGTGTGGAATTTTTTGCAAAAAGACACTCTATGGGCTAAATGGATGTACAAAAAATACCATGCCAACAAAAACTTTTGGATTATTCAACAAGATAGCAATGCATCTAATACTTGGAAAACTATTCTTATGGTTGGACAGTGGTGCAACAGCCTTATCGACAGGAAAATTGTGAATGGGGAATGCACCAGCTTATGGTATGACCAATCACCCATGGCTAAACAGTTCCTCTCTTATTGATAAGCTTGGATGGCAATACCTAGCTATGAATGGGGGGCCCCAATAATCAAGTTTCTCAACTAATCGCGGATAATAACTGGAAAGATAACCTGAATTGTCTGCCCCCTACGATTGCACAAAACATTCAAAGCATTAAAATCCATCATTCTAATGATAATGATTTCTGGTTTTGGCTGCCTGGTACCTCTGGATGTTTTGACTTTAAATCGGCTTGGAACAAAATTAGATTAAATCAAATGAACATAATTGGTGTATATTTGTCTAGAGTAATTATTGTGCCCCTAATATGTCCCTATACACGCTATTGGCTCGATTAAACAAGTTAAACGGTAAAGTCAAGATCACTAAATGGAATAACAGTGTATATCTGAACTGTAGTCTTTGTAATAATCATACGAGGACATTAATCGCATCATTTTCATTTGCTCCTATGCTAAACAAGTTTAGCTGGCTTATGTAACAAATTAGGCATTCAATAACCCAGTAATGTCGACTTTGCTCACATATTAGACGACTTGACTGATACTCAAGGCTCTCAATTATACAAACACCTTTTAAGCATTGCATTCACCACCACAATTTGGAATATATGGGGCGAAACAAACTCACGCATTTTCAAAGGAATTTAGCTACCTAGTAAACTTAGAACAATTATTATAATGCAAGAATGCAAACAACTTCTGAAACAAATTAGAGTTAAACATGATGACACTAAAAGAAAGGAGACTATCTTTGCGGAATTCGGTGTAAGCGTTACGTCGATCCCGTGAGTTGCTTTGGAGTTCTGCTTTAGCCCAATTAAAGATTTCTACTGTAGCCACGTTCGAGTTCCAACTCCATATTTCGCTTTTGCTCATCTGTCTCCGAGAGTTGCTTCATCACTTGAGCTATTCGTCAGCAAGGGTATGGTTGATTTGGAGTTCTGCCTTGTCGTATGCTGGTTGATTTTAGAAAGTAGGTGTTCGAATTAAAGTAACATTGGCTTGAACACACGCTACTCTTATCAGCTCAAAATGGATAGCTGTCAACGTAGCCGGTTGCTTTCCTTTTTCTAGTTTGCTCTTTGTAATTTTGTCCTGTTCTTTTGCAGTACTATCTACGGGCTCTTATGGTAATGGTTACCTTTACCATTTTGTAAGTACCGTTACCGTACCGTTTTTACTGGTAAACTAAAATTGTTTACTGTTACCAATTGATCGGTATATCGATGACTGGTATACCGATAAACCGGTAACCGTTACACTGGTAATGTTAAATTGTCATTTGTCTACAAAATAATAATTTGATATATTTTTAAACTGAACGATGCTTCATTATATATCTCATTGGGTTACTTAATAAAGGATATAGAAAAGAAGTGTATTTATCATAATTTGAGTTGAATTACTGAAATAAATTAAACTATTTTCTTACTTTTAAATGCTCGTAATACAACATCTTACATAAATATCAATGTATTATGAATGGACTGGTAAATTACCGTTACCGTTAGTTTTGAAAAAATATTACCGATGTTTTACTATAGAAAATGGTAAATTTACCGTTACCATATCGATTATACTGATATACCGACTTTACTTTAAAATGGTAACCGGTTGACTGGTAATGATAAATTTATTGTTACCTCCTCCAATTATTTTAAATCATAGTCTCCAGGTGAGTAGTATATTGACTCTCTTTGTATGTTACTATATGGAAGTAATATGTACTCTTTTTCTTTGCAAGACATCCATCTAGATTAGGGGTTGTAAGTTTTTGATGAGGCGTATTATGGAAATGTATGAATTTTGTTTATGATAAAGAACCTTATCCGAATTGTGAACATTTGTTGATGATTTAACGGTTACGGTAGAGCCTAATTAGCTTGATGAGGTGGATGTAGAGGTGGAGTCTAGACTAATCTACATGCATATTTGCATCTTAGAACTTGATGAGATATAATAACGAAGATATGAAATTAGTCTGTATGATGAGGAAAATGTTTGGATGGGAGTATGTGGGAAATCAAGGAGAGAATCCAAGATTCCTATCACGAGCTCTCTTCCAATAAGTTCATCTATTTATTAGTTTGTGGGTTAATTGGCTTGTTGGGTCATTGTTTGTTTGCATGGTTGCTTTAGCTAGCTAGTTAACATGAAATGGATGTTAGGATTGGTTGTATGCACGTTCTTATGACGTGTTTTGGTTATTATGATGCTTTGTTTAAGTTATACTAGTTTAGTTTATAACGTGTTAGTTTGTATATATACATTCCAACCAAGATACCTATATTTAGATGTTCTAATTTATGCTAGATGATTATAGATATGCTATTTATCGTTTCTTTATACACACACACACACACATATATATATACATACACACGTTTACTAATTGTGTTTATGGACGTGGTTATTTACTTGCACTTTGATATGGATGTTGCACATGGATGTATGGATGTATGGATGCACATATATATAAAAATTATATATTTACATATATTAGGATGGTTGCATACATTTTTTGTCATCATTGAAGTTGCATTCATATAATAGGCGATATAGTCATAGTTTCATTCATCCCACATCGTATCATTCTATTTTTATCTATCATATGTATTATATACTCTTGATTGTGTTATACGATGGATGTTAGATGGATGTAGCTATATTTGTATGTTATAAAGTGAGTTGCATTGTCCTTCCCTTGGAATTTTGAGGACGAAATTATTTTAGGGGGGAAATTGTAACACCCATACGTTTACGAAATCAAATAATTAATTAAAGAGTAAAATTATAATTTCACATAAAGGGAAAAACAATAAATTTTTACAGAAGCTGGAATTAGGCTTTGAGACCTATTCCATTGCATCTGTATTGCTATTTATAATAAGAGAACATAACTTGACGAATTTGATAAAATAGGCAAGAAAATAGAAGGGTCAAACTCGATGGTATTTTCATAATATATTGAACGTCAGATATTTTTGACTTTGGGATGAAAATTGAGATTATAAATAGTGCAAAGGATATCTCTTTTTTGTTCTATCTTATTTTAAATACCTCACCATTATTCTCTACTAATCTTCATCAAATGAGAATCAAATTCAAAACTTTTATTTTTTTCTTCTTCTTCCCTCTTCGTCGTCAAACTTTGAAAATGCATAACTTCTTCGTTTCTTAATGAATTTTGACGAAACCAGTGAAAAATTAAAGGATACAAAGAATACTATCATCCCATATTGTTTAAATTAGAATTTCAGTGAGTGAGATTCTTCTTACTTGTGTATATATTGATAAGACATAGTAATTCATCCCTTATATATGGTCTTAAATCAAATTATAAATGATAAAATTGATAGCTAAAAAATGATTTGTTTAATATATACATGACTGGAATGCAGTATGTCATGGCTAGATAATTAAAAAAGTCGACCATTTCTAATTGGACACAAGTTAATCACTCCTTAATCAGAAAGTGTAAAGCATAAAAGTGCTAAACAATCAATATATTATATATTAAAATTATGGTTCTCAAAGACATGAATCTTGGTAGTTATCATCCGATGAAATATAGTAATACTAATTATAATATTAATAAATTATGATAGTGCCCTTGAACTTTAAGAGTTTACAACTTCGCATACAATCTCCATTTCACGCGCGGTTCACGGCATTAGGGTCGTGGCGAGACAAGGAATAATTTGGTACATTGCTTGTTGTATTTTGAGATGTTTTAGAAAAGTGCATCATCTTGTTAGGTTCATTATACGTAGTTTATGCGCTTATAGGTTTGGACTCGATCCACTAGCTTTATAAATGGGAGCAATAACGAGTTTCAGACTTGATGCCAACAGTGTCGTAGACCATTCGGTGGATGTCTAACATGAACCTCACCTCAATAGTCACGAGCAATTTCCACGATAGTGTCGCATGTGGGCCATATAAGTCAGGACTTCGAGCTTAATAGTATGGTATATGGTAGGCATCATGTGCACTTCGGTAAGGCCAGTGACGTTTAACAATGGCGCGTTAGGACTTCAAGCCCAGTAGTGTCGTGGTTGTCACTACATGAATTGGGACTTTGAGCTGTATAGTGTATGTATGGTCCGATGATAGCGGGTTGAGACATGAAGACCTTCAGTAGCTAGTCGCATATGATTTGGAGATAGCGGGCTGAGACATGTAGTTTTTTAATAATGAGTCATATACGATTTAGCGATAGCAGGCTAATACATAAGTTCCTCATACATTTTCGGCATGTGAGTTGAGACTATAGGCTCAATCTTGTGTATATGATTAGGCATATGATAGAATTTACTCAGACTTAGCATATGATGTCACCATAGCATTATATTGTGTTTAGCTGATTTTTGGGTGCATGTGACACAAATTATGGTATGGTTTTCGAGCTTAAGTGTTGTTTTACTATCATACTAGTATTATACAATTATATGATGTATTTCACTCATCAGACGTATGTCTGACCCCCTCTATCATTTTCTTGTTTTAGTTATACCTTGATAGGTCGATAAAGAGGACAAGTGGTGGCTTAGAAGATGATGGTGTGACAAAGACATTCATTATATATCTACTATATACTTTTATTCTATTAGTTATTACCAAGCATTATACTAATTTTCATTAATGGTATAAAAGATGTTGTAGTTGGAGTTTATTTGATATAACATTGTTTTATTTGTCTGTATTATTTATTATTAAATTTTATTCCTTTTCCTGCAAGTTTTAGAAAGTGTAGAATATTATAGATAGCTCTGTGTGCTGGTTTTATATTTTACCTTAGAACGATCTACCAACTACGTGGTTCGTGATTTCCATGTCATTTTAAGAGTGAATTGGGGCGTCATAGATGGCGGGTTGTTTCAGGAATTATATAATATGTAAGACAGCATGTTGAGCAAAGGTATAATGCATGCTAAAATTCTCCCACCCCACCTCAACGGGCCGACGGTAACTATGTGGCTATAATCAATACTGAAATCATGTCTATCTACGGCAACCTGCATATAGCCAAAAGCATTAGGGGGCCCAATCCCGATATAAAAAGGGCTCATTTAGCAAATCAAATATATTTAGTAAAGCTTCGGGTCCCAAAAGCTTTAAGGGTAGAGGAAGATGATGCATATATCTCCTTCTCGGGTAGGGATAAGAGAGAATTCAGCTACCCCACCACGACCCTATGGTTATTTTGATCAATATCACTAGCACTAAAGTGCACTAGGTCTTCATTGATAGGGGCAGTTTAGTTAAAGTTATGTTCAAGAATGTCTCTGATTATATGAAATTGTCATAATCTAGCCTTACCCCTTATGCTCTGTCCATTTACAGCTTTAGCCGCATCAGGATTGTCCCCCAGGCTCAACTTCACACATAGTCACTTTCGGTGTGGAACTGTGCTCTAAGATATAAATAAATTTCGTAGTAATGGATTACATGTCTGCTTCTAACACTCTTATAGGTAGACCAACGTTGGCTAGCCTAGATGCGGTGGTAGTATATCAATGGCTCATTATGAAATTCCTTGTCAAGGGAGGTAACGACTGAATACACAACAATCAACAAGCCATCAAAGCATGCTAAAATATTTCCCTATAGTTCCAAGAAAGCAGTACTCATGCTCCAACAGGAGACGGCAGCACTTATCAGTTTTCAACCCGAGGGTGTGCGAGAGCCATCCAATGCTCCCACCCCTGCCAGGGTCATTGACAATTGGGAAACTTTCAAGAAAGCGCACAAACCCCTCGAGGTTTCCATTTGCACTAGAGCCCTCATCGAGGAAATATTAGAAATAACTCCTTGCCATAATGAGCTAGTCCCAAGAGAGCGCGAGAACCATACAACACTACCGTTTATGCTGGAGGTAGAGACATTATAAACTAGTTTTCCTTGCCCAGCCCAGAAAAGACTCGGGAAATCATAACCGATTGGAACAAGAAAGCCCGACCCTGATGGAAAGCTGAAACTATCGATACGGTAACCTATTCCCTCTCAATGTTGGCAGATTCATTAATGAGAGTTAGGGACAACCAAAGCTCCTGTGCTCACATACAAACATCCATCCTAATCGAGAATCATATTGAACACATGATCTATGCATTGCATCAGTGTGACTTAGAACTCAACACGGGGAGTGGCCGACATAAATCCCTATATCATATGCTACAATCTCAATATTGATCCCAAATCTTACTCCATCCGTTGAAAGTGGAGAGTGCTCTACTCGAAAAGACATAGGGCGTTGAAGGAAGAGGTAGCAAAACCTTTTAATAATGGGTTCATCCGAAAAAATGGATACCCAGTGTGGATTTAGAAATGAACATGCTATAAATAGGACTAGTAAGCTTTGGGACTTATGTCTGACCTGATATTTCATAATTTGGCGACTTTGCTATAAATAGGAGCATTATGGCTACTTGAAAAGGACTTTAGATTCTCTTTGTCCTCCTTCTTCTTCATCTTCTTTTCCCCATACTACACTTGTCACTTTGAGCCTACTTTTTCTATTCTAGATCCAATAACGAATTGTAAAGCTCTTGTACTTGTGATAATCCAACTACAATAAGATTAAAGTGGATGTAGACCACAGGATTTTCCGAACCACTATAAAATTTGTTGTATTTCTTTTTTTTATTGATATTCTTAGATCTATCGTATTTTCATTCAATTGGGTATGTTGAGCCAATTTTTAGTTCAGCATTTTTGGTGCTTTCTCCAGGAAGCTCTAGAGTAGATCTTACTTAGTACTATGGATTAGAGCATCCGGAAGTTAGATCAATGACTTTGTTATTGTTGATATGAAGTAATAGACTTTAGGAGATCCAGAAGATCTAGAGTTGTAGCAGGTGAAGAAGATGAAGATTCTCACCACAATGAAGAAACTAACAAACCGATGATCGCTTTGTCAAGACTAGCTGCTCCATAAGAGATGGCAACAAAGGTTTAGTTTGATAGGATTATAGATGAATTGAACCAAAGGATGGTGGATAGCCAAAAGGTGCTCCTTGATAGGATGGATGCAGGTATTGCTTTATGGACCCAGCAATCCTAAAGGCATAGGAAAAGCCAGAGGGATGCGACATCTTCAAGTTTTGAAGAAGAGAATTCATCTACATCTAATTAGAACAGAAGAGTAGAAAACAAAAAATGAAGGAAAAGACTACTGGGGCATCAAGGAATACCACAAGAGGAAGTGGCCAAGTTTTAGCCATAACTAAAGTGATTTGTACCAATCAAAATGTGGTTGGTCCTGGAGTCCAATTACCTTATGCCCTTAACTTATTAGATAGTGAAGATGATTTGCAAGATGCTGGCAATGATGTTAGATAGAATGTTGTTGTATAGAACAATAGTGCTCAAGCAAACACCATGGAACCAGTTAGGCATCATATAAGATCCAAAGGATTGGTTCTCCCAAAGTGAGAAGAGCTTAGATGTCATTGAACAGATTAAAATCATTTGTGGAGTCAAAAATTAGGCATGTTCTTGATGGTTGCCTTCAGGATAAGCAAGTCAGTCAAGAATATATTGCTAATATGGTAGGAAGAGTAATATTCGAATTTTGAGATTAATCACTAACTAAATTTAAACCTTTGAGTCGCACAACTGTAATGATGAATACATCAAAAAACAACATGATTTAATTAATTTAAATTTTTTGTAAATTAACAAAATAAATTAATATTTATGAAATATTAATTATTGAATTTTATTTGATTTGTTTGAATATGATTAGTATTTTAATAAAGTGTGAATATAAAAGTTATACATGTACATATCAATATACAACATCGATAAATATTTCAATTCGATTTAAATTAATTAATCACCATGTGTATTTGACAATTTTGAAAGCTTATCTAGGCACATACTTGGTCGGCCATGTATGATAGGGGAGGAGATTCGATTGAGATTTAATGAAGAATTAAAGAGGAAAGATTTTAATAAAGAAATTAGAAAGGTTTAAATGATTCCTTTAAAACAAAATTTCTTTCTTTCATTCAATTATTCTTTCCTGATAATTCATGTTCTTTTACTCTCCTCCTCTCTTCCTTAATGGCTCCATCATAAAGTAGTTATCCAATCTTCTTTTGATATATAATACATTTTATTATTATAGTTTAGATATCATATCTTATACAACATATACATATATACCCATGTTACTCTATCTTCTACTTGCTATTGCTTTAGAAATTAAAAGTTGAATGAAAAAATGGAGGTTTCTAGACTTAAAACTAAATTTAATTAGTTGAGGTAGCATTTTTACATATTTATAAAACAACATCAAATTTATAGATAGGGAATTCTATGCGAAATCATAAATCTAACGTCAATTTCTTTTCCGACTTAAAATTAGATTTCAAATTGTTAATTTTAAATTATAACACATATAAGATTACAAGTTTTAAATACATATGTTATTTTGGATTTAAACATAGTTTGTTTTATTTATATACGCGTGTGTATATATATATTAACTTTTTAATTTAATATATATAAAAGGACTTTCACGTAAATTTTGGATCCAATGTTGATTTCCTTCCTAAGTCAAAATTTAATGTCAAATTATTATCAATAAATTGTAAACATATAAGATTAAAGTTATATATATATGTGTGTGTGTGTTTATTTATTTAAATATTTTATGTTCATACTTATGTGCGTGTGTGTATGCGTGTGTGTATTATTTCAATTCAGAATTAAAAAAGGACTTTTATGTAAAATTAAAATCTAACGTTAAGTCAATACTAAATATCCTATTGTTAATTTTATATTTCAAAACATGTAAAGCAATCAAAATTAATTTTAATATGTGTGTGTATATGTACGGTTGTTTTTTTTCTATTTTGAAAAAAAACTATGGTTAACAATGGCATATATAAAGGGCGAATGTGTCTGTTGCGATGTACACGTTAACCATGTACACTGCTTATATGTTACACATATGAGAGTATTTGATATGCACAATATGATATATTTAATTCAAATTAAATTAGAACTTCTTTTTAAAACTATAATAGATTAGATCTAACAAACTCTTAGACTTCATAGGCCCGATATGTAATGGCTCAGAATTTTTCGCTTTGATTGAGAATATTTAATTTGTTTTAAATATTTAAATAATTGATTTTATAAGCCTAAATAACTCATTTTTTATATTTAATAATGATAGTAAACTTGTTTTGAAATTTTATTTACAAAATTAAATAGTTCGAAGAAAAAATGAAATGAGACCGAAAGTCGTTCGGATTTTCGACTTTTCATCGAACAGAAGTTATCGCAACTTTGTTGCACACTTATATACACATTTAATAAGATGTCGATAATGAAAAAGGAATTAACTAAAAGTAAGTATGTTAAGCACTTAAAAACGGGTTAAATAAAGTAATTAAATTAAGTGATGTAACTTTTTCCTTTTAATTAAAAAAAGTGGACTTTTGTGTATGGATTTGTGTACATTGGTACAAAGGAAAAGAAGTGTCATCATAGAGGCATGTGCTTGCATTGGAAAGAATAAAATGTGTATGGAAAAGGAAGGGTAGTAGTTTGGAAAAAAAGAAGGGTGTAGCATGAATCAAGGAGGATAATTTGGTCATTTTGGCAAAGGCAAGTGAAGTAATTTGCCACTTTTTCTCAAGTTTATAAATACATACTACACTTACACATTTCCATTTTTCATTTCCATTTCAAAAATTGTTCTCTTCTTTCTCTTCTTCATCCTCCTTCTCTCTTGCAAAAACTCTTAGCAATTTTTAATCAAACTTAAGTATATTCTTTAATACAACATTGCAAAATCATATAGCAAGATGAGGCTCGAAGAAAGGAGGGATAAAGGGCATTCTTTGACTTGGTTCGTGTGCATTTTAGTAAGGGGAAAGGCCATGTCCATGTGCATGTAGGTGAAAGGGGAGGATTTTAGTCGAGCATGCAAGGTAGTTGGATAGTGTTATGTTGGTTGTTGGGTTTTAGGATGTAGTGTTAACTTATAGCAAGGGTTTGGTCATGATTAAAAGTGAGCTTTCTCACTTTAAATGCTTTTTAATAGTGGTATATATGATGTGAATATATGCGTGTATGTAATAATTTTATTTGTAGGTTTGGATTTGATTCCTGTTTGGTGACGCATGGCATAAATAACCATTGTATTGTAGGGAACAAAAGCAAAAGGAAGTCAGAGTGTTCTGTAGCGAATAAGTCGTTATGGAAGCACTTCGAAGAATAGAAAATTTTAGAGAGACTCTGAGGAGTTCTTCACCTTGTTAATTTTCATTTACATATATTTTTGCTTATGTAAATGTTTGTGTATGTAGAAACTGAATGTTTCTTAGTTATAGTCGACCTACCTATTGTTGGCTTTTATGCGACATTGAAATCCTTTGCGCTTCTTAAATGGTTTACTACTTTGTTTTCTAAAAGTGTTTGGAAATTGTTCCGAACTTGACTATTGTTTTCAAACCTTTTTGAAAAGGTATTAAATTGGTTTAAATTTTAAAAAGAAAGGAGGTTAAAAGCTAGTTGGTTTACTAAACAAAGTTTTAAAAATTACGGCCCATATAGCGATAGTCGATATGGATGCACTTTGGAAATATATGATTTTTGTAAAGTAAAAGAGTTATCTACTTTAGATATTTTGTAAATTCTTTTCGAGTGTGTTTTATAAAAGTAATATAAGTATTTAAAAAAGAAGAGTGAAGATTTAAGTATATTTTTAAGAATTTATTTTAGTTATTTAAACAAAAGGTTTAAATTTTATAAAGGAAGCTGTTTTGTTTCAAAAGTCAAATTTTGTTTAAAAAGCGTCTATCTTTAAAGGGATGTTTTAAATACAAGTTTCAAACTATGTTTTAAAGAGTTTTAAAAGTAATTTTAAAAGAGGAAGGAAACATGGATTACAACATTATTGTTGTAATAAATATTTCCAAGAAAAGGAAAGATATCATGGACTGTAACATTTTTGTTATAGTAAATGGTTTTGAGAAATTGTAAAGAAAGTTTGATTATAATACTTCGTTGTTATTAAATAAGTTGTTTACTTTATACAAAGAAAGGATCTTATCTTTTGAAATCAAGCTTTGGTTTAAATAAATGATTTTGGAAAATGTTTCCAGTAATTAGTTGAAATCAAACACTAGAAATAAGTTTATGAAGTTGGTTTTCCAAGTTTTAAAAAGATTTTGTTTTGTGCAAGGGATTTCTTTGTCGGTGCTATTAATTAACACAAAACAAATATGATAAGTAGTGCTAAAATGTTGATACGTTTATGGAAAGTAAGTCATCTTATATTTAGCACTAAAACCTGATGAGTAGACTTTCCTCTATCTGTGAGATCTAGAATCGGAGTGCTTTAACTAAGGCAAGGTCAGAAGCAACCAGTGCCCTGACTTACCTAGCTTCGATTTTGGGCGAGGGATAGAGAAGTCGAAATGTCGGAAGTGCGATAAGTATAGGAGAGTTAATTGCTACATATAGGTCATGATTAATTAAGTATATAGAATGTACTTCATCTTATACTTGATATTAAATTTCGAGGTATGAACACCCGTTTCTATTTGTGAGAGTTTAAGAATGTACGATCGAGGCACGGGAAGTTCTCTAACTTGTCTGACTTTATTGTTAATCGAGGGATAGTACGGGGTTGAAATCGAAAAGTGGTGATAAGTATATGATGTCTGATTTTCCATATGCAAACTATATACTCACACCAATTAGTGGTTTATCCACTACTGATAACTTAACCTATTTTGACTTGGGAAGTATATACAAGCTTCGCAATTTCATACGGTTTGAGATCCCTAGAGAGAACTCATTTCGGTGAAATGTCTCTCGCTTTAAGGGGTATATTAGAGATCCCATTGGGATTCTTATATCATCCGCTTACTTCTGAAAGAATGGGATTGAGTTAATCGAAAAGCTATCGATTGTTGGTTTGGAGAGACCGGGATCAGATAAGCATGAGTTATCCCAAAACCACTCTGAACCAGCATAGGCACTCGAATTGGAAACATCTTGAAGATGATGGAAATTGAAAATGGAGTTCTTTGAAGTGCAAGGGCAACATGCTACTAGTCCCAAGGGTGATTCCAAAAAGGATGTAGTTCAAATAGTGCCTTCAGTTTGTTCATTTCCTGAACAACTTGTATGGATGAACTCTGGCATTGCATTGTTTCCTGGAGAGCAGTGTTAGCATTCCTAGGGGGATTTCTATATAAAAGGTAAAACATAGCATCAAGCCTAACATTCAGTAATGAATAAAACATGGGATATGCTTCTAGGCTATATAGTTCACTACCATTAGGGCATGGTCACCAACCGATCTAGATCGATATTTATAGATTTATGTATGCTAGGGACCCGGGTACGGTTGTAAGCTGCAACTGAGGTAATGATATATTCGGTACTATCTAGGAATGGGTTGGCCAGTCCTTAGTTGTAGGGAGTTAGCTAAGGCTCTCGGTACATTTTTCTAGAGGTGTATTGTGGCAGACGGTACCCCAATAGCCTTGTCATTGATGGAATCCATTTTCTAATATATGCCTTATGGACTTAGTTGTGCCCAATTATTGGAAAATGAGATGCAAGCATTTCAGCTATGTTATATGTTTATTTTAATCCCTAGACATTATTATAATATCAAAAGATTTTCTAATAAAAATGGTTTGGTTATCGTAAGGTAAAAACGCGACCGTGTTTATGTGTGGCACGATTTTACGAGATTCCTTTATTTTTGAAAGGTTTCATAACATTAAAAATCCATATGATTGGAATTTTCTCATGCTGGTTTACTAGACTGATTTGGATGTTATTTTCTTATAATACTTGGGTCAGACCCGAGTATATTTCCATATTTAGAGATGGACGCTTGGAGCTTCAGGAGACGAGTTGGATGCCTCCAAGGCTTGATGTATTTTATTTTCCATTGTATTTCTTATTTTTTATTTATCAGCAATTGTAAGGACATGCTATTATAACTGTACAGGCTGATGATAAGTTAGTTTACTCTAATTATTGTAAAATTTTCTTTTTATAAAGATCATTTGGATATTATATATTACGCATCACGATATGAGATTCTATTTTGCCTTTCTTTTCTTTAACCCCAAAATCCGTCTTTCCAACACCCGGATGCTCGGCATGTGAATACCGTTGATGTATTAGTGTAGACTTTTAAAGGTTGAAAAGGCAGGTTGTTACACGATAGGTCCAAAAATAGGGAATTTTTTTGAAATGTACCTATTTTACCCTCTTTTGATTAGGTCAATGCCTTCATGCCATAGCTTGAATATCGGATTTAGATAAGATATTTTACATAGGTCATTAGTGGTGATATAAATATACCTAGATATCTCATTCTATAAACAAAAAACTACATTTTTCTCCATAAAAATAAATTACATCTTAATAGTGGAATTTGCAACTCCACCACTGAGTTAGAGATATTATCTCTTAATGGCCAAACTAATAATTCAAGCTGTATTCAACTAGCAGGATTATCGAGAAAAAATTACAAATTGTTTCGACCAAAATCAATTTTAAATTGTTTTTAAATAAATTAATAATTTTTTTAAAGAATTTTCTTCTTCCTATTGTCTATGTACAGACCACGCACTGTGCACGAAGTCAATCTTACCATCATATACATCACCACTCTCACCTCCAATCACTACAGAAGTTGAAACTATCGCTTTAATGAAGAAACCATCCCATGATTATCAATGCTGGCATAGATTTTCCTTCCAACTTCGATTTCTACAAACTAAGATTTAGGGAATAAATAACCATAGATGATGAGATAAGCATGGATGAACTTGTTTGGGACGAGGAAGGCAACAATGTTGGTGGCAATAATCATAGTTGTGTCTGATCGAAGAGAAAAATAGAGGAAAGGAACTGAATTAAGTGGCAATATTACCGATGCCGCACCGATGTTGCATTATTGGGTATCGGCAAGGTGTTGGTAAGTCATATGTAACTCTTTACCTACACAAAATTATCAACTTTTTGTCGATGCCATTGTTAGAGCCATCGGCATGGCTTTGCTGCCATCTATACTTACCTCAGTCGACAATACCTCCTCCATCACTTTTCTAATTAAAAAACTAGATGATTCCTCCACTCCACCTCCCCTTCTACGGCCTCCTCCTCCCTCCATGCCACCGCAAGCCAAAACCATGTCCCCACCATGTCGTCGCAATCCTCGTCGCTACCATGTCACCTCTTCACCGCCATGTCACCAAGTCTAGCCGCCACCATGGCATCTCATCACCGTAAGCTTTGTCGCCATAAACCAAAGTCCAATTCGCTAGAAGCCCAAATCCCCGCAAGCACCTTCTTCTGTCGGTATGATTTATTTACCGTCTGAGTGTATATTTATGTACACCTAGGCTTATGGATGTAAAAAGATTTGTTACCATACACACATACACAAATGTATTTAACATTTAATAAAAGGCAAATTTCTAGACAACATTTAATATGAAGCTGAATATATTATCATATTAACTTGTTTTCACTAATTGTTACACATAATATATGTTAGATTGTTTCCTCTACACTAAAGCATTATTTTGATATATTTTCGGTAAATATGATAAATGTGTAGAAAAATACGTACGACCATTGTGGTTGATGTAAAGTATAAGTTAAAGTAAAAGTTAAATAATGAGTTTTAATGATATTATATATTATTAACTGTTAGTAAAACGGAAAAATAAAATTGTCAAGTACATATATGAATCTGATGTTGACTGATTATAATAGTTTAGGCATACGTATGTACAGTCTAGATTGATTATAACTTAGTAGTGTTTTTATTTAATTGGTGGGGATAACAGGATCAACAATGATAAAGGAAAGGAGGCAGATCTTAACTACGTACACATATACATATGGAAACTATGATCACCAACTATAATGGAAATGTAATATGAATATTTTGTGAATTCTAAGTTTCAATTTCTTACTAGTTTTAGGTGAATAGATGCACATGATATGTTTTAGATGATTATAGTACTAGTTATGCATGCACTTTGTTTTCATACTAAAAGTTTAATCTGAATTAATAATACCATCGTGTGAAACATAATACAAATTTTGTTTACATGTAAGAACGTTTTCATTGCACTTGGAGGTGTTTCAAATGAAGGTATAGATTGTTCTTCACCATACAATACAATGATAATTTTTTCTGGTGATGGGCATCACTCCTTTTTAGCAGATTCAACTAATATTTTGATCATATTCATGAATGATTGATAGAATCTGCAAAAAAGGAGCGATGCCCATCATTGGAAAAAAATATCATTGTACTAGATGGTGAAAAAAAAAGATGGTCTAAAGCCATAGCACTGGTAATTGGGCATGCATAATTATGCTATTATAACAAGTGATAGTGGATTGGGGAAGTGTCAGGGGGATGCTATTAAAACTAGGGTTGTTGACCATTAGTGATGGTGATTGTTGCCACTAATGGTAGTAGTATCGCTACTAGCACTTCCCCATGCGCCATCACCAGTTATGAGAGCACTACTACACATACCAAGTCACCACCACTATTGGTTTAGACCATCTTCTCTTTTCACTATCTAATATAATGATAGCTTTTTCCGATGATGGACGTCGCTCCTTTTTTGTAGATTCCTATCACATTTCGATGGATATGATTGAAACATTAGTAAAATCTGCAAAAAAAGAGTGACACCCATCATAAGTAAAAATTATCATTGTATTGTATGGTGAAGAACCATCTAAACCTCCTCGATCTCCTCCTCAGTTGCATGGCATGGTAGCATGGTTATAAAAGAAAAGGCACTAGGGTTTATGTAGTAATGCTGTTATAACTTGTGGTGGTTGGTTGAGGTAGCGCTAGAAGGGATGCTATTAACACTGGAGTCATTAACTGTCCGTGATAGTGGTTATCGACACCAATAGTAATAATACCACTAGCACAACCACAACCACCACCATCGATTAATTATAATAGCACTACCATGCAAACCTTTTAGCACTTTCTTCTACAAATATTACCACGCTGCCATGCCATGCAAACCGGTGCAAGTATTTGAGTTTCTTAGGAATGACAGCTTGGGGTGTGAGCTTGAAAGCTTGAGGATGGGTCCACCAGCAATAAATGGGTAGATGATGCTTCCACCAATTTTACTGTATGTATACGTCTATAAGTTAAGCTACAGATGTTTTAAATCACACAATAAGTTAAACGAATATATAAGTTAAATTATAGATTGGTTTTAAAATCACACAATAAATACGACAAATATATAAGTTAAATTACCCAATAAATTAAACAAATGTACGTACAATTAAGTTAAATTATAAATTTTATTTCAATAAATTATACAAGAGTTTATTTGATTTAAATTATAGGTGTTTTTTAAAATCACACAACAAATACGACAGATATATAAGTTCACTCAATAAGTTAAACAAGTGTACATATAATTGAGTTAAATTATAAATTTTATTTCAATAAATTATACAATATATAATTTGAGTTAAATTATTAAAAAAATTAAATCACATAATTAGTTTATTATTAATTTACAATTGAGTAAATGTTAGCTTGATAATAATTATCTTATTGAATATATTTTGAATAAATAATAGCATTGTAAATTATATTAATAGTATTAATATAATGATAATGTAATATGTTTTAAAATTAAAATAAAACACTAATGTTTTCAACCTTATTCATGATAGTATTATAATAGGCCTAGTGCATAATTAGTAAAAAAGGATTTTATTTTTTAAAATTTGCCTCCTTTACCCTACTGCTTGATGCACTTGATTCAACACTTTATGCTCACGGGACAACACCCCGCTCGCTAAATATTTCAAGAGTGGAGTCACCAACTATCGTATGATAGTCACTGTTTGCCATGATGGTTGCCCCATGTTCGATGCATGGGGAGCTCCATATTTCTAAAGGGACCCAAGGATCAGTCTCTATTGGATTACTTGCTGTCTTGGCTAACCGATCAGCCTTGTCATTTTTCTCCCTGTGTATCTGTTCTAGCATGAGCAAAGAAAGTGCTTATGAGTTTATTTTTGTTTCAAGGACATCTAAGGCTAGATTTTTCCCTTTATTAGTCTTTGCTCACTAATTTGGTTGACCACGAGCAAGGAGTCATTGTATACTTTGATTGCTTCAATTTTGAATTCCTACACCATTCGAAGGCCAACAAAATAGTTGTTCAGGCTAGGACATATTGCAGGTGCTTCCTCCTCCCCGTTGTCCGAGTTATAATATGTTACAATAAAGTCGGTTGGAGCCTAAACTTTGATGGAGATGCAGGAGAGGAAGGCGACCTGATGTTAGCCAAGTTCCATTGTCTACTTCAGGAGACATCCCGTTAATTATGTCGGGTCGACTTAGGACTTACTTCAAGGGTTGACTTATTAGGACTTTAATGGGGTAAGAGAGGAAGTAGGTGCAGAGTTTGCGAGTAGCAATGAGTAGGTAGTATACCATTGTTTCTAGCTTAGCATATCTGTTTCTGGGCCCATCAACCTTTTATTGATATAATAGATTGGCCACTGAATGCGTTCCTCATCTCATACCATCGCAGCGTTAATCACATGGTTAGTGACTATGAGGTAGATATCTTTCCTCTCCACAGGCTTTGAGAGGATTAGGGTGTTACCGATGATGCTTTAATTATTTAAATGATTTGGTGAATTCATCCATCCATGTAAAGGATTTTCTCTGCTTTATCATGCCAAAGAAGGGGATGCACCTACAAGTTGCCTAGGATATGAAGCAACTGAGAGATGACGATCCAATTCAGGCATTATACTTGTTTATAACGCAAGGGCTTTGCATGTCTAGCAAGGCTTGGATTTTAGCGAGATTGGCCTAAACCCCTTTTGCACTTACTGTATACCCCTAAAATTACCGTAGTAAACAACAAAGGAGCATATATTAATATTTAACTTCATATTGTATTTACGGAGGATGTCGAAGATATCGGTAAGGTTGCGTACGTATCCCCTCGATTTCTCCAAATTTCACCATCATATCATTGACATAAACTTCCACTAACTTTCTAATCTGCTTTGTAAACATTTTGTTCACAGCCTTTGATAGGTTTCCTCCACATTCTAAAGAACGAAGGGCAATGTCTATAATATAGCCCAATGTCACTAATGAATGAAGTGTATTCTTGGTTAGAACCATGTATAACAATTTTATTGAACCCAAAATAAGCATCAGTAAAGGTCAACAACTCGTGTCCGCTAGTTGCATCATAAGCTGAATGATATGTGGTAGATAAAAGCAATCTTCTATGCACGATTTGTTGAGGTATGACAAATCAATGCATGTTCTTTAGGTCCTATTGTGCTTTCAAATTAGTACTGGGTTGGCTACCCAAACCCTTTCTTGAGATGTTTTTTCCCCTCTTCTTTTAATGCTTTATACCTCTTAGGGTTAAATGATCTTCTTTTTTATTGAAGAAGGTGAGTTTTTGGGTCGATGTTGAGGCCACAACATTTGATGGAGGGATCTATGCCAGTCATGTCTACATGCCACCGGGAAAACACGTCTGTGCATTTTCTAAGGAATTTTTCCCACTTTTTTCTCGCTACTGGGTCAATCTCTGTGCTAGTTTGGATGGTCCAACTCGATTGATCGCTTTTGTAAAATGATTGTTTCAAGTTTTTTAGCTGCACCACCAACTGCAAATGTCCCTCCATGGAGATCTAGGGAGTCGTCATTGTCGTCTTCCATACTGATTTCTAGTTCGCACTGGTCCAATCTATAGGCCATACATTATATGAAATATTTGGCCAAGATGGAGGTCTGTGTGCACGTGCGAGTGGGGGGGAGAGGGTGGGGTTTGATCCACCTTGACTCTCATAGATGATTCATCTAGTGCGGAGTAGGTGGGTGTTGTGGTATCACTTGCTCCCACATGCCAACAAGGGTGAACTTGTTCATTCCACATGACATTAAGCTCTCAGGTTCTGGATTGACTAGCCAGGAAGACTCAATCCCTAGCGGTTTGCGTCAAAAATGACCAAACACCCAAAAATGGAGATCTGGTAGAGCATAGTATCCTTAGTGTGATCCTTGTGCTAGGTTTAGGAGGTGGTATCTTTGGTCAACAATTATGTTAAGTTCATACTCTAATTCAGATCACAGATCATGGGTAATATGCTAGAAAGCAAGAAGTAATATGCAGAAAATGTAAATATTATACAAATTTTTTATAGTGGTTCAACAACCTCTGGCCTATGTCCACTTGTTCCCTTTTATTATGATTCTCTAATTAAGAATTGTTACAATATTTGCTAGACCTCTTTGGATAGATTACAACAATTGCGGGTTGTTAGATATGTATTTGGAAAAATGCCGATGATGTAGATCATGAGGTTAATCCACCACAACTTGATGTTAAATTATGGATTGGATGGCTGAAGGTGATCGGATGATTCCATGTTACCCAAAATCCCTCCAACGATTATGCTTGGCTAAAATGGTTCGGTGGTCCTAGTGCTCCCAACTTGTCCACCATTGTTGTTCCAACCTTAGGGTATTTATGGGAGTGGAGATATATAGTGGCTAGCTCAGTTGTCCTACCAAAATAGACCGTTTCAATATATAACTTGCACGTCCTGGCATTGGTTATTCGTTGGCTAAGACTTGGTTCGGTATGGCTCGGTTTGGTAGCGTCACTATCGAATAAGAATTACCGTTAAATAGACAACTGTCAGACATGATTTTCTTTTTGGATGCACACTACCAACCAACATTCTTGTTCACTATTCTACCGAACCAAATACTTGAACTTAGCAATTTACTTCTTTTTGTTTCCTCTTATGTCATCTTTCTATCTTATTGCCTCTTCATGAAAGGGTCGGTAATATGCTCAACGGGAAATTATGTCATTTGCTACATATATCTAACTATATAGTCAATCTTGGTCGTAATACAGGTGTTTGATTTATGTTATATAATTTTTTATATTGTGGTATAATTAATTAAGTAATTAATTTCAAATATATTAATAAGAAAATATTAAATAAAATGACTATAGTTGCAAATATTTCCAATCATGAATAATAAATCACAAAATAAAATAAAATTTTGTTTTAAACGTGCTAGGTCAAGATGTTCAAGACAGGGTATCGATACATCCCTTGAGACTATAGTACGTAATGCTCCCCAAATTTTGGACAATGTATTACTCATGGTTGCATAGGGCACTAAGAGGGTATGTATTCATAGTTATTGGATAACTATGGAATGATTCATCCGAGAGTTTCCTATTGGTTGATAACAACTAGGTCGAATAGGAAATCTCAATGTGATGATATTACATATTTCCCTCGAGTTTAGAATACAATGGAACTTCACTGCGAATTCTCTACTTTGATTATGGTTAAATCATGGCATGATGATTCATTAAGCAATTATAGTTGGGTCT
Organism: Allium fistulosum; assembly: GCA_030737815.1. Lineage (NCBI taxonomy): Eukaryota > Viridiplantae > Streptophyta > Magnoliopsida > Asparagales > Amaryllidaceae > Allium > Allium fistulosum. The sequence goes on from CM060903.1 coordinate 932,997,164, forward strand.
TGTTAGTAGCATTGGAAATAAAGCACCGTTCGATAGAGAAATCGTCTCCTCAATTGTATGATATTTATATCACGGTCAAGTATAGTCAAACCAAAGTCAAAATCACTAGTCCGAGTAGAACGGTTAATAATAAATGTTATTATTAAACCAAGGACTTTGTTTATGGACTAATCAAGTTGAATGTGGATAATGTTAGATTCTTGACCTATACCAAGCTCCATATATATAAAAGTAGTGAATCGATTGTTTTAAAATTAATTTCAACGGCAAAGACAGGAAAAGATAAATCTCAAAGCAAAATCAAACACCAATATAAAAAGAACATTATCTCAATAATTATTTTACAGCATTATCATATCAATTTACATTTCAAATACAACAATTATTACCAACTTGTGAACAATGTAACAGCGATATAAAAGAATATACTAAATCAGCTATCCACGATATAGCCTGTGTCCACTTTCCATTACCTCTTCTGCTCGTACTGCAACTTCATAATTGTAACTGGTAAAGTCGTTGGCTCATTTCTATTGCATAGGTAAAGTCTGTCAACATACCTCTTTTGGGGGATCAAGTCCACATGGTTCTTTTTCCTGCTCTTCTCCTGCATCCAATTAGTCATTAGCACATGACAAACATAACATCTATGCAACCATCACTACCAATGCAACAAATGTAATCAATGCAAGTAGGAAACGCTACTACTACTAAACCATTCCAACCATACATCATAAATATGCGGTAACAACAATAATAGCACACTTGGCCATTAAACATTAAAAACATTTGACAACACACCATGTCAACCCAAACATCAAATAAGCTAATCATAGCATATAAATACACTTACATATACCAATCATCAACCAATTGCAATGCACAATCAATGTAAGTATAAATCAATCAAATGTGTACTAAACCACTGCATTAGTAGCACAAACACCAAGTCATTAAATGTGTACTAAACCCCTATTTTAGTAACACAAACATCAACACAATAAAACCATAGTTAACTACACACAACGTAGTAAAATTGGCAAAATATCTCACACACTTCCAAATACGATCTCATTATCATAATAAACGTATATGATAAATAAAAGTAACCATTAATCATATATTACATCCACTAAAAACATTATATTTACGATTATCGTTTTCTCTTAGGTATAGAATCATTATTGCTTATTATAAAAGCGCTTTTTATTTACCTCAAAACAATATTAATTCTCCTAAAATGATAATATACTTCAAAATAATTTATTGTATTCCCATTAGTCCAAATTTCTTAAAACATCGTATTTTCCATCAAAAATAGTAATTTAAATCAAATTACTTTTCAAACCGATAGTATTTTTATTTTACATCAAAATAATAATATAAATATTAAATCTCTTTAATACCCTCCAAAACCAGTTTATTACTATTTATCTCAAAATAGTGTAATTTTCACAAAACCCATGTTATTATTATTATAAAATCTCATTTTATTCAAATAAACTTCCCCATCTTAGCTTAAAAATATTTTCCGTTATTATTTATAAATTTCCCAAGAAATTCATAAATAATAGCTTTATTAGATTTCTTCCGTTAATCATTTAATTCATTAAATGATTGTTGATGCAAATGTCATACAAAAACTGTATCTAATCTTCCTATTATTACCCATTTTATTTCAATCAATTATTTTCTAATTCAAATCAACAATTATTTATATTTAAACATCCAAAATTTTACAATCAACCATAGACTATACAATCAAGGCACAACGCATCCAAAACAATCACAATATCCAAACAATCACCAATATATCGCAACGCATATTAATAATTATAATCATTCATCAGTGATTATGTATTTAATATTTTATAATTCAATTAATTTAAATAAACAAACTATGCCAATGTGCTTTTTATAACAGCCTCTAAACTCAACAAACCTAGTGTCATATCATTCGAAATTCCGCTGAGTCTAATGGAAGAAACCCTGCATGAATAGGAGTTCATATGTAGAAGTTGTCAAGGTCGGAATTTTTATGGTTCAGTTTTAAATTTAATAAAATTCGAGGATCAAAGGCCAAAACTACCTTCTTCCCCAAAACCATGCAGTCGAAGTCAACCTAAATACTCCAATTTTGACTGTCAATAAAGCTGCCCTCGACTATAATAGAACACGTAACCACCCCAAATGGCCATGCATCTCGTCCTCTGTCATCTACCGCCATTGCCAACCCTACAATTGCCAGAATCAGCCGCCCCCAATTCCACTAACATGAGCTTTTCACGTTGATTGTCGGTGCTATGTTGATCAATTCATCAAACTCAAGCCAGAACTAAGTTCATCTAGTTGAGCTCTATGAATTTGCATCTTCAATTTCATCAATTAGCTGCTAAATCGAAAATACCCAAATTAGAACTCTAATCTGCCGCCTAAAAGCTTCGACCTTAATTTACCATTGAATTGAGCACTTTTACGACAAATGGAAACTTTTCATTGATTTGCCTTGTCAAGAGCTTCGAAACGACATATAATTACATCGCGTTTAGACAATTCAGGTTTTAAATCACATTTCTAATTAATTTTCCAATTACCTTTAGAGAGAATTAGGGTTGATTTCTGGATTAGGGAAGAAAACTGAAGATAGAGGTGAAGGCTAGGGTTCCATAGCCTCAGTTATTTAGTCGTTAGGCTGGGTTACGGGTTGTTTATCTGGTTTGGTCCAAAATAGCTACGTACGCTATTTAAACACTATAACGCCTCTATTTCACGAATCATAACTCCAAATGTATCAAAACTATGTATGAAACTGATCGCCTTAAAAATACTTTCTCAATGGTTATAAACATGATATCTACCCTTTTATTAAAACCTCATTCTTAATTAATTTAGTATTTTGCAGTGTAAAATTTGGAGGTCATCACATTCCTCCTTATAAGAATTGCACCCTCTTAATTTCCCAAATACAACCATTGACTAATTAATAAAGTCTAATCATGGGATTAATAACAAAATATATATTAATCAAAATCAACCATCTATGGTTGTAGTACACAACATCCACATAATACAATTAATCATAACACACAAGAATTCATTCACAATAATGAATTCAACAAACAAACTATAGCAACACCTTGAATTCCTTAATCATGCATCAAACTATAATATATAAATATCACTCCATCAATAAAAGGTGAAAAAATCCCGACCATAGATCAACTCCAAACACAAGTCACGACATGCATCTCAGTAATCCTGACGCAATCATTCATAGTGGAAATACATAACAAAATTTAGGTTGGTCCAAACATGCACGCATAATAAGAATATGCATAAATCGATAATCAACAAGCTCATTCAAGTAAAGCATGCACACACACAAAATGGTAATCTTCACATCTTCATACCAACAAATAACACATGTGTGCTAATCCCTACACTAATTACCCTACCACTATAATATTTATTTTTTCCAACCTATCGACGAACTTCCTCTTAGTTTCATTCTCATAACAATCGCCGTACCATCTCACGCCTACATCTTCCAAGATAATATATGTGCCCACTTATGGCCACATTCTTGAAATAATACTGCATTTGCACTAATCCTTGATTTCATGGTCCCTTACATACGGTTGGGAAATATAAATCATCACTAAGGCGACTTAGACCATCACCAAGTCTACACATCATATTAGCCATTACGAAGGTCTTACCTTGTCATACATCACCACTGAAGTCTCACTTCGCCACAATCCTCATCGAAGCCTTGCTTCTCCAAGATCATCATTAAAGTCTCACTTTGCCACGATCATCTCCAGAGTTTCACTCCATTTTGACTTTCTTAAAGTCCCTCTTCACTACAAATTTCTCAAGGTATACCCGAAGTCTCACTTCTCTATGATCATTTCCAAAGTCTCACCCCACCAGGATCATTACTGGAGTCTCACTCCATTATGACTTTCTCAAAGTCCTCCTTCATCATGACCTTCTCAAGCTCTCTTGGATACATGATAAATCACTCTATGACCTCTCAGCCCGGCAACATCCCATGCCATAATTGGATCCAACATTTTTTAGGATGCTATCTCATATGTATTTCCTTCTTAAGGCAAGCTAGATCATCTCATGGTCTAGAGTACAGAAGTGAGCATCCGCACATACCCCTACTCCTAGGAACAACCATCCTATCCAGAGTTACGAATGATCCTTTTAGCATTCGACTCGATCTGAGACATCTCAGCCCCTCTACATCACTTTACCTTATCGAATGTGCTTCTTCGAGCTACTCTAGTCTCATACATTCGCTTCTCAATTGAAGTACTCAATCAAATGCCTCGCATCGTCGATTCATCAAAGTTTAGAACACTTCACTTGGCTCTTAGGATTCCATTGCACTTGATCCACCATTTTCCTTATGCATGCCCCAAAGTTAACTAGAGAAAATCTCAAGTCATCCACCATGACTGATCCAAATATATCCCTTATCATCTCATTAGTTTTTCCAATACACATCCTTCGAAAAGATAACATTGGTTAACTACCTCATCATAAGATTATTAACACAAACAGTCATGTATCCTACCATGCAATGTACACAATCATAACAAGGCAAACAACAAGCAACCAAAAATTAAGCGGATTTAAGAAAAAAACAATCAATAAAAATATTATGGAAGCAAAATAATTAACTCAAAAATGCATAAAATAATAGATGAATAAACATTATCAAATAAGTAAACAATAATAATATAAATATAATAATTTAATTCAAACAATCATGCTATAGGTAATAAGACAAATGCAGTCACATGAAACAATCATTAATACAACTAATCTCAACGAGCCATAGAATAACACAACCAATTCAACCAAAACGAACAAGTACTACTATAGTAATATATCTCAACCCCATAAACCAAAATGTACAATCATCACCTTATATATCTACTCTTTCTCTAAAAGGGAATAACTACACATCCCTACAACACACTAGGGTAAACCACACAAAATGGGCACATAAATTTTACCTACATCATAATGTGTTTTGGATAAACTTAAAACTCACATCAGTAGGTGTCACACAGCTTAGTTTTACAATCTTCAAATTGAGTTTTCCAATTAAAATACACCTCCGGAATTTTATTCAAACCAACTATTTTACTTCTTTTCTTTTCAAAAATCCTCTTTTTAATCAAATTATTCCCATCCTTGTAAAATATTTTTCCAAAATATTTTACTATATTTTACAACATATCATTTTTTTTCAAGAAGAGAAATATCTTCACACATATTCTGAATAAAACATTCTTTATTTGAAAAAAAATTAGGTACTCTCCGAATCAACATACTTTATAAAAAATAATGTTTTTCCTTCAAACATAATTCATCAAAAAGTGTTCTTTACATAATTACAACAAAATTTGCTTCCATAAAAAAGCTTTTCAAATTTTAAGGATGTTCTTTTAAACAAAATATTTTTTTCTAATAAAAATGTTCCTCTCGCAATTTACTCAAAAAGATATTCATCAAACATTTCTAACAAAAATACTTACAAATACTTTCTCAATTAAAATAACTTTTCAAAAGTATATTTCTTTTTCTTTGTTCCAATATCTTTTTACTAAAATAGCTTTTCCCACAAAACATCCTCAAAACAAATTTTCATCAAGTCAAATATTTATTTTTACCTTTTTAAAATTGTAGAAAATATCTTTAAGTCCAAAATATACATTTTTACTTCTTAAATAAAATACCTTTCAAAAATCAACAAATGTATATTTTTTATATGACTTCTCAAGTCAAAATTCCAAAAAAAAAATACGCCCAGGCTAGGTTTAATTATCACATGTGTATCACTTGGGTTAAAGCCGGCACTTAACCACACATAAAAGTTTTTACTACAGTATTTATTTTCCACACAAAATCACTATAAATAACTAACAACTTAGGATGAGGTAATGGTTGTCATGCATATAACCCATACACACAAAACATATAGTTATCAATAAGAACGCTCTCTCATTCCATACTTTTAACCCAACTGAAAATGTAAATTAACCTACCCTAAGTGATTATGTCTACCCAAGGTTCAGGAAGTTGCTAAACCTAAGCTTTGATACCAAGTGCAACACCCCAATATTTTCAACATCTGAAATCAATGACAAATGTCGCAAATTACGATTACAACTAGTTTTTGATATTAAAAGCAGTGGATTGTTTGTTTTAAAATTTAGTTTTCAACAATTAAGAAAGGCAAAGAAAAACCTCATAATGGAATCACACATCAATATAAAAAGGACATTAGTTCAATAATTATTTTACAACATTATCACATCAATTTACGTTTCAAATACATCAATTACTACCAACTTGTGAATAATGTAACAACGGTATAAAGAATACACTAAATTAGCTATCCACGACGTAACCTGTATCCACTTTACATTCCCTCTTCTGCTCCTACCTGCAACTTCGCAACTGTACAGACATATATGCAATATAAAGGAAAATGGTTTCAACTATGTTTGGAATGCGCCTAATACTATACACTATAGTTATAGGCTCGATAGCTCTTGCATATGAAAAGTCTATCTACGTGTGCCTTTTGGGGGATCAAGCACACATAATTCTGTTTACTACTCTTCTCCTGCATCCAAATAGTCGTTAGCACATAACAATTATGGCATCCATGCAACTATCACAACCAATGCAACAAATGCATCCACTACAACCAACATAATCAATGCATGCAGGAAACTCTACTCCTACTAAACCATTCTAATCAATCATCATAAATATACGGTAACAACAATAATAACACACTTTGCCATTAAGCATTAACAACATTTGGTAATACACAATGTCAACCCCAAACATCAAATAAGCTAATCACAACACACACACACACACACACTCTCTCTCTCTCTCATATATACCAATTTTCAATCATTAGTAATGCACCATCAATTTAAGTAGAAAACCAATCAAATGTGTACTAAACCGTTGCATTGGTAGCACAAAAACCAAGTCAAATATGTACTAAACCCCTATTTTAGTAACAGAAACATCAACAAAATAAAACTATAGTTAACTACACACAACATAGTGGTAATGGAAAAATATCTCACACACGTCCAAATACGATCTCATCATCATAAAAAACGTGTGATAAATAAAATCAACCATTAATCACATATTACATCCATTCAAAATATTATATCTACGACTATAGCTTTTCCTTTAGGATAGAATTATTTTATTATTGTTTATTATAAAACGCCTTTTATTTACCTCATAACAATAATAACTCTCCCAAAACGATAATATTCAAAGTACTTTATTGTAATCTCATTAGTCCAAATTTCTTAAAACCTCGTATTTTCCATCAAAAATAGTAATTTACATCAAATTAATTTTCAAACAAATAGTATTATTATTTTACGTCAAAATAATAATATAAATATTAAATCTCTTTAATATCCTTCAAAACTAGTTCATTGCTATTTACCCCAAAACAGTGTAATTTTCACAAAAACAATATTATTATTATTATAAAATCTCATTTTATTCAAATAATAATAATAAACTTTCCCATCTTAGCTTAAAAATATTTCCCATTATTATCTATAAATTTCTCCAAAAATTCATAAATAATAACCTTATTCTATTAATTTAATTTAATTCATTAAATGACTGTCGATGCAAACGTCATACAAAAGCAGTAAATAATCAAGTCTACCATTCCTTTATCCAACCTTCCCACTATCACCCATTTTATATCAATTAATTATTTTCTAATTCAAATCAACAATTGATTATATTTAAACATCCAAAAATACTACAATCAATTGTAGACTACACAATCAAGGCACTACATACCCAAACTAGTTACAATATCCAAACAATCACTAATATATCACAACACATATCAATAATTATAATTTTTCATCAATAGATATGTATCTAATATTTTATAATTCAGTTAATTTAAATAAATAAACCATATTAACTCACTTCTTCCAACAATTTCCAAACTCAGCAAACCCCGTATCATATATCCAAAATTCTGCCATGAGTCAAATGGAAGAAATCGTACGTGAATTGGAGTTCGTATGCAGAAGTTATTGAGGTTAGAAGTTTTATGGTTCAATTTTCAATTTCATAAAATTCAAGCACTAAGGACAAAAATTACCTTCTTTCCCAAAACCACACAACTAAAGTCAACCCATGTACATCAACTTTGACCATTGTTTTAAGCTGCCCTCGACTACAATAGAACATGCGACCACCCCCAAATGACAATGCATCTCCTCCTCCATCGTCTGATGCCATCAGCACCCTTACAATCATCGGAACCAACCACCCCCAATTCCATCGTTGTGAGATTTTCACGTCAATTGTTGGTGCTATGTTGATCGATCATCAAATTAAAGCCAGGTCCGAGTTCATCTAGTTAAGCTATTTGAAATTGTATCTTCAATTTCATCGATTGGCTACCGAACCGAAAATACCCAAATTGGAACCTTATCCGCTGCTTAAGGGCTTTGACCATGCTTTTCCATTGACTCGAGCAGTTTCACATTAAACTGACACTTTCAATTGCTTTGCCTAGCCGAGAGCTTTGAAATGACATATAATTCGATAGGGTGTGGACACTTCGGGTTTTATATCACTTTTTATTTAATTTACTAATCACCTTGGAGGGAACTAGGGTAGATTTTGGGTTTAAGGAAGAAAATTGAAGATAGAGATGATGGCTAGGGTTCCATAGCCTTATTTATATTGTTGTTAGGTTGGGTTACGAGTTGTTTATATGGTTTGGCCTAAAATAGCTGTATACGCTATTTAAACACTATAATGCCTCTATTTCGCAAACTGTAATTCCAAATGTATCAAAACTATATATTGAACTAATCATCTTGGAAAGATCTTCACAATGGTTGTAAACACGATAACAAATTCAACATTTTGTTAAAAATTCATTCTTATTAATTTAATATTTTACAATGTCAAATTTACTGGTCGCTACAGTATGTTGGTTATCGTCACTATTGGTACCGCTTAAGACAATATTAAATGTTATTTTTACTAGGAAGGTATGTAAGTAATGGATTCGGCTAATCTATCACACCACTAAATAAGATGATGTATAAAAATTAATATTTGAATTGTTCAGTATTAATCGCTGACTAAATTCGCACCTTTGAGTCACACAATTTCATTTATGAATTTTCCAAAAACCACACGATTTAACTAGTTTATAGAGTATTATTAATTAAATAAATCAATTAATATTTATGAAACATTAGCTATTAATTTATTTGAAATTTTGGATTTTGTTAGTAATTATTTATTGTATATATAAATGTTAAATATACACGTATCGATGTCGATATATTTTAAACAGGTTTGAAATACAGATAATTACCTAATAGACTTTTGAAAGAATTTAATCCATGCAAAGGTTATGTCATGGCCGGCTATACATAGGGGGGGAGAGTGGAGGACATTGTATTGATCAAGAATTAATTGGAAATTAAAAAGGGAAAGTTTTAAGGAGAGAATGGTGATAACACCAAAGATTTATTTGTCCAACAAAAGAAAAATAATGGTTTGCATCATTGCTATGAGTTCCTTTCAATGCATAACACCAAAGATGTTTCCTCTCTGTCGGTAGAGCCCTACACAATGGAATCACAAACTTGACCAACCATAAGCTTAATGGTTAGAAGGTAGGGCACGACCCTACTCTAGTCTCCACCTAAGAATATGGTTTTAAAATATCAACGAGTCACGTTTTTTGATCAGTTCAGGGCATCCTAACACAATTAGATCTTCCCGCTCTCCTAGATGCAATACTACTCACTCGGGAGTTAAGTCTGACCATACCCACCACTGGAACAACCCTAATCAACCCATCCCCATGGTTATAAATATTGGGTGATAACATACATATGCGCATGTCAACAATTTACATGTCCAATATTAACCGATCAAATATAAAATAAACATATACCAACATCATTCATCACAAACACATGTTCATATGATAGTCATTTTATAAATAAATATTACTTATAGTGTAGTAATAATTTCCTTCACAAAACTCTTTAAAATGGGCTAAAATAACTATACCTTTTAAAACCATATCAAAATACTTAACAAAACCTTATTTTTGTTTAGGAAAACATCACCAAACATGGAGTTAAAAGTTATCATGTGTCAACAAATAGGATATCTTACATTTTAAAAATATATGCTGTTGCACTTCAATATCTCATGTTATTGCATGTCAAAAACATAGACTATCGCATGTCATAAATATTGTTATCAAACGTCAAGGGAAATGGCTACATAATGTCTAAGTTATACGAAGCTATCGCATGTCATCAAAGCTATCGAATATCAAGGCAAATGGCTATCGCATGTCTAGGTTACATGAAACTATCGCCTATCAACAAATCTATACAATGTCAAGCAAAAATAGCTATCGAGTGTCAAGTATAAAGCTATCAAATGTTGATAAGATAAAGCTATGTAAGGTAAAAAGCATAGTGTTATTGCAACTTAAAACTTGAAAGCGGTTGAAGGTTAAAAAACATGTAGCTATCACAGGTTGAAAATAAATAGCTATCACATGTTGACAATAGCTATCGAAGTTTGAGATAGCTATCGCAGATTGAAAATGATATTTTATTAAATATCTGCAAAACAGATTCATTTCCTTTAAAAGTAAGAATATTTTACCAAAGCAAAATCCTTGTAAATTTTCATTGATTAATCAAATATTTATAGAAATCTTGTACTAAAATAAGGGTGAAACTTCTCAAGTCTTAATTTTTTTATTATATATCATAATTAACTAATTTTTACCTTTAATAATTAAATTCTTTGATCAAATTTAAAAAATTTGAAGCAAAATAATTATTTTTTACATTTTTGATAGTTAAAATTTGAAATTCATGCCTTTTTTGTCTTAGAAAATTCATAACTAATTTATAAATTTTCAAAAAATTATGAAATTAAAACCCATATCCAAAATAGTGTTTCAAATATAATATCTAAAATTCAAAGCATTTAGAGATCAAAATCCACATTTTTAACTTAAATTTTTTTAGGAAATTCCACAAAATAAACAAATGATAACCATAATACATATAAATAATCATCCAAACCAAAAGCATGGTTTCAGAACAAAACAATTCAAGTTTCATATCAAATCCATATTTAACAGGATAAACATTGACGAGATGACAATAATATTCACCTTAGATCGGATTTGTGTGGAGATAATTGCTTTAACTCTCTTCCTTTAGCCCTTTTCCTCTTCTTCTTCCTTGTTTAAATGGTTTTAATGTTGTTTTCTTTGTTCTGAATTTTCTTTCTTTCTTTGGTATGGGATGGAAAAAATTAATAAGGGGGAGCATGAGAGGGTTACGGGAAATAAATTAAATGTACTATTTTTATTTCATTATCCCTTCTCAATTTAATTAAGGCCTTTAATATCTTACCTCATAAACCGTTACCCCATATTAAAGTTTTAAAATTCAAATTTATTAACATAGCAATTATCCATATTTTATATACTTTCCCACATTATTCATTTAATTACTAATTAATTAAATTTTTGGAATAATGTGCAACAAAATTAAGGGTGTCACAAATTCCTCTATTTAAAGAATTTCATCCTCGAAATTCCAATAAGAAAAAACAAGCGTATAAATCATGCAAACATGTGTCACAAGTACATAAAATCATCAACACTAGAAAAAAAACTAGTCAAAAGTTTGTAAAACAATAGAACATACATCAAAATAACTCAAGATAAACCTCTTTAATCCTATTCTTAGTCTTCCAAGTACAATCCCGTTCATCGTTACTCTACTCAACCTTTAGTAACTTGATCATCTTGTTTCTAAGCTTCGTCGTATCCCTATCCATTATACGAATAGGTTGTTAATGATAGGTATATCAGGTTCCACCGCTAACTCTTCCAAAATCATTAGTTTAATAGTAGCCTCTAAATCACGAATGTACTTCCTTAAATGAGATATATGAAAAGTATTATGGACTTCTACCGAAGTATTTGGTAACTCGATACGGTACATGAGTTTATCCATTCTCTCTATAATAGGAAATAGTCCATCATATTTCGATGTCAATTTCCCAGGCTTCTCAAAACGTATAACACCCTTTATCGGTTATACCTTCACAAAATAAAATGTTATCTAATGCTTGAACCGAGCAGCTTCTAAGTGAATTTGGACATCGGGATGAAAACGAAACAACTTAAGAACTGGGGGGGGGGGTACACTTAGAGTAATAAGAGAAGAGGGCCCTAGAAGTTTTAAGTAGATCTGAATAAGGAAACTTGATCAGTGCCAATCATAATTGCGATCGGTACTGATATGATCCTAATTAGGCAATTGACTTGCCTCTTTGGTAACTTGCCATATGATCAAAGAATGAAATATTATAGCAATTGTATCGATATTAGTTTGATTTCTAGTATGATGGATATTTCTAAAGAAGTAGGTAAACAACTCCAAAGATGTACAAAAGAAGACAGGCCTTGTATAAGACAAATCATATGGGTATCGAGATGATTGTTGAAGTGTGGACATGCTAGAAGATATTAGAGAAGTTATATATGGTAAGCGGCACTTTGGCACCTGGCCAACATGATCGGTACCGATCATGATTATGATCGATATTTATATTATTGTTCATATAAAAAGATTCCGTCTTCCTCCCTGACTTCGTGGAACTTATGTTTGACCTGGTATTTCATGATTTGGCAACTCTATTAGGAAGTTCTGCTATAAATAGGAGCACTATGGCTACTTGAAAAGGAGTTTAGATTCTTTTTATCCTCCTTCTTCTTCACCTTCTTTTCTCCACATTACTCTTGCCACTTTGAGCCTACTTTTGTTATTCTAGATCTAAAAATGAATTGTAAACCTCCTGTACTTATGGCAATCCAACTATAATAGGATTAAAGTGGGTGTAGATCATGGAATTTTCCAAACCACTATAAAATTTGTTGTGTTTCTTATTGTTTTTACCAATGTTCTTAGATCTATCATGTTTTCATTCAATTGGGGGTGTTGAGCCAATTTTTAGTTCAACATTTTTGGTGCTTTCTCTGAGAGCATACTTCCTGGAGTAGATCTTGCTTAGTATTATGGATTAGAGCATCCAGAAGTTAGATCCATAACTTTATTGTTGTTGATATGAAGTAACGGGTCCTAGGAGATCCGAAAGATCTAAAGTTGATAAAGAAACTAACCAACCGATGACCACTTTGCAATGACCATCTGCTCCATAAGTGATGGTGACAAAGGTTGAGTTTGACAGGATGATGGCTGAATTGAACCGAAGAACGGTGGACAACCAAAAGGTGCTCCTTGATAGGTGGATGAAAGTATTGCTTTATTGACCCAACAATCCCAAAGGCATTGGAAAAGCCAGAGGGATGTGTCATCTTCAAGTTTCAAAGAAGAGAATTCATCTACATCTAATCAGAACAAAAGAGAAGGAAAACAAAAAATGAAGAAAAAGACTATTGGGGCATCAAGGAATACCACAAGAGGAATTGGCCAAGTTTTGGCCACAACTAAAGTGATCAGTATCAATCAAAATGTGGTTGGTCCTGGAGTCCAATTGCTCGATGCCGTTAACTTATTAGATAGTAAAGATGATTTGTAGGATGTTGGCAATGATGTTTGATAGAATGCTGTTATGCAGAACAATGGTGCTTAAGCAAACACCATAGAACCAACTAGGCATCATATAAGATCAAAGGATTGGTTATCCTAAAGAGAGAAGAGCCTAGACATCATTGAATGGATTAGGAGCATTTGTGGAGTCAAAAAATTGGGCATGTTCCTGATGGTCGCCTTCTGGATAAGCAAGTCAGTCAATAATATATTGGTAATATGGTAAGAAGAGTAATGAATGAAAATCCATGGAGGAAGATAGGGCTCAACAACTAGCAGGACCTCATTCACTTATGATACCTTGCAGGAGGAATATTCCAAGAAGTTTCTTATGCTAACGATGTAATCATACTCTTCTTATGCTAACGATGTTATCATATAACAGGACAACAGACCCAAGACAGCATATATTGAAATGCTAATGGTACACGGATGGTGCTAGAGCTACCGATGTAGTAAGGTGCAGGCGCTTCCCTATATTCTTGGATAGCATGGCTAAAATGTGGTTTACTTGGCTCGCATCGTAATTCATATCTATGTTTGATCAAATTAGCGAAGAAGTTTATGAAGAAGTTTAGGCTCCACACTTCTCGACCAAAGGATGTGATGTTCTTGTCGAGTATTCATCAGGGTGTGGAGATACCTTAAAATATTTTCTAAGTCAATCAATGCTACTGTAATAGAAGTAAACAATCCAAAGGAGAATATCATGTTGATGACATTGATCCAGGGGATACACCCAGACATGGATTTTGACAAATGGTCGAAGATGAAACATCCACCCACCATGGAGGAATTCCATCGAAAAGCAACTAGTATCTGGGCCTAGAAGAGGCAGATATGGCCATCGGAAAGGCTAGTGGGAGATAGTATACTAAAGTTATGCAAAGCAATATTGCTATTAAGCAAACCGTGAGAGCATCAATAACATTGCGATGAATGTGGGAACCAATAATAACAATTAAAAAGGAAGAAATTAATGCGCTGGAGGTAAAAGAAATGACACTAAAAGGCATCCAAGATACTTAAAGCCGAGAAATAACAATTAAAGCAAGAAACTATAGAGTTTGTAACTTGCCAGTGTCTAAGTGTAACTCATCTACAAGTCTACTCGAGATAAAAGACTGTGGTGCCCCCATGTCAAATAAGGTACGGATAGGTAAATTGGATAAAGTCAACACACCTTCGATTACGACCTTCTTTCCCTTATCCATATCCAGAGGCGCACTTGAGCTAGGAACAACATCCCATGCGTATGCTGAAACCACCCGGGTAGAGGTCTTCTGAGGTGTTGGACACTCTCGCCTCATGTGTCCGAACCGAATGCAGTTGTAACACTTGATCATTGAGTTGCCCGCCTTGCACTCCTTTACGAAATGACCCTTATTACCATATTTCCTACCTTGTAGCTCTTGGTTCTTAATCTTCCCCCGGGCTTCATTCCGCCCTTGTGCTGATTCTATTAGTGTGTCTTTCCTCCTATATACTTAGACTCACTGTTCACTTTCTCCTTAGAAATAGCATTCAGCAAGGCACTCTCCACTAGTCCCTTAAAAGTCGTGCCTATGGGAATACGACTAAAGGCCAAATCTTGAAGAAGTTTATTTAGTCTGTTTGCAAGCCTCAAGGCTTTCTTGTAACGGGTATTCCTTCACTGCCACCTCTTCTTGCTGCAAATGTATGAACTTCTCCAACTGTACTTCCCCCTCAGCCTTGGAAAGAAACTTTATCTCAAAACGCCTCCTAAACTCTCCTCAAATAATCTCTCCCTCATCTGTCTCTACAACTACCACATCCTACCAATTCAGAGCCTCACCTTATAAATGCCAAGTCAAGCTGCCTCATAACATCATCTCCAAGACACATCAGCCCCAAAATCCTCTCATAAGCACAAATCCATGCCCTCAAATCCACATACGACTTAGTCCCCACATTCTGGTTTCCTCTTAAACTTGCAAAGTCCTTACATAGCTTGGCGAAATCAGCGACATGTGGATGGGCATGAACTGCATATGGCGCTCGCTCTATGGATCCCCTATTAGGTTTAAGCTCGGCTTGTCCTCTTGCTTGCAGATACAGGCGAAACCAAATCGGGACTTTCACGTCCGAAATCTTAGTTGCATCACCTGAGCCACAAACAGCAGGATCGCTCATCCTTTCTATCTGTGATTTTAGGAATTTATTAGCAATTTATCCACATATAGTATTGGCAATAATACGGGAAAGTGTTATTCATCTTATATTTATATAAAATCTTTGAAAATCTTTATATATATACGTATATACTTTGCAAATCCATTTTGAAAATCTTGTTGAAAACCTTTTTCGAAAACTTTTTTTTCCAATAATTTTTTTTCAAGCGCGTTCTCTTAATATGCACCTAATTCCTAAGGAATTTTGAACCTAGGCTATGATACCACATGTGATAACCTACACTTCCCGACATACCGATCCAAACTTAGGGAGACTTTTGGACTTGCGTTGGTGCCAAGAAGTACGAGCTATCGAATTTTTAAAGACTTCAAAGACAAAAAATATAGATAAAATCTAAGACATTTTACACTTTCTATTCTCAAAGTGGAAGGCAAGAAAATATAAATATAGAAAATAGTCATCTCAAAAAATATCCAAAAAAATAACACAGTCTCAAAACTGTATGTAGTCCACCCCAGAATATAATATATAGTTTGATAAAATACAAAATACGATAAATAGTACATAGAGAGCAATGAAAAGTAGTAAGCAACTCCAATGCCAAGCCTGTCTCTCCATGTACAAATGTTTGGGCCTATCACCTACTATCCTTCACTCTTGTTGTGGGGGAAAAGAAAGTAAAGGGTGGATCAAACAAAAGTCTAATGAATGAGTCACATCATTAACATATGGTGATAACTTCATTAATACTCTAGGTGACTTAGGGTGTCATACTTGTATTTATGGATTTCCTATTAAGGTAAGTTTAGCTGACCTAGGAGAATAGTTTTAACTGCACCATGTAACATTCCCCATTTTAAGGACCGAAACTAACCACTACAGATGTTACAGTCATCTATAGTATTAATTTTCGGTGGCAAAATGTAGATAGTCTAATTGTAT
Source organism: Allium fistulosum (assembly GCA_030737815.1). Taxonomy (NCBI): domain Eukaryota; kingdom Viridiplantae; phylum Streptophyta; class Magnoliopsida; order Asparagales; family Amaryllidaceae; genus Allium; species Allium fistulosum. Next base: position 933,013,984 of record CM060903.1, read on the forward strand.
CAATAACATAAAAGCATAAGAATATGAAATGTTTTAAGCATAATTTCAACACAAAATTTCACATTTCATTTCGAAGACATAATTTCATATTCAGTACATAATCACAAACATTGCCCAGGTTCAAATAAAATATAATTATTACGAACACTCCAAGAGAGACATATAAAGATGCCTCTTGGTTGATCAGAGTTTACTACTAGACAGTTATAACATCCGTCTTTACATACACTTCAACAAGATAACCTCAATACAGCGGATTAATAATATCTAAAGACAGACTCCTAAATAGCTAGCTTTGCCTCATGCACGTCTATGAAAGCTTTATTCACCAAAACCTACTTAACCGGTAAACCATTACTCTCGACCTACACAAATCGAAATTTTGCGCACTCGAGAGTTTAAGGGGAAAACATAAACTTCGAGTCAGATAAAAGGCCTGGAGTGAATAATAATATGGCATCTCAGTCTATAGATATTCAATGAGACCACACCGTTGAGCGGAATGGGTTTTCCCTTCACTATTATCTCTTTTAAAATATATCTTTTGCAAAATAACTCCTGCAACCATAATGGTTAAAATGGACAATATAAACAATAATGTGCATGCATGCTACATGGTTAATCATGACTATCCGTCAAATCGGTGGACCATCTATCCCAATGTTTGGTTTTCATAGGGTAACTACCAACCTACATGGCTGACTCGGGCCTACCAAATTTACCAAATTTCCTAACTAACTGTTAGAAGAAAACTGGACGGTCCGTCCAAAACATTTATCCTAGTGTTTACCTGACTATCGGTCAGTCTCATAGTTTTGCTAGGCTTACTATGAACCTAAAGGTTTTGCAGGCCAACCTATAGCCTATCTTATCTGTATGTATTACTTTCTGTGTGCAAACCTACTTTTAGTCTTACCCTTGACAAAGTCCTACGCAGTGGAATTTTGGACTTATATCAGCTATAAGCTAACAGTTAAAGTATATGGCGCTCTTTACACTAGCCCCATCTGGTTTTATAATCTCTGAGTCAAATTTATCCTGTCGCAATCTATCCAAAAATGATGAGTAATAATTCTTTAGTAAAATTCTGAGCTAATTGCCCTTTTCTATTTCCTTGAAAACACTTTCTTTATAAATGCTATGACCCTTGAAATCATATTTAAAACAAGGAAAATTATAACACTTTACTTTATCCAAAATATTTATGCCATTATATATGATTTTATAAATTATATTGATGAATCTCGAAATCACTTGGAAATTATCTCACTTCGAAACCATAGGCTATAGAGCCAAAATAATATAAAGCCTTTATATTGATAAAATGTGGCAAAGATATAATCGACGAGGGTCTTCGCCCTTTTAGATATATGAAAGTCTTTGATTTGCAAAATACAAGGTTATATAGTCGAAGATAACTACTTCGTGTAGCATATTATAAAGACTAAAAAGATATTCGACGACAATAGTGAATCTCGACATCAATGTCTTAAGGAAAATAAGCGGCATCATTAGGGCCGAAATGATAATAGGCAGCAACCTAGCCTTCTTTGAAACAGGTGTTCGAAATTACATCAATCATTAAGGTCGAAATGATAAAACACACCACTATACAGCCGAAGTTATAAGACGCGGCTCCGCTATCGACGTTATAAGTTTCTTTGAGAGCAATAGGGTCGGCGAAATTATCGAAGATATGCAGTAATAAAAATAGCGGCATAGCAGCCTATATGGTCGGTGACATTCTTGGAAACAAGCGGCACTATGCCCCTTTATATATAAAACGTGGCAACAAAGTATTTGAAGACATGCGGCACCACTCAAGTCGAAGATCATGATGTTAACTGCGAGGCTATGCTTCCTACTTCAACCACGCCGATCCATTCCATATAACTAAAGTTGATATCATATGTATTGCCTGTGATTAACTTCGGAGACCAAAGACGTGGTGAGATGAGGGGCGGTATCATGAACATCGGCCTGACAAAGCCGTAATTAGCAGGAAAACTGTTTTATTGCTAATAGAAGTAATTTAACAAACTCCAAATGCTTATCAAATTCTTATTGGTGAACAAAAACTTTATCAGTTTTCTTTTTCAGAAATCTACACTAGAGAAGGTTTATCGATTCCAAAATCATTAGCAAACCTTACCTTTTATATTAATAATTTAGTATAATAATTAAGCTTCTCTAACTCAAATAATTCATATTAAATCATAAACACTTGGGAAAAATCCCCAAAAATCACATTAAATCAAATTAATCACCTTCTTCAACATATAAAATTTCGAGACCAAAACCTTTATTTAATTAATTTTTAATAATTAATACCTGAAATAAACCATTTTGTCCTTTTAGAAAATTCGTAATAAATTCATACTTTCTTGGAAAATTATGGAACTAAAAACCCACTTCTAGAATAACATTTCTAACATCATCCCAAAATTTCAAGTCAATGAAGTCTCAAAATCTAGGTTTTCACAATTAAAACCTATTAAATAATCTCATAATAAATCCAATAATTCATCAATGAGCATATAATCATCTTAACCAAGTAAAACATAGCATAATACAAGCAAAAGATTCAGATTTATAATTAAAACCAAAAATAACAGTTAAAACCTGAGATGCATAACTATTATTCACCTTGAGTGGTATAAGATGGTTGAGATTTGTATTTGATTTGATTCCCCTGAGCATTGATCTTTCTTCCTAGCTTATCTTCCTTTGGATTCCTTGATAATGGCCAGCTTATTCTCCTCTTTAATTATGTTTGTATTGAATGAAATGAATGAGGAAAGGAGAATGAGAGGAAGGAAGTATGCTACTTTCCCATTTTTCCTCCTCATATATCCTTCTTCTTATAAATGTTCTAATTAATTCCATTAGTTCATTAATTAAGGCCCGACCCATTTTAGTTATCAAATCTTAGTCTCCTTAACATTCCACATTATTTTATTTTATTTATCTAATTAAATATCCTAAATAATCTGGATTAAAATTAGGGTTGTTACAGACTTTCCTCCTTAGAGAATTTCGTTCTCGAAATTACGAAAAGGTTCACACATCAAACATATATGCATAGATGTAGAACATACCATCAAACAATTTAGGATAAGTGTCCTTAAACTCGTCCTCTGTCTCTGAAGTACAGTCTCTCTCGTCGTCACTCCACTAGACTTTTACTAATCTGATTATTTTGCTTCTTAGCTTCTTCTCATCTCTAGCCACAATACGCACTAGATGTTTAAAGGGTGAAGCAATCCACTAGGCTTTTGATGCTCGACTTTTACTTACTGGCAATTCAAATACTACTTGTAAGCCTACATCCCTTTTCATACCCTCCCAGAAGAAACTCATTTTCATATCCTGATACATCTTAGTCCCTCCATGATAAATAGTAAACTTCGATCGATGACACTCCCTAATGACTTCTTTCCTTAGGTCTCCTACATCTGGAACACATATCCATCTTTTCTTCCTTAACCATCCGTTGTTGTCAAGATAAAAGTTTTTCAAATCATCGGTCTCAGTTCCACCTTCCAATCTTCTAATTCTTTCAGCTAGCAAGGGATCATCTCTTTGCTTAGAAGAAATTCTGTCGTTTAATACCGGTCGAACTTCCAAACTAGATAATATTGCGGTACTCTGACTAAAAATGGCAGTCGATCTTAACCGCACACTACAAGTAGTCAAGGCTTCCAAATCTTTCCACTCTGACATTATTGCTAACACTGCATTCTGATGTTTCCTACTAAGCAAATCTGCAACTCCTTTCCCCGGTGTGTACTCAATTCCAAAATCATAAGCAACCAAAAACTCCAACCGTCACTGCTGTCTCATATTCAACTCCTTCTAAGAGAAAAAGTATCTTAAGGATTTTTGATCCGTATACAACTCAAATCGTTCTGCCAAAAGATAATGCCTTCACACCTTCGAAACAAAAATTACTGCAGCTAACTCTAAGTCATGAGTCGGATATTTAACTTCATGTGGTTTGAGCAGTCATGAAGCATAGACAATCACCTTACCCCTCTGCATTAACATAGCTCCTAATCATGCTCCACACGCATCATTATACACCACCAAATCTTAGTTTCCATCCGGAATAACTAACATGGGCGCATTGGTCAATAAATGTTTAAGCTTCTGGAATGCCTCCTCACATTTATCAGTCCAAACAAACTTCACTTCCTTCCTTGTTAGTTTAGTCATCGGTGATGCTATACAAGATAAATCCTTGATAAATCTCCGGTAATAGCTAGCTAATCCAAGAAAATTCTTTATCTCGGTCATTATCTTGGGTCTCTTCCAATTATTAACTACTTCTATCTTAGCTGGATCCACTAACAACCCTTTCTCTGAGACTACATGACCAAGAAACTTTACCTCCTTCTTCCAAAAATGACACTTCAACAACTGCACTTTTAATCGATGTTGCCTTAGTGTCTCAAGCACTATCCTAAGATGAAGTTCATTATCTCTTTCATCCTTGGAGTATATAAAAATGTCGTCTATGAATACCAACACGAATATATCTAAATGCTCTTGGAAGATTTGGCTCATTAAATCTATGAAGAAAGCATGCATATTAGTTAATCTGAATGACATTACTAACCACTCGTACGAACTATATCTTGCTGTAAATCCATTAAAGGAATGTTGTCCTCTGCTACTCTTAATTGACCGAAAACTGTCACCAAATCTAATTGATAAAATACTTTGTACCCACTCAAATGATCAAATAAATCGTCGATTCTTGGTAAAGGATATCGATTCTTTATTGTCTTTTCATTCTTATGAGAATCAATACATAATCCTAACGACTCGTCCGGTTTCTTCACAAATACCACGACCACTCCCTAAGGCAAACTGTTTGATCTAATAAAACATTTTTCTTCTAAGTCCACCAGCTGTACCTTCAACTCTTTCATCTTGGTAGGTGTCATTCTACTAGGCGGTCTATTAACAGGTTCAGCTCCAAGTACAAGATCTATTCGAAACTCAATAGCTCGTTTCGGCGGTAGTCTTGTAACAAGCTCAAAGACATTTGCAAATTCTCTACTTACGAAAACCCGATTCAACTCGTCTTTTTCCTCCATCGCACCCAACAAAGCACAAACATCCTAACTTGGATTCTCTACTAAGTATACAATTTGGTTGCTACTATTAGGGTGTCTTAGCGATATTTTCCTATTGTGGAAAAATATTCTGGCATCATACTTACTTAACCGTTCCATTTCCAAAATAATCCAAAATCCTACAATATCAAACATATGCAAATTGCAGGCAAATATATGACCTAATAATTCAAACTATAAGTGGTTAAATCTCATCCTTACTGTTGCGTATCCTCCTATCGGATTCACAACCCTTAAGGAAGTAACTAGGTATGGGGGTTCTAGGTTAAGCTTACCTACCAAACAATGAGATATAAAAGAATGTGATGCACTAACTCAGCAAACTTCCTTAATAGAGTTGACTTAGCAATCTCAGACATAAACCTCTCTTCAAACCTCCTTCTAAACTTTGCCCAAGTCAAAGTTTCCTCTGCTACCCCAACAGTCACACTATTCCACTAGCACAATGCAGCTCCGGCAATTGCTTGAACGCCAACCTCCCCTTCTGTTCGTCATTCAAACTAAGATCAACGAAAATCCTTTCACAATGAAGCAACCAATTCTCCACTTCAATTGCATCCTTTGTTCCAATAAATGGCTACCCTCCAGGTCTTGCATAGTCCCTACTCATAACAGCATAGTTGTTAACAACCAGGGCTTCATGATTCACCCCTCCAACATTTCCACTAACTAAAACAGTAGCAGCTCCTGCTTGCATCATGTTAACAAAGAACTGATACGCTGCTCCCATATCAACCATTGGTGTTCCAGCACCTACAATAGCAGCTGTTTATTGACCCGGATTTCTCCTAATGTTAGGTCTAACATTTCCATTGGTAGTGGCGCTTCCACCACCAAGATTCACTCTTCCATTTCCTGCCTCCATATCTTACTTCCTTAAATCTGCATTCGAACCTTAGTAAGATATGGAAGAAAGATCAATGAGAGAGGGAGAATAGAGATAAGGCGTATACTTATATATAGCAAATACAAATACGTTACTATAGCGTTATCCCATACCCAATCTTATTCTCTGATTCATTTGGATTATGTTTTCAAAATCTTTTTAAGTTTAAAAATTCATTTAGTTTTTACATAAAGCTATGCTCAGATACCAAGTTGTAACATCCCCCATTTTGAGGCCTAAAACTAACCGCTACAGATATTGCAGTCATTTATAGTATTAATTTCCGATGACAAATTGCAGATATGCTAATTGTATCAATAATATCAAAGCATAAGAATATGAAATGTTTTAAACATAATTTCAAAAGAAAATTTCACATTTCATTTCAAAGACATAATTTCATATGCAGTACATAATCTCAAATGTAGCCCAGATTCAGATAAAATATAATTATTAAAAAATACTCCAAGAGCGACATAATGCCCCCTTGGTTGGTCAGAGTTTACCACTAGACAGTTATAATATTTGTCCTTACATACAGTTCAAAAGATAACTTCAACACAACGGATTAATAATATCTAAAGATAGACTCCTAAATAGCTAGATTTGCCTCCTGCACGTCTCTGGAAGCTTTATTCACCAAAACCTACTTAACCTGTAAATCCTTACTCTCGACCTACTCAAATCAAATTTTGAGCACCCTAGATTTTAAGGGGAAAACAGAAACTTCGAGTCAGACAAAAAGCCTGGTGTGAATAATAATATGCCATCTTAGTTTATAGATATTCAGTGAGACCACACCGTTGAGTGGAAGTGGTTTTCCCCTCACTGATATATCTTTTAAAATATATCTTTTGCAAAATAATTCTTGCAACCACAATGGTTGAAATAGACAATATAAGTAATAATGTGCATGCATGCTACATGGGTAATCATGACTATCCATCAAATCAATGGACTATCCTTCCTAGTGTTTAGTTTTCACGGGGTAACTACCAACCTACATGGCTGACTCGGGCTTACCAGATATACCAAATTTCCTAACTTAAAATTAAAAGAAAACTGGACGGTCTGTCCAAATACACTTATCCTAGTCTTTACCAAACTATCTGTCAATCTCATAGTTTTGCTAGGCTTACTATGAACCTAAAGGTTTTGTAGGTCTAACCTATCATTTCTTTATATATTCCTTTTTGTGTGTAAACCTACTTTTAGTTTTACCCTTGACAAAGTCCTACGCACTAGAATTTTAGACTTATATCATCTAGGGGCTAACAGCTGAAGTATAGAGCGCAACCCTACACCAGCCCGTCTGGTTTTCTAATCTTTGAGTCAAGTTTATCCTATCACAATCTATCCAAAAGTGATAAGATTAATAGTTCTTTAGTAAAATTCTGGTCTAAGTACCCTTTTCTATTTCCTTGAAAACACATTCTTTATAAATGATTTAACCCTTGAAATCATATTTAAAACAAGGAAAATTATAGCCGTTTACTTTATCCAAAATACATATGTCATGATGTATGCTTTTATATAGTAATTATATTGATGAATCTCAAAATCACTTAGAGTTATCTCATTTCAAAACAATAGGCTATAGAGCTAAAACAATATAAGCCTTTATATCGATAAAACGTGGTAAAGATATAGTCGAACAGGGTCTTTGCCCCTTTAAATATATGAAAGTCTTCGATTTAAAAAATACAAATTAAGTTATATGATTGAAGTTAACTACTTCTTATAGCGTATTATAAAGACTTAAAAGACATTCGACGACATTGATGAATCTCGACATCAATGTCTTAAGGAAAATAACCGACATCATTAGGGCCGAAGTGATAATGGGCGACAACCTAGCCTTCTTCAAAACAGGTGTTAAAGAATAAAGTCGACAATCATAAGGTTGAAATGATAAAACACGGCACTATATAGCCAAAGTTATAAGACACGGCTCGATTATCGCCGTTATAAGTTTCTTTAAGAGCAATAGGGTCGACAGCATTATCAAAGATATGAAGTAATAAAACTAGTGGCATAACTGCCTAGAGTCGGCGACATTCTTGGAAACAGGCAGCACTATGCTCTTTTATATATAAAATGCGGCAACAAAGTATTTGAAGACATGCAACACCACTCACGTCGAAAATCATGATGTCGACATCGAGGTTGTGCTCCCTACTTCAACCATGCTGATCCATTCCATATCAACTGAAGTTGATATCATATGCATCGCCTGTGATAGACTTTGGAGACCATAGATGCTGTGAGGTGAGGGGTGACATCATAAACATTGGTGTGGAAAAGCCGTAATTAGTAGGAAAACTATTTTATTACTAATAAAAGTGATTTCTTTTCACCAACTCCAAATGTTGTCAAATTCTTATTGGTTAACAAAAACTTTATCAATTTTCTTTCCTAGTAATCTGCACTAGAGCAGGTTTGTCAATTCCAAAATCATTTGCAAACCCTACATTTTATCTTAATAATTAAGCTTCTCTAACTCAAATTATTCATAATAAATCATAAACACTTGGGAAAAATCCCCAAAAAGCACATTAAATCAAATTAATCATATTCTTCAACATATAAAAATTTCAGGACCTAAAAATTTATTTAATTATTTTTAATAATTAAAACCTAAATAAACCATTTTCTCCTCTTAGAATATTCATAATAAATTCATACTTGCTTGGGAAATTATAAAATTAAAAACTCAATTCTAGAATAACATTTCTAACATCGTACCAAAATTTCAAGTCAATTAGGTATCAAAATCCAGGTTTTCACACTTAAAACCTACTAAATAATCTCATAATAAATCCAATAATTCATCAATGAGCATATAATCATCTTAAGCAAGTAAAACATGGCATAATATAAGAAAAAGACCTGGATTTGTGCTTAAAACCAAAAATAACAATTAAAACTTGAGATGCATAACTATTATTCACCTTGAATGGTAAAAGAAGGTTGAGATTGATTCCCCTAACCTTTGACCTTTCTTCCTAGCTTATCTTTATTTGTATTCCTTGATAATGGTCGGCCTATTCTCTTCTTTAATTTCGTTTGTTTTGAGTGAAATGAATAAGGAACTGATAATGAGAGTATATATTAAGGAAGTATGCTCCTTTCCCATTTTTCCCTTCTTCTTATGAATGTTCTAATTGATTCCTTTAGTTCATTAATTAAGGCCCGACACATTTTAATTATCAAATCTCAATCTCCTTAACATTCCATATTATTTTATTTTATTTATCTAATTAAATATTCTAAATAAAGTTAATCGAAATTAGGGTTGTTACGCACCTACACCACCTCTTGTGAAGGCTTACACTCAGGTCAAATAACTAATCGAGCCCCAATACAACTATAGATTGGCTAAAGGCTACTAGAGCTACTCCAACATAAGGTTACCTATAATGTCCACTTTGGGACTACATTCCCAAATTACGACTACACGTGTCCTAGTTACGCATTAAGGGGGAGCCTGCAATGCCGACTCATGCCAAAGACGTCTACTTTATCCGTGTCCACCTCTTAATGGTAACGTAACACCTCTTATCGCACCACACTGGGATCCATCAACAACACAATATTACGTTCGCACAGTCATGCATACCAAGTAAATCCAGTTGGTATTGGGCCCCACACTTCTCTCGGCATCATCATTATTGTGCACGTACACCATAGAACTTCCTATGACTGCAATTTGCGATAGAATCGCTCTAGTCGAAAGTAAACCACACCAAATGAGAAGTACCTAACTTTTCTGCCAGCAAACCTATATGTTCAGTCCCGTATTGTCCTAGGCTCGCCCACATAGGGAACTAACTCCCTACTATTCTAACATCCATATGTATATAATATATATGATTAAATTAATAATTTGGTCCTTAGGCTGAAGTTCATTCTTGGCCAGACAACGTTAACCGGTCGATCACTGCTCACTGAAGCAGTCGACCGCTTGCCGTCGACCAGTTCCAATTAGCCTATCGACCAGTTGGGATGTTTATTTTTAATTTTTTATTCTAATTATTATTATCTTTATCATTTGCTTACTCTTAATCATCATCCTCCCAGACCCGTTTACAATAAAATTTAATTATAATTTATCTTATAGTAACCCTAATTACAATGAACCCAAACTTATAGATTTAAAATTTATAATCACCCAAACTTCATATACAGTATATTCAATTATAGAAATCAATTTAACTTAGTTTTAGGGTTTACAGGGTTATATCAATATTTTTACTTTAATAAAATGTGTGCATAATCAACTTAAATCCATAGTTATTCAACAGATCTATTTTCACCAAATCAGATTTAAGAGAAAGGGATTAGATTTGATATTAAACTATTTGCAAATTCCCAATTCATTGATGTGAAGCACTCTATGACCTTACAGCGAGCCTCATCGATTAGCATAGAAGGACGTATAAGGAGTTGAGTAGAGTATAACCATTGGGAAGCGCCTTTATTAGAGCCAACCTAATCTCAAGCGGAAAGAATTTGATGAATTCATTGAAAAGCGGGATAGATCCACCTAAACATGTACTTGTTGCATGTGGTGTTCCCTAGTATGGATTATGCACTCGTTGATGGATCTCGGGCAGTAAGATGTTATCCTTAGGGATCACATGCTTAAGACAAATAGGACAAAGTGATCCTGTAGTTACTAGAGATGGTGTTTGGTCTGAAGGGTTATCTAAGACTCTCAGGGCATGATGCTTGCTCAATGGAGGATGAGGATTTTGAATTAGTACCGCTGGAATGATTTAGCCTTGAAGTTCAACTATTATAGAACATCTCGCTCTAAATGGAGTAGACTTGGAGGCTTGAGTGGTAAAAGAACTGGCCTCAGGGGATTAGAAAGATTAGAACTGACTTTGAAGTGAAGAGATTGCCTAGTTATTCTGAACTAAAAGCTTGATAGTGAATGTAGTCAAGTATGTTTTACGCTAAATATTTGTTTTAATTAGAACCAATGTGACTGATGTGCAGAATCCGATAGATGCCGATATGTGTTGACTAGTCAGGTTATGAACATCGATTGAGGAATCATGAAGTGTCAATCTCTTTGGTGTATGTCTTGTGTCCAGTGCAAATGTACAGAACATTCTATGTAGATTGCCCGCTCGTGCTAGCAAACAAGCTACATCCTATGATACTGTGTGTCAGATCTTAGGCGTTATCGCGAAGTGAACAATAACGAAACCGTTGTGTGGAGCAATATAGAGCCTTAATTGCAGGTATACAAGATTGTGTTGTAACTTGGAATGTTGACTTGAGTAATCCACTTGGATGCCGGAGCACAACCAGGGTGACCGTTCCATAGAACCATCTCCCCAAAGTCAAGTCTTCGATCCCTATTCGACAAAAGGTCAATAAAAGATGTTTATGATGTCTCATCAAAACAAAGCCTATCAAGAAAGAACTTGGGATGAAGGGTATTAATTCATGGAACAAACACCAAGCATTGAATTGGAAGTTTGGATGTGAAACTTTGTGTTTCTTGGTCTCATCCTCGAAGATAGCCTGAGTTGATCCAAGAAAGATTGGTTTGGTGACATGCCTTATGGCAAGCTATGGTCAGCAATGAAAGAGGAATGGTGACCAGGGATTTAACCATGATGTGGTGGCGACGGTGTCCTTTTCTTCACTCCATGATGGCTGGGATGGTGGCATGAAACCAAGAACCCACTTTTACTAGGTATATCTAATCAAGAAGAGGTCGAAGCTGATGGTTTTGGGGTCGAGTTGGAGGAAGAAATGATGGAGATCTCCTAAGTTTACGACAGTGGCTGTCATCAAACTAGAAGCAGTGACGACTTGGTGATGAACTCGAAACAAATGACACAATGACAAACTTTGAAATTGCAGGTGAATACAAATAATGCTGAACAAAACTAAATAAAGTAAGAGGAAAATGTTAGGTCCTGACGTTTAAATAAGGGTTCGTTGCCACTATAAAATCAGTTTGGTACCGATCACAAAAGTGACTGATATTGACATGATTTTTTTAAAAGAAAAGGAGAGGAAAGAAGGAAGAGAACTCACTTGGCCAAGGCGTGGAACGATCTTCATAATGATGTGGATCTTGACCTTAGTGTGAAGGGTGGTATGTTAACTATTTGAAGTGACTGAACAGATGTTCTTGGAATGAAAGGGACACTTCAAAGTGATGGTTGGTTAACAAGAAAAGTCAACGCAGACAAATCTATATCGCTTGTTATGATACAATGTATGCTTCATCTTCAATAAAAGAATTCTTTGGGGGGCAAGTGTTATCCGGTGCTTTAACCGAGTAGCTCCTAAGTTAATATGGATGTTAGGACAAAGATGTAACAAGTCAAGAACTTGAGCGCTTGCTTAAAGTAACAAGCGAAGAGGGCCTCGAAAGTTTGAAGTAGATTTGAATAAGGGAATTTGATTGGTACCGATCATAATTGTGATCAATGCCGATATGATCTTCATTAGGCAATTGACTTACCTCCTTGGTAACTTTCCATACGATCGAAGAATGTAATATTATAGCAATCGTATCAGCATCAGGTTTATTTTTAGTGTCAGGACTATTTCTGAAAGAGTAAGCGAACTATAATGACTCGTGTTTTACGTGTCGAAGGATCGTAAAATAATTTTGTTTTATTCATGTGAGGTCATATGACTCTAAAATATTGAAAAGTGACTCTTAGGGACATTTTCCACATCTATGATTTTTACCGAATTTCTATGTGACCATTTTGACCTTGAAAATCTTGTTTGGACTATAACTTTTGATAAAATTATAATTAGGGTCTCAAACTACTTCCATTGCTTCAGGATAATGGTTTTCATTTTGTAGAGTGGTTATAATAGAAAAACAGACTTATCGTTTGAAAGTTGTAGCTATTTTAATTTTTGACTACTACTGGTCAGTGTTAATGGGTAATTAACTAAGCCCGTGCTTAGGCCCAACCATCTTGAAAATTGTGCTAAGGGAGGTTGTAGGAACTGATCTAAATCATTTACATCTTCCCTAAAATAGCTTTAAATCTCAATTAACCCTAATTTCATCAAAAATTACACATTTTCCTTACTATAGCCAAATCATTCGTGAGAGGGATGACTAACATAGGAAAGCTTTAGATTATTATTTTTGCTGATTTAAATTCATCTCCTTTATTGTCTACTTCAGTTCTAAGGAAAAAAATTGGTATTTTGGGTATTTGGTGAGTGGTTCTTGACCTCTCACTCTACTATGCATGTTTATATAGTTAAAAATGATGTTTTTATCATGAGTTTGACCCTAAAACATTTTCTGACCTTAGCTACATTTTTATACATGTTTATGGACAAATTATAAAGGCTTAAAAATGGTTTTGCAATCCCTTGTATTCATATGCCTATGCTAGTGTAAAAGTTAGATCCAGATTAAGATTTGCTTGATTATCACATTCTTATGCGTTGCTTGTATAAATGGATGTATATGCATGGCTTTCTATGATTGTATGTTGTGCTTTGATGTTGTTTGCTAGTGTTTTAGGTAGTTGGAGAATAGGTTGGCAAGTTCAGCAAATCAAAGGCCTAGTGGTCGGAATTGGATAGAGGAGGGGTTATAAAGCATGGGAGGGACCTAAGCTACAGGTCGCAGCAAAAATTGCTAAGGAAATAGGTTGGCATCGAGTTATTTTAGTCGGTGCCGAGTTATTTTTAGGGGCCAAAATGATTCAACGAGTTGATGTCTCGGTGGGGAATAGCTAAAGGAAATGGATAAAGGCTAGATTCTGGAAATTTGCCAAGTATTGGTCACCATACCAAGTTATTTCTAGAACTAGGAGATTAGAGCTTTAGAGTGATGCCAGGCTATTTTGGAGGATGGGTCGGGGTCTAAGGCACCTAGGAAAAGAAGTACTAGAAGCAAGAGGTTGAATTTAGCCAAGATTGGCTAAGTAAATAAGTTAGTGCCAAGTTTTTTAACTCGGTATCAAGTTATTTTTGTGAGTTGGATTGGAGTGAAACTTCCAGGAGGGGAAATAGCGGCTCTGCAAGTCATGCTGAAGGTGTTTGTTTGCTTGCTTAGGGGTTTGATGGTGACATAGTAGCACGATGCCAGTTTCGGGACTTTGGTGGAAACTCAATGGTGAAAGGAGTTAGGTTCCGATGATGATGGCTCGATGTTGAATGGAGTCGTGAGAATGGCTATCCAAAAAGGGCGGGTTCTAAGAAAGTTGACCCGTGGATGGAGCGGTTGAATGGTTCTATCATGGAATGGAGGAACGTGGAATGGTTCCTCGTGAATAATAGAAATTAGATGGAGCAAGGAAAGAGCTCGGATACGCATGCTAAGGGATCGCTGCTACTCGGAGTGTTTTCTGATATACTCAAAGCAGTGGTATTGTGAGAATGCTCATCATTCTTTGAAAGGCTACCCATGATCGGTTGAATGGATCCTTACACCCTGGACCGGTTGACTGGGTCTAGTATTAACTTTGGACTAAAGAGGGCACACTAAAAACCGGAATTTCCATTAGTCCCTGTTAGTTGAAAGGTCATATGAGGTATCGTATATCCAGAGCATATTGAGTGATTATGAGGATTGTTTGATGGATACTATGGTTGTTGTTACACCTATACTTACCACGAACCGCAATAAAGGAAAGTGAGACATAGCGGAAGGAGAACCGACTTAGAACCATGACACCTAACCTAATCTGAGTCCTATAATCAAAGGATTGTGATCAAAAAACAATACTGCGCATCCAGGAACAGGGGCGTGCCACCATAGACATGCCTAACAACATAAACGTAAAGTGATCGGAGGCGTAGAAAATAGCACCAACGTACTAAGGTAACCAAACTTATAAAGATTACACTTTGCCAACTCCTACCGGAACCGTCTTGTTTTTGGCACATACCGAGGGCAAACTAGAAAGTACCACCCTGAGCTAAGAGCACTTCAGAAGGAACTGTATACAAGGCCACTCGAAGCATGCTTCAATGTAGAACCGACCCTATAGGCTAATGACAAAGTATAAAGTACTTTCTCTCTCCTCAACAATCTGTGCAAACTCATACGGAGGGCTACTCAAATCGCAAATAGCCCTAGGAACATCCCATGCATATGTACCAAGTTAACCCTTAGAGTAGAATGAGGGAAAGCTATGCAATTCCGACCCGACGCCTTACTAAGTCAATCGAAGGCAGTAAAAGTATCAGCAGCGCAGCTTAGTCTGAATGCCGAGCAATATTCACCACAACATCTTTCTCAACAATACAACGAAACTCCACGGCGGTTCCCTACCATTCCTCTCAAAACATTCACCATCCTGAGAGAGAGGAGACCGACCCATGAAGGCTCGGGCTTGCCGCCTAACTTATCAGACATCCCACATTTAATTTCCAAGATCCTGCCAATATCATGATTTCCCACTAAAAACCCATCATCAATCCAGTCACAAGGAACATGCACTGTGGATGAATGACAAGTGGCAAAATCTGAAGGCGGAGATTGAAGGAAAATACCAAAGACGATTACAGCAAACAACAATACACTTTTAATACTATAAAAGAAAAAACGAGAGGACGAAAACGGGGTTTCTTCTTCTTTTCCAATGTTTTCTCCTTCCAAAAAACAAAAATAATATATTGTATGCCTTTCAGGACATTGTAATCATTTGTACTAAAACCTTAAAGAAATAGTGGAAATTCCTATGGACATAGGATTAACATTAACCCCAACCACGTAAAAATATTTATGTCTTTTACTACTATTGTTCTATTATCCAATTTTATTTTCTTGTTTGATTGCAAACCACGACGACATTTCAACAAACAGTTGAAGTGCGACTACTCGGCAGTGTAAACATTCAGCAACACAATCGCTTCTCAAAGGTGAATTTAACGAAACTTAAATTCGCTGATTCCTAATCGTGAGGGAAACTAGTCATAAGGTTACCTCACGATCAAGTTGAGTATGGTGAAACCGAAAAATTTCACCAACATTTTTGGCGCTAGAAGGAGGGCTTGAACCTCCGTCCCTTTGATCCTCTCTTTCTAATTTTTAGCAAAACTTTCAATTCCATCTTCCATTTCTGTATCACCCACGACTCCCCGCCCTCGCTTGTCTGCTACTTGTTTCATGCTGCAGATAAGCTGCCACGGCATTCTCAAGAATGAGAATGGTGAGACCGGCAACCACTATTTGATAGAGGACTCAACAATCGGTGTTTCATGGAATTAAAAAATATATTTGATGTAACAATGTGTCGAACTGGTCGTAGGGATACTAGGGATACTTGACAGCCCGAACTAGTACAAAGTCTTTGTATTATCTCTCTGTAAAAGAAAAGTTATATACACCTTCACAGTTCACTGCCAATGTTCGTAGATTAAGCTTAACGCAAGGTCGGTAGTAAAACGGTATTCTCAACACTAAGAATGGTAATATTAGCCATAACATTGAAACTTGCATCAACGCAAGTTCGGCTTCTCATCTATATGCTGGATAGGTCGAAAAATTACCCTGATCCGGTAAGAATATTTGTATGATAATAATCGTAGGGAGACTGGTCGTAGGGATATTGGACTGCCTAAACCAGTATAAAAAACCTTATGTTATTTTATTAGACATACCACACTGGACATATGGATATTAGACGGCCAGAACCAATACAAAAAAACCATCCGCACATGATAATGGGTTGTTCATACGTGACCTGACTTCTTGGTCAAATCCTCTTCCACTATTCATAGCTCACCACCGTGATTCCAAAGATATGATTCTACCTACGAATAATAACAGTAATCTCAAAAACGAGAACGGTGATCCTAGAGAAGAATGCGGCTCGACACACGTATGACATTACATCTCTAAACAAAAGGATAGGTCATACCGAGCCTATAGCTAAGGACATTATGCCTCCAAACAGGGGGCATGTTGAAACAAGCACACGGCCAAGTATACGGCCAAGGACATTACGCCTCCGAACAAGGGGTAGGTCGTATTAAAAATACAGCCAAGCACATGGCTAAGGACATCACGCCCCCAAACAAGGGGAAGGTCATATTAGGTATGTGACCAAGGAAATTACACTATTAGAACAAGGGGAAGGTTACGTTCAACCAGCAGCTTAACAAGAACATTACCCCTCAAAAGGGTAGTAGGTCACATCGCACATGTGTAAAACTAGCGCTGGGTTCTACACCTTAACAAAGGGTTGGGTTGAGTCAATACGCAAGGAAGCACTGCGGCCAAAAAAGGTCATGATTAGGGGGCATATGCTATTCCAGGAGCTCATCCTAGACTTGGAAAGAGAGCACAATACATGATTTGTACCAAAGAAAGCTGTCGGTCTGGTACAAATCTAGTTGCCACTCAAAGTTCGCCAGGTATATTTCAGAAAACTGGGTTATCAATACTTAGTTATGAATCATATATGCCAACCAAAAAAATAATGTTATCTACTTTCACATACCCTCGCTTAATCTACAAAATGTTAAATTCTATATTATATTACAAAAATAACATCCCCTAATAGAAACTAATCTATGAGTCTGTTTCAAACTGGGCATGATCGCTTTATGTCATCGTAGACTACTGAAGTATGGTGCTGCAAGCTGAACTATCCGCTAAATAAAAAGTGAAAGGTTAGTTTTCCAGCTTAGTAATCACGACTGACGATCGAAAGTAAGAAACCCTACCATGAGAGGGGTTGCAGTAGGTAATACGAGGATCATAATTGGCACCGACCTAGACGTTTTCATAGTATAAAGATTTATACTCATAATTGGCCCTGTTACACAAGAAGGACAATTAAGTCTAGGCCAGAAGCATCTAAGAACGTTAATTGTACGTTGCCAGCCAATTTCTGTTATTTTTGTTTTCACCTTCTCCTTATGAAGCTCATCCAAAAGAGATGCCTTATCCATCCTACTTGAGAAACTGCGATGGAATTTAGCCGAGCCTCACACTCCAAGTTATATGTCTTGTTCTCTAAGGTATTCATCCACCTCATAGCTACTTTCCTAACCCTCTCAAGTTCGTCCAAAAGGTGCTCCCTTGTCTTTTCAACATCTCTACAGAAGGGCCGAAGAACCATCCTTAGTAGATAAGAACGGGGAAACCCAAGTATCTAGCATCCCTAACTCTCTCTTAAAACAATCTTCTAACTCTTTGATCTTAGCCTTATAATAACCCCTCACATCGTTCTCCCACTTAAGAATTTCATTCGGGTCAGTCCCAGATGGAGGCATAGAAATTCCATTCAACCTAAGGGAAGAGCATGCGGCATAAGCCATCTGAGAGTTCTTTTTCTCCTTGATGCGTAGTGCCCTCTCTTTATCCACTTTCACAATCTTTTTCTTCGATTTAATGATTTTACCCTTATACACTGCCCCATAGATGCTCTCAGCATTCTTTAACAAACCCTCTAGCTCTGCTACTCTGAGCAAAGCAAAATTTGACTTCTTCTATAGAATGACTACCTCAGAATCCCGATTGAGAAAAGCCAGCCAAAAGAAAGGTTTAATAAATCTATGTGCATGTAAAAAGTCTAATAAATAAAAAATTTATAGGTTTTTCATAGAGAAATATTGGACAGAAATCTAATTTCTAAGTCATGTAAGTACTACAAAGATGTTTTCCTTATGCTAAAGTCTTAACGATAGAACATTAAAACTGAGCAGCGTTAGGAAGAGGTGGAGCCATGCTAGTAACAAAGGTCTGTCGGGGGTTATAACAGGCTCCCATCTCAGCCAGGTTAACTATCACTTCAAAGCCCTCTTTGTCATTTAGAAAATCTTTATCCAATATGGGGTAGAAAAAGCCTAGAACATCTCGAGATTGTTGTAATAACGCCTTAGCCTGCTTACTTTTGATCTTCTCTTGCTCAAGCTTATTCAAGTAAGAAATAATCCTATCTCAAGCAATCTTCGACGAGCCTTCAAGGTCACATACCTTTACTGCCTCGCTTTCCTAGTGTCATTTAGGATCTCGATTAACCAAGACTTTGTTACTTTACCTTTTTCTGAGAAATCACCAAATGATCTGTTAGAGATACTTTTCTACCTATTATCAGGAAGACAAGAAGGCCCAAATCCCATAAGAGGAATGAGGACAACATCTGAATGCCACACCGAAATCATTCTCCGATATTCTGCAACCTCTTGCTCACCAAGCAACCTGGAAATCTCTATAGACATGTCCACTTGTTTCTTATATTGTGTAATCTCTTCCCTAATACCGTAAAGTTCTTCACTACCTCCATGGTCTACTTTATCCCTTCCAGCTCCGATGCCACATCCCTTGATCATGTGCGTAGTCTACTATTGCAGTGGCATCGCGACACACTCTTAGCATCTGCAAGTTCTTTACAGTTAAGCTTCATATCTGTTTCATACCTCTCAACATCATATTTGAGTTGAGTAACGTCATCCTTAGATGCGTCATAACGACGAATACGATTAACATTAAGCATGGCTCAAAAAGAACTAACTTAAATCACTATGGAAATGAAACTAATTACATAATCGAAACATAACATATTGGGTGTCAACGCTAAAATATCCAGTACCAATAACATCATCCCTTCTTAATCACACACTTGGAAAGCATATGTAAATTAACAAAAACGTGAAAAAGCCATTCATTAATCAAGTTTCTATGCTTAAGTCTAAACCACTCAAGATGAGGACTATCATGGGGAATGAACCATTCTCTAATGCATACCTCCATCGATACAACACGAAACTAGTAAGGGCCTCCTTCTCTCGAACTACCTAGTCTATTTGGGTTAATTACTATTCAGTTTTGTTCTTAAGATCCATATAAGTCATGTCTAATTCTATTTTGCATCTAGCCATAGCCGCGATGCTTAGCCCAAGGCAATTAAAACTAAAAGTCTGTTTTTCGAGCCTAGCCTCAGTCTCCCTCAATAGTTTTTTGAACACATTCTCTCTAGAATACTAAACAAAATAATTAGAAAAGCGTGATCGCTCGCAAGAAACAATATAACAAACAAAATGTTTCGTTACAAACACTGAAATAATTCAAAACGTCTTAAGTACAACAAGACACAAAAGATGTTTGAGACTTGTCATCTAAATGTATCAAAGGATTTGAGTTAATCTTTTTTGCAGATGTGTTGTCTTGTCCTTCAGATTGCAGGTCCCCTTGAATTCCATCAGTCTCGGCCATTTCTCTTTCAGAAGGACGCCCAGAACAGTTCAGGTCAACGTTCTGCTTCTCATCCTTTTCCTCCTCCTTCCACTTACCCTGATAGTATGCGAAAATTGAAGTGACCACAGGCTCTTCCTTCAGGAATTTAGGCTTAACTTCTACCTTGAATTGGCACTTGGCTGAAGCATAAAACCATAAGTCATATTTGAGGTGATGGTGTTGAGTTCCTCCTTAGATTGAGCCAGCTCTTTGTCAACCCAGGCCAAAACTTCGTCCTTCTCCTTTAGCTCACGCTCCTTTGAACCCCAAGCATCCTCAGCAATCTTAGCTTCTCTCTCAATTTGCTTTCGAAGCATTTTAGCTTCCTCATTTGCCTTAACCTTAGTAGAGGCCAGTGCAGCCTTCTCAATGTTAGCCGTGGCAAGATCCGCTTCAAGTCTAGCTACTTGGTTCGAAAGCAATATCCGCACACTTCCTGATTCACGAGCCTTCATCATTAGGACCATGGACTACAAGAATACGAAGATTGAACGATATAAGTAACAAACTGACAACCAAAGGAAGAAAAAGGAGAAAGAAAGTCACTCACATAAGACCAAAGCTCTGTAAATTCAGATAGAACTTCCGAGTCAGACATTTGGTGTAACAAACCTGATTTTTTAGTGTTGTTTAAATAAAATAAATAAAGATTTAAATTATAAATTTAAATCTTTATTTGGACTCTCAAGTGTTAAATTTGGAGAAATTAGTATTTAAGTGTTTTATTTGAATAATAATTGGAAATTGAGTTTGGAAAAGGATATTTGTTTAGTGAATTTGGTATTCTTTGATAAATGATAATGAAATTCTTTTTGAAATGTGAATTCTTAATTTTTATAATATTGGATGATTAATACTAGTGTGTGAATATTTTCAAAGCTATAAATAATAAATAAACTTATTATTATGAGCTTTGAAACTAATCAATAACTGAAATTATATATTTTGGGTTTGAGAATATTAGAAATTGATATATGTTTAAATAAAAATAGTGTTGGAAAATATATGTTATAAAATGGGGAGATATATCTATTTGAAAATAAATATTATAAAAGTTAGTTTAAAAGGAGAATAAATAAAATGAAATTGCATTCTTTCTATTAAGTGGGCCTAAATGAAACTAATACCCATTCTTAAGTAAATGTGAGAAACCACTTCCTCATTTTTCTCATTTTTCAATAGTCTGTACATTCAAAACATTAGGAAGCTGAAACTAGGGTTTCAACCCTCTTCCTCTTTCAATCCAATTTTGGGAATTTAAAATAGAAAGAAAAGTTAGAAAATCCATAGAAAATCAAGGTATGTTAAGTAAACCTTTATCTATTCTCTAGCTCA
Source organism: Allium fistulosum (assembly GCA_030737815.1). NCBI lineage: Eukaryota > Viridiplantae > Streptophyta > Magnoliopsida > Asparagales > Amaryllidaceae > Allium > Allium fistulosum. The sequence continues at coordinate 933,035,546 of CM060903.1, forward strand.
ATCAATTTCAATTTTAAGCAAGTGATTTAGCTCTTTTGAATTTCTTTGAAAATTAAGTTCTAAGGTTTGCTTTAAGTTAAAAGTTAAGTTGAATTTGGCTGCAATTTACAAAACAAATCAAAGGAACTAAGGTGAGTAAACCTCACTGCTATTCTCTAATTTGAAATGCATGTTTGCTAGTTAGATTCAATTACTTGTTTTGTTGTTAATTTGAAGTCAGTTTATTGTTGAGATGAAACCTTATTTGTTGAAAGTTGCAACCTCTTATTGATTAAAACATTATATTAAAATTGGTATTGTGATGCTTTGTGTGACTGGTTTGGTTGCATGCATGTTTGAAATTGCGTAGGCGTGACCCAGGTGTGAAACGCCATCACCTAAAAGTCGATCGGAGGGGTTTCTAAAGCTAGAATAGCTTCAGATTTCGCCCCCACCGGTGCACCGGTGGGTAGTAGCCTGGAGCTGTTTCAGCTTTAGGAAAACTCCCCTGATTCGCCGATTTGATTGTTCGTTGTTTGCCTTGTTATTTTGTTTGGACTTTTACATCATTTTGAAGCTTCTTCGTGATGTACTACTTGTGCCTTTCTAGGTGCTTGAATCTAACTTTGATGATCTTCCTGGCACATAATTCTTACTCTATGATTATTGACAAACACACAATTTAATTACACCAGTTTGCAAAGCTATTTATAAAGGAAATTCTTTTTGGAAATAAATTTATATATTTATATGGAAAATATGTGCATTTTGGCCATGAATGATTTTAGGAAATATATTATATATATAGAAAATATGTGTATTTTGGACATGCATGATTTTACGATATATTATACACACACACACACACTCTTTCAAATTTTAAAGTGGAGTGTGAAGAAGTTTTCTATAAATGTAGATATGAATTAAATCGTATTTTCTACTAGATATAATATTACTCTTTTTAAATCAAAATTTTAAATAGGATTTCTAAGCAAGACTATTTTTCTATACAAATACACTATTTTACTTGAATTAGAAAATGAATCAAATAGTCTAATAAAACAAGTGGTATGAAACGCTTACGTTTACTTCACTGGTTAATTCTTGGACTTGTTCGATTGAATATTTATTTATACATTAGTGAAGTTTACTAACTTTTAGTAAATATTCGAGCATCGTCAAGTGGTTGCATGACATTAGTCAACACTCTTATGATTACTAATTGAAAGTGGATAACACTTATCTATTTTTCGAGTTTTCAAAATCGATCTTCGGTAAATCCATATAGGCGGATCAAATGAGTTTTCAGGCCCATCTTGCGATACTCATTTTCAAGTGAGTTGTAATTTGCAAAGTGGAACCTCTTGTGTTGGCTTGCAAAGTGCGCGTCTCTTGTACTGACTTGCGAAGTGCATGACTATTGCTTGCATATATGGTTGTGATTTTCTATGATCTTATTATGGTGGTTGCTTTGACTTTGATAAATGTGGTAAATGATCATAAACTTTACTATAAACTATGAATCATTAAATGAAGTATTATTAAGTTAGTGAAGTACAATTTATGGATATTTATCCTTTATAATTATGCAAGTTTGTTATTATTAGTATCTCACCTTTTATGATAATTAGAGATGGTCCGACCCCGGTGTTATTTTAATGCTCAGGTCAGACCCTCGGGTCAGACCGAGACTTGACAAGTACATGGACTCAGTGCCTTTGGACGTAAGCTAGCTTAAGTAGTTTTATTCGATGTTGTTCATATTTTAGATGCATTTGAGTATAGTGTATATGCTTGTACATGTTGTAGACTTTTGTAGTCGGGTATATTTTAGACCGATCAGTGTCTATATATGTATATATATATATATGATGTGAGTCTAGTGTTTTCTTTTGTAAACTCATACTTTTGCAGGATATTGATGTACATTATTTCCATTGCGACATTTTATTCTGTGTTGTATATTATATTATGTAGTGTTCTGAATTATATTTAACCTCTGTATTATTGTTTTGCGCTTGGATCGGAGAATTACCACTTGTAGAAAAGAAAGAAAAATATACTCACAATTATTCGACGCATCAATACTCGTCCAAAGCAATTTTACAGATGGTTGCTTCTAACTAGCCTTATTCTCCGTATCACTCGATAATATTTCATATAATATTCTTGGGCAATATGGGTATAAAGATGGGGCGTTACAGTTGGTATCAGAGCATAGATTCAGAATAATACAGAATATAAGAAACACGAATCTTGACCTACACTAACTTAGAGTCCTGTCCCTTGGGTGTGTTGGGTAGAGTTTAGGATTTATTTCATGTTTAGAATAGAAGTATAAATGATTATTGGGAATAATCATTGGGACATATTTGTGAAAATTTTGAATTACTTTATAAATTGTTCTTATAAGATGATTTTAAGAATTAAGTGTTGTGTAGTGGAGTCCTGACCGTTAGCGATCAGAGTTGCACAGCGGAAGCTGATAGATTGTTTCCGCTAAGCACCGTAATTATTATTTACTTATGTTTGATTACATGATGTATGCATGGATGAATGGATGTGTTTCTAAATTCCTATTAATAGATTGATAAAGAAATATTTGGAAATTTGTTTTGTGTTAAATTGCTCACTGAGTGTGTTAAGAATTCTAATCGATGCGTCTGATCAACGTTATCAATAGGGATTCCTAAACTCTTCGACGAGATAGTTAGACACGGTGCTTTGAGTTTTAATATTTTATAAAGGTTTAACAAAAGTTATAAGTAATATTTAAAAAGGAAATAAATTTTAACTGAGTTAAATATTTGTAATGGGATAAATGTTTTGAAAAATACATATATATGCATACATAATGAATTTTTGGAAATGAAAAGCTATTTTGGGAAAGGACATTTTTGGAAAACAAATTAAGAACGAAAAATTTATTACTATTTAAATATATGTTTTTAATAAATGTTGGTGGTTTAGAAAATTTTGTTGAAAACTTTAAAAGATGTTTTATATGTATTGATTTTGAAGATGGTTGTAGCCATCGAGCATTAGCAATAGCAAAGAATAGTGGTGAAGCAATATTGATTTCACGATCAAAATTGCAGCCATATAGAGAAGCAATTTGTTAAAAATAAATGGCATGACAATGTCGCTATATTAATTTTGATATATGAGAAATCATGTGGGATGCTTATGCTTTGCTTTGCATATCATTTTATGATTTAGATGGATACTAATTTTGAGTTCAAATTTAAAAGAAGTTAAAACAAAAGATGTAAGAAATTGTGTAAATTTATTTTGCAATTTCGAAGTCAAGAATTAATTGGAAAAGAAAGTTGAATTTCATAATTGATGATTTGGAATCTAAAAGGATAAATCATTTATTTGAATTGGTATAAATAAATACCATAGGAAGTGAGTATATTGTTTTGAAGAATATAGAGTTAGAAAATTATTTTGGGGGAAAAGATTTATCAAAAATCAAATCATTTAAATTTTTAAAGGAAGTTTTGAGTTTTAAACTATAATATTTTGAGAGCCTTAGTTCTATAATATGGGGAGTGCTAATAATCGACTTAGTATTACCGATTGGTTTAAATGCTCTTGAGTAACGGTTCATCGAATATTGTACAACTCAATTAATAGAATGTTTGAGTGGTACTTACTAGCCCAATAGTGATACTCGAATTTTATCGGGTAGTATGGGATGCCTTGGTTAAATTTTTGTGATTTCTATTATGAAGTATTTAATACTTTTGGCTTGTATTCTCTTTTAGTGTTCGGTGGGACTGATAGATTCTTAAGGGAATATTGTTCAGGTTTTCTAGTATAAGGATATCACTTATACAAAACTAAAAACTTTATAATTAATGAAGGAAGACTTCAAAGTGTAAAAAAATTCCTTTGGTTTAATTATTATATGTAAATTCTTATTAGAAGTTAGTTTTCTAGTTTATAAACCTTAAATGAAGAAATTTGAATTGAATGGAATTAAAAAAATGTGTAATGGTTGAATTCTTGTGATTTTGATGTTATGCAAAATAATTCCTTATGATGATGTTTGGTTGCAAATTATTACTTCTACGAAATAAGAACTATGATTAAATGGTTTGATGATCCCAAGTGGTTATGGTAGATTCGGGATCGCCTTATCGGTTAATTATATGACTTGTTATATAGAATATTTGAGTAAGTGGAGCCTACTGACTTATAGTAAATGTTCAAGTAAGCACGATTGGTTATGGAATGCATGGGCATTACTCGAATGATTATTATCAGAAGGTATTTGAAACTTTTGTGACGGTGTGTGAAGTGCATGTCTTCGACTTGCGAAGAGTAGTCAATTGTGATAGGCCTTGGTTCTAGACTTGCGAAGTGCAGTCATCTATGTTAGACTTACGAAGTGCAGTCATCTATGTTAGACTTGCGATGTGTATGTAGACTTGCGAAGTGCAGGTAGACTTGCGAAGTGCAGTCATCTATGTTAGACTTGCGAAGTGCAGGTAGACTTGTGAAGAGCGGTCATTTGTGATAGACCCTGGCCCTAGACTTGCGAAGTGCGGTCATTTGTACAGACAAGTGAAGTACTTACCTTTAAACATTCGATAAGTGAAGCACTGTCTTTTGTGTTGGCTTGCGAAGTGCATGCCATTATTGATATGATGGATTTATAACTTGCTTTCATGCTAGTTTATTGTGATGATATGAGTTGATTGTTGGCTTGAGTATGATGGATGTTGATTGTGATCATGGCGTGATTTTAAGTTAAGATAAATCTATAAGAATATATTAAATTGAAGTACAATTTGTGGAGTACAAACTTTTTATAGAAATTAATCTTTGCTTTTAAAATGATACAATCTGTTAAACACAAATTTTTGAAGAAATCAATTTTGGGAAAAGATGAAGCAAAGACCATTTGAGATATTGATTTAAAAGAAGTGAATTTAAAAAAAGTAATTAAATTGTAAATTGATTAAAGAAATCTAATTCATGGGAATAACTTGGATATATATAAATTAGATGTTTTAATCTTTTGAAAAGTAAGTCAAAAGATTTAATTTGAGTATAAACACAAGAATTTCTTATATATTGCTTGATTTTGTTGCTTGAATGTTTGGTTTTTTTGTGTTAGTATATATTTTGAAAAATAGAAATACTATTGCAATAATATATTTCTATTAATTATAGACTTTTCTCTAAATTAGAAATCGCGTGGACACAATTTCTTTAAGGGAGAAAGTCTTTAACAACCCTGATTTTTTAGTGTTGTTTAAATAAAATAAATAAAGAATTAAATTGTAAATTTAAATGAGAATTTGGATTTCTCAAGTATTAAAGTTGAAGAAATTAGAATTTAAGTGTTTTATTTGAATAATAATTGGAAATTGAGTTTTGATAAGAATATTTTTTTAGTGAATTTGGTATGCTTTGATAAATGATAATGAAATTCTTTTGAAATATGAATTCTTGAATTTTATAATATTGGATGATTAATATTAGTATGTGAATATTTTCAAAGCTATATATAATAAACAAACTTATTATTATGAGCTTTGAAACTAATCAATAATCAAAATTGTATATTTTGGGTTTGAGAATATTAGAAAGTTAATATATGTTTTAATAAAAATAGCGTTGGAAAATATATGTTATAAATGGGGAGATATATCTATTTGCAAATAAATATTATAAAATTTAGTTTAAAATGAGAATAAACAAAATGAAATTGCATTCTTTCTTTTAATTGGGCCTAAGTGAAACTAATACACATTCTTAAGTAAATATGAGAAACCATTTCCTCATTTTCAATAGTCTGTACGTTCAAAACATTAGGAAGCTGAAACCAGGGTTTCATCCCTCTTCCTCTTTCAATCCAAATTTGTAAATTTAAAATAGAAAGAAAATTTATAAAATCCATAGAAAATCAAGATGTGTTAAGTGAACCTTCATATATCCTCTAGCTCAATCAATTTCAATTTTAAGCAAGTGACTTAGCTCTTTTGAATTTCTTTGAAAATTTAATTCTAGGGTTTACTTCAAGTTAGAATTTAAGTTGGATTTGGCTGTGAATTTAAAATCAAAAGAACTACGATGAGTAAACCTCGCTACTATTCTATAAATTGAAATGCATGTTTACTGGTTTGATTCAATTGCTTGTTTTTTGTTAATTTGAAATCAATTTGTTGTTGAGATGAAACCTTATTTGCTGAAAGTTGCAACCACTTATTGATTAAAGCTTGAGATTAAAATTGGTATTGTGATGCTTTGTGTGATTGGTTTCGTTGCATGCGTGTTTGAAATCGCATAGACGTGACCCAGCTGTGAAACGCCATCACCCAAAAGTCGATCGAAGGGGTTTCTGGAGCTGGAACAGCTCCAGATTTCGTTCAACCGGTGGACCGTTGGGCAGTAGCCTGGAGCTATTTTAACTCCAGAAAAACTCCCCCGATTCACCCGTTCGGTTGTTCATTTTTTCCCTTGTTATTTTGCTTGGACTTTTACATCATTTTGAAGCTTCTTTGTGATGTGCTACCTGTGCATTTTCGGGTGCTTGAATCTAACTTTGATGATCTTGTTGGCATGGAAGTCTTGCTCTATGATTGTTGGAAAACACATAATTTAATTGCACCAGTTTGCAAAGCATTTATAAAGGATTTTTTTTTGGAAATAAAACGACATATATTATATATATGGAAAATATGTGTATTTTGGACATGGATGATTTTAGTGTGTGTATATATATATATATATCTCTGTGTGTGTGTGGAAAATGTGTGTATTTTGGACATGAATGAATTTAGGAAATATTACACACACACACACTAACAAATTTTAAAGTGGAATGTGAAGAAGTTTTCTATAAATATAGATATGAATTAAATCGTATTTTCTACTAGATATATTATTACTCTTTTTATATCAAGATTTTAAATAAGATTTCAAAGAAGAACTATTTTTCTATACAAATACACTATTTCACTTGAATGAGAAATTTAATTAAACAGTCTAGTAAAACAAGTGGTATGAAACGCTTGCGTTTACTTCACCACTTAATTCTTGGACTTGTATGGTTAAACATTTGTTTACACATTAGTGGAATTTACTAACTTTTAGTAAATATTTGAGTGTCGTCGAGTGGTTATAGGACATTAGTCGACAATCTTATGATTACTAATTGAAAGTGGATAGCACTTATCTATTTGTCGAGTTTTCAGACTTAATCTTGGGTAAACCCTTTAGGCGAATTAAATGGGTTTTAAAGCCTATCTTTTGATACTTGCTTTCAAGCAAGTTATAATTTGCGAAGTGCAACTTCTTGTGTTGGCATGCAAAGTGCGTATCTCTTGCATTGACTTGCGAAGTGCATGACTATTGCTTGCATATATGTTTGTGATTTTCTATGCTCTTATTATAGTGGTTGCTTTGACTTTGATGAATGTTGTAAATGAGCATAAACTTCACTATAAACTGTGAATCATTAAATGAAGTATTATTATGTTAGTGAAGTACAATTTATGTATATTTATCCTTGATAATTATGCAAGTTTGTTATTATCAGTATCTCACCTTTTGTGATAATTAGAGATAGTCTGACCCGGGTGTTATTTTAATGCTAGGGTCAGATCGAGACTTGACAGGTATAGGAACTCAGTGACTTTGGATGTGAGCTAGCTTAAGGAGTTTTATTTGATGATGTTCTTATTTTAGATGCATTTGAGTATAGTGTATATGCTTGTTCTATGCTTGTACATGTCATAGACTTTTGTAGTCAGGTATATTTGAAACCTATCAATGTATATATATGTATATGTATATGTATATGATGTGAGTATAGTATTTTCTTCTGTAAACTCATACTTTTGCAAGATATTGATGTACATTATTTCTACTGCGACAGCTGATTCTGTGTTATATATTATGTTATGTATTATTTTGAATTATATTAAACCTCTGTATTATTGTTTTGCACCTATATCGGATATGTCAAATTACCACTTGTAGAAAAGAAAGAAAAATATAGTCATAATTATTCGACCTATCAATACTCGGCCAAAGCAATTTTACAGATGGTCGCTCCTGACCATCCTTATTCTCCGTATTACTCGACAATATTTCATATAATATTCTTGGGTAATTTGGGTACACAGGTGGGGCATTATATTTAGGAAGCCAAATTTGAAAGGAGAAGAGGAACTTGTGTAGAGATCGAAGGAGGAAGAGTGTCTGTGTCGGAAGAAAATGAAATATTTGATGAGGGAGGAATAGTCAGTCTTTTAGAAGTAGCGGGAGAACTACCAGACCCATCATGCGGTCTCTTTAGAGCCTTTCTTCTTCTCCTCCTTCAGAGCCCTACAAAGTTCTGCAACAACATCAACATCCATTCATCCTACAAAAAAGAGAGATAACAAGATTAAAATCATAGGTATGCCAGTTCCTAAAATTTAGCATAAGCAACTTATACCCCCACATTCAGTTGGGGAAGGAGTCGGCTTGAATATACTATGAGAAAATTTATGATTATGATGCAGTAAGCCGTAACCCTTCAGCTTCGATTCAATCAATAGCCATTTTATCTTTCTGACCTCCTCAACAAATCCCAAAATAAGCTGCCTATGAGACTCATACAATTGCTCATTCACCTTTGAAGAGATGGAATAAATAGAATAATGCCGAGAGAAAGAAGGAAATCTATCAAAGTTCGAAATAAAGAAATAACAGTTGGCCCAATTTTTAGTTCTGCTTGGGACATCCAGAAAAAATGAGTCCCTAGCCCGAATGTAAAAGAAACTCATTCCCCTTGCTAGGACTTCTTCTAACCTCGAAAAGAAACCAAAGTTCCTCTCCAGAGAGACTGATGCCATTTTCAGTACAAAGAACAAAAGTGGATAAAACAAGGGTATACGAACGAGGTGAAAGTTGCACTGGAGCAACATCTAGAGTATCAAACCATCGATGAATAATTGGATGCATTGGAAAAAACAAAGCACAACGAATATGGTCAAGGTTAATAGTGATATATCCCTCCGGCGGTGCACTAATGCATTTGTTAATTTCGGGAGCTTTAACTGCGTACCAAATCCAAATTGATTAAGAACCTTAATGGCATCTACTAGATAAGTTATTTTAGAAGGGGAAGCACAGAGGAAGATGAAGAGGAATCCATGATAAATATTAAAAGTTATTTCAAAGAAGGACCAAACAAGAATTGAAATGATTTTTTCCTACTCTTAATCCGCTGAATTACCTCCAAACCTAGAAATTAATCTAGAGACAAATCAGTTTGAGCAAAAAGGTTAAGGAAAACTTGGGGAAGATGATGGAAAAAAGATACATACCTTTGTTTGAATAATGTTTTCACGATGGAAACAATCATGTCTTGTGAAACGTGGATTTGTGGAAGAAATACCGAGTATAAAGATTTATAAAAATCTGCATAGAAAACTGAAAAGCCAGATTGAATAGCCAGTATAAGATGGTCCAGTAAGGGACCAACATGTATATAGGAGCATTAAATGCAAACATAGCTTAAAAGACTTATTCCCAGCACCAAAAGGACGGATTAGACTAAACTGATTAGACATACTGACTGGATTTAAGGCAACAGGTCTATCCGACCTATAATCGTCGTAGACTTGGGAGGCAAGCATTACATTCATTCTTACCAAGAACCACAATAAAGGAAAGTAAGACAAAGCGAAAGAGGAACCGACTTAGAACCATAACATCTAAGCCAATTCGAGCCCTACAATCAAAGGATAGTGAGAAGAAATCGATAATACACGTCCGGGAATAAGGGCATGCCACCATAGTCGTACTTAACAACACAAATGTACGTAAGGTGAACGGAGGCACAGTAATCGGTCTTTTCTGGCACATACCAAGGGCAAGCTAGACAGTACTTCATGAGCCAAGAACACTTTAGAAGGAACTGTATATAGGGCCATTCGAAGTACGCTTCAACGCAGAACCGACCCTATAGGAAAATGACAAAGTATGAAGTACCTTCTCTCTCCTCAACAAACCAAGAAAACTTGTATAGAGGAGACTCAAATCGTGAATAGCCCCAGGAACATCCCAGGCATATCTACTAAGTTAACCCTCGGAACAGAATAAGGGAAAGCTATTCCAATCTGATCCAACACCTTACTAAGTCAATTGAAGGCAGTAAAGGTATCAGTAGGGCAGTGCGATCTGAATGCTAAGCAATATTCACCATAGCATCTTTCTCAACAATACATTGAAGCTCCAGCGATGTTCTCTACCATTCCTCAAAACATTCGCCATCTTGAGAGAGAGGAGGCCGACCCATGCAGGCTCGGCTTTTCATCCAACTTTTCGGACATCCCACTTCGAATTTCAAAGATCCCGCTAATATCACGATTTCCCACCAAAAACCCATCATCAATCCAGTCACAAGGAATAGGCACCATGGATGAACGACAAGTGGCAAAATCTAAAGGCTGAAATTGAAGGAAAATACCGAAGATGGTTGTAGCAGACAGCCACACACTTTTGATACTATAAAAGGAAAAATGAGAGGACGAAAACGAGGCTTCTTCCTTTCCTTTTCCAACATTTTATCCTTCCGAAAAACAAAAATGAGATAGTGTATGCCTTTCAGGCCATTGTAATCATTTGTACTAAAACCTTAAAGATATAGTGTTAATTCCCACGTATTTAGGATTAACATTAATCTGAACCATGTAAAAATATCTATGTCCTTTACTGTTATTGTTCTATTATCCAGTTTTATTTTCCTATGATTGTAAACCAATTCGACATTTCAACAAACAATTGAAGTGCGACTACTTGGCTGTGTAAGCATTCAGCAACATAGTCGCTTCTCAAAGATGAATTTAACGAAGCTTAATTCGCTAACTCCTAACCGTGAGGGTGACTTGTCATAAGACTACCTCACGAACAAGTTGAGTGTGGTGAAACCGAAAAGTTCACCAATAATTGCTTGATTATTCTTCCATAGTCTATCTCTCTATGGATGTCATTGTAGATAGGTATTAGAGATAGGGATACCTAGACACCTGTCATGACACTTGATTTGTAGTGTACTTCTACTATATTTGTAGAGTAGCGTATTATGATCGTTATGTGCTAACTCTTTGGTTGCAGGTAGGGGTGAGCAATATTCAGTTAGAACCGAATTAACCGACTAAACCGATTCATTTCAGTAGGTTCGGTTATGAAATTATATCGGTTTGAATTCGGTTTGTAAAATAATTTTATTTTGGTTATCGGTTTAACCAAATTAACCGAACTTTTATTATATTTCTCAAATTCATGACATTGTAATACTCTTAACAATCGGTTTAGTAATAATAAACAAACCTTATCTATTAAAAATAGGTTAATTTTTCTTATAAACTTAAAATAAATTTCCAAAATAGTTTATATAAACATAAATTTATGTTTTCTATTGACTAAATCAATCGTTTTAATAATAACATATGGTAAATTCTCTTACTTGCTTTTTTAGTTCGGTTAAATTGGTCACCGACCGAATTAACCGAAATTAATTCGTTCGGTTCGGTTCCGTTTTGATTTTTTTCAGTTTCAATTCTATTTGACATTTTAACCTCAAAACCGACCAAACCGACCAAATGCTCACCCCTAGTTGCAGGGACATGTCAGGTATGATTCGTATTACCCTTGTTCTTTACTTTATCGACTTACATAGTATTTTGAGATTCATTTATCACTCATACCAGACTGTTATTTGACTCGAGATTTTATACTTTGCTTTTTATTATCTCGGGTACTCTTAAATGAGTAAATAGATAGTAGGTCTAGGTGCGATGCAGCAGTTGTGTAGAGGACGAGATGGATGGACCTATCTCGTATTATATATGGATTTATATTCTTATTTTATTGTGCAACACTACGGAGCCTTGGTAGTGCTTGCTTATTATTATGAGACGGTTATTCGAGTTCATTTCCCTTGTAAAAACTCTATTACTCGTTGTATAACTGTGAATATGTATTTTGATATTTGGATCACTTGGTTATTGTTATCTCTTCCGTTTTATATCTGTGATGTATATTATATTTTATTCCATGCGATGTGAGATATACGATAGGTTTCGTGATTTTTATTTCATTTTAAAACCTTGATGATCGTTCTACATCGGCCAGGCACGTTAGTAGAGCACTATTTTATGTATATAAGGTGTCGATGGTATAGGGCGGTAATCACATGAACAACTCCAAAGCTGTATAGAAGAAGACAAGCCCCATATAAGACAAATCATATGAGTACTAAGATGATTCTTGAAGTGTGGACATGCTAGAAGATGTCAAAGAAGTTGTATATGGTAAGCGGCACTTTGGCATGTGCCCAACATGATCGGTACATGTCATATTTATGGTCGGTACCGATATGATTATTCATATAGAAAGACTTCGTCTTATTCCCTAACTTCATGAACCTTATGTTTAACCTGGTATTTGTGATTTGGCGACTCTGGTAGGTCATTCTATTATATATGGGAGCATTATGGCAACTGGAAATGGACTTTAGATTCTCTTTGGCCTCCACCTTCTTCGTCTTCTATTCTCCATACAACTCTTATCACTTTGAGCCTACTTTTGTTGTACTAGACCTGAAAATGAATTGCAAAGCTCATGACTTGTGACAATCCACTATAATTAGATTAGTGGACGTAGGCCATAGAATTTGCCGAACCACTATAAAACTTGCCGTGTTCCTTATTGTTTTTGTTGATATTCTTAGATATGCCACGTTTTCATTCGAATGGGGTGTTGTGCCAATTTTTGGTTCAACACGAAATCTCCAACCGAGAATTCCAAGTCCTTACACCTTTTATCCATGTAACCTTTCTTCCCTGATTGAGCTTCCTTCCTCTTTGCTTGGATTAATTCAATCTTTTCAGTCACTTCTTTAACCAAACCCAGACCAAGCATTGGTCCATCATCTGTCTCCAACCAACATGCAGGTGATTTGTAGGCCTTTTATAAAATGTTTCTAAAGGTGCCATTCACATACTATTTGATAACTATTATTATAGGACAACTTGACTAAGTGAAAATGGCTTTTCCATTACCCTCCAAAGTCTAATGCATAAGCTCTCAACAAATCTTTGAGTACCTTGTTAACCGTTTCCGTTTTCCTAGAGATCTATAGATGGTAAGCGAAACTCATCTTCGGCTTGGTACCCAATATATTTTGTAAGCTCTTCCAGAACTCGCTAGTAAACAAAGGATCTCTATCACTCATAATACTACTCAGAATTCCATAAAGTCTCACTACATTTTTCATGGATAATTTCGCCAAACTAGGTGCCCTTATTGTCGACTTAATAGGGATAAAGTATGCACTGTTGATCAATATATCAACCATTACCTAGATACTTTCATTTCCCCCAACCTTAGAAACCCATCGACAAAATCCATAGATATAGAATCCCATTTCCACCGTGGTACTTCTAAAGGTTAAAGTAATACAATTGGCTTTTGATGCTCGACTTTTACTTTATAGCAATTCATACATTGCTTCACCCATAAGCCTAAATCTTCATACCATTCAAAAGAAACTCCTCTTAATATTTTGGTACATATTTTCATATCTCTAGGATGAATAGTAAATTTCAATATATGACGTTCTCTAAGAACTTTCTTCCTTACATTATCCACATTTATAAAACATAATCATCCCTTCTTTCTCAACATCCTTTTTGTTCGAGTATAAAATGTTTCAAATCATCAATCTCACTTCCTACTTCTAGTCTCTTATTCCACTCAAGTAGTAATGGATCATATTTTTTTGCCTTACAACAATTCTTTCGTACAATACCGGTCGAACTTCTAAATAAGAGATCAATGTGGTACTCCGATTAGAACTAGTCGTCAACTCATTATAATTCAACAAGAACCTAACACATTTAAATGGTTCTGTTTAATTAACATTGCCAATACCACATTCTGATGTTTTCTGCTAAGTGTATCAGCAACTTTATTTCCTTTTCTCGGTGTATACTCGATCCCAGAGTCATACATTGCCATAAACTTCAACCATCAGTGTTGTTACATATTCAACCCCAACTAAGAGAATAAATACTCTAAGGCCTTGCGATCCATAAACAACTCGAATCGTTCTCCCAAAAGATAGTGGCTCCATACCATTAATGTAAAGATTACTGTCGCTAACTCTAAATCACGAGTAAGATATCGAATTTCATGCGTCGAAGCTATTGAGAAGCAAAGGCAATGAATATATCTTTCTACATCAATACAGCTTCTAACCTAGTTCCACATGCAACCGTATACACCACCAGATCTTCATTCCCATATGGAATAACTAACATAGGCACATTGGTCCATAAATTCTTTGACTTTCGAAATTCTTGTTTACATTTATTGGTCCAAACAAACTTCATGTCCTTCCTTGTTAGTGTAGTCATCCGTACTGCTGTAGGAGAGGAGTCTTTAATGAGTCTCCAATAGTAGCCAACCAACCCCAAAAAACTTCTAATCTTAGTAACTATAACATCCTATTATTTGATTAATTATAATATAATATATTTTGGAAATTTTATTTAATTCGGTAAAAGTGGTTTTTGGATTTATTTGAGAGTAAAAGAGAAATACTGATTTAATAATTCAAATTGAAGTTTGAATTATGTTTTAAATCCAAAAGTTATTTGGAAATTTATTTTGGCAAAATAAATAATATTTAAGAAATTTTGGAATTATTTCAAAAAATAAAATGATTATTTTAAATTTGTTGAAATCGAAAAGTGATATTTTAATAAAAGAAAAATCATTATAAGGATGAAATAAAATTTTGGTAAAATGTCTTGAGTGGATTTTTAAATGCGTGTAGAATGTTGATTTATAGGTGGTTCAATGAAATGGTGGTTAGGGGTACGAACTTATTTGACCATAGTTTTAAAGTTTATCTAATAAAATAAATATATATTTTAAGTCTATCCTAAAAATCATGCAATTTTAACTTATCCTGCTTTAAACCTATCTTAATAATCATTCTATTTTAACTTATATTCTACTCTTATCCTAAAATGTCATCATTCTATTTAAACATATATTTCATGCTTATACTAGGATGTCAGCATTCTATTTTAACTTGTATTTCATGCTTATCCTAGAATGTCATCATTCTATTTTAACTTATATTCCAAGCTCATCCATTGAAATCATTATATTTTAAACTATACTAATTCTTATCCCTTTAGCTTTCCTAACCCTAGGCCTATAAATACCCTTATATACACTTCATTTCTTGATTCACAAAGCCAAAGTAAATCAATGTAGCTTCATTCTTTTCATCTCCATCAAAGATAGAATTTTAATCTTAGGGCAATTCAAATTAAAATTTTAAATAAATTAGGTGAGCATAATCAATTGCTTTTAATATACAATGAGTTTAATTCCATCTATTTTGATTTACAGTGAACTATCATCTCGTTTTGATTCAGTTGTTTATATATGTTCTTGATATGTAAGTTGCTCAATTATCGAACTCATGTACATTAATCTACATTGAGATGTGATACATATAGTTTCAGATGCGATCGGTATTAAAATGTATCTGTGTTGAACCAAAGTAGTGTATGCAAGAGATCGCTCCTTTCGTGTCCTTTGATCGGCGGTATCGGGAGATAAACTCCATCTGATAATTTGATTACTGGAGTCGGTGTGTATAGCAATGGTCTTGTATTTTTTCCAACTATTAATAGCTTCGATCTTAGATGGATCCATAAATCAATAATTCTCCAAAACTACATGTCCAAGAAACTTTACTTCTCTTTCTCAGAAATGACATTTCAAAAACTTCATTTTTAGTTGATGTTGCCTTAGCGTATCTTGCATTATCTTGAGATAAACTTCATGATATCGTTCGTTCTTAGAATATATCAAAATATCATCAATTTAAACACCAACACCAATCTATCTAAATGCGCTTGGAAAATAAATTTCATCAATTCTAAAAAAAGCAGGCGCGTTGGTCGGTCTGAAGGGCATGACTAATCTTTTGTATGAACCATATCTTGTTCAAGACGTCATCAGCTATATACATTCCTCTGCCACTCTCAATTGAAGGAAACCGTTGCTAAGTGTAACTACGAGAACACCTTTACCCCACACAATTGATCAAATAAATCATCTACTCTAGGAAAAGGATGTCGATTCTCCACGGTCTTCTCATTTAGCTTTCTATAATCAATACATAACCTCAATGACCCATTCGGTTTCTTCGTGAATACCTCTGCAACTCTTAAAATGAATTGCTTGGCTAAATAAAATTCTTCCCTTTCAAATCCACCAGCTACTCTTTTAACTCCTTTATTTTGCTAGGTGTCATTCTGCTAGATGGTCTATCAACGGGTTCAGCTCCTAATATGAGTCTATCCAATACTCTATGGCACTCTTCGATGGTAGTCCCATAACCAGCTCAAAAACATCTACATATTCTCTTATTATGAAAAACCAGTTTATTTCATCCTCAATGCCTTCCATAGCTCCCAACAATGCACATATATTGAAACTCGATTAATTTATCAAGCATATAAGTCGGCAAACTACCCTAGCATCATATAGACTTAACCAATCCATTCCCAAAAATATCCCAAAACCCACAAAATCAAACAAATGAAAATTGCAGGCAAACTCATGACTTAACAAATCAAAATCTACATGAATAGATCTCATCCAAAGGTTGCATAACTGCCTATCGAATTTGCAATCCTCAAAGTGGTCACATGGTATGTCAGTTCAAGGTTTAACTTATCCGCCAAACATTTACAGATAAAAGAATGTGATGCTTCGGTATCGAACAACAATTTAATGGGTATGCTATGTATAAAATATACCTCATAACATAGCTTTTCCCTTCACTTTTGCAATTGGTCCATAAGTTGTAGGTTTCAGGAAAAAAAACTTTTCCTTTTTAGCTTTGATCAGTTTAGGACATTCCTTCTTGTAATGCCCCATCATTATGACAATCGCCTTATAGCATCGGCACCCAATATAACAATATAGTGCACTACTGACGTGCCCAGCCAATGTAGGACAATCATCAAGGGTTAAAAGAAATGAAAACAATCATACAGAACCAATCATATATCTCACAACGCACGAAATAAAATATAATACACATCACACTATCACAGATATAAAATAGGAGAGATGGTAATAACTAAGTGATCCAAAAATCAGAATACAGATCCACATAGTTATACAATAAGTAATAGAGTTTACAAATGGAAATAAAATCAAATAGCCGTCTCATAATAATAGTAGTAAGCAAGCATTAGCAAGGCTCCACAGTGTTGTGCAGTGGAATAAGCATAGAAATCCTTATATAATATGAGATAGCTCCATCAGCAAGTCCTCTGCATAGCTACTGCATCGCATCTAAACTGACTATCTAGTCTACTCATTTAAGAGTACCCGAGATAATAAGAAACAAAGCACAAAACATCAAGTCAGACAATGGCCTGGTGTGAGCGATAAATGAATCTCAAAATGTTATACAAGTCAATATAGTAAGGGACAACAATATACGAACTATACTTAACATGTCCCTGCAACCAAAGAGTTAGCGCATAACAAACATAATATGCTACTCTACGGATATCATAAAGGTATACTACAAACGAAGTATGATGATAGATATTCAGATATCCCAATCCCTAATACCTATCTCTAGTGACATCCCTAGAGTGGTAGAATATGGAACAAAACAACCAAAGCAACCATAACATCCATCGAACAATTCTCACTATCACTCAATATGCTTTAGATATATGATAACTCATATGGCCTTTCCCATTCCAGGGACTAATGGAAATCCAAATTTTCAATATACTTATATTTAGCTCGAAGCTGATATTAGACCCAAATCCACCGGTCTAGGGTATCCGGATCCAAAAGCCTGATCCAGGGTAGCCAAACAAAGTACCCATAAGCGTCCCCTTAATACCTCTGCTATCAAGTACATCAGAAAACAATCCAAGTATCACCGATCCTTTGGCACACATATTCTATCCCTTTCCTTGCTCCATCCCATTTCCATTATTGTCGAGGAACCATTCCACATTCCTCAATTCCACGATAGAACCATTCCCACGTTCAATCCTTGAGTCACCCTGAAACAACCCACACCCCTTAATATACCCAAAATGACACATTAAAAGGCGTGGTGCGTTGTAAATGTAACTAAAGCTAACATAGACTAAGACTCACAAGACAAGAATAGATTAAAAAAGCGGAAACTTAAAATAATAACTTAATTAAAACAAAACTTCATAATTGCTTCATAAATAAGTCAAATACCAAATACCACATACATGTCTAAAAATCCAATATGTCTCATGAAACAAAAACTCATAGTCTCAAAAATCAGAGTACATAGTATCCCTTATAACAAGCCAGTACATAGAAAGAACAAAAGCTGAAAGAAAAGAAATACATGGTAGCAAACTCCTCCAAGAAATCTCCAAGCAACTGCAATCTACTGTCCTCTCCCTTGATTGCCTAAGGGGGGGAAGGGGAAAATAGAGGAGTGGGTCGGACTAAAAGTCTGGTGAATGATAGTAATTACTAGAGTCTTTAAGCAAAGTAAAAGTAATAGACTCTACAACAGTTCTAGTATATAAAGAGGAAACAAAGGAAATAGGAAAGAGATAAACTGGAAATAAATACAATTAACTGTAAGATAGGTTAACTTTGGTTGTTTGCACTTGTTCTTGATAGATGCTTTGATTAGGCTGAATTCCTAATCCTATAATTAGGCTGAATTCCTAATTCTACCCTTCGATCGGCCCGCTACTCCATAGACCTTACTGCGAACCAAAGACTAGGTAACTCCCTACACAGCAGCCAATGGTATCTACGAAAGATGCACAAAGCAACCACTGTGGATCCAGACGATACATAGCTCCCTACATAGAAGGCAATGGTGTTTACGAAAGACACACATACTAAGCGCTTGGAACGCATAGCGATTACTGAGCACCAGAATGGAAGTCGCACGCGTAACTTCCACCATACCCATGCTACCTTTTACTCCACCTATTGGGTCTTCTTATTACCTCAAACTCTAGCGTAAGCGTGCCCCTCGTCTCACTTCAGGCTAATGTGAGACCACTGTGTGTCCATAGAAAATAAGGGAAATGCTATTGGTACTGGCTCGGCATCCAAACAATACCTAGTTGCGCCCCTTATCCAAATCCCCCGTGATTTGGACTTCTAATTGAACATTTTTAGCATAAGCGTGCCCTCGTCTCACTTCAGGCTAATGTGAGACCAACGTTTTGTCTAATAGGGATGCTATTTGGTACATGCCCTACTTTCATCTTTGCTTATTAACTTAGATAAATTATTTAAACAAGCCTTTACACTTTTCTCTACTATCCGTGCTTATTAATTTATCCTAAGTCTTAAAATAAGCCTTATTCTGTTCTTTTTCTTATTATAACCTACGTTATAATCATGCTTATTACTGAACCCAAGGTCTAAGTGTGAAAATAAGCCTCTTTCATCTTTTACTCTTTTTAGTTATAATTCTAAGTTATAACTAGGCCAATCTTTTTAATTCAGTCCAATTAATGTCATAATTAGGCATAATTTCAGTCCAATTAGGCATAATTTCAGTCCAATTCCATTTATATTACAGTCTTTGTAATTTACATCTTATATTCCATTAATTCGGTTTTCTTACAATTTAATCCATATTCGCGTTAATCCTATTCTAATCCATACGTGAAGAAGAAAGAGAAATAAAAGAAAACTGAAAATAGAAGAAAATCCAAAGCGTAGAAAGAAGATGTAAATAACGTATAAATAACAGTAAATAAACTAAAATACTGTAAATAAACTATAAATAAACAAAAAAGCTATAATTAACTGAAATAAACTAAAATTACTGAAAAGAATAGCTGAAAGGAAATAGACTGAAAATAATTCTAAAAACTGTAAATAAACTACTAAAAAGGCTATTCCAAAAATCATAGTAAAACTACAACTATTGGAAACCCTATTATTTTAAATTACTTAAAGAAATCTAAAATAATTACAATCACTCACCTCCGGTCCTAAGCTCTTCTTTTGGTCTTCCCGGATCCACTTGGAGTTGTAAAATAATTTAATTCATAACAATTTTCTCCTTGGAAAAATTATTCCGTTTAGGGTCCTTCCTAGAAAGGTGAACCCAATTAGAGAAAACCTAGAATGAGAAAAAGTGTTAGGTCTAGGGGTCTATTTATAGGGGTAGAAGTGGATCTCAGACCGTTGGATTTTGAAGATTGAATGGGATGCAACCACGTCATAGGCTGAATAGAAGCCATCGGATGCAAGAATGGAAGGACTAGATCGAGGTAAAGAATGCAAAACACATCATTAAGTCAGCAAAATTCGCTCCGGAACATTCAGACGAACGTTCGTTCGTAATTAAGGGAGGCGGGTCGATCGGGCGGTCGACCGCCTGGTGCCCAGGTCTACCTGCCTTTAATATATATATGTATGTATATGTATATATATATATATCCTCTTCTATTTCTGCTTATTTTGTATCTTGGTCATATTAGCTCGGTTTCTGACGTTCTATATATGGAAATTGACCAAAAAATTACCATAGACACAATGGTGCAATTCCCATGGCTCAATTCTGATAATTTCACAAAGTTATTTTATTATTTAATTAATTAACGAATTAATTATTATGGGTTAAATTTCGGGTCGTTACATTCTCCCCTCCTTAAGGGATTTCCTCCCCAAAATCTCTAAGGATAAAAGAATGTACAAAATGTTTTCACCAAATTCTACAATCAACTACTCAATCATCAACCATTCATCCATTGTCCTTAAGCTTTTCTAATGCAGTTTATGATACTTGTGCAATTAGTGTAGTGTAAATGTTCCTAACTAATGCAAAAGATTAGGCGGTCCACTGATTTAGTTGACCTCCTTTTATGCAATCATGTCTGTGCCATGTATCCAAATGAACGCAAAAATTTCCAAATGATAACTGATAATTCTATATGTGTGCTACAAACATCATCCAAATGCAACAATCATGTGATAAACATCCATTTATAGCAATCATGGAAATAAAATAAAAATGCGCACACATTCATATGCATATGCTCTAGTGTCCTAGTTAGGCCGATCCCTAAAGAATAATAGTGCCTAGAGTACCTATATGCGTTCATAGCATCCACTAGCAAACACTTGCAACCACTAGCATACATCATTCATAACATGTTCTATTAACATGTTTACATCAAATCTTACCATCCATAGGTTAAATCCTAAGTTCTACCCTCCCAAAGGATAATAAAGGAAAGAACCTATTCAAAACTAAAGATGAAAAAAGGAATTCTAAAACTTACTATCAAAAAATGAGAATAGGAAGTACGAATCTTCTCTTCTGCTTCCCTAGTGGCGTGTTCAACATCATCTCGCCATTACACCTTCACCAGCTGAACCTCCTTATTCCTTAGTCGCTTGATGTCTCTTCCAACAATCTTCGTGGGGATACGCCGAACAGAAGTTTCCCTTTCTACCTCCACCCCCTCTAACTGACTAGGCTCTACAACGTCCGCCGAGTCATGCAAGCACTTCCGCAAGTGCGAAACATGGAAAACGCCGTGCACTCCTGCGAGCCTATCAGGTAGCTTCACTCTATAAGCCATCTTCCCAACTCTCTCTACGATAGGGAATGGTCCAACAAATCTAGGGGCTAACTTTCCATTCGACCCCAAACCTTACCACCTCCTAAGCGGGGATACTTTGATAAAAACTAAGTCTCCAACCTCAAACTCTAAGTCTCTCCTCCGATTGTCCGCATACGACTTCTGTCTATCTTGAGCCGTCTTCATCTTTCGCCGAATCAAATCCACCCTCTCAGAGGTCTCCCTAACCATATCGGGTCCAAGTAATTACTTCTTCGTAGACTCTACCTAAAATGATGGGGACTTGCAAGGTCTCCCATATAAAGCCTCAAATGGTGTCATTCATATACTTGTTTGGTAACTATTATTGTACGCAAACTCAACCAACGGAAGATGCTCCTCCCAAGTTCCTCCAAATTCCAAAATGCACATCCGCAGCAAATCCTCAAGAACCCTATTGATCCTCTTTGTTTGGCCATCTGTCTGGGGGTGATAGGCCATACTCAATCTTAGTTGCATCCCCAACGCCTCTTGTAAGATCCTCCAAAACTCACTAGTGAAATTGGGATCTCTATCACTCACCATGCTAGAAGGAACTCCGTATAGTCGGACTATCTCTCGAATATACAAGGATGCCAAATATGAAGCCGTACGCTTACTCTTAACTGGGATGAAGTGGGCACTCTTGGTCAATCTATCAACAATCACCCATAGTATTCCCCTTCCTAGAATGGGGTAAACCATCTATAAAATTCATAGAAATGATGTCCCACTTCCACTCCGATATATCTAAAGGCTGAAGTAATCCACCGGGTTTCTGCTGCTCTGCTTTTTCCTTTGGCATATAAGATACTTAACTACAAACTCCGCCACACCTTCTTCATACCACCCCAATAGAAAATCCTCTTCATATCCCGATACATTTTGTCACCACCTGGATGAATAGTCATACGGGAATGGTGCGCCTCCTCCAAAACTGCTCTCAATAAGTCACTGGTGCGTGGAACACAAAGCCTCCCATCTCTCCTAAGCCACCCCCTGCTATCTATGTAATAACGTTGGAGATGCCTAGAGACCTATCTTCGGCTAATCCTATCCATAATGTCCATGAGCTCTGAATTCTTCCGCTGCCTCGAGCCAATCTGATCCATAAGGGTAGGCCTCACCTATAATGTCGCCAACAATCCGGGAGTAATGTCCATAGAGGGCTTAAAATCAAAAGTAGAAATAAACTCCAAGCTCCTCCACTCTACGAACAAAGGACTAAGGGTTGCTTCCTTTCTACTCAATGCATCTGCACCCACATTACCCTTGCTAGGGGTATAAGCTATCTCAAAATCATACGAGGCTAAAAACTCCATCCACCTCTATTGCCTCAAGTTCAAGTCCTTCTGCGAGAATAGGTACTTCAAAGACTTATGGTCGGTAAAAAGCTCAAACCTCTCTCCAAGAAAATAGTGCCTCCAAGACTTAAGTGCAAAAACTATGGTAGCCAACTCCAAATCGTAGGTAGGGTAGTTCTTCTCATGCGTCCTCAACTGCCTACTACCATAACACACTACCCTCCCTTCTTGCATCAACACTGCTCCTAGACCCATTCCGCATGCATCAGTGTATACAGTGAAAGGCTTAGCTTCATCGGGTAAGACTAACACTGGTGCGCTAGTAAGGGCTCTCTTAAGCTTCGTGAAGGAATCCTCACAATCCACGTCCCACAAGAAAGCTTTATTCTTCTTAGTAAGACGCGTGAGTGGTGCCGAAATCTTGGCAAAGTCTCTAATGAACTTCCTATAGTAGCCAGCCAATCCTAGGAAGCTCCTAACCTCGGTAACGTTCTTGGGGGCCTTTCAATCTTGCACTGCAATAACCTTGGCGGGGTCAATGGCCAAACCTTCCTTTGAGACTACGTGCCCTAAGAAACGAACTTCCTCTCTCCAAAAATGACACTTCGAAAACTTAGCTCTCAAATGATGACCACCAAGTGTGCTAAGAACCTCTTCCAAATGAACATCATGCTCCTCCATGTTCTTGGAAAATACCAAGATATCATCCACAAATACCACCACAAACTTATTTAGGACATCCCTAAAGATGCGGCTCATCAAATCAACAAAATAGGCAGGAGCATTGGTTAGCCCAAAAGGCATAACCACCCACTCGAAAAATCCATCTGGTGTCCTAAACGGTGTCCTAAACGCAGTCTTATCTATATTGTCCTCCGCCACCCTAAGCTGATGGAATCCCGTGGCTAAATAAAGTTGAGAGAAAACTGAAGAGCCTACTAACTGGTCAAAAAGATCATCAATCCTAAGGAGTGGATATCGGTTCTTCTTGGTGAGCTTATTTAATTCCCTATAGTCCACGCAAAGTCGGAGAGAACCATCCGCCTTAGTGGCGAAGACGACTGGTGCTCCCCACTCCGATATGCTCCTTCTTATGAATCCCTTCTCCAAAAGCTCATGGATCTGCTTGCTCAATTCTTTCCTCTCCCTAGGTGCCATGTGCCTCACAGGTAATGCTACTGGCTTGGCATTCTCGGTCAAATAAATCCTGAAGTCAATCTCTCTCTTAGGAGGCAGTCCCCTAACCTCCTCAAAGACGTCTGCAAAATCTTCGACGACAGGAACCGAATGCAACTCTGATGAAGGTGAATCGAGGGAATTGAGAAAACTCAACATTACTGACCCATGCAGGTCGTAAGATACCTCCAGAGTCCTACCACTGCAAGTCTCAAGTCTAACGACTCTCCTCTTGCAGTCTAATATAGCTCCGTATGTGGATAGCCAATCCATCCCTAAGATCATCCCATACTCCGAGAATCCCAAAACATAGGCATTGCAGTCAAATTCTACGCCTAGGATAAAGATTTTCAAACCCCTACAAACCATAGATAATGGTGCTGATCCTCCTATGGGGTTTGAAACAATAATGGGGTCTACTACTAATGATATGCTCAAGTGCAAACAATCTACTAGAGAGCTAGAGATAAAAGAGTGTGATGCTCCAGAATCAAATAAAGTCTGAATGGGAAAATCAGATATAGAAATCAAACCTTCAACTGTGACTTTCCTACCTCTATCCGGAATGCTACTGGAAGGTGCTGCGTCTAACGCTTGAATCTGCGCAACTGGTGCACTCGCTCTCTGACCAGCTCCCTGGGGACAACTCCTACTCATATGACTGGGCTGCTCGCAAGTATAGCACTTACCCTTCATCTTCTCCTTCCTGCAATCCTTGGCAAAATGTCCAATATTCCCACAACTACGGCACTTTATTCCATTCTTAATATGCTTCTGAGGACCATCACCTTTCTTCTTCTTATTGTTGTCCCACCACTTCTTCTTTGAACTTTCTAACTTAACCACCTCTTTAGACTCACCTTCCTTGACTGCATCCGATATAAGCGCCATCTCGACCAAAGACTCATAAGTAGCTCCCATCGGCACGTGAGTCGGCAATAATCCCTGAAGGGGTTGATTCAATCCCTTCGCAAACTTCATAGCTTTCTTATGCTGCATGTTCACTAAATCCATACCAAACCGCGACAGCTCATTGAATAGATTGATGTATTCCTTAACAGACAGACTCCCTTGCTTTAAATTGATAAACCTCTCCAACTGAACACCCTCTTTCGCCTGAGACAGAAACTTCCTATCGAATCGCTCCCGGAATCCATCCCAAGTAATATTCCTTCTCTCCAACTCGATCACCTCCCACCAATAAGATGCCTCCTCCTTCAGCTGCCAAGAGGCTAGCTGAACTCGCTGCTGATCATCCAGTCCCAAAAGACCAAATATCCTCTCTGTGTCCCTAAGCCATGCTCTCGCCTCCACAAAAGTCTCCTTGCCAGAAAAAGTCTTCCCGCCCAAACTCGCAAAATCTTTACAAAGCTTAGAGAAATTGATGGCGGCAGGTGGGTTGATGGGATTCTCACCCACTGGTGCAGGATTGGGCACAAGCCCGTGCACCTTTAGAGTTGTGGCTTGTGAGAACCTATGAAACCAGGCTGGGACTGGAATGCCCTCGGGAAGGTTCGGGGCATCGGCTATTCTACGAAAAGAAAAGGATAGTTTAGGAAAGAGTCAAAGGGAGATTGAACTGAACTTATAAGGGGATTATTATAAAAACTCTTCTATACTTAAAATCATTTCTAAAGTTCTTTTCTGAAAAAACACTTTTAAAACGAGTTAGTTTGAAAAATACTTTACTTTTAAAAATAATTTTTTAGGAATCATTTAAAATTAGGCTCTGATACCAAGTGAAACAACCCACACCACTTAATATACCCAAAATGACACATTAAAAGGCATGGTGCGTTGTAGGTATAACTAAAGCTAACAGAGACTAAGATTCACAAGACAAAAATAGATAAAAACAGCGGAAACTTAAAATAATAACTTAATTAAAACAAAATTTCATAATTGCTTCATAAATAAGTCTGATACCAAATACCACATACATGTCTAAAAATCCAATATGTCTCATGAAACAAAAACTCATAGTCTAAAAAATCAGAGTACATAGTATCCCTCATAATAAGCCAGTACATAGAAAGAACAAAAGCTGAAAGAAAATAAATACATGGTAGCAAACTCCTCCAAGAAATCTCCAAGCAACTGCAATCTACTGTCCTCTCCCTTGATTGCCTAAGGGGGAGGGGAAAGGGGAAAATAGAGGAGTGGGTCCGACTAAAAGTCTGGTGAATGATAGTAATTACTAGAGTCTTTAAGCAAAGTAAAAGTAATAGACTCTACAACAGTTCTAGTATATAAAGAGGAAACAAAGGAAATAGGAAAGAGATAAACTGGAAATAAATACGATTAACTATAAGATAGGTTAACTTTGGTTGTTTGCACTTGTTCTTGATAGCTGCTTTGATTAGGCTGAATTCCTAATCCTATAATTAGGCTGAATTCCTAATTCTACCCTTCGATCGGCCCGCTACTCCATAGACCTTACTGCGGACCAGAGACTAGGTAACTCCCTACACAGCAGTCAATGGTATCTACGAAAGATGCACAAAGCAACCACTGTGGATCCAGATGTTACATAGCTCCCTACACATAAGGCAATGGTGTCTACGAAAGACACACATACTAAGCGCTTAGAACTCATAGCGATTACCGAGCACCAGAATGGAAGTCGCACACGTAACTTCCACCATACCCATGCTACCTTTTGCTCCACCTATTGGGTCTTCTTACTACCTCAAACTCCAGCATAAGCGTGCCCCTCGTCTCACTTCAGGCTAATGTGAGACCACCGCGTGTCCATAAAAAATAAGGGAAATGCTGTTGATAGTGGCCCGTCATCCAAACAATACCTAGTTGCGCCCCTTATCCAAATTCCCCGTGATTTGGACTTCTAATTGACCATTTTTAGCATAAGCGTGCCCTCGTCTCACTTCAGGCTAATGTGAGACCACCGTTTTGTCTAATAGGGATGTTATTTGGTACATGCCCTACTTTCATCTTTGCTTATTAACTTAGGTAAATTATTTAAACAAGCCTTTACACTTTTCTCTACTATCCGTGCTTATTAATTTATCCTAATTCTTAAAATAAGCCTTATTCTGTTCTTTTTCTTATTATAACCTACGTTATAATCATGCTTATTACTGAACCCAAGGTCTAAGTGTGAAAATAAGCCTCTTTCATCTTTTACTCTTTTTAGTTATAATTCTAAGTTATAACTAGGCCAATCTTTTTAATTTAGTCCAATTAATGTCAAAATTAGGCATAATTTCAGTCCAATTAGGCATATTTCAGTACAATTCCATTTATATTACAGTCTTTGTAATTTACATCTTATATTCCATCAATTCGGTTTTCTTACAATTTAATCCATATTCGCACTAATCCATACACGAAGAAGAAGGAGAAGTAAAAGAAAACCGAAAATAGAAGAAAATCCAAAGCGTAGAAAGAAGATGTAAATAACGTATAAATAACAGTAAATAAACTAAAATACTATAAATAAACTATAAATAAAAGAAAAAGCTATAATTAACAGAAATAAACTAAAATTACTGAAAAGAATAGCTGAAAGGAAATAGACTGAAAATAATTCTAAAAACTGTAAATAAACTACTGAAAATGCTATTCCAAAAATCGTAGTAAAACTACAACTATTGGAAACCCTATTATTTTAAATTACTTAAAAAAATCTAAAATAATTACAATCACTCACCTCCGGTCCTAAGCTCTTCTTTTGGTCTTCCCGGATCCACTTGGAGTTGTAAAATAATTTAATTTATAACGATTTTCTCCTTGGAAAAATTATTTCGTTTAGGGTCCTTCCTAGAAAGGTGAACCCAATTGGAGAAAACCTAGAATGAGAAAAAGTGTTAGGTCTAGGGGAATATTTATAGGGGCAGAAGTGGATCTCAGACAGTTGGATTTTGAATATTGAATGGGATGCAACCACGTTATAGGCTGAATAGGAGCCATCAGATGTAAGAATGGAAGGACCAGATCAAGGTAAAGAATGCAAAACACGTCAGTAAGTTGGCAAAATTCGCTCTGGAACGTTCGAACGAACGTTCGTTCGTAAGTAAGGAAGGCGGGTCGATCAGGCGGTCGACCGCTTGGTGCCCAGGTCGACCTGCCTTATATATATATATTTCCTCTTCTATTTCTGCTTATTTTGTATCTTGGTCATATTAGCTCGGTTTCTGACGTTCTATGTATGGAAATTGACCAGAAAATTACCACAGACACAATGGTGCAATTCCCGTGGCTCAATTCTAATAATTTCACAAAGTTATTTTATCATTTAATTAATTAACAAATTAATCATCATGGGTTAAATTTCGGGTTGTTACATTCTCCCCTCCTTAAGGGATTTCGTCCCCGAAATCTCTAGGGATAAAAGAATGTACAAAATGTTTTCATCCAATTCTACAATCAACTACTCAATCATCAACCATTCATCCATTGTCCTTAAGTTTTTCTAATGCAATTTATGATACTTATGCAATTAGTGTAGTGTAAATGTTCCTAACTAATGCAAAAGATTAAGCGGTCCACTGATTTAGTTGACCTCCTTTTATGCAATCATGTCCGTGCCATGTATCTAAATGAATGCAAAAATTCCTAATGATAACTGATAATTCTATATGCGTGCTACAAACATCATCCAAGTCAACAATCATGTGATAAACATCCATTTATAGCAACCATGGAAATAAAATAAAAATGCGCATACATCTATATGCATATGCTCTAGTGTCCTAGTTAGGCCGATCCTTAAAGAATAATAGTGCCTAGTGTACCTATATGCGTCCATAGCATCCACTAGCAAACACTTGCAACCACTAGCATACATCATTCATAACATGTTCTATTAACATGTTTACATCAAATCCTACCATTCATAGGTTAAATCCTAAGTTCTACCCTCCCAAACGCTCTTGGTACCGATGTTACCTCTCGGTACCAACTCCTTCACTAAACTCCAATTTTGATGTGACTTGAATCCTGAGCTCCCCCAATGCTCCAGAGCCGCTCATTCAAGTTTTATCCAATTCCGACCATCTTTGCTTTCGATTTGCCAATTTGACCACTTCTTTCCTAACTCCCTAAAAGCACTAGCAAACCTTTTCAAAGCACAACATACAAACATGAAATATCATACATATGCATTCATTCATATGTGCAATACATAAGAACATGATAATCAAGCAAATCCAAATCTAAATCTAACTTTTATACTAGCATATGAACATGAACAAAAGGAGTTGCAAAGCCATTTAAAAGCCACTATCAAACCTTTAAAATTAGTCATAAACATATGTTAAAATGTGATTAAAGTTAGAAAACAACTTAGGATCAAAATCATGTTTAAGACATCCTTTTTAATTATATAAACGTGCGTAGTAGAGTGAGAGGTCAACTACCACTCACCAAATACCTAAAATACCAAATCCTCCCTTTATATCTGATATGGAAATCAAGGAAGAGAAATGCAAATCAGCCAAAATGATAATCTCAAGATACTCTATGCTAATCACCCCTCTAATTGATGATTTAACTAAGATTAGTAAAGAAAATGTAGGCTTTTTAATGAAACTAGGGTTAATGAAGGTTTAGAGTTATTTTGGGAAAAATGGAAATGACTTAGATAAGTTCCTACAGCCTTCCCTTAGCACAATTTTCGAGGTGGGTTAGTGAGCCTAAGCATAGGCTTAGTTCAATACCCTCACATGCAGGCTAGTAGTAGCAAAAATTTAAAACAACTACAACTTTCAAACGCTAAGTCCGTTTTATTATTATAACCACTCTACGGAATGGAAAACCATCATCCTAAAGCAATAGAGATGGTTTGAGACTCTAATTTTGCTCCTATTAAAAGTTATAGTCCAAACAAGATTTTTAGGATCAAAATGGTCATATAGAAATTCAGCAAAAAACATAGATGTGAAAAATGTCCCTAAGAGTCACTTTCTAAATTTTAGAGTCAATACGACCTCATATGAATAAAATAAAAATATTTTACAATCCTCGTAGAATATGGGTCGTTATACTTCCCCCTTTATGAATTTCGCCATCGAAATCCCCAAATAAGTCAAACATAGTTACCTCGCATGCCTAACAATCATATGCAACCATTATACATATCAAACAAATAGCCACGCAACCAATTGTGTAGGTACGCTAGCATGCGAGATACTGAACTACACTATATGATATCAAAAGCGAAAAAAAATACGATAAATAGTAGGCCTATAAAAGAGCTCCGAATATGAGGCCCTGGTGCTCTTCTTAGTTTCCCACGTGCAATCACCTTTATTTTTACCCCCATTGAACCTTCACTTACTCCACCATCTTCTTCCTAAGTTGTTTCGTATCGCATCCCATAATACAAACCAGCCTATGTGGTCTCGAAGCTTCTAGTTCAATCTCGATATCATCAAGTTGATCCAGTGGAATCATCATGCCTGAGTCATGCACAAACTTCTGCAGATGAGAGACATGGAAGATGTTGTGCACAACTGCCATCTTCTGAGGTAAATCGACCATGTATGTTAGGTTCCCAATCCTCTCTACTACCGGAAAAGGACCTAAAAATCTCGGTACCGACTTCCCCTTACTACCGAATCGAATATCTTTCTTCAAAGGAGAAATCTTCATAAATACCATATCGTCGACAGAGGACTCCAAATCTCTACGTCTCCTATTAACGTAGGTCTTCTACCTATCCTGAGGAGCTTTCATTCGTTACCGAATGATCTCTATCTTCTCTAAGGTTTCTCTAATCATATCTGGCACAAGTATCAGTCTCTCGCCTGCTTCTAACCAACATGAAAGGGCGTTACATGGTTGGCCATACAATTCTTCATACGGTACATACCGATAGTAGACTGATAGCTATTTTTGTATATGAACTCCATCAAATGCAAGTGATCGTCCCCGAGCGACCAAAATCGAGTATGCAAGCCCACAAGAGATCCTCCAATGTACGGTTCACTCTCTCGGCCTTTCCATCCGTTTATAGGCGATAAGCTGTACTGAGATGCAGCTCGATCCCCAACACCTCTTGTAAGCTCTTCCAAAACCTACTAGTGAACGACGGGTCTTGGTCGCTCACAATGCTCTTTGGCACACCATGAAATCGTACAACCCATTTCACATACAACTCTGCTAGTTTGGCTACCGTTTGATGGGTATAAATCTAGCATTCTTGGTCAATCGATCAACTATGACCCAAATGTTGTTGTACCTTACTTGAGTCCTCGGCAGTCCATCGATACTTGCTCCTACTTCCACTCGGGAACTTCAAACTATTGGAAAACCCCACTTGGCTTCTTCTGCTCTGCCTTTACCTACTGGTAGTTCATACACTTTGAGATGATTATCCTGATATCCTTCTTTATACCTTCCTAATAATAGGTCTGCTTTAAGTCATAATATATCTTATTACCATCGGGATGTATAGTCAACCCAGAATGGTGACACTCTTGTAGCACCTTATCTCGCAATCCATCAACATTAGGGACAAGCGATCTCCCATCCTTTTGGAGCCAACCTTCTCGGTCGAGTCTGTAATGCTTTAAATCTTCAGACTCTACTCCTTCTATTTTCGCCATGATCTCTGCTAGTCTAGAATCTGGTCTATGACTAGTATCGATTCGCTCAATCAAAGTAGATCTAATCGTCAAACTTGCCAGCATCTCTGGCTCTAACTCGCAATGAGGTTTGAAGTCATAGCCAGCAATATACCCCAACTGCTTCCACTCCATGAACATCGCTTCCAAACTGGCATGTCTTCTACTCAATGCATCGGCGACGTCATTTCCCTTACCAGGCATATAGGAAATGTCAAAGTTGTAGGAGGCCATGAATTCCAACCATTGCTGCTGGCAAAGGTTGAGATCCTTCTAAAAGAAAGGTACTTCAAGGATCTGTGGCCCACGAATAGCTTGAA
Organism: Allium fistulosum; assembly: GCA_030737815.1. Lineage (NCBI taxonomy): Eukaryota > Viridiplantae > Streptophyta > Magnoliopsida > Asparagales > Amaryllidaceae > Allium > Allium fistulosum. The sequence goes on from CM060903.1 coordinate 933,067,612, forward strand.
TCTTTCTCCTAATAAGTAATACCTCCAAATATTCAAAGTGAACACCATCACAGCCAACTCCAAATCATGAGTTGGATACTTCCTCTCATGTCGCTTCAGCTGTCGACTAACATAGCCGATAACTTTTCCATATTGCAACAATACTGCACCTAATCCAGTACTACATGCATCTACGTCAGCTCTCATTCTCGCTCGGAATGGTCAAAATTGGTGCATACATCAATCTCTCCTTCAGACTCACAAACAAATGCTCACACTTTGCATCCCAAACCAAAGTCGGATTCTTCTTCGTCAAATTGGTCAACGGTGTTGCTATCTTCGAGAAGTCCTTGATAAAATGTCTATAATAACCCACCAATCCTAAGGAATTCCTCACATCCATAGCATTCTTGGGTTGGCTCCAACCCTAAACCGTTGCCACCTTGACAAGATATATTGTAATGCCCTGCCCAAAGATGACATGACCCATGATCTCACTTCCCTTCTCCAAAAGTGACATTTTGAAAACTTCGCTTTCAACCTGTGCCTCCTCAACACCTCAAGCACAATCCTCAAGCGCATCTTGTGTTCCTCCTCTATTCTAAAATAGACCAAAATATCATCCACGAACACAAGTATGAACTTGTTTAGTTGATCCCTGAAGACACGGTTCATGAGATCAACAAAGTATGCCAGAGCATTGATTAGCCCGAACGACATAACTAACTAGTCACAAAAATCAGATGGCATACGAAACGCAATGATCGGCACACTCTCCTTCGCTACTATCAATTGGTGAAATCTCGTCGCTAAATCCAATTGGGTGAACACTTTCGCACCATGGAGCTGATTGAACAAGTCGTCAATACATGGGAGTGGATACATGCTCTTCTTTGTCACCTTATTCAGCTCACGGTAATCTACACATAACCGTAGAGAGTCATCCACCTTAGTGGTAAATACTATAGGTGCACCCTACTTTGATAAACTCCTACGAATGAACCCTCTCTTCAACAAGTTATTTACTTAAACTCCAACTCCTTTTGCTCTTTGGGTGTCATACTCATCAAAAGAATAACTATTGGGTTGGCATCCTTCGCTAAGTCTATATGAAACTCAATCTCTCGATGCAACGGTAATCCGGCCACCTCCTCAAAAACATCTGGATACTCTCTAATGAAAGGCATGGATGACAACCCATCATGTGGAACATCGAGTGAATATAGAAAGTTAAACATAAACCCATCATCCGATAGGTATCCAATCACTACCGTTCGCCCCTCCATAGCCCTGATCGTCACCAACATTTTCTTGCAATCCTCTACAAGCTCATACTTTCATGGCCTGTCCATTCTCAAGATGATCCCGAATCCAACAAAATTCAAAAAAAAGCAATTACAAACAAAAGAGCATCCACGACTTGATAAGACTTAACCAAGACAAACCATACACAAGCTAATGGAGCCTCCAACATGGTTCGTCACAATCAAGGGCCGGTCAACTATTTCAGGTTTCAATCCTAATCTACCTGTTAGGTCACTAGATATAAAGGAATGTGAAGTCCTCAGTATCGAATAATAACATATGGGAACATCATAAATGGAAAGCATATCTTGAATAACAACACTCTTTCCCTTCTCTTTCGCCGAGTGAGCACTCAACAAAGTCAGAACAACGTCCAAGGCATATGCCTTCACAACCTTCTTCTACTGCACTGGTTCAGGACAACTTTTCTGCATATGTCCAAACATGCTGCAGTTGTAACACTTCCTCTTCCCATCGGCTTTGAAGTCTCTGATCAAGTGACCCTTGTCTCCATAACCAAAATAAACGAGTTCCCATTTAGGCTTCTTTTAAGCATTATTCCCATGAAATTACTTTCTTTTTCCATTCCATTTCTTCTTGCCTCCACCGCCTTGTTGCGATTTTGGCTTCTCCTTAACGATAACAGCTGATTTGGACTTGGGGTATAAACTTTCCCGACGAAGAGCTTTCTCAACAAGTCTCTCGAATGGCTCATCGATGTAACTCACCATCTTCTCCCCAAAACAGTCATCCAAAACCATAAGAAACTTCTCATTCTTCCTTAATAGAGTGTCGATGAAAGACATCCCGTATTTCGACAAAGCATCGAACTCAGCAATATAGTCGGAGACAAACATATCTCCATGCTCTAGATCAGCGAATCTCCTAAATAGCACCAAATTCTAGACAGTAGAAACAAAGTTATCCTCAATCCTAGCCTTGAACTGGTCCCAAGCAAACTGATCCTTATGTGTAGCAATAGTAATGGCATTCCACCAGTTCATTGCCTGCCCTTGAACCTGTCTAGAGGCCAGCTTCTTTTTCATAACATCTTCTACTTCCATGTCACCAAGATATGCTCGCAGGTGTCCAACCAATCCTGCACTTTGATGGCCCACTTTGTTCCAAGAAATGGTTTGCCTCCCAAGGTGGAGTAATCCTTGCATAGCTTGGCAAAGTCAGCCCTTAGTGCCTGTACCTGAGCACCACCACCAACAACAACATTTAGAGCGGCCGCTTGGACATTCTGCATCATGTTTGCTATTATCGCATTGGACATAGCTTGCAAGTTAGGGTTAGCAGCCCCTGAACCCACTCTTTTCTCAATTTCGGAGATGGAGTTCTCAAAGTGTTTCTTGTTTGCTGGCTCATTTTTGATCTGTAACAAGAATGATCAGTCTCTCAAAAATAATACTATGTCGATGGTACTTGTGTGTGCATGCGACTTATATACTATATACTACTATATAGTTTTGAAAACCAAAATATATAATAAGTACACGATCTTGTATGTATATACACTCTTGATCCATTCTAGGGTGATAGCTCCTTCCCTATCTCTACTAGACCACGATATCAACTCGGATTAATCTTCTAACCTATGTAGTGTGTTGTTGACATGCCCGATTGATGTAGAATGATCATAATGGCTGAAAGAAAAGAAAATAATCACATAGAACATGTCGTATATCTCACAGCGCATGGAATAAAATATAATACACATCATGGATATAAAGTAGGAGAGACAGTACTAACTAAGTGATCCAAATATCAAAGTACAGATCCACGAAGTTATACAACAAGTAATAGACCTATACAAAGTGGAAATAAACTTAAATAGTTGTCTTATAATAATAGTAGTAAGCAAGCACTATTAAGGCTCCACGGTGTTGCACGACAGAATAAGTGTAGAAATCCGTATATAATACGAGATAGCTCCTTCCAGCTCATCCTATAGAGCTACTGCGTCGCACCCAGGCCTGCTATCTAGTCTACTCATGTAAGTGTATCCGACATAATAAGGAGCAAAGCATAAAATCTCGAGTCAAACAACAGTCTGGTGTGAGTGGTAAATGAATCTCAAAATACTATATAAGTCGATATAGTATGGAATAAGGGTATACAAGCCATACTTGACATGTCCATGCAACCAAAGAGTTAGCACATTAGATATAATATGCTACTCTATGAATAACATAAAGGTATACTACGAACTAAGTATGATGACGGATGTCCAAGTATCCCTATCCCCAATACCTATCTCCAGTGACATCCCTAGAGTGATAGACTATGGAAGAAAACAATCAAAGCAACCATAGCATTCATCAACAATCAATATGCTCTAGATATATGATAACTCATATGACCTTTCCCATACTATGGACTAATAAAAATCTCGGTTTTTAATATACTCGTCTTTAACTCGAAGCTGATGCTAGACCAAAATCCATCGGTCTAGGGTATAATGATCCAAACAACAGATCTATGGTAGCCGAACAAGTACCCATGAGCATCCCCACAATAACCCTGTTTTAGAGAACATTAGAAAACACTCCGAGTATCAATGATCCATTAGCACGCATATCCGAGCCTTTCCTTACTCCATCCATTTTCCATTATTCTTAAGGAACCATTCCATATTCCTCCATTCCATGATTGAACCATCCTCACGTTCTATCCATGTGTCACCCTTCCTAGAACCTGCCCTTTGTGGACAAACATTCTCATGACTCCTTTCAACATTGAGCTGCCATCATTGGAACCTAACTCCATTCACCATCGAGTTGCCATCACCAAAGTCCTAAGCTACCATCGTGCTACCATATCACTGTCAAACGTCAAGCGAACAAACGAACACCTTCAGCATGACCTGCATGGCATCCACTCCCCCTCTTAGAAGTTCCACCCCGATCCCAACAAATAGACATTTTGGTACCGACCGGACCTCTCGGTACTAAGAGGTATACTTAGTCAATATTTGACCAAGTTTTTCCCATCTTGTTCAGTGCTCCATCTTTTAAGTGTTTGGACCCCGACTACTCCTCTTAAAAGTTCTCGGCATCAACTCCAAAGCTCTTGGTGCTAAGTCTAAAAGCTCTTGTTTCCATGCCCTCTAAAGCTCTCGATACCAAGTCCATCACTTAGCCAAACTTTGGGACTTGCCTTCTGCCCATCACCCTAAGCGTCAACTTGAAGAACCATCACCTACCAAGTTGATTTCCACTGCACAAAAGCTCTCGGTACTAACACGACATCTTGGTACTGACCCTTCCACTTAACTCCAATTTTGACGCAACTTGAATTCTGAGCTCCCCCAATACTCCAGAGCATGTCCTTCAAGTTTCATCCAATTCGGACCATCTTTGCCTTCGATTTGCCAATTTGACCACCTCTTTCCTAACTACCTAAAAGCACTATCAAATCATATCAAAGCACAACATACAAACATCGAACGTCATACATATGCATTTATTCATACATGCAATACATGAAAACATGGTAATCAAGAAAATCCAAATCTAAATCTAACTTTTACACTAGCATATGAACATGAACTAAAGGAGTTGCAAAGCCATTTGAAAACCACTTTAAAATTCGACCATGAACATATGTTAAAATATGATTAAATTTAGAAAACAATTTATGGTCAAAATCATGTTAAATACATCCCTTTTAACTATATAAACATGCCTAGTAGAGTGAGAGGTCAAGAATAAGTCACTAAATACCTAAAATACCAATTCCTCCCCTTAGATCTAAAGTGGACAGCAAGGAAGAAGAATGCAAATCAGCTAAAATGATGATCTAAAGCACCTATGCTAGTCACCCCTCTAATTGATGATTTGACTAAAATTCGTATGGAAAAGGTATGCTTTTTGATGAAATAGGGTTAATGGAGGTTTAAAGCTATTTTGGGGAAGCAAGAAATGACTTAGATCGGTTCCTACAACCTCCCCTTAGCACAATTTTCGAGGTAGGTTAGTAGGCCCAAGCACGGGGTTAACTAATTACCCACTAGTTCAGGCCAGCAGCATCAAAAATTTAAAACAAATATAAATTTCAAACGGTAAGTCTGTGTTTCTGTTATGACCACTATACAGAGTGGAAAACTATCATCCTAAAGCAAAGGAAGTAGTGAGACCCTAACTCAGCTCCTATCAAAAGTTATAGTCCAAATAAGAATTTCAGGGTCAAAATGGTTACATGGAAATTCAACAAAAATCATAAATGTGAAAAATGTCCCTAAAAGTCACTTTCCAAAATTTAAAGCCAAACGACCTTATATGAATAAAATAAAAATATTTTAAATCCTCCGATATGTAAAATATAGGTCGTTACAATCATGTTGCAATCAAAGCTTTTCACTCCTTGTCAAAGGCCTTCTTGCTTTCCCCAGAGTGATACTAATTAGCAAAGGGCCCCTTTCCTATTACACTTATATCAATTTATTTCATACTTCTCTTTTTCGAAGCTGCACCCTCCTTGTTAAAGAACTTACCTTATTACATTAGAAACCCGTAGTCTTCACAGGCTTGTTCTTACTAATAAATGGAAGCAAATCTTCATTCCTTAGAGCAATATCTACAACAACATTGAATGGATCTCCAAGGTGTGACATCATAGCCCTTGTAATCTCAAGCTTCAACCTTGTAATGAAATTCTCAGTCTTATTAAGTTGAGTATTAATGATGGCATATCCATGCCTTGATAGCTCATCGAACTTGGTTGCATACTCTAGCATTGTCATATCTCATTGCTCCAATTTTGTGAACTCCTAAACAAAGTTGACTTAGCTGCTTCAAATAGAAACTTCTCCTCAAACCTTTCCATGAAGTCTGCCCAAGTAGTCTTATCCTCCGGTACTCCTATGCTAACACTATTCCACCAGTATAAAGTAACACCTTGAAACTGCCTTGATGCCAATCTCCTTTTCTTCTCATCACTCAGCCCCAAGTTAGCAAAAATCCATTCACACTTAAGAAGCTAATCCTCCACTTCGATGGCATTTTCCATTCCCAAGAATGGCTTTCCTCCTAAGCTAGTATAATCTGACTTAACGCGATATAGTTATTGCAAGCAACCATTTCAGGCACAGCAGCTCCTGATGTTACCTATAGTGAAACCAACTACTATTCCATCTTGTATCATACTAACGAAGAACTGATACATTATCCCCATCTCAACTAGTGCAGCTCCAACATCGACATTAGTCTTTGCATTAGCCTTGGTTGTTTGGTTAGCATTCCTAGCATTCGCCTGAACGTTTTAATTGGTTGTAGTGCTTCTGCCTTCCAAGTTTAGTCTTTTACTTTGTACTACCATTTCACCCTATCTGCATATGAGTGTTCATGAGATATTGAAGAATAGTCTAAGATAGAGGTGGAGTGATAAATGTATGTGTGTGTGTGTGCACACGCGCGTGTATATATATATCCAATAACAAGTATGTTACTATAACGCTATCCCATTCCCCAATTCTTTCTAATTCATTTAGGTTATGTTTTCAAAAATCTTTTTAAGTTTCATGTAGATCTATGCTCTAATATCAAGTTGCAACATCCAATTTTGAGGTTCGAAAATAGAATAATAATGTTGTAGTCATCCTTAGCATTATTTCTTAATGATAAAATAAGATTAGTTATTGTATCAGTAACATCAAGAGCATAAGAATTTACAAATTTTAACAAAAAATAACATTCATTCATTTGCAAATTTATTACAGTTCAATTACATAACCCCATGTTTTCATCGTTCAGGTAAAATAAATAAATACAAATTAATTTCAAGAGCAATATATAAATATGCCCCCTTAAATGATCATAGTCTTATGTAATTGACAGCTACAATACCCATACAATAATTAATAAAGCAGTTAAACTACACGCCTACATGTCTCTGGAAGCTTTATTCATCCAAACCAGAAAACCTTACTCTCATCCTACCCAATTTCAATCAAGTACCCGAGAGTTTAGTGGAAAATCAAAAACTTTGGATCTAACAAAAAGTCTCATGTGAATAATAGTATACAATCTCAAACCAAAACAGATAAATAGTGAGACCACACCACTAAAGTACGGAATGAGTTTCCCCTTACTATTATCTTTATAATCTCTATGCCAACTATAACATATCTTCCAACCAAAATATTAGAACATAATATTAACATAAATATCTTGCATCATTCAATATGGTTAAAGAGTCACACATTCCCATAATTACCCAATCCTATAAAATAGTCCATCCAATTATATAGTTTTCCAAGGTTGATATGAACCTACTAGTTTTTACAAGCCAACTAAAAATGTAACAACCCTGTATTTTGTAATTATTTTAAATTGAATTTCCTGATTTAAAACTTTATTTTATTTATTAAAATGGATAAATTTTGTTATTTTAAATATAAATTTTGATTTGTATGTGAATTTTAATTCCAAACATGAATAAATAGAATATTTTCCAGAAATGTGAATTTTGTCAATGTGGTCAAACTTTGACTTTTTAATGTAAAAATTTTAAAAGTTTGAATTTTTGAATTTTATCTTTTATTATGAAAGTAAATAAAATTTCAAGAATACTGCTTTTCGTTTCGTTGAAATCTAATTAATATTGTGGAAGTTATGCCTTTTACACTATTGTATGTAAATTGTTTTATTTAACAAATTTTTTTATTTTAATTTATATAAATAATATTTTGTTTGTCATATAATGTTCTAATTTATGATTTCCTGTGTAACATGGCATGTCATGTATATATATTTTATTTTAAAACATTTTAAAAAGTATAGTTATAAGTTTCCAAAGTTAAGTGTATTTTGTTTGCAAATTTTAAAGCTAGTCTCAATGTACTAAGCTATTTTCTTTATTTAATTACTATTTTCCTAAAACAAAATTTATTTATTTTTCTTTTCCACTTTATTTCAGTTTGTTTTAGTTTATTTACTGAATTTTATTTGTTTATTTTGTATAAAAAAAAGTAGTGGAAATTTCAAGCGGCAAAAAGCTTTTAACTTGTGACCTTTGGTTTCTAGTCTTTTCATTTCTAGACCTTTCACTTTGGTCGTTCACATCTAATTGATGGCCGTGAGTTCTTATTCCATTTTCATGTGAAAAAGTACCTCATTCCATCAGCAACTCACGACCAAGCTTTTCTGAAGAATTGGTCATGGCTTCTCTTTATTCTTTTCTACTTTTCTTCCTTGAATTTGCCTTGTTTTCCACTTGAATTTGCCTTGACTTCACAAATGATTCTCGGCCTATCACCTCCACCATCTCCTCCACCTACCACCACCACTTCTTCCTCTAACCATAGGCGTCCTGACCTTCATCTCCTCTGACCTGAAGTTGCCTTGACCATCCAATAATGCAAAATCCATAAAAACAATGAAAACTCCTCTAAAACTATGCAAGCCGAGCTCCTATGTGCCATCCACCTTCATTCCTTGCCACGGCCACCTCCTTGCCCTCCACCACAACCATGACATAATCTCTGACCATCAACCTAACCACTGACCAGACCCAAACTTGCTTCTGGCCGAACCACTTAGCCATAGGCCAAGCCAAATTGTTGAACAAACACCTCCTTTTGCCTTGCCTTTTGCACTTCCACCCTTTGTAACTTCCAAGACCATTTGTATTCTTGACTTAGCCATGTATTTCAGATCCAAACCTGACCATTACCACCTGAAAACATCCAAGGCCGAAACAATAAAGCCTTAAGGTCGAGCCTATGTGAGGTTGTAGGCAAGCAAAATTTGTTTGGAAGCTAGGTGATGTTATTTGTCTAGTCTAGTTTCCATTTGTTTCAATTCAAACTTTGGTATTGTAATTATATTTATATTTTGCTTTGTTGTTGTGAATACAAGATTATATCAAGGCTCTTCGACCATTCAAATCCAAATCGTGCTATCGTGCTTTCCGGATTTCCATTTGTGTGTGTTATTTGCGAACTCCAGCACTAAAAAAGTGAGTATTCACACACGACATCTATACTTATATAAATTGTGAAGTGACAACAAGTGGATATTTATAAATTATTATATCATGTTATACCTGCCTGTGATGTATATTATATGATGTTAAACCCTGTAATTAACTTGTCACATCATCTGTTATGTTTTATTTTATTTTACTGTTTATTTATATTATGTTCCCACATTGCAAGTCCCTTGTAGATTAGAATCACTATGGGTTGAAATGATACATACCCGAACAGACTTTAGAATAAGGAAAAATCATTATGGGCTGAAATGATAGGCCTGAGTGATTTTTATTTATTTTTATTTAACTTGGGATTGCCGGTTTGAAATGATAGAACTCGGATTTTTCTTTGTAAATTACGGATTGAAATGATATATTATCTGTATCACTTGACCTAGGTTAGAAACTATTATACAGACCCGTGGTTATTTTATATACTTTTTTGGAAGTTTAAGTATTTTGAAAATGTAAATTTTGATATTTTGATTTAAATTTGGTTTTTAAAATGATTTAATAAAGTGAAAAATGATTTTCTATGTATTAAAAATGTTAAATAAATGAATGGAAATTTGTGATTTGAAATATAACCTAATTTGGAAATTTGTGATTAGGTTTAAAATGAAATTTTAAGTAAAGAAAATAAAAATGGAAATTAAGTCTTATTTATGAAATAGAAATTTAAATATAAGTGTTAAGTAAATGTAGAAATGGGAAAATTGTACACTTGAATTTAATAAGTGAATTATTGAAAAGAAATTGATAATTATTGAAAAATTTACTTGATAAAAATCATAAGATTAAAGGGTATTTAAAATGAACATTTTGAGGTGGGAAAATATGATTTTTATATGTAAAAAAATGATTTAAATTGAAGTTTATTTGTTGCTGAAATTTTATTGAAAATCTGGAAATTCTTTTAGTAGCACTTCAGAAATGCTATCGTTTCTGAATAATAACTAAAATCTGAACTAAATGTATCTGCAGCACTTTGTAAATGCGGTAGTTGCAGAAGTGAACTAAAAGGCTAAATTTGACTAAGGGCTATTACAGCAGTTTTGTGAATGCTGTAGTGGCAGAATTGAACTTGAAATTTAAACCTGAGCTATTACAACAGTTTTGTAAATGCTGTCTTTGCTGAATTAAACTATTTTTCAACTAAAACTGAACTATTACACCAATTTTTAAATGATGTCTTTGTTGAATTGAATCGTTTCAAATGTAATTTACCGTAGCATTTTCTAAGTGCTGCGAAAGATGAAATTTAAATTGTTTGAAGTATTTAAGTGAATAAATGAGCTCAGAAAAGGCTAAATTTTTGGGAATTGAATATTTGATTTGTAAGTATAATGACTTCATATTTAAACGGTGTAAATGAATTATTTTGATTTCCAAGTATTTTGGTTTCAAAAAGTTTGGTTTCAGCATTGTTATGACTTTGAAAGTACTATGGTTTGGAAATGAAATTAATTGGAATTATATTTAATTAAGAATTGTCTTTAAATATATATTAATTTGAAACTTGTTGAAATTGAAGATTCAAGGATATGACTTTATAAGGTGGTTTGGTTTAATACGATTTAAAAGAATATTTCAAGTTAAATAAATTGAAAGAAATATATTGATTTAGTTTGGAATTTAAATGATATATTATTGAATTGGTTTTGAAATGGAAATGATATATTGTTGAATTGGTTTTGAAATGGATATGTTTTGGGTTTGAAAGTATGTATTATTTTGAAATAAATGATATGATTTTTGAAATGGTTTAAAGGATGTATTTTGATTGAAACATAAACTATTTTGAAATTTATAACCACGGTTTATAATAACGATTGGTTGTTAAAGAGACCGGGATCGGATATGGACATACTCTCTGTTGATACCGAAAACCACTTTAACAACTATGTATGAGGTGGAGTTTCCAGAATGAAGTAGGATGGTGGCGACGATCCTAAAGGAATATGCGTGGACCCAACTTCCGTGAGTTGGCATAAGGTGGCTAAAATAGGAGCGATTGACGGGCCAATGAGGTAGCACCTCTGATCGGACACACTTCTTCGATACCATTCTATTACTTTTGTGGTTGATTGGGTGCACCCCTTGATTTGGGAGTGTTGTTCGAGGTGGGCGGTAGTGGCTGCTATGCGTTTCCATCAGCCCGGTTGCGTAATTGGTATATCTACCCTGGCATTGTATAGTTGTGCCATGTAACCTACCATATCGAGCTTTACTACAAGTTTCTATTTGTGTCGTACCTATGGAGTATCTTCTCATAGCCTTTCGAGGTATGCATGTACTGTGTAGACTATTGGCATATTATGTGTTAAGGTGGAAAATGTAAAGCCTTAACGCTATTTAAAAGTATGTTTATTTATGATTAGACATTATTATAATAGCGAATATTACTACATAGTAGATAGTTTAACGGATCCTTGAAGAATGGGCGATCCCAAGCATTCTTTGAGTTACTTGTACCTTTAGTACAGTTCACTTGAGTTGGTTTACATTGTATAAGTATATATGTCCTGACTCGAGTGTTTTGTGTTTTGCTTTACGCTCGGGTCAGACTGAGTGGTACAGCATTCGAGACTCACCTTTGGAGTTGGAGCTTTTCTTGGAGATCCAGCTATCTATTTCGCTTTCAGTTATCCAGTTGATTCCAGTGATGTATTCAGATTTGTACCTGATTATCATACTATACTCCTGTTGTATCTTGGTATTCCTATTGTATCTTATTTAACTCTGATGTATTTATATAGTAGCTTCATGAACTACTATTTCTTTACTTCCGCTACATTGCTATATTACTCTGTGTCTGTGATCTGTGATTATTTATTTACTGTATATTCTGAGTTTTGCCAAATATAAATTAACAACGCGGTATTTTGAGCAATTCAAGTCCGACATGTGTGGATGCGAATGATTGAAAATATCGGGTCGTTACAGTTGGTATCAGAGCTCTGGTTTTAGGCAAACCCAGCATATAGAGTCAATTTAATTACAGAATCACTTTCATTCGAACTTGAATTCCTTCTTCTTCGATTCGGTTTCCTTCGAATTTTGGAACATTCCCTTCGGTTCCAAGTCCATTCCTGTCCTCCCCTATTCGTGTCTTCTTGATTCTAGAGTATCCTGTAACTCCACTTCGAATGATTTCTATAATAAATCGGCGGTCTCGCCAACCTCTGAATGACTTGTAAAGGGGTGAAACTCCTTTACAAGAAGCATTGATTCACCGAAGACTTATGTATCCTCGGTTTACGATGCTACTATCTCTTGCTATGCTTGAATTCCATCTCTTGAGAACAAAAGTGGATTTGCTTCAGAATCCTGCATCGCTCTTATTCGTTAAGTCACGGTTGACCTGGTTAAGGTTGCCCGCGATTTATATAAGCTTATCCATCTTCCTATTCTGTTATTTAATCATCTTATCTTTTGTCCCCAACTTATATTCAAATCAGAGTTCTCTTTCATTTGAGTCCATCAAATCTGAATCCCTATCCTTATTTTGAAAATTTATCTAATTGAATTTGAAAATCTAATATTTGAAAATGTTTTATATATTGTGTTGTTTGAGTTGTTGAGATTGATTTGGATTTCCGATCTGTTCGTCTGATCAACGCTATCGATAGGATCTCCAAAACACTTGAACAGAGCAAACTGACACAATATGGTTTTTAAATTTAGTAGATGGATAAATTTTGTATAATTATAATATGTATAAGGTTAATTTTCTAAATTTTGATAATTAATGGAATTGGGTGTTAAGAAATAATATTTAACTTTGTATATATTTTATAATCATTGGCTTTAGTTTCATATCTAAATAATTAAACATAGTTATAAATTAATTTGGAAATTTAAATGGATTTAAATCAAGAATGTGAGAATTTAATTTCTGATGATTTCGAACTTTGTTTTGAAAGTTTTAAAAGGATATATTATTTAAAAGTATTTCTAGTCGAAATTGTTTCAAAGGATTTTTAATTTGTAAATCAGTGCTCTTTTCTTTGTCGCTGGAAAATAATTTCGGTGATGACTGCAGCATCATCGACATTCGTTTTCGAGTTTCGAAGCGAAGAGACCATCCTGTAGTTTTGCTACAGTTTTTCTTTGGAGAATTAAATTGATTTGGCTTTCTAAATATGACTTGATTTATAATATATGTGATTTAAGAGTTGATTTGATATATATTGTGTATATTTAATTATCTCTAAAATAGTTTGAAGTTAATCGGAAATTTAATTCTTAAATTTTATCTTAAAGGATAATTTCAATTATAAAAGTTTGAATAAATATGTAAACTTGTATAATTGAATTAGAAAGAATTTATTTGTATAATACTCAATTACATTCTAATATAACTTACCTAAATTTTTAAAAGTTAAATATGTAATTGGAGAACATACAATATAAAGGGGATTTTATAAATAAAATTTGAGTGGTTATAATAAATGTTATACACTTAAATTTTAGTTATAAAGGATCAATAGAGGTAAATAGAAGGGTTAATTGAATAGTTTATAATATAATGATATTTAAAAGAAATTATAAATAAATTGGAATAGTTATAATAAGTAAAATACACTTAATATATATAGGATTTGATATATTAAGTGGAATAAAGAAAATGGAATTTAATGAATAAAGATGAATATAATAAATGATTGTTCAAATTCATGAATTTATAAATTGTTGTTTTGATGATGAGATAATGAGATTTAAAAATAATTAAGAATTATTTAACTCAAGTGAAATCAAATGGACGAAATTAATTATTAATGTAAGTTGAAATTTTCATGGTTTTAAATTTATTATCTCACTCTGTTTTCCAATCTATTTTCTTTCTGGTTGTTTCCATTCTCCTACCTTCTAAGTAGGAAATCGAATTTCGAATTGGTTAGTCCATGGAGCTACAGTTCTCTCTCAGCTTGATCTTATGACTGATTTCCACCAACTCAGTGTTGCTGAGGAAAGTATTCCCGAGACTGCTTTTCGTACTGAGAATGGTTCTTCTATGAATAGTTAGTCATGCCTTTTGGTTTGACTAATGCTCCTGCTTTCTTTGTTGATTTGATGAATCGTGTTTTTCGTATTGTGCTTAATAAGTTTGTTCTAGTCTTTCTTTCTTTCTCTTTTCCTTCATCATTTAACTTTTCTATCTCTTCCGTGGTTCTTACTTCTCCCTATTCTGAATCTGAACACTGCTTACCATCCACAGACCGACGGTCAAACGGAAAAGGTGAATCGGATTCTCGATGATCTTTTTCGTGCTTATGTTCTTGATTCTGGAGGATCTTGGGAAGATCATCTCCACCTTGTTAAACTTACCTATAACAACAGTTATCAGGTATAATTTCAATCTTCTTCTCATCTTATCTTAATCCTATTTCATTCTATCTTTTTCTGTGTCTTTCCCGTACCTCATTCCCTTTCGGGGACGGAAAGTTTTGAGTGGAGGAGAGTGTAACAACCCTGTATTTTGTAATTATTTTAAATTGAATTTCCTGATTTAAAAACTTTATTTTATTTATTAAAATGGATAAATTTTGTTTTTTTAAATATAAATTTTGATTTATATGTGAATTATAATTCCAAACATGAATAAATAGAATATTTTCCAAAAATGTGAATTTTGTCAATGTGGTCAAACTTTGACTTTTTAATGTAAAAATTTAAAAGTTTGAATTTTTGAATTTTATCTTTTATTATGAAAGTTAATAAAATTTCAAGAATACTGCTTTTCGTTTCGTTGAAATTTGATTAATATTGTGGAAGTTATGCTTTTTACACTATTGTATGTAAATTGTTTTATTTAACAAAATTGTTTATTTTAATTTATATAAATAATATTTTGTTTGTCATATAATGTTCTAATTATGATTTCCTATGTAACATGACATGTCATGTATATATATTTTATTTTAAAACATTTTAAAAAGTATAGTTATAATTTTCCAAAGTTAAGTGTATTTTATTTGCAAATTTTAAAGCTAGTCTCAATGTACTAAGCTATTTTCTTTATTTAATTACTATTTTCCTAAAACAAAATTTATTTATTTTTCTTTTCCACTTTATTTCAGTTTGTTTTAGTTTATTTACTGAATTTTATTTGTTCATTTTGTATAAAAAAAGTAGTGGAAATTTCAAGATGCAAAAAGCTTTTAACTTGTGACCTTTGGTTTCTAGTCTTTTCATTTCTAGACCTTTCACTTTGGCCGTTCACTTCTAATTGATGGCCATGAGTTCTTATTCCATTTTCACGTGAAAAAGTACCTCATTCCATCAGCAACTCACGGCCAAGCTTTTCTGAAGAATTTGGTCATGGCTTCTCTTTATTCTTTTCTACCTTTCTTCCTTGAATTTGCCTTGTTTTCCACTTGAATTTGCCTTGACTTCACATATGATTCTCGGCCTATCACCTCCACCATCTCCTCCACCAACCACCACCACTTCTTCCTCTGACCATAGGCGGCCTGACCTTCATCTCCTCTGACCTGAAGTTGCCTTGACCATCCAATAATGCAAAATCCATAAAAACAATGAAAACTCCTCCAAAACTATGCAAGCCGAGCTCCTATGTGCCATCCACCTTCATTCCTTGCCACGACCACCTCCTTGCCCTCCACCACCACCATGACATGACCTCTGACCATCAACCTAACCACTGACCAGACCCAAACTTGCTTCTGGCCAAACCACTTAGCCATAGGCCAAGCCAAATTGTTGAACAAACACCTCCTTTTGCCTTGCCTTTTGCACTTCCACCCTTTGTAACTTCCAAGACCATTTGTATTCTTGACTTACCCATGTATTTCATATCCAAACCTGACCATTACCACCTGAAAACATCCAAGGCCGAAACAATAAAGCCTTAAGGTCGAGCCTATGTGAGGTTGTAGGCAAGCAAAATTTGTTTGGAAGCTAGGTGATGTTATTAGTCTAGTCTAGTTTCCATTTGTTTCAATTCAAACTTTGGTATTTTATTTATATTTATATTTTGCTTTGTTGTTGTGAATACAAGATTATATCAAGGCTCTCCGACCATTCAAATCTAAATCGTGCTATCGTGCTTTCCGGATTTCCATTTGTGTGTGTTATTTGCGAACTCCAGCATTAAAAAAGTGAGTATTCACACACGACATCTATACTTATATAAATTGTGAAGTGACAACAAGTGGATATGTATAAATTATTATATCATGTTATACCTGCCTGTGATGTATATTATATGATGTTAAATCCTGTAATTAACTTGTCACATCATCTGTTATGTTTTATTTTATTTTACTGCTTATTTATACTATGTTCCCACACTGCAAGTCCCATGTAGATTAGAATCACTATGGGTTGAAATGATACATACCCAAACGGACTTTAGAATAAGGGAAAATCATTATGGGCTGAAATGATAGGCCTGAGTGATTTTTATTTATTTTTATTTAACTTGGGATTGCGTTTTTGAAATGATAGAACCCGGATTTTTCTTTGTAAATTACGGATTGAAATGATATATTATCCATATCACTTGACCTAGGTTAGAAAATATTATACAGACCCGTGGTTATTTTTTATACTTTTCTGGAAGTTTAAGTATTTTGAAAATGTAAATTTTGATATTTTGATTTAAATTTGGTTTTTAAAATGATTTAATAAAGTGAAAAATGATTTTCTATGTATTAAAAATGTTAAATAAATGAATGGAAATTTGTGATTTGAAATATAACCTAATTTGGAAATTTGTGATTTTGTTTAAAATGAAATTTTAAGTAAAGAAAATAAAAATGGAAATTAAGTCTTATTTATGAAATAGAAATTTAAATATAAGTGTTAAGTAAATGTAGAAATGGGAAAATTGTACACTTGAATTTAATAAGTGAATTATTGAAAAGAAATTGATAATTATTGAAAAATTTACTTGATAAAAATCATACGATTAAAGGGTATTTAAAATGAACATTTTGAGGTGGGAAAATATGATTTTTATATGTAAAAAATGATTTAAATTGAAGTTTATTTGTTGCTGAAATTTTATTGAAAATCTGGAAATTCTTTTAGTAGCACTTCAGAAATGCTATCGTTTCTGAATAATAACTAAAATCTGAACTAAATGTATCTGCAACACTTTGTAAATGTTGTAGTTGCAGAAGTGAACTATAAGGCTAAATTTGACTAAGGGCTATTACAGCAGTTTTATGAATGCTGTAGTGGCAGAATTGAACTAAACTTGAAATTTAAACCTGAACCATTACAGCAGTTTTGTAAATGCTGTCTTTGCTGAATTAAACTATTTTTCAACTAAATCTGAACTATTACAGCAATTTTTAAATGATGTCTTTGTTGAATTGAATTGTTTCAAATGTAATTTACCGTAGCATTTTCTAAGTGCTGCGAAAGCTGAAATTTAAATTGTTTGAAGTATTTAAGTGAATAAATGAGCTCAGAAAAGGCTAAATTTTTGGGAATTGAATATTTGATTTGTAAGTATAATGACTTCATATTTAAACGGTGTAAATGAATTATTTTGATTTGGATATAAACCACTTTGAAATTTATGAGTTAATACAATGTTTGAAATTGGTATAATTGAATGAATGAACTTAAAATGTTATAACTTTGGTAATGAAAATTAATTTAGAGGTATTATGATTTTTCTACGTATTATGAGGTCCTAATGACAATATTTCAAGTTTTATGATTTCCAAGTATTTTGGTTTCAAAAAGTTTGGTTTCAGAATTGTTATGACTTTGAAAGTACTATGGTTTGGAAATGAAATTAATTGGAATTGTATTTAATTAAGAATTGTCTTTAAATATATATTAATTTGAAACTTGTTGAAATTGAAGATTCAAGGATATGACTTTATAAGGTGGTTTGGTTTAATATGATTTAAAAGAATATTTCAAGTTAAATAAATTGAAAGAAATATATTGATTTAGTTTGGAATTTAAATGATATATTATTGAATTGGTTTTGAAATGGAAATGATATATTGTTGAATTGGTTTTGAAATGGATATGTTTTGGGTTTGAAAGTATGTATTATTTTGAAATAAATGATATGATTTTTGAAATGGTTTAAAGGATGTATTTTGATTTGAAACATAAACTATTTTGAAATTTATAACCACGGGTTATAAAACGATTGGTTGTTAAAGAGACCGGGATCGGATATGGACATACTCTCTGTCGATACCGAAAACCACTTTAACAACTGTGTACGCGGTGGAGTTTCCAGAATGAAGTAGGATGGTGGCGACGATCCTAAAGGAATATGCGTGGACCCAACTTCCGTGAGTTGGCATAAGGTGGCTAAAATAGGAGCGATTGACGGGCCAATGAGGTAGCACCTCTGATCGGACACACTTCTTCGATACCATTCTATTACTTTTGTGGTTGATTGGGTGCACCCCTTGATTTGGGAGTGTTGTTCGAGGTGGGCGGTAGTGGCTGCTATGCGTTTCCATCAGCCCGGTTGCGTAATTGGTATATCTACCCTGACATTGTATAGTTGTGCCATGTAACCTACCATATCGAGCTTTACTACGAGTTTCTATTTGTGTCGTACCTATGGAGTATCTTCTCATAGCCTTTCGAGGTATGCATGTACTGTGTAGACTATTGGCATATTACGTGTTAAGGTGGAAAATGTAAAGCCTTAACGCTATTTAAAAGTATGTTTATTTATGATTAGACATTATTATAATAGCGAATATTACTACATAGTAGATAGTTTAACGGATCCTTGAAGAATGGGCGATCCCAAGCATTCTTTGAGTTACTTGTACCTTTAGTACAGTTCACTTGAGTTGGTTTACATTGTATAAGTATATATGTCCTGACTCGAGTGTTTTGTGTTTTGCTTTACGCTCGGGTCAGACTGAGTGGTACAGCATTCGAGACTCACCTTTGGAGTTGGAGCTTTTCTTGGAGATCCAGCTATCTATTTCGCTTTCAGTTATCCAGTTGATTCCAGTGATGTATTCAGATTTGTACCTGATTATCATACTATACTCCTGTTGTATCTTGGTATTCCTATTGTATCTTATGTACTCCTATTGTATCTTGGTATTCCTATTGTATCTTATTTAACTCTGATGTATTTATATAGTAGCTTCATGAACTACTATTTCTTTACTTCCGCTGCATTGCTATATTACTCTGTGTCTGTGATCTGTGATTATTTATTTACTGTATATTCTGAGTTTTTCCAAATATAAATTAACAACGCGGTATTTTGAGCAATTCAAGTCCGACATGTGTGGATGCGAATGGTTGAAAATATCGGGTCGTTACAGTTGGTATCAGAGCTCTGGTTTTAGGCAAACTTAGCATATAGAGTAAATTTAATTACAGAATCACTTTCATTCGAACTTGAATTCCTTCTTCTTCGATTTGGTTTCCTTCGAATTTTGGAACGTTCCCTTTGGTTCTAAGTCCATTCATGTCCTCCCCTATTCGTGTCTTCTTGATTCTGGAGTATCCCGTAACTCCACTTCGAATGATTTCTATAATAAATCGGCGGTCTCGCCAACCTCTGAATGACTTGTAAAGGGGTGAAACTCCTTTACAAGAAGCATTGATTCATCAAAGACTTATGTATCCTCGGTTTACGATGCTACTATCTCTTGCTATGCCTGAATTCCATCTCTTGAGAACGAAGGTGGATTTGCTTCAGAATCCTGCATCGCTCTTATTCGTTAAGTCACGGTTGACCTGGTTAAGGTTGCCCGCGATTTATATAAGCTTATCCATCTTCCCATTCTGTTATTTAATCATCTTATCTTTTGTCCCCAACTTATATTCAAATCAGAGTTCTCTTTCATTTGAGTCCATCAAATCTGAATCCCTATACTTATTTTGAATATTTATCTTGAATTTGAAAATTTAATATTTAAAAATGTTTTATATATTGTGTTGTTTGAGTTGTTGAGGTTGATTTGGGTTTTCGATCGGTTCGTCTGATCAACGCTATCGATAGGATCTCCAAAACACTTGAACAGAGCAAACTGACACAATATGGTTTTTAAATTTAGTAGATGGATAAATTTTTTATAATTATAATATGTATAAGGTTAATTTTCTGAATTTTGATAATTAATGGAATTGGGTGTTAAGAAATAATATTTAACTTTGTATGTATTTTATAATCATTGGCTTTAGTTTCATATCTAAATAATTAAACATAGTTATAAATTAATTTGGAAATTTAAAAGGATTTAAATCAAGAATGTGAGAATTTAATTTCCGATGATTTCGAACTTTGTTTTGAAAGTTTTAAAAGGATATATTATTTAAAAGTATTTCTAGTCGAAATTGTTCCAAAGGATTTTTAATTTGTAAATCAGTGCTCTTTTCTTTGTCGCTGGAAAATAATTTCGGTGATGACTGCAGCATCATCGACATTCGTTTTCAAGTTTCGAAGCGAAGAGACCATCCTGTAGTTTTGCTATAGTTTTTCTTTGGGGAATTAAATTGATTTGGCTTTCTAAATATGACTTGATTTATAATATATGTGATTTAAGAGTTGATTTGATATATATTGTGTATATTTAATTATCTCTAAAATAGTTTGAAGTTAATCAGAAATTTAATTCTTAAATTTTATCTTAAAGGATAATTTCAATTATAAAAGTTTGAATAAATATGTAAACTTGTATAATTGAATTAGAAAGAATTTATTTGTATAATACTCAATTACATTCCAATATAACTTACCTAAATTTTTAAAAGTTAAATATGTAATTAGAGAACATACAATATAAAGGGTATTTTATAAATAAAATTTGAGTGGTTATAATAAATGTTATACACTTAAATTTTAGTTATAAAGGATCAATAGAGGTAAATAGAAGGGTTAATTGAATAGTTTATAATATAATGATATTTAAAAGAAATTATAAATAAATTGGAATAGTTATAATAAGTGAAATACACTTAATATATATAGGATTTGATATATTAAGTGGAATAAAGAAAATGAAATTTAATGATTAAAGATGAATATAATAAATGATTGTTCAAATTCATGATATAAATTGTTGTTTTGATGATGAGATAATGAGATTTAAAAATAATTAAGAATTATTTAACTCAAGTGAAATCAAATGGACGAAATTAATTATTAATCTAAGTTGAAATTTTAATGGTTTTAAATTTATTATCTCATTCGGTTTTCCAATCTATTTTATTTCTGGTTGTTTCCATTCTCCTACCTTCTAAGTAGGAAATCGAATTTCGAATTGGTTAGTCCGTGGAGCTACTGCTCTCTCTCAGCTTGATCATACGACTGATTTCCACCAACTCAGTGTTGCTAAGGAAAGTATTCCCGAGACTGCTTTCCGTACTGAGAATGGTTCTTCTATGAATAGGTAGTCATGCCTTTTGGTTTGACTAATGCTCCTACTTTCTTTGTTGATTTGATGAATCATGTTTTTCGTATTGTTCTTAATAAGTTTGTTCTAGTCTTTCTTTCTCTTTTCCTTCATCATTTAACTTTTCTATCTCTTTCGTGGTTCTTACTTCTCCCTATTCTGAATTTGAACACTGCTTACCATCCACAGACCGACGGTCAAACGGAAAGGGTGAATCAGATTCTCGATGATCTTTTTCGTGCTTGTGTTCTTGATTCTGGAGGATCTTGGGAAGATCATCTCCACCTTGTTAAACTTACCTATAACAATAGTTATCAGGTATAATTTCAATCTTCTTCTCATCTTATCTTAATCCTATTTCATTCTATCTTTTTCTGTGTCTTTCCCGTACCTAATTCCTTTTCGGGGACGAAAAGTTTTGAGTGAAGGAGAGTGTAACAACCTTGTATTTTGTAATTATTTTAAATTGAATTTCTTGATTTAAAAACTTTATTTTATTTATTAAAATGGATAAATTTTGTTATTTTAAATATAAATTTTGATTTGTATGTGAATTATAATTCCAAACATGAATAAATAGAATATTTTCCAGAAATGTGAATTTTGTCAATGTGGTCAAACTTTGACTTTTTAATGTAAAAATTTAAAAGTTTGAATTTTTGAATTTTATCTTTTATTATGAAAGTAAATAAAATTTCAATAATACTGCTTTCGTTTCGTTGAAATCTGATTAATATTGTGGAAGTTATGCTTTTTACACTATTGTATGTAAATTGTTTTATTTAACAAAATTGTTTATTTTAATTTATATAAATACTATTTTGTTTGTCATATAATGTTCTAATTATGATTTCCTGTGTAACATGACATGTCATGTATATATATTTTATTTTAAAACATTTTAAAAAGTATAGTTATAATTTTCCAAAGTTAAGTGTATTTTATTTGCAAATTTTAAAACTAGTCTCAATGTACTAAGCTATTTTCTTTATTTAATTACTATTTTCCTAAAACAAAATTTATTTAATTTTCTTTTCCACTTTATTTCAGTTTGTTTTAGTTTATTTACTGAATTTTATTTGTTTATTTTGTATAAAAAGTAGTGGAAATTTCAAGATGCAAAAAGCTTTTAACTTGTGACCTTTGGTTTCTAGTCTTTTCATTTCTAGACCTTTCACTTTGGCCGTTCACTTCTAATTGGTGGTCGTGAGTTCTTATTCCATTTTCATGTGAAAAAGTACCTCATTCCATCAGCAACTCACGGCCAAGATTTGCTGAAGAATTGGTCATGGCTTCTCTTTATTCTTTTCTACTTTTCTTCCTTGAATTTGCCTTGTTTTCCACTTGAATTTGCCTTGACTTCACATATGATTCTCGGCCTATCACCTTCACCATCTCCTCCACCGACCACCACCACTTCTTCCTCTGACCATAGGCGGCCTGACCTTCATCTCCTCTGACCTGAAGTTGCCTTGACCATCCAATAATGCAAAATCCATAAAAACAATGAAAACTCCTCCAAAACTATGCAAGTCGAGCTCCTATGTGCCATCCACCTTCATTCCTTGCCACAGCCACCTCCTTGCCCTCCACCACCACCATGACATGACCTCTGACCATCAACCTAACCACTGACCAGACCCAAACTTGCTTCTGGCCGAACCACTTAGCCATAGGCCAAGCCAAATTGTTGAACAAACACCTCCTTTTGTCTTGCCTTTTGCACTTCCACCCTTTGTAACTTCCAAGACCATTTGTATTCTTGACTTACCCATGTATTTTAGATCCAAACCTGACCATTACCACCTGAAAACATCCAAAGTCGAACCAATAAAGCCTTAAGGCCGAGCCTATGTGAGGTTGTAGGCAAGCAAAATTTGTTTGGAAGCTAGGTGATGTTATTTGTCTAGTCTAGTTTCCATTTGTTTCAATTCAAACTTTGGTATTGTAATTATATTTATATTTTTCTTTGTTGTTGTGAATACAAGATTATATCAAGGCTCTCCAACCATTCAAATCTAAATCATGCTATCGTGCTTTCCGGATTTCCATTTGTGTGTGTTATTTGCGAACTCCAGCATTAAAAAAGTGAGTATTCACAGACGACATCTATACTTATATAAATTGTGAAGTGACAACAAGTGGATATGTATAAATTATTATATCATGTTATACCTGCCTGTGATGTATATTATATGATGTTAATCCCTGTAATTAACTTGTCACATCATCTGTTATGTTTTATTTTACTGTTTATTTATATTATGTTCCCACACTGCAAGTCCCCTGTAGATTAGAATCACTATGGGTTGAAATGATACATACCCGAATGGACTTTAGAATAAGGGAAAATCATTATGGGCTGAATGATAGGCCTGAGTGATTTTTATTTATTTTTATTTAACTTGGGATTGCGGTTTTGAAATGATAGAACCCGGAATTTTCTTTGTAAATTACGGATTGAAATGATATATTATCCATATCACTTGACCTAGGTTAGAAAATATCATACAGACATGTGGTTATTTTATATACTTTTCTGGAAGTTTAAGTATTTTGAAAATGTAAATTTTGATATTTTGATTTAAATTTGGTTTTTAAAATGATTTAATAAAGTTAAAAATGATTTTCTATGTATTAAAATGTTAAATAAATGAATGGAATTTTGTGATTTGAAATATAACCTAATTTGGAAATTTGTGATTTGGTTTAAAATGGAATTTTAAGTAAAGAAAATAAAAATGGAAATTAAGTCTTATTTATGAAATAGAAATTTAAATATAAGTGTTAAGTAAATGTAGAAATGGGAAAATTGTACACTTGAATTTAATAAGTGAATTATTGAAAAGAAATTGATAATTATTGAAAAATTACTTGATAAAAATCATAAGATTAAAGGGTATTTAAAATGACCATTTTGAGGTGGGAAAATATGATTTTTATATGTAAAAAAATGATTTAAGTTGAAGTTTATTTGTTGCTGAAATTTTATTGAAAATCTAGAAATTCTTTTAGTAGCACTTCAGAAATGCTATCGTTTCTGAATAATAACTAAAATCTGAACTAAATGTATCTGCAGCACTTTGTAAATGCTGTAGTTGTAGAAGTGAAATAAAAGGCTAAATTTGACTAAGGGCTATTACAACAGTTTTGTGAATGCTGTAGTTGCAGAATTGAACAAAACTTGAAATATAAACCTGAACTATTACAGCAGTTTTGTAAATGCTGTCTTTGCTTAATTAAACTATTTTTCAACTAAAACTGAACTATTACAGCATTTTTTAAATGCTGTCTTTGCTGAATTGAATTGTTTCAAGTGTAACTTACCGTAGCATTTTATAAGTGCTGCGAAAGCTGAAATTTAAATTGTTTGAAGTATTTAGGTGAATAAATGAGCTCAGAAAAGGCTAAATTTTTGGGAATTGAATATTTGATTTGTAAGTATAATGACTTCATATTTAAACGGTGTAAATGAATTATTTTGATTTGGATATAAACCACTTTGAAATTTATGAGTTAATACAATGTTTGAAATTGGTATAATTGAATGAATGAACTTAAAATGTTATAACTTTGGTAATGAATACTAATTTAGAGGTATTATGATTTTTCTAAGTGTTATGAGGTCCTAACGACAATATTTCAAGTGTTATGATTTCCAAGTATTTTGGTTTCAAAAAGTTTGGTTTCAGAACTGTTATGACTTTAAAAGTACTATGGTTTGGAAATGAAATTATTTGGAATTGTATTTAATTAAGAATTGTCTTTAAATATATATTAATTTGAAACTTGTTGAAATTGAAGATTCAAGGATATGACTTTATAAGGTGGTTTGGTTTAATATGATTTAAAAGAATATTTCAAGTTAAATAAATTGAAAGAAATATATTGATTTAGTTTGGAATTTAAATGGTATATTATTGAATTGGTTTTGAAATGGAAATGATATATTGTTGAATTGGTTTTGAAATGGATATGTTTTGGATTTGAAAGTATGTATTATTTTGAAATAAATGATATGATTTTTGAAATGGTTTAAAGGATGTATTTTGATTTGAAACATAAACTATTTTGAAATTTATAATCATGGGTTATAATAACGATTGGTTGTTAAAGAGACCGGGATCGTATATGGACATACTCTCTATCGATACCGAAAACCACTTTAACAACTGTGTACGCGGTGGAGTTTCCAGAATGAAGTATGATGGTGGCGATGATCCTAAAGTTATATGCGTGGACCCAACTCCCGTGAGTTGGCATAAGGTGGCTAAAACAGGAGCGGTTGATGGGCCAATGAGGTAGCACCTCTGATCGGACACACTTCTTCGATACCATTCTATTACTTTTGTGATTGATTGGGTGCACCCCTTGATTTGGGAGTGTTGTTCGAGGTGGGCGGTAGTGGCTGCTATGCGTTTCCATCAGCCCGGATGTGTAATTGGTATATCTACCCTGGCATTGCCTAGTTGTGCCATGTCACCTACCATATCGAGCTTTCCTACGAGTTTCTATTTGTGTCGTACCTTTGGAGTATTTTCTCATAGCCTTTCGAGGTATGCAGGTACTGTGTAGACTATTGGCATATTACGTGTTAAGGTGGAAAATGTAAAGCCTTAACGCTATTTAAAAGTATGTTTATTTTATGATTAGACATTATTATAATAGCGAATATTACTACATAGTAGATAGTTTAACGGATCTTTCAAGAATGGGCGATCCCAAGCATTCTTTGAGTTACTTGTACCTTTAGTACAATTCACTTGAGTTGGTTTACATTGTATAAGTATGTATGTCCTGACTCGAGTGTTTTGTGTTTTGCTTTACGCTCGGGTCAGACTGAGTGATACAGCATTCGAGACTCACCTTTGGAGTTGGAGCTTTTCTTGGAGATCCAGCTATCTATTTCACTTTCAGTTATCCAGTTGATTCCAGTGATGTATTCAGATTTGTACCTGATTATCATACTGTACTCCTGTTGTATCTTGGTATTCCTATTGTATCTTATTTAACTCTGATGTATTTATATAGTAGCTTCATGAACTACTATTTCTTTACTTCTGATGCATTGTTATATTACTCTGTGTCTGTGATCTGTGATTATTTATTTACTGTATATTCTGAGTTTTGCCAAATATAAATTAACAACGCGGTATTTTGAGCAATTCAAGTTCGACATGTGTGGATGCGAATGGTTGAAACTATCGGGTCTTTACAAAAAACTTGTCAGGTTGACTCAGACCAAGTATATAACCAGATAATCCAAAGTATCATGTCTAATAAAAGGAAATAACAATGGCTTGCATCCAATAGAAGAAAAACAATGGTGAGCATCACTGCCATGAGTTCCTTTCAATGCATAACTCCAAAATATTTAGCTCTCTATTGGTAAATCCCTACGCAATGGAACCGCAGACCTAACCAACCATGGCTTAGTGGTTGGAAGATAGGGAGTGAATCTACTCTAGTCTCCACCTAAGAATCTAGCATTAAAGTATCAACAAGTCATTTCTTTTTATTTATTCAGGGCTCCTAAAATAATTTGATCTTCTCAATGTCCTCGAGGCAATTCCACTCACTCAGGATTTAAACTGACTATACCCACTACTGGAACAACCCTAATCAGCCATCATTTCTCTATCCCCAAAGTCATAATATTGGCTAATAACATATAAGTGAGCAGGTCAACTATTTACATATACAGTATTAACTGATCAAAGATAAAATGAACATATAATAACATCATCCATCATAAACATATGTTCATATGATAGCCATTTTATGCACAAAAATTACTTGTAATTAAGTAATAATTTTCTTCACAAAACTCTTTAAAAATGGGCAAAAATAACTATTCTTTTCGTTTAAAATTTTGTCATGATACTTAACAAAAAACTATATTTTGTTCAAGGAAAACACCATCCAATATGGAGTTAAAAGCTATCGTGTGTCAACAAATTCGTTGTCTTACCTTTCAAAACTTGTGATATCGCACTTAAACACCTTATGTTATTGCATGTCAAAAACATAGACTATCTCATGTCATAAATATAACTATTAAATGTCAAGGGAAATTGTTATGGCATGTGTAAGTTACATAAAGCTATCACATGTCATCAAAGCAATCGCATGTAAAGTGAAATAGTTTTTGCATGTCCAGGTTACATGAAGCTATAACATGGTAATAAAGCTATCGAATGTCAAGCAAAGAAAGCTATCGACTGTCAAGTATAAAGCTATCGAGTGTTGACAAAAAAAACTATTAAAGGTTTAGAACATAATGCTATCACATCCTTTTATTAGCTGTTTCTCCCTATGCAACCACTACCTTCATCACATTCTATTATTGCTAGCGTTTGCATACCTATTATTCAGAACAGCTCGGACCAAGACCATCTCTTCCTTTGGATTTAGCTAGTTTATCCCTGCCAAGCTATGATTATCAACCTGCATGCCTATTTACCACACATATATTACATGTCACGAGTTTGCATCTTTCAGAGCACAGTAGTTCTCATCTTGTAATCACCAGCATCCACATATATTACATGCCTGTTTACCTTAGCATACATGTTTTTCACATCATTTATCAGCACACTGATATATATATAGGCGAGCCTTCAACATACCTCAACTCACTTGGATAAGAGCCATCAGCACATCTCCTCTCATCACTTGTTGCCTCCATTCACTCGTAATTACATTCATTATCTTGATTAAAAGAAACTCACCTATGCATCATGACTTCTTTTTGGTTTGCGGCTTTGCTGCATTCTACAGCACCAAATCAGCTTAGCCATTAATTACAACTCTCCCACATCTCAATTTCACTACATAATTTAATAATATTCATTCGGGTAATCTATATTGATTAGTGGTTATACTTTAAGGAAGTATAACACTACATTGATGTATAACCTCCAAGTTCGTTGAACCACACTTCAGTTGTCCACATTTTACTTTATAACAGTATTTCTATGTATTCAAGTTATACCATATTGAATTGTCCGGGTTTAACTGCACATTAGATTATACTTCATTGAAGTACTCTTTCTATAAATTGCTCAAGTAATAACTCATCACATAAGATGAAAATATGGTTTTTTTTCATGTTTACGTTACTTCTATGTACTAAATATTGTCCAAGCTGAACCATAAATAGAATTCTACCTATTATAGGAAACATAAGATTATAGATTAAGCTTAATAAATGCACATGGATAGATTTAATTTAAATGTATACAAACATAAACATCATTTCTGTGTTATAAGTCTACCAATAACTCTATTCTAATGAGAAAGGAAACCGATTAGTAAATTTTGATCAAAACTTGCAGGTTTTACTACAACTGGCCCAAAAATAAGGAGAAGAAATGCAAGGTAGGAAAAAGCAGTCATAATTTGCTCTCGCCCTATAGCGGGACCACTATGCCCTCCGATACGCTATCAAACTAGAAAGTACAATATTATGTAAAGGTGCTTATTCATTTTTTGTAATCTTATAGGTGTAGGATTAATAATCTATATTATGTAACTGTCTTTTCTTCTTGATTACATGTCACACTTGTAAGTTTTTTATATTTGTATGAAAAAAAACAAAAAAAGTTTCTTCGAACTACAATTTTAAATATAATTGTTTTATGTAATGTGCATAATCCTTTTTTATTTGAATGATTTTATATTTCAAAATTCTAAACTTATATCTTTATATTTCTGTATTTGATGATAATTCTACCAAAACAATTTAGAAAAAAAATATTCTTATGTTTGGTATTTAATTGTATAAAGGATTTCTTTTGTCCCACATCGCCAAATATGAGTTAAAAGTAAAAGTATATATATACCAAATGTTGATTTGCCTACTAATTGGATAAAATGTAAGGAATGGGCTAACATGGCTTGGGCTGGAAGTGCTCACGTGATTTCCAAAATGCACATGTCATGCACTTCGCGCGGTTCAGTTCTAGACTTAGGTTCTGTAACAGTTGAACTTTTTGAACAGACATTACTGTTCAATTTTTTTCTAAAATTCAAAACAAACAGTTTCTTTTCAACGGTTGTGATTGTACAAAGGGATACCTGCTCCTCTATAAATAACTTAAAATTCTTCTTCCTTAACATATACAGTTTTCTCCTACAAACTATAATTTCTTTTTCAGAGGAATTCATAACTGCTATCTACATTCCTTATTGGCTTTTTGTATCCTGGAAAGTGTTCGCTTGAACTTTACAGTATACTCTCTTCGAGTGGGAGCGAATAACTTTCAAAAGAAAGTGTCCATTTAGATACGCCTCAAAGCCTTCTCTGAATCTACTCTAATTTACTCAACAATTTTAAAAGTTATTCTACATTCATAGAGAATGCAACAAATATGGCCTCCATCAAAATAATGAACCAAAGCATGATTAAACTTGATCAGTTTGACAACAACAATCTCACCCGCTGGCAGGAAAAAATGTCATTCTTACTCACTGCATTTGGCCTATCATATCTACTGAACCCAGACTTACCTCCACTGCCAGAAGCAACCACCACTTATTCTGATGATGTAAAAAAGGCACGCACTAAACACGAGGAGCACACCCTACTGTGTCGTGGTCACATCTTAAATGCGCTTTCTGATCGACTGTATGTTTCTACAAAGAGATGAAGATGCCACTGGAAATTTTGAATGCATTAAGAACAAATACAAGGTTAAGAAGAAGTTGGTGATATAACTGAAAAACTGCCACCATCCTCGAGCAATTACAGAAAGATGTTGTTTCACAAAACAGAAGACTTCAGTTTGGAATAGATTTAAAAACATCTCTGTATCGAAGAAGAGTCTCAAAATCGTGAGATTAAAGGGAATCTGTCCAAAACTGATATCCAAGTGGTTGAAATAGGAGCAAAAAGCACTAACACCAATAATGGTAAAAAAAACGTGGTTACAATGGAAATCCCTATACAAACAACAAAAACAAAAAGAAGAAAAATTGAAAATGTTACAACTATGGAAAAATTGGACATTACGCTAGAGAATGTCGAGCCCCAAAGAAAGCTTCCAATATGGTAGAGGAAGAACTTGTGGCCATGGTGACAGAAATTAATATGGTTGACACATCTGATGGTTGGTGGTTTGATTCTGGAGCGACTGTTCATATTTGCAAGGACAAGTCGTTGTTCAAAATCTATGAAGTCATCAGCAATGGTCAGGAAGATCAAATGGGATATCATGACCGTGCTAAAGTTGTTGGGAAAGGAAGCATTGTCTTAAACTTTACTTCTGGAAAAGTTGTCACACTCATCAATGTTCTTCATGCAAAAAATGATTACATGTTGTCTTTGAATTTGACAAATCATTGTAACTAAAATTGGAATGTTTATAGGAAAGGGATATGGTTGTAATGAGATGTACAAACTAAGTATTAATAATAGTATCGCTTCTACTTATATTGTTGAGTCTTATAATTTACGGCATGAAAGATTAGCACATCTGAATTCCAAATCTATTACAAACACGTGTTGACTTGGTCTTACTAAACCTGAAGGATCTGGCTGTAATAAATGTGAGATTTGTACATAAGCCAAGATTACTAAGAAACCTTTTCCTATTATTAAAAGAAATTCTAAAATTTTAGATCTAATACATTCGTACATATGTGAACTGAATGATGTTTTGACCCATAGTGGAAAAAGATACTTCATCACTTTAATTATTGATTATTCAAAATATACTTATGCGTACCTTATGACATATAAGAATAAAGCATTTAGTAAATTTCATATTTACAAAGCAGAGGTCAAAAATCAAATAAATAAAAGAATTAAGTTTATTCGAAGTGATAGTGGTTTGGAATATTTTTCTAATGAGTTCGACAATTTCTGTGAATCAGATGGGATCATACATGGTAGAACTGCACCATATACTCCTCAACAAAACGGTTTAGCTGAAAGAAAAAAATCGTACTTTAGTGGAAATGATAAACTGCATGCTTGTAAAATCAATGCTACCTCTAAACTTATGCGGAGAAGTATTGAATACAACTTGTTATTTGCATAATAGGATTGTCTCCCGAAAGACAAATGCATGTCTTTACGAACTTTGGAAAAATAGAAAACCAAATTTGTCATATTTAAAGGCATGTGGATGTTTGGCCTACTATAGGGTTATTGATCCTAGAAGAAACAAACTCGATCCAAGAGCTTTAAGAAGTGTGTTTGTTGGATATGCTAGACATAGCAAAGCATATAGACTCCTTGATCTAAACTCTAATACTATTGTCGAATCACGTGATGTAGAGTTTTTTTAAAACAAAATTTCCAAGGATTCAAAAGTTGTGGATGCATCTTCCAAAAACACTCTTATTCCTAGTATTGAAACACATTCTCCTGCACAGAATGACTCTCAAAATAACCCAAACAACAATGGACCAAGGAAGTCCAAAAGACAAAGAAAAGAAAGGGAACTGCATCTTGATTTTATATCCTCAAAAGCTTTACTTTTCTTAGTTGAAGGAGGCAGATAAAAAGTAGTCGATAAAAATAATATTGTCTTGAATATAGAAGAAGATCCTAAAACTTATGATGAGGCCATCAACTCACGAGATGCTGCATTTTGGAAGGAAGCAATCAATGATGAGATGGACTCTATCATTTCTAATAAAACTTTGACTTTAGTTGATCTGCCACCTGGTTCTAAACCAATTGGGTATAAATGGATTTTCAAAAGAAAATATGGTCCAGACAACGTTGTACAAACCTTTAAGGCAAGACTAGTTGCCAAAAGATTCCAATAAAAGAAGGGTATTGATTATTCTGACACTTATGCATCGGTTGCACGAATAAGTTCTATTCAAACTCTAATAGTGTTATCTTCCATATACAAGTTACACGTTCATCAAATGGATGTGAAAACATCATTCTTGAATGGGGATATGAATAAAGAATTATATATGGAGCAACAAGAAGGGTTCGTACTCCCTGGAAATGAAAAGAAAGTTTGTAAATTTAATAAATCATTATATGCTTTAAAACAAGCTCCAAAACAGTGGCACGAGAAATTTGACTCATCCATATTATCCTTTAGGTTTGTTCATAATAATACAGATAGATGTATTTATTCAAAATGCACAAAGGAGTACGATGTAATTATTTGTTTATATGTTGACGACATGCTCATTATAGGGAACAAATATGTCTAGCATATTGGATACCAAGAATTATTTAACATCGATCTTTAAATGAAAGATCTAGGTGAAGTTGATACCATATTAGGTATCAGAATCTTAAAACATGATCATGGATACTCTCTATGCTAGAAACACTATATTGAAAAATTGTTGTCAAAATTTAAACATTTAAACTTTAAAGAATATAACACTCCATTTGACTCGAGTGTTAAACTAACAAAGAACAATGGATGATCAATTGCACAAATCGAATATGCTAGTGCAATGGGCAGCTGCATGTATTTTATGCATTGTACTAGACCAGATATTGCATTTTCCATATGTAAGCTAAGTAGATTCACTAGCAATCCAAGCAAGGAACACTGGAAGGCAATAAATAGAGTATTTGGTTATCTTAAAGGAACCATAGAACTCGCTCTTTTTTACAATGATTTTCCAGCCACACTTGAAGGATATATGGATGAAAGTTGGGTAACCGACACAGTAGACAATATGTCTACATCTGGCTGGGTGTTTCTACTTGGAGGAGGTGCCATATCATGAGCATCAAAGAAACAAACATGCATCTCACACTCAACTATGGAATCAGAATTTATATCATTAGCGGCTGCAGGTAAGGAGGCTGAATGGATTAGGGACCTATTACTGGATATTAAGGCCTAAACTCATCCCTCCTATTTCTATACATTGTGATAGTCAAGCTACTCTCTCTAGAGCTTATAGAAATACTTACAACGGAAAATCTAGATATATAAGCTTTAGACATGAGTATGTGAGACAATTAATAAAACAAAGAATTATCACAATAATGTACATAAGAACGAGTAAGAACTTAGCCGGCCCTTTCACAAAAGGCCTACCTAGAGATGTGGTGAAAGAGACTTTACTAGAAATGGGGTTGAAACCTATAATGAAATAATCACAAACAGCAGAAACCCAACTATAAACTAAAATCAGTAGGAGGTTTAAAGGGTAAAAACAAGTTGTTTAGAAGTGATTGAGAACTGCTGATTCATTCCTAATCTTGCCAAGTAATTAGGAATTAGCATTAGCACACTACGATGAGGAGGTTGAGAATTACTCTTAATAAAGTTATGAAGTCCCTAAGTAGCGGGGGCATGTAAGATAACTTCACCTATATGAATGTAGGAGTGATGCCACTTCTCACGAGAGTTTTAGGTTTACTCTTTGGATAATTCATGAAAAACCAGGAAAGTAGCACATAGCCATAATAGTGCTGAACATAATACTAAAGAAATTATTGGAAGAAAGATACAGCATGTGTATATAATATGTCGATATTATTATAAAGAGTAATATGTTTAAATGCTAAAGCTACCATTTACTTTGATAATGTCTTGCCATAATATACTAATTGAAGATTTAAGGAAATGAACACCTTCATGTATGCATGTAGTATCATGTTTTGAGGCTGGGCGATAACAGAAAGAAATAAGATCAATTTGTATAATTAAAGTAGGGGATTGTTGGATATTTATTTGTACAAAGGATTTTCTATTGTCCCACATCGACAAATATGAGTTAAAAATAAGGGTATATATACCAAATGTTGATTTGTCTACTAATTGGATAAAATGCAAGGAATGGGCTAACATGAGCTTGGGCTGGAAGCACGTGAGCGCGCGTGATTTCCAAAATGGACTTATTACGCACTTCGCACTTACCTGAGTGGTTCAGTTCTAAACTTAGGTTCTGCAACAGTCGAATTTTTTGAACAGACATTACTGTTTAATTTTTTTTAAATTCGAAACAGACAGTTTCTTTTCAACGGATGCGACTATACAAAGGGATGCCCACTCCTCTATAAATAACTCAAAGTTCTTCTTTCTCAAAACATACAGTTTTCTCCTACAAACTATAATTTCTTTTTCTGAGGAATTCAGAACCGCTATCTGCATTCCTCATTGGCTTTGTTGTATCCTGGAAAGTGTTCGCTTGAACTCTACAACATACTCTCTTCGAGTGGGGGCGAATAACTTTTAAAAGAATGTGTCCATTTAGATACGCCTCAAAGCCTTCTCTGAATCTACTCTAATTTACTCAACACTTACTAAAAGGAATGCAACTTATACCAAATTTGATACGATAATAAATGACTAGGGAGTTTTTGCATCATAGTGTGTACGTTTAACTATGGTTCGACTAATACATATTTTTAGCAACTTCATAGAATGCAGATCTTGGGATAAAAACATTAATGCTGATCTTAGTTGCCATTTTTGTTTATAATCATCTTTAAAATAGTAGTTTAAAGAAACCAAATAGTAGTTTAAAGATACAAAAGAAACAAATTTCAAGGATTACATATATATATTTATTGTTTTATTAGACTTCGATATCAACTCACAAACTTGTATTGTTTTATTAGACTACGATCACAGATATAGAGATGACTAGATAGCGACACCAAGGTAACTATATTGCAAATGACACGATAGGGGGATTCAGCTTGGCTTTCCAACAAGCGCTTGAAGCGTTTAAGAATTAATAGTTTGACGGGGAATTTGAGGTAGGCAACTGGTCCGACCGACCAGGTACAATACATAATGGCACAAGACTTCCTGCACCATTAAGCTCGGTCAACAAATACCCAAAAACAGACTCATTCGAATTATGAGTTTCAGATTCATGCAAGAAAAAGTCATTAGGCGGGACCTAGAAAGCACCAGATCTGGAAATAAGTAATGGAGTACTGTGTTAGGTGAGGCCAGATCTGGTGGAAGAGGAAGTGACGTGACCGTCCTATTCCAATTAGAGAGGGGAGGACTTCGGTTTGGTTTTGTGCTTGTGAGGCATACGTTGTTCTAGGTAGGGTTGAAGGTGGGGGAGAGGTGAAACAAAATGATGCGAGGGGTGGAGAAGGAGGAGCGGAGGAAGGTTAGAGAGCTCTAGATGAAAAATGCAATCGTCATTTTAAGTGAGTACATATTAAAAATAATTTCTTTCATTTAGGGTGTTTTATCCGATTGAAGAGGGATGAGAAATTCAGAGTGGGCTTTGCTTTATTTAAAATTTTATTTAGGAGGAAACATGAACTTTTTTGCCGCTATTTTGTAAGACATTGTCCTTTGACTTTTAGATTTTTTTCCTTAATTTATTACCAACATCGATAGTTTTGAAAATATACAATTCATTCTATTTCACTATAAGAAAATGGTACATTAATAGCAAGAGGAGATTGCATTGTAACATAACTTGCTATTGTTAAATATTTATTGCTTTTTTAGGTTAAAATGATGACTCTAATCATGCTATTGATTAAAAGAGAATGTTGCGAGGTAAAATTTCACTCTCCCGCTCCCGTATTCAATTGTCTACCATGAATTATCTTTTTACGCTTCACTTTCAAAAGCCTAAACCAATCCTTCACTTTTAAATCCCTAAATTAGAGTTTCCCAACTTTGCTTCCTCATCTTTGCTGCTTGGTGCTCCTCCGATTCCTCAACTTCGTCATTGCTCCGATCCCTCAACTTCGCCAAGCAATACCATGGTTCGATTCCTCAACTACCGTGAACTCGACCATTTTAGGTATATTTTTTTCAACTTCTACAATTTTCTATTTGTCCCTTATTATGAAATATTGTGCTCCGATCATTATTTGAGACAACATTTCTTGCTGAGCCTTCAATAGTTCCAATCCTAGGATCATTATCCATCCCTTATTACTAGAATGTAATTTGAGTGTCAATTTCATCAAACGTAGTAGTAGCAGTACATTGGTCCATGCACATAGTAGTGGGAGATGAGAATCTGAAGGACAAACAGCAGATAAAACAACATATAATACAGCAACAATAGGCCTCTCGCTCTCAGTTTCATAAGATTTTCACATGCTCCTCAATCTATGCTCTATTTTGTTCTTCATGTAATTGTAATACGGTGGCTTGACTTAACATTTTTGCTTTAATTTTGGACATCGTAACATGGCTGGAAGAAATTGGTAGGTTGAAGGTTGAGATTGTAATTTACTGGTATTGTGATACAATCCAAGTAAATGTGAATATAGTATTTTTGTTGGGAAATATAGTTTTTAAGAATGTTGTACTGCTCCAATGTTTAAGTAGAAATGAATGTTTCGGAGCTAGCTAGCTAACTACGGAGATACAGTTTTTATTGATGAGTTACTAGAAAGATGACATTTGAGATAGTGGTGTTGGAAGAAGACATTTGAGAATAATATTTGAAAATTTTGAGGTTTGCTTAGAGACCTTGAAATGCTAAATTCATCTTAGACCATCACTTTATTAGTTTACTAGAATAGGATTCACCTATAAATTTGGACAACTAATTTTAGTTGTACACTAAAAAAACGGACACATTATACCCATCGAACCATTATTATGATCAGTGTGTGTAAAATGTTAGACTGTTAAGAAATTAAAAATCTGTTAGAAGTGGGAGCTCACTCTTTAATGAAAACTTGGAAAATACGTTGAATTTTTTTAAGTTATTTAGGTAATATATGGCATTATATTGATAGTTTTAGCTATATGGACCAAAGATTTATGTTAGCAACTTATCTTCTGGTTTAAAGAAAGTTGACTTAAATTTATCTTTTAAAATGTAAATCCCCAGGGGTATATTGCTAACAAAATCAGCTATTAAATTTGAGCGATATTTAATGGGTAGGCGATAAGGCAGATTTTTGTAAGTGTATTTATTTTAATAAAGTCTTTTGCTAACTGCATTTTCCTTCAATAGGTTTTATCTGTTGGTACCAATGTTGATAAAGTTGAATAAAAGCTTTTAGTACTGCCTGTATACTATGTCAACGTGAAAACCACTAAGAATGGTCTTGGTTTTTAATTTTTTTAGATTCAAACAATTTCCACTGTACCATATCAAGATCCCATTTCTCTCTACATCCAATACACCTGACTATTGTTCATTAATTTTCTGTGTCCAAGCTCTTGAGATATTCTTTTGAAATCAGTCGCAACTGAACAAGAACATTAATCCCTCAAATGATACATACTCAAGTTTGTTACTTGTGTTTACAGTATCACTTTAGTTCATATTAATGTGAAATGTCTTTTTTGCACTTCAACGCCCTTTTTGATAATTTCTTTACTTGACATTGCCAAAATCAAAACTTGTATTATAATTTGTAGATTATAACTTTATTAACACGGGTAAGACATGAGACATACTTGCAAATATTTCTATTTCCCTGCTATCACATTTAGTGTTTTAAAAATAAAAGCTCTTCAATATCTAAACATATCTATGTACTTAAGTTTATATATCTCTATGCATTTTGCTTTGCTGCTAAATATAGCCTGAGTACCTTATTTGGTATTGTAGTGCATTTTTTGTTAGTGTGTTATGTGGTCTCATATAGTTCCAATCCTTTTCTTTTATATGCAGTAAATGAGTAAAAGGAAGAGGGCTGCTCAAAAATGGCTAAAAGCAATCGATAAATCCATCACATCCCAGGTTAATGCAAAAGACAAGGATAGTAGGGTGGATAGCAACATTCGTATTGAAGACAACTTGTAAGAAAGTGGAAACCAAGTCATACAGATGGAAGGAAACTCTAAGAACAATGATGCTCGAATACAAGACAACACTGAAGCAGTTGACAAAGATACAATGCAAGTTGAAGAAGATTTTGAAGTTGAGTGAATGGGATCCACTGAGTCAACTCGCCACTGCTATGGAGGAATATTTGCATCCTTTTCTTATAATAGATTCTCTAATCCAAGCCCAAAATTTTGTGAAGCTTCAAAATTTCTCAGGTTATAATTTGTTCCCAAAAAATTTTCAACTGGGAATTTTAAATTTAGGGATCATGTTATTGTTGCTTCAAGTGGTTTTGGAGATCATGGTATGAATTCTTCGAAGTAAAATATTTGGACATGTATTATTATCGTTAAATTTACTGACTTTAGATTAGATAGTACTCATGTTGGTAATGAAACTATTCATATGGATAAAGATACGATTGATTAAATAATAAATTTAAAGATATTTGAAATAAGTATTGGTTAAATATGTATACAATTATATTTGGACGTATTAGGTGCTTACTGCTCGGGTGAACTTCCTAGACTCGTAGTCAGTCCAACCAAGTCCATCGTCAAGAAACTTTCCTTTTTTGATGTCCAAATGTTCATTCTTGTACGCAATAAAATAATTTTATTAGTGTTGTACCTGCTATTTATTCAACTAAAACAAAACACTGAAATGACCCTCCTATTTCCACCCTAATTTCATAAGGATTTTTTTTTTTTGCTAAGAGATGATATATAGATATATCATTCATTGCAAATATCTTTTCCAAGGTCATTTTCTTTTTCCAATAAACAAAATATATCCAGGATCAAAATAACTTACCAATATAAATATATCAGTGTATATCTAATAACATACACATACATATGAAGATGTATGTGATCTTCTTATCCAAGTTCAGAGTGTATACTTCATTTTTGTACAAGAACATTCTGTTTGATTTAGATTTTTAGCAATTCAGATAAATTATTGTATTCAGATTTTTGGCCATAATATCCACTAGAAACATGTACTTTAGTCTGTCATTAGGATTAAGAAATGATCAAGTAATAATCAGTGGTAAACAAGCTTTTAATATAGATGATTATGTTAAAGTCTGGATAATATCAAATTCAGTATAAAAGTAAGTGGATCCTAAGTGAACACAAGCAACATCTAGGCGTAATGGAAACGCGCCTAACTTATACATGAAAGGTCACGAGTTCGAGTGCTATGCTGGTCGGTTCAAACACAATTTTTGGTTTTTCTTTTTATTTTTCTCCTGTATGGTTAGAAATCTGATACCTACCTATAATTGTGCATATATATTTGATTTTGCCTATAACCTAACATACAAAACAATTCTTTTTACATAACTATTTTTAAAACCCATTCCTACAACTGTTTTAAGAATTTAAATTTATATTTTTGCCCAATTTATCAACATGTACACGGGTATTTATGTACATGTCATTACCTTTGCCCAGTTTCCAGAAAACTGAGTGAAACAATTGCTAAATGTACTATGCTTTGAAATGC
Source organism: Allium fistulosum (assembly GCA_030737815.1). Taxonomy (NCBI): domain Eukaryota; kingdom Viridiplantae; phylum Streptophyta; class Magnoliopsida; order Asparagales; family Amaryllidaceae; genus Allium; species Allium fistulosum. The sequence goes on from CM060903.1 coordinate 933,107,472, forward strand.
ATCTATATTTTCAAGATACAGTCTATCATGATCAACCAATACTTCATTTAGTTGAGGCTGGTTAACTCATGAGTCTTGTATATGCTATACACTAGTTCAAAAACAAGGGAGATACCTTTCATTTCATTCTATCTGAAGCTTTTAGAAAAACATTTTACTTTTCCTAATTCAATTCAGAAATGAATTCAGATTTATTTACAAAGCATTTCAGTAAAAAGAAAATAAAATCCTTTAAGTTTACTTCTTGCTAAATCCAGATTTTAGTTCTAAAACTCAGTGCTCTGTTATGTCTCAAGGTTAACTAATACATAATATAAATTATACAAAACAGTAGCTCAACTACATGTGCATATTTCTCTTCCAAACATTCATATCAATAATTAAAATCATTTCATTGTTTCCCAGTCAGATTTTTCCTTTGAGATTTTAAACCTTAGTGCATAACAATATATTTAACATGATACAACTAGTTCATCTAACCATAATAGAATTCATTACATGTCTGGAAGTCTTAGAAACATAATATTTTTCCTGAATACATGCAGATATAATCAATTTAAACTCTTATTGAGACTAGCTAGCATGTTCATTCACTCCTCCATAAAAGCCATAACTTCATTTTTACTTAGTGCCTGAGTTACCTGAAAGAACATAAGTGGCTGCCTCATTTTAAAATGAGACACCCCAGATGCCATGAGCAAACAAGGGTCAGATCTATGATCTGGTATGAGTAACATCAATTCATTCATGATATTAAGCAATAGAGAATGTAAGGGTACTGACTTGTTATTTAAGCAAGTTTCTGCTATCAATTACTCTAACATAGTATAATTAAGTTGATTCAGGTATGATATATTCATCTATCATTCCTTCACTTGCATACATAATCATACAAACATAATTATCTACTGGCAACAATTTCATTCACTGGAATCATCTTGGTTCCATACCATTCAACCTAAGAAATATCCATATTCCTATTTCTTTATTTACAGGTTGTATAATTCAATTTAAATCCCTGCCTCATCTGCTATTAAGGAATCACTGGGACACATTGCAATGAACTAATTCACATCATTGCACAAAGATCTCAGGGCTTAAACAAACCATGTGCCAACTTGCATACTTCAAATATGACAAGCATTCCAGCAGTCATCTTGGCCTTCCCTTCCCTAGTTTATTTACTAGTGTATTGTCTTAAATCCTAACATCAAATATGCTAAGTGAACATGTCACTGCAAACATGGAAACATCCATAATTTCTTCTAGCATAATTTCCCCTCAGAAATAATCAGACAGTCATTTCCTAAATGGGGTCAATATGTCTTGATCTTAGTAAATATAAGAACATTTTCAACTGTAAAAGAGGCATGGCATGTTATACTGATCTGCAAGCCTTTATGATTGATTCAGATTCAAGATCTGGTTCAATCATAATTTTAGCTTGTGGGTTTTTTTTTTGATTAAGGGCTCAGCACTTAGAAAATTTCTATTGCACCCTTAACATTTTTTCTTTTCAAGCCTCAGCACTTATACCAAGTATAATGCAGCTCCAATCATTTTTATAAGGTTTCCATGCCATAGATCTATAACAGTTGAGAGTATTCTCTATATAATTTTTAAGATCCTAAACTTTAACATTTATGAGTATAAATAAAACAGTATGATACTCATCCAAAGACAAATGTCTCAACCAATCAAAGATCATCAAAATCATCCATATTAAATCATATCAGATTTAAAATAAAACATCCAAAAAGCATTGATGAAATCATATACATCAAAACCAGAAATACATAAATGGCAATATAAAAAGTGGCTGCCTCAACTCAGGTCTTAATGCCATGAACTCAGTGAGATTACTCACCTAAATGTTTCTTCTTATTAATCCAGAAAATTCTTGTTTGAGTGTTTTCTCCTTCCTTTCAATATTTTCTTCTTCTTTTCTTATTTTTATGCAGCTCGGGGTAAAATAATTCTACTGGCTAAACTGCCTATTTATAAGCATTTTTCCTCTAGGGTTTTATTGAAACAGAATTCCATTTCTGTCCTGGCTTAGCATCATGCATTTTTCATTCATATTACCCCGGCCATATTAACCAATTTAAAGGCTGCATTTTCTTTCTTTTACTTTTTCAGAAAATGGCCACTCACTTAGTCATGTCAAAAGTGTGACTATTCTATTTATTTTAATTATTTCTGAAAATCCCCTTTGCTATTTTTGCCTACACAAGCATATTGACTTGTATCACATTTCATGTCATTTTAATGTTATGGTTTCACTTGCTAATATATATATATATATGTACTTTTCAGTATTTAAAAATGTATATTTGTATACATATCTTATCTAGGCTTATTTTAATTCCTCTTTTAAATTCAGAAACATATGCACCTATATGTATACAAGTTTACAAATATATATATATTATTTTCTTTTCTGGGTTTTAAATAAATTTGTTTACTGATCTAAAGTAAAACTTACTTTTCTTATTTTCTAAGATGACCCATAAAATCTCAGAAATCAAATAACCATGTTGCAAAATCATGTTTGTATTGCTCTTTAATTCTTGTTTTAAATCCAAGAAATCTGGAGTTCTTTCTTGTGCCATTTCAGTGTGCACGTGCACACATATACTTGCACACTATTTATTCCAGAAATTTCACCATATTTAAATCTAAATATTTCAAAATTTAAATCATTTTACAAAAATGATTTTTCACAAAATTTTGGGGTATTACATTCACCCCTCCTTTTAGGAATTGTGTCCTCACAATTTTTCTAACATTTAGTAAGCATCATTTTTCTTTTCTGAAAACTTATCAAATATATGCATAAGCAAACAAATTCAACCATATCAACCATGCATAACAAATAATTTTTCCAGAAGAAAAAAAAAATTACCTTTTAATTTGCAAAAAGCTTAGGATAATCCATTCTAATCTTATCCTCTAACTCCCATGTGCAGTCATTAGGATCACTACTCCACTGGATCTTAACTAGTTTCAAGGTTTTGCTCCTTAATTTCTTTTCTTCCTTGGCTATAATCCCCACTGGTTCTTTTTCATAAACCAAGTCAGGATTTATTTGAATTTTGGTAGGCTTTTCCAAAATGTCTTCCTTATCATGTACCCATTTTCTAAGTTGGGACACATGAAAAACATTATGCATTGCTTTCATCTCCTCTGGTAGTTCTAATTTGTAAGCCAATGAACCAATTCTTTCCAGAATTTTATAGGGTCCAACATACCTTGGTGTAAGCTTACCTTGCTTGCCAAATCTCATGACTTTCTTCATAGGTGAAATCTTGATGAAAACAAAGTCTCCCACTTCATATTCCACTTGCTTTCTCTTCCTATCTGCAAATTTCTTTTGCCTATCTTGAGCTGCTGCTATTCTTTTTCTTATTAACCCAATTTTCTCTGTGGTTTCTTTAACATATTCAGGTCCAAGAATAGCCCTTTCTCCAGCCTCTACCCAGCATATAGGTGATAAACATGGCTTGCCATATAAGGCTTCAAATGGTGCCATCCCTATGGTGCTTTGGTAACTGTTATTGTAGGTGAATTCAGCTAGATGGAGGTGGTCTTCCCAGTTGCCTCCAAAGTCCAGTGTACATGCTCTCAACAAATCCTCTAAGACTTTGTTCACCACCTCAGTTTGACCATCTGATTGTGGATGGTAGGCAGTGCTTAAGCACAATTCACTCCCCATAGCCTCTTGAAAACTTTTCCAAAATCTTGAGGTGAAGATGGTATCCCTATCACTCACAATGGTTTTGGGTATGCCATGCAACCTTACTACCTCTTTCCTGAATATTTGAGTCAATTTTGGAGCATTTCTTTCTGTTTTAACTGGGATAAAATGTGCTACCTTAGTTAGCCTATCCACTATTACCCATATACTTGTGTTTCCCTTCTTAGATCTAGGAAGACCATCTATGAAATCCATAGATATATCCTCCCACTTCCACTGTGGTATACTAAGGGGTTGCAATAGTCCTGATGGCCTTTGTGTCTCTGCCTTGACTTGTTGGCAAGTCATGCACCTTGCAACATATCTGGCCACATCTGACTTCATCCCCTTCCACCAAAGATTTCTTTTCAAATTTTGATACATCTTGGTGCTACCTGGGTGTATGGAGTACTTACTCCTATGGTACTCATTTAATATTTCCTCTTTCAATTCTATATTTTCTGGAACACATATCCTATTTTTATTCCTTAAATAACCATTTTTATCAATTTGATAATTTATTACTTCCTCCCCTTTTGATATGAGCATTTTCTTTTCCATCATGTTTAAGTCTTGTTCCTGCATTTGTCCAATCTTAAGAAGTAAATCTGATTGCAGAGATATCATACTTAATTTTCCTTTACCTTTACCTTCTTCAATAGGCATCATTTGTTCCTCACTGTTTTCCTCAATTTCCAAATCAGTAAGTATAGACAAATCCCTAAACTCTTCCATCATCAACATGGCTACCTTGGCATGTTGTCTACTCAAGGCATCTGCAACTTTATTTGCCTTGCCTGGTGTATACAGTATATCTAGGTCATAGGCAGCTAGGAACTCTACCCATCTATGTTGCCTCATGTTCAAATCTTTTTGTGAGAATAAATATTTCAGTGCCTTATGATCAGTGTACAAAATGAATTTGGCACCTAACAAATAATGTCTCCAAAGTTTCAAAGCATACACAACTGCTGCTAGTTCAAGATCATGGGTTGCATACCTGGTTTCATGTGGCTTTAATTGCCTAGATGCATAGGCTACCACCTGGTCTTGCTGCATCAACACAGCCCCTAACCCAGAGCCACTTGCATCAGTGTACACAACCAAATTTTCATTTCCTTCTGGCACTCTCAATACTGGTGCATCAATCAGGGCTTCTTTTATTTTGATAAAAGCTTGCTCACATTTTTCTGTCCATACAAAGGCTTGGTTCTTTCTAGTTAAATTGGTAAGTGGTGATGATATTTTTGAGAAATCTTTTATGAATCTCCTATAATATCCTGCCATCCCCATAAATGATCTAATCTCACTGATGGTGCTAGGCCTTTTCCATGCTTGGATTGCCACTACTTTGTTAGGGTTTACTGATATTCCTTTGGCAGAGATGACATGCCCAAGGAAATGCACTTCTTCTTTCCAAAATGCACATTTTGAAAATTTTGCCTTTAAATCATTTTCCCTTAGTCTTGACAAAACTAAATGCAAATGATTTTTATGCTCTTCCACTGTCTTAGAATAAATCAAAATGTCATCAATAAAAATCAGTACAAACTTGTCTAGATAATCTCTAAATATTCTATTCATTAAATCAACAAAATATGAAGGAGCATTTGTCAAACCAAATGGCATGACCAAAAATTCATATAAGCCATATCTTGTGTTAAATGCAGTATACTTAACACTTGAGTCTTCAACCTTCATTTGATGGAATCCTGATGCTAAGTCTAGCCTAGAAAATATTTTAGCTTCACTGAGTTGGTCAAAGAGATCATCTATTCTAGGCAATGGGTATTTATTCTTGATGGTTACTTTATTTAGTTCTCTGTAATCTATGCACATTCTCAAGGTACCATCATGTTTTCTTACAAACACTACTGGAGAACCCCAGCAAGAATTGCTTGGCCTTATAAATCCCTTGCCTTCTAATTCTTCCAACTGATTTTTCAATTCTTTCAGTTCACTTGGCCCCATTCTATAAGGTTTCTTGATTATTGGACTTGCTCCTGGAATGAGATTAATTTGGAACTCAACTGGTCTGTGGTGTGGAACACCCTTAACTTCCCCAAACACATCCAAGTATTCATTAACTATGGGAATTTCTTCAATGGTTAGTTCACTCAGATCTTTTTCTAAGTCAACTAAATGATACAATTTCCCTTCCTTAGCTATTTCACATAGAACTGTGATTCTCTGGCCTCTAGAATCTTGCAATGATATGGTGGATGAGTCTAAATTAATTATGGCTTTAAATTGCTTTAACCAATCTACCCCCAATATAACTCCTATATTTGGGTAATTTAAAACATATAAATTGGAAATAAAAATATTTCCTCCTATGTTTAACTCCACATCCACACAATTCATGTTCAAAACACTAGAACTCCCTAGGGGACTTTGTACAAGCAATGGGGTTTCAACCAATTTGCAGTTTAATTTTAACACTTTAACTAATTCATAGGAAATCAAAGAGTGTGTTGCTCCAGTATCATATACTACTGGTATGGGTATGGCACAAATGAGTAATGTACCTTCCACTTGGCCATGATTTTCAGCATCAATTTTCACTGCAGATTTGCCTTTTCCTTCCAAAGTTGCCAATTTCCCTTGCTGTTTATTCTCAGGACAGTTCCTCTTCATATGCCCCTCTTTCCCACATAGGTAGCATTTGAAGGCTCCTCCTTTTAACTCTGGGCACCTTGGTTTGATGTGTCCTTCTTTTCCACAATGATGGCAAACCAATTTCTTCTTAGTATCATTGGCTTTAGTATCTTTACTCTTCCTGTTGTCTGCCTCCTCCTTCTTTTTATCATAAGGGTGATATCTTCCCTTATCCTTCTTGTTGTTGCTCTTAAAATTCCTATATTTCTCTCTTTCTTTGTCATGTTGTTCCAGTTTCAAAGCCAGATCAATTACTTGATCAAATGTTCTATCTGCATATGGTAGCATAGCTCTGCTAAGTCCTGGGTTCAGCCCTTTTATATACCTATCATTCTTGGATGCTTCATCTGCCACTAGCATTGCTCCATAATTAGATAGCCCCTCAAACTTTTGAGTGTATTCAGTGACATTCAAAGTTCCCTGCCTAAGTTTGATAAATTCTTCAAGCAAAATGGTCTTGGCTGATGCTGGTACAAATCTTGCCTCCAACATCTCCTTGAACTGATTCCAAGTGATTTCATTTTCATTTCTTCCAGCTATGATCACCTCCCACCAGCTTAAAGCTACCCCTTTCAGTTGTCTAGAAGCTACTTGCCTCTTTCTTTGGTCATCCAACTGCATGTCATTGAAAATCCTATCAAGTGTTCTCAACCATGCTTGAATTTCCATCACACTCTCTGTTCCTTCAAAACTCTTGCCTCCCAAATTGGAATAAGTCTTCAGTAGTTTTGAAAGCTCTTCATGTGGGTTCTCAGGCCTATGCCCAATTCCATCTCTTAAAACCCTCACAAATTCTTGCATATCAAGCATTTGAGGTGCACTGGTTCCTGCATTGTGATGAGATCCTCTTCCTACCATGTTCTGCTAACTAAATTCTGGGTAAATGGTATTAGTATATTATGAGTGCTTCTATAATTTCTAATTTCTTATCTAAATTATTTCATCCAAAACAAACAGACATTATACATTTCTATAATACTTAACAATCAATGCAACCAAGTGCTCTGATACCAACTGAAATGACCCTCCTATTTCCACCCTAATTTCATAAGGATTTTTTTTTTTGCTAAGAGATGATATATAGATATATCATTCATTGCAAATATCTTTTCCAAGGTCATTTTCTTTTTCCAATAAACAAAATATATCCAGGATCAAAATAACTTACCAATATAAATATATCAGTGTATATCTAATAACATACACATACATATGAAGATGTATGTGATCTTCTTATCCAAGTTCAGAGTGTATACTTCATTTTTGTACAAGAACATTCTGTTTGATTTAGATTTTTAGCAATTCAGATAAATTATTGTATTCAGATTTTTGGCCATAATATCCACTAGAAACATGTACTTTAGTCTGTCATTAGGATTAAGAAATGATCAAGTAATAATCAGTGGTAAACAAGCTTTTAATATAGATGATTATGTTAAAGTCTGGATAATATCAAATTCAGTATAAAAGTAAGTGGATCCTAAGTGAACACAAGCAACATCTAGGTGTAATGGAAACGCGCCTAACTTATACATGAAAGGTCACGAGTTCGAGTGCTATGCTGGTCGGTTCAAACACAATTTTTGGTTTTTCTTTTTATTTTTCTCCTGTATGGTTAGAAATCTGATACCTACCTATAATTGTGCATATATATTTGATTTTGCCTATAACCTAACATACAAAACAATTCTTTTTACATAACTATTTTTAAAACCCATTCCTACAACTGTTTTAAGAATTTAAATTTATATTTTTGCCCAATTTATCAACATGTACACAGGTATTTATGTACATGTCATTACCTTTGCCCAGTTTCCAGAAAACTGAGTGAAACAATTGCTAAATGTACTATGCTTTGAAATGCATCTATATTTTCAAGATACAGTCTATCATGATCAACCAATACTTCATTTAGTTGAGGCTGGTTAACTCATGAGTCTTGTATATGCTATACACTAGTTCAAAAACAAGGGAGATACCTTTCATTTCATTCTATCTGAAGCTTTTAGAAAAACATTTTACTTTTCCTAATTCAATTCAGAAATGAATTCAGATTTATTTACAAAGCATTTCAGTAAAAAGAAAATAAAATCCTTTAAGTTTACTTCTTGCTAAATCCAGATTTTAGTTCTAAAACTCAGTGCTCTGTTATGTCTCAAGGTTAACTAATACATAATATAAATTATACAAAACAGTAGCTCAACTACATGTGCATATTTCTCTTCCAAACATTCATATCAATAATTAAAATCATTTCATTGTTTCCCAGTCAGATTTTTCCTTTGAGATTTTAAACCTTAGTGCATAACAATATATTTAACATGATACAACTAGTTCATCTAACCATAATAGAATTCATTACATGTCTGGAAGTCTTAGAAACATAATATTTTTCCTGAATACATGCAGATATAATCAATTTAAACTCTTATTGAGACTAGCTAGCATGTTCATTCACTCCTCCATAAAAGCCATAACTTCATTTTTACTTAGTGCCTGAGTTACCTGAAAGAACATAAGTGGCTGCCTCATTTTAAAATGAGACACCCCAGATGCCATGAGCAAACAAGGGTCAGATCTATGATCTGGTATGAGTAACATCAATTCATTCATGATATTAAGCAATAGAGAATGTAAGGGTACTGACTTGTTATTTAAGCAAGTTTCTGCTATCAATTACTCTAACATAGTATAATTAAGTTGATTCAGGTATGATATATTCATCTATCATTCCTTCACTTGCATACATAATCATACAAACATAATTATCTACTGGCAACAATTTCATTCACTGGAATCATCTTGGTTCCATACCATTCAACCTAAGAAATATCCATATTCCTATTTCTTTATTTACAGGTTGTATAATTCAATTTAAATCCCTGCCTCATCTGCTATTAAGGAATCACTGGGACACATTGCAATGAACTAATTCACATCATTGCACAAAGATCTCAGGGCTTAAACAAACCATGTGCCAACTTGCATACTTCAAATATGACAAGCATTCCAGCAGTCATCTTGGCCTTCCCTTCCCTAGTTTATTTACTAGTGTATTGTCTTAAATCCTAACATCAAATATGCTAAGTGAACATGTCACTGCAAACATGGAAACATCCATAATTTCTTCTAGCATAATTTCCCCTCAGAAATAATCAGACAGTCATTTCCTAAATGGGGTCAATATGTCTTGATCTTAGTAAATATAAGAACATTTTCAACTGTAAAAGAGGCATGGCATGTTATACTGATCTGCAAGCCTTTATGATTGATTCAGATTCAAGATCTGGTTCAATCATAATTTTAGCTTGTGGGTTTTTTTTTTGATTAAGGGCTCAGCACTTAGAAAATTTCTATTGCACCCTTAACATTTTTTCTTTTCAAGCCTCAGCACTTATACCAAGTATAATGCAGCTCCAATCATTTTTATAAGGTTTCCATGCCATAGATCTATAACAGTTGAGAGTATTCTCTATATAATTTTTAAGATCCTAAACTTTAACATTTATGAGTATAAATAAAACAGTATGATACTCATCCAAAGACAAATGTCTCAACCAATCAAAGATCATCAAAATCATCCATATTAAATCATATCAGATTTAAAATAAAACATCCAAAAAGCATTGATGAAATCATATACATCAAAACCAGAAATACATAAATGGCAATATAAAAAGTGGCTGCCTCAACTCAGGTCTTAATGCCATGAACTCAGTGAGATTACTCACCTAAATGTTTCTTCTTATTAATCCAGAAAATTCTTGTTTGAGTGTTTTCTCCTTCCTTTCAATATTTTCTTCTTCTTTTCTTATTTTTATGCAGCTCGGGGTAAAATAATTCTACTGGCTAAACTGCCTATTTATAAGCATTTTTCCTCTAGGGTTTTATTGAAACAGAATTCCATTTCTGTCCTGGCTTAGCATCATGCATTTTTCATTCATATTACCCCGGCCATATTAACCAATTTAAAGGCTGCATTTTCTTTCTTTTACTTTTTCAGAAAATGGCCACTCACTTAGTCATGTCAAAAGTGTGACTATTCTATTTATTTTAATTATTTCTGAAAATCCCCTTTGCTATTTTTGCCTACACAAGCATATTGACTTGTATCACATTTCATGTCATTTTAATGTTATGGTTTCACTTGCTAATATATATATATATGTACTTTTCAGTATTTAAAAATGTATATTTGTATACATATCTTATCTAGGCTTATTTTAATTCCTCTTTTAAATTCAGAAACATATGCACCTATATGTATACAAGTTTACAAATATATATATATTATTTTCTTTTCTGGGTTTTAAATAAATTTGTTTACTGATCTAAAGTAAAACTTACTTTTCTTATTTTCTAAGATGACCCATAAAATCTCAGAAATCAAATAACCATGTTGCAAAATCATGTTTGTATTGCTCTTTAATTCTTGTTTTAAATCCAAGAAATCTGGAGTTCTTTCTTGTGCCATTTCAGTGTGCACGTGCACACATATACTTGCACACTATTTATTCCAGAAATTTCACCATATTTAAATCTAAATATTTCAAAATTTAAATCATTTTACAAAAATGATTTTTCACAAAATTTTGGGGTATTACAAACACACACACACACACACACTCTTGGTTATCATTTGTTATTATTTGTTTAAATAAGGTATTTTACACTCTTAATAGTTCATCCAAAAAGAGCACATGCATTCACACACAAATATTGACTGCTTAATTAACAATCATTTGACAAACGAAGTAAAACAAAGATATCTTTACTAGCTTTATACAATTTACTCGCAGAGAATATGAAATGCCTTTACCTCTTTATAACAAACCAAATTCATGATGCTATTCAATTAAATATGCGTTAAATTCATAGTGATATTCCCACCCTAACTTGAATAACAGTATATAATTTACATCCACATTTTTTACATCAAAATTGCAGTACATTGAAATGAGTGAATGTATCCCTAAAATCCCTTTCTATTATAATACTGCTTATCTTATACCCTTATACAAGATTTCTGCGCTCATGTCTGAATATATGTATATGCAAAAATATAGGATAATGACAACCCTATCATAGTTTGGTAACATTTTTTGAGGGAAGGGATAAAATTAATGTTTGTGTGTAGAAGAATAACTGGTTCCTCTATCACATAATTTGGTACCATATCAACAAATGTTTCCTTTTCTTTTACTTAGGTTTGTATGTAGAAGAACAGTGTAATTTGAATAGCAAACAGTCTCCTTTTTGCCAGTCCATAACATTATAAGCTGTATAGAATTGATTATTGAACCAAAATTGTTGCATTGTTTTTCTTTTTTCCTTTTTAAAGGTAGTGCAAAAATGTAACAACAATCATTTTCTCCCAGCTGCATGGACACATGAAATTGTCTACATCATTCATTTGCTATGTCTAAAGGTAGACTCCTTAATTAGCTGTTATTTAATTGATCATGTTGTTATGACCTTAAACATATATATGCATATACCACCAACATAATATTGAAAATACTTGCTGCATATTTTCATATTTTAAGTTTTTCCTTGTTTATATCATAATTTTTCTTGTTCCATATAAAGATTGGACAGTCTATCCAAAGGTGATAGTGTATTAATCACTCATATGTTACAAGCTAGGTTGATTAATCTGAGCTCATTGGATTGAAAAGAGCTAAACAGTGATGGTTTTATGGTTAATTTAATATGAGTTCATTTGGTTGATTTACTGTTATGGTTGAATTGACAAGAGCTAAATAGCATTGGTTTTAATTTTTTTTGTATTCCCATTCTTTTTTTAAAGAAATATAGTATACCATCACTATACTGATTTACATGTGGAGTTATAAATGAAAGAACAAATTTAAAATAGTACTAGGATATAACGAAGATATGGTGATAAATTACTTATACATAGGCACATATATACCTCCATTGTCCTCCATATCATATATTTGATAACAAAACCGACCAATGAACTGGTTTGGTCGGTTAGTTATTTTTATAATTATTTCAAAACATTGAAAGAAGAATATTGCAGCATGTAGTAATATATTGCTACCTACTTTTCATATTTATTGAATACATCCATGCTACACCAAAGTCAAAATCTATAGTTGAAGTTTTGGAATGCACTGTAACAGTACATTTTTGAGTACAAAAACATATGGTTACCGTATTTAATGAAGATTATTCCTTTCACTTGCATTTATATATTTGCTTTTATGACTTGTATTCAATTACGCTAGTCTTGTTTGCATGGGTTGCATGGCTACATCAAAGGTTTGTTCTTGGTAGAGTTTTGCTGCATTTTTTCATGTACTTTATATAAGAGTCTTCTCCCTAAGTATAGACAAATAAGACAATTATTTTAATTGTATTTTCTATATAAACACACTGTATCATACTTGTATGTTAAAGAAGATTTTTTGTTTTTCAAAAGTATTTACGGATTATACTTGTGAACTGTATTCAACCGAGAAACTGATTTTAACTCTCTTTCTTTATAGTTATTTTTATAGCTGTTTATCTAGTTTCTTTAACCATATATTAATTCTTACAGTGGTTAGTTAGGAGGGAAGCTCATTTGCAGCGCACACAACAAGGTATTGTTTTGAGGTCCATATATTAACTTTCAAACTCCAAATTTTACTCCCAACATCTCCAGTATGACGGAAGTTTAGATGAATGGGTATGTGAAATGGCTTACTTTAATGCTTACAGTAGTTTAATTTCTGCTTTACTGGAATTTGTATATTTGTTCTATTGATATTTTTTTCTCCTAAACTCTTTTTAAATAACCATTCACTTTAAATTAAACTTTAAAATAAACATTTTACTTAACCATTTTCTTTGAATCTGTCTATTCTAATAACATGTACATATTTCTATTCATCATCTCGGGTTCTTTTTCATTAATCAATATTATTCCAATACAAGGATGATTTATCTTTTCCTATTTACAAAAGTGGAAATCATAAAATTACAACTGCTCCCAAAATTGTTGAGCTATCACTACAATGTTGTTAGGTTCACGGTTGCGAAGAATACCTAAAAATTTATGGTAATTAGATAGTAGAGAGTTCTAATTAACAGATTAGGAAAACTTATGATAATCAGATGGTATAGAGTGGATTTTGTTTGGTACAACATATATGTTCATGCTTTTACTCTATGTCTATGCAGTTAGTATTTTAATATTTATGTTATATTTAACTTAAAAGGTATTTCACTATCTTATGTGGATTCAACTTTTGAGATTGGAGGTTTTAAATGTATTATATGACAAGATCACCCATAATCCATCCTCACTCTCCATATTACATGACTATATTGAATTGTATACCGATTGTTTCTAATACACATGTTATGTGAGTTAGAAATAAATGCAATATAAATTGACAAATGATTGATATGTAGTCTTTGGTTCAAAACTGTTTTGATTAATCGTCTGATTTTAATGTACGAAAATTATGTGTGATAACATTTGTTTGTGCAGTTTTTGTACAAGATTATGACTATACGAGGGCACTTGCTGAAGAGGTTTTAAGGGAGTCCTACCATAGGTTTGGAACTTCTTATTTGTGTGCCAACCTTTTACCTTAGGCAACATTGAATTTTACTTTGTTAAATAACTTGTGGCTGTTAAGCCATTTAATAGAGCAGAGAACAATTTGCGGTCAATGTTTCAAGGTTTCCTAATCTAGGTCCAACTAGATATGTGAAGTAAACCAAAGCAATGCAACCACGTTATATGCTAGCATCCATACCCAAATCTAACTGCTTTTTTTAGAGTAAGAGTGATCCTCAATACAGGGAGAGCACTCAAAATTTAATTTAATATAAAAAGTGTATAATATAACAAAAGTCCATAAGGGAGGCCCAAACACCAAAACATCCCACAAGAAATACAAAAGACAAGATCAACGAACAACTAATCAAAACACTGTTATGAGCTAATAAATAGATACAACGAATCAAGCTCATAACATTAAACAGTGAATAGCAGTAGAACTGTAGTTGAACATGGAAGTTAGGAAAATGTTTAAGTAGAAATGAATGTTTCACAGGCCATGTTTAGCTAGTGAATGTCTTCTAAGTGATGGGTGGTTATATTATACTAAAGAAGTAAAAAGTTTTCCTTACTCAACTTATTGTTCTCTCTCCACTTTTCCTCGAAAAGGTACAACTTCGAATTTTTATGTATTTTGATGCATGTTTAACAAATGGGTTCGATAAGTACTTTGGATAGTTATTTGTTAAGAAAAACACAAACTTGATTTGAACTGCCCATATATGTAATTACAGAAGTTCATTTAAACCTAAACTTTTTACAAACTTGTGCAATTGTGGAAATATATAATCGCTACCAGGTCATATTTGGAAAGTAATTTCTGAAAATGAACAACAATAAAAAATACTAAGAAGTTAATGGGTTAATTTTCTTAGCAGCAAAGAATTGGCCAAAGAAGCAAAGGTAAATCTTTGATATATAAATAGACCGGTATTATTGGACCATATCAAGTTTATACCTCAAATATATAATCAATATCAACAATGTCAAAATAATAATAATTGGCTTTATTGATGATTTTGAATAGCTAAATCTATAGCAGACAAAAATATTAGTCAAATACTACTAGATAAGATTATTACATACTGTATACACAGTGGAAAATGATATATTTACAAAAGTTCTTATTTATTTGCATTTCATTCAATTTCAGGCACCATTTTTGCCTGTAAATCAATAAATCATAGGCAGAGTCTGAACTATTTTACAAGGAAAGTTGTTTTCCAGAAATACATTCAACATTTTACTGCCAAGATTATGTGAATTTACATGTTTCTTTTACTACTAATTGTGCATATGATCATATTCTTAAATTCGAATAGGATAAGTCCTTAGCAAACTCAATTTTGTGGTATGTAAATTGGATCTGACCTGAAATTGTGCTTGTGTTACGTAACCATACATGCAAATTGCAACTCGATTTTCAAAGCTAAGTTGCATTTACAACTCAATTTTTCAAAACTGAATTGCAAATGCAGCTCAATTTTCTACTAAGTTGCAAATTGCAACTCCAGTTTTGAAAAACTGAGTTGCAAATGCAACTAAGTTGCAAAACACTACTTAGTATAACATGTCATTAAAGGAGGGCGTGAGGTTCCACTTCATTATTTAGCATCTTAATTATTCTAGGTACACAAAACGTTGCTTTGCTATATGGAAGATTGCTAGCTAAAATTGCTAATAAAAGGTAAGTTCTTATGCATTTAAATGGTATGTTGTCATGGAGTATATTTTGTTATATATATATATATGAATTCGATCTTGTTTTGATCGTGTAAATATATATTGAATTGGGGTGTGCGGGAAAGCACTAACCGCACAAAAGAGATGCTGTTGGAATTTTGTGAAATCTGATAAGTTTATAAAAATTAACTAATGTTTATAGAAATTAACTAAGTTGAACTTTTATAAAAAATTAACCAAGTTTACAAAAATTAAACTTTTACAAAAAAAAGGTTAAGCATGTTTTATTAAAATTACACACATTTATAAAGACAAACTAAGTTTTAATTTTTTTTAAATAAGTTAACTAACTTTTATAAAAAATGACCAAGTTTATAAAAAATAATCAAGTTTATATAAATTTAACTAGATTAACTAAAAGTTTATAAAAATTAACCAATTTTTATAAAATTTAACTAAGTTAACTAAGTTTATAAAAATTAACTAAGCTAACTAAGTTTTATAAAAATTAATAATTTTCTAAATATAACCTAATTTATAAAAAATAAATAAATTTATAAACTAAGTTTTATAAATATTTAACTAAGTTAATTAAGTGAATTTTATAAACATTAACTAAGTTATATAAAAATTAACTAATTTTTTTTAATTAAGTTAACTAAAGTTTGTGAAAATTAACCATGTTCATAAAAATTAAGTGAGTTTTATAAAAATCATGTTCTCTATTTTGAAATCTTTGTTAAATTGTTATAAAAATTGACCAAGTTTTATAAAAATTATCTAATTTTATAAAAATTAACTAAGTTAACTAAGTTTTATAAAAATTAACTAAGTTTTATAAAAATTAATTAAGTTTATAAAATTAACCAAGGTTATATTAATAATACTAATAATAGTAAAATAGCTAAGTTTAAAATAATTAACTAAGTTAATTAAGTTTTATAATAATTAAGTAAACTCTTAGTTCCTTGTCTACTTTGAGTTAGCCTTTGTGGATGTTTCTTAGTTATTTTGAATGATTAATTCATAAAGTTTCTATTTGAAACCATGCTGTTTAGTACCTATACATTTTCACATTTATGACTAACATATGCATGTATGTGCTTCTTTTTTATAGGTGTTGTGTGATGCTTTTGAGGTTGCTATAATATCGCACTCTTTCTCCTTCAAATCGGTCATGCTTGCATTAATGTATTGTCTATCGACGTTCATATGTCTTTGTTTTTAGTATGTATCGTTTTGGTTAGCTACAGTTGTATGTATTGTTACTTTTGGTCATAAATATTTATATGCTTAATACTATGTATGAAATATTATGGATATATATATTTTGTGGTTTGGCTTATGACTCAATTTGATTACATACATTACAATGTGATAAGTGTGGTTTTTTGAATTGTTATAATACATTAGTTGAAATAAGTTTAGTATAATTGAAAATTGTAAGCTTGAAAGTATATAGCAATAAAAAAAATGCAATAGAATTTTTTTTATAGCATTTTAACTGTGCTACGAAAAAAATTGTTACAGCTTTCATATACTAAGCTATGCTAGTTCCATACAAAATATTCTGCAAAGATTATACAGTTTTCATAGCAAAAAACAATGCAACAATAGATAGTAATGAATTTTCTATAGCGTTTCAATGCGTAATAAAAACATTGACATAATATTTCCACAGCGTTTTAGGTGCTATAATAATATGGCATGTCAACATATTATAGCAATTAAATGATGTCATAATTATTAGTATCATAAAACAAAACTCTGTGTAAAAATTATACAGCAACCTTCAAAACGCTATAGAAAAGTAGTTGTACCGATACGTCCAGTCTAAGATGGCAACAAAAACGCTGTTAAAATTCTGTTTTCCATTGCAATTTTGAAACGCTATTGTATCTACCAGACTTATTACAACTTGTTGATCTACGACATTTATAGAAACGCTATAGAAGGCTTTAATAGCGGTTTTTAAACACTATAAAAAGTTCTATTTGTTGTAGTGTTTTGTATTGGCGAACGGCTTTTGCTTTTCATGCAAAGTTAAATAATGTTCATTTATATTTTGATTGGCTACATCGATTATGTTGGTTAAATATTCATTGTTAGTTTAAATCTTTTTTACCGTTTCTTGAAATTATAAAATTATTTAATTCTTTAATTTGTTAAAAATGTCCAATCTGCGAAATTTTAGAAAAATATTTTCCATATTTTAAATATTAGCTAAATTTTAGAAGTTTATTTTTCTCACTTTTATGCTTCTTTAATTTTTTGTATGATTGGTAACGATGAACATTAAAATGAAAACATTTGTGTTCACTCTAATTTTTGTTGTTGTTAATAACATTACTTGAAAGTGTTACACAATCACTTCTGACTTATGAGTAAGACAACTATAAATAAATGTTGTTATAAATAAATATTTATAACAGTCAAAATTAATAAGTTTTTATAGATCTCTGTTATAATTGGAAAAAAAGAGATAATTGTTGAAACTTATTAAAACTGTCGGAAAAAACTGTTATTCTAAACTTTTATTAGCTCTGGCATTTGGCAAACGTTGTAAATAAATAGTTCTAATAGAGTCATTTTCTTTAGTTTAAATAATTCACAGTAGTTCGAAAATGCATGAGGTAAATCTCCAAAATTTCAAAAAATCTAAAATAGCTTCTTTTATCAAATAAAATTATTGGGGCAAAATAATTATTTTTATAAAATTATGAAATTTAAAAAGTGTATCCAAAATAATATTCCAAACATCCCATCAAAAATTCAAAGAATTTTGAGATAAAATTCCACTCAAACATTTGAAGGGTTTATATATAATGGACTTTTAGATTGATGAATTACTTTTCAATAATAGTTTAAAAGTGATTTGGAATCTAAGTAAGGGTTTTGAATATATTGATGTTGGAATTTGATTTTATGCCTTTGGGAAATGTTTTAAATTGGAAATTATACTTGTATTGGAATTTTATTTTATGGCTTTAAGAAATATTTCAAATTGGAAATTCTTATTAGAAAAATAGTATAGTTTTTAATTTGTTGTTTTAAGGAAATAATGAAATATAAAACTTCTTTGCAATTATTATTCTAAAATTATTAAAGAGGAATTTCAAAGTTTATGAATTGTTTTTAAAAGGAGTTTAAGGGATCTGGAATCGAATGAATGTTTAAAATATAGATTTCCTTGTAAATATTTAAGAGGTTTTAAATAAATGAATAAGAATTTAATTATTTAAACCTCATTGAATATTAATATCGATCCTTTTGAAATTAAATTAAAGATTTTGGAGGAGATGTGGATTTTATTATTGAAAGCTCTTTGAAAATTATATTTTATACACTTAAAATCCATTTGAAGGCTTTGGAGAAAAATATATTTTGCAAAAAAAACCCCACTGAATTGTTAAATAACCAAAGTGTGCGATATGTGTGGATTTCTATATTATGGGGATTTTGAGTAAACGGATTTGTAACACCTAGTGGTATGCGATGTTCAGTAATATTTTTTCAATTACTTCTTTGACTCATCATATAGAATAATTGTGTGATGATGTTATCCCGCCTTTTGGAAAGGCCGTGATACCACAGATTTGACTAAAAACGAGTGGTTACCAACCTTGAGAATCAATGATATACAAGACTATGGACGATGGTCGAGCATATTCAGACCGGGTTCCGATCAAGATGCAATTGATATGAAGTGACAAGGAAGGCCCCTTGAGGCTACATTTCAGATTTCAAGTCAATCGTAGTTCGTATGCTCGAGTTATGGAGAATTTATATGGATCGATCTAAAACGATCGATAAAACAACATAAATCGACGAAGATCGATCAATATCTCAAAATCTACAAAGCCAATGCACTTGAAACTTTCAGAGCATCAATATATTGAAGAGTGGAGCCCACAAAAATGACCGCTTGACAAAACTCCCAAATCTTGAAAAGACATACCGATCGTTCCATAACATCATACAAAATCAGCCAAAACGATCCATAGTTTCATGGAAAATGTGATATCTCACAAACGGTACGTCGAAATGGCACGAAATTTGGAAAGCAAGTATCTTACACCATGAAGAGCCTACACTATTGATCGCACATCAATTAGAGGCCAAAATAATGATCGACTAAAGTTTGGCTGATCGTTCCAAAATATCGAGTTAGGGCCACCGATTGTTATGGTGGGCCCCTACGGATCTAGAGACTCTTCTTGCAAAATTTCAACCCAATCCAGCACGTCTTCTCCTATAAATACAGCGGCCATTCTTCATAAAGGGGATACTTCTTTCTGCTACCTAGGCTCCGCAATTTTTATTCTTCACTCTTGTATTAATGGATCCTAGCTGATCTAAACATTCTTGTAATCATAATCTAGTGCAAGATCAATAGAAATATGAAGTGGACATAGGCCAAGTTTACTGAACCACTATAAAAATCCACGTGTTCATTTACTTTTTCCGCTATGTTTTTGATTTCATTCATCGTTTAATCTCTACCAGATTCTATTGGGTGTTGATGCCCATTTTTGGCGTCAACATTTTGATGCTTTCACTGAGAAATGAATTCTCAGCTTGATTGGATCTCCTCTTCTACTTGTGGATTTTCATGTTCGCGAGATAGATCCAGCTTTCGATCGACAAGTTTCCTATTCTACTCAGATTTGAAAGAGATCTACAAGGAAACTATTAGCCATGGACAGAGAAGCCAAGTCTACTTCCCTTGCAGAAGAAGGAAATCATGATATTACTGATCGATTAGTCAGGTGTTTGATCAATGTGCATACATTTTCAAGTTTTGAAGCATCTGTGAACGATCGGTCATCGACCAGCTCCATACATACTCAATGAACGATCGTACACCACAAATCCATACGATGTGTCATCATGTACGATAGTTCCATACGATCATTTCTTATTGGTCGTTCCACCAACATGAATTTAGACGATCGTTTTTCTGTACGATCGTTACATATCAATCGTTTCTATACGATCATTTTTGTGCGATCGTTCTTATAAGATCGCTCCAGCCTATAGTTTACACCGATCTTTTTTCCTTACCGATCATTCGTTCCTCAACCGATCGTTCCCCCCTCTAGCATCATATGATCGTTTTTATATGATCTTCGTATGTGGATTTACACCGATCGTTTCTATACAATCATTTTTTAACGATCGTTCCATTGCTATATTGATTTACACCGATCATTTCTATATGATCGTTCCAGCTAACCTTTTCACCGATCGTTGTTTTCACTAATCGTTCCAATAGATCGTTCCCACCGGTTATTTACACCGATCGTTTATTCCTGATCGTTCCCACTAAATATTTAGACTAAGCATCATTTTCACCGATCATTATTTCCATAACATTGCTTACACCGATCATTCCAAGATCGTCTCCACCGATCGTTCCAGTTAACATTTTCCCCTATCGTTCGAACTGCTTTGATATTCTAACTAATCATTACTAGAACCGATCGTCCCCCGTTATAGCATTTCAACCAATCATTTTCAACCAATTATTGTTGCTACCAATCGTTTTCATAACCTATCATTTTTCAAAAAAAAAACTTTTTCGGGTACGATCCAAATTTTAAGAGAAAGGCTCTAAAAAAATTTCAGGTGCAATGCACCCGAACACATGCCGCAGCGCTGTGCCCCCGCATTCTGCATTCGAAATTCAACTTAAAGACGGTGCATTCTATCCACTTTCCTTACGTCCTATGACTAACCGAGGCATAGAGGATCAAGCGGTAGTTTCTGAATTGCAACCAAGGAACAGACAAGCAACCGCTACTCAAATGATACTCCCAAAGGTTGGAGAACGTAGGTGATGTGACTGCAAGTGAACCGAAGAAACTTTGGCCCAAAGCCAAACTCGGGTAAAACCAAGATTTTCTCCAAGCAAATGCCAATATGACTCCAAGCACCATTCTTCACTGATCCAGCACTTCGAATTCAGTGACTCCAAGCAAACCAGTTGCTGACTCCAAGCAAATAGCGGATTTTCTCGGGTCTGACTCCAAGTAAGTTACCACCAATCCGTCAATACCGATCCATCTTGCTTTGCTCATATCTCGGGCATACAGACTCCAAATGACTTGAAACTTGGTGTTCAACCTCAAGAGGGCCTCCTTACTGCCTTATATGGATTGCACCCATTTGGGTGAAAGTTTGGCGATCATCACCGATCAACGACCCTATCCTAACTGATTTTCCATTCGACCGGCATTCTCAACTATTCAACTGTTGTACAACCATGCATACATCATTCATAAGCATAACAAGTAGTTGTAGCTTGAAAATAAACCGGATTGACAATGACAGAAGCATCTCCCCCAGTCGAAGCCTATTCATTGAAGTCGTTTAGTGTGTAGAATATCCGAGCAGATTCAATGTACCAATCATATTGGTTTACTCAGGGAAAACCGACTTGGACTACATCTCATGAAATTCGAGTGGCATATGAATTCCGCGAGAGTGATATGTGCCATCGAATGCAGATGCTTTCCTATATTCCTCGAAGGTATAGTGATCATGCAGTTTATGCGATTATCGCCCAAATCCATCTCCTCATTCAATCAACCAGATCAGAAGTTTGTCGAGCAGTTCAGAATGGATGCGACTCACACCAAGGATGTTATGTCATTATCCAATTTATTCCAGATGCTAGGTGAGCCACTCAAAGACTTCTTGTAGAGATTCAATGTCATCGTCGTCACTAAAGCAAATAATCCCAGCGAGAATATCATACTGATGGCGTTGATGAGGGGAATCGACCCCTAGATAGATTTTGGTAGCTAGTTAGCTAGATAGCCTCCTACGACCTTGGATCATTTCTGTTACAAAGTGAATCGGAACCTAAGCAAGGAGGTAGAGTGGACTAGGAGAAAGAACAATACAAACCCATTGGTTAAGGACTTAGATTCTAGGAGACGACCCAGAATCTAAAAATTCGACTCATATACTCCTTTGAACGATTCAATTGATAACATCTACTTGGAGACTCACGACTCGGAGCAGTACTGAAAACCAGCCTCGAGAGAGTCCACCGAAGCCCAAAGGAAATTCGAGAAATGTTGTATATTCCAAGATACACACGGTCCTAACACAGGCGATTGCAAACACCTCTGAGATGTGATCGGAAACCTAATCCAAAAAGGAAAG
This sequence comes from Allium fistulosum, assembly GCA_030737815.1. Taxonomy (NCBI): domain Eukaryota; kingdom Viridiplantae; phylum Streptophyta; class Magnoliopsida; order Asparagales; family Amaryllidaceae; genus Allium; species Allium fistulosum. The sequence continues at coordinate 933,130,301 of CM060903.1, forward strand.
TTTCAGCAATATATGCAAGCCCCACAGAATAGCAGGAAGGAAACATCTGACCCCTTTCAATAAAGAATTTTGATTATTAATTGGACCACCTACGATCAACTTCCAACTGAGAAGGGCTTGGGAAAAGTGGAATAACGAGCATACAACATAGCTTCACTTATCAATGAGATTTATTTCGATCTTCTTATAATTATTTCTATTACAATTTCAATTGTGTTGTGAACTACGACCGGCTTGAACTAAACTACTTCCAAACGATGTAGGTGACTAAGTACTTAGAGTTGGACACCAACCAATCTCCATGGACCATGATCGAACCTTTGGAGTTACATCAAGATAAGTGTGATACAACCGCTTATCAGCTATCATATGCCCCTGACTTAGGGCTAAGGACTCAAAAATGAAAGTGGGTGTGACTTGACCATCCACTTCCTACTTTGTGCTTCGATTCTGACAGAGCATCTGTGCCTTACTCAAAGCCCGACAAGGTCAGGATCCAGCAAAAAGTGGACACAACTAACCGTCCACTCATCAACTTCCACGCTCGACTTGGAGACCAGAGAAAGACTTGGGGTGGATGCAACCCAACCATCCATTCCGCAGCTCATACTTGAAATTCGCCAAAATACTTATGCCTCTCCTGAAGCTCAGCACGACCGAGGTCCAACTAAAGTGGACGCAATTTGACCGTCCACACATAAACTCATGCCCTAGACACAGGAGGCAGTTTGAAAGCTCGACTTGAAGTATGCGTGACTGACTGCCTACTCATCAACCACCGCCCTCAACACGTGGACATGACTGCAGCTTGAGGTGGATGTGACTTGATCACCCACCCGAAAACTCTCTCCCTCGACTTGCTGGGAGGAGTACGAAACAAAAGGATGGACATGGTTCGACCGTCCATCAATCAACTCTGGTTCCCAGAGCGCGAATTGGAGTATAAACATCAAACGGGTGTGACTGACCACCCATTGTAAAACTCTAGTCCCCAAAGTGTGGATCGGAGTATAAACACAAAACGATGGACGTGGTTCGACCGTCCATCGATCAACTCTGGTTCCTAGAGCGCAAACAAGAGTATAAACATCAAATGGGTGTGACTGACCTCCCATCATAAAACTCCGCTCCCCAGAGTGCGGACCGGAGGATAAACAAACAAAAATGGACGTGGTTCGACCATCCATCGATCAACTATGGTTCCCAGAGCATGAACCGAAGTATAAACATCAAATGGGTGTGACTAACCACCCATCATAAAACTCTACTCCCCAGAGGGAGGATTGGAGTATAAACACAAAAAGATGGATGCGGTTCGACCATCCATCGATCAACTCTGGTTCCCAGAGCGTAGACCCGAGTATAAACATCAAACGGGTGTGACTGACCATCCATCATAAAACTCTGGTCCCTAGAGTGCGGACCAGAGTATAAACACAAAAAGATGGATGCAGTTCGGTCGTCCATCGATCAACTCTAGTTCCCGAAGCACGGACCGGAGTATAAACATCAAACGGGCCTGATTGACCACACATCATAAAACTCTGGTCCCCAAAGTGCGGACTGGGGTATAAACACAAAAGGATGGATGCGGTTTGACGTCCATCGATCGACTCTGGTTCCCAGAGCGTGGACTGGAGTATAAACATCAAACGGGTGTGACTGACCACCCATCAGAAAACTTTGGTCCCCAGAGCATGGACCAGAGTATAAACATGAAAAGTGGACGTAGTTCGACCGTCTACTCCTCAACTCTTGCCCTTTACTTGAGGGCAAACACACAACTCAAAGTGGTGCGATCTGACCATCTCCTCCCCTGCTCGAGCTGGAAGTTCTTTAGAATACTCATCTTACTCCTAAGGCTTGACAGAAACTAGATCCAAATTGAAGTGGACGCGGTATAACCGTCCATGCATCGACTCGTGCCCTGGATGCAGGGGCAGTTTAAGAGCCCGAGCCTATATTGGACGTGGTTCGACCGTCCAATCCAAAGAGGATGTGATACATCCATCCATGACCTGGTTTGCGCCTGAGGTACTGAAAACTATCCAGGCATTGCCCGGACATTGGCAAGCCCAAAATCCAAACCAAGACATGGACGCGGTTCGACCGTCCAGCAAGTAACTTTTGTCCCCTAGTGCGAATTGGAGTATAAACACAATTTGGGTGCGGTTCAACCACCCGCCAACAAACTCCTATCCCCAGAGTGCAGATATGAGTATAAATAAATAGATGAGTGCAATTTGACCACTCAATATTCCATAAACTCCGACCTGAACTCGATAGGAGGAGTATAAACTCACTACGGATGGAATTCGACCGTCCACGAACTAATTCTGCTAACCCAAAAATGGAAACGAGAGTATAAACTACTACAAGCTGAATACGACATCTTACTATAGCTCCGGCTAGGTGATCTTTACAACTTAAGGCAACAACATCAAGAAGGCCTCAATAAAAGACCAATTGGAATGACGTTCGAAGTTATGGGAGACCAATTATATCATACCTCTGGATCGACAAGCATTAATCCAAATTCTTTATATCGTGCCACTGGATTGGCGGTCAATATCGATCCATACCAAACACAAACAGATATAACCCGGATGTCCTTCGAAAAACTCCGATCATTAGAGTGCGGATAGGAGAATAAAGCACAAATGAGTCTGACTTGATCATTAATTCTCTAGCATCCTTCTTCGATCCGTCAGAAAGAGTATGAAATCGGGTAAGCATGGCCCAAATGCACCTAAGCCAACTCTATCCCTAGATCTGACGGGAGAATATGAATAAAAATGGACGTGATTGACCATCCATCTCCGAATGAATCCAATGCGATCGTTTATTCATTGACTCTTACCATGATCCAATTAAAAGAGCAATACGAAATGGACGTGACTCGACTGTCCGCACACTGATCCTTGCCCATTGTCCGATAGGGAGAGCATCAATCACTAGTTCAATGTGACTTAACCATCTACTCTTTAGTCCTGCCTGGAGTATGGTGACATCTGCACCAAAAATAGACGTGATTGACCGCCCAGTACCCAACTCATGCTTGAAATCAGATGGAGCATCAAAGTCTTCCCTCGGGAAGGAAAAACCAAAATACGCACGACTCAGCTTTCCATCAACTAGCTTGATCCCACGATTCAATGGGAAAGAGTATAAAGCTAAAGTGAACATAACTTGCCTTCCTACTTATCGACGTATACCCCAGACTTGGGGGCACGAGTGAGAAATAAGATGAATGTAAACCGACCATTCATCGATTAACTCTAAGTCTTCAGAGCTTAGGTGGGAGTATAAACACGACTAGGACGAGACTCGACCGTCCATGTAGTACATTTATCAACCCAAGACCGGGAGTAGAGGTGTGATCATCCAAAGACTGACTATGATAGCTCAATATTGTGACTCGTACCTGGTGTTTACAACAACTCGAGGCTACGACCAAAAGCATGCCTAGAGATAGAATCGTTGAATCGATGCCCAAGCTCATTAGCAACTGACCATCACTCCAAACCGAAGGACGGGTAACAATGAGTACATCGAGTGGAAAGCACATTACTCGAATATACGAGCAGATTCAAACTCAAAGCAAGAGCCAGCTATGCAGTTGCGCACAACATAAGGCTGGACCCTACTCGACACTTGATTCAATGTGCTTCTAAGCCTAATCTTCGGCCAGTTGCAGATAATCGCTCAAAGCATCTAGAGCCCTTCCTATCGAACTCAATAACTCATGAAAAGACTTTGGGATTCAATCGGAGTAACTGTCATCATTAACCATCCCAACCGGATTTCACGTTGATTGTTGCATGAAATAATTACATTTGAACTCGAGGAATCCAAGGCTACACCCACAGAGCTAACGATCAACATTACTGTCAACCATGGCGACCCATTACTGGTACTAAAGATCGGATCATAGCTTAGTGCAACGATGATAAAGGAATTAGATGGCTTTCTCCGAATGAGTCTTGATGTGTTCGCTTGGATCCATTCTGACATGTGTGTGATCTCACCAATTATCATGAGACATGCATTGAATGTCGACCCGAGGCATGTCCCAGTGAAACAAAAGCAACACGGCATGGATCCAGAAAGATTTGCTGCACTAAAGAGGAGGTGGATAAAATCAAAAACAATGGATTTATCCGCAATGCCCTTTACCCAAAATGGGTATCCAATCCAGTTCATGTAAAAAAAAGCTGATGGAAACTGGTGGACATATGTCAACTACTCTGACCTAAACACGGCATGCCTTAAAGACAACTTTCCACTTTCGAGGATCGACCAACTGGTAGACTCAACTGCTGGATATAGACTGCTTTCATTTATGGATGCGTACTCTGGATACAACCAGATCCCGATGCACGTCCCCCATCAGAAGCACACCAGCTTCATTACTGATCTAAGGCTATGTTATGATGCTATTTGAACTTAAGAACGCTAGTACAACTTACATAAGGCCGGTCAACCAAATGTTCAAAGACCAGGTCGGGCGATCAACGGAAGTATATGTTGATGATATGCTCATGAAGTCACGACGGTCAAAGGACCAAATCGATGACTTGGCGGAGATGTCCAGTTTCTCCAAAAACACGAAATGAAACCCAATCCCTTGAAATGCTCTTTCGGTGTTGCGTCAGGGAAATTTTGAGGTTTCATTGCCAATTCTCATGGAATCAAAGCCAATCCTATGAAGATTTATGGAATCATAGACATCCAGGTACCAAAGACTATCAAATAGGTATAGAGCCTCAATGGGAAGGTCATTATCCTAAATCAATTCATCTCCAAGGCCATCAACAAGTGAATTGTCTTCTTTGACCTAATCAGAAGAGGGAAGAGAAGCTTTGAATGGATGCAGGACTGCGTTGACGCATTTCAAGCTCTGATAAATCACTTAGAGCAACCTCCCATACTATCCAAGCTAATGGATCATGAATACTTATACATCTATTTAGTGGTGTCGGTACATGCCATGAGCGCCGCACTGTTATGCGAAGAGAATCAGATCCAGAGGCCAGTATATGACAGGTGTTGAGAGAAACTACCCGAAGCTAGAAGAGCTCGCATACTACCTGTTAATTGTGTCATGAAAGCTTCGTCTTTACTTCTAGGCTCACCCCATCAACGTCTGCACCGACTAGCTGTTATGACGGGTCCTACAATGACCTGAGATGTCTGGAAGGTTGCTTAAATGGAATATCGAGCTAAGAAATTCAATATTACTTATCTCTCTCGGAGACCTATCTAGGGACAGACATTAGCGGACAGCTGAATTCATTGCACTAGACGACTCTCCAAAAAGCAGTGGAGAACCAACCAATCGATGGAAAATGTACACAGATGAAGCATCCAACGATCAGTGTTCTAGAACCAAAGTCATGTTGATGACTCCTGATGGAACATTTGATCTGCTATACCTTAAAGCTCGACTTCCCTACAATAAATAATGAAGCCGGGTATGAAGCTTTGATCGCCGGGCTCAAAGTTGCCAGGCAACTAGGAGTGAAAACTTTACAAATCTTTTGTGATCCCGGTTATTAGTATGCCAAGTCACAGGAGATTGTCAAGCTAGGGGGTAGCGACTTCCTCCTTATCTTAGTCGGGTCCAAGAGCTACTAGCCGACTTTTATTATTACACCATTACACACATCCCTAAAGATACAGAATGAGAAAGACGACTCACTGGCTAAGCTGGCTAGTTTCGGGAATGTGCAGCAAATAGACTTTGTCCCGATTAAAGTACTAAATGCTCCAAGCATCGACCAGATGGAGATTGGTTGGGTTCTGGAGACGGAGCCGGAAAGGGAGTCATGGATGACTCCTATCTAAGATTATCTGCAACGAGGGATCCTTCCAGGAAAGAGGAGTGAAGAACGACAGACCTCCGCAAAGCTTCACGCTAAATCGTCTAAGAAGGAATCATGTATAGAAAAGGTTTCTCCATTCTCCTGCTTCGCTGTATCGCCCATGAAGAAATAAAACGAGTCTTGAGTGAAGTCCATGAAGGAGAATGCGACGATCACACTGGGGGCAAACCCTGACAAAGAAAATACTCCGCTACAGGTATTACTTGCCAATTGTCAAACGAGATGCAGCTCATCATGCTAGACAATGCGATGAGTACTAGATGTTTACAAAAAATTCCGTGAGCTCCGCCAATGGAAGTTACACAAATAGGCATTGATATTATCGGTTCATTATCGATTTCTAAAGACAAAGCAAATTACGCCATCGTTGCAGTGGATTACTTCGCCAAATAGGCTAAAGCTGAACCGTTAGCCACAATCATGGCGAAGAAAGTGATCAACTTCATTGTCCAGAGCATCATCTGTCATTTTAGCCTTCCACGAAAACCGATAATGGAACTCAATTCGACATCGCTTAATTCAAAGACTTCTGCCGTCGGCATCATATTGAGAAAAGATTCGCGGCAGTTTCTCACCCTCAAGTTAATGGACAAGTCGAAGCTGTTAACAAAATCATAAAGTCCATTTGAAAGAAACGTTTGGAAAAGGCTAGATGCAAGTGGGTGGATGAACACCCAACAACATTATGGGCTTACAGAACCATCCACAAGTCCGCGACTGGCCATACTCCATTCGCCTTTGCTTACGGCTCTGAAGCCGTCATTCCTTTAGAACTTGAAGTCCCTTCCCATCAAGTGACTTATTACGACCCTTATTTCCTTATATATAAAAAATATAAATGAGGAATTGCAATCCAACTGCAATTAAACTATAAGAAATTGGTGACGACTCGTGGGCGTACATCCGGGAGCCAATGATAAGAACGTGTACCTGAACGTGCACGTGTATATTCTAAAAATTCGATTTCTTGAAACCGACAGAAATTGAATTTCCACCTGGAGTTCTTAGAGAAATGACTGGATCAGATAGCCAAAGCTTACTAGCCTCATAGAACCAGACACGGATAGCAACTGATAGAATGCAGTCCTGAATTTATACTGTTGGAAATCAACCAATAGTCATGACGAACAGAAAGAAATGAAACTATCAGTAAAGATGACTCAAAGGAAGGATAGCGACCATTTAATAAACTGAATGGAATCCTTTTCGATGATTGAAGCTTGCGGTAATTCAAAGCATGTCATGTTCGAACAAGACATACTTTGGGGGCAAAATGTTATCCCACCTTTTGGCAAGGCCGTGATACCGTAGATTTGACTAAAAACGAGTGGTTACCAACCTTGAGAATCAATGATATACAAGACTATGGACTATGGTCGAGCATATTCAGACCAGGTCCCAATCATGGTGCAATCAATATAAAGTGACAAGGAAGGCCCCATGAGGCTACATTTCAGATTTCAAGTCAATCGGAGTTCGTAAGCTCGAGTTCTGGGCAAATGAAGAATTTATATGGATTAATCTAAAACGATCCATAAAATAGCATAAATCGACGAAGATCGATCAATATCTCAAAATCTACAAAGCCAATGCACTTGAAACTTTCAGAGCATCAATATATTGAAGAGTGGAGTCTACAAAAATGATCGTATGACAAAGCTTCCAAATCTGGGAAAGACATACCGATCGTTCCACAACGATCGTACAAAATAGCTAGAACAATCCATAATTTCACGGAAAATGTGATATCTCACAAACGGTATGTCGAAATTGCACGAAATTAGGAGAGCAAGTATTTTACACCATAAAAAGCCTACACTATCAATCGCACATCAATTAGAGGCCAAATAACGATCGGCTAAACTTTGGCCGATCTTTCCAAAATATCGAGTTAGGGCCAACAATCGTTATGGTGGGCCCCTATGGATCTAGCGAGTCTTTTTGCAAAATTTCAGCCCAATCCATGCACGTCTTCTCCTATAAATATAGCAGCCATTCTCCATAAAGAGGATCCTTCTTTCTGCTGCCTAGGCTCTGCCATTTTTATTCTTCACTCTTGTATTAATGGATCCTAGCTGATCCAAACATTCTTGTAATCATAATCCAATGCAAGATCAATAGAAATATGAAGTGGACGTAGGCCAAGATTGCCAAACCACTATAAAAATCAGTGTGTTCATTTACTTTTTCTGCTATGTTTTTAATTTCTTTCATTGTTTAATCTCTACGAGATTCTATTGGGTGTTGATGCCCATTTTTGGCATCAACAGACGATGAATGTAATTTATGAGCATTGAGTAAATAGGAGGAAAAAAATATTTTTTACTAAAATCCCCTCCGAATTAATAAATAATTGAATTGTGTGATTTTTTTGGACTTCTATATCGTGGGGATTTTGAGTAAACGGATTAGTAATACCGAACGGCATGGGATGTTCAATTATATTTTTTCGATTACTTATTTGACTCATCGTATATAATAATTGTGTGATAGTAAATGTAATTTACCAGCATTGAGAATAGGAAAATACCAACAGGTGGTATGGGATGCCTGAGTTAATATTTGTTCGATTAGTTTTCATAAGTAAATGTCACTTATATAGGAAAATACAGGGTATTATATGAGATTATTACATAGAGGTAGCCAGCTGAGAGCCTTATGTGTATTTATTGATCGAGAAATATACTCCTATTATCTGGAGAGGAGTAAAAACAGATTATACTAGTATCCATCTTAGAGGCATGATTGCAAGGTCACTCCCTGAATCTGTGACATGCCATTTTGATGTGTATGGATGAGAGTAAAGGCCGAGAGCCACTGCTCCCATGTCACCTAGGCTAACAACCTATTACCATTAGGGCACTTATAGGGTTGTGACCATTGCGTAGCGTAGACTCGCACTTAATGGATATTGGGTCGCGATTATCGTCAAGGTAATGAAAGATTGTAGGAGTAGCAGTGAGAGCATATAAGGAAGGCTCTTGGAGCAGGCTAAGAGTTGTTAGTCTCCTCTCTGATTATAGTGGGCATGCGATATTAAGATTACATCTCATTGTACTATTATTATTGTGTGTTGATTCATGGGATCGAGAGTTTCATGAATTAGTGTGACCTCGTACCTACCTATTAAATGGATATTTGAGAGATAACTAGGTTGCCAAATCCAACTGGTAAAACACTATGGCTCCACCCAACTGATCAAATAAATCATCAATTCTCGGAAAATGGTATCTATTATGTATCATCTTCTCATTCAGCTTACGATAATCAATACACAACCTCAATGACCCATTCAGTATCTTCACGAACACCGTAGCCACTCCCCAAGGCAAACTGCTTGGTCTAATAAAACTCCTTCCTTCTAAGTCCAACAGCTGCACCTTTGACTCTTTCATTCCAGTAGGTGTCATTCAGCTAGGCGTTCTACTAACGGGTTCAGCTCAAGTATAAGATCAATTTTGAACTCAATAGCTCTCCTCGGTGGTAATCATGTAACTGGTTCAAAAACATCGGCATATTCTGTTACAACTAAAACCCGATTCAACTCATCTTCACCTCTATTGCACCTAATAAAGCACAAACATCTAAACTCGAATTCTCAACTAAGTATATAATTTGATCACCACTATTAAGTTGTCTTAATGATATTTTCCTATCCTGGCAAAATATCTTAAAATCATATTTTCTCAACCAATCCATACCCAAAATAATTCCAAAGTCCACAAAATCAAACATAAACAAACTGCAGGCAAAAGTATAACCAAACAACTCAAATTCTAGATGTCACATCTCATCCCAAGAGTTGCATACCCTCTTATTAGATTTGTGATCCTTAAGTAAGTAATAAGGTATGATGGTTCTAAATCTAACCTATCTAGCAAACACTGAGAGATAAAAGAATGTGATGCACCAGTATCAAATAATACTCTAACAGGTATGTCATGAATCAAAATTGTACCTTCTATCATAGCCTTTCCCTTCTCCTTTGCAGTTGGGCTAGAAGATGATGGCTCCAAAGCAAATACCTTTCCTTTTCCGCCATGGCCGCTTCTAGACATTTATTATTATAATTCCCCACCCGGTTGCAGTTACAGCGCTTCACATTCTTCTTTTCAACAACCGTCTTACCATCACTAGATCGACACTCATTAGCATAGTGCCACTTCTTGTCACACATATAACAAATAATATTAGCTTCCCTTTCTTGGAAGCTCCACCGTTCTAAGCTCCATTCCCCTTGAAGAGCTTTCTCTTCTTACTCTGAGAACTCTAGGTTTCCACCTGCTGATCCTTCCCAAAAGTCAAAAGCATCTCCTCCTTCCTTATAGCCATCTCCACCACTACATTACCTGGGTCCCTAAGGCGTGACATTGTTGCCCTGGAAATCTCCAGCTTTAAACGCCGGATGAACTTTTCATTTCTCTTGATCACGGTATCAATGGTGCCACGTCTATATATGGACAACTCATCAAACTTAGTTGCATACTCTAGGACAGACATTTCTCCTTGCTCCAATTCCATAAATTTCCCGAGCAAAGTTGACTTGGCTATCTCAGACAAAAACCTTTCCTCAAACCTCCTCCTAAACTTAGCTCAGGTCAATTCCTCTTCTGGTGACACCCGGTTTCACCAGTACAAAGCAGTTCCCTACAATTGCCTTAATGTCAAACTCCTTTTCTGCTCATCGTTCAAACCTAGATTAACAAAAATCCTTTCGTAGTATAATAGCTAGTTCTTCACTTCAATTGCGTCTTCGGTTTCAAGAAAAGGCTTTCCTCCAAGGCTGGTGTAATCCGGGCTCAACTTAGCATAGTTATTACCAACCGGCACCACGGGATTAGCTCCTCTCGCATTAGCAACATTCTCTCCAGCCAAAACGACAACAGCTCCAGCTTGCACCATGTTGATAAAGAACTGATACATAACCTCCATATCTACTGGTGGAGTTCCTGCACTCACATTAGCATTTGCATTTTGATTAGCATTTGCCGATCGACCCTAGTTCCTTCTTATATCGGGCCGACCATTTCCATTTGTCGTGGTACTTCCTCCACCTAGATTCACCCTTCCATTTCTTACTTCCGTATCTACCTTTCTCATAATCTACATATGAGGCTTAATAAGATACAAAAGGACAGTCTAAGAGAGAGGAGAGAATACATCCTATATAGCAAATACAAGTACGTTACTGTAGCTTTATCCCATACCTCGATCTTATTCTCTGATTCATTGGATTATGTTTTCAAAAACCTTTAATCTTTTAAATTTTTACCTATGCTCCAATACCAAACTGTAACATCCTCCATTTTGGGATTCGAAATTAAGTGCTATGGATGCTACAGTTATCCACAGCATTAATTTTTGGTGATAAAAATGCACCTATGTTAATCATATCAATAATATCAGAAGCATAAGAATATGAAAATTTTCAAACACATTTCAATTGCAAACCTTTTTATTTCATTTATAAAATTTCATATTTATTGCATAATCTCATTCGATCCTACATCCAGAGAAAATATAATTATTACAAAATACTCCAAGAGCGACAAATGAAATGCCCCGTTGGTTGATTAGAGTCTAATACTTGATAGTTATAACTTCTATCATTACATCCATTTAGACACAAAACAACATAGTGGAAAATAAAAGCTCCTACTAATAGTTAGCTTGCCTCCTGCACGTCTCCAGAAGCTTATTCGTTTAATCTGAAAACCTCAAAACCCTTACTCCCGGCCTACTCAAATGAGTATCCGAGAGTTTAAGGGAAAAAACAAAATCTTCGAGTTAGATAAAAGGTCTGATGTGAATAATAACCTACCATCTCGAACGAAAATAGATATCTAGTGAGACCATGCCGCAGAGCGGAACGGGTTTTCCTCTCACTAGTATCTTAACCAATTATGTCAATCAAAATTCATGCATCTGCAACCACAATGGTTAGAACATAGTAAAATAATCATTTGCAGACATGCAACATGGGTAAGTCTGATTAATCTGTCTTCACTGTGTTATACACTCTCTTACCCCACCCAAATCATATAAAGGATTACCCATCCCAATTTAATAGACTACCCATCTAAATTTAATCTAACTACCCATCTTATATTTATGTGGATTACCCATCTTACATATAAACATTATATGGGTTATCTATCATGGGCCATATGGACTACCATCACACATATTTTATCTAATTAAAATTCATGTGGACTATCCATTACACATGTCTCGTTTGTCTAAAATTATGTGGACAATCCATCACACATATCCTAGTTTTCCTAGGATGACAGTGAACCCATCATGAACCATATAGAGACTGTCCATCTCTGGCATTATATGGACTATCCATCACACATCTCGTAGCTTTCCTAGGATGACCATGAACCCATCAAATATCATTTACAATTCGAATATAACATTATTCAACCAAGTTCCCAACAGATGTCTATTGGTATCCCTAATTAGGTTGTCAACCATTAAATTTATGGCATATCGAAAATAATATACATTTGTATCCACAATGAAATTGTTGAATTCATAAAACATATGGTTGATCAAGTCATCAATAACAATTCGGAATAGAAAGCTTACGGCATTCATGCCGTTAAAAACGACATCGAACCCCTATCTGAGATTCAAAAATAAAATTATGAATTTATAAATTATAAGACTAAGCTGTCAAAATCATAAGTTTATTGACTTTCTTCAAATGTAGGCTATCTCGCCTTTAAAACATGACTTTTAGTTTGCTTGAAAACAAGGCTTCTCGGCCTATAAAGCATTAGTCACAAAATAAAAGGGTTACGACATCAAAGCCGCATAACCTGGTTACCGAAAACAGGGAAAACATGTGATATTGGAGCTGAAAAGTTACGGCATCAATTACTCAAGTCGAAATTAATTTCTTATGGCATCAACACTTTAAAAAACTATGATGTCGAAAATTTGGTACTTCGGCTATTATGTCACAAAACAGTTAATATCGGAAGTTATGACTTGCAGCATCAAAGCCTTAAAATAATAGATCTCGGGTTCATAAAATTGCGGTGACTATGCCGCTACTTGAAGGTTGGTGAAAATATTCGACATCAAAGCCTCTAAAGCATAGGTTAAAAAGTTGAAGACTTGCGGCATCAATGCCGTGTGATATGGGTTTTAAAACAAAAGGACAAGGAATGTCGCGCTTTAGAAACAAAGTAGAGCTTCGAAATCAATATCTGATCTCTTCACCCACAAGATGCCGCATTCCTCCTACGACGGATGTCGAATATCATGAGGGATGCCGCATGTCATCGATGGCATTACTGTAATAAACATTAAAACTGTTTTCTTTCCTTTTTAACCTAATTTCTTTTTACCAACTCTAATCCTTTGTCAATTTTCTATTGGTTAAAAACAAACTTTATCAATTTCTTTGCAGAAAGACTACCGCAAGTCAGTTTTATCTTTCCAAATCCATGTCGCAACCCATCAATTAATATTATTACTTAATATTAATTATAAGTTTTTCTAGCTTAGTAAATTCATATAAAATCATAACTTTCTTGGAAAAATCCCCAAAAATCAGAATTTATATATTCTTTCTCCTGTAAAAATTTCGAGACCAAAATAATTATGTAATTATTTTTAATAATAAAAACCCGAAATAAGCACTATTTTCTCCTTATGAAATTTATAAAATATTCATATTAACTTGGAAAATTATGAAATTAAAAACTCATTTCCAAAATAATGTTTTACACAACATACTAGAAAATCAAATCAATTAGAGATTAAAAACTTAAGTTTTACCTTTAAAACCTATCATAATAATTCTATAAAATTTTCATAGATCATTATTCTATCCAAACAATGATCAAACATCCATAACATGGAAAAACATTCAAGGTCAATTCTAAAATTAGCCATAACCGAATTCAAAAACACAAAATAGAGATGATCAATTATTATTTACCCTAGATTGGATGATGGGATTCAGATTTGATGGAATTTAGCTTTTCTAAGCTTTACCCTTTGAATCCTATTAGTTCCCCTTCTTTCTTCCTTAATTATGGTCGGCCTTTTTATTTTCTTTTGATTATTTTGTGAATGTAAAATGAGAATGAATGAGAGAGGGATGGATTAAAGGATGAAATAAGGTTCTATTCTTAATTTTCCCCTCTTATTTATTCCCCTCTTTTATAAGTTTTAAAACAATCTTATTAACTGATTAGTTAAGGCATGACCCAATTAATTATCAAATCTCATCTTCTTTATCCTACTACATTATTCTATTTAATCTATCCAATTAAATCTTATGAATAATGTTAAACTGAAATTAGGAGTGTTATAGGCTTCCCTCCTTAAAGAATTTCGTCCTCAAAATACGGTAAGGACCACACAATAAATATATCAAATATGCAAACAACTGTAACAAACAATGTCAGTATATCCTACCAGCTTGAAAGTATATATAACAATTATAAAACATACCGTCATAACAACTCAGGATAAGTATCCATAATCCTATCCTCTGTTTTCTAAGTATAGTCTTTCTCATTGTCGCCCCACTAGATTTTCACTAACCCGACTATCTTGATCTTTAGCCTCTTCTCATCTTTGGCCATAACATGAATTGTTTTTTTCACAAAAGTCGAATCTGTTTCCACTATCAAATCTTCCAATGCTGTCGAAGCAATAGTAGTCTTTGGATCATGCACATAATTCCTTAGATGGGAAACATGAAAAACATTATGGACTCCTGCCAAACTACTCGGTAACTCTACCTGGTATGCGAGTTTTCCGGTCCTCTCTATAATAGGGAAGGGTCCAACATATATAGTATCGGTTTCCCTGACTTTCTAAATCGTACCACACCCTTCATCGGTGATACTTTAACAAAAACACGATCTTTAACCGAGAACTCTAGATCCTTACACCTCTTATATGAATAACTTTTCTGCATAAACTGAGCCTCCTTTATCCGTGCTTGGATCAACTCAATCTTTTCTGTGGCTTCCCTCGCCATATCTGGACCAACAACCAATCTGTCTCTAGTCTTCAACCAACATGCTGGTGATTTGCATAGCATTCCGTACAAAACTTCGAAAGGCGCCATTCCTATACTAGTCTAATAACTATTGTTATAGAAAAACTTAACTAAGTGCAAATGATCTTCCCATGACCCACCAAAATCTAGCACACAAGCTCTTAGCAAATCTTTAAGTACCTTATTGACAGTCTCTGTCTGTCCATCTGTCTGTGGGTGATAAGTGGTAATCATCTTAAGCTTGGTACCTAATACATTATGTAGGCTCTTCTAGAATTCACTAGTAAACAAAGTATCTCTATCGCTAACTATACTACTAGTAATCCCATGAAGTCTAACAATGTTCTTCATAAACAATTTAGCCAATACAAGTGCCGTCATGATCAACTTAACGGGAATGAAATGTGCACTCTTGGTCAATCTATCCAATATAACCCAAATGCTCTCATTTCCTCTATTCGACCTTGGCAGCCCGTCAATAAAATCCATGGATATAAAACCCCATTTCCAAATAGGTATATCTAAATGTTGAAGTAGTCCACTTGGCTTTTGATGCTCGGCTTTCACTTGTTGGCAATTCAAACATTACTTTATCCATAAGCATACATATCTTTTCATACCTTTCCAGAAGAAACTCCTCTTCATATCCATATACATCTTAGTTCCTCCTGGATGAGTAGTAAACTTCAATTGATGACATTTACTAAGAACTTCCTTAGGTCACCGACATCTGGAACACACAATCGTCCATTCCTTTCTTCACCATCCATTCTGGTCAAGACTAAAATCCATTAAATCATTAATCTCAGTTCCACCTTCAAGCCTTCTAATCCTTTCGGCTAGCAATGGATCATCCCTCTGCTTTGAAGTAATCATTTTAATCATCACTAGATAAACTTCCAAACATGACAATATGGCAGTTTCCCGACTAGAACTAGCCGTTGATCTTAACTGCACACAGTTAATGTTTCTAGATCCTTACATTCTGCTATCATAGCTAACACCACATTTTGATGTTTCCTGCTAAGCGCATCGGCAACTTTATTTCCTTTTCTTAGCGTATACTCAATACCAAAATCATAAGCTGCTAAAAACTCTAGCCATCTCCGCTGTCTCATATTCAACTCTTTCTAAGAGAATAAACACCTCGAAGACTTATGATCTGTAAATAACTCAAATCTTTCTCCTTAGAGATAATATCTCCACACTTTTGAAGCAAAGATCACTAAGCCAACTCCAAATCATGAATCAGATACCTAACTTCATGTGGTCTGAGCTGTCGAGAAGCGTAGGCAATCACTTTCCCTCTTTGTATCAACACAGCTCCTAATTTTGTTCCACGTGCATCTGTATACACCACTAAATCCTGATTACCATTTGGCACAACTAACACGAGCGCATTGGTCAATAAATGTTTTGGCTTTTCGAATGCTTCCTCACATTTACTAGACCAAGCAAATTTTACATTCTTTCTAGTTAGTTTAGTCAAGGGTGCTGCTATCCGAGAGAAACTTTGACGAATCTTCGGCAATAGCTAGCTAATCCAAGAAAACTTTTTATGTCGATCACCATCTTGGGTCTCTTCTAATTATTTATAGCTTCAATCTTAGCTGGATCCATAGAAAATTCTTCCTTTGAAGCTACATGACTAAGAAACTTCACTTCTCTCTTCCAAAAATAACACTTCGAAAACGTCACTTTTAGTTGATGTTGCCTTAACTTCTCAAGCTTCTAATATGAATCTGATGATCTCTTTCATCATTAAAATATATCAAAATGTCATCAACGAACACCAACATGAACCTATCCAAGTGCTCACGAAAAATTCGGTTCATCAAGTCGATAAAGAAAGCTGACACATTAGTCAACCCGAATGGCATGACTAACCACTCATATGAACCGTACCTCATTCGAAACACCGTCAAAGGAATACTATCTGCCACCTTAGTTAATGGAACCCCATCATCAAATCTAACTAGGAAAACACTTTGGCTACACTCAACTGATCAAATAGATCATCAATTCTTGGTAAAAGATATATGTTCTTTATCGTCTTCTTATTCAGTTTACGATAATCAATACCAACCTCAACGACCCATCTGGTTTCCTTACGAACACAACAACTGCTCCCCAAGGGGAACTGCTTAGTCCAATAAAACTCTTTCTTTCTAATTCCACCAACTGAACCTTTCACTCTTTCATCTCAATAGGCGTCATTCTGCTAGGTAGTCTACTAACAGGTTCAGCTCTAAGTACAAGATCAATTATGAACTCAATAGCTCTCCTTGGTGGTAATCCCGTAACTGTTCAAAAAAATCTGCAAACTCTCTTACAAAATCAAACATAAACAAATTACAGGCAAAATTATGACCAAACAACTAAAATTCTAGATGGTCATATCTCATCCTAAGAGTTGCATACCCTCCTGTTGGATTTGTGACCCTTAAGGAATTAATAAGTGTTATCCGGCCTTTTAACCCACTATATTTAGACTGACTAGACAAGCTAGACTCGACGATTATTGAGGCAAGAAGCCAAGAGAGATGATCCTAGGGTCCAAAAACCAAATACAGACAAGACCATGAGACGACGGTCGAACGAACTAAGGAAAACATCATGCTAGAATTCATATAAGTGCTTCACACGGTCGAACGAACTAAGGAAAACAACATGCTAGAATTCATATAAGTGCTTCACACTATGTAAGGGACCGGTACTGATCCCTAAGGGTATACCCAAAGTGGCCGCTACTCCTATGGCACTCTTCTCTATCTACATATAGCCTGATTCAAGTGTTGTTCTGGAATTCCTATGAATCGTATTGACAATCTCCATATATGACTTAAAGCAGCAATTAAACCTTCTATAGATCCATCGCTTGCACCAAAAAATACCTAGGCGACTATGTAAAAAAACCTTGGAAACATGAAACCAACATCAAGACGAGTCAATACAAGGAGTCACAAGACCTATGATGCATACATAGGGATTAATATTGATTCCTTAGGTACTGATCCCCAACCCTAGGAGATCTAAGGCCAAGATTTTTTTTAGAAGACTTCGTCTTCTCCATGAGGATCTGTAGGCGAAATAACAGCAAGATATTTGATCCTTTACCTATAAATACATGGGCAATGCTCATTCTAAGGATCTATACGCTACTGCTATACACAAACTCCACTATACTCTAGGATCCCTATTGATCCCTTATACTTGTAATCACAAAAACTAGTGCAAAAGCAATAAAATCATTCAAGTGGAAGTAGGTCAAGATTACCAAATCACTATAAATTTGTGTTTGCTAGTTTTTACTCAGTTTTCATTTTCTTTCTTCATTTAACCTCCACTCACTTACTCTTATGGGTGTTTGTGCCATTTTTGGTTCAAACATTTTGGTGCCTTCATTGAGAAACTTGATTCTCAGGCTATTTGAATCCTTATCTACTATTGATTGCCAAAAATCCATAAAGAAATCTAGTTTCTTCTCAGCTAGTTTCCCCACTACTCAGATCTAAACAAAGTCTACAAGAAGCTATCTTCAATGGCCTCCAGGAAAGACAAAGTTGTTGCCTCATAAAGAGATACCGATGAAATAGATAACGCTAACCTTTACATCCTGGATGAAGATGCGCAACAAGAAGCTATTAATGTCCAAAATCCATCTTATGCTATCACTATGATTTATTTTGAGCGTATGATGAAAGAGCTACAAGATAGCCATGTAGAGTTGAAGTAGCAAATCCAAGAGAATAGAAACTTGATGACCCAACTGAATACCCACCATAGGAAGACTAGGAGAGAGCCATCTCCTCCATACTCTGAATCAAGCATTTCCTCATCATCTGACCACATCCGTTGAAGCAGAGGTGAAGGATGGAGGCATATGGACTTGGAACATCAAGGAAACTGCCTAGAGATTACGCGACTAACTCCGCCTAGGATTTGGGATCAGTACTGATCCCTCCCCTATAGGGGTCAGTACCGAACCTATCCACCAAGGGTTAAGCCTTCAAGGTGGAATTGGAATGCAATCCGGATGCACTATGACTGACCAAGGCACCGAAAAGAGTTTGCTGCTGAATTGCTCCTAAGGAATGAATGCACAACTGTCGAGCAAACGGTTCTTCCGAAGCTGGGAGAACTTAGGAGACGAAGCACGAACCAGGATCGTTTAATGGGCTAAGCACAAGGATTAGATTATGATTACCAAACCCAACAGGTACCCAAGAGCCAAACTTAGTTGAGATGGTAAGGCAACTTGTGAGAGAAAGTCAAAGCCAAACTAACGATGACTGAGGCACTTCCCCTAGTCAAAATCCCTCCATTGAAGCAGTCTTACACAAAGACTATCCATGGAGATTCAACATGCCGAAGATGCCCTCATACTTAGGAAAGACTATCCTAGACAACATCTCATGAAATATGAGTGGCATATGGACTCCGCTAGAGCAGCAGATGCAATCAAGTATAGGTACTTCCCAATCTTCCTAGAAGGAGTAGCGACCATATGGTTTACTCAACTACTACCAAGATCCATCTCTTCTTTTGATCAACTAGCAAGGAAATTCATCGAGCAGTTCAGAATGCACACGACTCGCCCCAAGTATGTCATGTCGTTTCTAACTTATTCCAAGGACCGGAGAATCGCTCAAAGACTTTTCGCAAAGATTTAATACTGTTGCGACCGAGGTGAGCATCTCTCAGAACAATATAATCTTGATGGCTTTGATTAGGGGGATCCACCCCGATACAGAATTTTTGAATGGTTATCGAGAAAGCCTTCTGCTACTCTGGATCATTTTTATAGCAAAGAAACCCAGTACTTGCGCAAGGAGGAGGTTACACTGACTAGGAGAGGCAATGATACAGGTCAGCAGGCCGAAGCGGTGCGAAGCAACGTCGCTGTGAGACAGTCCGGAGCAAGTTCCCGGAATATAGCCGTGAATGTATAGAATAAGAGAAATGGTCAGAGCAAAGCCGTAGCGGGGCCCCAAATGAAAACCCGGATTCTAGGAGACGATCGAGAATCCCGAGATTTGAAACCTATACCTCATAATATGACTCAACTGAAAATATTTACTTAGTTACTCGCGACTCGGAGCAGTACAGAACACCAGCCCCGAGAGAGTCAACTGAAGAACAAAGGAAGTCTGGAAAATTCTGTAGATTTCATGAGACATGTGGTCATGACATAGATGAGTGTAAACACCTTTGTGATATGATCGAAGAATTGATCGGAAAGAAAAAGCTCCAACAGTTTGTGAAAAACCAACATGATGGCAGGCGAGGAACATCCGACCCCCAATGAGGACAGACCACTCCTATGCTGACGAACCTAGGCAGCCTGTAAGGAGATTGATTATAAACTAGACCACTGACGGTCATCTTCCAACGGTGAAGGGCTGGAGCAGAATGGAATAGCGAGCATCTACAATGCTATTTCGCTTGAGAATAAAACTTATTCCTATTTGCTTTGAATTATTTCATAAAGCAGACTCTATTTTTTTTAACAAAGTGGCCTTTTAGCCATGCAAATTTACGTTTATGCAATTTTGTTGTGAACCATGACCAACTCAAATGAAACTGCATATGAATAATGTAGGTGTGCAGGTACCTAGAGTTAGGTGTGCAGGCACCTACACCAAATCGCCATGGCCTATGATCAAACCTATGGAGCTCTATCGAGGCGAGCGTGACTCGATCGCTCATTGGCCAACTCTTACCACTGACTTGGGTGAAAGACCGTGATCCAAAAATAGATGTGACTGACCATCCATCAACTTAACTCTATCCCTTGACCCGACAGGGGGAGTTCAAACCAAAATGGATGTGACTGACCATCCTTCAACTTAACTATATCCTTTGACCCGACAGAGGGAGTTCAAACCAAAATGGATTTGACTGACCATCCATTAACTTAACTCTATCCCTTGACCCGACGGGGGGAGTTCAAACCAAAATGGGTGCGACTGACCATCCATCAACTTAACTCTATCCCTTAACCCGATAGGGGAAGTTCAAACCAAAATGGATGTGACTGACCATCTATCAACTTAACTCTATCTGTTGATTCTACAGGGGGAGTTCAAACCCAAATGGATGTAACTAACCATCCATCAACTTAACTCTATCCCTTGACCCGACAGGGGGAGATCAAACCAAAATGGATGTGACTGACCATCCATCAACATAACTCTATCCGTTGACCCGACAGGGGGATCAAACCAAAATGGATGTGACTGACCATCCATCGGCCTACTCTTTTCCTTGGTCCGAGGGAAGGAGTATGAAGTTAGAATGGATTTGACATGACTGTCCATTCGCCAACTTTGATCATCCAAACAAAGGTGAACGTGACTTGACAGTTTACTTATTGGCTTCTGCCCTTGACACGGGAGCAGAAGTATAACTCGATATAAATGTGATCCGACCATCCATCAGCTCACACTATCTATGATATGGACATTCATTGACTCCTACCTTTGATCCAACAGGGGGAGTACCAGCTCAAGAAGGGTGTGACCTGACCATTCATTTGCTAACTCAGACCTTAGACCAGATGGGGAAAATATAACTTCATAAGGACGAGAATCAACTGTTTGTGCACTAATCTCGTTAATCCAAGACTAGGGGCAGGAGTATAATCACCTTAAAGATGGATACGATAGCTTAACACTATGGCATGTGCCTAGTGTTTGAGATGACTTAAGGCTACGGCCGAAAGGATGCCTTAGGATAAAAAACAAACAAAACGACTTATTATTACAGTTCCATGGAACTTGGCAATGACCTATAGGAACATGAACATGCTTGGGAGCCAATGGAAAAAGAATGTGCATGGACATACGAGCGTGTATGCATACTCAATATGCAATTTCCTGAATCGGCGAGAATTGAATTCTTAATTCGAACTTTCAGAAAAGGAACCAATTTAGATAATCGAGGCCTACTAACTTAATCAATTAGCTCAGTGGAACCGAGCATAGACAATTACCAAGAAATTACATTTCGATTTTACAATGTCAGATATCGACCAAGCATTGCAGCGAATAGTTAGAGATACAACTTTTCACAAAAAGAAACTCGACTAAAGGGTAACGACCATTCAAGGCATAGAGTGGAATCCTTTTCGACGATCCTAACTTGTCTAGAGTCAAAGCACGTCATGTTTGAAATAAGATGTACTTTGGAGGCAACTGTTATCTGACTTTTTCACCTAGCAATATATAGACCGACTGGACAAGTTAGACTCGACGATTATCAAGGCAAGCAGCCCAGAGAGTTGATCGTATGTTCCATAAACAAAATACAGACAAAACTACAAGACGACATTCGAACGAACTAAGGAAAACAACATCCTAGAATTCACTAAGTGCTTCAACCTATATAGGGGATCGGTACCGATCCCTAGGGTACACCCAAATTGACCCTTACTCCTATGGCACTCTTCTCTATCTACATAAAGCCTAATTCAAGGTTTGTTCCAAAGTTCCTATACAACGTATTGACAATCTGCATATATGGCTTAAAGGGGCAATTCAACCTTCTGTAGATCCATCGCTTGGATCAAAAAACACATAGGCGACCATGCAAAACAACTTTGAAAACATGAAACTAACATTAAAACGAATTAACACAAGAAGTTGCAAGACCCTATGATGCATACATAGGGATCGGTACCGATCCCCAACCCTAGGGAATTCGGGGCTAAGATTTTTTGGGGGACCTCGTCTTCATCATGAGGATCTGTATGTGAAATATCAGTGAGATATTTGGTCGTTTACCCCTATAAATACATGGACAATGCTTTATTCTAAGGATCTTTAAGCTGCTGCTACTCACAAACTCCATTGTATGCTGGGATCCCTACTGATCCCTCGTACTTGTAATCACAAAAACTAGTGCAAAAGCAATAAAATCATTCAAGTGGATGTAGGCCAAGATTGTCAAACCACTATAAATTTTTGTGTGCTTGTTTTTACTCAATTTTCATTTGTTTTCTTCATTTAATCTCTACTCTCTTACTCTTTTGGGTGTTTGTGCCATTTTTGGTTCAAATAACAAGGTATGATGGTTCTAAATCTATCTTATCTACCAAACACTGAGAGACAAAAGAATGTGATGCACCCATATCAAATAATACTCTAACAAGTATGCCATGAATCAAAAGCGTACCACCCATCAAAGTCTTTTCCTTCTCCTCTAGTGTTGGCCTACAAGATGATGGATCCAATGCAAAGACCTTTCCTTTTTCCGCCTTGGCCGCTTCTGGACATTTATCCATATAATGCCCCACTTAGTTGCGGTTATAGCACTTTACATTCTTCTTTCCCACAGCTACCTTACCATCACTAGGTCGACACTCATTAGCAAAGTGCCCCTTCTTGTCACATTTGCAACAAACGATATCAGTTTTCCCTTTCTTGGCACCTTCACCCTTCTGAGCTCCCTTCCCTTTGAAGAGCTTTCTGTTCTTACTCTGAGTACTCTGGGTGTCTACCTGTTCATCTTCCCAAAAGTCGAAAGCATCTCCTCGTTCCTTATAGCCATCTCCACTACTACATTACTTGGAACCCTAAGGCGCGGCTTTAAACATCGAGCGAACTTTTCATTTCTCTTGATCGCGGTATCAATGGTGGTCTGTCCGTAACTGGACAACTCATCAAACATAGTTGCATACTCTAGGACAGACATTTCTCCTTACTCCATTTCAATAAATTTCCTAAGTATAGTTGACCTAGCTATCTCAGACAAGAACCTTTCCTCAAACCTCCTCCTAAACTCAGCCCAAGTCAATTCCTCTTCTAGTACACCTACGGTCACCTCGTTCCACCAGTACAAAGCAGCTTCCTACAACTACCCTGATGCCAACCTCCTTTTCTGCTCATCGTTCAAACCTAGATCAGGAAAAATCCTTTCATGATGCAACAACTAGTTCTCCACTTCAATAACATCTTATGTTCCAAGAAAAGGCTTTCCTCCAAGGCTGGTGTAATCCTAGCTCAACTTAGCATAGCTATTACCAATCAGCACCACGGGATTAGCTCCTCCCGCATTAGCAATATTCTCTCCAGCCAAACCGGGAGCAGCTCCAGCTTGCATCATGTTGACAAAGAGCTGAAACATAGCCACCATATCTACTGGTGGGGTTCCAACACCAACATTAGCTTTGCATATTAACATTTATCGGTAGACCCTGGTTCCTTCTAGTATTGGGGCAAATATTTCCATTAGTTATTGTGCTTCCCATCCTAGATTCACCCTTCCATATCTTGCTTTCTCATAATCTACATACGAGCCTTAATAATATACAGAAGAATGGTATAAGAGAGAAGGGAGAATACATACATATATATAGTAAATAGCATTATCCCATACCCCAATCTTACTCTCCAATTTATTGGATTATGTTTTCAAAAACCTTTAATCTTTTAAATTTTTACATAAACCTATGGTCTGATACCTAACTATAACATCCCCCTATTTCGAGACCTAAAACTAAGTGCTACAGATGCTGCAGTCATCCATAGTATTAATTTATGGTGACAAAATGCGGCTATATTAATCATATCAATAATATCAGAAGCACAAGAATATGAAATTTTCAAACACATTTCAATAGTAAACCTTTTCATTTCATAAATAAATAAAATTTCATATTTATTACATAATCCCATTTGATCCCACATTCAGAGAAAATATAATTATTTTAAAATACTCCAAGAGCGACGTATGAAGATGCCTACTTGGTTGATCAGAGTCTAATACTTAACAGTTATAACTTCTATCATTACACCCATTTAGGCACAGTACAACACAGCGGAAAATAAAGCTCCTACTAATAGCTAGCTTGCCTCATGCAATTCTTCGAAAACTTATTCGTCTAATTTGGAAACTTGAAAACCCTTACTTCTGGCCTACTCAAATGAGTACCCGAGAGTTTAAGGGGAAAAAACTTCGGGTCAGACAAAAAGTCAGGTATAAATTACAACCTACCATCCCGAACCAAAATATATATTTAGCGGAACCACACTGTAGAGAAGAACAAGCTTTCCCCTCACTGGTGTCGTAACTAATTACGTCAATCAAAATTTATGCATCTGCAACCACAATGGTTAGTACATACTAAAATAATCATTTGTATGCATGCAACATGGGTAAGTCTGACTAATCAGTCTTCACTGTGTTATACACTCCTTTACCCCACCCAAATCATATAAAGGATTACCCATCCCAATTTAATAGACTATCCATTTAAATTTAATCCAACTATCTGTCTTATATATATGTGGACTACCAATTTTACATGTAAACATTATGTGGATATCTATCATGGGCCATATGTACTACCCATGACACATGGTTTATCTAATTAAAATTCATGTGTCTATCCATCACAAATGTCTCATTTGTCTTATATGGATTATCCATCACACATATCATAGTTTTCCTAGGATGACAATGTACCCATCATGAACCATATGGAGACTATCTATCTCTGGCATTATATGGACTATCCATCACACATCCCTTAGCTTTCCTACGATGACTATGAACCCATCAAATATCAATTTACAATTTGAATATAATATTATTCACCCAACTGCCCAACCTATGTCTATTAGTATCCCCAATTAGGTTGCTTATGCCATATCGAAAATATTATACATTGATATCCTCAATGAAGTTTTTGAACTCATAAAACATATTTCTTATCAAGCCACAAATATAACAATTTGAAATAGAAAGCTTACGCTATTCATGCCCTTAAAAACAACATCGAACCCCTATCCGAAATTCGAATTTTTTTTTATAAATTATAAGGCTAAACTGCCAAAATCATAAGGTTATAGACTTTCTTAAAGCATAGGCTATCTCGCCTTTAAAACATGATTTTTAGTTTGCTTGAAAACAAGGCTTCTCGACCCATAAAGCATTAGTTATGAAATAAAAGAGTTACGGCATCAAAGCTGCATAACCTGGTTGCCGAAAATAGGGAAACATGTGATGTCGGAGCTGACAATCTATAGCTTCAATTACTCAAGTCGAAATTTGTTTCTTACGGCATCAATACTTAAAAAACTATAATGTCAAAAATATGGTACTTCGGCTATTATGTTGCAAAACAGTTTATCGGAAGTGATGACTTACGACATCAAAGCCTTAAAATAATTGATATCGGCTTTATAAAACGGCAGTGGCTATGCGGCTACTTGAAGGTAGTTGAAAATATACAGCATCAAAGCCTTTAAAGCATAGGTTTCAAAGTTGAAGACGGCATCAATGTCATGTGATATGGGTTTTTAAACAAAAGGACAAGGGGTGTCACGCTTTAGAAAACAAAGTAGAGCTTCGAAGTCAATATCGGATCTCTCCACCCACGAGATGCTGCATTCCTCCTATGATGGATGTCTGATATCATGAGGGATGACGCATGTCGTCGATGGCATAATTGTAATAAACATTAAAACTATTTTCTTTAACCAATTTCTTTTTACCAACTCTAATCCCTTGTCAATTTTCTATTGGTTAAAAACAAACTTTATCAATTTCTTTGTAGAAAGACTGCCGCAAGTCAGTTTTATCTTTCCAAATCCATTTCTCAACCCATTAACTAATATTATTACTTAATATTAATTATAAGCTTTTCTAGCTTATTAAATTCATATAAAATCATAATCTTTTGGGAAAAATCCTCAAAAATCACTAAAAATCAGAATTTATATATTCTTTCTCCTTTAAAAATTTCGACACCAATATAATTATTTAACTGTTTTTAATAATTAAAATCCAAAATAAACACTATTTCCTTCTTAGGAAATGTATAAAAATTCATATTAACTTAGAAAATTATGAAATTAAAAACTCATCTCCAAAATAATATTTTACATAACATAACAGAAAACCAATCGATTGGAGATTAAAAACTTAGGTTTTACCTTTAAAACCTATCATAACAATTCCATAAGATTTCCGTAAATCATTATTCTATCCAAACAATGATCAAACATCCATAATATGGCAAAACAATCAAGATCAATTCGAAAATTAGCCATAACCAATTTCAAACACAAATAATAAAGACGGTTAACTATCATTCACCTTAGATTGGATGATGAGATTGAGATTTGATGGAGTTTAGCTTCCTTAAGTTTTGCCCTTTGAATCCCTTTAGTTTCTCCTTCTTTCTTTCTTGATTATGGTCGGCCTCTTTGTTTTCTTTTCATTGTTTTGTGCATGTAAAATGAGAATGAATGAGAGAGGGAGAGCTTAAGGGATGAAATAGGTTCTATTCCTAATTTCCCCCTCTCATTTATTCCATTTTTTATAAGTTTTAAAACAATCTTATTAATTGATTAGTTAAGGCCTGACCCAATTAATTATCAAATCTCATCCTCATTATCCCAATACATTATTTTATTTAATCTTTCCAATTAAATCTCTTGAATAATGTTAAACTAAAATTAAGGGTTTTACAATATGTGTTATTTATATAATGCTCGGGTTAGTCTAATACATTTCAGGGTTCAAGGACAATAGGATCGGTTTTCGGTTGATGGGCTAATTTTGGACGCCAGTGCAGTAATTGGACTAGATTTTGTATATGAATTATGTTGCCTCTTGCGTACATATGGATGTTGTATGTTTTGATGTATGCGTTGATATAAACTTTATATGTATTTGGAGGGAGCAGGCATTTGACTTTTGTAGACCCACTTAACCTTGTATATTTCATTTATTATATTATTATCATTGCATTGATGGATTTTTGTTCTCTATGATATATTTTTACCGTGTAATATTCTATCCTACAAACACAAGTGTGACGATACCGAGTATGTGTAAGTAAGTGGTATAAATTTGAAATACATATCGGCGTTAGTCCAAGGGAATATTCATATGTGATAGCCCAATATCACCTCATTCTTCATATTATCAGACAATATTACCTAGTAATACTCTTCTGTGGTATGGGTATGGAGATAGTGTGCTACACAAAATATCATGATGTTAGTAGGTGCGTGGCATGATGATCCAGCGAACGACTACTATTAGGTCTGGGTTGAAGCACTAGAAGTGAAACACTGTTCAGTAGAGAATTCGCCTCCTCAATTGTGTGAGGTTAGTATCACAGTCAACTGTAGTCAACTCAAAGTCAAAATCTCTTGCCATAATAGTGTGGTTAATAATAAATATTATTACTGAACCAAGGACTTTGTTTGTGGACTAAGTTAAATAAGAAAGATATTGGAATTTTGACCAAAACCAAATTCCATAAATCCTAAAGTGATATAGTGTTGACAAAGAGAATGTGTGTAAATAATCGTTACTAAATGGTACCGCTTAAGATAATATAAAATATGATTTTTTTTTTCTAAAAAGGTTTGCAAGCGATGAATTCAACTAAACTAACTAAGGAGACGTGTAAACGTTAATATTTGAATTGTTCAATATTAATCACTAAATGAGTTTGCACCTCCAAGTCATACAACCATAGTTGTGAGTTCTTCGAAAAACCACACGATTTGATTAATTTATAGATTATTATAAATTAATTAAATTAATTAGTATTTGAGAAATATTGATTATTATTTAATTTATTTGATATTTCAGTATCGTTAGTAATTATTTGAATGTACATGTATATAACTTATATATGTGCGTATCGATATACGATATTGGTATATATTTAAACAGGTTTTAAATATAGTTAATTATTTAACAAGCTTATGGAAATATCTTTGTGATGGAATGATGTGGCATGCCATGCCGGGGATGGAGAGAGAGAGGAAGAGATGGATGAGATTTGATTGAAAATTAATTGAGAATTGAAATTGGAAGTTTTATAAAGAGAACATGAAAGGTTTTTATCTCATTAAAACAAATCCTCTCATCTATTTTCTTCCTCTCTTCTCCCTTGCCATGGCCGAAATTGCAATGAAATTTACTAATGTTATTTCAATTTATTTATTTTATAATTAAAGTGTTAATGTTTTGATTAATTGAATGGTGTATATATGTACATAGTTATTAAATAATATTTAATTGTAAACTAATATCTAATCAAACCTTTTGTCGGATCAATTTATTTTAAATTAATTTATTTAATTTCATTTCTTTATCAAGTATATGTTTTGAAATTATATCTCAGTTTACTATATGCATATAGGTATATAAATATATATGTGTTGTTGTTGAATTAATTGGGTCATTGAAACAATGCATTAAATCGTGATAAAAATTGTGATTTTTGTTTATGTTAATTACATCTATTTTCAGTCTGAAATTTCAACGGTTTGGATTTTTGTTGTGATTAAGTATGGAATTTTATATGGTGCTAAATCTATTATTGTAATAAGTGTTTAAAAAAGGTTTTCAAATATTACATCATGTTATTACCTTGTAATTTTGATTTGATTAGACCTAAATCGAACATAAAATTTCACTCCATTTTCATCTTTTTAGTTTTCTCTTATTTTAAAATGTCTAATTTCATATAAATTTGTTTTTGAATTTCATATATATATATTAAAACACATAAGTGACAATAACATATCACATATATGCCTAAACTATATATACGATACTATCAATATGTGTATACAAACCATATACATATATTGCAGTATACTCAAACATATGTATATACTTTACAACGACCCGTATTTTACGTATCGAAGGATCGTAAAATATTTTTATTTAATTCATATGAGGTCGTATGACTCTAAGGTTTTGGAAAATGACTCTTAGGGACATTTCCACATTTATGATTTTTATCAAATTTCTATATGACTATTTTGACCATGAAAGTTTTGTATGACCTAAAACTTTTGATAGGATCCGAATTAGAGTCTGAAACCACTTCTATTAGATCGGACTAATGGTTTCCCTTTGGTCATAATAGGAAAATGGACTTACTGTTTGGAAATTATGGCTGTTTGAAGTTTCACTTGAGTTTGTATAACTTAGTAGATAATTAGTGAGTTAATGGCAAGGGCCAAAGACTATTTCAGGATTAGCATCATGATGGGGCTAATGGGACTTCTCTTCATCATGACACACTTCCCAAAAATAGAGAGGAAACCTCCATTAACTACTTATAAGCCAAAAGGTCCCCTAACCCCTACTTTAATTAGCCAATTTTTTTGTTAAGGAGATATTAGCAAAATTAGCATTTGGATTTGGAGATTTGCTATTAGAGATCACTTGAAGTTGCTGTTCATATCGGGATTTGTGCACCTTTGGACTTACTTTGGATTGCTTTGGATTAAGGAAGTGGTTAGGATTTCTCACTTACTAATTGGTCGTAATATACCTTAAAATGATGTTTTAAAATGATTTTTAAAGTTTAAAATACGTTTTAAACCCACTTTAATCACATATGTAAATTTGAAACGATTTGGCAAACGTTTAAGAAATCATGTTCTTATGGATCTCCTTGTTCTTATAGATTTTTTCTTTAGATTTGGG